>CP053130.2:15390000-16737500 GCA_022674325.2 Grapholita molesta | reverse complement strand
ACAAAGTCTATACTTTTATCGGTTATCCATTTACGGTCATAAAACAATATCTTATTAATTACTATCCCATAATAGGGTTTTTCTAAGTTTAACCCCTTCAAAAACCTGTAGTTTTAGAAAAACCTAAATCCAGACTAGAAAACGTGTTTCGCTATAAAAATACCTTCCTATTGCGGTTCTCCTGCGCAGCGTTTATATCCAGATTAATTTTCCAGAAGCTTCCACACCCTTTCACATTGCACATAATACCAGACCTTATTAGTAAGCGTTAAAGTTGATATTCAAATAGCATAATTGAATTAGATAGGAGTTTGTTATAGTAAATGGGCATGCGCAATGCGGAAGCGTCGACCGCAACCACTGACAGACAGACATAATTTGTATGTACATTAACCGCGCTGGCTTTGTCGGCGAGGGAAAACAAATAATTTAATTTATAAGGATAGTTAGAATATAGATAAATTGATGGGTTAGAGCTGCCGAGATGGTGTAGCTGTATCTCCACGAAGCCATACATTCAGCTACATGTCTTTACAGAAATCATGTTCTTCCTTGTCTCTCCTGGCATTTTGCCACGGCTCCTGGGAGCCAGCGGTCCATTTGGCAACTAGGCACTAGTTTTACGAAAGCGACTGCCATCTGACCTTTCAATCCTGACGGTAAACTAGGCCTTATTGGGATTACTTAGGTTTCCTCACGACGCTCTTCAGAGAAAAGCGACTGGTAAATATAAAATGATACTTCATATTTAAGTTCCGAAAAAGTCATCGGTACGAACCGGCATTTGAACCTGCCACCTATGGATTACAAGTCACATGCTCTTCCCGCTAGACCCTCTCTTTACGTCTTTGGAGAGATGTAAATAAATGCTCCCAATTATTACTGACTAAAGCCCCATTTAGACCATGCAAGAACTTGTATACGATTTTCATTACATGCGGGGTTATTATAAAGCCACCGAATTCGCCGTACGACGATAGCCCGCAATGTAATGAAAATTGTATACAATTTCTTGCCTGTACTAAATGGGGCTTAAATGTGGGTTTTGTGCAACGCGTATTGAACGAACTATCCTTAAATGTGCGGGTCAGCTGTCTGCAGAAAACTGTCAAAATTGTAAAATTCCATGAAACAGCAACAAACACACACCCATAGAATATTCGCGTTTAAGTTTTGTAAGATGGTAATTACTTCTTTACTAAAACAATTAATTCCCATTAAAAATGTATCGTCAGTTAACCACTACTTAACAAAATTATCAACCTGAAAGAGTATAGCGACGAACACGAAATCTCAACCGTAACATAAAATGTCCATGTTACCATAAATTACTATCAACTTCCAAACCGCGCTTTAGAATTTGTGTCCACAGAATAAATCTTACTAAATCCTACTAGCTGATAAAGTTCTGACGATCCTTATCTCACATGTAACATACAACATTAATATTAATGACCATTAATTAAAACAGAAGAGTTAAAACGCGACTTTTAAAGTAGAATGTAAATCATAGTGATAAAGTAGCTAATTTAGTAGTTTTATGTATAGGTGGGCCGACATGGTAACATCGCGGGAATCAACTGGATGTGGATGGCGCAAAACCGGTCACTGTGGCCGCTTTTGGGGAGGCCTTTGTCTAGCAGTGGACGTCCTTCGGCTGATATGATGATGATGACGTAAAGCAAGATTCTTCGAGACATATTAACGTAATTTTGGAAACAGTTTTATTTTGTGTTAAACTGTTTTGATTTTTGCGTCTTATGTTAGCAGAATTTAATGCTAGACGAAACTTTATAAGGGATTAAGTCTAACAAACACATGAAACTTAATAGTTCGATTCATGATTTGGTTCCACTGTACAGTCGCCATCAGATATATCGGAGCCATACGTCGGACTCCAGCGGGCATTTTCGTGGCATGTCCGAATGATAGGTAAGGTTCGCAAATCAATCAACATTCACTTTCGAGTATTTGGTTCCTAGTATTTATAATGTGAAATTCCAAATATCATAGCAGCTAACTACGTTTTTTATAAACGTACTTGGACTACACATACACATAAGTCAAAATGGCGAAAAAGTTCGTTTAGCTTTATCCGTCACTCAGTCAATTGCAGCTGTGAAAAAGGAATAAAACACAACTTCAAAGAGTATTTACACATTAACAATGAATAAATGATAATGGGTAACTAATTTAATGAATTATGTTACAAATACTAGGTACATTATAATACTCGTAAGTTAAGATTTTTTCTAAACTTTACCTTGCTCACAAACTGCCCCATTATAGTCCGACGTATGATCGGAGCTGTAGAGGTGATCACAAATATCGGAACAACGCTTCTATTGTCAATGCAAAGTGCATGTTCCGATATTTGTGACGACCTCCACAGCTCCGATATATCTGATGGCGACTGTACAACTGCGCCTCGTGAGTGTACAATTTTATAATTTAAATTAAATTACAAATACGAAAATGACATTACTACCACTGGGTCATAGTACTCATAGTTCATGAGAACCGATTATAGTATGCAAAATTGTGAATTGTATAATACCAAAATGGGTTCATTATAGCGCAGATGGAGTATTAGAGTATTTAGTTGTCATTTAGGCTGAAGCCACACACGAGCGTAATATCTGCCGCGTAATTGCCGGGACTGAAATTACGCGGCAGAAATTCCGTTAGTGTGTCTTCGCCCTTAGTACCGTATACTCAATAGTGCAACTGGTCCACAAGTTCAATTCGTAATTGATCAATCTCAATATTTTTTTTTGTTTTTTTCTTTATTGATTAATTCATTTAATAAACAAAACTTTGTCTTGTAACTGCGTATTTCTAATAAAACTTACACTTTTTTATGACATAGGCGGCAAACTAGCAGACGGATTGCCTGGTGGTAAGCAATTACCGTCGCCCACGGGCACCCGCAACACCAGATGAGTCACAAGCGCGTTGCCTGCCTTTAAGGGGGGTTGGAGCTCTGGGAACCTTACCATCAGGAACACAGCACTACATACCTGAAAGGTAGCAGTGCTATTATGGCTGTGGTCTTCTGTAAGGAGGAGGTACTTCCCCAGATGGGCTGCCCCAGATTAGAGATAGTTTTGGACTGTTGTTGGAAACTTTTGGACTATACTTTAGTTGTATCTAGAGAGAAAAGAACTGTAAATCATTATCATTAGCTGCCGTTTACCTTTCAGCATAGATAGTCGTGAGAATGATAAGGTAGGCACTATTAAAATATGATAATGTATCGGATATGTTCAATGCAATTAACTTAGTTGTCTATGCCCCGATTGCACTCACGATTATTTCTGTCTATTGTCGATCTAAATCAACATGCAATTGTTTAGGCACTGCCAATGTATTCACAGTCATTTTATACAGGCTGATTTTGTGGGTCGTAATCCAGAAGCAACTATTATAACTCTGTAACTGGACAATGTTATCTTATATGTATTTGATCAATACAGCATTAATTAATATTATTTTTTTCTTATTTTTTCAGTAAAATTTATCTTCATTATTTCATTATTTTTATCGTAAACTAACCAAATTATGGTCACCATATGCCTTTTGAAGCGACAAAGACGTCACATTGAATAGGGTGACCAAATTATAGGCAAAAATGCACTTAAATATATAGATAAGGCCTATAGGTAACCAGAAACCAGGAAAGATATAATCTGTATATTAGACATTTAATTGGTAATATACTAAAATATATATCGTTATATTAGACTTACTGCACTTTCTTTCATAATTCTGTGAAATTTCCTTTCGGGTTTAGATTACGCGGCAGAAATTACGCTCGTGTGGCTTCACCCTTAATGTGAAAAGCAAATATCGGCACTGCACTACATTTCGGCTTTGAAACCCACATTCGGAACTTAGAAAAATATTAAATATATCTTGTGATTCTGGCCCGCGTAGTACCGCGGAACATCGAAGTACGTACATTTCGAGCATCTTTCTCTTTTACTCCAACTAAGACGTCATGAGGGCGACAGACAATCGTCCGAAATTTACGAATATCGTGCCATTCGTTTTCCATTTATTTGTCAATAATGCCATTAGTTGGCCATTTCTTTTTCAATTATAACTTAGCTAGTAAACGTATGTAAGTACGTATCAGCGGCGGTGCGTCCATACAAGTCGATTCCCGCCGGCTTTACTAACTCTCCTGCAAGTCAACAACTTTCCTCGGGTTCACAAAGAAAAGGCAAGCTATATGGCCTCTGTCTTGCCTAAGAAAATAAATTGACGCGCCGCCACTGGTACGTATACTTATCTGTTTGGTTATAAATACTAAAAGATGCATTTAATTATAAACAAAATAACCTACTCGTTTATAGGTATCAAGGTTAGGAAATGTTTGGGAGATCTTTTGCTCGTCTGTTTGTACAGTCAAAAGCAAAAGTTGCTAAGCATGCGAGGCGTTGAAATGAGCTTAACTCGACTATATTGTTCAGAGAATAAGAGCGTGTCAAGATCATATTGAACACATGGTCCGCTTAGAAACTTCTGCTGCTGACTGTACGAGTATCAACATTAACACATTCCGGCCACATAACTTTCTCCCGGCATAACCCTCCGCCGTATAACAACAAAAAAATGTTTCTTCAAATTTGAACTTTACCACTCTATCAACAGACTTGAAAATCAAAACCACGAAACATGATACCTTGTACAGTAAAGGGTTAATCAAGACGTAAAAATTACAGCAATTAGAAAGGTCAACGGACTCTAGTTTATGGTCGCAACCATAAGTTACATACGTTAATTTAAATGCGGCCATAATAGTAAATACACTGGGTGTAAACCTGTTAACTTGGATTTATTAAACCGTTTGATTTGGATTTGAAAATAGCCGACATACGACGTCCGTATATGTCACTAGTATCTATGGGTTGGGTAAGTTAGTGCTAACGGTGGAAACATAGCCACAAAACCATAAAGGTAATTCAGAATGATTTGGTGATTAATATATTAAAGGTATGATAATAAAAGTCTAGTTTCCAGACTACAAAGGTGGCAAAGGTGGCAAACGAGCAGACGGATTGCCTGATGGTAAGTAATTACCGTCGCCCATGGGCACCAGGGGAGTATTAAGCGCGTTGTCAGCCTTTAAGGGGGGTTGGAGCTCTGGGAACCTTACTCACCATCAGGAACACAACAGTACATACCTAAAAGATAGCAGTGCTATTATAGCTGTGGTCTTCTGTAAGGAGGAGGTACTTCCCCAGTTGGGCTGCCCCAGATTCAAGCGTGATGGTCATCGCTGTGCCATACCTCTCATTGTTGGACGTAGTTTAAGGACATACCCGGGTCCAAAAAAGCTATTTTAATAAACACTAATACACAACTTGTTATAATGACTCACAAAAGGCAGACTGGTGTTGTCGTAGAAATGTCATACAATGTTTTATAAATTTAAAAGTAGAATGATATAAAGTAAAGGCTGCAACCCAGCCAGTCGCAACCATAAAGCTAATTCAGAATGATTTGGTGATTAAAATATTAAAGGTAAGATAAAAACAGTATATAGTTTCTAGACTACTGTTTTTACATTTCCTTAACTTTAGAAAATGTCTGAACAGAATTAACTCAAGCTGCCAGATATAATTTATTTATTTGTACAACTCACATTCACAACAACAGTCTCCTCTTATATGTCATAAATGTCATAATAGGTTTTAGGTAAGGTAAACGTCCGTTATTCGATAGCGTCCCAATGGATGCCACTTTCAATGTTAAGCAATTGTCAATAGAGGTGACAGAACGGTGTCATCCATTGGCTATTCGCGTGTCGAGCACTGGTACATTTACCTTACAGGCGAGTTTGATATAACATTTTTTTTCACGTGGAAGTTCAGACCGTCAAATTTAACCCTTCAGTGCATACTGTATCATATTTGATAGTTCTAATTTAGTGAATAGCGTGTTAAAAGTTCAAATTTAAACAAATATTTTTTATGGTCATGTAATAAATGGTTAAGCACATAGTAAATCTAAAACAGATTGCTGACTAATTTAAAAACCAGGTGAAAAACGTATCTAAAGCTGGTCTATGTAGTAGTAACGTGTGTACACGCATGTCGGTGTTCTATATTCAAATTCTGACGTAAGCTCTATTCACTCTCTTCACCACTACATAGACATGGTCCTTCAGTTAAGTTTTTCACCTATAGGTACTGTCTCTTACGAAACTTACTTTGGTATCAGCTTTGGTATTCCAAATTTCCCAGCCACCCTGCGCGGAGGCAATTAACTCTGGGCGTGTCGCGCCCGCGCGGATTTAGTGTTATGTGCGCTGCGCGGACGCATGGCGCTGCGATACGGACGGGACGGAACGAAAACTTTAGTACAGTGAATAGTTGGCGAACATGCTAAGCAAACAGTTATGCTAGAAGTGTAGAGAAGTGTAAAACCAACTTTATATTTGTATGTGTAACTCCTACTTAATGTCATGTCAGTTGTTTTTGACATCTATTTACACTCTTTGCTATCATGGTCTCCGAATAATGAAATCATCATCATCATGTCAGCAGAAAGACGTCCACTACTGGACATAGGTCTCCTCCAAACGACCTAAGAAGACCGAACCCGCGCCTTCCACATCCAGCGGTATCCGGCGACCCTAACTTAGGTCGTCGGTAGCAGCGTGGGTTCAGGCAAGGAACGTTATGTCTCCAAAGCTGTTTACTGAAAAATTAAATGGAATATAAGTATTATATTCTATTTATATATTTTATCTCAACTACAACTTAAGAAAATTGGTCATTTCGCATTAGATTCCCGTGAACGGTTCCACAATTAAACCTTTTTTTCTTACTTTTCCTTCCATTAAATACTGTTTTACGAACTTCCCAGCACTGCGTCACAACCAAGACCAACTACTCCATTTCTTTGTGGTAATCGAGGGCGTCTTCCTCTTCCTAGTCAGTATAATGGCATCCATGTATCCACTCCAAGAGAATACTTATTGGCCTTAAGTGCGCCTTTAATTGTGTCGTTAATTACATGGAGAGATTTACCCGCGATTTATACGGGATCGAAAAAATTGCTCAACGTTTTTTCCCTTGAGATCTTTGACCAGCTGAATAAAACTAGAGTGTATAAGGCTGCGTTTCAACCAGAGATAAGCGAGATGCGAGTAATGTGTTTGTTAACAACCAATAGAATTACTTAATTCCCGTATCCTCGATAAATATTGTGATTCTATGGGCCTCATAAGAAGGCTCAAAGTCACCCAAAGAGCAATGGAGAGGGCTATGTTGGGAGTGTCTCTGCGTGATCGCATCAGGAATGATTGCATCCGCAGTAGAACCAAAGTTACCGATATAGCCCTCCGAATCGCCAAACTTAAGTGGCAGTGGGCAGGGCACATTGCACGCAGAACCGATGGCCGGTGGGGCGGAAAGGTTCTGGGGTGGCGACCACGAACTGGAAGACGCAGCGTAGGTAGGCCTCCCACAAGGTGGACCGACGACCTAGTTAGAGTCGCGGGATAGCGCTGGTCTTCTTGGGTCGTTCTGAGGGAGGCCTATGTCCAGCAGTGGACGTCTGTCGGCTGACATGATGATGATGATTGTGATTCTGTTGGTTCGTAAAAACACTTTACTCTCTACATATCCTCGCTTATCTCTGGTGGAAACGGGGCCTAAATGAGGAGATAGCACATAACTTAAATTGTCGATGAAACGCTCTGGTCTAATTTGCTTCCGTGTCAATCAGATAAATAACTTAATTGATTCTTCCTTCAGTGTACATTTGAAAATACATTCAAATTTTCATTGTTAAATTACACGTAACTTCATGTAAAATTTGTGTCTGCTTTCGTTTCTACTGACTATTATGTTTCAGATATAATTAACGTCTTGCAAGAAAATAATTTATAACAGTTTTTGTTTAATGTTTTTTGTTTTTGTTAAATACCTACTTTACTAATTCCGTGTTTCTTATGCCCTATAAGTTATAAGTGCAAATATGGATGTGCTACATATCGTTTTCATGTATTACTTAGAAAACTAAAAGTCTAGTATAAGTTCCTAATTGACTTATTGACTGTTTGTTTCTAAATTTAAAAAAAAACTGATAGGATCTTTGGTAACAAACAAGGAAATGTTGTAAAAGTAATTATCGTCCTCATCATTAAACATTATTTCCTTCTGTTGAAGACGAGGTTCTTCCAGATTGTTCTATCCGGGTTTCTTGCCTGAAATAAATGTAATTTTTTTTAAACGTACTAGAAATATAGAATGTAATATATTTGTTAGCAATAGTAGTATTCAAACATATCAACCTCGCTGTCAACACGACGTAACCACAGCACGTATCTTGTCACAGCGCTCACGCAACCGACCACTTTCTACAGGAAACCTCTGCCACGCCATCTTAATTACTAATTTACTAGATATAATTAGCAATTACTGGCCTCCGTGTATAATTAAGAACAGCTAAGGCTATCACGTATCGGTGATAGAGTCGCTGTAAAATGATCGTAAAAGGAGAATGCTCAAGGGCTTTCCATTTGTTGCTTAGGTTTTATATTTTACGCTACTGCCCAGGGATGGATTAAATGTTTCTTCATGGTTGTTTAGGGCAGACCTTTTCGCCGCCATTGACTTGATATAAAATACATTTCGTACCACACACACTTCTTCAGTTTCGTATCACTTCATATCAAGTTGTGGTCTTTGTCAGGATTGTATATATGCAAGTTTTGAAGTGGCGTATAGAGGTGGTAAGATGGCGGTGCTCAACTGTGTCTATTGGTTTGCTGTCCCACAAATTACACCAACACCGCATTATAATATAGCTATAAGTGTACAGATGTGTCCGCTAAATCTGTCTGGCTGACAAAACAGTTAACGACATGTGTCCGTGATAATTCGGCGGGCGAATCCGACGCATCTTGCTAGTACATCTTAGCGAGCTGCTAAGGAATGAAATTCACTCCCTTCGTCTGTATTCCCGGAAAGATATAATTTGGGTCTTTTCAGGGCAAGCGTGAATAGGCTCTTAACTACTGAATCTGCGTGCTACACCCTCGCACTCATCGACACTTACCATCAGTGTGACTGAGGTCAAACGCTGGTCAGTATTGTAAAAAATAAAACATACTTGAGTCTGTCCGTTCCCGTGTGTGGTAAAGTTGTGAATTAGATCAAAGTAACTCCGTGGCCAAAATATACCTACAAGTATAACAAACAAACTTACATGAATAATAAACGTTGACTAAACGCTTTGGATAAAAAACTAGCCAAAATATGTTTTGGTTACACTGTTAGCATACGTCTAGGCGCCTGGACTGATTCGCGCCACCGCTAATGCTGACATTATTTTTACATTAAAGGACGGCATTAAAACAACATCATGTGGATATGCAACTTACTGCCACACAAGCACTTATTGTTAAAACCGTTGTTGGTGCACAATAAATTGAGGTTTCGATTGGTAGTTTAAGTATCTAGCAGCCAATAATAAATTCGGAGTTAAACACTAACGAAAATAATGCAGCAAGTATTTTTCAAATGAAAATTCTGCAATATAATCTTGTATATGGATATATCATATAGTACCTGAGAAACACTGCTTAACCTGAAATTTCAACTAAATCAATCAGGACAAATTGTAGGTGTTAACAGCCTGAAATTATTTTTTATCTTTCTCAATGACTTCTTCATATTTTAGAGTATTTTGAATAGTTATAAACTTTCTGTAAGATATGCCTCTAATATCAATTATTGTTTTAATATAAAATGTAGAAAATCACACTGCAGTCATATCAAACCTCAATTGTACTGGCAATGAGACGTCCTCATTCGTTTAATGCAATGTATAACTTTCTTTTTTAACAGTCAGTTAATTTTTTATTGACGATTCGGATATTAAGTACATCATTATGACTATGTTACGTCAAATCTCTCGCGTTTAAACCCCAAGGCTGGCTTCGCTGTTCTACTCTATATTCGACTGGTTATCTTTACGACGTACAGTCAGTCCAAAATATCGATGCGACCAAAGTGCCAAAATATGTATACGTGCAACTTAAAGCTGAGACATTAAGGTGGATGTATACATGTTTTGGTAGTTTGGTCGCGCACATATCTTTGGCCTTGACTGTACCACATACGCGACAGCTTAAATCACAAACTTACTTAGCAACCCATTCCGCGCCAAGGATAATCAAGTTACTTTTTACCCTATTTTACGGTAAACTCATTTTACAGCCTATAAAAAAGGTGCTTAATATAAAGGTAGGTTTCGCACCCGACACTCTTCGATTAATGCTTTAAGTTTAAGCGATAAATTATTTAGCTGTCTTTTTTGGCTCAACTCGAGTCTTGAGTCGGCGTAGATTTGGCTTAAGCTGTAGAGCTACTGTGGAGCAAAAAACGATATTCGTAAATTTCGGACAATTGTCTCTTCCACTCTCATGACGCCTAAATTTTAGTAAAACAGAAAGCTGCTGGAAATGTAGTAACTTCGATATTCGCGGTTCCGAGCCTGTCTTCAAATTCTTCAATTGAAATTGTTAATGTCAAAAGAAAACATGTGTAAATAATACACAACACACACAAAGAGAAATTACACACACATAAAGAAACAAAATAGAAATACAAATATCACTGATTAATTTCATAGTGTTCTTACGTAAAAATCAACACCAAACAAAATAGTCAATGAAAAAGAAAATATTTGTTCCTAGTAAAAAAAGTAAGTTTGTAAAATCAGACTCGATGTTAAATAAGTGTTTAGAACAGAAGGAATTCAAATAAGTCAAATTATTAACAGAGAGGGAAACCAAATCAGTAACCAGTTGCATCGCGCTCAGCGCTGGCGCAAATTGATCACTTTACACTCGATAATTTAGCAATCTATAATGTAAAATTTCTAGTACCCTTATTATAGAGACTTTCACCTTATCGGGCCAATTTATGGGCGATAACTTTTGATGCATAAGCGTTATTTTATGGTTTTGATTGGAAATGAGTCATAATATGTTATGCTGCGTTATGTAACAATTGATTTCAAGTTCATTTAACAAATCATATATTGCTTTGCTATTTCGCAATAACACTAAAACTCGTGTGTCTTTTGTCTTTTCTGTCAGTATATTCTACAGGTGAAATACAATGGTTTAGTCACGGCAACAAAACAATTTTGAAACTAAAAACTAAAGATGAATCAAGTGATAAAACTAGTTACCTATCTATTTATTATAAACTCAAAATCTTAGATATATTAATCTAGTATTAAAGTAAGCAATAGGTACATTTTGGTAACAGGAAGAACTACATCGATAAAAGATTTTATCAAAAACGAAATTATTGACTAAAAACTACTACCTAATACGGAAGAAGTAAAAATATAAAGATTTGCAAATAATTCGGAGGCTAAATTAATAAAGTATAGATAAAAAGTAAAAAAAAAGCTACAGAGAAACTCAAAGATGGCTACCGCCGGTTACCCAATGACGCCCGGGAGTGCAAAATAAGCATATTTAATACTGGTCGTGACTCCGTTCGCCGGTAACTTAGAATTCTCCGATTTGTACTCACTAAAGGTTAAGTTTTTGATTTATTTGAGAGAATTGTTTTCGCTGGGCAACGTTATGAACAGGTGTTCGAAACTGCAATACTGCGGTAAATGAATACATTGGTATATACAACTTTTTAGTACAATTTGTTTAATAGGTCACAAAAAACACAAATAACATGGAATCATTAATTTAACATTTAATACGAGAATGTTCTAAATCAGCTAAAAAACTTATTTTTTGATATTTAGAAAAACATATAACTACATTCCAAGAATTTTACATAAACCTAAAAAGTATTTTATTATATAATGACTATTACGAAAGCAGATCAATATTTCTACATTGAAACGCATCAACAGCCAAAATACTTTTTAACGAGAAACAGTAGCGAAATCTGACAGCGAAAAATACCATATTATCAAATTCAAATTAGCTGTCCAATGCAAGGTTTAAGAATTAAAATATGACATTTTAATAACCCCACAGTGTTTCAAAGCGAATTCTAAATGACTAAAAAAGGTATTAAAATTAAGTGGCAACATTGCCAAGGGCCAACCCAACCTTTTTAACGACCAGTCGTCAATGATGGATTCAAATTAAAAGTTTTTGCACGCGTAACCTCTGATAACAGATTAGCGCAACA
Organism: Grapholita molesta; assembly: GCA_022674325.2. NCBI lineage: Eukaryota > Metazoa > Arthropoda > Insecta > Lepidoptera > Tortricidae > Grapholita > Grapholita molesta. The sequence continues at coordinate 16,725,306 of CP053130.2, read as the reverse complement.
AAAAAACTCCAACAAGTTGGCAGTATGTTATTTACTACAATTTAAATCTGAATTTTAAGAAAAAAAACGTAACAAAGGAAGACGCTATTAAAATTCACTTAAGCCCAGGTGGCCGAGCGATGGAAATAATAGTGATCTAATCGTGGTTTTAAACCAGAAATTGTAAAAAGCGCTTTATGCAGTTTTGTTACGGTGGCTGCGTTTCCTTCCGTTGTACAAATTGGGAATACTACAGCGCTCTTTTTGCTGATAACAACTGGGTACTTAAGTCTATAAGTTATCGTATATCGCTGTAACACTTCCGTAATTGAATCGTAGAAAATTTTAGTTTTAATTGCAGTTGCCCCAAGGCAGCGTGTTAGGACCATACCTATATAAACTATTTATGAAAAGGAAAATTAATAAGAAATAAATAGCTGTAATAAAATAATTACCCCATTCATATACTTGATAAAGACATCAAAACTCTCAAGACGTGAAAGCCGAGGTAAAAGTATGTAGAATCACTTAGTTACACTGCAAATGTCTAGAAAGCTGGAAACTGTCAATTACCGCTGAGCATAGGCTTAATGCCGTCATTAAACATTGCCTAATTTCACGAACTGTTAACTTCAGAAATACGACTTAATGACGAAATGTATTAAGTAAATAGTGCACAATAAACTTAACGCACTCAAACGCTTTCTACCGATCCAAAGTGTTAGCACTTGCAGAATTAGTACATCTATTACCCAATGTGAAAGCATGACGCAAGTGTAGTAATGTTTGTTTTAGAAAAAAAAAACATGCAAATAGCTTACGTGAGACATATTTAATAATTAACGATTAATACGGTACTACTCACGTTTATTTAGTCACACGCGCGACATGTTTCGGAGAACATAGGCCTCCATTTTCAAGCACTAAGAGTGCTGAGTGTCCGTTCGGTTCGCCGCTCGCGTCACCGGCCCGTCGCGCACGGCCGAAACATGTCGCGCGAGTGACTAAATAAACGTGAGTAGTACCGTATTAATCGTTAATTATGCAAATAGCTGGTCAAAGGTATATACTCGTACAACGACAAGAATCCGTTTTTGGTTTGGTCCGGTTTTTAATGATGTAGTGTCAAAATCAGTTAATCCATTTCCAGGTAATTACTTTGTAAATTTTATTTTTAGGGGATTTCTTACATTTTAAATTTATTCCATTATTTTATACATAAATGTGTAACATTTAACATTTTCGTGACGATTGACAAATCCTCTGTAAACTTTAAACCGATTACATCTTCAAATGTTAAGCATTCATTCGCGTTAGTGTTATTTATCGCAAATTGTTCGGAACGCCCAGAGGCATCTGCAACGTTGCACAATTGCATTGTTTGAGAATTACGCTTATTTAAATGTCTTGAGTTATCTAATGATCATAGACATCATGATCAGCGTTCGTTGTCTTGTTTTTATGTGTTAATGTTACTAGAATTTCATGTAACACTTTAATCAAGATCTAGAGGAACAAATCTTTGATTTCCTAATGTATGGCTGAATCAACTGTTGTTATTTATTGTCATGGCTTCGGTCTCCTGGGTTAATTTTATGTTTATTTTATGTTTGTTTTATGTGTTATCCGTAAAACATGCATTTTGGTAAATAGCCAGAAATAGGCCAGAAACTAACTAAGCCGCCTAGCAATTATTTCAACAATAGTATGTACTGCCAGATCATGTAAATGACACAGTTCAGGTAAGAAAGCATATTAAAGTACCGTTATACTGTGAAGTCAAATTTGTTTATACATTATTATTTTTACTTTTATATTTTAGTATTTTCAGTTATAGTCTTGTAATAAACTGTTTGATATGTTTTCTTATCGGACTACGCATAATTATGTAAGTACCTAAGATTTGATGTATCACTGTATTGAAAAAATAAGTCCCGCCGTAGTTTCTTGCCGGTATCTTCACGGGTCAGAGGTGTAGGGTTTGAACCAGTGTAGATTTTTCTTTGACGTTCATAAGTGCATGTAATGCGCCTAAATTGAAAAATAAAGATCTTTTATCTTTTAGCATGCCGATGCCTTAACAGGTTGTCTGGCAGAGATTACTCTTAGAAATCTCGTTGCTTGAGGTCAAGCAAGGTTTACTTTCATTAAATTCCCTATGTATTTTCTATTTCAGATGTGTAATAAACACTTGTTTTATAGTATTGTAGGCAATCTCTTATCTCCCAACCTAGTCCAACTAAAATCTCTTCTAACGATCTTGTCTGTTGCTGTTTCCATGCTTATGAAGTTATGAAACAGAGCAACTCGTAAAACTCACACTGACGTCATTCTCCAATTTAAGTGGAATTCCATGCTAATGTCACACATACTGATTCGGTGCATCTCTCCATATCAACATAATTCATAATACATCTTTTTGTATTTTTTTAGGATAAAATAAATGATACGTATACAAATTATTTCACAATCCACGCCACTCGGGAATTTGATTGACTGCAACAAAGATTTGACATCTGAATTGATAAATACTTGATTAATAATGTCCTGGCAGTTTTATCAGTACTAAACTGACGTAAATTTAGAGGATTCCTAAGTGTTATACGACGTTTTGTTTGTTGAGAGTGTGTCCGCGGTTTTTTTGGGCTTTTTGGCGTCGATTTGCGCCTGCTGGGCCTTATCGTAATCTTCAAAATTTAAGTATGAATACAATTTTAGGGTTCTTTTCTAGAGGTTTCTGTCTTTTGATTTTTGGTAGAGATACAACTTTCCCGAGTTGCCAACTGATTTTACTATATCAGTTTAGAACACACCCGAATGATTGAAAAATGTTGTTTTTTTTTTCGATGTACCAGTAATAATCGGATCAGGAATGGACACTTCTGTAAAAAATGTTGTTAATGCTATGCCAAGTGCCAATGAAGACGACGGACCTTGGCTCAAATCCCCGTAATGGCATTTATTGGTGTAATTGTGTCAATTTGTGTAAGAATGTTCTGTAATATCAATTTATTTACTGGTAACTGGATTAAAACGAATACAATTATTCATAGAATGAGAAAAATGGACAAGTCTTTAACGCACGACTAACTTTGCTTTCCGCTTGTTATAATAACGACAAAGTTATTATATAAACATTATTGCACAATGGGAAATAGGAGGCTAATTATTAAACAGTGCTGCTTTCTATTTCAAATATAGTAGTGTTTGAAAACTTTAGGATAGATTACACATACAAAATTGCAAATTCTTCTACTATGTATACTTTTCAACATATCAAGACGCAGTTCGTCGAAGGAAAACATCGTGAGGAAACCGAAGGAAAACATCGTGTGTTTACGCCAATTCGTGGGGTGAGTTGCATGACCCGTGGCAAAATACAGGGAGAACGCGAGGAAGATGATGATGATGCAACAAATGGCAGCCTTAATGCCTTTAGGCATTCTCTGTATGCTCTTATAAAGGTACTTAAAGAAACAGCTAAATATATGACAAAAAATGCAATTTCAAACACTATTTTCTTCAATAATCAAAGAATTACTCAAGAATACAATTTCATAATATTTTCATGGGAACCCAAACGAATGTTTTATATTTTTTATTAAACTGTACCCATAATAATGTATGTTTATCTGTCTGTCTGATGTAATACAACGCAAGAACCGAAAATGCGAGAAATTATTACTTATACCGGCTCTGCGGGTAGCTTGCGATGGTTTATAGAAATTCTTGTTAAGTTAAGCTACGCTTAAGTCTATTGCGACGAAGTTAAAGATTTTTCCATTTATCGTAATTAAATTTTAAATATAAATTTCATCACTCGAATTGTAGTCGATGTCAGGCCTTGTTTAATTTACGCTAATTTGTAAATATTTTTAGGACCTAATAATATTTGGCTATAATTAAATAATTTTAGGGATCGCTTCTACACCACGAACATTTATTCTACAACTTTTAAAAACTTGTGTAATTTATTACTTCTGATTTTTTTCGAACAAACTAAATAGTATTTTAAATGAACAGCATCCAATAATCTAATTGACATTTACTGTCAGCCTACAAACTTCGTAGCTTTCGAAATACATTGCTTATTTAAAAGATCACTTTTTATTAATATTTAGTAAACTATAAGTTATTTTCAAAACTCATAGAACAAATGTTGCTACGTTTGTGGTGTAGACACGATGCCTAAAGTTATTGCTCTTGTTACAGTTAACACCCGATATAACACTAGGTATGCGATAAAACATAATTAGCACATACGAGTACATACGCTATTATTTACGGCTAATGTAATGATTAAATATTAATAACTGACATGAATCGAATAACTAATACAATTTTCTTAGAACCTACAACAGTAATATCTCATCAAAATATTGTCATATTCAGTTATGGATGGATCGCCGACCGATCATCAATACACATCATAAATTAATCATTTCCCCGCAAAATTCATTAAAGTTCTTGTTGTACACTCCATAGCAAGCGAAAAGTGTACCATTATTACATAAATCTCCGACAAACCGACCGTTTTTATTGGTTCGAGTGCATGTTTACCAATTACCTGTCAACTGATTGTTATTAATTACATTGACACATCGCCGCATGTCATTCCGCATAATTTAACATTTTGACAGTAATTGTCCCCGGCGTCACGTAATAAGCTGTCAAAGTTTGATAAAAATCTAAATACAGGGTGCCGTGTTAGTGGCCAGTAAATAGTGCATAATATTATTATGACATTTCGAACATAATATCGTTTACTTTTAATCTATTACCAATATGTACGTATTTTAGTGTATAACTTTAATTGACTTTATTTAAAACTGTTAAATTCTTTGAATGCCACTTAAGTTTAATTGTCAATTTTGGAAAACCTATTGTTGTTTTTTTTTTGTATTTAAACTTACATGAGACATATTAATACCGTACTACTCACGTTTGTGCGCGACGGGTTGGTGACGCGAGCGGCGAACCGATCGGACACTCAGCACTCTTAGTGCTTGAAAATGGAGGCCTATGTTCTCCGAAACATGTCGCGCGAGTGACTAAATAAACGTGAGTAGTACCGTATTAATCGTTAACTATTGTTGTTTCTGTTTTTATATGCTTGACCTGTATTTTATTATTTTGTACAAAACAATATTATTGTTTTATCACTAAGAGGTTTTGTCATTAGTTACGTTACGGTTTTGTAATAAGTTAATACGTAACTGTTAAACATAAGACAGAAAGTCTTCAGACAAAACATGTATCAAGTGTGTCCTTCAATTTCGTGTCACCCTGTTAACAGGTATCCAATCGATAAAATAATCGATCCTTTATTGATAGCCTCGATATGCGCTTGCGCATGTCGGTCTTTATGGGCTCATAAATATGAAGGTTCCGCGAAAAAACGATTAGGGTCTAATGCGTCTGGGTTTTTTAATAAAAAAAAACCTTAAAATTGCATTTTATTCGATATCTCGCAGAGACCTGAAATCTGAGATGGAGATACAATGTTTTTGAGCAACAAAAGGATTTTTGTGTTGAAAAATTAAGTGTGATAAAGTTTAGAATTCCTTTGGTATCCGGTTCGAAGGACCGAATTTATTATTCGAAATATGGCGTCGTTTAATCAGGATTCTTGAATCTAAGGTGTTATATTTATTATATCTTGAAAATAGTTTTATTTTTATTTTATTACATTAAGTTTGGTTGATTCGAATATATGTGATACGACAAGGGAGAGAAATTAAATAAAAAAATCGAATATGGCCCTGAGAGTACAATATAAATATAACTGTATTCATTATTCATTTAAATAAAAAAAAAAAGCTGTTACATACCTTTGTTCTGTAGAGCGGATTGGAGAAGTCCCAGCCTGGTGCCACAAAAAGATATCCGCATTTTGATATCTTACGACTGGCCTGTGAACAAATAAAATAATATTACATAAAGTTTTGTCAATCTTAGGACTGTTATAGAATTGAAATCGGTGCCGTAATATTGGCCGGCTAATGGCAAGAACACGATAAGGTGAATCTGAAGAATAACGGTAACAAGAAATCTATCAAAAGTATAAAAAAATATGTGATGTGTACACAAGGAAAATTGGAAAGTTACAACAGAAAGATTTAATGATAAATAAATTAACAAATATTACAAGTCATCTTTACACAAATTAACTGAGACCATGGTAAGCTCAAGAAGGCTTGTGTTGTGGGTACTCAGCCCAAGATATAGATAACATATAAATGCTGAAACTCATTCAACATATGGACCCGGGTATGTCCTTAAACTACGTCCAACAATGAGAGGTAGGGCACAGCGTTGACCATCAAGCTTGAATCTGGGGCAGCCCAACTGGGGAAGTACCTCCTCCTTACAGAAGACCACAGCCATAATAGCACTGCCACCTTTCAGGTATGTAGTGTTGTGTTCCTGATGGTCAGTAAGGTTCCCAGAGCTCCAACCCCCCTTAAAGGCCGGCAACGCGCTGTGACTCCCCTGGTGTTGCGAGTGCCCATGGGCGACGGTAATTGCTTACCACCAGGCAATCCATCTGCTCGTTTGCCGCCTATGTCATAAAAAAAAAGACTAAAATAATTTTAAAGCAAAATCCTATAGAACTAGTCAATAATTGTAAAAATATTCTAGTCCTTTTGATATAGAAGAAAGATTAGAACTTGAAGAAGTAAACATAGCGTTAAACAAGATATCTCTCGCCAGCTCGTAAAAGGCAACAGGGCCAGTAATAGAAGTCCCAATTAACAAAGTTACTCTAACAGATAAATGTCTGTTACCATTTAATGACAGACTCAAACGCCAAACGCCATTCCTTGGACATAAATTAGTCCAAGACAGGCGTAAACTCAGAGGATCGCCAGCTAATTTACGATTATCCCTTACACTCCGGTGCGGATGAAAAGAGACAGCGATTTTATTACTCGTTAATCGTTCTAAGTCGGTCGTACGTTTATTAGTGAGTTTAGTGCAACGGGTTTATAGGCACTTGTGGGCTTAGGCGTTTTTAGGCTTTAAATTTAATTTATTGGTCGATATAAATATTAAAGCAAGGATCTAGTTAGTAGGAGATTGGTAGTTAAATGTGCAGTTCTGTATCTTCGTCGAAGAGTAATCACTAATTAGGAATCACGTTGTAAACTAGAATTAGTAATAAACTAAATGCACGCCGAAAAAATCGGATCCTAATTTGTATCTATGGAATCACACTTCTTATTTTACCTGCTGTAAAGGTCAAAGATATCTATCAAGCAATCAAACATAAACAAAAAACTTGATACGTCTAAACGCTGCCACATTCATGAATGTCAAAAATAATAATTTGACATTCTGACATAGGACAAAATACAGCAAAAACAACTAAGATCCTAATCTAATGTTACAGTTAAGTTCTTAAAATACACAAAAAATATTAGAGTATTAGGTAGGTTTGAGTAGGAGAATTTATTGTTTATCAGTCTATAGCTTACACCACACCGCCAACCCGGTGTTGCCAGACCAATAATATAATTTATGTCAACAGCCAACATCGGTAAACTAACATTATGATGACTTATTGCTTTATTAACCCACCCTTTCATATTTATGGCATTCCAAATTAGGCCTACTACAGTAGCTTAGCTTGATTACAAAAAAACTATCGATGCATTGACCACATAAATATAGCATTGAATGGACGCATTTTATGATGTATGCGTTTGATAAATGTAAATATGAGTACTTAACCAACAGATAGTTTAGAACGATACACACTGATTCAAGAAATTATGCTAATCAAATACATTTTAAATTGTCACAATATGTCGTCGTTTATTATTTAGACAAATTTTATGATATATCTCTAATTTCATGCTTTGGGTCTTATGAAACTTAAAAGTTTAACAGCTTTATTTTTAAAATAATTTCCAATAATTTGTAGCTTCGAATCCGGAGTAGGATCTCTGGTTTCGTATTTTAAGCTTTGTAATCTCAATAACATTCGGTTGAACGGATTTCCTTGTTAGTAAAGAAGTTATGCAGTTATGCTAGACCATTGTATGTGTACATGTAATCATTTTGGTACCGTGACCAGGATATCTCGAGTTGCCTTTTAAGAAAATGTTAAAAATCGGTTCGCAAATATCTTGAATCGTTTAATAGGAATTGGTTTTCCAACAGGGAGGCGTGGGAACTGGGCGACTTGCACTTTCGTCGATCCCCGATAGCGCGCGCGCGGAGATTTATCATGCGCGCGAAGGACCAAGGTGAAAGTTTATACTATACCATATGTAGGCATGTATGGGGCCTATGTGTATCTGAGAATTAGCATCTCCAAGATACGATGCAAATTTATTTAGCTCTAATTAAGTACGGTACTGAGAAAATCTTTCAAGTACGCTCTGCTTTGTAGAATTAATAGCATTCTTTTAAATTTTTACGTTTTTAAGACGTATTTGAATACAAAAAGACCTACCCGATTTTATCAACAACGACATGAACTACAACAACAGATTTCACTAGTAAAAGCAACCTTTACAATATTTCGATAACAACAATGATAAATATGAAAATGAAAGTCAAAGGCAGGAGTCGAATCAAAACTTAAATAAATTCAATGCTCAACAAAGGACACGAACAATAGACCAAAACCAACGGAACGACACTTTCTATCAGCGACAATGAGATATGAAATAAAAAACGATCCGTGTCGATGGAATCACGACTCGATAAAAGCAGTCTAAAAATACGCACTATCGTCCCCATCTAAAGCAATTGTTGAAAGAATGGGTCAAAACTGATAAAAATCCAGTCAATCGAAATTTCTTCGCGGTATCTTTTTCTAAAAATCATGAGAAATGGCACGGAAAGCGACGTAGCCAAAAAAAGCACAATCAAGAAAATAGGATTCCAGATCGTCCACGGAAAAATAAACGGACCAAGTTTAGTGGCAACAACAATGCAGTGAATGAAGTCACAGGCCGCCGACAAGTGCCGAAACACCGGGAGGCCCGCTACCGGCACAATTATCGAATCTAGACCACTCTCACTGCGGCAAAAAGAACGAGACGCAAAGAAAGCACCATCAGGTGCGCCCCCATTTCACTTTCCAATGACTTATCTTTAACTCGACCGCGATCCAAAAAGAACTCTAAACTAGAAAGGGTAAGGTCCACAGCGTGTCCGCGAACACCCGCTTCGAGTCAGTAAGCATTTCATTATCAAGATTTACGAGAAAACCCTTTAAAACTCGTTAATTGTGCACGGACATTTCACTTTCTAATGATTTTTGTAAAAAGTGCCGCTAAGAACGTTTGGTTTGCGCTGAGACAATGGCCTGTGTGCGCGGTTGACAATACTTGGCTATTAGGAAGCTTGTTTTGTGGTTCTTCGGATTTTGCTGCGTTTGATGTTTGATTAACTTTTCCTTTATTTATTTATTTTCGGAGCTTAGTCCAAATTACGTGAACACTAGTTATTGAAGGCCGATAAGTAACATTCCTATCATTTTATTCGTAATGTACATTAGCTTTGCTCAAATAGTTTTATAAAGCACTTTCGCAAATCGCTATTCCGTGAATCTGACAGCCACAATTTGACACAGGGTGAATTTTTAGATTGTCATAAATGATATCATTTAGTCAAACTAGTCCAAGTCTCCAAGTATGTCTTTCACCAACTTGCTAAGTACCGAGCTCTCGATCACTATCGTGTAGATCACTCATCATGCGCTCGCGCGCTCGTAATGATAGCCCATTTAGCGGAATCTGATACGATTGAGATATCTGTAACGTTTTTGATCGTCTTTAGCTTAATTTCGATACTATTTTATAGGCGGTCTTTAGAATGAGCGCCATATTTGGCTCGGCACATATATGAGAAATTACATGGCATTCTAAGACAAGTTTTGGTTATGTGTAAATCGCGAAAGTAATAAAATAGGACATCAAGAAGTAATGTATGTCAAGAGTATTGATCTGAAACTATCAGATTATGCTAGATTTTGATGACAACAATCCGAAATCTTTATCGAAAATATGCACAAAGAAGATGATCTGAAACTGAATCATCACTTGCATTGCCAACTGAGTATTAGATAACGGGGTATATTTATAGAATACTTAGCTAAAAACTCAACTATAACTTCTACTTGTTTTATTTCAAGAATGAATATCGCAACAACCGACGACAACCAACGAAGTTATTAAATCGTCATTCGAATTTACAAACAAGGTATCAGATTTGATGTAAATTATATCATTAGCAAACCCAGGATATTGCCAACACAGCTGTCTCGCGTTGCCACCGGTGACAGGCATGCCAGCGAGGTCGAGTGTCAGAGCTGTTGATACAGAAACCCGAGCAAGACGGATCAATGACGAACATAATTACAGTGTCATTAAATTTGAGTAAATACATAAAAAATATTGTTGGCAACTCTGACTGTTTCATAAAAGCTAGTTAAGTTGGCGGCAATCAGATTTTATGGGAGCGCCATCACTGCTGTTCGGAAGAAGTCAGGCAAGTCATAGGCATTCCTCCCGCGCGTGTCGTAAGAGGTGACAAAAGGACAAAACCGGAACCATGAGAGGACAATCAGTGGCACTGGCAGAACGATCATACTGCGATCAACTTCCTGGCAAACATGGCGATTATGGGATTAAACCCCATGCTATAGATTGTTTCCTAATATGGCGCTCTACGGGGCTTGTGCACAGCGGTGGAGGTGGCTATTATGATATTGTAGTTAAAATTTAAGAACATAATATAAAAAAAATAAGAACTATCTACATTTTATAATCTTTTTTACTGTAGCTCTGTTGAAAAATAAACTCAAATTATATTTTTTTTTATTCTCATGAGAATTTCATGTTCATCTTATTGCAACGATGGCGTGAGACATTAAAAAGATATTGAACTTAATTGTAGGATGTTATAATTGTACCAGATATTACCACACACTTCACTCTTTACTTTCGTCATTTTTATGTCCTAACATTCCCTTACCTACTTCAGTATCTTTCACATTATCAGACAGTCTATCACGAAAATCGACGTTCTAATTACTCCAACTAAGGCGTAATTAGAGTGACAAAGACAGTTCGAAATCTACGAATTTTTATTTTGGCGGTAAACCTTCAGATCTTAGGTATATCAACGCCACAGACTTCATCACATTTTTACTTACAAATGTATTAACTTGTAGCTAATAAATAAATAAATATTTCGGGACATTCTTACACAAATCGACCTAGTCCCACGGTAAGCTCAATAAGGCTTGTGTTGCAGGTACTAGACGACGATACTTAAATACATAGAAAACACTCATGACTCAGCAACAAATATCTGTGCTCATCACACAAATAAATGCCATGACTGGGAATCGAACCCAGGACCTTCGGCTTCATAGGCACGGTCACTACCCACTAGGCCAGATCGGTCGTCAAGCTAATCTATTATGTAGTTTCATATGATTCACTGTTTATGTTATATTATGAATTCTAACAGTTGCTAATTAAGCCTAAATACCGTGTTAGCCAATCGAATGCGCCGGCGCAGCAATAAATAAGAGTTTCTCAATTCGCGTGGCAATTGGTGCGTTTGCGCAGGTCTATTCGATTCACTTGCCAAGCTCACGCATTAGCGCATTACTCACTCCTACTGACCAGTATGAAATCGTCACCATACCTGTTTAAAAACTAAACCATTTCTAATGTGTCTTTATGTTCTTGAACCATATCGCCAATACATTTACATACATTTCAGCCGTATGCAGTCCACTGCTGTACATATACTCCCACAAATATGACTTGAATCATCTTGGGGGGTAGTTGCCATAATCGCCACGCGTGGCAGGCGGGTTGGCGACCGCATTAGCTGTAGATTGGGTTTCGACGGACGCTGCTGCCCGTCTGTAGGATTTTGCCCTTTGTCTTACGACACCCGCGGGAGGAGATAGGATGGTGCTATTCTAGTCAGTCGTCATCACACGGCTCATATCGCCAATATTGTTATTATATTGTGTCCTGATAGGCCACCAGTAGCTCCCAAAGAACTCAATCTCTGTAGCTTTGTCTAATTATAAGTGCCTGCCCCCCCCCCGGTCCAGCAAGTACTTCTTCAGCTTCTGAAGAAGAAAGTTAGCTCCGGTTTACCTTACACTGGTAATTTGATTGACCTGTTCTTGAAAGGAGTTGGGATTTTTTTTATGACAAAGATGGCAAACGAGCTGACGGATTGCCTGATGGTGAGCAATTACCGTCCCCATGGGCACCCGCAACTCCAGGGGAGTCACAAGCGCGTTGCCGTCCTTTAAGGGGGGTTGGAGCTCTCGGAACTTTACCCACCATCAGGAACACAACACTACATACCTGAAAGGTAGCAGTGCTATTATGGTTAAGGTCTTCTGTAAGGAGGAGGTACTTCCCCAATTGGGTTTCTCCAGACTCAAGCTCCAGAATACAACAAGATCAAAAAATCCAACTTGACTCACTGTTTAATGAAGTAGCAATTTTTTTTTATGCCAAAGGTGTCAAACGAGCAGACGGATTGCCTGATGGTAAGCAATATAAGCCACAAAGCCCAAATTGCACTGTGGCAATGAGCGATTACATTAAGATAAATATGAGACATTATTAAGGGGAAATCTATCCGATGGAGACTGCACACACTTCCAATCAATACCATAAAAATCCTTGTCTTTACGTCAAACGACACACTTCAAGCAACCGCCTAGACATTACGCTAACGTAATGTTCGCACATAATAGAATACTAAGTATACGATCATCCATCACTGCTCAATCACATTCCATCACCGACAACCAATAAGTTTTCTCCGTAAGTGAAATACGTTTTCCACCGTGGAAAACCACTTTCCATGCCTCACAATTGTTGAGAACCTGCCATACTTTCGCCTTTTCTAACTGCATTTTGCTGCGCGATTCTGGGCTTTAGTGCTCGGGGATAGGGGATGGGAAAAATGACAGGTTATTGACAAGGCGGTCGTCGGTTGTCCATTGTTTTTGGTAAAGAGGTCAATGACGTGTGTTGGGTGTGGACCGTGGGTCTTGTAAGCTACTATAATATAATATTATTATCTGTGTCTTGCAAATGTCACTTGCGCATGTCACGCCAAGATGACAAGCGAAGTCAAAGAATGGTTTATGCTTCAGACATACGTTCTCAAATGTGTATATTATTTACGAATTACCAGACGAACTTTAAAAGAATTATAAATGAATATTTGCAAAGATAAATAAAGGTAATATCGACTTAAAAACAGTAATGATCCCCTTAAGTACAGTCTGCGTCAAATAATATCAACCAAAGTAGCCAAATCTTTATTTGTAGTTTTAAAGGTGATTTACGATATATTTCACCTCTTTTGACAGCTAAAGACTAAATGTCACAGCTTTTTTTATTTTACACTATTAAAAAAATAATACCATTCACGATGCGCACGGGCAGCAGTAGTTCGCACCTGCCGCTAACCGCAAAAACGGCGCCCGCGCACACCGCGATCAAACATTTCGGCAATTGAGCAATCGCGGTGACATCCGACGGAGAATGCACTGTGTGGCCAGGGTTGACACACACTGGAAATTTATAGTGAGCTACAAAAAAGGTTGCACCTTAATTGTACATGCTCGGGGCATTCTAGTGGGGCCCATTACGTAAAAGCTTGGAACTAGTAGTTGTGTCACTAGTATTTACATTGACAGTTATATCATCACCAACACGTGTAGAATTTAAACCTTCTTGTTAGAACATCGTTGAAATGTTCTTTATACGGAAGGCGCTGATTTAGGTATAACAAATTTATTCTAGTTTCTACCTTTATTTAGTTATGTTTAACTTAACGCTTTTTTTTATATATTACTTATTGTTTAATGTTTAAAGAGAAGTAATCTACGTAAAAACACTAACAATTTAGTTAAGTATCTGTATATTCTATATATCGATGGATTCGTTGGCTAAGTACCCACCATTTAGTCAATTTGTGTAAGGACATCCTTTAATATATATTTGTTTATAAACGTAAACAATATATTTTTATACTTAACGTGTATCGTATGTCTATGTATTGTCAATGAAATACGAACAATATATGTATATAAAATAGTGACAACCCTACTAGAGATGCGCAGGAGTGCCTGATTGGCCGTTCGACTTCTGAATGGGTTAATTTGTCTCACTTGCAGCAAATTGCAACGAAATGCAAATAACGCGAATGCACCGTGGAATACCATTTCGATGATTAGAGTAATCTGATATGTTTTATATAATTTGATCTCGTGTCAGTTTAGAGTAGGTACATAATGTAATAACAGTGATATTTGTTAGAATAAAGAATTAAATTTGGCAATTTTGAATATAAATATCGGAGTAGCACATTTACTTAACTTGGTTTAGTTACTTAAGTTTGACAAGCCTGTCGAGGTTTAGGTTATAGGTTTTATACTGTTTTTACTGTTGTCTATGTCTTTATTTTTGAATCCTGTTTTTGTACATATTCTTTAAGTTGTCAATATATTTTTCTGCCATACGGTCGCCTTTAGTATTCAGCCATTTATATACTCTCTTAGCTATCGAATTCTCTACAAAGCCAGTGGCTGATATTATCGTATGGTATGAGTAGGTGATGAGGCCTGTCATTATTCTACCCGGATAAACATCCATACATTGCAAGTTAAATAAAAGCTTGTAAAAATCGACGAAAGTCTGGCCTAGTGGGTAGTGACCCTGCCTATGAAGCCGATGGTCCTGGGTTCGATCCCAGACCATCGTGATGAGCACAGATATTTGTTCCTGAGTCATGGGTGTTTTCTATGTATTTAAGTATTTATATGTATCTATTTATTATATATATCGTCGTCTAGTACCTACAACACAAGCCTTACTGAGCTTACCGTAGGACTAGGTCGATTTTTGTAAGAATGTCACAAAGATTTAAAAAAAAATGCACTGTATGGAATACTTTTGGTGCGTTGTTCCTTTTTCGTTGCTATTAATTCCGACTGTACTACAACAGAATCCGCCTGCAAAAATCACTATGTGATTAAAAATTATAACTCTTAATTATACGTAGAAATGCGCCATTGCTAACTCCTTTGCCTGTCACAGAAAAAAATGTCCGCACAAAAACGGATCGTATTAAAATGCCTCGCTCTGCTTATTTGAAGCAATAATAGACATAACTACGGACCAATTTAAATACTTATATCTGTGAGGAAAAAGGGCACAAGTGACGAACGACTAATATTAAACTTATACCGTTTTTCACTAGGGCCACAGTTTTCAACTTTGGTATTGGGTTCTGTATATTTGTGATCTCTGGAAACCTCCATTTATAACTGAACCCTTGCGTGGATCGTTGAATTTTGATTATCATTCCTCATTTGTCATCATTTATCTTTTATCATATCATTTGGCATAATGTATTTTTTTCTAAAACTATGGAATCTTTCGGACTTTTTTAAGGTTTCATTCTGTTGATTATCTTAAGGAGTTTTGTTTTTACAACTGGGATTTTTTTGTATGTGTATCAATATTAATTTATTTTTTTAACTAAAACTGTAAATTTGTATTGTATACATTTATTGTGTTGAATAAAGTATTTGTAACCTTAGGTTAGGTTTACCTTATAATAATACTGAAACTAATTACATGTTTAGAAAAAAAATGCACTAAGAATGTGATAAATTTTGCCAAATGAGGAGGTACGACAATCGACCCGAGATAGAACTGGATAATGCATTTTAGCAGTTATCATTAGATCTAGGTCAGTTTAAAGTCTACAATCACCTGATAAGAATTTGTTATCAAGATAGCAAATATAAATACTCGTAAATAAATATTACAGGGTATACACAAATTGACTGAGCCTCACAGTAAGTTGGTGTTGTGGATACACAGCCAACGATATATATATATTTTTTTTTATGACATAAGGTGGCAAACGAGCAGACGGATTGCCTGATGGTAAGCAATTACCGTCGCCCATGGGCACCCGCAACACCAGGGCAGTCACAAGCGCGTTGCCGACCGTTAAGGGGGGTTGGAGCTCTGGAAACCTTACTCACCATCAGGAACACAACACTACATACCTGAAAGGTAGCAGTGCTATTATGGCTGTGGTCTTCTGTAAGGAGGAGGTACTTCCCCAGTTGGGCTTCTCCAGACTCGAGCGTGATGGTACTTCGCTGTGCCCTACCTCTCATTGTCGGACGTAGTTTAAGGACATACCCGGGTCCAAATATACAAACACTTAAATACATAGAGAACATCCATGACTAGGGAACAAATATCGCTACCGCGAACAACGATATTCGTAAATTTCAGACGATTGTCTCTGGCACTCTCATGACACCTTAATTGGAGTAAAAGAGAAAAATGCCCGAAATATAAGAACTTCGATGTTTGCGGTACCGCTCCTGTGCTCGTCACTCAAATAGTTACCAGGATTTGAACCCAAGACCGCTTGATACGCAAGGTCACTAGGTCAGATTTATAAAGGGTCAGCAACGCGCACGTGACACCTCTGGAGTTACAGGCGTCCATAGGCTGCGGTAACTGCTTACCATCAGGCAGGCCGTATGCTTGTTTGCCACCGACGTCGTATAAAAAAAGGCCTGTAGTCAAAATATATTTAAATATCCAATTGAGGTAGACAAGAATTAGTCCATATAGCTGAGCGATATATTCCAGAAAACTTGGAACTGTTACAAAAATATATAATTTGGGTCTTTTCAAGGCAAGAATAGGCTGTTACTGAACCAGCGTGCTACACCCTCGACCTCGTCGTCACTTACCATCAGGTGCGACTGAGGTCAAACGCTGGTAACTTGTATCTTGTATTAAAAAAAGATATCGATACATTATGTAATTTTATAAGTAAACCAAATTTTTTTTTTATGACAAAAGGTGGCGAACGAGCAGACGGATTGCCTGATGGTAAGCAATTACCGTCGCCCATGGGCACCCAACACCAAGGGAGTCACAAGCGCGTTGCCGACCTTTTGGTCTTTTGTAAGGAGGAGGTACTTCCCCAGTTGGGCTTCTCCAGACTCAAGCGTTATAATTTTGTGTAGTTTTTTTATAAATATAGGAGGGAAACGAGTAGACGTATTGCCTGATCTTAAGCAACCGAGTCGAGTATCTACGTGGACTATTCCACAAAGTCGAAAGACCCGGGTATGTCCTTAAACTACGTCCAACAATGAGGGGTAGGGTGCAGCGAAGTACCATCACGCTTGACTCTGGAGCAGCCCAACTGGGGAAGTACCTCCTCCTTGCAGAAGACCAGTCATAATAGCACTGCTGCCTTTCAGGTATGTAGTGCTGTGTTCCTGATGATGAGTAAGGTTCCCGGAGCTCCAACAACTTTTAGGGTAGGCAACGTGCATGTGTATCTTCTAGAGTTGCAGGCGTCCATAGGATACGGTAACTGCTTACCATCGTGCGGGCCGTGTGTTTTTTTGCCACCATCGTTGTATTTGTGTGGCAAGAGCTGGATGAGAGTGACCGCGGACTGAGTGGCGTGCATTAAGGGAGGCCTGATGATACATACATACCTTCTCGGTTTGTGTGGACCTTAATACTAAGAAATAGTAAAAAGGCAACCTGACTTACGCAAGTTAATCCGTAGAAAGCGTTACACAACCTCACTTTACGGATACGGTCATAAAACTAAACTAAAAATATTATATTCGTCTTAGACTTAACTTTCGTCACAACGAATCGGCTAAGGAGTTGTGACGTCATCGTTCAGTAATAACACAAGTTTTATGTTAAATGGATTATATCTATTTTTTACACGTAACGTTTATGACATCATACACATACTTATTTATTGATAATATTCATAAATATTATATGTCATGACTTAAATAGAAAAAAAAAATACATTTTAGATATTTTTTTCTTATGCTTTTTTGCCACGGCTCTTGGGAGCCTAGGGTCCGCTTGGCATATATCCTTGAAAGCATTTTCCATAGACTTTGATATTGTGTTTGTTTTTCAAACGCTGTTCTGTGTGTGTTTAAGTAGATTCCTATTGTGTTCCTATATTCAATTAATGCTTATTAGCACCCTATTCCATATCTTAATCAAACAATAAAGTTAACTAAAGAGGCAAAAAACTACACATGTAAGAATTAGATTTCTAAACACTAACCGATTTGGCTAACATTGAATATTAAAACCAGGTTATGCTACCACGCTTAAATATTTAAACTAACCGACCAATCCTAAATCCAATAGAAAAATAGCCTTAAACGACTTGACTAATCTCTATTTATGGTTTATTTGGAGCGAACATTAATCACTGCGAAGTAGATTCATGTCACATGACTCAGGTTTTACTGTATTCAGTATTGAATACCTGTCACTTTCACTCTTCCGTTTAAAATGCATGCGTAACAGAGACAGAATATTCCAATTTTAAAAATAAACGGCCAGTTTTTACGCTCCTAATCATATTCGTATTGAGATTAACACCCTATTTCGAATGCTATTCGAATCGAGGCTGCGAATTGACCGTTTAAAAAATTCAATAGGGTTGCTCGTTAATATTAGTGGCCAGTGTTAAAAAAGACCGTAAAATCGATTATATTACGAGGTCACGCTTTTTATGACTTATCTCGACTGTTTATTTATTGTTAACCAATATTTACGACTGCCACTAAACAGTTTACACTTGAAATCATCAGTAAATCATCGTAAGTGACCATTTAAAAAATCTAAAGCTTATGGCTTTCAATATGGCCGGGACCGGACAGTAAATTATTTTTAAACCATTCGTTTTTTAGCTGTCATAACCGCGCCATAAAAACCTTTTGAGTACGCGCCTAATACCTGCTTGTACTACCGCGAATACATTATTGTCTATGGCTCGCTGCGACCGCAACGCGCGTTCAGAAATGTCTTGACAGTTGGACCTACATAGAATGCTTCCGAACAATATTTAAAATGTACGGCGACACCGCCACACGGGTAGCTACTGATTTCAATGCACAACACCTCGCAGCATACATTCATAATTTTCTTTGGGTCAAGAAAACCACCATTGTAAAAGGAACTCCGATTGTTTTAAAAACTTGGGTAAAAAATCGAGTATTGCGATTGTTGCGAGGCCTATTAATTCTGGGCGCGTTAAAGCACGTCCCTTTTAAGTTCAAGATGGCGCCGGTGTCTACGTGACGTTTCTGAAGGCGGGAAACAATGGTGGCACCGTTATGAATATTGAGAACTAGAGGGATATAGTCAAACGCACGGCTCAACAATTTTCGCCGCATGTCAATATGCCAGAAACAACGGTTTCAACTTTTAATGGGTTAGAGAAATTACAATTTCAGCAACGGTTTTTTTAATCACTTCACGCGCCAATTTGGACGCGTTCGAAATTCAAATGTTATTTTTCTCCATTGTTTACCATGTTGGCAGTTTTGGAACGTACCGTGTAATTTCGTTTGACATTCTTAGTAATGTAACAAACTATTTAGTTAGAACATATGACTCATAGACATATATTGAATATTTATTAGTATTGAATTCTGGTTATTTTGAGCGTGAAGGATTTCTAAGAAATGCGTGTCCAATGCAACGGTTGTAATACCTACAGGAAAAATCGAGAATATTCTAAAAATAAACAGTGCGCCATGTGTTTTCGGGTGAGCAGTGAGGATGACTAACATTCACTTGACACAATTTAGGGGATACTCGGTGAGACAACGCCAAAAATAACCTAATTTATTTTTACGAGGCTACCTAACTATAAAAAAACCGTTATAGGTGAAAAACTTAGCTAAACCACGTGGCCTATGTACCTAGTAGTAACGTTTGTGTACACGCATAGCGGCGTTCTATATTCAAATTTTGACGTAAGTTTCAAATTCATTCTCTGCACAACTACATAGACATGGTACTTCAGTTAAGTTTTTCACCTGTGTATAAAACTTAGCTGTGCTAATCTGTCACTTTCTAACAAACTACAATCTTACATAAGGGATAAGGACAACATTATGTACAGTCAGCAGCAAATACTGCTAAGCGGGAAAGATGTTCAAAATGAGCTTAGGCCGGTTAGCAACTTCTGCTGCTGACTGTACAGCAAATTAGATTTAACAGACATTTATGAAGAACACCAAAAGATAATTTCTTGTATTCATTTACGAGTGACTTTGACGTCTGCTAATTAATTTTGTTTAGCACCGGTTTAGTACTGTACTGAGGGCCTACCTCGAAAATCGAAGTTAGAAAATTACGGGCAACTTTCTCTTTTACTCCAATAAAGGCGTAATTAGAGTGACAGGGAGAATCGTTCGAAATTCGCGGCAGGTCTTCTGGTTGGTAAAATAATGACGTATCTGCCATACCAACGGCAGTAGCCGTAGAATAAAACTATACTTATCCCCTTTTTTGGTGCGATAGTCCTAACGTAAGATAAAGACAGTATAATTCCCCGACTCTGCTCTACATTAGGCGCTGGCCAAATTGCACGCACTCAAATCAAGCTGTAAGAAAAAAAAAGTCATCAATAAAATTGTAGTCAAATAAGCTTTAGTTTTTACTTTTTACGCTGCATGAATAATCTAGTTTTATTGATAAACGTCTCAAAACAAATTAGTTACCGGTTTATAGAAACAAGAAGCATGCGCGGCAAACATTTATGAAGAATGCTGTCCATAAAAAGATTACCGCACATAAGGAGGCAATGCGCGTTTACGGAGTGTCCTATGCTTTTCTGAGAAACCTTCATACTTATATAGCTATCCACAGGACAACCTTATGTCGTTGGAATAAGGTATAAAAAAGTTAGGGATACGTTATTGTTCTCATTACTGTGATTCTTGTGAAAAAAACTAGTTGTGCTGTAACTTTATGGACTAACAGCAAAACTGGAGAGGCTAACAGTTTAAAGTGGGAGTGAAAGAGATGCAATTAGTGTAGTCTAGGTCGCATATTATAAAAAAAAAGGTGTGAGGTTCTATAAAAAAAGTTAGGGTTCTATATAAATACTGTTGGAATTGATGTAAAATTACAAACGTATTTTGTCTCAACAAACTAGGTACCAAAATCAGGTTTTGTCACAAAAAAACTATTTCGTTAGTTCTATTTAAGAGTCGTTAAGGCTAAATTCGGACCATAAAAGTAAAAAATCTCGCCATATTCCCATGAGACTTTGCATAGTATCGCTGTCAAATATTTTTTTCTGGGCGGGGCTTAACTATGTCTAAGAAAAAAAAACAATTAGGGTTGCCAGCTCAAATATTTTTTCAGGGCGGGGTTTAACTATGTCTAAGAAAAAAAACTAATAGGGTTGCCAGTTTTTATGACAACCCAAAAACAATGATGTGAAAGTAAATTCCGCTAGTTAACCACAAATTTTCGCTTCACGGTTATCTGTTTAGTTTATTGTTTGCGGTTACGCTTATATAACAGTAGGCCTACCGCGAACATCAAAAATTTCGAGCATCTTTCTCTTTTACTCCAATTAAGGCGTCATGGGAGTGACAGTCGTAATATGAAATTTACGAATATCGATTTTTGCGGTAGCGCGCCAGTTTCGTTGTCAAATATAATGTAGGCCGCATTTAGGGTTCCATGCAATAAAGGACCCGATTACTGCTTAGTTACAAACAGATAAACTCACGTGTAACTATATCGCACTAGGCGACATGTTTCGGGTAAGCTCTGGTACCTTGTCTGGTGCTCTGCTAGCTTCAAGCCGAGTCAGGACACAACAATCGCGTTGTGCCGTGCAAGGCAGCGGACAGCAGTGAGCGATACACCATCAACGCGATCGGTGTGTCCTGACTCGGTTTGAAGATGCGTACCAGAGCTTACCCGAAACATGTCGCCTAGTGCGATATAATTACACGTGAGTTTATCCGTTTGTAACTAAGTAGTAGTAACATGGCTCACAATAGTTTTAATTGTATTAAAGGACCCGGATTAGGATTATTAAGCTTACTTTGTCCCTGTGTCTGTCTGTCACAGGGTTCTATCTAAATGACCGTAACAGGTTGACAGCTGTAAACTGGATATCTATAACTATTGCTACTACAACAAACAATAATAAACAAATAATTTATACGAAAAATAAATCTTCAACTACATAAAAATAAAAACTCTAACTGCATATGGGTAAATACGCATTATTAAGGATATTTCAAAAACTATATTAGAATACACGAGAATTACGACAATACAAAAAAAAAAATGAATTCAAATAGAAAATAATCTAAAAGTTAACACATATAATACTTAAAACTGACGAGTTTTCTATACATATTAACAAAAAAATATAGAACAAATTGTGAATTAAAACGTATTTACCTTAAGTACCGACGTTTCGACGGGTTGCGCCGATCATTGTCGCGGATATTTTTTTTGAAATAGTTTTGAAATCGACAAATGATAAATCGGTCTTAAAAGTGTGATGGAACCCTCGGGGCGCGTGTCTAACTCACTTTACTGTTTTTTTACACATAAATGGCTGAATTTATCTAATTATAGCGTCCAATTTTCATCTTCTCGGCTCCTTATTAAAGTATTCTTGAGTACATGAACCGTAAGGCTATTCCCTGACTAATTATAAGCCTTATCCCAACTGCATAGAGTCTATCAACGCTAACCCAGTATGCGCCAGCGCACTTATCCCGTAGTTATCGTAAATTATATTTATAATGGGAGGGGGTATAAAATTAAGAGCTTATAAAATCTTTAAAGTTAAACTGATAAGGTATTATCCTGTAAGAAAGCCTCGTGGTGTTTACAACGTTTTGAAGTAACACGTCAAAATAAAGGCTAACCCGCTACCTTCCGGGTGCTATTAAAGTTGTCTAAGACTTATATTTTAAGTGCATCTTTTCGTTCATGTAGAAGATCAATGTAGCTGTTTATGGGGGTGTTAAAATTACTTGCAATATGCATTGAAATATTACAACTTGGACCAACTTGGACTTGAACTTTGGACCCGGGTATGTCCTTAAACTACGTCCAACAATGAGAGGTAGGGCGCAGCAAAGTACCATCACGCTCGAGTCTGGAGAAGCCCAACTGGGGAAGTACCTCCTCCTTACAGAAGACCACAGCCATAATAGCACTACATACCTGAAAAGGTATGTAGTGTTGTGTTCCTGATGGTGAGTAAGGTTCCCAGAGCTCCAACCCCCTTTAAAGGTCGGCAACGCGCTTGTGACTCCCCTGGTGTTGCGGGTGCCCATGGGCGACGGTAATTGCTTACCATCAGGCAATCCCTCTGTTCGTTTGCCACCTTATGTTATAAAAAAAAAAACTCAAACGAATTTTATCGCGTATACTAATTTAAACTTCGATCCCGACGTTTCGAACCCTCATCCGTATAATTATAGCGGCAACCGAAAACAATATTTTGTAATATGTTATGAATAACACGGTATTACATAAGTTCATTTACTTCGGAGAGCATAGGGTCTGCATTTTATAAGATTGTCAATCCGTCTGCGTCCACGGGACGCGCCGGCTACGCGGAAGGCGGCTCGGCACTTTTTTAAATATATTTTTCTCTTTTAATGTGAATCAAATCATTTAAAAGTTATTGTATCGAACTTCCAGAAATTATTTCTGTATTATAAAAAAAGTTTACTTTATACACCAGGCATCTCATTGCAACTAAACTTGAAGTTCAAAAATCAACACTTCTCGCCTTTATCCAATTGAAATAAGGTCCATGTATGGTCAACAATTTTGTACGATGGCATAGCAATTCTGGGAACGATACGTAGGCAAAATCATAGCCGTATCAGTTTTACGAGCTATATTGCACATTGTTCTAACGAAGGTCGATGACCTTTGCTAATGACAGCTAGCAACCTAGATTGAATATCTTTGTTTACAAACAGACGGAGAATCGACATTTATATTAGACGTAAGTACAAAAGATCGCTACGATACGTCGTAACCTTTTTGCCCCTGCGGGTATCGGTTCTCCTTTGTGATCCTGGTTAAGTTGCGATTGTGACAACCCTATGGTATCTCACAGTAACAAAAGAGTAGAAATCTTAACGAGAAAAACAAATTCGAAAATGGACTCTTTTCTATCACTTTGGCGTATACGAGAGATAAAGAGGTAAATAGGCAAAAACAATTAATAAAAGCCAGGTGCAAATAGCTGTTTAAAAAACGATGTACAGTCAAGGTCAAAGATATCGAAAATAAAGTGCCAATATATGTATACATCTACCTTGATAATAAGAACGTAAGATGCATGTATACAAATTATGGCACTTTGACCACATCTATATCTTTAAACTTGACTGTACATAGATATGTTTATATTTAAAATGAATATTACATTAAAAAAGTACGTGAGTCATCACTATAATATGAAGTTAAAACAGACATAGTCACCTTAATGGTTTGTCTTGAAAATGGGTAGATCATACCCGAAACATGTCGCCTAATGCGATATAAATACACGAAAATTAACCTTAATATAAAAATATTACATCTTTATAATTCCAGAGCGATACGTCAATTTACCCTCTTGAGTCCCGATCGCAATTAGCCGGCCATTTGCTGCGCCCGCGCCGATAACGCGCGATCATATGCCAGGGTTGCCACATTTGGTTAAACAATGATGAAACGAATACTATGCACACATAATTTTCAAAACCACGAAAGGGCTTTAATTAAACATTTACAAAGTGTGCCATTGTTAATAATAACTGCCTTAAGCCAAGGTAAGGCGTATGAATAGTCATAAAACTGACTGCATTGTAAACTTTGATAAGCATTTATGAATAACAGGAAAGAGAGTACGTAAAACCATCAAGCGTTATGTATAGTGATCGGTTTTTTGGATTCACCCTCGCGGGATATCATGTAGAAAAGTTAATATAGATACGACAGTTTCCCGCAACAAATTAATCAAAAATAAAACAATTTAAATTGTGTGAAAGGGATTTTTTACTTACTCGTCGAACTTTTGTACAAACGGTACAAAATATGCCGATTTGGTGGCAGCAGGTGAGCTGTCAGTGTGAACACTTGTGCTCGTTTGTTCAATTTGGACAAAAGAACGACGAGTAAGTCGCATGTCTATCAGCTACCTAGATGTTTTAAAGTGTAATAAAATAAACACAATGTATTTTTTTTGTCTTTTCTAACAACCTAAAGCCCGGATTCCCAGGGCATTTCCATACTAATATAATGTTTGAGGTCGTTCACCCCATGTCGAATCCAAAAAACCGATCACTGGTTATGTAATATAGCCAACAAAATTGGGGTTTTCTACATTGCCCATATTGTTAATATATATCGACCCACTAACTCTTTTTTGGTCTAAAGTAGAAAAAGGTGATAAATAAAGGGAGGAAGTGCGTACATTTTTAGTATTTTCGCCAGTCATTCTGAATGTATTGGGCACACTTGCTCTCATGACTTTTACAGCATGTTAAAGCAAAAAAATCCATAATCACGTTATACATAGCGAGGTTTATGATAAACCGAATCTAAAAGTAATTGTAAAAATATCGATTATTGAAACAATCGAAATGTGCCAACCCTACCGATTCCAGTGAGTTTGTTATGGCCCTACACGACGGTACGGCTGTTTGTATCATTACATCCACTTCGATAATACAATCACACGTGTAATTGCTTCCATCTCTTTCGCGCCGGTCCATCGCATTGTCCTCCCACTCTTAATCTGAACCCTAACTTCAAAAGCTTAAGGTCGTTTTTACAACTGAGCAATTAAGCGAGATACGCTACTGCCAAAGTTCGGATCATTGCGTTCCAATGAAACATGTAAAACATTAAATTGTTGGTTGAATCTAAGCCTAATAGCGTTAACATATGAATGAAATTAGAGTGTAAATTTAATGTGTTTTTCGACCTTTTGATTTTAGGTGCAGAGTTCATTCATCGTTGTATGATGTAGCATAATTTGGCTCTACCGCAGACAAGAGGTCCTTCTTTATACCCATGACTTCTATTGTACATAGCTACCTTTAACTTTGACTAGATAAATCTTCGTATGATCTGTGTAACTTTTTCTAGAGAAATGGATATAGCCTGTCAGAAAGCCGAGGTTAATAATTTTGCCAAGTACAAAGTTAGCCAAGTACATGCAAACGTAACGGCCATTAAAACAACTCATTCAATTCCTTATTCCGAATTCAAAATTCAAATTATCGCGCATTCGGAATTCAAACTGGTTTTCCTATAATACGCTTTTTGTGTGTGTGGAGTACATATCAGTGCGTCAAACCACAGACAACATATTTGTTTTCTTTGCATCTTTTTTATTCCCCATTTTCAGTGTTCATTTTTACACAATAAATGTTCAGTTTTAAATCGCCTCTCAAACGAAAATATTTGCTTTTTCCTTTTACAAGTACACATTGAAATACTTAAACAATCATAAAACAGATTGCATTGGATTTAAAAACAATTGAGATACGTACTTCATGTCGTTGTTTTTTTATTCATACACGACTCGCATTCGAAGTATGGAAAAATGCTGAGTGAAACGGGACCATACTTTTGTATGTTAATATTGTATCCGAAAACGCAATGCGCATGTGATTGTCAAGATTATGTATGATACTATATTACGTATGATCATTTATAAATCTTTGATATGGACACAGAAATGCGAAGAAACAACGGATCAATAAGTTTGGATTTTTAGGAGAAATTATAATTGATTGATTATAACAAAAATCCTATGACCAATAGGTGAAAACATAACTGAAGGACTATGTCTATGTAGTTGTGCAGATAATTAATATGGAACTTACGTCGGACTTTGAATATAGAACGCCGACATGCGTGTACACACGTTACTACTATAAAAGCAAGTGCTTTAGCTAAGTTCTTAACCTATAACAGCGCATATCAGTACAAATTATGTATTTATTTAATAGTATTTAACAAATATTAGGCTAAAAAACCCTAACACTCCCATTATCTTTCTCATTTTTTTATCAGAAAGTTTTAACTGGTGTGTGCGCAATTTTAGAAATTACAATCGTATTATGATAACTACAAGTGCTTAACTAGTTACAGTATCTAAAAAAGGCCCTTGAGGCATTGTACCAATGTAATTTATTGTATAGTGTGATATGAGCAAAAGCTTGAAATATTTTTTAATATCCAAAGGAAAGACACAAACAAAATGGATCTGTATGACCCACATATGTGACCAGTATGACCATTTGAAGATTCCTGGCCGTATTATGCTTAATTGTGGTGTTAACTTATTACCCCAGTGAAAGTGTTAATAAAAATGAATAACAAGGTAAAACACCCATAATTCGCAAATAAACTTTCTCAGGGACGTGTTTAACTTTTTAAGGTTTACGAGACTTTAAAACAAATATGGCGGTACCTCATTTAAGACTGAATCACAGCTTAAAAATAACTTACATGACACGGTTTGAATATATGTAATAGTGATATAAATAGTATAACACATTTTAATATTGAACCTGCTTGTCATCTTTCTTGTTGTGTTTTAAAATTTAATTACCTGAAACAATAAAGATAATTAGTAAATACAGATCAAATGGCAGATGGGGTCGAAAAGTGCTCGAGTGGAGACCACGGACTAGCAAGCGCACCGTAGGACGTCCACCCACAAGATGGACAGAGGACCTCATTAAAGTCGCCGGAAGACGCTGAATGCAGGTCGCTTCCAACCGGTATATGTGGAGATCCAGGGGGGAGGCCTATGTTCAGCAGTGGACGTCTTATGGCTGAGATGATGATGATATATCAAATTACGACTTAAGATTACATCCAATACCAAATGTATATTTACTATATACGTCTTCGTTATAAAATCATACACAAAAAATGTTTAAGGATTAAATCCTTTTGTAAAAAAAACATTAACATGTCAAAAAACCGTTATTATGTAACGAACTAGTATAGGTGAAAAACTTAACTAAAGCACGTGGCCATGTAGTAGTAACGTGTGTGTACACGCATGTCGGCGTTCTATATTCAAATTATGACGTAAGTTCCATATATTCCATACATAATTCTCTGCACAACTACATAGACGCGGTGCTTCAGTTAAGTTTTTCACCTATAGGATATAGTTATGACTCAGAAGATATTAAGGACACACATTTTAGGAGGCTTAAGAGTGAAACAAACGTTCTTTTATTGCACTTCCAGCTTAAATATAGAGAATTTTTTCGGCATTCTTTACCCAAATCCATGTCAAAAGATGGGGAAAACGATATCGGATAAACCCTTTTGGACCTGGGTATGTCCTTAAACTACGTCCGACAATGAGAGGTAGGGCACAGAGAAGTACCATCACGCTCGAGTCTGGAGAAGCCCAACTGGGGAAGTACCTCCTCCTTACAGAAGACCACAGCCATAATAGCACTGCTACCTTTCAGGTATGTAGTGTTGTGTTCCTGATGGTGAGTAAGGTTCCCAGAGCTCCAACCCCCCCTTAAAGGTCGGCAACGCGCTTGTGACTCCCCTGGTGTTGCGGGTGCCCATGGGCGACGGTAATTGCTTACCATCAGGCAATCCGTCTGCTCGTTTGCCACCTTATGTCATAAAAAAAAAAACGATGAATTCTTCGTTTAAGAAAGGTAGGAAGGTATCAAGACCTGTTCCAGAATATGCAATCTCTGCGAATGGAATCTTTTGTCCCGGTGTCCTGACACCATCATTAAAATCAAGTGACAACATGAAACCCCAAATTACACAGCAGTGTTGTGACGAAAACATTAAAATACCAAGAAATCAGCAATCAGCGAGTACATTGACCTGACACTTTGCCAAATTCCCCAAAACCAAGTTAATAACTTGCAAAATTACAGTGTATCATCGTACCCCAGTTGTCAGCTTGTCGTGTGTTCTGATGGCAAGGACGTACGCGATTCGATTTGTCGACCAGTGTACAAGGACCTTAAAACAGTTATGGTGTTTAAAATCTGTTACGCTTTTTACTCATTGCCGGAGTGAGCCGATCGGCTTTCCTTCTCAGTAATTGTCCTGCTGTTGACCATAGACCTTGAAGCCCAACAAAAACAAGATGATTTTGTTTTTGATGGGTTTCGAGGTTCAATGTGTAGAGTCAAGAGTTTAAATCAGACTGCAGATCTGTTACAGCATGTTTTTTGGGAAATGTTTGAGAAGCATATTGAAGATTGAAGTCCTCTCTTCCTACATTTTTCAATTCAAATCTCGGTCAGAAAAATAAAAAATAACTACTTTAAGGGCGCTGCAGAAGCATTTCACAGGTACACTAAGTAAAGGCTCCTCTACATGATGGCCCAGCGCTGGGCCAAGAAAATGACCATGCGATGGATGAAACGCCACTACACGATGGCGGCATTCAGTTGTGATCTAATCGTTTTGAATTCCATTGATGAGCGGCCGAAAAACCAACACAGCAGCCATCCCAACCCATCCCCCCGCACCAGCAGCCATCCGCGCTACTACCCTCTACACGCTGGCCATCTTAGTGGGCCAGGATGATGGGCCATCATGTAGAGGAGAAGCATAAGAAATTACCAGTTGTTTCGCAATATGACCATGTTTTCATTTGTAACGACATCTTGCCCTGCTCGAAGAATCTAATTCGTACAGTCTCTTGTTTTCCTGGACGAATATTTTTATTAAATTAAATGTCATGTTGGAATAAGTGTACACTTATAAAGGCATCAGGAAAAGAAGAAGCAAAGTAAAGTGTATATATCAAAAAAGGAGGATGTTCTTCAAAAAAGGAGTGTATAGGTTTTTAAAGGGTAGACGCATATGAATCCTGTGGAGTTGCAGGCTACGGTAACTGCTTACCATCAGGCGGGCCGTATGCTTGTTTGCCACCATCGTTGTATAAAAATACATGTATGATTTGATTCCAAAAAGTTTATATACTGGTTCATGTGATGCTCGACTCTCAAACCTGAAGACTTATTAGAACATCATTTCAGATTGATGGTAATCCTCAAGTGTGGTAAGGGTCCCACTTAAACTTAAGCTGACATGTTCAGCTTAAATGTGGTTATAAATACGCGAAACCTGATTGATGAGGAACTTCTGTGCTACCGTGGAGTACGACAGTACAGGTAGTAGCTGCGTATTTGACGGGATAAAGTGCTCAATAATGTCGGACATGTCTTCAAAGATGCTGAAATAAAGCTTTATAGATAAGATGTGGTTGGAAAAATAGGTGACGTGAAAAGAAAAATATCGGTAGGCAATCATGAATAATGGATATAGTATATTGTGGGACCATCTAGTGAAAAAGTAGTATCCACGCCAATTCCTGAGATAAGTTGAGGCCCAGGCTCCCACGAGCCTGAACTGAACAAGAAGTTATCATGGGACAACAGTAATTATTTTACACATTTAAAGGAAAATTACCTACCCTATAATCCTGTATCCATAAATATAGACATTAACTACAACATAGATACCACATGAAAACGGATATTGTTTCACCATTTCGTATAAATGGACGCAAATTTCTCTCATACCACTTCTTATCTGCCGAATGACAGATCTGTACTAATAATCTCCCCTGATATCGCATAGCGGAACGGCCTATAAAGGTGTCCAACCATTTCTGGCAGCAAACAGCGACTGCAGTTTCCACCGCGCTCTAAATTACAATGACAAGGAAAAACTAAGCTTCCAAAAGCCGAGTCGGCAGATGTTTGAATTAAAGGCAACATGTTTCGAGTAAACCCTGAGTAACAATAAAACGCACATTAAAAAGTATGCCCTATCTTATTATCGTTTTAAATTGAGACTTAGTTGAGTTATTGCGGTCAGCACGAAGCTTACAACGCGTAGTTGCTGCGCGCTGTCAGAAACGGTATAACACCTTAACTCTACTTCGTAATAAAGGTATCTAAATAGAAATTATTTGTGTTTAAGACCTTTAGGAACCCACTTGCTTAAATCGCAAAGCTGTCACTTGTCACTTGACAAGTTGCCGATTTCGTCACCTAAATGACGACATTTTACGGATTATATTGAACCTGTTTAGCTATGATTTATGATGAACTAAATTGATTAATTGGACGACCAACATTGCCACTGATAGCGAAGTCCAATAGATAATTGTGCAACTTGGAATTTGTTTCTACGAGGGCTGTTCCGAAAATTTTTAGTTAAACAAAAACTATAAGGAATATAATAAAACTTTATTTACAACTTTTCAAAGTATTCCCCTGCTACATTTATGCACTTATGCATTCGACTGAACCAACTTTCAAAACTGGAAAAAAACTGTTCTTGCGGAAGGTCAAAAAAAAGTCGCCTGAATACGTCCACTGCTTCATCTGCCGTCGAAAATCGTCGTCCACGTAATGATTTTTTTAACGGGGGGAACAGAAAAAAATCACACAAAGCCTGATCAGGGCTATACATAGGGTGTGGTAGTAGTTGCACTCCTGATTTGCTAAAAAAATCCATGGTTCTGGCAGCCGTGTGAGCCGGAGCATTATCTTGATCAAAAATTATGCCCCGGGTTCCAGTACTTGGACGACTGACGTTCAGCTCCTGGAAGGCCTGTGGCAAGCAAACTTCACTGTACCATTGGCTGGTAACTGTTTTCTGATCTTCAAGTGGAATTACGGCCACAGGTCCACTACGTAGAAAAAAAACAGCAACCATTTTTTTGTTGACGCTTCGGCCGCGAACTACTTTAGTAGGTAAATCATCATTTTCAAAGACCCATTGTGTTGATTGCTGTTTTGTAAATGGGTCGTAGCTATATATCCAAGATTCGTCGGATGTCACGATGTAGCTCAATTGATGAGAATCGCCTTTATCGAATTTTTTTAGCATAAATTTGCACCAATCGACACGTCTATCTTTTTGCTCCTGTGTGAGAAAATCTGGTATCCACCGAGACGAAACCTTCCGGACTTGCAGGTGGTCATGCAAAATGGTAGAAACTGCCCGGGATCCAATGTTCAGTTTGTCCTGAATCTCTCGATGTGTAATGTTTCGAGATTCCTTGATTAGCCACTCCACCTTGATAACATTTTCTGGAGTGACTGCCGTTGGCGGTCACCCCGGTCCAGGCTCATCTTTGATGTCGCTCCGGCCACGCTTAAATTCACGGAACCAGTAACTGACAGTGGCAAGAGATGGGGATAATGACCCAAAAACGCTAGTTAAATTTTCATGAGAATCCTTGTATGTTAACCCTCGTTTATAATCATAATATATCATAGCACGAAATGCTTCCCGCGTTAGCTCCATTTTTGCGAACAAAAAGTGACAGACATGTTTTTTTTCTAATTTCATAAAAAAATAACAGAATGTTACTGGCCAGTGCCATTTACACGAAATGGTTTGTAATGAAATTTGCCTTTAAGCTATACTAAAATTAAATGAATACGATTAATAGTACGCCGTTGACTAACTATATACGGAACAGCCCTCGTATAGCGGCCCTGTCATTGTTTATGGAGTGGACGGACCACTTCTAATCGGAATTAGATTTGATGAGGCTTTTACTCAATAGGCTAAGACACATCTTAGCCTATTAAGCAACACTACAACACAACACATTGCATGTGTCATAACCAATGTAATCATATAACTTTTTGATTTTTGACATGCTTAGACAAATTATCTGAGAATCATGTTAA
This sequence comes from Grapholita molesta, assembly GCA_022674325.2. Lineage (NCBI taxonomy): Eukaryota > Metazoa > Arthropoda > Insecta > Lepidoptera > Tortricidae > Grapholita > Grapholita molesta. The sequence goes on along the minus strand of CP053130.2, from coordinate 16,692,713 downwards.
GATCAAGAAGACTTGTGTTTTGGTTATTCAGCCAACGATATTATGGTATACAAATACTTAAATACATAGAAAATACCCATGACTCAGGAGCAAATACCTGTGCTCATCATACCAATAGATGCCCTTACTGAGATTTGAACCCATGAGTTGTGACATTGACGTTTTCGATAACGAGTATGGAGTTTACTATCTGTGCATCTCGCTTGTACTATATTAATGCGAACGAGATGCACAGATAGTAAACTCGATACTCGTTATCGAAAACGTTAATGTCACAACTCATGGTAAGGGTACTGGACCGTCGACTTCATAGACACTAGGCCAGACCTGTCGTCAACTTATACTCAATCACTTTACATTATATTACCTTAAACCACTATAGTCATTGTTATTACCACTATTACTGTTATTTGCCATGTTTTTTGTGTTTATGTTGTTTTGTGTTTAAAAAATTATACCCCATTAGTAACTGTAAAATTTTGAAACAAATCTACATGTTACACCGTTTGCTTCTCTTTCTTTGCACAGGTTGGCAACTTTATAGAAGTCAGTGACTTTGGCGTTTTGAAAGAACACGCGTGACAACAGGATTTTAACATTACAATAGTGAAAAAGAGTATAAGTCAAATTGTCTCTGTAAAAAAGGCCACACTTCCTATAGAATGTACGGCACTTGTACACTTTTTTGCTGAAATAATTTGACTTACCCCTTTTCACTAGGGCCACAGTATAATCATAGATGAACGACAAAGTCCTGCGCGATTTAATGGAAAAATATATACTAATACTGATCTGACTTTCCAAATTTATGACTCTTCCCTCTTCGGCAGAAGAGTAAAAAAACTCTGATGGTACCACAGTACCAGTGGTATAAAGAAGCATATTTCTTGTTCACAGTCAAGAAGCATCTGTCACTACCGGGTGATTATTCCGGCGTTTGAACCGCTCTTATTACTCTGTCCAGATTTCTGTAGAAATGATCATACAGTTTGGCTAAATGACAACCAAAACCTACTTAATATACCTAATGCAGGCACTTATACAGAAATCTGGACAGAGTAATAAGAGCGGTTCAAACGCCCGAATAATCACCCTACCCCATTCACTAAACCGAATTACGCAAAGGCATCCAGTGACAAGCAGGTAAGTGTTAATATAATCTTCTTTATGAACGACCTCGGTCTTAATTCGAAGATAAACTTTTGAGCTTTACAAAATGGCGGATATTAGTGTCACTAGTGTCCCAAACCAGCGCAAATCCCTCCTTCTTTGTCTAATCCTTTTGGATTCTAAGTTGACAACCGTTTCGCAAGTGTCAATGAGTTAGATGTACAGATGTATCCATTAGAAATGATGTCATTCGCAGTAGAAGTAACCGATTTAGCCTCCGAATAAAGCTCTTTTTTTATGACACAGGCGGCAAACGAGCAGACGGATTGCCTGGTGGTAAGCAATTACCGTCACCCATGGGCACCCGCAACACCTGGGGAGTCACAAGCGCGTTGCCGACCTTTAAGGGGGTTGGAGCTCTGGGAGCCTTACTCACCATCAGGAACACAACACTACATACCTGAAAGGTAACAGTGCTATTATGGCTGCGGTCTTCTGTAAGGAGGAGGTACTTCCCCAGTTGGGCTGCCCCAGATTCAAGCGTGATGGTTATCGCTCTGCCCTACCTCTCATTGTTGGACGTAGTTTAAGGACATACCCGGGTCCAAAACTTATGTGGCAGTAGGAGGGACACATTGCACATGGAATGGAAATGGAACTGATGGCCGTCGGGGCGTAAAGGTTCTCGAGTGGCGACCACGTGCCGGGAGGGGCAGCGTTGGCAGACCCCCACAAGGTGGACCGACGACATGGTAAAGAGCGCGGGAATCCACTGGATGCGTTTTGTTTTCTGTTACATAACTAAACAATGCAAATAAATAAGTTCTTGATCACGTAATCTGCAATACAAAGTATCTACCAATACTTAAGATGCAGCCCTCAACAAAATGTCCGATTCATTCTTGGTATTATGCCAATTCCATTCCGTCACACATCGTCGGCGATGAACGTCACACAACTGACAAACGACGGGTTATTAGCCCGACCCAAAGCATTGAAGTAATCGTTTCGCAATTGGACGAAAACTGGTCCCATATTCCGATTGCTTGTCACACACTCGCCTCCCGGCTGCTTACATTATCCTAAACTGAACTTATGTACCAGTCATATATTGGACTTACATAGCGGGATAATGAGAAATCAAGTTTTTCTATGCTTTCACGCGACGGCGGAAAAAAATTTAAGACTCTATAATAACGATTTCCAAAATAAAGCCATGTAGCTAGTTGTTGGACCAATGTCATGAGTCCCTAGATAGAAGGTACACTTATTTGTTCATATTACGAAGTAACCTCATTTTGTTTAATAATGCGTTCATCATCATCGTCATATCAGCCAAAGGCAGTCCACTACTGGACATAGGCCTCCCCCAAAGCGACCCACAGTGACCGATTTTGCGCCACTTGCATCCAACGGATTCCCGCGATCTTTATCATGTCGTCGGTCCAGTTTGTGGGGATTTTACCGACCCTGCGCTCCTGCTTTACCAATAGAATATTCTATAAGAAATACACTTAAGCGCGCATCGTCAAGTTGATAGATCATTGCAACTCAAGTACAGTCGCCATCAGCCCACAAATATTTCAATATGCACTTTATCGCCTTGACAATAGTGGCGTTGTTCAGATATTTGTTCTCTCCACAGTTCCGTAATATCTGACTGTACACACCTACGATCCTTCCAAAACTAAATAGGGGCTATGCAGTATTATCCTAACATCCCACTATAAGCAATGTGAACTTTGTAAAGATGTTTGGATGTTTGTCACTGAATCACGCAATAACTGCTGAACGGATTTACATGAAACTTTGCGTAGGTACAGATAGGCAAAGATCAGAATTGAGATATAAGATATCTGGTATCCCGCGGTAACGCGTCCCTCTGGGATCTTACACGGACAGAAGCCACTAGCTAGCTAATAAAAACATGATGGCATACCGTGATACCGAATCTCACAATGGTGATATTTATACTGGTTTATGTGAAGAGAATTATATCGATGATAATATCGCAGGACCTGTTGCTTGACCCAGTGAGTTTTTTCGAAGTTCAGCCGAAGTTACAACGTAACCGACTGTGATTGCGTGCCCTAGCTTTCTCGGGGACATAATGCATTATGAAAGCATTAATGGTGTTAATTTATAAAACAAGAGTTAATTATTGGGACCACACGTGGCTGTCAGAACTTTTTGCTGGAAGTTTAAGTAAATCGCGAGTATAACTGGAATCTTTATATAATATCATAATATATTTTGAATTGAAATGAAGACTTGTTGACTGTTTAACCTATAGTAGTTCAAATCCTAAAAATGGCCGTGTCGTTGAACCTCAATACCTAAAAGTGGGCGAAAATGGATTCAAGAAGAAGCAAAATGCAATATGACTTAAGAACCAAAGCCCTTGAAAAGTATAACAAAATATAAATGGCTCCTGTGTAATGTCGTAAATGTCTATACTAATATAATAAATGGCATGGTCAAAGAACTTGGCCAAGTAGGTACGGCAAACAAGAATTCATATCTTAAATTTAGGTCCAGGAGCTTTTTATTCTAAACGTAACTTATTAAATCTTTCCATTTTTCCAGTTAGGTAACTGGTAGAGAATGCCTTATAGCATAAAGCCATTTGTAACTTGTATTGTGCAATAAATAAACCGAACTATTTTTAGCAACTTAGCATTTTCAAATTAATCAAGTTGTAAATGTTGTGCATGTTCTAAATGTCATAAACATAGTGGATTTTTCATATAAAAAATACATGTTATTAGTCTTAAACCGAACAAGAATTATCATCGATTAAGACTTCTTTAAATGATAAAAATGAGGTCAACATCTGTTGAGTAAACGATCACAGTATCTTGAGACTTCAGAGTAAACGATTAAGAACCGGGCTACCGATACATGAATAAAGATCACATATAAATACAGCAGACTCGGAGGCATGAGTCAGCCTCTTTACAAGGAACGACACCTGCTCACGATTACCACAAAGCATTGAGAACAAACATGATACTTTAAACGAACACGACTTCTTAAAATTAACAAAGTACTCCGTCATACACAATTTTGAAAAATGATATGGAAGCCAGCAACAGAACTCAAGAAGTCAAGAGTGTTTTCGCATTTTTACAACACATGCGAGGCTTATTTATATTACTTAACACCTCAAAGTGTTAAACCAAACTACGAGTACCTATCTCCCTCATAGCTTAGATCAATCCCCTCGTATGACTGGAAAAAACAAAAAACTTAAGAATTTTGAGTCTAAGAGGTAGCCCTAACACTCGGCTCTCGTTAATGGAATTATTACTAAATCCATAAATAACCTAAACATCGTGCAGCGGTAATTGCACTAATAATAATTTATGTTTCTATCGGCAGTAAATTAATTCCAGCAATTACATGAATTACAACGAGGAAGTTTGTAATATCGAGAGGAAAAATAAGATAAACACTGGCTGTTTATACAATAATTACTATGTACTACTTTGTATTCCTATATTAAACCTTAATCGTATAGAAATAAAGCTGTTATCTAACTTGAAACATACAATTATAGATTCGTTTGTAATTGGGTGCTAATTTACACTTTTAGAATACATTTGAAAAATTAACGACAGACCGCGACGAAGACTACGCGATTCTTCGTTGTAGGTATGTCTTAATGCTACTGCATGGTGTGGGAGACAGACTAAAAGCGTATGCACATTAGGGGCCACTCGACGTTTTCCTGGCGATTCCTTAGTAATTGGCAAACCGCGTGAACGCGGCGTCTCTACTCTCTACAGCGTGCAAATATATGGGACCGCCGAGGAAATGCGGGACAGAAACGCTGGTATGCCCACGCTCTCAACTAGTCTTATCTAAGAGCCGTAAGAGACAAAAAGAAAAGAAAAATAACCACAAATTTCGTGATCTGCCACTCCGTAATGGCAACTACAAGTATTTACAAGCTAAGCCTGTACGAGAGTTATCAGAGACAGAGTGATAATTGAACAATAGGTTGACACTGTATTTCATAATATATGTTTCGGAAAATCCGAGGTAAGGAGCAATTCAAATTCTAATTGCACGGCTGTTCAGCAACCACTAGGCTGGTCACTATTTCACCCAGAGGGTCAGTGTTGCTATCCAGCGCGGGAAAGTAGCCAACTTCTGGGACCTTCTGGGCTTGTGACTGAGATAAGTGTGCATAATTGTTTGTTTTATAATAATCACAAATATACTGAAGATAACATCTTTACTGATCCTAAGTCCGACCAGCTGCGGAAGCCAGAATTTTTCCGCGAGATAAATGAACATAATATTTTTGTTTGCTTTATAATAATCATAAATAAATATACAGAGGATCTTCTGATTCTTTATTGATCCTAATTCCTACGTAAGTCCCCCAGCTGGTCAGCTGTGGAAGCCAGAATTTTTCCTCGTTCCTCGATTCTACCTCGGACCTCGAGCGTGGGTTGACTTCTGCTCAGGGATCTTCATAACGACAGGTACAAGTTTTCGTTTGTTTTACAAGCCGAGCCCATTCCGGTCACGTCTGTTAGCCAGCGGACAGGTGAACGCTGCGTAGGATGAGATTGTATCTCACGAATACACTGTAGGGTTACCATTACCACGTTTTTGATGATTCCTTGACTTGAATTGGAGACACTTGGTTGAAAGTTCTTGTAAACAAGTATTTATGGTTTTAAACATGTATCGTGAGACTTGACAATATTAATTTTATAGAAACGGGTAACTCACGTTTTAAGTATATATTGGTCTAATTTGTTACCAAATACAAGAGACAGATTACCTTTTTATTACGTACCAGTTGCTCAAACCAACTTAGCTTGGTAAACCAAGCATGCTGAAATCCTGCACCCCTTGTAAACGCATCTTCTTTCTTTACTCTAGCGTTTACGCTAAACATTAACACTAAACACCGTATATTCATTTTAACCAATACGTGATAAAGAAAACTATGTTCTTAAGTAAGCTTCCTCGTTCTCTATAGTAGTATAACAACATAATCAGCACATACCACGACCGTGTTCAACGAAAACCTCAGACATTTACATTAAACTTCATAGAAATAAACATTTCCAAAGAGGACTGTTACAATTGTAATATACCCGCGCGGAGCGTCGACATAAATACAGGTGTCAAATAAATTGTAACTTTATAGTTGTTGGCAGCCCTAGCGTGCCGTTATGCGCACGCGCATGGATTAAGGCATGCGCGAAAATTAAAGCAACATTATAAGCTACACTCGCGTGGATGTACATTTTACTCAACTAAATATATTTTGATCTTAGTCCTCGACCTTATTTTATCAAGTTATTTTAATTATTTTTTAACATGTCACTTATACAGTTGCATTGCAAACTTGCAAATCCAGCTATACATTAATGGCACTGACATTTAATAAGTAGTAATATTAAAATTGCGTACAATTACTAGCAGTCCTGTTGCAGTTAAACGGGTAAGCAGCATAAATTGAGATGTCTCGTCACATAAACAGCAACATTATAGTGCTAGCAGTGGCAGCCCTAGCATCCCGTTATGCACGCACGGGAAATATTAAGGCATGCGCGAAAATCATAAAGTGAGGTGCTGGCATACGTAAATAAAAGGCAGTGTTGTAAACTGTGATTACGGTATTGTAAGGCGGTTTATACACTGACATGCTCCTTAGATCAAGCTCTTGGTTTTATAGTTTAGACAAGGATCACAACAGAAACAATCGTGCTCTCTTTTTGAATTATAAATTACATCATCTTCCTTGCGTTGTCCCGGCAATTTGCCACGGCTCATGAGAGCCTGGCGTCCGCTTGGCGACTAATCCCACGATTTGGTGTAAGCACTAGTTTTTCGAAAGCGACTGCTATTTGACCTTCCAACCCAGAGGGTAAACTAGGCCTTATTTTACGGTTTCCTCACGATGTTTTCCTTCACCGAAAAGCGACTGGCAAATCAAATGGAAGAACTCAATGGTAAAAGCCGTGGTTCGAACCTGCGACCTCCGGATTGCAAGTCGCACGCTCTTATCATTAGGCCACCAGGGCTCTAATTTGATTACAAATTACATGGGACTTTTAATTATACTGTTCATTTGTAGACGTTTCGTAACCCTTAATTTTTTTTTTTATGACATAGGCGGCAAACGAGCAAACGGATTGCCTGGTGGTAAGCAATTACCGTCGCCCATGGGCACCCACAACACCAGGGGAGTCACAAGCGCGTTGCCGGCCTTTAAGGGGAGTTGGAGCTCTGGGAACCTTACTCACCATCAGGAACACAACACTACATACCTGAAAGGTAGCAGTGCTATTATGGCTGTGGTCTTCTGTAAGGAGGAGGTACTTCCCCAGTTGGGCTGCTCCAGATTCAAGCGTGATGGTCATCGCTGTGCCCTACCTCTCATAAAATATGTATGTATGTAATGTTATAATGTTAATATATATTTAATTGTGACTTGTTTCATAAAGAAACACTATGTTACATTAATTTCTTCATAAAATAAAAACTTTATGCTACAGATGCCATCTAGGCCTACGCATTCCTTAACATCAGATATGAAGTGAATGTTGATGCCATTTTTAAGAAAATAAAACTCAATTTAATTGATTAAGATCAAGTTGAGACGACACGTAGCATTAAAATGTTACACATTCGTATTTAGTTTAAACATATTCTGCTGCCCACCAGATTGCTTACCACCAGCCAATCCGTCTGCTCGTTTCCCGTCTATGTCATAAAAAAAAAATACATTTCAGCCGTATGAAGTCCACTGCTGGACATAGGCCTCCCACAAATATGACATGTATCATCTTGGGGGTAGTTGCCATAGTCGCCAGGCTTGGCTGGCGGGTTGGCGACCGCAGTAGCTGTAGATTAGGTTTGACGGACGCTGCTGCCCGTCCGTACAATTTTTCTCACGACACCCGCGGGAGGAGATGGAGTAGTGCTATTCTAGTCAGCCGGCATCACACGGCATAACATTATAAATGCGAAAGTAACTCTCTCTGTCTGTCTGTTAGCTCTTCACGCTTAAACCCCTGAACCAATAGGGATGAAATTTGGTATGAAGAGAGTTTGAGCTACGAGAAAGTACATATTTTTTAAAGGATATTTTTTATCTCGTAACCATACTTTAAAAATGCGCATTGCTGGCCCACGAAGCGATAAAAGCTAGTATATATATATATAAACAAAAAATCAAAGAAAATCAAAATATTTAATAAAATGATAAATGATTTTATAATGACATTTGTTCTTAGTGCAAAATTAGTTTGCTAAACCGTTCCAACAGATGCAAATTTACATTTAAAAATCATAGTGTACCATACACCAGTAGGCAAGTACATAAACAATACGTTAAGCACAGTGTATAATCGTCTACAGTAGACCCAAACGGGTGCATAAAACGGAATTACTAACGAACAATCGCCGTAAAGATAACAGGAATTATCATTCCCGTGTAGGGTAACTGCGCTTCTAGATTTTACAGGACGCGAATCTTCTTAATATAATTAAAACTGTTGAGAGCCATGTTACAACTACTTAGTTACAAACTGGTAAACTCAGGTGTAGTTATATCGAACGTACTACGCGACATGTATCGCGTCTGTGTCACTCGGCTTGATTATGGGTACAGAGCTTAGCACGGTAGGCAGATTAGGTGAAAAACTTAACTGAAGGACCATATCTATGTAGTAGTACAGATATTAATATGGAACATACGTCAAAATTTGAATATAGAACGGCGACAAGCGTGTACACACACGTTACTACTACATAGGCTAGGTGCTTTTGCTAAGTTTTTTACCTATATATAATTGTGATTCTCAAACATACATTTTACTAAAATAGTATTTTTGACGAATATGATAAAATATAATAATAGAAATAGAGTCTAATTGTTCATTATACGCCTAAAAAATGTTTTATCATTCCACACACTTTATATATGTTATTTTTATACAATTTAGTATTATATCTATATATTGTGATTAGGTATGTGTGTTTTATGTGTAGAATAGTCTGTGTATAATGTACGTCAATTAAATAAGAAAAAAAAATGTAAGAATAGGGTGCAGAATAAATCATGTCTATAATCGTAAGGTACCTATATAATATCAAATATCTACTTGCAGTTTACCTACAAATTCCATATTAAACGTTTGTCGGGACTTTCCTAATTTGTACCTCGTTTTTAGTTACCCTAGTCCCAAGTCGGAGGCGCCATCTTTACGTACCTGCAAAAAAAAAAGATAATCAGTTAATGTGCACTTTAACGCTAGAATTCCAGAGATTATCACTTATCTTTAATAGGAAATGAAGCCTACGTAAGAGTGAGGTCTGAGTCGACGCTTGAAGCGAAGCGGGTAGCGGAGCGTCGAGCGCTAGGAGGATTATAACCAATATGGAGCCGACACACGCACTAATTTCTATCGGAAAAATTCTGCCGTTTTCGGCGCGGAGGTGAGGTAAATAATGTTAACACTAATGCATTTTTTACGTGCGTGGCTACACACGCACACGACATAATTATCAAACACTAGCATAAACTATATTCACACAAATTCAAGAACTATGACCGGCGGCCGAGTAATTTTGGCAGAAGGGAACGCCTGTTAATGGACACTCCATTCTGGTTATATCCTCCTAGGTCCAGCGTTTAAACCCGTCGCCCGCGGCGTCTGTATGGTATGTTCGGAAATGTTCAGGAGCGGTCGTTTCCGCCCGCCGCCCGCAACCCGTCTTGAGTTATTTTGAAGCATTGCGGCGGGTGGACTCAATATGGGCAATTTCAATAAAGAAAAAGACGAACTTTTGATTGAATACGTCAAACCCTCGGAAATGGCCGCCGCGACTAGGTTCTCAAAACGACCAAACACCAGATGTCGGCGGCGTCCAGTGTCTACAACCAGGCACACGCCGCGGACGGTTAAAACGACCATGGGACCAAAAGATTCGGGTAATGCTTCATACCCGCCCCGCTGCTCGCTCAACTCGAGCGGTAAGTCAGGCCCGCGAACATCGAAGTTCGTATATTTTAGCATCATTCTCTCCAATTAAGGCGTCATGAGAGTGAGAAACACAATCGTCCAAAAGACAAGAATACTGTTTTTCGATGTTACGTCGTAGGCTTAACACTAAGAGTATTTAATACCAAGTGTCAATGTGCACTTAAACCCGTTACGTATGGGTTAAATAGAGTTTTAGTACCACTTAGCTGTACCGGTACGATTCGATTAGATTAACATAATTAGAGACGTGTAAATTATATAGACTATTCAAGTTTCCGTTGCTTACATTGCATACATTTTGTATCATTATGATATCTATTAATAAAGTCATATTATATCGCTTTACTTTGTTGCAAAGTGACTATTCTAGAGAGCTTTGCTTATTAGTGTATTTACACTATCGACATACATATATACACTACGTATGAAGCCGATAATCCATGCTTCGATTCTCAATATGGACATATCTGAGCCATGGTTATTTCCTATGTATCTAATTATTTGTATATTATACTTTTATACTTTTGACGACCGGTCTGCCCTACCTATATATATATAGTCGTCTATTACCTACCTACAACACAAGCGTTACTGAGCTTACCGTTGGCCTAGGTCGATTAGCGTAAGATTGTCCCGAAATATGTATTTATTATTCATTTATACCGTGTGCAAAACTAATGCGGGCGAATAATTAAACGAGCACACCCTCCAGCGTGCTACACCCTCGACCTCGTCGACACTTACCATCAGGTGCGACTGAGGTCAGACGCTGGTCAGTTTTGTTTAAAAGAGACAGAATTTAGAAATAGTATAATCATTAACGAAAATTTATTTTTTCATTATACTTATACATTTTTTTACACACTTATATATTTTTATATATTTTTTGTAACATTTATGAGCAGTAATGTACTGTGAACATTACGCGAAATGAGATTGATACTAACGAGTGTTTAACTCAAGTGTTTTGTATGTATACATTTTCAATTGTATATCTGAACTAAAGTCCTATGCTACCAACCGCAAAATCGCCCGTATTAGATTCACACTCTGTATATATCGTTGGCTGAGTACCAATAACACAAGCCTTGTTGAGCCGTGGGGTTCAATCTAATTGTGTATCCTGAAATACTTATTTATTTTTATAGACACTTGGTAATTTACATACTTATTTTTTATACAAGACTGATCAGCGTTTGACATCAGTCACACCTGATGGTAAGTGTCGACGAGGTCTAGGGTGTAGCACGCTGGTTCAGTAACAACCCCATTTCCTCGCTAGCCTTTCCCATTAATACCATCACAAAGAACCCAAGGCAATCATCACGCAAAATTTTATAGACCAAGGAAATTATGTGGCACTGCAATGAGAAATGACAATTGCATTTTGCGGTACGTTTTTCTGTTGTTTAGGGTTTGATCATTTCCGCGAAGGCGTGTCCAGATGTTTTTGCACTTGCCGAGCGGAAATCACGATTGCAGGTGGAGTCATGCGGTCTGTTGCAGCAACTATATCTACTTAAGTTTTTCCTTGCTGGTTTTAAGGCGGCAGTTTCGCAACTAAGAAGAAAAGTTCCCGGAAAAAATATTTTTTATGGTACCTTTTGTATAATAATTTTCTTAGTTTCGTTAAACAAATGTATGGTGAATTGTCGTAATGAACCTGAGAAAAGGTTCGATTTTTTATAAAGTTACCATACATAATGTATTATTAATTGTTGTAACAAAAGCAAAGGTACAAACATTCTGCAACTGATAGGCATTCAAAATTAGCAAATTAAGGGAAATTACGGAATATCTATAGGGATTTAAAAAAAGCATCAAATAAGTTTCTTAAGAACTAATAATGCTCCTTCTTGGTGCTTATAAAGGATAGTATCACGTAAGAATTATTTGTTAGATTAACATTAACGTTACGTAAAATTAAAACTAGATTTAAAAACTAAAATTAACAAATCACAATCAACATGCAGCATGTGAGTGTGTGTGTATGTATGTGCGTAGGTGTGTGTTTGTATATTTGTCCCACATGAATGTGGGAATTGTGGGTACCTACTCGTATGTATGTGAAGAATTACGAACCACCATTGGCAAGTGGCACAACAATCCCTATACGTGTGCACGCGCACCTTAAAGATACCACACACGTAATGTGTGAAAGTAATTTGACACATACAACCGACTTATTATCGCGTGTGTGAGAAGACATTAAAAGCTGTGTTTGATGTTGCTAACTGCGCACGAGTTGTTTACAAATGTCAGTAAAATAAAAACTCACAAATTTCGAACGATTGTCGCTGTCTCGCTAATCACCCCTTGAGTGGAGTAATAGAGAAATATGCAAGAAATTCTAGATCTCTAGAAGGACTATGATTATCCTCAAATATGGCGGCGAAGCTGTCATCCAATAAAGAACTGCCAAAATTTAAATTGTCACCACCGAACATTTCAATTGTCACTACCGCGAAAAACGATATTCGCAAATTTCGGGCTATTGATACCTCTGTCACTCTCTGTCACGCTTTGATTGGTGTAAAAGAAAAAGATGCTCGAAATATACGAAATACGATGTTCGCGGTACCGGGCCTTGCTAAAATCGGCTAGGAGTAAAAGCCACCTAATAAAAAAAACAATGTCGCAGACTATTTACTCGTATGAGATGATAAATTAAAAGATTATTAGACACTTAGGGCTGAATTTAAATTTGTACACTAACTTCCAAGTCAAATCAAACTTGAAGTCAAATTTCTTTCTTTTTCAAATTCCTCTTTATTGTATTATTTCTTCTCGATATCACGAAAATGTGTCCCCATATTTTCATGTTAGTGCCTCCGACACAATTAAGCTAGGGCACTATTTCTTACATGAGTGACTTTCATTTAATTTTAATATTATTTTTAATGCATAGAGCTGTGTTATTGTAGGACAAGGAACATGGCTGGTGAAGTTATTTTAAGTTTTTATTAGGATGTAAAGAGTTGCATGTATTTGTTTACTAAGCTTATTAAGACAGCGTATGTAACGAATCACATTACCATTTCAACAGAGAGACGACGCTTCCAGAACAGTAAACTCGGATCTACAGTCAAGGATAATATCCGAACTAAACCTCAACATAAGGCGTATAATTGTATATATATATGATCTGTCGCTAGCGATATTCTACGGTGCAAATTCTCAACATTACTATGACCTGTCACGTCCCTATCAAGCATAGATGCGCGAGCGCACCTAATTGCGCTCAGCGGTTGACATCCCTAGCATAACCTAAGGATCTCCTCTCTTCGACGCGAAACACCATTCGGCTCGCTTCGGCTCGGCCGACGTCGCCCGACGCCGATCGACTTTTTCTTTGGCAAAATTCTGGTTGAAGTAAACGCATATTTTTTGTTTTGATTTTGTGTACGTTTAAACGGCTTTAACCAAGTCCTTGTCGACAGATAAAGGGATTCTATCGCTTTTAAATTAAAAGAAAATATATAGTTTCCACTTCAGACTCGAACATTACCGGAATCTGGAATAAACTTAGCTAATAATGCCTTTAATCGACTTGCCTAATTCAAATTATGAACATAATGACATGATACATGAACATATATGATGTACATTTGCTTACAAGTATGTCGCAAATATAACCGGCGTAAATGGCCTTAAGTATTTGCCGTCCTTGTCTACACTGAGGTGTTAGAGGTATGACAGATACGTTTCCGAGACTGACTTATGATTTATGTAGTTTGTTTGTAGTGGGTGAAGCGTGTAAGGAAATGGTCGTATTTAAATGATTTACATGCAGTTTCGCAGGCTTCATTAGCTATAATGTCATAAAAGACATAATATAAACAATGTTTCTTACTGATTTACTAGATAAAGTGCTGAATTCTTCATTCATTCATTCATCATAATTTCAGCTGTAACTTGTATTTTCTTGGGGAGTAGTTGCCATAGTCGATCTTGGCAGGCGGGTTGGCGACCGCAGTGGCTGCAGATTGGGTATCGACGGACGCTGCTGCACATCTGTTGGTTTTTTCCTTTTGTCGCCTCTTACCCATCCGCGGAAGTTGGGGTGATGCTATTCTAGTCAGCCGGCATCACATGACACTTATGGACTACTATTATATAATATATACTGTCCGAATCCAGTTCAATCCAATATTTTATTCATTCTACACATAACAGAAACTCACATATTTATTTTTATCAACCATTACTCCCCGAATCAACCGTAGGATCTGTTTGTCTGACAAGTTCCAAATTTAAATTACTGACGCGCCATCTTGACAAGCCAAGGTATCTGACCTTTTCTGCACCACTCAAAGCGAACCTTATTACAAAGGGATAGGGTCTATAACTGGTCACAGTACTAAGCATATGACATGAACAATGACTGCTCTACAAGCGACCAAGTGTTTATGTGAGGAGTCCACAAGTGGCGTGGGCGCAGGCGCGGTGGTCCCGCTGACATAGTCAACAACAGTTCAATGTCAGTGGAACGGAAAATTTACCCACGTAGGTTCATTTAAAACCCTGTCAAAAAGAAACGGTATGTCAGAAATATGAGCAACTAGCATGTGCCCGCGATTTCGTCTGTGTAAAATCCCATGGGAACGTATCATAAACTTTCCACATGTATACTAGGGATCAGCTAGTAGAGAATTTCGTACCGCCTTACTAACCCTAAGAACTAAAACCTTATTTTTGGATGTTCAGGTAAATATTTTTTGATGTTAATCCGGGGTGTCGGCTACCTCCATACCAATTTTTATCATAAACTGTCCAACAGTTTTCGTGTGTTTCGTGTGTGTGGTGTAACTAACCAGATTCTGTTTCTTGTAATAAGAGGAATAGCTCTAGGGATCGCTTCTACACTTCGAACGTAGCAACATTTGTTCTACAACTTTAAACAATTGTGTAATTATTTGTGATTTTTTAAACAAACTAAATAGTATTTTCAATGAACAGCATCCAATAGTTGACGTTTACTGTCAGCCATAGTTTTCACAATACATTGTTTACTTGGGAAATTTTTGTAGTTGTAGAATAAATATTGCTACGCTCGTGGTGTAGAAGCGATCTCTAAAGTTATTGCTTTTATTACAGGTAACACTCGGTATAATACATATCATTTTAGGAGACCTAACCTTTAATATATGTAGTACCGGTAGTAACATAATGGATTTTCGAAAATAACCTCTAAATACTTGAATTATTCCACAACACAGACATCCTCTAACACTATTAACACAATGGCGCAATCATTTTATCTTTCACCGATAATATTTGTAACAGTTTTTAGAACAAACAACGTAAATATTTGAAAAGAAATTTAATCTTATCAACAAAAGATTATCAAACCGAAACCTATTTTGTGTAAGATAAATATGCGTTTAACCTCCTCAAGACTGACGTCCTACATGTAGTACGTAAGCCCCAATTAAATGAACACTATTTGTCAACGTGATAGGGTTCAAATTACGCTGGCAAAGTTATAAACTCAGTCGTCAGGAGGTTAAGGCGATTAGGCCCCTGACTCATCAAGCATAAATACGAAGAAAACATTTACAACAACATAAGTGCATTCTTCCTTGAAGACAAACCCCGAATCAGGTGTTAATATTATGACTAAACAGTACTTATTGTAGCAAACATTGCAAGAGTTTATTGCTACTGCAAATATCGTGTTTGTAGAAAGTCATGTTTTTCGCGCAGTAAAAAAATCACATAATAATAATATAATATACAGTGTGGAAATTTAACTCGGGCCCTGGAGGGAAACTACCTTAAACCCTTGAGCTAGCTCATTTTACTTAAAGGTGACATTCTTTTATTTATTTATTTTTTTTTTTTTATGACATAGGCGGCAAACGAACAGACGGATTGCCTGGTGTTAAGCAATTACCGTCGCCCATGGGCACCCGCAACACCAGGGGAGTCACAAGCGCGTTGCCGGCCTTTAAGGGGGGTTGGAGCTCTGGGAACCTTACTCACCATCAGGAACACAACACTACATACCTGAAAGGTAGCAGTGCTATTATGGCTGTGGTCTTCTGTAAGGAGGAGGTACTTCCCCAGTTGGGCTGCCCCAGATTCAAGCGTGATGGTCAACGCTGTGCCCTACCTCTCATTGTTGGACGTAGTTTAAGGACATACCCGGGTCCAAACAAAACTGAAAAACTTTTTAAAAAGAAACAAAACTGCATTCAAAGATTTTCTAATATCGCTTGAATCGCCCGGGACTCGAACCAACTAAAATAAAAATAAAAACTCACACTCTCTATTTTATTATACTAATCGATAGTATTAATACTCAGTATAGAATTTCTCTAACAAACATTTGTTTACTGTTCACTTTTAACAAGTAAAAGACACTTAACAATTCTGTAAAACAAAGTTAATGTTAGATTTAGCGATTGTTTTTATTTTTAAGACCAAATGTTTTTAGAATTTTTTTTTCCTGAGTATTAATACTATCGATTAGTATAATAAAATAGAGAGTGTGAGTATTTTATTTTATTTTAGTTGGTTCGAGTCCCGGGCCAGGCAAGCGAGTTTTAGAAAATCTTTGAATGCAGTTTTGTTTCTTTTTAAAAATAAAAGAATGTCACCTTTAAGTAAAATGAGTTAGCTCAAGGATTTAAGGTAGTTTCCCTCCAGGGCCCGAGTTAAATTTCCACACTGTATATTTCGGGACAATCTTACACAAATCGACCTAGTCCTACGGTAAGCTCAGTAAGGCTTGTGTTGTAGGTACTAGACGACGATATATATAATAGATAGATTCATATAAATACTTAAATACATACATAGAAAACACCCATGACTCAGGAACAAATATCTGTGCTCATCACACAAATATATGCCCTGACTGGGAATCGAACCCAGGACCATCGGCTTCATAGGCACGGTCACTACCCACTAGGCCCGACCGGTCGTCAAATAAAAAATAGTTCAAAAAACAAAGTACAGAAAGATAAAAAGTGCCTAAATACATAAATGAACCTATTGTACCGTAATTAATAACAGGGCAAACCGAGGAGGCCCTCCCGACAATACTAGGATTGTCTTGGAAGCTGATAAAGCTCAAGAGATCACAGAACAGACTAATGCATTGCCATCGAGCAATGGTCATTTGATGGTCAATGGTCATAGGTGATGACTTACGGCTCCGAAACGTGGTCTTTCACTATCGGCCTCATCTCAAGGCTCAAAGTCGCTCAACGAGCTATGGAGAGAGCTATGCTCGGAGTTTCGCTACGAGATCGACTCAGAAATGAGGAGATCCGTAGGCGAACTAAAGTCACCGACATAGCCCACCGGGTTAGCAAGCTGAAGTGGCAATGGGCAGGCCACATTGCACGCAGAGAAGATGGCAGATGGGGTCGAAAAGTGCTCGAGTGGAGACCACGGACTAGCAAGCGCAGCGTAGGACGTCCACCCACAAGATGGACTGACGACCTCATTAAAGTCGCCGGAAGACGCTGGATGCATGTTGCTTCCAACCGGTACATGTGGAGATCCAAGGGGGAGGCCTATGTTCAGCAGTGGACGTCTTATGGCTGAGATGATGATGATGATCATGAATGGTCATTGAGCACTAAATGGTCAATATGGCATAAACAAACATCCTTTTACTTTTGTTTTGGTGTTACAGACAGAGCTTGTCTGAAAGAACGAGACAGCCGCACATGTCAACATCGCATGCCATGATGGAGTGGCAGAACACCAAGAGTAGGGTAGGCAACGCGCATGCGAATCCTCTGGAGTTGCAGGCGTTCATAGGCTACGGTAACTGCTTACCACCAGGCGGGCCGTATGCGTGTTTGCCACCGCATCGTTGTATTAAAAAAAAGCAAACACCTTGGTTCGCTAAGGGCCCACCCGGAAGTCGGCAGCACAAAGGGTCTACAGTAGTAAAACAACCTGTGCTCATCACACAAATAAATGGTGGTCCTTACTGGGATTTGAACCCAAAACTGTCGGCTTCATAGGCAGTCACTAGGCCATACTTGTCGTCAAAGACGTAATCTAGGGAAGTACTTAAGAGTTACACTACGGGAAGTTATCGAAAGATGAATCTTCGTTACATAAGTCGACGTTCACCTGCCTCCGGATTTCCTATGCTACGCAAAAAACGTGAAGCCTACACATAAGATCCGATTGGTTATTTACGTGCTAGGTTTGCGCGGGGTGATGGTTGAGAATCGCATCACTCCATCTCCTCCTGCGGCAGTCGTGACAAAGGGAAAAACGACGGAAGGGCAGCAGCGTCCGTCGCAACTGAATTAACAGCTGCGATAACTCATCCCCAAGATGATACAAGTCATATTTGGGGGAGCCCTATGTCCAGCAGTGGACGTCTTTCGCCTAAAATGATCATGATGTTATAATTAAAACTGTTGTGAGCCATGTTACTACTTAGTTACAAACGTCCAACAATGAGAGGTAGGGCACAGCGAAGTACCATCATGCTCGAATCTGGAGAAGCCCAACTGGGGAAGTACCTCCTCCTTACAGAAGACCAGAGCCATAATAGCACTGCTACCTTTCAGGTATGTAGTGTTGTGTTCCTGATGGTGAGTAAGGTTCCCAGAGCTCCAACCCCCCTTAAAGGTCGGCAACGCGCTTGTGACTCCCCTGGTGTTGCTTATCATCAGGCAACTATACTACACTACTAACTATCTACAGGCCTTTGTATATTTCGAGCATCTTTCTCTTTTACTCCAATTAAGGCGTCATAAGAGTGACAGAGTCAATTTTCGCGGTAGCGCCGTACCATTCAATTTCACGAGAACCAGCGTGTAAAAGTGAAGTAGATAGTAAGATGTATAATTAAGTTTTTATTTTAACTAATTACTATGCATTGGCATTCGTCAAAATTCTACTTTTCCTTTCATTTCTTTGTCTCATCTATGTTGTAACTTGATTACAACCTCTCAAGCCAATTACATCATGGGCAAACAATCAAAAACAAAAGAGGTTTCACCGCCTTGGTGTTAATTAAAAGCGTGAATTAAAAAAAAGTTTTCGTTCGTCGGCTGCACGTCAAATGATTTGTCAATAGCCGGGTCAGAGCCTACTGAACATGCCCGTGGTTGTATTGGGGAGTAACGAGGAGTTTTCAGAAAAAAGACGATTATTATTATTAACCATGAAATCTGTATGGAAATTATTTTATTACCATTTTTGAATTGCTTATAGTTTATGAAACTACCACCAAATCTAAGTATTTACAGAAATATGATGCTTAATTGTCGTCACAAAACTTATACAATCTAACTTTTCTATATGTAGAAATTTTTACTAGAGACTTGTTACGTTAATTGGGAATATTTTTTTCTGAAAACCCTCTGTTACGTTACATGGTTAGAAATAATGGAACAATTAAAAAATCTAATGCATCCAGCGAGACTCGAACACGTGACGCTGGGATACATGGTCGCCATGGCTGTGAATTTATAAAAACTCTCCGCCACTTAAACTTAGACATAGAAATATCTCGGCTAACAAAAAGCTAAGTACAATTTTAGACGTTGTTTTAAAGACGATTATCTAAAAAAATGGGTTGTGCAGACGGAAAGGGAGCTCAAATTATAACCGAAATTAACAAAGTGGCATAGTGTTAATATTTAAGCTATCCAAAAAAGCTCTAAAATGGTTAGTCATGAATTTTTATTGGAATTAACTACGTACAATTGAATTTCAATGCGAACAAGTTATCTGTCATGCCGAAACACCACCCAAATGAGATCAACTAGAACAGCTCCTAGTCGGTCGGCGTGAACCCGATCGGCGCGCGCGCAGTAATTACCAGAGCGACAGAGACGGATGGGCGCTAATGATCGCTCGCGGGACGACTAGCGATCACAGCGTCCGGCTATCCTGCCTGCATAGCTTGGTTGCCATTTTATCGCCTATCGCGCTACCCGTCACTTTCGCACACACATACTAGTTGGAGCGTGACAGATGTTGTGACAACTGATAAAAACCCGGCCATAGGCTACCAGGACATACTAGTCCACGATTATAATATGTATGTATACACATTTGCAATGGCATAGGTTTTAAAGTAGTAGGTTGTAGTTTTGTGATATGCTACGCAGAAATTGTTTCCCTCTTTTACCTGAGGAGGCGGGATATGCGGTTCTGACCTTCACAGTACACATATTTATGCATTTAACGGGCTAGTCTTACACGGACTAGAACATAAAATAAGTACATTAGCTCATAGTCCAAAACTCAAAATGGCAGAAACACAAAATGACTACAACACAAGTAGTCGACGGAGCTCCTATTTTTGGGTGCTTTGGCCCTACGAGCCGATACAAAACGAACATACCTAAGCCTGCCTGTAGGACAAAGGGTTTACTTTTCCGCATCTGGTGTTTTTTTGTATGTGACTATTGTGTTTTAGTATGAGAGATAGGGCACAGCGATGACCATCACGCTTGAATCTGGGGCAGCCCAACTAGGGAAGTACCTCCTCCTTACAGAAGACTACAGCCATAATGGCACTGAGCTCCAACCCCCCTTAAAGGCCGGCAACGCGCTTGTGACTCCCCTGGTGTTGCGAGTGCCCATGGGCGACGGTAATTGCTTACCACCAGGCAATCCGTCTGCTCGTTTGCCGCCTATGCCATAAAAAAAAAGTCATTTTGACTTATGGACTATGAGCCGATGTAGTCATTTTGTGTTATGGTCCGTGTGAGACCTAAGCCATTTAACTGTACCATAAGAAGGCTCAAAATGACCCAAAGGGCAATGGCGAGGGTTATGCTGGAAGTGTATCAGAACAAAAGTAACCGCTATAGCCCTCCAAATAAATCGCTAAACTTAAGTAGCAATGGGTAGGGGACATTCGCAGAAGCGATGGACGTTGGGGCAGAAAGGTTCTCGAGTCGCGACCACTTATCGTTGGGCGTAGCGTTGGGAAAAGTAGTCGATGTCACTCTCCATCCCTACAACTACAAAATCACGTCAATTCGTCGCTCCGTTTTGCAGTGAAAGACGGACAAAAAACAGACACACTTTCGCATTTATAATATTAGTATGGTTACTTTACAATTACCATTAGCGACCTAGCCACGTACCTACTCGTGAATTATATAAAGTACACATGTAGATATTTTCCTTAAACCTAGACATGACCTTCGTCTGATAAGAGTAACATTGCTTATCTATGTACTATACCTATACTATACTATTATGGACTAAGAACGGCTAGCGTCATTTCGTACTAACAAACCTATGACACATGTTCGCAGATATTAACGGCACTTCGAACGTCTCTGTCTCTCTTATGACACCTTAATTGGAGTAAAAGAAACAGATGCTCGAGATTTCTATGCTCGCGGCCTGAGCTCAGGAGCATCAATATTTTAGAGGTAATGCGATTGACTAATAAGATATTTCGACTGTCTCTGCCTTATTTTTTATTATGCAGAAACGTCTGCTAGCGAATATCTTCGATATTTAAATCGAAAGAAAAATAGAAAAATTTGATTCGCAGCGGGACTCGCACCCACTGGATCACTAGCCTACTCGTAGTGCACTACCAATTGTGCTATACGAGTACCGCTTAGACTTGTAAAATTTTTCTATCTATCCCTCCTCGTATACGTCATCATGGGTGACGTGTAAACACATCTACCGCCAGTCAATTGGTAGTGCACTGGGCTAGTGATCTAGTGGTTGTGGGTTCGAGTCCCGCTGCGAGTCAATTTTTTCGATTTAAGTATCGAAGATGTCTCTGCCTTGTTTAAATTATAAATAAGGAATACTCTTTGGCTAACTGGAGCGTGGGGGTAGACCCCCAACAAGGTGGATCGACCACATGGTAGTGATCGCGGGAATCCACTTAAATGCTGATGGCGCAAAACCGGGCAATGTGGATTGCTATGGGGAAGGCCTTTGTGCAGTAGTGGACGCCCATGTGGCTGATATGATGATGATGACTCCTTGGCTATTGCAACTTCAAGCGGGACGAGTTTTTGTCACACAGAGAAAATCCTCAGATTCTCAGTTCAGATAAGAAAGAATGCGAGTATCAACCGTTTTGTTAACTTCGTTCTAAGCAGTCAGATTTGGACTTGTAAGTAATTAATTTTATTTTTTCAGTTTGAGTTTGAGTCACAACACTTTTTTTTCTTTAATACTACAACAAAAATTATTTCCGTAGACCCGTTTCTAACCTGTTAGCGTTCTAACAATCCCTGCCTCATATATTACATACATGGAACATTAGCTTTGATGGCAATTAATTAGAAACTTCAAAATAACTTGGTCTTTTAGCAGAATAAATCAGAAAGAACATAAAATGGCTAATTTATTTAACTTACGTAAATACGCTTCGTTAATTTACGGCACGGCTCCATTTTTGAGGATTTTGAAATCGGATGGCAAGTTTTGATAATTGTTCCGTGGGTGTAATGATCATTTAAATTAGTTTTATGTTAATGGTTAATGTACTGCCTAGTTCTAAGTTTGATGACGAAGACTGCTGCTCCATGGTCATTTTCACCTGACGAAGAATTGACTCTAGAAGCCGATGAGGCAGCCGAGGAGAGGTTCATATATATAAGTATGTAATTTAATAACACACTTATAGGTATATTATACCTATTTATTTAAAAAGTTTCGTTGAGGTTTCTGGCGACCAGAGTCACTATATGGACCAAAGGATCAGCATTGCCACCCAGCGCGGGGATGTGGCCAGCCTTCTTGGCATCCTACATAGTGACTTATCTTTGGTTTTTGTTGTTCTATTTATAAAAAAAATGTTACTTCAAGTAAGAGCAAAATTTTGGAACAAAATGTTTTTTTGTTATACAAGACTGACCAGCGTTTAACCTCAGTTACACCTGATGGTAAGTGTCGACGACTATTCACTCTTGTCTTGAAAAGACCCAAATTACATCTTTCCAAAAACAGAAGAAGGTAGCGAATTCTATTCCTTAATTAGCAGTCCTCATTAGGAAGGTAGAAGCGAATCGCTTCGTGCGAATGAATGGAATATTCACAACGTAAGGATGAAACCGCTCCCCTCGCCTGTACGTGTACATGCCATGGAGATGGAATATTTAAATAAAAAAAAGAAAAAGCATTAGTAATAATGACCTGTACATATTTATAAATTACTAATCACATCCGTTTACTCATTAGGAAAATCTAGTTACTAATACGTAAGCAAAACTAACATTCATTTAAATAATATGCATTTAACACATGTAACTATCTTGACAGTATACCATTAATGTTATATATGGACTATAATTGCATTCTTTATCAATATAGTAATTATATTAATTCCATTCTAATATGCCACAAGTGTTTTCCTGGGATACTTCCATATAACATCAACCAGTTACACTTTGTCTTTAATCTTTATCATTCTGACGTCCACTGCTGGACAGAGCTACCCCTAGTGAACTTATGACTTGTATCGTTGGGGGGAGTTGCCATGGTCACAACGCGTTCACAATGCAGACATGCATTAGCTGATTCGCTTTCGACGGACGCTGGTCTCTCTGGTTTTCGAACCAATGGGACGTGTCAGTACCCTTACCATGAGTTGTGACATTGACGTTTTCGATAACGAGTATCGAGTTTACGTTCGCACTAAAATAGTACAAGCGAGATGCACAGATAGTAAACTCGATACTCGTTATCGAAAACGTCAATGTCACTACTCATGGTACGGGTACAAGGATGGGAAGAACTATGCTCGGAGTATCCTTACGTCATCAAATAAAAAATGAGGTTATCCGAAGAAGAAACAAAGTAAACGACATAACTCGCAGGAACAGTTGAAGTGGCAATAGGCAGACTGTATTGGCTTGAGACTCTATCAACTCGATGGCCGTTGGGGTAGAAAATGGCGATCATAGAGCAGTGTCAGACCTCCAAAAACTAGAAGGATGATTTCATACGGATCTTTGGGAATCGGAGGCGCAGTGCAGGTTGCAGTGGATCCCTATGGCGGTTTATGGGAGAGGCTTATGTCCAGCAGTAGATATCCATGACTTGACTAGCCATGGATCATCGAATGCATGATCTTCGGATGTTCATATATCACTGTCGAGTCACATATATCCAAAGCTCAAACTAATCACTTCGACTAAGACATTTGTTATAAATTATATCCGCATTAACTTACGTCTATATGTACTAAGAATGTATTCTCTTACGTATATACTTGACATTAGTTACTTATATGGTCAGTTCTGTAAATACTTCCGATTTACCGGACAAGATAGGGCATTAGTGATTCAAATGCTGACCTTTGCGTTGAGATAGTCATTAGCAAGAATATTATACACTGTGGATAATGTTAAACTGTTAGAAGATATTCGGAATCATTTTTTGCAAGGACGTGGACGATTTATGATAGTGAATGTTTACATATTACATATGTTAAAAAATCTAGAATAAGATTATATTTTTAGCATAAAAAAAATATATTTATAACAGCATTGTGTAGATGCAGTAGGAGTTTTCTATATCGGTTATTAGTCATTAGACCACCTAAACATCCTACTTTACTAATATACAATCCTACTCAAAAAACATTGAAAGACATATTCCAAAAACAGTTGCATTTCTTTATCTTTTATTTTTGCAGAGGCAAAAATAAAAGATAAATAATAATTGAGTAGGAAGCGATTCCGTATGAAAGTAGTCGCGTGCGTGTGCGCAGCCGTAAGAGCGGAACGTCGCGCTTGGCGTAAATCATATCGACATAATAAATTTCACAACTTCATGGTAATATTGATAAAATAATAAACAAATCCTTTTTTTTAATTTAGGCATATTATACGATACACTTATGAACGTCAAGAAAAAAGAAACTGCCAACTGTTCTAACCTACATCTAACTCAAACTAAGCGGGTTTTTTTTTTAAAAAGATAGGTGTGTCGGTCATGAAGTGTATGGTATTGTTGAAAACAATAACTAAAAAAAAATCTGTACATTTTACCAAAAAAAACGTAGTCCAGAGGGCTTGCGAAGTTGCCTCAAAGTATACCTATTACCTATTTTCCATAAATGTTCTGATCTTTACGATCATCCTGACTGACGCGATATCTTTGACTTTTGTTCGTTATGTTAACCTAATTGTATGTTATGAATTTATTGAAAAGCTCTTAAATTATTGACGAATTATATGGTTCGATATTATCAAGCGTAATTAATAAGTATACCTATTGACATTTAATGCTGCTTCGAAATAGTAGCTTAACGGCTACCATATATCAGATGGCGACTGTACTTATGTATCGTATATAGCAAGGAGACATCAGAATAATCAATCAATCATTTAAAAATTGCTGAAAATTAGGGTAGTTTATCGCCCCACCGGTCCCAGCTTGCGCCTGCGTCCTGTCACGAACTGCGGCCCGCAGACGCAGTCTTCATCGGACAGCCAATGCGAACGGTTCATAATTAACCTCCACGCTAAGTGAAACATCTTTAAACATAAGTTAATATGCAATATACCCGTTGTAGACGTTCAGACTACGGCCCGTGAAGATCAAAATAATCAATAGAAAATATTGAAATACGATCGCTTAAAACTTACACCACGCCAGTATTCAGAGTGTGAAGCACACGCCAGTCTAGCGGAAACAACACAGCATTAGTGATGCCGCTCTGTTTTTATTGTCGTCGGAAAAATAGCATTTATGATTGTGAATGCTTCGAGTAGTTTTAAACTGTCCTTTCACTTTTTGTGACATTATAAATGTGCTGAGTATTTACGTATATTTTCCTCAAAAACCATTTCATTTCAGCCGTAAATCGTCCAATCCTTGACATAAGCTTCCTTCAAATATGTCTTGAGAGGTAGTTGCTATAATTGCCAGGCTTGGCAGGCGGGTTGGAGACCGCAGTAGCCGTAGATTGGGCTTCGAGGGACGCTGCTGCCCACCCGTCAGGTTCATTTGTAATCTCTTATGAAGTGATGCTATTCTAGTCAGCCGGCACCACATATATGACTATAATTATTACATATAAGTCACAAACGTCCACTGCTGAACACAAGCCTCCCCCAAAGGGAGTGATCACCGAGTATGGAGGGCTTAATACCATAATCACCACGGCAGGCGGGTTAGCGATCGAGGTATGATCCACCGTTCGTCCTCCTCTGGTTTGGTCACAGAGGCGCTACCGCCAAAAACAATTTTCGTAAATTTCGGACATCTTTATCTTTTACTCCAATTAAGGCGTCATGAGAATGACAGAGACAAACGTCCAAAAACAAATATCGTTTTTGGCGGCAGCGCGTCAGTTTCGTTGCAGTCCAATGAAAATAATATCTCATACATATTATATTGTATTTTTTAATGATGACACTTTAAAAGGTCATTAAGGCACCTAAGTAAATTAACAATAAACACCACTAAGCACGAAAACAATAGTTATTTGTAATTTACACAGCTATAAAAGACTTGTGTCTTCTTAATAGAATATGGTGTCCGAAAGCCTTACATTTAATATAGATACACTAGATATCAGTGGCCTCGGGCTAGAATCCGAGTGACATAGGCTTGCCTTATTTTCAGACAGCTGAACCCTTTTTCTACAGCTTGAAATATAACATATTTAATGTTAAAATTATTGGATTAAACAGAAATGTTTCCTAAATGAATATCTCGGGCGACAGTAATTTTGTTCCATTTTCATTACATAAGTGCATGTAATGTGCCTAAATTGAAAAATAAAGATCTTTTATCTTTTACTCTATTTCTTGTATGTATGACGAAGCTTGTTGCATATTTATTTATTTATATTTGTTTGTTCATGTTTTATGACGAAGACTGTGTAACGGATTTTTTTTTATCCTATTCTTAATTATAAATAAATAGAACGTTTCTAAATATAACATAATGTCGACACAAGCTGGACGCATATAGGTAGATTTTGAAAATAAAAACATAACTATATTTACGAAGTTATCCAAGCAAAGAGGAAAGACGAAGGCAGCGTACAACGAAACGCCCCGAATCAGTGCGCCCGCGGCGCTGGCTACTGCGCAGGCGCGTGCGTGGTTAGCTACACTTTGTTTTCGGTTAGGGTTGTATACATACA
The DNA here is from genome assembly GCA_022674325.2 of Grapholita molesta. Classification (NCBI taxonomy): domain Eukaryota; kingdom Metazoa; phylum Arthropoda; class Insecta; order Lepidoptera; family Tortricidae; genus Grapholita; species Grapholita molesta. The sequence goes on along the minus strand of CP053130.2, from coordinate 16,665,509 downwards.
TACATACATACATTTCAGCCGTATGCAGTCCACTGCTGGACATAGGCCTCCAACAAATATGACTTGTATCATCTTGGGGGTAGTTGCCATAGTCGCCACGCAGGCGGGTTGGCGACCGCAGTAGCTGTAGATTGGGTTTCGACGGACGCTGCTGCCCGTCCGTAGGATTTTTCATTTTGTCGCCTCTTACGACACCCGCGGGAGGAGATGGGGTGGTGCTATTCTAGTCAGCCGGCATCACACGGCCTAGGTTTGTATACCTACCTTTTATTTGCTGTTCCTCGCGACTTCGTCGGCCTGCAGTCTTAAAAGTATGGTCGCGGGAAAAAAATATCCTATATCCTTTCTCGTAGCTCAAACTCTCTCGATACCAAATTTCATCCCAATCGGCTCAGCGGTTAGAGGTAACAGACAGACAGAGTTACTTTCACATTTATAATTTTAGTAAGTATATAAGTAAGGATAATAATTTGCAAGTATCTAAAACATGTCTTATGAACGTGAGAGTACAGAGTACCATACGCGGCAGGCGCAAATGCTGCGCCCGCGGCGTTTCGCTACTGCACGGTGCGCACACGCAATACCGCAGCCATTTATTTTTAGCTGTCGGGATTGTGTAGTCCTAGTGTAAAACGATGTTAGTTGCATACAATCTGTATGGGAATTTTAATGTTTTCATGACTAAATATAAGTAACATAAGATTATGTATGATATTTTCAATCGCTGGGACCATGATGCTAATCGATTGTAGAAACGAAACGTAAGTAAACAAGCATACGGCCCGCCTGATGATAAGCAGTTACCGCAGCCTATGGGCGCCTGCAACTCCAGAGGTGTTACATGCGCGTTGCCGACCCTTTATAAATCTGTTCACTCCTTTTTTGAAGAACCTCATACTGCAATCCCTCGGGAAAACCGCGGCTTTTCCTTACCTTTTCGGTTTTATATTTTGCATTTTTTTCTCTCTTCGAATAATACGAGTTATCTTTCATCAGCTTGTCACCTATATCTCATTTCCATAATATCATAACGCATAACTCTCTCCCGCACGGTAGGCTAATAATAACCGCTATAGTTGCCAATAGATCACAGATACGCCCTGATTGTCCGTATCGCCTTAATTGCGCGTGCGCGGCCTATCTCGCACGATAACTATGAAATTATACAGAGCGCAGTTGATGAAGATCGTTCCTACATACAATTATATATACACAATGTGATATTACTGATACTTGTGCAAACTGTTATTTCACAAGGGAGTTTTTTTTATGACAACGGTGGCAAAGGAGCAGACGGATTGCCTGATGGTAAGCAACTATCATCGCCCATGAGCAACACCAGGGGAGTCACAAGCGCGTTGCCGGCCTTTAAGATAGGAGTACGCTCTTTTCTAAGTTAGGGTCGTATCGGTACGGCAATATCGCTGACGGCAAATTATTCCACAGTTTTGATGAGGTAGGAAGCTTCTAGAGAACGCACAGTAGAGGATTTCCAACTAGTCAGGTGGTGAGGGTGAAATGTTGCTGCGTAGAACGATGGAGGAAGGAGGCGACAGGGATTAATCCGAACAATTCCTCAGAACACTCTCCATTGTAAATGCGATAGAAATGCAGAGCGAGGCTACATCTCTACGCAGCGCTAAAGGATCAAGCCGATCCGAGATATCCTGGCAACCAACGATTCGAATACGAACTACTCTTGATTTTGAAAAAATAAGTCCCGCCGCGTTTCTTGCCGGTAATATTGTTCTCGGGTCAGAGGTGTAGGGTTACTACTGGTGGTAGAATTTTTCGACGTTCATAAGTGCATTGTAAAGTGCCTGAATTGACAAAGATATTTATATTTTTTTTAAACATTACTAAAAAAATAAGTTTCTCCCTATTCCTACGTAACTTTCTACATGATCTGACATTAAAATAAAAGTGCAAGGCCTTTAACTCACCAAAGAAAAAACATTTTTAAAACAATGGTTGGTGTTGCAATGTTATATGCTAATAGCTCAGATGACAAATTGCATGATTTATATTCCTCACTCCCCCACACTTATGATTTCATAGCAATACTAATTAGCTTAATAAATGCACATAATATGTTTATGTGACAATTATTTTGAATTAAAGTCAATTTTATGTTATCTGACAGTGATATATTTCTGTCTGTTAATCGTCTTGGGACTATTAAATGTGGAAACCATTTTTTTTTATGACAAAAGCTGGCAAACGAGCAGACGGATTGCCTGATAGTAAGCAATTACCGTCGCCCATGGGCACACGTAACACCAGGGGAGTCACAAGCGCGTTGCCAACCATTAAGGGGGTTGGAGCTCTGGGAACTTTACTCACCATCAGGAACACAAAACTACATACCTGAAAGGTAGCAGTGCTGTTATGGCTGTGGTCTTCTGTAAGGAGGAGGTACTTCCCCAGTTGGGCTTCTCCGGACTCGAGCATGATGGTACTTCGCTGTGCCCTACCTCTCATAAAACAATACATACAATAAAGTACATTATTATATTATTACTGCCGTCTGAACTTGACCCTTGATCCAACCACAACCACGTAGCAAGAGTCTGACGGTATCGAGACCTGAGACCCTCGGTCTGTGAGGTCCACTCCCTCCTCAAGGACAGTTCTAAGATGCAGCTGGACACTATTGGTGACCGTAAAGCTGGCGGCCTCCTCAGTTCCTCACCCTACATATTGGTATCGCGATACAACGGAAAAATGCTGCCAGCATCTTCGGCGCAATGCCGCGGCGGGGTATTTTAATATATTTTTACATTTATAGTAAGTTTAGGATTTAGTTACTAAAATATGTTTCTTTATTTCTATTGTTGTAAGAAAACATTACATTTTAAAAATATTGTTATTTATTTAATAAGATAGAATCGTTTTTTTTTTTTTCAATTTAGATACATTGCGATGGGAAAAAGTTGGTATGTGCCACTGGTTCTAACCCTACACCTCTGACCAGAGAAGAACATTGCCGGTAATAAACTAGGGTCCATCAGCTAAAATATACCAACCAACGACCAACGGCTTCATAGGCAAGGAGACTAACCACTAGGCCAAACGTGTGTCATATTATTAATATATACATACATTTTGTAGTTACTATTCCTCTTGATTTTCCTATTGAGTTTCGTAATCAATTTCAAGGTATTTAGGTAAAAGGTACATTAAAACTCGTTTTGTCATACTCATTAACATACTTAAATTATAAATCATACAAAATATTAGAAAACCAACCGGTTATTTCTAAAGACAAAAGAATCTTTAAGGTATTTAGTCCATATTAACTTTCATAAGCAATAATTCAGACACAAAATGGCTGTTCCAACCCACATCTATTAAATATCGATAAAAATTCGTCGCCGCCTACGTTTTTGTAAATCGATACGGAATCGAGTGGAGATGCCCTAAAATAATTATTTCGTTGTATGAGATGTAGGAGCTCTCATAAATATTTATTAAATTTTAATTACAGTGTTAAGTAAAGTGAATACATTATTAAAAAGTCTGTAAATATTTCAAGTGTCAATTGTCTTTATTAATATCGAGCAAAACACGATATCACCTTAGTTGTACGAGATTTAAATATAATATTATCCCATTAAATATTTATTTTATTCTATTTTTAGTATTGTTATAACAGAAAAAATATAAAAAATGCAACTATGTCACGAGATACAACCTGGTAACAGACAGGCAGACACGATAGACTGACAGATGGACAGACTTCATAACAATAACGTACAATCAATCTTAGATACATATTTTGTCACATTGAATGTACACATATTTTTATACGTGACCGTACCCAAGTATTTATTAAATACATTTCAGCCGTATGCAATCCACTGCTGGATATAGGCCTCCCACAAATATGACATGTATCATCTTGAGGGTAGTTGCCATAGTCGCCACGCTTGGCAGGCGGGTTGGCGACCGCAGTAGCTGTAGATTGGGTTTCGACGGACGCTTCTGCCCGTCCGTAGGATTATTCCCTTTGTCGCATCTTCGACACCCGCTTGAGGATGAATGGAGGATTAAATAAGTAATCAATATATTTAAACGATATATATCTATACAGCCTTATGAGCATAATGAGGATCACATCACATCGTACCGCAAACTTAAACTCGACATAATCCCAAAGAAAGTCACTAATAGGCTAATAACGCTATAACAATTCCTAGTCATGTGTAGGAGAAATCCTTGAACAGCCATTTTTAAAATATATCGACACGACTAAAACGCCAAATTAAGTACACATGTACCTTGATATTCAGAGAATAAGGTGCATGCATACATACATTTGACGCTTCGGACGTATCGATATTTTTGAGCTGGGCTGTACAATAGCAATTTCAAGTATCGATACTGGGTGGGAATGGAATAAATCATCGGATCGGACGGGTGGTAAATCGATTCAGCCGTGATCGAATGCAGTTTTCGCGGGTTGTGTTATGTATTTCTTATTAGAATGTTCAGTATATCATTTATATAGGTACAAGTAGGAAGTGAGTCAAGTGAGCCAGCTAAACGGTATGGCATTTAGGATCAAGTCAGCAAATTAACTCGAATAGTAGTTATTTACACCTTAAACATTCGCCATAAGTAATCTACACTAATATTATAAAGGCGAAAGTTTGTGAGTGTGTATGTTTGTTACTTCTTCATGTCTAAACGGCTGGAGCGATTTTAATAAAATTTGGTATGGAGTTAGCTGACACCCTGGACTAACACATAGACTAGGTTTTTTTCCTAATAAACCGCGGGTTACAGCACCGCGGGGCACAGCTGGTAATCGAATTTGAATGCATCATAGAGGGCTTTATATATCTAGATGAAATGATTAAAATTCCATTCCAGGTACTAACTCCTATTGTACATACATATACATGCTTATATTTATAATATGCCTTACTTTTTACTGGCTATAAATTGATTAAAAAGCCAAGAAACTCTTCCTTATTCTACCAGTTCCTTTAACCATTCTACTTTCTTAGTTAAAAAAGTCATATAGATTACTAACCTCAATATTGCTTACGGCTTTTTTATTCAGCATTGTTGCGCTGGAGCCCTGGGGCTCACGTAACGACCGGCATTACAGAATTAAAAGTCTTCAAATTTATTACTGGGCTATCGGAGTATTATCTGTTAACAGCCTCCAATTTAGAGATTGCGGGGACGGCGGAGAAAGGGTTAGGAAAGATAGAGCGGCGCTTTGGTTTTAGGAATTTAAACCAAATTGGTTTAAGCTGTAGAATGCATGTTTTTTTGTTACGAACGACGTTTTTTTATAGAACTTGTTTTATAAGCAAATACGCGGGAGATGAAGTGAAATATCCTAAGGGTGTAAAAACATCCGAAGACATGATGAAGTTTATACTGGGAGTATTCCAGTAGTACAAATCAAGTCTGGTGAGGAAGGGTCCTGGATTTTGCCCAGGCTACCTTCCCCCCACACAGTCCGATCGCTCTAACACTCCGAAAGGTTTATAAAGCCTAAGTACACAACATTACAGCCCAAAGAATCTGGAGCTTTCTGGACTCAACGGGAATCAGTAATGAATTATAAAAAGGGCTGCCACAATGGATCATAACTGGTCGATGCGGCGTAAATAATAGCCCAAAAACAGCAATAATAATAAGTCAAATACAAAAAAAAAAATACAACTTATTTATAAAAAAATCTTAAGTCTCATAATAACAAACTAAACTGGACTTAATCGCGATAAAGCTAAACGCATCGCGTTAAAAGAAGATAGGAAAACTCTTTTTTTTTATATACCACAAAGGAGGCAAACAAGCATGCGGCCCGCTTGATCATAGGCGGTGACCGCAGCCTATGGACGTTTACAATACCGAGGCATCATTCCGTAAAAACCTCTTTTCACCCTTCTTCATGACAGTAATAAGATAAAATATCACGAAATGGTCCCTCTTCAGCATATTGCCAGCACTGATTTTCCCTATAGACATATTATTATGTCATTCATTAGTTTATCACACAGCTTAAGTTACGAACGTGGTCAGTTCAGGCTCAACAATCCCTGTAAACGACACTTACACGTTTGCCTTATTATCGTTATCTACTGCCCGTGAATGTACGAGTCCCAACTTTATGCGATAGTGTGCGTGTTATAAGAAAAAGTGTAAAATTCAATGCTCACGCGCAATTGCCCATGTTTCTTAGTTGCGATGCCCGTTCTGCCCCATTTCTAGCCCGAGAAAGAAGCCACGTATTGGTTTACAGAACGGTACTAACAACGGTGTAGTCCACGTCAAAAATATATATGCACTTGTGCACCCTATCCCGTTGGCATAAGGCGAAACGTGTATAGATGTTATTGACGAGTTAAAGCTGTCGCCGACAAATCGTTCTAGATATAACATTGTTTCGTTAAGAAGATATAACAACATCTAAAATCAAGACTTGCTTTGTATGTAAGTTTCTAACGAAAGAAACATTTTCATTGCGCTTGAGTGTACAAAATATAATTAACTTAAATATCTTTGTCAATTCATATCAAAATATCTTCTTTTTATTTCAAGTATGATTTAGATAGTCATATTTCATTTGAAAGCAAATAAAAAACATAGGTTTCCTAGCATAATCATGAGCCAACGCGAATGGCTCATGATTATGCTCCTCGTTACAGAGTGAAACATGACGAGCAATATTCGACTTATAAAACGTGAGTTACCCGCTTCAATACAATTAATATGTTTCAATCTGACGATAGTTTTGTGTTTAAAACATCTCAAACGTTACCTTCAGAAGTACTCTTTTAAAAGTATATTCTCAGCAGGAATGTAAACGTACCTGAAAACAAAATAAAACAACATAAATATTCTAGTTTTCAATGAACTTTATCATATAGTTCGATTAAACAACACATTATCATTTTTGTTTACGGCATGCACCGTAACTACAAAATGTCTCGGTCAAGCAATTGTGTAGGTTACACGTGTCAACGATATATATAGTGTGCAAGTCTTCTACGGGCGAATCTCTTAACGGAGGGTAGAATAGGACATAAGGAGGATAAAAGGAGTTGGGAGTTAACCTCCACTGAGATCGGTCGCGTCCTTACAGTGCGGAGCAAATAACCAGTATACAAAGACCCGCGCCTTTTCGACGTTAATACGGCGAGCGGCACCTTATTACGTTAGCCACAGTCGCACCGACCAATCATTCAAGACCCATGGCTTAAGCTAGTAAACAGTGGCTACCGGTATCTCGCACGATTGGTATTTCGGTTTTATAATAACTAAAGTGGGTAGTTAAGTGTACACCCGTTTTCGAGCGCATAAGTGCATTAAAATAAGTAAAACTAGCGATTTCTAAGTTTATTTTGTCTGATATTAGTGAAGCTTAGTTTTACAACGTTATATACTATTAATATTATCCTTGAATGTCTGAGGCAACAGTGATGGGTGTGCAGCATTCTCCGAAAAAGACTGAAAATTCCGATTCGGGCACGAGTGACGGCGGAATTATGGATACAATGAAATCGTCGCAGCCAGAGCCGCAATCAACAAACAGAATTGATACTTTACCAGACGGCAACAGCAGCGGCGTTGGCAGCGGTGGCGGCGCCGGCGGCTTCAGTGGCGGTCATTTCTCGTCGCAACCCGATTTATACTCTTCGTCGTTCGAACGAGACGATAACTTTATTACTCATAGAAAAAGGAAACAACCCGACTATGACTACTCTCAGTATGTAGGAAAGTCTGATTTTGACTCATTTCGCAAGGAAATGTTGGCATGCTTTCACGACATCTCAATAGGTCAGAAGGAACAATCTACAGAAAATCGTCAGAGTTTCAATGACGTCAGAGATGAAATCAGAACATTAAAGATCGCTACTGATCAATTGAGTGATAAATACGGGAAAATCCATGAAGAGTTAATGGACCTTAAAAATGAGAATGTGGAGATCCAGGAAAAAATTTGTAACCTTGAACAAAATGTATATCAACTAAAAATTACTCAAACAGAAACTGCAACTGCCGTCTCAGCCTCACAGGTACTCGCAAACCCGCCCAGCGCCTATCGCGAGGACATCATTACAGAGTCATATGATCGCTACATGCGTATGCACAATATTTTGATAACAGGCATCTCCGAAACCAACAACAAAGACCAAGCCGCCAGGCAGCGCCATGACCTTGAAATTACATTGAACATATTAAAATCTATTTATAAGGACTGTCCCGCACCTATAAAAATATTAAGATTAGGTAAATATGACCCACAAAAAAGTCGATTTGTCAAATTGTCGTTCGAATCTATGGAAACAGTGAAGTATTTATTGAGAAACAAATCAAAGATTAATGGAGAATACCGCATCTATAGTGACCAGACGGCGTGTCAGAAGGCGCATCTAAAAAGTTTGAGGGACGAGTTACAACAACGCAGCTCAAGTGGAGAAGCGAACTTAACTATAAAATATATAAAAGGCATCCCGAAGATCGTGAATACTAAAAGTGACACAAAAAACTCCAAACATTGAATAGCGGTAAACAGCGGAATGTCGGCTTCAGGTTTAAATACTCCTTCATGTTGTATTTGCATGCAATAAATTATGAGTATTATTTATATTCCTGTTATTTATTTATTCGTCTATGTAACGTTCTGAAAAACCCCTATTGTAACAAATCAACACCTTATACAAAATATATATTACAGGTAAATTTTATATTAACTGTACCTAAAGTTATTGTGTCGGGGCGGCACTATAGTCATGGTGGTATGGCAGTGTTACTTATAGCTCTAAATTGGCGCCATGTTACCTGTCTTAGAATCTATATAACTAACAACAAGTACGCGGAACTTAGCTTTTCGTATTGTATACAATTCAAATTTAGCAAAAAGCCGCTGTTGTCTCTAGGTTTGTTGAATCCAGGCTCCCTGGGCACGCGGCACGACGAATTTTTGGTAGCTATGGAACGTAACCCAGTGGATGTCATGGCTATTAACGAGACCTGGCTACGGGAAGGTGAGGAAGCGCGCGCGCCCGCTCCTCCCGGTTATCGGCTGAGGCACGCCCCGCGGCCGGCGGGAGCGCATGCGCGGCGGTGGAGTCGGGTTTTACCTGAGGCGCGGAATAAACGCGCGCTTGCTTGCACACCCATCAGCTCCGTCCGTTGAACGAATGTGGCTTAGCTTGACGTACAGCGGTGGCAGACTAGCAATCGGCACCTCATAGAGACCACCGTGGCAAAATCCAGACATTTTATAAACTCAATAAGTGATTCAGTATCTCATTTCTCGTCTTTTGATCAAATAATTCTCATGGGTGACTTTAACATTGACATGCTAAAAGAACAGGACACAAACACAAAAAAACTTAATGATTTTTTGTTCTGTCATAGTCTTACTCAACATGTAGACAAAGCCACTCACTTCACAGACCATAGCCAAACATTAATAGACATACTTTGTTCAAATGTTAATCTTTCCGATATAAACGTCAATCTTATTCCTGACCTCAGTAGCCATGCTTTTATATCATGTAAAGTAAACATCGCTAAAATAAAAATACGTCCAAGGCGCACCATTTATCGTCCGCTTAAGAACATCGATCCCGATAGCTTCAATGATGCTGTCGACCGCATTGAATGGGAAAAAGTTATATCCAATGATGTTAATAGCTCTGTGATTACATTTAATGCATTTTTACTTAACCTGTTCGACAGATACGCACCATTACAATGTAGGGTACTAAAAGAACATTCATACCCGTGGATTACCTATAACATAAAAAAAATGATATCTAAACGTGACGAGGCGTACTCAAGATTTAAAAAAAGCGGGCTCAATTCTCATAAAATTTATTACAAAGAATTGAAAAAGTTAGTAATTGACGCTCTGCATAGAGAAAAGTCAGCATACTTTAGTAAATACGTTGTATCTCAATTAAAACATCCACGTGTATTATGGAAACATGTTAAGCAAAATGTAGCGGATTTTAAAAATAAAGACTTTGACATACCATCTCATTTATCTAACCCAAATGATATTAACAATTTTTTCCTTAATTTGCCTAGTAGTGACGAAATAAGCATATCTGATTTAACATATTTCGAGTTCAATAGGTATAGCAATGCACGTCTCACGCTAAAACCGGTAGCGGAGGACACTATCAGTAAAATAATCTCATCTATTAAAACTCAGGCCCAAGGCGCTGACGGTGTTTCTCTTGACATGCTTCTAATGACCTTGCCACGCACTCTATCCACTATTACAGCTATTGTAAATCAGTCTATTAGCACGGGTGTATTCCCTCAAGCCTGGAAGAGTGCTATGGTCAGGCCAATACCAAAACAAAAATGCCCTAACAGCTACAAAGATTTGAGACCAATTAGCATCCTTCCTGTGATGTCCAAAATTTTAGAGAAGGCCGTATGCATGCAGCTAGTGGAATACTTAGAAATTAACAATATGTTACCTGCAAGGCAATCAGGTTTTAGAAAGAAACATAGCACAGCGACCGCTCTTCTTGATGTTGTCGATGAAATCCGTACTGCGCAGGATCGAGGGAAATCTTCAATCTTGGTCCTCCTAGACTTTTCACGGGCTTTCGACACCATCAACATCTTGCTCTTGTTGTCAAAACTGTCGTACTATGGTCTTGATCTCAAGACCATCAGCTGGTTTGCATCATACCTTGGTGAACGCACCCAACAGGTTGAAATACGGAACGACGAAGGATCATCAATGATGTCTGATAGGACTACAGTCACCAGAGGCGTACCTCAGGGATCCATCTTGGGCCCCATCCTGTTCATACTTTATACCGCCGACATAATAAATAACATCAAGAACTGTAAATATCACCTGTACGCAGATGACTTACAATTGCACATCTCGTTTGAACCCAAAAATACCAACGTAGCCATCGCAAAATTAAACCAGGACCTAGGTCAAATCGCATATTGGTCAAAGAAAAATAGCTTAGTTTTGAATCCTATAAAATCAAAGTTTTTAGTATTAGGTTCAAAACTTCAAATAGGAAGCGCATTATCATATAAACCTCGGGTCCGTATTCTAAATGAAAATATTACACACGTATCTGAGGCCAAAAACCTAGGAGTACTGATGGACGGCCAGTTAAGATTTGAAAGACATGTTCTGGAGACTGTACGAAATTGTTTCTATCGCCTTAAAGTCTTGTACAAGATTCGAAACTACTTAAGCATAGATACACGAATTCAGCTATGTGACACCCTCGTGCTGTCCAAACTAAACTATGCGGACACAGTTATCACAAATTGTCTGTTGGCACGCACAAAAACTTTGTTACAGAGGCTCCAGAATGCTTGCGCTCGCTTCTGTTTCACAATCCCACCTAGAGCTCATGTAACGCCGTTTTTAAACAATGGCAAACTGCTGAAGATGGAGGCCCGGAGACAGTTACACTTTGCCACACTCCTGTTTGGAACCGTGCAGACCAAACAACCCTCCTATCTCTTTGAAAAATTGTTATTTTCCCGTAGGCACATCAGACAAGCCCCCCGCCTCCTTTGCCCACGACACAAATCCGCTAGTTTCCGTGGCAGCTTCCGGCACGCAGCCACGAGATGCTGGAATAATCTTCCTCCACCAATCCGGAACGCCAGTTCTGTGTCGATTTTTAAAAGCAAATTGAAACTGCATCTGCTCATGGAACAAATGTCCTCCTAGCCAATATATCCTGTCAATATATCTGGATTTATTTATTTACCCAAATAGTCTATTCGTATTTAATTATCTATTGATTTCACTGTATATATATATAATGCTCTATTTACAACCTATCCTTCTTTATTTAAAACTAAATCATGATTATATTTTTATAACATACCTACACCGCACATTCTGTTGTTTTCGCTTTTCGCTTAGTTTAATTTATGTTTTGTATTGTTTTGTGTTTGTTTGTTTTTTGTCACAGGGAATACTGAAAACCAGCGTCGTATCACTTTGTGCTACGACACATGCTGAGTATTATCCTTTTTGAAACCACCCACAGCTATGTAACCTAATTTTTATATTTTACCTTGATGTAATATGTTGTTGTGTCTGTGTTTCGAATAAATGCATCATTCATTCATAAGAAATATATTTATATAACTTTTACTTAGGAGTGCAATTACAATTTTATCCATATAAAAAAAATCGGCCCGCAAAACGGCGTTTAACTCGAGTGTGTTGCATTACAATGCAACACACTCGAGTTAAACACTCGTTGAGAGTTGGTTTCAAAAGCTTATATCGCGTAATGTTCGCAGTACATTACTGCTCAGAAACCTTACAAAAATTAATTACATGTGTATAATAGGTATAATTAAAGAAAATACCTTTTAGTTAATGATTAAGTATACTGGTAAATTCTATGTCTGGTTTAATTCTTCGCCCGTATTAGACTTCCACACAGTATAACGCCATTTTATGTAACCTACCTATTTTATATTAAAACTTTCGAGAAAAAAAGACTTGCATCTATACATTTATAATATGGTTACTCTCCGCTAGCCTAAGGCACTGGTCCCACCGCGAGCTAAAGCTATGAGCTATCAGATATTTCAAGGGACAAAAGATAATCAATCCCGTGTAATTGGTAACTATCCCGTATTAAGTAATAGTTGTAATGATATCTGTGTTGTTATTTTTGCAGCTAGATAAAACAAAACAGAAACTTTACAGTGTTTATCAACACTGATCCGCTACAATAGTCTTGTTACGCGAGTTACGTGTACGTCTACCGTCATTGTTTTATAATTATATTGTAGCACATCTTTACGAAATAAGAAACAAAACTTTTTTTTTATGACATAAGGTGGCAAACGAGCAGAGGGATTGCCTGATGGTAAGCAATTACCGTCGCCCATGGGCAACACCAGGGGAGTCACAACCGACCTTTAAAGGGGGTTGGAGCTGTGGGAACCTTACTCACCATCAGGAACACAACACTACACACCTGAAAGGTAGCAGTGCTATTATGGCTGTGGTCTTCTGTAAGGAGGAGGTACTTCCCCAGTTGGGCTTCTCCAGACTCGAGCGTGATGGTACTTTGCTGCGCCCTACCTCTCATTGTTGGACGTAGTTTAAGGACATACCCGGGTCCGGGTCAAGTACCTATCTTAGTGTGCATATTCTCGAAAAAGGAATGGACAGGAAACTGACTTAAATAAATTAGTAAGAGCGTGGACATTGCATATGTAGTGGTATTGTGTGTTTATAGGCATTCTATGTAGTGGTATTGTGTGTTTATAAGCATTCTATATTGGAATTTCCCTTTTCCCGTACAACCATTACACAAGCAATTCCACGCTCTCGCTAATTTATCTATAATCACATCTATTTTAAAGAATGGATAGGCCATCCATTCTACGTACTACTACTTCATCTTAATACATACTACAGTGTGTATTTTTCATACGGGCGTATATTGCAGTGGCGATTAGTATTGGACCTCATGAACCAATTTACATTCATTTTGTTAAAAAAATAAGATATTTTTATTTCATACATAAAAATTAAGCACGCAATGTATTGCATCCATAGTAATTAACTTACTGATGCGTCATGTCATGTCAGTATTACTTGTCATGTCAAAATAAGTTGGACTGCGTACATTGCTGCCCGGTCAGACTTAAAAAAAATTCGTTACATCCATGTTATAACACTATTTGACAAAATTATTAACATAATAGGTACGAGTCGTTTTACTGGATACTGTATGTGGGCAACTTATACGCCCGTATGAAAAATACACACTGTATAATTGTGTCGCTTAACTTCAAATCAAACTCGGGTAAATCAATTCTGATTTAAGGTTGATTATCTAACAAAAATGTATAATAATCTGAATGCTAATCAACCTTAGAGCAAAATGGATTTAAAATCGACTTTAACACGTTGACGGATAGTACTGTCAGGGACTTTAATTGTTGAGCCATTTAGGGTTCACTTTACACTGGACATTTCATAGAGTAAGTATTAAACAAAAGATAATAGCTTGAACCGTAAGTGGCTCAACAATTAAAGTCGGTGACTGTACTTCCACATAGATAGTCGTTTGTTTCCCTTCCCTATAACACATGACATTAAATAAGAAGATATTGTAACATTAATTGCGAAATATCCTTAATGTTACTCATTGTGGGAACTTAACGAGGAAAATAACGTGACTTAGTCACTACTGAACATAAACTTCATAAAATCTTAGATAGAAGTAGAATAACACGTAGCTAGGTTTATAACTGTAACAGATGGTGATAAAACCAAAAAAGAAACAAGAAAGTGTTGACAACGTGCATTTATGCGTGTATGGACTAAAAAGGAATATGGCGATGTATAAAAATGTCTACTTGAATAATTTCGTCCCTGTATAACTTTGATGAAGTATAAATGTATATTGGACAAAATATAAAAATGTAACGGCAATAAACCAAAAGAAAATATAGCTATGTATACATATGTCCACAAGTCAATCCATGGCACGGCAGTTAAGCACGGGGCAGCTGCAGAGACGGCTAAATCTTCGAAAAAGGCATAATATAAGGGTCTCGGGGCCGAATACAATTTTGTACCTTTTGGCGTCGAGACCCTTGGCCCGTGGGGACCAAGTGCCCATGCCTTTTTCAAAGATTTGGCCAAACGTCTTATCGACGTTACTGGTGACCGGAGAGCTGGCAGCTTCCTCGCTCAACGCATAAGCATTGCGATACAGCGAGGAAATGCTGCCAGCGTTTACGGCACCATGCCACTGGGGGATCTCTTATTTTAGATAGGTATTTTAGTTTTAGTTTTTAGTTATTTATAGTTTTAGTATTTTATTTTATTTCAGTTTCCTTGTGTTTTTAATTTGTCCATAGACAAAATGTACCTAAAGATATTTAAGTATGATGTTAGACTGCGATTCCACCAGAGATGAGCTATGAAGCTGAGGAATGTGTTTTTAAGAACCAATAGAATCACATTTTTTATCGAGGATACGGGAATGAAGCAATTATTGGGACCGAGCGCGACGACAGCGCCTCGTGACAGGCGGCCATTATGGACAATATTGTCACCGCTGTCAAACAAGAAGTAAGTAAATATTGTGAAAAATATTAATGAAGTCTTGTGTTATTTTACTATATTACACAATTTTGGACATTGGTAGTAACGTTAACGTCAGTAACGTTATTAAAGAGATTAGAAAATGTTTACTGCATTATGGATTTGACAGCTCAAGTCAGCAACAAAAATGACAATTTTAGCCGTAGCGAGCGCTGTGATTGTTTAGGCTACCCCCTCCACCCGCTTTGCACTCTGCCAATAGTGGCTGTTAACAAACACATCCCTCGCAATGTATCCTCGCTCGTTTCTGGTGGAAACGCAGCCTTACGGGATGGATTCGTTCAGAATAAGTATTTTTATATTCCTGGGCCTGTAGAAGGTAGACATTTTTCTGGGTGTAGAAGGAGCCGGATCGAGCCAATGCAGAGACACTTTCGACTATTAAATTATATTGCGAGAATCTAAAATGTACTAAGCTATAAGTAATCATTATTATTGTCATTATAAATAAATAAATAATAAATAAATATTTCGGGACCATCTTACACAAATCGATCTAGTCCTACGGTAAGCTCAGTAAGGCTTGTGTTGTAGGTACTAGACGACGATATATATAATAGATAGATACATATAAATACTTAAATACATAGAAAACACCCATGACTGAAGAACAAATTCTGTGCTCATCACACAAATAAATGCCCTGACTGGGAATCGAACCCAAGATCATCGGCTTTATAGGCAGGGTCACTACTTACCTTTGGCCAGACCGGTCGTCAAATATAGATAACAACGACATTTTATATCAAAAAGCGACCCCGTAAAAGTCAACAGTTAATTATTGATTTACCTGTGTAATGTATATTTGTATAGGCGTTACATTGGCAAGATAAATAACGACAACACATCAACTTGAGTTAAAATGAGACACAGCAACACTTATACCACACTCCACAGACAAGCTATAACTTGCACCACAGTACCCTTACCATGAGTTGTGACATTGAGGTTTTAGATAACGAGTACCGAGTTTACTATCTGTGCATCTCACATACACACATACATTTCAGTCGTATGCAGTCCACTGCTGGACATGGGCCTCCCACAAATATGACTTGTATCATCTTGGGAGGTAGTTGCCATAGTCGCCACGCTTGGCAGGCCGGTTGGCGACCGCAGTAGCTGTAGATTGGGTTTCGACGGACGCTGCCCGTCCGTAGGATTTTTCCCTTTGTCGTCTCTTACGACACCCGCGGGAGGAGATGGGTGGTGCTATTCTAGTCAGCCGACATCACACGGCATGTACTATTTTAGTACGAACGCACAGATAGAACTCGATACTCGTTATCGAAAACCTCAAAGTCACAACTCATGGTAAGGTTACAGATAACAAAAACGTGTAGAGCCGCAGTCCCGTTAAATTTGCTCTATCGTGTAACAGAACCTGTCGCGAGCCATTGACAAAAAGCCGTGGCTAAATTCGGCGCACGCGCATTGCCCATGCTACCGGCGAGTGCGACAAAATTACGTTTTTTTTGTCACTCGGAAGTGACCCGATAACGGAGAGAAGGTTCAAAACTATGGATAATAATCGACAACTGTCTCTTTCTTATACAGACTGGTGACTGAGTTTATCATCTAGGGAAAAACATCATTATGATTATTCTATTGTCAGTATTGCAATGTGCATACGAGATTATAGATGAAAAACTTAAATGTGTATGTAGTTGTGCAGAGAATTAATATGGAACTTACGTCAAAATTTGAATATAGAACGCCGACATGCGTGTACACACGTTACTACTACATAGGCCAGGTGCTTTAGCTAAGTTTTTCACCTAGATACGAGTATGATATGAGTTGACAGTTTTTTTTTGTCTGACACAGATTATATATTTATCAAGAACTGAAAGTCTACTTTTAAGAAGTATCACAATTTTTTTGATATACCTAATATATTGTTATATCCTCCTGAAGACTGGTGTCCTACATATAGTACATAAGCTCCAATTAAATGATGACTCTTTGTTAATGTTACAGAGTGTAAATTACGCTGGCAAACTTTGGAACTTAGTTGTCAGTAGGATAACACTGTCTGTTAAGTAAAATTTCTGTAATTTATGAAGAGAATACACAAACATGTATTACACTGAAACGCAGATAAACATGTCCATTAAGAATTTTATAAACTTTAGAAACCTAAGAGAACGTGGCATTTAATATATATATATATTTTTTTTTAATTAGCAAACATGATCACAGAAATAAATTAAAAGGGGGAAAGTATATATTTTCAACCATCGTTCCTTTGATTATTAACCATATCCTTACCGTTCTACTATGAACTGATGTCAGAAAGCACAAATGCAATAATATAGAAGGCATTTGTTAATTATATTCAGGTTTGTATATAAAAATGATCATTCCATTTGGTTGGACAAGTCGCTGGCTCAGATAAAAACATTGTCACACTTAAACATCAACTACTTACAGAATCACAGATACTTATACAAGTTTCACACAAAAAACAACGTAGTTAACCACATGCTTGTAGAGATGTAGAGATGTTAATCTGTCCTGGCGTTTGAGATAAACTAAAAAAGAGCAGAGAGTACAACAGTTGTTACACCATTATTTTGTACTTTCCGTGTATAACTCACATAAATTTCAACCCCATTTTAGTCGTCATAAAGGGTAATTTCCAGTAAATATATCGGTGTAAAAAACATACTATCCTAATAGGTTACACTTTGTGACACACTGTATACAGTTTTAAGCTAATTTTATATATATTTATAGTATTTAATTATTTATTCTAACCACATTATTACAAATAACGGATTCGACGCCTTATGGAATTTTCTACCACACTAAACCACAAGTATAAAAAGAGAAAGGATGGAATAAAAAAGAAATAAGGTTATAACTATTCCGAATATGGCATATATATAATTTGTTCCGAAAATCTCAGAAGTCTATGCGATGTTCCGTCGCAGATAAAAAAAAAGAACAATATTAATACAACAAAAAGCATTCAAGTTGACACGGCAATTTCCAACCATTTTTTACTGTTCAATCGTAATCAACTACTTAATCACTTATTCAGAAGCTAAACACCAATCCTTTACCGTTCATACTAATACAAGCGAGCTAACATACATTCAAATACAAACTTAAAACATTCACACATAAGATATAGTTTTGAATAAAAACAGAATTACTCAAATAGCTGCCAATTTAAACGATAAATCTTGTCTCTGGTTGTATAAAAAAACTTGTTTTCAATTTAGCAAGCATGAAGTGTTGGACCTACTGGCCTATTTATTGCTATTGAGGTTGTATAATCGAGTTTAATGGTTAATAATATTAATATCATTAAAACTGTTGTGAGCCATGTTACTAACACACCCTTGTGATACACCCTCATCCCGAGCGGTGTCTTGACTCGGTTTGAAAATAGCTACCAGAGCTTACCCGAAACCCGCCTATTGCGATATAATTACACGTGAGGTTATCCGTTTGTAACTAAGTAGTGTTAATGATAGTCGGAAAGCGTCAAATATGTGACATTATCTATGATAAGGGACCTTATTGTCGATGGCGCTTACGCTGTTGTTCAAGATGCCGCAATACAAGCGCAACGCGGTTCGACGTAAGCGCCATGGACAATAAGGTCCCTGTGGCCGCCTACCATCAAGCAGGCCGCATGCTTGTTTGCCACCTCTGT
The DNA here is from genome assembly GCA_022674325.2 of Grapholita molesta. Taxonomy (NCBI): domain Eukaryota; kingdom Metazoa; phylum Arthropoda; class Insecta; order Lepidoptera; family Tortricidae; genus Grapholita; species Grapholita molesta. The sequence continues at coordinate 16,646,724 of CP053130.2, read as the reverse complement.
GGTATTAAAAAATAGACAAATGAGGGGTCACAAGCGCGCTGCCGACGTTTAAGGGGAGCTGGGAACCTTACTCACCACCAGGAACACAACACTGCATACCAAAAAATAGTAACAGTGTTATTATGGCTGTGGTCTTCTGTAAAGAGGAGGTACACCAGTCAGGCTACTTCAGATTCAAGCGTGATCACTGATCATTGTAGTAGTGTAGATCATAGTGTAGTTTAAGGACATACCCGGATCAAAAAAAACCGGGTAAAAAGGAGTGTCACAGTTAGTTTCACACAGCACACAGCTCTAAAGAGACGCTGTTGTCCCTACGAATTTCTGGTCACAATCCGGGTTCAAAAAAGGTTTTTTATTATGTGATTAATTACATTTTAGTGAACATTGGAGACGCCATCTCCTTTTGACCACCGAACGTCCAGGCGAGGGGAGCGGTTTCATCCTTACGTTGTGAATATTCTATTCATTCGCACGAAGCGATTCGCTTCTCCCTTCGTAATGCGGACTGCTAAGGAATGGAATTCGCTCCCTTCGTCTATATTCCCAGAAAGATATAATTTGGGTCTTTTCAAGGCAAGAGTGAATAGGCTGTTACTGAACCAGCGTGCTACACCCTCGACCTCGTCACCACTTATCATCAGGTGCGACTGAGGTCAAACACTGTATAAAAAAAAAACAACGAATATGATCAATGTGCCAAAATATGCATCCAAGTACCTTCTTGTACCAAAATTAAGGAACACGTATACATATTTTGATACTTTCGCTGTATCAATATTTTTTACCTTGACCAACCAAATCAGCGGATACAGTTCTTTTATAACGGCAATAAAGACGTTAAGGTCTCAAATACGTGTTAATTGTAGGACAATCCACAAATTGAGGTTAACTATGTCCATAAATGTACTAATTATTTCCGTCCACGGTATTAAATGAAAATATATGTACATTTGAGCACCAGAAGTAACTCAGCGGGCGACGTGTTCAAAATGAACTTGATGCTTGATACGACTTTATTGTCAAGTGAACCAGAGCGTGTTTAGAACGTTTTGAACACCAGTAGGTCGAAATTTGCAAATTTTTAACGATTGTCTCTATCACTCTAATTACATCATTGGAGTAAAAGAGAAAGATGCGAGATATTTTCGAACTTCAATTGTCGCAAGGCCTCTAATGTTGACTATACATAAAGTTTAAAATAAAACAATTTTCTGTAAGGCGACAGTTCTGCCGCTATCTCTCTCTCTCTCTCTCTCTCTCTCTCTATCTTGCACTCACATTATTTTCATGATAATGAAAAATTCTAGTCTTGATATTTTATTATCGGTGCTTATAAATCAATATGCACATTATTTTGGTCGTAAATATCTTATGCCATTTCTTTTGATGCCGTTTCTCTTGATTCATTACACATAATGAAAATAAAAGTTTCACACAGTTCCGTGTAAGATTTCCTATGTTGCGCAAGAGCATATTACAATACGCGTTACGACAAATGCTTTTCGCCTTTCAACTTATTGTTTTCACGTTTTACGACGAAACCCGTGGATTTTAGGAATTGTTTTCCAGTTTTGAGTTTACACAGTCTTCCTTGTTCCAAACACCATTTCCGAGACCAGCCTAAAATGCGCTCCAGGTCCTTGAAATCTGAACGTAGCCGGCGTCAGAAATACTGGTTCAATAGAGGGTAGGAAGTTGGAACACAGGGTACTAAACGCGCTACCCAATAGCCTGTGCAAACCGCACTGCACAATACTGAACAAGAGAACATGCTGGTGTAAACAAAGCAGCATTTGTGTTGTAAGTGACGAGCGATCATACAGAACAGCAGATCACACAGTAACACATTTTTTTTCACTTCTCATGCTCTAAAAGTGTGTCATATTATGCTTGCCAAGGCGGACTAAAGTAATACATTTAGCCTCTTGGGAAAATATGTATACATATTTATGATATACAAAACGTTTTAAATTGACCAACCAGAACACTTCATCTTATTAAATCCACCAATCACGACACATATCGAAGTTAATCGCAACTCTAGATTCTTTTTTGGTGCGAATACTGTTTAAAAATGTGAAATCATTAAAAAAAACTTTGTATAAAGTATTAACCAATCAGACAATACCACAATATTAAAATCGACCAATGAGGAAACGCAATCAAATTGTCAAAGCATTAGGTGCTTTTTAGTTCCTACTTCACAAGCATTAAAAAAAGTTTAAATCGTTGGAAAACTCTTTGAAGCCCCAATTATACGTTGTCTATGGCATTTATTCACGGCGTAGATATATCCTATCTGTATCAAAGCAGTAAAAAAAATACAAAGACTGCCAAATTAAACATTTTTGACTCAGAATTCATTGCGGGTGAATAGAATTGTATTTGTTAATTGTTGAAATGTTATTTTATCTTATTTTCTCGCAATCGAAGTGAAAACTAGTATGCATAACTCGGGTCTAAACGCCATATTACCCCTCGAACAATTTTCGCTCACTTCGTTCGGGAAAATAACCATCTCGTGGTATTATGGCCTACTTTAGCCCCTTGTCAAACAATCTACTATTAAATATATTTTTCATAATGTTTCAGTTAGTTATCTACTTTATCATGAACATTGTATCAATCATACTTATATTAAGAACTATTTTGTAAGCATTAGCTACGTTATGTAACGTGTGCATGTCGTGTTTGTCTGTATTTGGGTGGATACTCAAGCATGCTCATGTGTTGTACCTAGATATAAATAAGTATTTTGTATTACACCTGTTGGCAAATCTTAAACATTAAAAGTTTTGGTATGAAGCACCATAGTTCCTGGTTATTACTATATCGATCAATACCACCCTAAGAGATGTTATGCCTTTATCAATGTTTAGGTTATTTGCTTCGCCTAATTTTTCGTTGCCAACCTGTATGAATCACAGACATCAGAAAAGCAAATTAAAAAAAAATCTGTGTAAAACCTCGTTATTTGTATTGCGTCTTCAAAATCCTCCTCCTTTTGAGCTACATGTACCAAATAAAGAAACATACAATACATTAAAAAGTTACACCAATATTTCTAATATAAAGAAAGAAGAATGCCAGCCGAAGATACTCCTTAATCCTTCTTCTTCTAACAAGCACATACACCAAAATGACTGGGAAAATGAATAGGGACACAATTTAATTTCCGCCATAAGCGTTTTCTCCAAAACCGCTGCAACGAATGTGTTTGCACCAACAACCAGAAGACGTGCAAACACCCGCATATAAATAGAACCGCCGAGCAAATGGTCGTACAAAACTAGTCGGTTTGCTGACACGAGCTTTGCCTGGTAAATGCAGGTAGGTCTGTTTCGCAATTTTTGTTTTGCTAACATACAAGCGGATCAAGTGAAGACCAGAAAGTTCCTGACATATTTACTTAAGCTTTCAAGTAATGTGCACATCAGGATAGAAGAGACCATTTAAAATAAGAAGAATCTAGTGATTTCGTACGTAGAATAGAAGATTAGAATATTAAAAGTTTGATCATATCTCTTGTAGATAAATGATGAAAGACAAAAGATTAACGATGATAAAAGAATGAGAGAGATTAACATGTGTCATATTCAATCACTTCAGGATGAAAAAGGAGGGAAAAGATAGAGGAGACGAAATCAGATTCAGAACATGAACTTCAATGGATTACGGTCCGAATACATTCCCAAGTTCCCAACTTAATGTGACAATAACTTAAACTGCATGTAAGCCCCTAAAAGCTCAACAAATCGTCAATCCCCGTCTCAAGCAATGTTATTTTCCATAAATGGCCGACAGAGACCCATTTGTTTGGCGAACGTTTTTGGTACGTAATTACTTTAGCTAACGGTGCCACGGTCCTAAGGGCCTTTTAGGGTTCGGTAGCTGGTTTGGCAATGTCACAATAAATAACCAAACAGCGTTAATACTAAGTAAACATAGTTAATAACAAATGTAGAATACTCGGCTTACATTTTCTTGAAAAATCAGAAATAAATTTTCGCTTGATCTGCCTTAGAGACATCCGCAAGAAATATTAACTTGTTTATAACTATATAAATACTTTAAAACTTGCCTCTATCTTCCTCTCTTTCTCCTCCTTCTCCAAATTTGAATACCACATGGTGACAAATATGGAAATCAGTACTAACAAGTACAAGTTTCCATATTTTCGCACTATTCTCATTTCATCAACATTTTCTCCAAATCCTTTGTCCTCGTAAATATTATCTTAACTGCAAACTGCTAACACGTGTTTCCTCTTCACGTCAAGATAAACAACAAAATATAAACAATTGGCCTTAATTTAACGCAAGACACCAAAATTTTGATGGACTCCTAGCGGATTCCCACGGTCGATCCAACCTTTAGTTTTCCATCAGATTGTCATCAAGGACCTTGACTTGCAATCAGCCGTCATACCGTTACGCAAGCGAAACTACTACAACTCGTATGTCCATCCCCTTCCCTTCCAAATGAAACCTTATTTGAACCTTAAAAAGGTCGTCTTTAAAGGAATTGTGCATCTAGATATGCGCTTGCGATAATTACATAAACATTGTCAGGAATAATTTTAACAACTACAATGATGCTCATCCCTTACATTCCAATTTGATCTCTATTAGTGTATGTTAAGATTGTTTTTACAAGTTAAATATATTGTAAGATAAGAGGTTGTAAAAGTTAGGCGTATTGCTAAACCGCAAGAATGGGTAACATTCGCTTATCTGAAAGATCTGTACGGCGGACTAGAGGTATGCAATCGATTTTCGTTCCTTATTTGTCTTACTATTAGCTGATGAGTTTTCTTTAGAAAATTACAAATAGTTGACCATTTACAATTTGCAACTATGGTTAAAAATAACTTGTCCACTATATTTGGAGATACTTTGGACTATTCGAGTTTAGCGGTATACTTTTCGGCCTAGAAACTGCACCTTTCAAAACTGCTTCCTCAAATGTGAGAAAATCAAGCGATCGGTATCTAAAGCGATGTCGAAATGTTTGTAAACTGTATCGATAGCCCGACTCGGATCTAGGGCGATCCGATAGTAGACCGATTAATCCGATTAATTGTCGAACCCACGCCGAATCGGCTGTCAAAATAATTTCTAATCAAACCGCTTTGTTTTTGGATCTTGCAAAGATGTTCGGCTTGTAGGCCGACAGTTATGTAACTTTTATGGCCTCTTTTGACTGAAGTAGTAAACATTTTATCGGTACTTTGTAATTGGGTGAATCAACTATTTTATGTCCCTCGTTGCCATGGTTACGTTCTCCTGGATCACTCTTAAAAACACAGTTTTATAAAACATGCATATTTGTGGTAGCTGTATGTCCCGTCCATAACGGGTCACCTGGCAAGCGTGTTAGTAAAACGTGGTGCCACATTTCTTCTAACAAATTATGCTTCAGTTCTCCCCTGGCTTACCGGACAGAATAACAACAAGAAATAGTTTATTCACTCAATCATGTATCTCTTTATTAAAAAACGAAACGTGTAGGTAAAACTTACGTGTTATACCTATAAAGATCCCCTGTAGGTTCGCGTTTTTCCAGAGATCATTAAATGTTAAAATGACTAACTTGATAATTTTTGAAATCATTACAAACAAGCTCGTCTTTAAAACTATTCGGTAAACACATAACTAGCTCTCCCATAAGTGCATAATTATTGTCCACAAGGAATATCATATATTGTTTTAGTAATTTGAAACATTTTATTAAATACAATTATAAAGGCAAATAACAAGATAAATAATATTACTAAAATTAAACAAATTGTTTTAATTAGTATAATCCTAATAGCGAAATCGTACTCAATCGTGAATCAATACATCCCAAAATTCCCATTCCAAATTTTTGCTAATCTCTATTTCTCTTTCTAAATAATAAAGGACAGTGACAATCAATGACATATTACAGTTTGAAGGCGTGTCTACAACACCGTAACAGTATACAACCCAGCTCCGACTTGATTTCCATAGTATTGTTCGTCAGTTCAGTTATAAACGAAGGCATAGGTCGAAGCAGCTGGAACGGAATGCCAGGTCGTGGCATTTCGACGTTAGATGGGATGGTACTGCGACAACTGTTTTGAGCATTTATTAATAGAAACGCCTTCTCCATTCACTACAGCTTCAAGTACAAGGATCTTCGCTGGATTTCCGACTTAGTAGTCACTGTGATAAGGTCGATTTTGAAATTGCTCTGTTGATTCAGTTAGGGTTGTTAATTGGGGTAGGTTGATTTCTAGTTTGAAACGTGCTTTTACGGTAAAACTTGTTTGTTTCCTTTAGCTGGATCTGTCAATGGTAACGACAAATTGACATTTGAGTCATTTGACATATGAGCAATGCTACTAAATCTAATAATAATCGCAGGTCGACTATACAATGTTGCTACAATCCATTATAAGTGCGAATATTTGACGACAGATTTGTCCAAGTGGCTAGTGACCCTGCCTATGAAGCCTCCTGGTTTCAAATCCCAGTAAGGTGATGAGCACAGATATTTGTTCCTGAGTCATGGGTGCTTTGTATATGTATTTAAGTATTTGTATATTATATATATCGTTGGCTGAGTACCCACAACACAAGTCTTCTTGAGCTTACCGTGGAGCTTAGTCAATGTGTGTATGGATGTCCTGTAATACTTCTTTTTTATATTCATCAAAGACTCAATGTTGATTTGATTAAGATTTAGCGGCACAGAATATAGGTGAGCTCCCCAAGTACCCTGACAATAAATCTACCGACAGAGCCGACATGACATAGTTCAGTGTAACGCTGATCGTTTCGAAGATGTTCTTCCATTTCTCGTTGTCGACACAAATGTCGACGTACTCTTTCGGCCTATTTGCTTCATAAGTACCATGACAATAAATCTAATAAATATACACCTATTGTTATACAAAGTTTGGACCCGGGTATGTCCTTAAACTACGTCCATCAATGAGAGGTAGGGCACAGCGATGACCATCACGCTTGAATTTGGGGCAGCCCAACTGGGGAAGTACCTCCTCCTTACAGAAGACCGCAGCCATAATAGCACTGCTACCTTTCAGGCATGTAGTGTTGTGTTCCTGATGGTGAGTAAGGTTCCCAGAGCTCCAACCCCCCTTAAAGGCCGGCAACGCGCTTGTGACTCCCCTAGTGTTGCGGGTGCCCATGGGCGACGGTAATTGCTTACCATCAGGCAATCCGTCTGCTCGTTTGCCGCCTATGTCATAAAAAAAAAATAAAAAAAACATGACTTAGTTTAGTGTAACGCTCATCGTTTTCTCAATAGATGTTCTTCCATTTCTCGTTGTCGACACAAATGTCGACGTACTCTTTCGACCCATTTGCTTCACAAGTACCATGATAATAAATCTAATACACCTTTAATTATGTTATACAAACCAACCAAGTAATGCATAAACTACCTATATGTATGACCCTCCTGAATCACGTTAATCCATACTTGCATCAAAATGCACATAAATACCTCGATTTCCTTCTGCATCTACTAGCTTCCTAATTAGCCAAAGGCCGTCAAAATCAATACATATTAATTAATCATTGAAGATTTAAGAAGCTTCCTGATGCTGACGATAAGCTGACATATGAGGTCGCGTTGGTAAGGAAACGCTTCGTTTTTTATAATTTTCGATATCATATTATATATTAAGTAGCATTCCCGTAAGCCGTTAAACTATTGACTATAGATAATTTCTTCAATAGAGCAACACGATGGATGTAATTAAAAATAACAAACTTCTCAAAATCAAGAAGCATCTGGTTTGGACCCGGGTATGTCCTTAAACTACGTCCGACAATGAGAGGTGGGGCACAACGAAGTACCATCACGCTCGAGTCTGGAGAAGCCCAACTGGGGAAGTACCTCCTCCTTACAGAAGACCACAGCCATAATAGCACTGCTACCTTTCAGGTATGTAGTGTTGTGTTCCTGATGTTGAGTAAGGTTCCCAGAGCTCCAACTTCCCTTAAAGGCCGGCAACACGCTTGTGACACCCCTGGTGTTGCATTCCAATACAAGTAAAACTGTCACAAATAAGGCAGATAGCGACACTGGAAATACGTGACTAGAATTATCACATACGTATCGATAGTATTTAAATATTCCTATAAACATATTATGTAAAATTTTCTTAGAATTTCTCGCGTTTGAAATATTACATTTCGCAAATTGTGATTAGATATCACTTGCATTTTAAAGATGGCTACATGTTTTCCTACAGAGGATTTGTAAACCAGAAAAATTGATTCTGAAATAAATGTTTGTTTGTGTAATCAAATTTATCCCATAAGGACTTATGTCACTTACGTAATGAAACATTTATAATTAAAACTATGGGTTTTTTACTTTTAATATAATTAAAATTGTTGTGAGTCATGTCATGTTACTACTATTTAGTTACAAGACCTCAACGCGAACTGTGTTTCCTGACTCGGCTTGAAATGGCTACCAGGGTTTACCCGAAACATGTCGCCTAGTGCGATATAAATACACGCGAGTTTATCAATATGTAACGAAGTAGTATTATTACTTTTAGTTAATACTGTCATTCTTAACATTAAAAAATGCAATCTCTCAATGTAGATGTATTGCGGGTGTTGTCTCTCAACTGCGTCCAGAAGACAGGCAGCAGAGTCGCTTTCGAATGTCGGAACGTACTGGGATCGCCAACCCGCCTGCCGATCGTGGCGATTATGGCATTGAATGATCAGATCACTGCTTTTGACGAACCATGGGGGATACCTACGTTCAGTTAGACGTTTGTGGCTATGCCTATGGAAATGCATATTTCAGCATAGCACGCCTCACGCAAGCATAGAGCCAACCTTTGTCATTTATGTCGTATTCTAAGATTTATGGGTAACGGGCGTGTTAAGAATTTTTATGACTTGCAATAAAACGCATTTCTGCATGCCGCATCAAAAATATGTATGCAATCTAGAACCTATTACAAGCACATAAGGTGCACACGTGTGCACATATATTTGGCGTTGGCTGTTCAATAGAATGTACAGGAAGACAGTTGTAAATCCCTTTCAATGGCCAATTCAGCGTGTGCCATAGAAGGGACATGGCTGGACATAGTTGTGACGTAACGGTTTCAGAACGTTTTGAATTTGAATTCAAATATAGAAAAAAATCGATCTAAGACTCCACACCGAAACATATCAATGTTGTATGGTGCTTATGTCACATAAAAATCTGCAGTCGATGTCCTACGTTAGCCAAAGGAAGTAGGACCTTCTGTATAGTTCATTTAGCTCATATTTCAATGGCTGTAATGACCATTACTACCAAGTACATGGAATGAATCTAAACTGCTCCTTATGTACAGTCAGCAGCAAAAGTAGCTAAGCGTTTGAAGTGTTCAAAATGACCTACGCACGCTCTTATTCTCTTGACAATAGAGATGTGTTGACCTCAATTTGAACACCTCAAACGCTTTGCAACTTCTGCTGCTGACTGTATGATTGCGGAAAGCTCAAAACAATTGCAATAATAGGTTTAGAAGCATTATTATTACACTCAAAGCGGACTTTAATTCGTACTTCAGAAATGACCTACGACAACAAGTCCAGATATGTGCTTTAAGTGTCCTGTTGGTCAAGATCACTTTTGAGCAGTGTTCATTTATATTAAGCAGAAACGTCTGCTAGCATATCAAAGATATTTAAATCGAAAGAAAAATAGAAAAAATTGACTCGCAGCGGGACCAGGAAGGATAAGATAGAAAAATTTAACACGTCTAAGCGGCGCTCGTATAGCACAATTGGTAATGCACTGGGCATTCGATTTAAATATCGTGTTCATTTAACAAAAAGGAAGTATGTTTATGTTCTAAATGTCCTGATGATAAAGATCACTTCTGAGCCATGTTGACTTGTAAAAAATCGAACTAATAACCTGTGACTCGGCACTATACACACATTTCAAATAAAACAACGCGAGGTGTTAACAATAAGTAACGGTGCAGCTAGTTATGGAGTTACAGTCCCTCTAAATCGCTTCAGTAGGTCATTTTTTACGTCGACGACAGCTTTTTATGTCTTTAATACGTGGACCGTTGTGTGTTAGATTTGATGCCGTGTTTGCGATTTTATCGAAGTTTTATTATTGGTCATTGACTTTAATACGAAATAGCTCTTTTGTCAGTGTAGAATGAGCTGCATCATTTTAAAGTATCATCAAATTCTGTTGTTGTTTTCTCGTGAAAGAGTAACAAACATACAAGCTAACTTTTGCGTTTATAATATTATAGTAATATAAGACAAGGAACGATCTTGGGACGCCTACAACATGAAGAGTACAACAAGGTTATTTTAGAGGGAAAGATAGCAAACAAAAAGAGTGAGACCCAGAAGAATATATTTTAAATAAATAATTAATATTTCGGGACAATCTTACACAAATCGACAAGTCCTACGGTAAGTTCAGTAAGGCTTGTGTTGTAGGTACTAGACGACGATACATATAAATACTTAATACATAGAAAACGCCTACTTTTTTATACCAGATTGATCAGCGTTTGGCCTCAGTCACACCTGAGAAGTGTCGACGAGGTAAAGGTAGCACGCTGGTTCAGTAACAGCCTATTCACTCTTGCCTTGAAAAAACCCAAATTATATATTTCCGAGAATACAGACGAAAGGAGAATTCCATTAGGAAGGTGGAAGCGAATCGCATATTAACTTGTCCTCATACAAAACGATCTGAAAAATCTACAAGTGCAAATGTACATTTAGTACGATTTTGTAAAGCACCATGTCCCCATTGGGGGCACTTAACAGGAAACGTGATACCAACCTTGCACGTGCCAAATAAGTAGACATTTTCATTCATCTCATCTCCTGCAGTCGTAACCCTCATTATCCGTTGTACATATTATTGCTCCGATAAATTAAAGCGTAATTACGACCTTCGCTATTCTACTAACATATCCAAAATGTCGTATATCACTTGGATTTTTTTAAAACATCCGACATTTTGTTACAACTCGGTAGTTTCCGACAGTGAGGACGGCCGGTCCCTTACAAGTGCTGTAGGCATGTCGAGTAAGAGGGACGTATCTTAATGTTATCTATATGTAACTTATGGCGTTTTTATTTGTAGCAGTAGAAGGGTAAGCCAATACGGCGGTGTTTTTGCTGGCTATCATGATCTTGAGTCATTGTCGGTTATTTAATATGTGTTAAACTTTAAGTGTGTTGACCTTGGGTTTGAGTGGTCGAAGATAGTAGTTCTCACGAAAAACAATAAAATGTCTGTAATTTCACACCTACTTATGTTAGTAGAAGATGGTGGTAACTGTAATTTGAGTTGTTATAGTAATATTTTGCAATGTTAGACTGTTCTTGACCGGTAGATAATGAGTAGGGCCCGGAATTTTGCGTGCGGTTTTGGAAAAGTCTAAGGGAGAGAACACTAACGTTTATCGATGTATCGATAAACCGAGTTTTTTTATTAGCGTTTTTTTAATAATAACTAACTATCTGATGATGCATTTTGCTCTTTCAATGATTAGTGATGAAAAATGTACGAAATGTATGTACATAATATAAAATAATTGTATATTAGACTGGTATGTTATCTACAAAGAATTGATAACCCGAGTAGGTATTTGATTGCAATAATGCAAGTATTATTTCATTAAAAATAAATTAATCTCAATGACTCTGAGTACACTAACATACGGCCTTATACATACTTTTAATATTATAAATGCGAGTGTCTGTTTGTTTATCCGTCTTTCACGACAAAACGAAGCCATGAATTGACGTGATTTTTAAGTGGAGGTAGTTGAAGGGATGGAGAGCGACATAGGCTACTTTTTCCAGCGGGAAAACATCTCATTCCCACGGGAAGACTCAATGTTACATTTTCCTCTAACAATGCGGGCGAAGCCGCGGGCATCATCTAGTTGCTTATAAAGACAGTTTATATTATATACACAACCAGAATGTCAAAAGACAATTTCCGTTGATCAAGTATTCCGCATACCTGTAATACCACTTATTTGGATAACGTCTTAAAATAAGGTTATTTATATCCGTTTTAACATGACGACCTAGAAACATTGTAACAGTTTAACATATACATATTTTCCTATTTAGGATCGATGGAGAAAAAGTGTAGACATTAAAATTCTTGAACTAAAATAGGACCACCCCATCTCCCACGGACGTCGTAAGGGGCGACAAAGGAAAAAAGCTACAGGCAGCAGCGTCTGCCTAAATACAATCTACAGCTACTGCGGTCGCCAACCTGCCTGTCAAGCGTGTTACCATTGATCTGACGCTGAAGGCACAAGGTAGCCGTAGCAACTCCTAAAATACACAGGATAAAACAGTGCTTACAATCCTTTTTATGATAACTTGATGATTGTGCAAAAAAAGTACAGTCTGTGTACAAAACATATGAGTTTTGACAGACATTTATTTCTTACACAAGTACAGTCAAGGGCATATATAAACACTTTTTTATGTAATAGCAATAGCATAGAGTGGAAAAGTATATACGCGGCAACATTTCCACCCCCACCACCTGGATAGTTGGAAATCTTCTACTGTGCTAGAAACTTCCTGCCTCACACATCAAAACTGTGGCATGATTTGCCGTCAGCGGTATTTCCGGACCGATACGACCCCCATACCTTCAAGAAAAGACCATACTCTTATCATAAAGGCCGACAACGCGCTTGTGATTCCCCTGGTGTTGCGAGTGCCCACGGGCGACGACGGTTATTGCTTACCATCAGGCAATCCGTCTGCTCCTTTACCACGTTACTCATAAAAATATACATATACATTTACGGACATATTTACCCTTAGCTTCACTATGCCCCTAAAGAATGGGATGAGTATAGCTTTTTCCTACTGCTACTGTCTCAATTGTCTTGCCTGGCCATATTGTCTCTGCGCGCGCAGGTGGGCGGCCACGTGCCTGCGCCGGCGCATGCAATTGTTTTTTCGCAGCCATCGGCATTCAGGCACTCGCCACTGCGCCAGTTTTATCTTTTTGACAGTTTTAAACTTGTTATATTCAGGTTGCTAGTTTTTGTCGATGTTAACACATTCGATGCCATAATGGCAGGTGTATACGAGTGTATTTTTATATATAAAAATGTATTTATAAACAAAGTAACCTAGCATGGTAGTGTGTTGATCGCAAGATGCAACTTTTAAATTTTGTTATAATATTATTCGTTATGTTAATTTGATAAGAACATTTTGTGATAAATAAATGGAAGTCCCGTAATTCTAAACATTTACATATATGTAACTGGTTAGAATTAAAGGAGTATTACTTTGAATTAGGTATATGTATACATAACGTTGATATAACACAAGCCTTCTTGAGCGCGCAACTCATACAATTTGTATAAGCATATCCTATAATATTTCATTACTTGTGAATTTGTCTTAAAAGCGGTGGGGACTATACTGCCAATACAACATAAAACACTGTATACACTTAATGAAAACATGCGAGGAAACTTACATACATTCGCAAAGCAATTTTAATATGTATGTGAAGGCTTTAAGTCTCGGCGTGGGAATTAGTACCTATGGCTTCAGTCTAAGCTAAGGCCTGAGTGGACGCGTGAAGCGGAGCGATAGGCAGCGCGTGCAGCCTGGCGTCGAGCGTCAGAGGTTAGAGCGTGCACTGCGACCACACACATACGTTTGCATTTGTTTAATATGTACGCTACATGCGCCGACGAGCGTTCACTCGGCAGCGCTACCGCGAAAAACGTTATCCGTAAACGGACGATTGTCTGTCACTCTCATGGCGCCTTAATTGGAGTAAAAGAGAAAGATGCTCGAAATATACGAAATATCTTATAAATATCTACTTGGAACTCGACGTACAAGACTAGGCCTCAAAGTACATAATATATATAAAGAGTTTAAGATGTGGAATGTAAGCCTATACTATAATATTTGGGATCGGTCACCAGTTTTTAAGCCTCGGTCAAATCAGAGGGCGTGACGACCGCGGCGGCCTTAAACACATGCTAACAGGTTAGCGACGTCAAACAGACTGCGTCCCGCTGCCATCGCGCCCCGCTTCTGTCGCGCCCCGCGCCGCGCGGCCCCTTTCGTCCAGACGGCGCGGGCACAGCGCTGCGCGGCGCGAACGCGGCGCGGACGCGGCGGCACGCTGCGCCGCTCTGGGTCTCCTCAGTCGGACGTTAAGTGGCGCGCGGTGCGTAGTGCGAGAGTGACGCCCGCATCGCGCCGCGTCCACGCCGCGTTCGCGCGCGTGATGAGGGCGTGTTGAAAGCGCGAGGCCGGCGCGGTCCGCGCGCGCCCTGTTTGACCAGTCATCACGTCGGCATCACGCGACGCGGACGTCGCGCCGAGCCACGCTCTTTGATTTGACCGAGGCTTTAAATTAAGTATTTCGTCGTTACTTTGAAAAAAACCTCGTATCTCATTCTGGCAATCAAAAGAAAAATGACGTAACTATGTATTGGATGAGTACAGAGTTACCGCGTTTTATTTTAAAAGTATCTGGGTCAGATACGGGATTTCTTCAAAGTAGCGACGATTTATCTTTCTTATTTACCCAAAAGGAGTTATTTTCGTGTTTGAATATTCGAAACTACACTAACTGAATTTATACAATATTTCAACAGTATGATACTATAAACCACTTTATCAGCATACTCTTTCATTGCTCGTGAGTCGTGACATACCTGTAACAAAAAAAGAGGTTATGTTAACTTTAGGTTTATTTTTAAGTAAAAAAGACAGTAATTGAAATATATGAATTTATATTTGACACTCATTTTTGGTACATGGGTCTGTCGAACATGGGTGTGTTTGAATTCATTAAAATGGTTAATAGTATACAACTTATTGGTTGGGTTATCTTAGGAACCGGGCCATCTTTGGGAACCTTACTCACCATCAGGAATACAACACTACATAACTGAAAGGTAGCAGTGATATTATGGCTGTGGTCTTCTGTAAGGAGGAGGTACTACCCGAGTTGGGCTTCTCCAGACTCAAACGTGATGGTACTTCGCTGTGCCCTACCTCTCATTGTTGGACGTAGTTTAAGGACATACCCAGGTCAAAAGTAGTGCTGGTGTTACTACTTAAAAATCAAAGCTAATAAAAATATTTAATAAAAATTATATGATTTGTTCTTAGTGGTTAAAAATACAGTATTTTTATGATGTAGCACGTACAACTTATTAACTAAATGAACGCTAACATTTAAAGAAACCTAAATTGGTCGCATAGAAAGCTGACCATAAATTCACACACAAAATGACTAGCCTATCTAGTTATTCACGCGATTCTACTCCTAATTACAAGACTCATAAATGCTAAAATGACATAATAAACCTGGATTTAAGTCTATTTGGATTTAGTACAAGATTTTCCATCGTGTCAAAGAGCAGGTGCGAGGAAAGCGCGTTTCACTGGCAGTATTGCTGCGCACAAGCAGAACGTCTTATGAATGATCATGTTTCTTTGGCACTTGTGCTGAATCGGTTTTGGGACGTGCGCCGGCGCACCGTGACCGAGCACGCGCATTTGACGCTGGCTAACGAATCATGCTTTAATATCATACTTATTTAATAAGAAAATATTATTTATATTAAAAAATAAAAAGTAATACTTGTTTTTTTCTGATGGATCCGTTTTTGTCTTTGCAAACATGGTTATTTTATTTATTTTATTTGCTAACGGCGGGAGATTACCAAAAATACTTGTCTAATTTGACAACTTATTCATAAAACTGATGAAACCCTGTATTTTTTGCGTAACGAAAAATTATTTTCAACTGCTTTAAAAAAAAATTACACTTATTTATGAACATCGCTCTTATAAATTGTAATTATTAATTAAAAGCGAAGTCAAACACACGGCACAATGGATCGGCCCACAGACAAGTAATACGAAGATCGTCTCGATAATTCGCATTATAAAATATTAAATCCCCGTCGAACCCACGACCCCAGGCATTCCTATTAACCCGCCTGAGAAGCCGTTATCAATATTAATTACCTACTTAGCTATACACTAACCATTTAAATCTAAAGGGCATAAAGCAAGCAAAAGTATGCAAAATTGTACGTATATGATGTAAATTTTCGGAAAAAAGACTTACTTTTTTATGAACATTTTATTAATACATTTCCCTAACCAATAGTACCTATAGGCGTTGTACAGTAAATACATTCTTACACAAATTGACTTAATCGAACTCAGGCTTTATAGGAAAGGTCATTAGGCCAGACCGATCAACTCAACCTAATGATGTTCATTTACATATAAGTTTTTTCCCGAATTCAAGTCTCAACAAAAAAAAACTGTTTTATTTTTATTTTGCATGTCACTTCTTTGTAGTTCTTCTAGCTTAATCACCTAAGACCCACGGGCCTACAGATGCAGTAAACTATTCCACCGGAAAACTCGTATCTCGATCGCAGAACTTAAACGTTACCGCCAAAAACGATATTCGTAAATTTCGGACGATTGTCTCTGTCACTCTCATGACGTCCTAATTGGGGTAAAAGGCAAAGATGCCCGAAATTTACGAATATCGTTTTTGGCGGTAGCGCCTCTGTCAATCAATGACTACTAAATGAGTGACATTTTCTTATCTATTAATATGGAACTTTATTGTTGTACATGTAATTTTTCACTTTGACATTTTACACCAAATAAAGTTCCATATTAATGGATATGAAAATGTCGCTCATTTAATATCATCGTTCATTGACAGTTCGTATTCCGATAAAGATCCGAGTTTTCCCGAATGAAAATTTCTCACTATATTTGTACATGTCGTACAGTCAGCAGCAGAAGTAGCTAAGCGTTTGAGGTGATCAAAATGAGGTCAACACATCTCTGTTGTCAAGAGAATAAGAGCGCGTGTAGGTCATTTTGAACACTTCAAACGCTTAGCCACTTTTGCTGCTGACTGTACTGATTACTTGGAAATTTGAATGTTATAAAATTGGAAAAGAGTTGAATTTTATTTGTTTCGATTTAGACACAAAAGAGATTATACTTTATTTCCTACACTATAAAGAACGAATTCGAATAGCGTTTCACTTGTATGGTGCACCTTATGGGTTAAAGACGGTCATGTTTTTATTATTTGTCACTATCGCTATCACATTCTAACAAATATTCAAGTGCCAATCCTACAATTTATCTCTGCTCCTAGTTGAGAATTCTATCAAAGGATTTATCCACGGATTTCTCAAGCAGTCTGTGAACTAAGGGTTAACGAGCAACCTTAACGCAAGGCACTAAGGTCGATAATACCTCGTTCAGACAATCGTGACCATAAACCGATGACAAAGTGCAAGGTCGAGCGATGTAGGTTGGGGTCAAGGACCTCGTCCGATAAGGAGCGATTTTTAATAATCCAAATTTATCGATGCCACTCTTGATGTAAATCAGGTGATTAAGTTAATGTGTTTGGAAATATTAAAATTTATGTTAACATGTATAATATCCTAAAGTGGGTCTGACATATGACTGTTATGTATAACTGAATTGATTAATTGAAGAATCCGTTGGACTAATTTTGAGCTGGAATGGATAAGCAACACACATACCCATCTTTCTCGCGTTGTCCCGGCATTTTGACACGGATCTGAGCCTGGGTTCCGCTTGACAACTAATGGAGGATTTGATGTAGGCACTAGTTTTACGAATGGATTAGCAACATAATAGAAAAAATGGTAAAAGAAGTGACCAGGTCGTCCGAGGCAGGATTTGAACTCGTATCCGAATCCTAAGTAGGTATATGATGTCATAATCTATTTCCAATTTATATCATAGTGTCGCTACTTCAATATAAAAGTAAAATATTAATAAAAAAAAAAATATTGGTTCTTAGTAAACAGGTACTTGATAAAAGTTGAGCATACTTTACAATTATTTTAAATCATTTCATTAAACAATATCCTCTTCTTGAATTATATATAAAAAAATTGTGTACGAGTAATCAGCGTGAAATAGTAGCAACCAAACTAGCCAAATATATCGATAGTCGATATTAACAGTTCAACTACTATCCTTGGACGTATGAAAACAGGTACATAAATGTGACGTTCCTCAGCGAAAGGTACCTTATGGCGGATGGCGCTTACGTTGCGAAGCATCACATTAGTATTGAAGCGTCGTTAACAATAGCGTAAGCGCCAACCGCCATAAGGTACCTTTTGCCATGGAACGGCACAAATATTCTCATGAAGACATATTGACCCAGTCTTACGTTAGAAAATGGACGCACCACCAGTTTACACGAATTAAGGAAGACTCACGTTACATCGTCGCGTCTCCTACACGTCACCCTCCCGAGCCCGAGCCTTGGGCGCTACGGCGAAAAACGATATTCGTAAATTTCGGACGATTGTCTCTCTGTCACTCTCATGACATCTTAAGTGGAGTAAAATAGAAAGATGCTCGAAATATACGAACTTCGACGTTCGCGGTACCAGGCCTTCCGATGACCCGCCGGGCACTTACCGTAGCGGTCCGACACTCGAATATTGAGATTAACACGAGCGTCATCCCATCCAGTCATTTGTTGCGATTAGACGATCGTCTCTCGCCCGTAACTATCGCGTGGATATCACGTCGCCTTCCCATCACCGAGCCGACCCTTTTTACATAGCTGAAACGGCCGTCGACGGAGGCCTCGGATCTGCGACGGCCCGCTCTAACGTGAATCAACCTTTATCCGAGTATCCGGCTTATATCCCGGTAACTGTTCAACAAAGTACCGTACCCTAATCTTCTCCAGTCCTATCTAATAACTTACGCCTTCCCTTATCGACGTCGGCAGTCAAAACGCGCACTAATTAGCTGTCTAACGGTGCTGTTTGTTGTATCGACGCCATCATGGGCCTACGACCTCTCTTGAGGGTCTACAAACCAGTCGCCTTCAGCTAAAGCCGGTAGTAAAGACCTCTATGTCCATGCATTAAGAGTGAAAATATATGTCGAAATTTCGGAAGTGGGTGTAACTGTCGTGTAAAAGTTCGGTCCCTATGGCGGTCTCTGGCCAGCAGTGGGTTTTGTCTGTAGAGGCCTACCGCAAGCATAAAAGTTTTTTTTTATGACATAAGGTGGCAAACGAGCAGACGGATTGCCTGATGGTAAGCAATTACCGTCGCCCATGGGCACCCGCATCATCAGGGGAGTCACAAGCGCGTTGCCGACCTTTAAGGGGGGTTGGAGCTCTGGGAACCTTACTCACCATCAGGAACACAACACTACATACCTGAAAGGTAGCAGTGCTATTATGGCTGTGGTCTTAAAAAAGTAAAAAAAATTAGAGAATTTTTCTCTTTTTCCAAGGTGTCATTGGGTTGACAGAGACAATCATTCGAATATCGATCTTAGCGGTAGCGCTCCTTACACGAATCATATTATATTTTTTAGAATGGCAACAAACTGAACTGATGAAGATTTTATAGATAGTAAACCTCTGTTATGCAGACTAATATTTTTAAAGATTTCCATTTATTTTCCACTGCTGGTCATAGCCCTCCCCCGAGTATGACTTGTATCATTTGGGGGGGGAGTTGCCATACTCGCCACGCTTGGTGGGTTGGCGACCCCAGTAGCCGTAGTTTGTGTCTCGACGGACACTGCTGCTCATCAGTCGGTGTTTGAATGCCTAGTTTCTTCTAATAAACACACGTATCAGTACGCATTTTGCTTTAACGACGGTGTCAAACAAGCATACGGCCCGCCTGATGATAAGCAGTTACCGCAGCCTATGGATGCCTGCAACTCCAGAGGATTCACATGCGCATTGCCTATCCTTTAAGAACCTATACACTCCTTTTTTGAAGATCTCGGCAGATTTGTTAATATTACACTAGCATATCTAAGACAGAAGGGTCTACGCTTCGTTTACTCGGTAGAGGTAATGGTATACATGTTCGTCGCAGCCACGGCCTAACAAGGCGCATCTTCCCGTTGAGTAACCTGCGCACGCGCTCAAAAAGGGCGCTCGCCGTACGCGCCGCGTCCGCGTAACGGGCGTTCTATTAATTACAGTCGACTCCGGTTCCGTACATTTTTCTAACTGGATCCTTCCTTGTGCGCTACTGTTTAGATGCCTCCAACCAGGCAATATTGGGGCTTGTACACAAAACTGCGCCATCGCATCGTAAAAATCGACGAGTTAAATATAGTAATATCCTATATTCCTCATCGGAAGATCAGCGCCAGCTATTCGCAAGCAATATGCTGAGATGAAGCTATTTCGTGGCACCTTTTTATTGTATTTTGTTTTTTATTATGTAATGTCTGTGTTTGTGTCTACGAATAAAAACAAAAACTAAACAAACTAATACTAGATGAGAACCCTGCTTCGGTCGGGCAATAAAGCACAGGCCAAACTGACGTTTCAAACAAAAGTTTCTGAACGCACCCCGCACACCCGTAACTGTCAATAAGTTAAATATGGCGGGCCGAATATGTCATTAAATTAACACTGTTAAACGCAAAATACGCGACAGTAAAAATTCAAATCTTAGAATTTTTACGCTCTTTTATTTAAGTACAATTTTATTCGGGTCTACCTCTACCGTACCCTTCAACGAAATTATTAATATAGATTACGTTTTCCTTGTTGCGAATTTGCATCGCGTCAAATCGCAATTTTGTGTACAAACCCTTTTTAAGTATCGACACTGGAACGAACGCTTACGCTTATTATTTGAATTAAGAACTCACATTCACATTACATACGACAATTCCTAAACAGATGCTTAGTGTAATTATTTGTGTTTAAACTTTCGTGAGACATTATAATATTTTATTATAAATCGGCACTCTTAGTCCTTAAAAATGGAGACCTATGCTCACCAAGACAAATCGCGCAAGTGACTAAATAAACGTGAGTGAAGCTGCCAGTTTGAATAAAATAATCAATTTTTTTTCATACTTGATTTTAGGAATATCAAATAAGTAGCCAGCAAAATACAGTTTTGCCAACACTACCTTAACCCGTTACGAATGTAACGTTATGGCAAAACAATTAACCAATTAGATGGCTATCGTAATTAGATGTACAGCTGAATGAACATAATGCTCTTTTAATTGTTAAACGGACTTTGATTTGGTCTAGTAGTAATGAACTGTAATTCCATACTCTTGTCAATACGGTACTCATTAAGTGTACGTTTTTACGCTAACATGGTCGTGACTACAACTTTTACTTAAAACCACCAGAGGCTCTAGTGTAAGTTTATTTTGACGTAAAAAAACGTTTACGAACGCGTGATAATGTTATTTATATGGGAAACGCAAACGCGGTCGTGACGTAAAGTTACGTTAAAAACTTACACTCAGGGCTCAACTAATGCGAATAACGCTTGCAACAGTGCCGAAATATCAGACTCATTCAAATGAACATACATGGTAACCATCCCGTTGTAAGTGATAATTGTGGAATACTGGATAACGAGTACAGTACTCAAGAAGTGTCATTATTGAAATAAGTTAAGACAGAACAACAAAAGCAAATAATAATATAATGGAAACCAAATTAGTACAAAATGTACATATTGAAGAGTATCATAGCATGAAATAAACCTAATACTACAATTAAAAACTGTTGTGAGCCATCTTACTACTACTTAGTTACAAACGGATAAACTCACGTGTAATTATATCGCACTAGGCGACATGTTTCTGGTAAGCTCTGGTACCCACTGAGTGAGTGATACACCCTCAACGCGATCGGTGTGTCCTGACTCGGCTTGAAGATGGGTACCAGAGCTTACCCGAAACATGTCTCCTAGTGCGATATAATTACACGTGAGTTTATCCGTTTGTAACTAAGTAGTAAACCTAATACATTAAATATTACAAAAATACATATACATACAGTAGAAAAACTTATTTTTTATATTAATATAACTAAACAACATTGTTTAATAGCATATGAGCCACTATTGGAAGTCTCGAGGGTTTTAATGCTGGTAAGATCCCGCGGTTTTACCCGCATTTGTTTGTATTCCGTTTTTACTTTTAAATTTCCTGTAAGTATGACTTTTCTTAAATGCATACTAGGTGTCAGTTTTATGTGCACCCACAGACCCTAAAACTTGACCCGTCATCGGACCATAGACCCTTAATCTCCATTTACCAGTCGGAACGTTAAACCGATCGTAAATTCGAAAATACTTTAGTACTTCAAACTTTATAGTGGCCATTGTGCTATATGTACATCCACGCGCAGGCAATATGGCCGCCATGTCTGCTATCGATTAGCCTAAACTTAGAAACTAGCTGGTTTTATTCTGTCTGGGACAGATCCTCATATCAAAAAGGGTCTAACTCCCTATAATATATCAAATAAAACTGACCTTTGATTGCCCAACGCAAACCCTGGGCTTATAGATGGCATTCTTGTCTCATCATTAGGAAATGCCAATCTTAGTCAAAAATCTGGTTTGAACTGTAAAAATCTCGAAAAACGTTTATAGAAATCGGAATGAAATCGAAAATAAATTGAATCGGAAGGACAGATCGAACGAAAAGACAGTGATCTTTTCCATTCATTATTTTCCTTTCGATTGTATTTCCTATATAACAATTATCATATTGGCTACGGCCCCGGACTTCAAAGCATTCGTTGTAAGGTTCTGAGCCCTGAGTGTAAGTTTTTAACGTAACTTTACGTCACGAACGCGTTTGCGCTTCCCATATAAATAACATTATCACTTTCGCGTTCGTAAACTTTTCTTACGTCGAAAGAAACTTACACTAGAGCCTCTGTAATTGTGTTTCTACGTAAAGTTAAATTCTCCCAATTATAGTTGATACATTTATCTGTCTGTAAATGTAGTGACAAAAGTATAAAACAGATGACAATCGATTTTCTGGTGGTAAGCAATTACCGTCGACCATGGGCACCTAGGGGAGTCACAAGTACGTTGCCCGCCTTCAAGATAGGACATAATTAGTTAATGTCATTTAAGATAATATGTCTAGTCAGGGGCCAGCACCCAGAAGCGCTATCGCCAAAAACGATATTCGTAAATTTCGGACGATTGTCTCTGTCACTCTCATGACGTCTTAATTGGGGTAAAAGAGAAAGATGCCCGTTACGAATATCGTTTTTGGCGGTAGCGCTGCAGTTCTCTGCGTCCTTATTCCAACCTATATGCACTACCTGAGACGTGCCAACATATCGGTGCCGATATATCGCACGCTCTAAGCTCTGACATCATGCCGTATAAAACCAAACGCGCAGTAAACTGCGGTACCAAGTGCGTCATTTTATGCAGGAATTTTATTATCGACCCTCGGGTCACGGCCTACGGGCGATGAACCTGTGTTTATTTGCGGGACATCTATTTATGTCAATACCTACAGGTATTTAAACTTAGGTATCAGTGAAAAACTTGATTAAAGCACCCGGCCTATGTAGTAGTAACGTCTGTACACGCATGTCGACGTTCTATATTCAAATTTTGACGTACGTCCGTATTAATGCTCTGCACAACTACATAGACATGGTCCTTTAGTTAAGTTTTGAAAACAACGTAGTTATTGAGATAGAGGTTATAAAACTAAAAACGGATTATATCGCGGTCGCGTATACAAATTTAAATTCCATCCCGACTCCCCACGTTTCGAACTTGCGATCTCGGACCGAATCGCAACCGAAGACAATATTATGAAATTTTATCATTTTTGTTAGTATGACAAAAGAAAACATCTTAAGCTTGCTTTCTAATACAATTTAATTTCCCAATAGAGCTGCGCTAAATATATCATTGAATTCACATGCTAACATGGTAGTACATCGACAGACGTAGCGCAGTCGTTTGTTTCTTTGGCCTATGACATCTAGCGTCACACAGTGTCCGTAAACGTGTTAAAAGTAAAAATAGATGAATTAGCTATATTGCTCGAGTTAGAAGTGATGTTAAATAATGGGATTAATTGATTTTTTTTTTCGCTACATCATTTTGACGTAGAATTTTAGGTATGTAGTATTGGTACATCAGTATTGTGGGATCGGTGTGTATCCACTGAATTTCAGATTCAGGACACTTAAAAGCTATACTTCTATATAAACGTACACGTCGAGAAGATAATTTGTTATACATATATGTATTTAATTTTCGAAAAGCATAGTGTTTAATGCGCGCATAATAAAAGCAAGAGTCGCTAGCTAATCCCCCATATTTCAACGTTTACTGTCAACCTTTCTGCCCTAGTTAAAAACGGCACAAGTTTCATACAATTTACAAGGCAGTTAAGCCGTTTTCAAGTGAAGATACAGATTTGGACTGCAGTTTGCAGAGGGCACGTGCACGATATTTCGGTAAGCAGGTCGCCGGGGTCGTCGGCCGCGACTATAATAAGCGCCGGCGCGGGCGCAGGTGCGAGCCAGGGCTGCCAGCCGTGCCAGGGATTTCTGAGCTTCAGGGTTCGGTGTGCATATTATAGTTAACGTCAACCCTAATTTTGTTTGTTTTTAAGAGCCATGTGTTAAACAGGGTTGGCTATCGAGACTGAACAGGCCTGGTACCGCGAACGTCGAAGGTCGTATAGTTCGAGCATCTTTTTCTTTTACTCCAATGAAGGCGTCATGAGTGACAGAGACAATCGTCCGAAAGTTACGAATATCGTTTTTGACAGTAGCGCCGCAGGTTCCTTATTTTGCGACTTATGGTATCGTTTTGATAATGAACGTTATCATTTCAAATATTTTACACAATATGTTACAAATACTAAAACCGGCCCTTTAGGCATTGTACGAGTACATACCACGGGTGCTGGCGACATTACCTCGTATGTAACGCTGACATGCTGTAAGAGGAAGCCTCCACCTCTTCGTTACTTTAACCAGATTCTTCGCGATTTCTGCCGAAAGCTGTGTTTTTTAGTAACAAACATAATATTACTTTAATAACATATTTTGATGCATTGCATAGCTAATTATGAATTTAAAACGTAGTAGACTTGCGTAAAAAAAATCGCCTAATAGCATAAACAAAAAACCAGAACATATAACCTAGTTTCACAGTTGCTTACTGTGTCGTAGGTAACAAATGAGCTAGGTCATATCACAAACATCGACATTTAATCATATCTAGCTAATATTTGCTTTAAAATTATCAAAATTAAAGCAAAGCTACTCGTCGGATTTTAGCGATCGCTCAATATTTTTCAGAGTGGCAACCCTCCCTCGGGACGCATGCGCAGACGGACGGATTGATGCGTACGTAGAAATAGACGGTGTTAAGGCGGGCTCACACTCTTTGATATCGGACATGACCGATAATTGATCCTGATTCGACTCAGGAAGCCAGAGTCGGTTTGGTGAAAATTGTCCGAGTTTCCGCGTTTAAATTCGAGTGATTGACAGACTTGTCTGACGCAAGATGGCTGAAACATTTCTCGGTAGCGCGGCTTAAGTTTCTACCTATATTAAGACTGCAGCATACATGTATTTTTGTTTTAATTAGTTTTACTACACTAGAACTTCGTAAGTGGACACAGGCTTCCCCCAAATATGACTTCTATCATCTTAGGGGGAAGTTGCCATAGTCGCCACGCTTGGCACGCGGGATCGGGACCGCAGAAGATGTATATTGCGTTTTTATGGACGCTGCTGCCCATTCGTAGGTTTTTCCTTTTGTCTCCTTTTACGACACCTGATGGGAGGAGATGGGGGTGTGCTGATGGGGTTGTCTAATGAGCCGGGACCACACGGTGGAGACTCCGTAAGAAAAGAAGCCAGGGCTGCAGAGGTTCAGTGGACTGATAGTTTAAACAGGTTATCGTAGAGAAAGATATATTTCAAGTAATACCATAACTAACAATACTAAATTATCAACGAACAGTTTCTATGGTATAGTCAACCAATTTGATTTCTATACCACTTTGAACCTTGTCACAGTGACGTTAATAAGAGATCTTTTGCGACTTTCATATAGATTTTCACTGTGACAATGAACGAAGTGGCCTATAAATCAAATTGGTTGACTGTACATTTTAAACCTATGTCCAATACGTCGTACGGATTATCCACCCAGAGGCGCCACCGCGAAAACGATATTCGTAAATTTCGGACGATTGTCTCTATCACTCTCACGAAGCCTTAATTTGAGTAAAAAAGAAATAAACGAACTTCGATGTTCGCGTTACCAGGACAGCATATACATATGCAACCTCCAATATTCAGGCGAAGACACTTCTATCTAATTTTCCTCAGCTCGCTCACTGTTTCCATAAAATCCAAGTATGTCTGTCCAGTACAAGCAATTAAAATTGTCACCAACGGAACCGGTAACCGGTGCTGGACGGAGCAATCGGTTACGAAAATTATCGCCCGTGTTTCTAGTATCTGCTTTTGCTCTTGTCATATTCATTAAATTGTGGTTGAAAATAGAAATGCCGATAAACGGTATTGGAAGCCCGGCACCACAGACATCGAAGTTCGTACGTTTCGAGCATGTTTCTCTTTTACTCCAATTAGGTAAGGCTTCATGACAGTGACAGAGGTAATCGTCCAACGAATATCGTTTTCCGCGGTAGCGTCGCTTGTTAGATAGACTTCGACAGGTTTTGATTACCTACACTAAAACTGAAAATAAATTGGACCAGAGTTGTCTGTGTTGATACCACCGGAGGACGAAAGTGCGATCGCCAACCAGCATGCCATGCGCATTGTGGCATTAAACTCCCATGCCGCTTGCTATTGCAGTTTATGAAGGTGGCGCATGTCTATGGCTGAAATAATAATAACTACTTTTTTTTTATCCAAAAGCCCAGTAGCTAGTCCATCCTTTCCACTCAATAGCCTAGTACATTCTAGATTCCATTAAAACTTAATAGTCCTTACACCATGGCGGGTGCTGTCTCTGTGCGCGTTCTATGACACGGGCAGGGGCAACATCCGCTTAGTGTACCCTTACATGTCATTAAATTGTCGAAAGGGGCTCTGAGTGATCATATACGAAACGCCACCACACATAACATGCAAATCAATAAATTCTGTGACAGAATAAAAATGAAGTGCAAACTGCCATGATAATAAATTATCGATCATCAATCAATATACCGTAATCGCTTTACGTCAAGCACCTGCCTTATAACTGGGATGACACAAAATTACAGATGACCTTTTTTTTAATTATTTTTTTTAATTACACAAACTATGGAAGTTCAAGAAGGATGTCTCCAGGTGAATGGCAATGGGGTCGTAAATAAGAGTTTTTTTTTTTATATACAATAGTTATGTTAGAAGATAGAAATATATTACATATACTTCCTATATTTTTAAGTAGTTGTACTTTATAAATATCTATGGCCGAGTACCCAACCCACATTACCAGCAACACAAGCCTTCTTGAGCTTACTATGAGGATATAATAATATTATTAAAATATATAAGGTTGTCCTGTAATATATATTTATTCATCAATATATCGACAAAAATAAGTAACAGAACTTATTATGAAAGTGTTAAAAGTATATATTTAATTAATTACATTAAACAACTTTCCATATAGAAAGCTTTGCAATATTGAAAACTCTTAAATACACTGAGTGATTGATTTAAACATATCATTCTCAATATTAAATAGATTAAACAAGTCTCATTTTCAATAAACTAATGAAAAGTGTAATGGCTTGTTAATCATTAATTCATTTAACTTTATCTGATTATCATTAATTCATTTAACTTTTTCTGATTATCATTAATGAACATAATGCCAATTTAAAGCGTAAATAATTAGCCCACATTAAATATTTAAACGGCACTACGGCTTATTTAACTAACAGTTAAGCGCGTCGTTAAGGTTTAGCTAATTGGGCTAAACCAGCTTTTAAGAGAGTTGTAAATCAATATTTGAGAATACATTAGTAATTAGACAGTTAGACGATTTTTATTTGAAAAGTCATATAATTATATGATTTCCCGTTTTATAAAGACATTTGCGGCCCGCTCTTCGCAAGGGTGTTAGAAGTCATCATCATATCAACACAAGGACGTCCACTGCTGGACATAGGCCTCCCCCAAAGCGACCCACAAAGAGAAACGCGGAAGGCGCAGCGTGGGCCCCCACAAGGTGGACCGACGACATGGTAAAGATCGCGGGAATCCGCTGCATGCAGGTGACGCATAACCGGTATTATAAGTATTTCTGAAAAAAATAAAGAAAATAATATCTATGGTTGAATGCAAAGTATTAGCATCAACACCACAACGCGGATTAAAAAAAAACGGAGCTCTATGCGCTCAATATCACTACTAAATTCAACGAAGAAGCAGTCGTAAAGTTTGACATCATTACATTAATTTAGAGTTAACTGTGGTACGTAATAAAACGAATAGTCTATTGCGTGCCTCCGGCATTTGCAATTCTAATAGCTATATAAGGCATTTATAATAATTTAAATTTAAATATCTACTAGCCTTCTAGTTTTAAGGTTAGGAAGTTGATCCGTTTCCCGCCTTTTTGTAGTGTACGTAACGCTAATGTCCGTATCGTTCTATTAACAATAATGAAAAACGTACAAGAAAAATTAAAAGAAAGAGAAGAGGTATTTTCCTCTATTTTTGGATTTATATGATGATAACGAATCATAAAAAATGTAGATAAATAAATTAAAATTAACTATCTCTAACTAATAATTACTACCTCTTTAAAAAAACATAGAATTCGCATTTCTAAACTATCAGTTTACATAGAAACGGACCATCCTACATACAGCCGTCGAACCGGTCCTTCTAAACAGGACTTTAGCTGACCGTTTCACCTTTCAATTTATAAAAAAGTGTTTAGTATGGATGACAACATAATGACTAACCAATTTATAACTTATTTTAGTTCCAATATAAAAAAAAAGATCGATTACTGTATCTGTGGCAGATAAAAAAAAATACGCAACTTACTGTCGACACCTAAATGCTTAAAAAAGTTAATTTAACTTTTCTAAGTGACTACAGTAAAATGTTACTGTATCTGTGTCGTTTAAAAACCACGCAATTCGATTCCTACTGCGTAAAAAAAGTTAGCGGCGTCGCATTGTACACAACAAACAGTTTCGTTTTTTAATTTAAACGGACCACGCCGCGGGACCATTCAGCCAACGCACGACCTCTAGATTGCATTCTCAATTAAACAACTGCTACTCTAGCGGTCTTAAATAATGAAAACGTTAAACATCCATTCCGAATAGAATAATTAATTTAACGGCATAATTTAAAAATCGAGTGTCTAATTTGTTACAAATTCGAACAATATGGATGCAATAATCGAATCGATTCTTATCGATTTTATTGTTTATAAATTTAAATTGAGTTTTCTCTTTAGCTACCGAGTGTTTGCGTTGAGGAATGTCTGTGTAAGCTTTGGAATAGATAAGCGATCGGAATCGGAATTAACCAACTGCTTAATACTAATGGCGGCGGGCTGTTACTTTGTACAATTATATTGTTGCTAAATAGATTTGTATTCTGTATTATATTTCGTTTGTTACTTTTACTTTACGTTTTCACGTACATGTTTAATTGAATACTTATAACTCAATTACTGAGTACCCTGTATATATACAGTTAGGAAGCCCGCGGGCCCTATTCTGCGATTTATCTAGTATTATTTAGTTTCAGTTTAATTCGGAAATTTATCATGATCACTATGATTTTTATTAATCATTGGCCCTCACACTAGTTTTAATCAGATCAGATTAATTCGACTAATCAATTTTTACGTACATTTCCAACAAAAACACATATCTAGCAACTTTAAGTATTGGGACTAAGACGTTTTTAAATTTCAAATGGCAACACCGCAATGTTTTTTTTAAGAGAAACTTTTTAGTTCCACAGTTATGCCATAGACAACTCGGCACGATCGAAAGTGAACGCCGCACCTGTGACGCGGCGTGACCGCGTCCTACTCTTTTCGTCAGGTCGCCGAGACGCTATAAAATTACCGTTAAACATTTCGAGCTCGAAACAAAACATAAGAAACAGCTATCCGCGTAAACTCTGTTAACGCATTCACTGCCACTGACGCACATGTGCGTTCATTTCCATACATTTTAGAAGGGGGTGGCAGCGAATGTGTTAATGGTCGCAGAGAATACGGGGATTATTGTGGAAAATAATTATAAATGATATCCGACTAAAACAATACAATGGCTATGGGTCAATGAAAATAGTCTGTGTTGGTCGTTGGCACTTAGGCGATAGTTTATGAACATATAATATAACATATTGAGTGGAAGTAAATGAAGATTAATAGGCTAGACTTTAGAACAGACTAGCCTTGCACGTGGTTGGCGTTAAATTATTTTAATGCCTCTACAAACAATGGTCCGTTTAAGTTAAGTGCTTGTTGAATTCCAATATAGCCCATTAGTTAATTCGAATTTCGAATACAATATCTCATACGAATTTCCCAACTCCTAAAACGGCATTGCGCATTTTGAATTTCGAATACTACCGCTTTACAGGAAGGAATGGAAACGTTTTTTGCTTGCGGCCAGTACCATGTATAGAATTTTGTTTGCTCTTCGTGTTCCCAATGCGATGGACAGGACAATATGACGAGAAAAACGGGCGTACAAACACAAGAAAAAAACGTCCCACTGAAACATTCACCGTTCCAGACATGATTGAGTAATAATACATGAATTATTTACGATGTGGTAATTTCCTTGTGCGCCATTTTAGGTATTTCGCGGCCCATGCGAAGGCGAAGCAATACTTTATGTTGACTGGCTTGGTTTACGATGAATTTTCTTATTATGCAACGGCGGCCGATTAAGGGACGGTATGTAGGTTTAAACCGTTCGTCGAAGTTTTCCATGACTAGTTACACAACTGACAAACACGGCATAGTGACCTAGTAAGGCTTCAGTTTTACGACCGTCACGTGGAACGAAACGTTAACTTTTGACGAGTTAAAATCAATGGGTACAAAGCAAAATAAAAAATGTCAATGGCACATTGAAATGCTTAGCCCTTTCAGCTAGCTTTGGACATGAGCGTTTAAAAACAAACGTGACACTTAATAAAAAACCGCGATGACTTAATGACAGCTTGAAAAACGCCGGAACGTACATGGAAGTTTGTGGCAAAACACCTCTATAAGGCCATGGAACAATGCAAACTTAACTTTGCGATTAATGGCCGTCAACATCAGTTACAATATACTACTAAAATAGTAAACATCTATTTTATTAACGTTTTTCGTCATTGGCATTATAAAGTTGTTAGTAGTGGAGTTCACAGATAAGGAATTTCGTGGCGCGTAGGCGCGCGCGTTGGAGGAAACTAAACGTCACGATGACAGTTTTTTTTTAAGTACCCTATTGTTTGCCATCGGTTCTTTTGACGCCATAAATGGAGGTGATAAGTGTTTACACAACCACAATTGGTTGAACACGTAAATTTTCTGTAAATGGTTAAAAATAGAGCTACCATATTGACAGATCTTTGTAAATTATTTTCCCATAGATATGTGCGATCTTCGTAAATTGTTTTATAAATAGATTTCCTTACGTTAGATGTAAATATAAACAGAATCCCGAAAGTAGATAAAAAAAATGTTTTAATGACAATACTGTAAAAATGAATACATTACATTATACATATATGATGGATGAATTCATTGCCTAGCAAATCGAAAACATTAAAACAACAATTTACACATTACAATTATCATTATTAAAGTTGTTCAATCTTTCAAAAGTGAATGAGAATGATATGATGAATGACATATTTACATTCATTAAATACGCGTTTAAAAACGTCCGGTGACATAATACCGCCCTCACTATCTACCGCACTAACTCCAAAAAGGCTCAACGAACTTTAAGTTAAAAGCAGTTACGGTTGTTTTAACTCGAAAGTGACTTAACCGCAGTAAAATTTCTATGGACTTAAGTCCTTATTAACGTTCAAGGCCGGTGAGATAATTAGTATCTACATCTTGCACACCTGTTACCGAATACCGATAATTGGGACAAGTTTATCGGTTAATTATAATTACTAATTAGTTACAATCTCCTCAAAGGGCGTACAATCTAGCCAGGCAGTCAAGCATTGTTGCCAAATTAGCAACATGAATGCTAAATTGTAGCAACTTTTGAAGGTGTGATTTGCGCTGAGCACTTGCACTCCTGAGAAGAGGCGTTCGAGCCTGCCGGTTTCGGTTACAGGAATGCCGCCATGCCATGCCAAATTAGCAAAGTACGAACGATTGTTTCTGTCACTCTAATTACACCTAAATTGGAGTAAAAGAGAAATATGAACGAAATTGTTGAACTTCGATTTTTGCGGTAGCCGCTTATGTATATTGTATGTGAATTAACTATTTATATACATATGTAATTATAAAAATTGTGAGGGATGCTATCAAATTCCTGCTTCATTAGAATACAGCTACGTAGAAATTAACGCCAATTAAATGTTATAGGTTTATTTCAGAATAGATGCGAGATTCGGCTTTGTGGAAATTATTACCAGATAAGGCAATGGGCTTCGTACAGCACGATGGCTGGCAACTTTGCATGAATTCAGCATTCAGCTACATTGTAAAGAGGTACCACAGAAAAGTGATAATAAAGACTGTCAAAGCCCTACCGTCATACAGTGTCACTTTCTTCGTTGTTCTGAAATCGGTTCGGTTGGCGCACCAAGCGCTTTGCGATCCTCGACAAAGTCCTTACGCTCTGTCTTAAATCCCAAAAAAATATAATTCGATGACCAAGCTTGCTACAAAGTACAACTATTTCTATGAAAATCTTTTTGTAGTGTAATTACGATTGTTGAGGTAAGTGCAATCAAGGCGTCATTTTAATTTCTGGGATATTATATACATTATGAATAAAAGCAGAGCATTATCATTACACAGTATAAAACAAAGTCGCTTTCTCTGTCCCTATATCCATATGTATGCTTTAATCTTTAAAACTACGCAACGGATTTTGATGCGTTTTTTTAAATAGATAGTGTGATTGAAGAGGAAGGTTTATATGTATAATAATATCAATTAAATAGTGGAGAAATACTTAAATCAGTATTGCACCCGTGCGTAGCAGCGGCGGGTTGCTAGTATTTATAATAAATAAATATTACAGCACATTCTTACACAAATTGACTGAGCCCCACGGTAAGCTCAAGAAGGCTTGTGCTGTGGAAAAGATATGTACTGGTAAAAAGCCCGGACCCGGGTATGTCCTTAAACTACGTCCAACAATGAGAGGTAGGGCACAGCGATGACCATCACGCTTGAATCTGGGGCAGCCCAACTGGGGAAGTACCTCCTCCTTACAGAAGACCACAGTCATAATAACACTGCTACCTTTCAGGTATGTAGTGTTGTGTTCCTGATGGTGAGTAAGGTTCCCAGAGCTCCAATCCCCCTTAAAGGCCGGCAACGACTCCCCTGGTGTTGCGGGTGCCCATGGGCGACGGTAATTGCTTACCACCAGGCAATCCGTCTGCTCGTTTGCCGACTATGTCATAAAAAAAAAAAGCATTATGTGCTCAAATATATGTTTTGGGCCACTTAATTTCCTTTCAGTCTTCACTAATCCTCATTTACTCAATATACTCACAGCTCTCTCGTGTACAAAATTTAAGAGACTATCGGTAGTCTATAACTTACCTGTCCCGGTCTGTACGTAGGAAGTGGGTTTGTTTTAGAATGTATAATGGAATACTAACGACGAAAGATGGGCCAGCTCGCCAGGTCAACAAGAGAATAGCGGAAACCAAATGTTTCTGAGTATCTATTATCTTATCTGTGCGACTATAAACCTCTGGCCAACCGTCCAACCAAAATTTCCGTCAACAGAAAAGAGCACGAAATTCTAAAATAGTAAGCGTAAGCGTTGACCATTCATCCGTCATTGGCAGTTTCTCAAAACGTTTTTTTAAAGTCGTTACCTGAAAACAAAAAAAAAACAGTTATAACGAGAACTCTTGCGTAAAAAATCGATTTAATGTGAGCAATAAATGCTGGCCACAACTCATTCCAGATTCGAAATTTAAACTTGACAGATAATTTACAGGGTGCGTTCCGTTATAAGGCTTTTAAGTTTAATTAAAATGGACGCGACCGAATATGTTTGTTCAGTTTGTTTGATGTTTTTCCCGTTCAATGTTTTTACAGCGTAGGTATTTATTTGAGTCACTGTGTATTAGAGAAATTCGAAAGTATTTCATTTTTGTCGCCATTATTTCTGAACGCGCATCAGTTTATGATTATACTGAACTAATATCTACTTCATACGGTTGGAACGAAACTTAACAGCTAAACTTTATGTTCCGGGTTTATTTCTGACCAAATTTGGTATATTTGAATAGAATCGGCAACGCATCTAAAGTTCACACATTTAATTGACTGTTTAATTAACGAACGGACCAATGCTGCCAACACTGTCATTCAATAAGTTTTGGAATTAGTAAAGAACAGTTGGGAGGGCATTCAATGTAGTACTCGGAGTACCTGTGGGCGTCGAGGCCGCACGTCGTACGTCTTAAGCAAACAGCCAATGAATTACTGATTGAATGATGATGGCGGAATGTTGGCAGCATTGTGCGGTGACAAATTGGCCCACATTCTTTATTTGAATTTATACGTTATGAGTACTGCATTGGAAATTGTCGATTCGATTTGTAACATGTCAAGGACCGTACGTTTTCATTTACTAGAACTTGCAATGTGCTTGTACTTTTAACATTTCTGCTTCAAGACTATTAAAAGTGTAGCAGTTATTTGGTAGGTATTCATATGCTAGAATATGATGTTAATGTTTTTTTTTTATCACATAGGCGGCAAACGAGCAGACGGATTGCCTGATGGTAAGCAATTACTTACTGTGGTTTTCTGTAAGGAGGAGGTACTTCCTCAGTTGGGCTGCCCCAGATTCAAGCGTGATGGTCATCGCTGTGCCCAACTCTCATTGTTGGACGTAGTTTAAGGACATACCCGGGTCCAAAACGCTGCTGCTGCTTGATGAAAAATGTGCTGAAACTTGCTCTTTGTCATACAAACAAAGGTATGTTTATGGAATTATCAAACAAACAAATTGCCGTCAAGTCTAAGTTAAGAATAACAGACAGTCATCTCGTTTAACTAATTCGTCTTTTAATTAACTAAAACATTATTCCCACAAGCGTGTATGGAAACTATTCCAAGTAAAAGTAAACATTAATCGCTTCACCGATAACGATTATCGAGTCGATATAAATAAGTTCTAGAATGCGATATCTTATCAAGCTTGGGTTCTTGTCTGATAATCAGATTTAGTGGTTGGAAATGACGCAATCTTAATAAAAACAAAGTTAGATGGAGTTATAAGCTTTTTAGATGCGAAATAATTGGTACAACACGAAAATATCAAAGATAGCTCTAACATAGCTGTGACAGTCTGCTACAGCTGGTTCAATTTAGGGTTTTGTGAAGTGATCCCCAATTCATAGAAGAATGACGCCTTCACTAAATGTCGTCTTCTGTACCCTTAACATGGGTTGTGACATTGAAGTTTTCGATAGCGAGTATCGAGTTTACTATCTGTGCATCTTGCTTGTACTGGTTTAGTGCGTACGAGATGCACAGATAGCACAGATAGTAAACTCGATACTCGTTATTGAAAACCTCAGTCACAACTCATGGTAGTAAGGGTTCTTCATTCGTAGATATTTTTTCTACTTTCAACTTAACACTACACTATCGTGTGACTCCGGACCCTGAGGGTCCCGGACCCAGACCCTATAACTTTCAATCAATCAATCAATCAAATATTTGATATCATACCAAAAGCCCTTAGGTACCACATGTACATACTTTACTTTTATAATGTTAAACTACGATTAAACAGCCTTCATAAGGTCTGAAGGGTGTATAGTTTAGTCAAGTCATATTCATTATTAGGTTAAAAAATAAACATAAATAATCCACTAAATAATATAAAAATAAGTAATTGAGGGTACTTAGAAATCTATAATTTGTGAGGCGTATCGTTGCCATGTTATAAAAGCTTAATAGCTGTCAATGTTAACAATATCCTGTTTAACAAAATAGTTAAAAGAAACTTTTTATTTTCAACATTAGCATCATTCGCACGTAAAGTAATTAAAATCATTAACCAGTGGGAAATCATTGCCACGGATATCATTAAACAGTCGCATACCATTAATAGAACACCTGTGTTGCCACACTAGAATTTTTATTACTTGTATTTATCACCATTTATAATGAAAGTATGCTAAGTTTCAGCATAAATTAATGATTAATCGGTTGTATAATTATTCTACTTCATTAAACGAGAAATCGCGAAGTGAAGGTAGAAATGCTTGTTTTTAGTAGTACTTTATAGTGGGAATATATTAATTTATTTTGTAGCCACTTGTGTTTGCTACAGGGTAGTTCATATATTTCGAGAATTTTTCTCTTTTACTCCAATTAAGGCGTCATGAGAGTGACAGTGATCAGAGTTTTTCGCGGTAGTGCCGGTGCGCGGTAGAGCAAAGTTGTACAATGTAGAAAGTTATCCATATGATTCCTATTTATAATATAAATATCCTAACATCACAAAAGTAAGCTACAGTCCTAGATGGAAAAACTTAACATGACTCATCTTAGAACAGGTTTTCAATCCAGAGTTCAGAGTGACAGATAAGTTCAAATCTTGACTACATAATATATCCTCTACCCGATTTGCACCTTAACTATGTTTCAACAGACATTTAATAGCATCATACACACAGAATTAACTTTCCTGTTTCTGCCTGGCATAACAGTTCCGCACCACAGCTTTCGCGCCAAAATTCTAACCAATAAAATTCAAGATGGCGGACAAACGCTTACAACTAGAATCCGTAACATATTTACACAAAATAGAACCCTAATCTAAAACTATTAAGTCGTTGCAAGATGCAGCTGTAACAAACGTATTGGTTTTCAACTAAAACTACGCACACAGCAGTAAATATGATGGATTGGTTGGCTCGTGCGTGGGTATGGCGTCCTGCAAGTATGCTAATCTTCGCTGTTTGTTAGGTTGGTACACGGACACGTTCGATTGTTCCGCGCGTATTCGCGGTTGCGCCATAGGTACGTTTAAATTTGACATTTGGTTACGTGCTATCGTAATAATGCAATTGTCACTTAAGTGTCTGAAATAGTTGGGTGTTTATTATCTGTGGAAACTGTAGAACATAGCTATCGAACCGGGTCGTTCCAAAACGGGTATCTACATTTTTTTTTTTCCAATGGCAAACGATTAGTTTTTTTAATGCAAGTCAATTCATAACACCTCTTGTTTAAAAACATCAAGCTTAACAAACGTAACGCCACAAACATCCGCTCCCAAGAAATGCCAACATGTCTCACAGTCTCAAGCAAACAATGTTGACAATCAAGACGGTTGAAACCCAATCCGTTGGTGTCATTGCAATTGCTAACCAAGCGGAAGCGAGTACATCGTTCAGTATAAAACCAAAGACACTTCGTGAGAATTAAAAAAAAAAATCATGTAGATGAAAATTTTCTTAACGACCAGCACCTCTAGTAACCACATTTGATATACGCCACGTTTTTACGCCCATTTGTTTGGCTCTGTGCAATTTCTCCACACAAATATTTTACACAAACGCTAGCGAGTGCTTTTTTGGCGTCTCGTGGTGGAGGCATCAGATCTATGTAGTAATAGTAATGTATCTGTGTAAGGATAATGGCGGCGTTCTAAATTCGAATTTTGACGTAAGTTCCATTATTAATTCCCTAAACATCGACATTGTCCTTTAGCGAAGATTTTCACATGGACAAGAACATATTCCACAATTTATGAAGATGCATTTAAAATTTTAGCTAAAATTGTTGCTAAATGGCATATTAAGGCACGTTCGCCTCAAAAAACTTGCCAAA
Organism: Grapholita molesta; assembly: GCA_022674325.2. Classification (NCBI taxonomy): domain Eukaryota; kingdom Metazoa; phylum Arthropoda; class Insecta; order Lepidoptera; family Tortricidae; genus Grapholita; species Grapholita molesta. The sequence goes on along the minus strand of CP053130.2, from coordinate 16,608,785 downwards.
CTGAGTTGCCAACTTTACAACATCGAACGCTTATGATTCAAACTGGAGGACTAATAGCCGTGGTAAAGAATTAAAAAAAAAGTTGTAACGGATCTGAAGATCATGTTACATTGGAGCTCACGATATCGTTGCGGTTAAGCACGCAATGAGAATAAACAGCCGTGGATACAAACATCCCTTAACTGACCAGTAGTAGACCTTAACACCTTCTAATAAGGTTTAAAATTATACGTTAACGGTGTCACAAACAATGGCTTCCGAGTAACGTCCTGCGAAGTAGTGTCAAACACGAGCAAAAATATGTATACAATTTTACACCTTATGCATTAGGAGTTAAGGTCTAAGCCGTGTATACATATATATGGCTTTACCTGTACATGTGTGATGTTTCCTTTACTTGAATGATAGGTGTCTGGGAGATGATGAATGTGACGATTAATATTAGACATGCTTGGGCCCGCGACTTCTGTTGTAGATTGGTGAATGACTTCCGGGACAAGATATATTTCCATATCAAATTAAATAAATACTTTGTACCTACCACTAAATTTCATGAGAAGTACAGTCAGCAGCAGAAGTGGCTACGCGTTTCAGGTGGTCAAAATGAGGTCAACACGTCTCTATTTTCAAGAGAATAAGAGCGCGTGTAGGTCATTTTGAATACTTTAAACGCTTAGCCACTTTTGCTGCTGACTGTACCTAAGTGTTTATTCGTGGAAACGGTTAAAAGACACTCTTTCACATTTGTTAGTATTAACATAATAGAGGAATAAATGCGAAATTATATTACATCATGTATTATATTATATTAAATGTTGCCGTGCGGTGCCGTCTATATATCAATGTAGAACATAAATAAGAAAAGATTAAAACCATTATTTTGCACTCGACTGTAAAAAAGAATAGTTTTCCCACTACGCAAATTTTTGATTTAACACTACATTTCATTAGTTACGTCAAGAATGATGCCAACTGGGGGGCATGGTAGTGTCTCCGCCAAGACGAATAAAAAAAGAGGCCGCTATAAAAGTTAAAATTAACAGCGTATGTCCGTGGTTATAAACGAACCCTACTTATAATCACCAAAACTCTATTCTTAATTAATAAAACTGACACAAATGTACCCAAGTCCTATTTCATGAGCAGAATTAGCAACATTGTAGCTTATTAATTAAAGTGCAGTTAAGGCAAAATATATCGATACGGATAAAGTTCCAAATTATGTATACACGTGCTTTAATATTGAGACAATAAGGTACATGTATACATATTTTGGCACTTCGTTCGCATAGATATCTCTGACCTTGACTGTGCATAAACCGAATCACCATACTTTAGAAAGTACAGTAAATATATTTACATCATTTTATACTTTGTCGCAAATTGAAATTACCTCGAATCTTATCCGAAAGACGTTGTCACGTCATAATAGTGCCATTACCATGTAAACTGCAAATGAAACATTACCTTAATTGCTGTGTAAAATACACTCAGCCTACTGAAAAAGGTCTTATATTCCCAATGAAATGGCGGCGGTTACGCCTTTTTATTTTACTTGTCGATAGAGCATCGATCATTCCGCCGGCGCAGCCTGAGGCAGATTAGTGCTGCTGTTTGTCCTGATGGATAGGAGTTCTAGTATTATATAGTGACAACAGAAACCTGATCAGGAGCTTGGCATTATTATTTATTTTCTCATTAAATATTATTGTCTGGTTTCCCATTTTGATGTGAAAGAGCATGAATAGATCAGACTCAAGTATTTTCCCGCAGCACTTGTCTTTAGAGCCGTAGAACAGTCTGCGATCCCCAACCCGAAACGTGTCGATTATGTTTACTGACAAGAAAATAGATTTCACCCCGATATTCCCATATTTTTTCAAATTACATTTTATCTGCGTGTAGGCATTATTTTATGTATCTACACTGCATTATTCTCAGCGGCATAATAAAATATCCATGAAAACCATTACTATTTGTTTAGTTCAGCTTCTGTACTCCCGATACTGCAGCCCCAGGGGCATACGCAATAGCTAGAAGAAAAGCGGACAGTAGTCTATGGATCCTGTTGGCATTTACGTCTTTTTTGTTTGGCTGTAAAGCCAAGAAACCCATTCGATATTCCTGTTAGTAAATTACAGCTTAATGAAACGTTCTTATAGCTTCTAAGGCGTTTGGCGCCACTGAGACGCTACGAGTCCAAGTTTAATTGTATACAATTTTGATCTATTTTATTGCGAAACCGCGGTTTGCACCCCGTTAATTCAATTTCTAGACGTAAAAGTTATTTCATTTAAATATGCGTTTCTGTAAAGCTATTGCGTGTTTTATTGTGTCGAATGAAATTATTGAAGAATAAAAACTGATAGGTATTCGTTTTGTAGACATTTTGTTTTACGGATAAATACTTATATAGTAAATTACAGGGCGGAAAAAGTAAAAAAAGCTAGGGAATTTGACTGTTTAAATAAAATTGTAACTACTACATTTTTAATTAAATTTCCTTTAACTTTTAAAATCAACGCATCTTTTTGTCACTTTTATTATCTTTCCGCAAATTATAAAACTACATTTTATGTTTTCTTTAATAATACGATTACTACTAACACTAACTGGTTAGTTAGTAAGCCAAGCCCCCAATAACACGAATTAAATTTTGCCTGGAAGCATTTCAGAAACTAGTATATCGAGCCCCTTTTATTACCTCAATATAACCCAAAATTAGTTAAACTGGCCATAATTGAATTTACACCACTCAATTATTCTGTTTCGCAGAGCAGATCTGGTTTTTACTACGTATAGGTTTACGTATTTATGATTACCCTCACATATGCAAAAATCTTGCGTACACGTTCATAAACGACGCGAACTGTCATTACTTCGCTAAGCGCTGCAAAGGCGTTTTGCGGTTAAATATACTCTTGGTTACTGTACGCAATTACTAGATTACCATACTATTTATTATAACTTCCAAAATAAACCTTACAGTTTAGGTACTTACGTCGTACATCTTTAAATTATTATGTTGACAGTATCAAGAATGACGGAACGGCCAATGTTTTAAGAGGCGTTTTTTATGCTGTATGACACGGGTATTGGTCGCATTGGCTAACGGTGCGTTTGGTCCAAACCGGAGTTGTGGGAACTCATAGAGGCATAGCGTGACCAGCATACAGCGGGTGGTCTTTGAACATGATTTTGAATGTCAAAATGTACATATGATTATGAATAACATGGAAACCTATGTAGTTGTCTTGTGAATGTACAAATCCTAGAATACAATGTTGTAGGCTAATGGCGGACGCGTAAATAATGTGTATTTTTGTTTCTATTTTTTAGATAAGAACTTGCGGCAAACGGCTTTTAGTCCAACACTATCACCCGCAAACTAGCTGAAACAAAAACAAAAACGAGCGGCAATTAAAACCGCGTCTGCTGCATTACGCGCTCATTTGTGTATGCAAATTAATTAATAACGATAAAAAAATCGTATGTTCTCACGAAGTTCACTCTCAATTTATAGCCTTAATTACAAAGAACAGGGTCTTATTTTAGAGAAGACCATAGCTCGATACGAGCATCCTAAAATTATTGAAACACGAAATGCCGCCATCTTGACTTTACGGGCGCGTTCGAAAACGAAACAAATTGTGTTCTTAATGTTTTAATTAAAGACGCCGCTTTTAGCCGCTATCTCCGATGGTAAATATAAAGGCGAGTCGTGACTCATAGAAACAATTTACATATACCGCAGATAATGCCAAGTAAATAAAACCTGTCGAGTCGTTAACTCGTGTTCGATACAACGAATAAAGCTAAGTTCACGCGTTGCAACTTACAACGCTAGAATTCACACACATGAATTGAGACTTCTCCTTTATTTACATAGCTGTTCCACATTGTGTGGACAAGAGCTACCAATATTGCTGTACGTAGAGGGAATCTATAAGAATGACTTTCTTGTGGAAATCATACTTATTTATTACAGGTGCTCCACCGCGAAAATCGAACTACGAAAATTTCGGCCATATGTCTATTTTACTACTATGCAGGCGTAATTAGGGGGACCAAGACAATAAAATTCGATTCTGATTCGATTCATAAAAATTAAATTAGTAAACTTCGATTTTCGTGGACGTCACGCATTGTGTCTGTTTATCGTAAACGACCGATAAAAATTTGACGACGTCGATCAATAAACAACCATAGATGATAATTAAATTCAGTCGTTTTGGACCATATCCACACGTGGAGTATAACTATTATTGCATGCTAACATGCAGGTATAACTCTGCAAGTAACGTAGCTTGTTCACTATTCAAATTTTATTTAATATTATGAATATCTGATATCTGAAGTTAATGACTAAAAATAATAAAGCGCTCAATAAACGTGATACCAACAAAACATTAACACGACAACATGTCTTACTTAACTCGATACTCTAACCGATAATCGATATCCGTAACACTGTTTGACCACATGGTCACATAATACTGGCTGATATTTTATCGAAAAAATGTGAACGGCATGGACACAGAGCTAATCTGACAGATGCGTTCGAAAACTCGCTCCACAAATTTGATATGTGCTATAGACAACCTTCGTAAACTTTTAAGGGACAATGTTCATGACACTGGAATGTCATCGAGATATTTCACACTCATTTCAATTAAAAATGTTAAATCTATGTTAAAAAATACCAATTTTGTACTTTTTTCATGGTGAAAATACTAGCATGAAAGCACAGCAAACAGTAAGCACAATTTGCCCTTGTCATAAACACAATATACAAACAATAGGTATCTGACGTATCTGACTATCTTAAAACAATAAAAACGCTGTACAATTGAGAAAAAAAAACAAACCTATATCCATGAAATTAGTTTAAATTGAGAACAAAAAGTAAGCTACATACCCTTTGAACCTACACGACAGGAATAAAAATTGACCGTATGTGCTTAGGATAATTCGAAGTATAAATCTTCCGTTGAGATTTAGTACTTTGTAACGTTATACAGCCCTTTGAGAATAGGGATAAAGGAGAGCCATTATGCCTATGAGTACGTGAATTATACGTACAATGCATTAATGGGAGGCATCAATTTTTTGGAACAATACTTATTTAATGCGTGCATAGCTGTACAGCCGTAAGCATTATAATTTAGTTATAAAAGACTTTCATGTGTTTTGAAACGCAGCTTTTAATGTTGCCACGTAATATAAGGAACGCGTATCGTTTCTCGAAATTAAGTGAATTTATAACAAAAGTTAAGATTAAGAATATTAGTCAATGAGGGTTTTCGCGATTGTTTTCCACTAGATGTCGACACTATGGCGAGAGGTCTCAGAGGACTAGCCAATCATGTTTAGTCAGAATATTTTTTTATTGGTGGATTTTGAAAGCTAGAGCTCTCACTGCTGCCATCTCGTGAACCTCATTGTCATATTACAAATTAAATTTACCTAATTATTGTTACCTAGACAAAATTATGCCTAGCGAAAGTGATTGACTAACGTTTGTCAATGTCGTTAAAAATCCGTATAAAGTATGAAAAGAAGTGCAGCTGTGAACGTCCAAGTTCTGGAATTGTAAGTATGCAACGCAAATCTTGGCATATATATCTTTTTATAGGTACATACCAAAAAATAAAGCACTTCAAACGTCACAAAGCACATATTACGAGGCAAAGATTAAGAATGTAAACATTTGTTTAAGAGGTGAGATAATGGTAGTACGCAAGAGATAGTGATCTGAGGCGTAGAGAGAATTAAACATTGCGTAAGCGCCCATCTGTGTGATTATTAATAAAAGTTCTCTTCTACATCGCCTACGAATCCTACGATATAAATCTGCTTTTCCTTCAAGCTTCCCTATTTTCTACACTCTCAAGACTGTAAGCAGGATCGTTAATTGGTGAATTGAAAATTAATTTGGAAACAAAATCCTTAATATTGGTATAAGAATTTCTAAATTCTATAGTTTCAGAGATGTATACCTAAACTACTATAATACAAGTACGCAATTTCTCGTCTCATTCCCATAGCTCGTCTGTCAACACTTAAGGTTTCATTCATTAAAGCGTTGAATAAGATATTGTTCCTGCAGCCTACTTAGATATCTGCATTGTGGCATACCAAGGCTATCGTGTTACTCGCGCCGCTCTCATCGGACGAGGTTCTCAGGTAAAAACGGAAACCAAAACGTTTATTATAGTGTTGTTTGTTGAATTTGATGTAGGTTAATTGAGTCGGTTAGTTTAAGTTGGTATTTTGATGTTAGAGTTTTCCTAGCAAAACTACTTAAAAGTGGATTAACTTTTGATATAATGAGTTCTTGTAGTGTGCCTAATCAGACTGTAGAATATCGGGATCACTAAAGCAGAATTAAAACATTCCAAAAAGATCACTTACGACAAAAAGATAAGGATGGAAATGTTTGATCGTGACGCAGCATGAGATCCAGACCGGTTTTCGAAAAAACGAAAAAGGCAGCGCCGAGTTACGCCAAGCACTTGTTTCCCAAGTAGGTGTCGGTTTTAATTGTTCGCTTTATCCGGTGTCACGTTCGTTCCGCGACCCACATAATATCGCTCGCCCATTGTACCCGTAACGGTCCACAGATAGCATAGCATCGGATAGCGACGTGTTAATTCGCTAGACTCGACGTGTCAGGAATCGAACAAACGCTTTTAACTCTGAAATATTATTTTCTAACCCGTTTACCGTTAATCTTTTTTTGTTTTTGGAAATGAAATCTGTAAACGGATACGAGTTGATTACTTAGTTTCTTAGTGGAGTGTTAATTGGCGCTAAGATCGATTTCCTAACCATTCATTCTCATGCATTAGGCGTGTTCACAAAAATGCCGGCCGGCAGGGCGAGGCCGTTGCACCTGGCGATCGCGCCGACGCATTCCTCACGCACTCCTTTTTATGCTACACTACAAGTTTAGCCCATCCAATGTAACATAATCTCCTTCACCGCCCCCATTCAAACAACCACAGACTAGAAAAGGTCACAGTAGCATGCAGCAGCAGCTCCCACTTGACTGGCTACCTTTATAGGAACGTTTTCTTTTTTTTTTAATTTAACTATTCCATCTCCACGTCTTTGTTCGTATCAATGTTTTTTTGGGTGAAGTTAGTGACGCGCGCGTTGCGCTAAGTATAGAACAAATATTTACATTGCGTGAAACGTATGTAATTAACTGATGGATTTATGAATCCTTAAAAAGACACTTAACATTTGACTGAAAGTGTTACCAGGTCGGCGCGAAGTGCTCTCGTTTAGTTGACTTCAGTTTTTCTTATAAACGCATGGTTATTAAAAGATAACCAGCGCAGAAGGTCGACGCTATAACCATTAATATCCAGTTTAATTTTGCGACTGTCCAACGTGATAAAAAGTGTGTCGAAGTACTAAATAAAACATTACAAGTTTGCGTAGCGTTAACCGCAAAAATGCATGCGCCGGCGCCACTGGCAACGGAAACACACTCGTTTTTATAAAACGTTGATTTTGTAAAACAAACAATTGTTACCCACAAACCTTCAGTTTCCGACCATGTTTCTCATACACGTGCTTGTACAGAGAAAACCTCTACACATGACATAGTCTATTATAAATTACACGCTTAATTATCGTCATTATAAACACGATGGCTATCACGACTCAACGACCCGGAATTACTTGTAAATATCAAGGGGAAATGCCATACATCACGCAGTTTTTTTATGCAAATCACTTCACAACTCAGCCAATCAATTACTAGGAAGACAATTTGCTTAATTAGCTAACTTTCACCCGCATAATAGCAGCATAAGTCACAACTTTAACAACGTTGTTTAACATTACCATGCTAACTTATCTTTTGTTTGCATCTTTACTACATGAAATTTGAATATCAGCGAGACTTTCTTTTGTTTTTTTACATTATTCTTTTCTAGCGATTATACGCACGTGCTTGTTACTTCGCTCTAGTTTATTTTCGTTACGAAAGTTTACGAAATACATTATTAAAATGAACAATGATATACCTAAAACGGTTCTAAACTAAATTATTTAGAAGCCTGATCAGCCCGACTTCAGTCAATAAATTATTCGATCGTTATTCTGCCTTCAAATTAGAAATCCTTTCAAAGCAACTATTCAAGACCGTGTTGAGAAACAGAATTCTATCAGCAACCAATATAAGTTCAACAAAATCTATTCATTAGCTCAATGATAAGTTCGAAAGGTTCTTTAAACGTATATAACCTAAAGGTATATAATGCTTTTTGGACTTGTTCCATTGGGTTAGCGTCCAACCTGCAGCTCTCCATAAAGCTAACAACTCTCATTACTGTCGCCTAATGTCGTCTATTTAGCGAGCCGACCGTTCAATCGATCGTTAACTTCCTATTCGCGTCGCATCACCTTGCGCACGCGCAGCATGGACAACATGGCGCATGTCAGCTTCGTTAGCTGAGCATTTGTCAAGATAATAATTGTCCGGACAAAACCTTTTTAGGCGGACATTTCCGCATTATGAATAGAGAAGTCTTTAACGTTAAACGTCTAGTTTAAACGTATTCTCTATAGTTCTAAAAGGATCGGAATAAGGTTGGTAATGCAGCACATTGCCAACTTCATTAAGATAGCCTTGGTTTTGACATGTAGAAGCCAAATCGGGCTGTTCTGTGCGTAACGTGGTTGACGAACGTCCGTGAATCCAGGTTTCAGGTGGTCATAATTCATTATACATAACAATACAAAGCAGCAGATACTCTGGTTACTAACTTTATCTATTCAAAACAATAACACATTATTTATTATTATAAATTAGCTAATTATAAAAATTCATTCATGAAAACGAATTATTTGATTACTTAAACAAGTTTCAACGTTGTTTACAAATAACCACAGATATTATATAGAATATGATATGAACGGGCCTCAACAGGGTTACTTATCGTGATAATGTTGGTACAGGTGCGTTGCGTGTCTGCGTAAGTAAATTTATTTATTTAGACCAAAATTATCACCATAATTTACAATACCATCATGACGCTTACTCTACGGTATAACCTTATTAGTTTACAAAGTAGTTATTAAAAAGTAAATGACAGGTGACACGAAAAAGCATTGTGTCTATGGTGCTTGTGGTTAGCGCGGTTAACGAGACAAGCGTTTTGTTAGTTGCATAGTTATTTTTAAAACGTTGAATAAACAAAATGAATCATGCACAAGTATGCGTAAAAATGACCTCAATTGCTTTTTGTTTACATGTGTTTACCTACTGACTTTCTCAACTTTCTGGGTTAGGACACTTTGGCATTGTGAATTACATTATTTGACTTCTTGAACTGACACTACCGGTTTTTTTCGTCTACTTGGCTTTAATAACGACGTTGCGTTAAAGTTTTCGGATCTTAAAAAATAGACATAATACTGTACACACATATGGATATTGATAAAGCGAAATATGTCTATGGTAAGTAGGTACCAAAAACTTGTTACAAACATACTTTAAAAAAAATAGGTTCTTATTCTTTAATTAGATTAAAAAGCTACAACCTAATAGGGCTAATTAAATATAATACTTAATCCAATAATTCCATAGTAGTTTAGTTAAGTTTGTAATTTCACGGGTTTCCTGACCTTCTGGTTCTTCAAAAACAAATTTTATTTTATTGCATCGATACCTATCTCAATCTTGATCTCTTTAACCCTTTCTACAATGTCAATGAAAATGGATGGTCAAGTACGTCAATAATTAGATAAAGTCCGATTACATATAGTTACGTTATCAACATTTATACTATCAGCACGGTATTACAACCTTCAATTAGTACTATTTGGAAATTCGTTTCATAATGTATCTAAGATAATTTATGTTCATGTCATTGCAATCTACGCGCATCAGATAGTTATCTCTGCATGTTGGTATGGAAAGTTTCACTTTTCCCATATTAATTGACATTCACGTCTTGCAATCTTGTATACCAACTTCGTGAAGTGCAGTAGATATCAACTGCCAACTTGCATAAAATTAAATACCAACGTTCTTGGCTACCGACTCTTCCTTATTAACGTCATACCATACGCATATAAAGATTGCTGGTTATATATATTTAGTTAATACTTCTATAATATCTAAAAAAAAGTGTTTGAAACGAAATATACCTAATTGTGTAAACAAAAGATAGGTATGTGTGTACCTCATCACACAAATGTATATTTTTAGGGGACCGATTTGCAAAAAGATGAGACATGATGGCTAACATTGGAATATGTTCAAAAAAATCTTATTATAAGTGATTTCCTTGACTCGTCGACGAGGTCACTGTCATATAAGTGCTGTGCCTAAAGGCTTGGGCAGATAGGCGCGTTTTGAGAGCGTGGCGCAGCGGGGCGTGACAGCGGTGTGGCTAATGTAACGAAATAAGGCACACATTCGGACGGCAGCGTCGCGCCCCGCTTCGCCACGCCACAAAACGCGCTCTATGTGACCAAGCCTTAAATGAACTTGGCGGTACGCTCTTTCTCATTCAATTTAGGATATTTAAGTTACGTATCTAATATAGTAATATTATATTATATGACCTACGTTAAAATTAATTCAGTTAAATAAATAAGCATTTATTGATCATCTGCACAATGTATTAAATTTTTATTTTTAGGTTGTACTACCATGGCGTAAAGTCACATACACACAAGTACACGTGTTTGTCACAAGTCACAATAAATGTATCTAAATTTTCATTTTTAATTTAAATCATTTTGAATGTACAAATTAAGTACTTGACTATAAATTCTCACGAGTTTACTTTTCAAGTCAGTAGGTATCTACGTACGTATATGTACTGCAAGAGTTAATTATATAGGAAGGTAGATTTTAATAACACGATGAAATGAAATCCGTTAGGTCAACAGCAGTGGTCAGCCCACGCACACATGCATACCTCTATCGAACTATCGACACACCTACACGCGAATATTTCGTGTTGATTAGAAACTTGTTCAACTTTTTTTTAATTTACGACCATAAACAAAAAATTGAATTTTATAAATACCCGATTAGATTCCAAGGCTTCGGCGCTGTGTTCCTCTTTCTGCCGAAAGCAGTTTGTGCACTTGCTCTTGTTGAAGATGTTGGGAGCGAATTTCCTGCAATCCGATCGCCCAGACATGATTGTCAGAGGTCAGGGTCATTCAGCGTTCACTATGTCACCTTGCACAGCATGGTGCAGCTAAAACACCAACACTAGACGATTTTAATCGTCAAAAACACGTAAAGTATTATCACGCGCACCCACCGGTCAGCTATCAGCTAAATCACAGCAAGTGAAATGAGTAAACGTCAAACGATAACACATGCACTGACACAAGCTCCCCCGGCACCGAACACCGGAGCAGTCGAACTATCGCGTAAACAATAAACGGGATGACGTCAAATTTTTAAACAATTAACTTCGATATTACAAGAAACACGCGTAAACCGCGAGCGCGCACCGACACGACCGCCCGTCCATTTTACATCTGATAGAAAAGCAGCGAAGTTGTTGTTTTACAACTTCTCTTTTCTTGTTCAGTGTACTGTGTCTGGCTTTTCATGTAGTAGTGTATATTTCTGTGTAGGCGTGACTGCGCTTCTCTCGTTCTAGCCAATGCGAAGTGTATGGCTCTGTCTTTGTCAGATGTTTCATTAATCCCATTACTGATAGTGCTGCCATCTGTGTAAGTAGCGCGCAATATTTCCTATAGGGGCCTACCAGTGTGGCGTAAGCGCATGATTTTGAACACATATTTGATACTGGTTTTGACTTTAAGCGATAGATGGCGTTGTGAGTGATACTAATTGATTTTATTGGATTAATAATTTGTATGCACTAATCTGTTATGGATCAAACTACAGTATGTATGTAATCAATTAAATTCAATAATCAGTTATTTTAGTATTTGCAAGTACGGATTTATAATCTCGGCTCTTCACGTGCATGTAAGGAGTGTTGCTACTGTAAAAAATATGATATTTTTTCGGAAAACATTCTCGGGTATATGTATGTATGAAACTTTTTTTTAAAACAAAGACGTCAAATTGAAACTTTATTGTATGATGATAATCACATTTGTTGAAACTTGATACATATTTGTAGCTGTGACGCTAACGAAATATATCATGAATTTTTGAATAGTTTATCGGGTCTTTATCTTTCTGAGTGTAAATCGGTAACAATCGTTTAAAAATACATATTCATTAATATTTATTTCAACTTTCTTGAGTCGTTCTAATCGAACCCACAACTAGTGATCCAGTGGTTGTGGGTTCGAGTCCCGCTTCGAGTCAAATTTTTCTATTTTTCTTTCGATTTAATTATCGCAGATATTCGGTAGCAGACATTTCTGCATAATAAAAAAAAATGTAAAATGGGGTAGCACATTGTTATCGATGAATTCTCCACGTAAATTGAGACTTCGATGCCGTTAAGTATTCAACACGCTGACGGTAGATGTGACTACACGTCTACACGTTATACCACGAACCACGAAGGATAAGATAGAAAAATTTGACAAGTCTAAGCGGTACTCGGATAGCACAATTGGTAGAATGGTAGTGCACTGGGCTAGTGATCCAGTGGTTGTGGGTTCGAGTCCAACTTCGAGTCAAATTGTTCTATTTTTCTTTCGATTTAAATATCGTTCTAATATTTTATCAAAAATGATATCTACAAAAATAAAATGGAGGACACGCCGCAGGATCCTTGGTAAAGGTACCATTCTCATGGTCGATGTTTGGTTATGGTTATTATAATAATGAATGGCATAAGTACTTCTTTTAGTAGAAATAATATTTTACACACATATTTTATGGTTTAAAGTTTTTTGGTCTACAATTCATAAACCTAAAATGTTAATTAATACAAGTCAAAATCCATCGCATTGTTAGGCCTTAATTGTTGTTTAGCCTAACTTATAATGTCCTAAAGTTATCTTGCGTCCTCAACACACCTGACTCGCTATCAAAAAAGAAATACATAATGCCCTAGATCTACCGTTAGGTACGACGACGAGCGAGGCGAGGAGGAGTGTTAGGTATCTTGCATCCCCAACACACCCGACTCGCTATTAAAAATGAAATATAGTCCCAGAGTCACCGTTAGGTACGATGAGTAAAAAGTACTATTAAAGTCTTCGGAATAAAAATAATATAGCTATAATACATTCGACAAAATAACGTTGTTTCATATTAACAATTTTAATCAAATAACTTTATGAAAAACAATTTCGACCAAACAATTTTCGACATTTTAATAATTAGACGAGGCGTTGGTATGCAAAAAAATATGTGGTGAAAAAAAAAATCACCCGAATTATACCTGCTTGGTACAAGGGCTTTTTTAGATGTGATGTAGTTAGTAGTTAAGTAGTTATTATTGTCATTTATAGATTTCAATTTATAATAGTACAAGCCGAATGAGGAATCATATTATTGGTTGATTATTTGATTATTTAGTTTAATACGAAATAGGCAATGGCCCTTCATGGTTAGTTAAATATCGTGCTTTCATCACTATCTGCTGGTTTATCGAATCAGTATCAACTGATCGTTTATTTTGGGTGTCTTTCTGTAATATGGATGTTCAGTACAACCTTTTGTAAAGGATAGAACTTTATATATAATTCCTAGTTCACCCTCTGGGTTGGAACTTGGAAGGTCCGATGGCAGTCGCTTTCGTAAAACTAGTGCCTACGCCAAATTCTGGGATTAGTTGTCAAGCGGACCCTAGGCTCCCAAGAGCTGTGGCAAAATGCAATTTGTATGCTGTTGCAATTTGTAGGTTGATGTCTATGAAGACAAATGTACAAATGATTGTATATTTTTTTTGAAACGACGGTGGTAAACAAACATAAGGCCCGCCGATGGTAAGCAGTATGTGAAAAAGTCTTATGATATTTTTAAGGCAATTGTTTGTTGCAAAATGTTGTTCTGGTAATTTAAAACTTGTAGTCTAGCAACATTGCCTCAGCTGTCAGTGTCAGTCGCTCGCGGCCCGCTCGCTCGGACGTCCGTAAATACTATCACACTCAAATCTTTGCTTTTGGGGCGTGTAGTACAATTTTGAACATTAATATAATCTGAAATTATCGCAATTTAATACATTCCTTTAGTCTTAAAGGTCCTTTCTACCTTTGCTTTACTATATCTTCAGTTTACCGAATAACAAGGTGAGACTTTATTTATGGCACTAAGTTTTTTGTTGATCGCAGTATCCTATTAATTTAAATGTGTGCCTAGTCGGGAATTTTAAGTGCCTTCCTTCATCGGCGTGCTGTAGTGGTCATCGGCGGAATTAAATGTGATTTAAATTCAGAACCATGTTTTTAAGGTTAGACGGTGCCTCTAGTGATTTTTTTTTAATTCTAGGAATGGAGGACCTGAGTTTTATCCCTGATCTCCCTAAAGGGCCTCTGGATGAGTTTAGAAAAACTGCCACATTCGATTGGAAGCGTTTAAAATTAGCGCTAGAAGGTGATATAGATCTACTTAAACTTAAGGTAAGTGTATCAGTCAATCTTATCAGAAATATATTTCTTGCATAGCGTAATTTTATTGCCGCCATAAAGATATTTTTGGCGCGGAAATTCGATAACAATTTCATCTAAATAAAATGATTTGGTAGTGTGATTTGTGATGTCATCTGTAATCTCTAGGAGGAAGTGTATGTTACTGAAGTGTTGAAACTTCAGATATGAGTTCAAATTTATCACTAGATAAAATAGACAACTATTTTAATGTATTCATTTATATGATCTACAACACATTATTCAACTTTTTTTTTCTGTATTTTTATTTTTTATTTATTCATGTAACAACAAACAAATATAATAACATGCTCTGAACACTTCTCAAAAATTTCATAAATAAAAAAATACAAAAATTCCATGTTTGACTGTATGTTTTTTTTTAACTTTATGGTCAAACATTTAGTACAACTGTTAGGTTTATATAACATGGTCCCATAATATTTGTTTATTTATTAATATTTTTTTAAAGACTGCAGATATTATTTCAACAAGTTAGGGGTTTCATTAACAAATTAGAAACTGCCTGTTTGCTTTGTTTTCCAACCTTGACATTAATTTTCATTGCCAAAGATTAGGTTTCTTTTATGTAGGTCAGTGTCAGTTTTTCACTGCTTTTATGTTAGTTACTAATTTATTCTTACACTATAAAAGCAAATACTGTAAATTATATATATGATATAATATAATAAGGTAAAATTGATATGAAAACCTAATTGAATGGACTAAGGTGAACATATAATTCAACTAAAATTGGCTATTAGGAAAATAGTAATAATAAAATCAGTCCATGTTAGTTACCATTGTGAAAAGAAAAAAAAGTACTTAGTAAGAAACTATTCTTTTAAATATTGGTTGCACTCTATTCGGGTAATATGTACCCAACACATGAAATAAATTAGTGTTATCAGTGGTACAAATATTAATATATTTTTTAGCTGTTGCCCCACTTTAGGTACAGTCGCCATAGAGGCATTGTTCAGATATTTGAGACTACCTCCACAGTTCCAATATATCTGATGGCGACAGTACCTAGTATTTAGATTTCAATATAATACAAAATAAATTTGATTTCAATATAAATTTGCCATGTGATGCCGGCTGACTAGAATAGCACCACCCCATTTCCTCCCGCGGCGACAAAGGGAAACATCCTACAGACGGGCAGGAGTGTCCGTCGAAACCCAATCTACAGCTACTGCGGCCGCCAACCCGCCTGCCAAGCGTACTATGGCAACTACCCCCCAAGATGATACAATAAAACAAAAATAACTAGTCTTACAATGAATCTGATATTACTAATAAATGGTAAATTCCCATTTACCTGGAAATGTTAAACTCATGAGCTTATCAAGTATGAGTAATACTATTGACAATACTCAATTAGTATTACTCACTAGCATTTTACAGTATCCATCATACGTATTGGAGCTGTGGAGATAGTCACAAATGTCTGAACCATGCCTATCTTTTCAAGGTGATTAAGTGCATGTTCAGATATTTGTGACCACCTT
Source organism: Grapholita molesta (assembly GCA_022674325.2). NCBI lineage: Eukaryota > Metazoa > Arthropoda > Insecta > Lepidoptera > Tortricidae > Grapholita > Grapholita molesta. The sequence continues at coordinate 16,592,703 of CP053130.2, read as the reverse complement.
CACAGCTTCGATATATTTGATGGCGACTGTACAAAAATAATTATCTTTTTAAATTCTTTTACTATTATTTATTTAATTGTATGTCAAGTCTTGGTTTCATTAAATATAACATTATAATATGGTAAAATAATATTCAGCACTAAAACATAGAATTTAGTCTTTCTTAGGGTACCAATTTGGCGGGCTTGGGGTGATATTAAAAAGTATAAACATGAAAAAAAAAGTATCCTACATAAGGGCGAGGCTAATCTGTGATTATTGATGTAATTTAAACTGCTCTTAAAATAAATATATAGTCACAGAGCAGCCTAGTCCTACAGTAAGCTCTAAAAGGCTTGTGTCATCAATATCATCATACCCGCGTAACATGAGGAAACCGAATAATTTTGCCAGAGTTATCCTGACCAATATTTAGAGACTAAAATGTCCAATAAACCTTTTAGAAATTAATCTCGTTTCCGATTTACAGTCTATTACAAAAAAAAAAAAATATTGTGATATAACTCAGCTCCGTTCGCTTTCTTAAGGGCGATTTTACCACTATTGAACTCATTGTATGTTTTCAGGCATAGATTAAAAAAAAAATTATGTCAAAAAACATGAAAGACGGAACAATAAATAATTTTATTTTGCCGGAGTTGACCGAAAGTTATCATTATTTTTTTACTTCTTTTTGCCTCAGGAATACAATCTCGTTTTTAGTACATACATACATACCTATACCTATATACATTTCATAGACATAGGCCTCCCAGAAATATCACTTGTATCATCTTGGGGGTAGTTGCCATAGTCGCCACGCTTGGAAAGCGGGGTGGCGACCGCAGCAACTGTAGATTGGGATTTTTCCCTTTGCCGCCTCTTACGACAACCGCGGGGTGCTATTCTAGTGAGCCGGCATCACACGGCTGGTTTTTAGTGAAAATAGGTAATTATCGCATATTTGAACTAAAAGAGTATGTAAGTAACAAATGTAGGTACAGTCAGCAGCAAAAGTTACTAAGCGTTTGAAGTGTTCAAAATGACCTACACGCGCTTATCTCTTGACAATAGAGACGTGTTGACCTCATTTTGAACACCTCAAATGCTTAGCTTCTGCTGCTGACTGTATGTGTAGGTATACATTTAATACAATGCTGCAATGGCAGGGAAACCATTTCTTAAAGTGCGTATTTGCAAAGCTATAAAGGTAAATGGATTTGTTTTAATTTTTTCCGTTTTCTATTGACCCCGAATATAGAAATCCGATTCCATAATGTCCACCACTGTTTCAAGCTCATATGTAATATTATCTATGAAAAGGGACCTTACTGTCGATGGCGCTTATGTCCTTGTTCAAGACTATACAATACAAAAGCAACGCGATTCGTCGTAAGTGCCATCGACAATAAGGTCCCTTTTCCTAGATAATGACACATATTCCTTATTGATATCTAAATACATTGTAAAATGAGCTTTATTTAGACCTATTATGGTTCAAATTTAAGTATGCCTTGAGAGTAAATAATTACACTCACCTAATTTCTTATTTCTTCTTGACATGTATGTGCATTGTAAATTGACTTTTAATAACTTTTAATAAGGTTCAAATTTAAATATTTGTCATGCCTCTATAAACAATTCGATTTCATGCAATGAAATTTAGACATTATGGCTATGATACTTCCACTACCTACTGGACATAGGCCATAGTCTACCACAGTGAGTAAGTTTAATGCCATAAACGTCACGCTTGGCAGGCGGGTTGGCGACCGCTCTAGGGACGTTGCAGGTCGTCCTCCGGAGGGCAGTCGCAGTATAGGGACAATACCCGGGTAATCCCATTAATAATAGGTGTTGTTATACACTCGTGCATCATAATGTATTCTGAGACGTGATTTAATACTGTTTTGAAGAAATAAACTATTGAGTTTCTCGTTGATCACACAATCTTCTCAGGTCAGAGGTGTAGTGTAAAAACCGGGGTTTTTTTTTTGCAAATGCCATTGCACTTGTAATTTGCCTAAAATGTAAATAAATATTTTTATTTCTCAAATAAAATATTGATATTATGTTATTTGGTCTCGAGCGCTACGTAACAAAGGGTCTGCAATAAAATTTCTAGGTCGGGAAGTAGAAGTTCGTATATTTCGAGCATTTTTCTCTTTTACTTCAATTATGTCGTCATGAGACTGACAGCGACAATCGTCTGATATTTACCAATATCGTTTTTCGCGGTAGCGCCGCTGATAACATGGTTGCAATTTTGTCTTCTGTCGCGCTATCCCTCCCTTTCGCACTCACATGTTTGTTAGAGCGTGACACATATTGTGACTTATGATATAAACCCGACCATATTAGGCTAGCATGCAAGCAGTTTGTAACTCTTGAATGAAATTGAACCCTGTTGCTTTCTAATAGAGTTCAAGAGGAATATAAAATTCTTTTCTCAGCCTTATAAACAGTGATCGACACTAACAGTGCCAAACTTTAACCCTTTATAAGCCCCATTGACTGAGACATGGTATCACAGAATTCGTTGCAGCTATCGGAAGCCTACATTTCAAAGCCTATTTTAAGATTAAGAGCAAGTTAAATTTCCAACAACTGCAAGCGACATTGTGCCGTAATAGTAAGACAGTATGGTTGAATTTCCAAGTGAACATATCGCAATGTGGTCGATATATCGCCTCTGCCTTATAAATGGTTTACAAAACTTGTTGAACTGAGGCATAGTAATACTTACCATCAAGAAAATAGTATATCGGAATCTCGATATGCCAATATTTGGGTGTAATAATATAATTGTTTAGTTTTCTTAAAGTTTTGCACATAGTGCCGATCATTGCTTAAGCCAGGGATAGACTAGGGGACAAATGTCCGGCGATAGTTGTCGGCGAGATATCAAACGAACTCGACCGACAAGTCCGGCGACTTCGCCAGCCACTTGCAGGCATAGTCATGGCTTGTCGGGCGATGTCCGGCTACGTCAATCTATGTCACACGACGTCGCTGGCGATACGGGTTGCAGGACATTTGTTCCCTAGTCTATCCCTGGCTTTTTTTTTCGCCCATGTGCACCCGCAACACCAGGGGAGTCACAAGCGCGTTGCCGGCCTTTAAGGGGGGTTGGAGCTCTGGGAACCTTACTCACCATCAGGAACACAACACTACATACCTGAAAGGTGGCAGTGCTATTATGGCTGTGGTCTTCTGTAAGGAGGAGGTACTTCCCCAGTTGGGCTGCCCCAGATTCAAGCGTTTATAAAGCGTTTAACTGTGTCGGGAATGACGTGAATGTTTGTTCCAGTACAAAGTATGGCACACGCTAGAGAAGGACCCACTGTTTGCCCACTCTGCTGTCACGCCGTCAGTGGAGGAACAGAAGCGGCTGACCCAGCTCCAGGTCAACAGGATAAACCAGTACAAATTCCTGACACCTGACATACTTCGCTCGAGTTATAGTAAAAAGGTGAGTTGACCCGTTAATCGCTCGACAAATCAGACGGTAGGTACACACAGCAACACTCTTAGCTGTACATCGGTGGACCTTATGCCATATATAATAAGGTTAATTTTATAACCTGCTAAGACCCGCCGTAAAAAAATAATAACTCACGAACAGCTTAGTGCTTTCATGTGTCTTATATGTGTCATCTCATTATCTAGGAAAAGGGACCTTATTGTTGATGGCACTTACGACGAATCGCGTTGCCTTTGTATTGCAATAAGCGCCATCGCCCTTTTCATACATAATGTCACATATATTGGGGAGCATTTTTTTTTATTTTCCATGAGGCAAACGCCTATTCTTTTCCAAATACCTATCTTACCACACGTCACACAAAAGATCCCCCTATGTATAAGGAACGCTAAAACATTTTTATTTTTGACATATTTCCCATTTATTTGACCACTTCGTCCGTGTCTTTGATTAACATGTCCATATGAAAATACAGCTTTTTAACTCATTCACTACCACCGACGCACATGTGCGTTAATTTCCATACATTTTTGGATGGGCTGGCAGCGAATGTGTCAAGACTAACTATCATTGAGCCGGGGAAGTTACGGAATTTACGGTATTAAGGAACTCATTAATTGCAAATTAGATGAAAAATTTAGCTATACGACCATGTCTATGTAGTTGTGCAGAAAATTAATGTGAAACCTACGTCATTTTGAATATAGAATGCCGACATGCGTGTACACAACATTACTACTACATAACATATTTATTTAAGGTGACGGCACCAGTAATGGACAAGGAACCAATCATGAACGTTAGTGCTTATTTCAAAGGAGTTAGTGTTGTGCATTTGTTGGGACATATTCAATTTATAACTTTATGATTTTTGAAATAAGAACTAAGTATCCATCATTAGTGCTTGTCAGCTTAAAGTGTCCGACATTAGTGCCATTACCTTAGCTAAGTTTTTCACTTATAAATTAGTTTTAAATAGTGTCATAAAGTAAAATAACTTGTTTAAAAATCGAATAAATAAAAGAATAGGAACTATTCTTCTGTTCAAACTAACTACATTATACGAAAAATTAACTCTGTTTATAAGTGATCAGAATTCATTTTAGTATGAGGTGGCCAGATATTGGAGGGTGGCCAGTAACTCACTCGTTCTTTTAAAAAATAACTGTGTATATTTAATACTAAAATAACTGTGTATATAGGTGGCTAGAATCCATTTAAGTTTAAAGTCAGTCATTTAAGGGTGGCAATTATTAGCGATTTAATCTAACAAGATGTATATTATTTATTTTTAAAGCATAAATATCAATAAATATTTTTGTACCTAACCTACACAAGAACACACTAACAACTCATGAACTGACTTTCATAATCGCCCAGGTTTATTTGAATACAAAAATAATTAAAGGTAATTTGAATTAATTAAGACATTAGATAATATGACAATTGTATTTAACACATAATGTATGCATAGATATGTCGAGAACAATATTGTATGAATTTGTTATTAGTATGTTTTGTTGTAATTAGGCAAGGCAAGTTTTTATGAAGCTAAAAAATACTAAGGTCTTATATAGGTTCTTTTATAGTTGTTACATTTAGTTTGCTTAAATATTATATGTTTGCTTATTACGCTGGTCAATATAAAAGTGTGCATTAGTCATGTATAAAAAAAAACTTTTCGTTTGTAATTTTTGTTACTTCGAAGTCTTTCGAACCTAACTGATTGACTAACTGATGATTCACCTTATCGGATAAATGCTTATCTATATGTATAGATAAGTATGCAAATACTTGTAAGTATTGTATTGTACTATTGGACGAGCATCGCATGAGGATGAATCAGCATTTTTTTTTTTAGAAAATAATGGCGTTGCAATCACATAAAATTGTGTAACAATATTAAGTAAAATTGGTACATAGTGACCGATATGATCAATAAAACTTTAAAATATCTATTGATACAATGATATCGCAATTTAAATATGTAAATATAAAAAAAGTTTTTATAAATAAATAAATAAATAAATATTTCAGGACATTCTTATACAAATCGACCTAGTCCTACGGTAAGTACAGTAAGGCTTGTGTTGTAGGTACTAGACGACGATATATATAATAGATACATTTAATTACATAGAAAACACCCATGACTCAGGAACAAAATATATCTGTGCTCATCACACAAATAAATGCCCCCACTAGGAATCGAACCCAGTCCTGGGTTCGATTCCCAGTCGGGGCATTTATTCATCGGCTTCAAAGGCAGAGTCACTACCCACTAGGACAGACCGGTCGTTTATAATTTGCGAAATCACTAAAATCGATAGTTCCACCACCGGACGTGGCGTGGGAAGCGCTTTCATCCTTACGTTGTGAATATTCCATTCATTCGCACGAAGCGATTCGCTTTTACCTTCCTAATACTCAACAGGTAGTGTCAAATGCCGATGTTGCCTCGGCATTTGAAGATTACTTTTCCAACGTGGCTCTAAATACAACACAGTGCCTACAATCATCATCGCCTCAAGCACATTCCTTACTTTGCGCTAATATTAAGAAATGTAAAAATATCTTTGAATTTGAATTTGTAGACTCAGAAAAAATTGTAAAGACATTCAAGTCACTCAACTTAAAGAAGACAGAAGACTTGTGGGGAACGTCAGTCGCGGTCATTAGTCATATTATAGAAGTTATAGCGCCTTATTTAGCTTTAATTTACAATAATTCCGTTTCAGAAGGCGTCTTTCCAGATCTTATGAAATGTAGTAAAGTCATTCCTCTTTTTAAGTCGGGTGAATCGAGTGATCTAACTAATTACCGTCCGATTTCAATACTCCCTGTACTAAGTAAAGTTTATGAAAAGTTAATGTTAAATAGTCTGCTGAGTCACTTTAACAGACAAAGATTACTTACAAGTAATCAGTTCGGTTTTACAAAGGGACGTTCCACAACGGATGCTGCTTCAGTGCTTATTCAACACATTTACAGTATTTGGGAAAATTCTTGTGATGCCATTGGAATATTTTGTGATCTTTCTAAAGCTTTTGATTGTGTAGATCATGGAACTCTCATTCTGAAACTAGAACATTATGGCCTATCAGAAAATGCCTTAAACCTCATGTCCTCATATCTTAGCAATAGAAACCAAACAGTCGTTGTAAATAACACCCAGTCTAGAGGAGCCTTAGTAAAATTAGGAGTACCACAGGGTTCTATATTAGGCCCGTTCCTGTTTTTGGTTTATATAAATGATTTACCTTCTATAGTAGAAAACCGTTGTGATATAGTTTTATTTGCCGATGATACATCATTAATTTTCAAGGTTGACCGGCAATCTACAGATTTTAATGTAATTAATAACACACTAGCTGATGTTCTCAACTGGTTTACTACTAACAATCTGTTGCTTAATGCTAAGAAAACAAAATGTGTTAGATTTGCTTTGCCGAATGTTACACCGGTGGATACTAGAATACTTTTAAATAATGAATGCTTAGAGATAGTAGATAAAACATTGTTCCTTGGTTTAACATTGGACAAAAGTCTACAGTGGAGTCCTCATATAACAAAACTCGCACATAGATTAAGTTCGGCCGCTTTCGCCGTTAGGAGAATTAGGCAACTGTCGAATATTGAGACAGCTCGATTAGTTTATCATAGTTATTTCCATAGTGTAATGTCATATGGTATTCTGGTTTGGGGCAAAGCAGCTGACATACAGACTATATTTGTATTACAAAAAGAGCCATTCGTTTTTGTATAACTTAAGAGCAGGTGCATCTGTTACAAAACTTTTTAAAGAAATTAATATATTAACTGTAGCTTGTCAATATATATATGAAAATATTATGTACGTTATTACAAACCTTCAGTTGTTTACCAAAAATTGTGACATCCATACCTATAACACTAGAAATAAGAATAAGCTTGCTATTAGAAAGTGTCGTGTGCGTAAAGTGTATAAATCATTTTTGGGCAATGTATTCATTTATATAACAAGTTACCTGATGATGCCTTAAAATTACCCTTCCCAATACTTAAGAATTACTTAAAAAAGTCTTTGATGTCTAAGGGCTATTACAGAGTAGAGGATTATTTGACAGACAAACATGCATGGCCCAAACCAGAAACTAACAAAACCGCCTAGCAATTAATTCAACAATTGTATGTACTGCCAGATAATGTAAATGACACAGTTCAGATAAGAAAGCATATTAAAGTATGTCTATTTTGTGAAGTCGAATTTATTTATACATTATTATTTTTACTTTTATATTTTAATATTTTCTTACCTTGTAATAAACTGTTTGATATGTTTTCTTATCGGACTACGCATAATTATGTAAGTACCTACTTTAAGATTTGATGTATCACTGTTTTGAAAAAATAAGTCCCGCCGTAGTTTCTTGCCGGTATCTTCACGGGTCAGAGGTGTAGGGTTTGAACCGGTGTAGATTTTTTTTTTTGACGTTCATAAGTGCATGTAATGTGCCTAAATTGAAAAATAAAGATCTTTTATCTTTTTTATCTTTTATCTTTTAATGCGGACTGCCAAGGAATGGAATTACGTCCCTTCGTCTGTATTCCCGGAAAGATAGAATTTGGCTATTTTCAAGGCAAGCGTGAATAGGCTGTTACGGAACCAGCGTGCTACACCCTCGACCTCATCGACACTTACCATCAGGTGTGACTGAGGTCAAACGCTGGTCACATGCGCTGGCATACACGAGTATAATAAAAAGATTTCTCACTTTTTACTTAAAAAACACAATTAACTATATGCATGAACGCAATATCTCTCGGTCCTAATAGCAATTTCATTGAGCGCTGCAATGAACGAGTGACGTCATAGGTTCCTATCATTTTGTGAGGAGCGTTTTTTTTAATGACATAGGCGACAAACGAGCAGACGGATTGCCTGGTGGTAAGTGACTACCGTCGCCCATGGGCACCCGCAACACCAGGGGAGTTACACGCGCGTTGCCGGCCTTTAAGGGGGGTTGGAGCTCTGGGAACCTTACACACCATCAGGTACACAACACTACATACCTGGAAGGTAGCAGTGCTATTATGGCTGTGGTCTTCTGTAAGGAGGAGGTACTTCCCCAATTGGGCTGCCCCAGATTCAAGCTTGATGGTCATCACTAATCCCCTACCTCTCGTCTTGAGCGGGAATCGCGAATGTCAGACTTTGATGCTCATTTCTGATCTTTTGTGTATAAGGCAATAAGTCCCAATCAGTCATTTGATCTTTACAACAAGACGAATCGATTGATACCATTAAAAATTGTCTACTAGCCTATTATCAAAACATTTTGAATTTGATTATGTATACAATTCCGGTTAGGAGTCTATATTGAGCACGTTTTGAAACTCTCTATTATACACAAATTGTTTAGGTGAAATTATACTTTCACAATATTAATTTGACGTGTGTGTGAAAAGTATTATTTTATGATTTTTAATTGCATAATTTTGCTTACTGCTAACTGTTCACTGCTTCCGCATAATTAATATAATTTTTTTAATATTAATATTTCGGGACAATCTTACACAAATCGACCTAGTCCTACGGTAAGCGCAGTAGGTAAGGCTTGTGTTGTAGGTACTAGACGACGATATATATAATAGATAGATACATATAAATACTTAAATACATAGAAAACACCCATGACTCAGGAACAAATATCTGTGCTCATCACACAAATAAATGCCCTGACTGGGAATCGAACCCAGGACCTTCGGCTTCATAGGCAGCGTCACTACCCACTAGGTCAGACCGGTCGTCTATAATTATAATTAAAGATTAGTCGCTTTGAAATTCTGTTTTTAGGGTTCCGTGGTCAAATAGGAACCCTTATAGTTTCGCCATGTCTGTCCGTCCGCGGATAATCTCAGTGACCGTTAGCACTAGAAACCTTAAATTTGGTAGTAATATGTATATCAATCACGCCGAAAGTGGTAAAATAAAAAGTGGAAAAAAAATGTTTCATTAAGGTACGCACCCTATACGTAAAGTGGGGGGTGATTTTTTTCTTCATTCTAATCCTAATGTGTGATGATCATTGTTTGTTAATGTACTTAAATATTTTCGGAAATATTCGCTACAAAAGTAAAAAAAAATGCTCAATTTATCATGTAAACAGTAGCAATCCATGTCATTTATGTAATTTAAGATTCGCTAATGACTGATGTCATTTTATTGACACTTTGTTTTTCTTTATTATTCTAACAAAAAAGTTTGGTTAGCGATCAGGTGAGAACGTTAATTTTCAATGTGACGTTTTTTTTGATTGCAAACAGATAATACAGGATGTTATGGAATTATAAATTGTAATAAATGTAAATTATTTTTTTCGTATTTGAATTATAAATTCTAAAAGTCGTTAGGATTTTAATAATTGTATACCACAATCTTATTTAACGCCAGGACTTGCCAGGATTGAAATAAATGGTTTTAGTAAATTGACATACTGGATAAAGAATTCGGTAGTTCAACAAAAATATAATTGTTTGAACCACTCTATGCTCGTGATTCAATTTGGAAGCTTACGCTGGCATACGAGCACGAGAAGGTAAACACTAACTTTGCTCCCTTGTGTAACGCATAACTATTATTATTGTTCCCAGACAAGAGCAATAATGACGATCAACGAGGCGGTGCAATCGCTGAACCCAAGCGTGTCAGTAAAGATGGCGATAGGTATATATCTACCCTCAAACGCGCTGCTGTCACTTGGTACTGAGCGCCACTACAAGTTCTACGAGGCAACCCTAGTTAAGAGAGAGGTGAGTGGCAACCCTATTTCAATTTGTTTTTTTTTTAGCAACTAGCACTTTCGAATAGTCAGATGCTGTATGTGGTAGTCCACATGGAAAACCTTATGGCGCTTGGCGCTTACGTTGCAAAGTGTCACATTGGTATTGACGCGTCATTAACAATAGCGTAAGCGCCAAGCGCCCTAAGGTACCTTTCCATGTGGACTACTTCATATGCTTGAAAATGCTTTTACTACTAAACTGTGTCCCCGATGTCGGTGCAACTCGGCAAGGTGGGCCACACACACACAACCAGACTTATGCCCATAAGTGTGAGTGTGTGTTGTATGTGTGTGTTCGGTTGCCAACTAGCTGAATATCCGCGATGCAGCCCCAAAGCTGTAGCACAATGCTGAGCTTGAGAATTCTTGCTGTACCTTTACCATGAGTTGTGACTTTGAGGTTTTCGATAACGAGTATCGAATTTACTATGACGACCGGTCTGGCCTAGTGGGTAGTGACCCTGCATATGAAACCGATGGTCCTGGGTTCGATTCCCAGTCAGGGCATTTATTTGTGTGATGATCACAGATATTTGTTACTGGGTCATGGGTGTTTTCTATGTATTTAAGTATTTATACGTATCTATCTATTATATATATCGTCGTCTAGTACCTACAACACAAGCCTTACTGTGCTTACCGTAGGACTAGGTCGATTTGTGTAAGATTGTCCCGAAATATTTATTTATTTATTTACTATCTGTGCATCTCGTTCGCACTAAGATAGTACAAGCAAGATGCACAGATAGTAAACTCGATACTCGTTATCGAAAATCTCAATGTCACAACTCATGGTAAGGTAAGGGTACTTGCACATTTAGACTAGTATTTTTTTAGTTTGTAATCGACGAAAAAAACGGAGGAGTATTCGGTTGGCCCAATTGGTTAGGCGTCAGCCGCGATAGCTGGGGATGCGGGTTCGAATCCTGCCTTGGACGACGGAGGTCCTAGTCACTTTAGTTCTGTCAATATAAAACGGGTTCTCGAGTCGATACACGCATAACCTTTTATAGGGTAGTCCGATTAAAATAAAAATATAAAGGGTATACCCCCAAAAGGTAGTCCCATAATTACGCTACGCGGGTACGCTAAGGGTAGGAAAATATGGGACGATTGACTGTTCACTCGCTGATTGTAATGTAATTACATTATTGTTTATACTACTTAGTTACAGTCGGATAAACTCACCTGTAATCATATCGCATTGGGCGACATGTGATAGTGATAATGAGTGATACAATCTCACCCCAAGCGTTGTGTCATGTTCCCTTGTGCGATATAATTACACGTGAGTTTACCCGTCTGTAACAGTTTTAATTATATTATTGTTTATCCTTGTGTGTGCTTGTAATTCAATATTTCTCTTTCTCTCTATCTTTCTCTCTAAATTAGCACTCTAAAACATTTGATTGTCCTTATCCACGTGACGTTATGGTAATAGCGTTCTCGAAAATCGTATTTTGAACACGTGACCCCATCAACACAATACAACAATTACCATACAAGTTCAAAAGATTAATAAAACAATTGACGAAAAAAACGGCGATTTCTATTTTCCTTGCAATGTTTATTGTTTATTCAAAGATCAATATTTAACATTTTTTTGCTTTTGTTTCGCATACGGGCCATAATTAATTTAAAAAAGTGACGTCTTCAACATCTTATTGTGAGGTCAATAGCTTTTGGCCGCGGCTTCTTCTGTGCAAGATCCCACGAGGACGCATTAAGGTTAGCACACGTTACACCGGCCCGCGTCCGAGTCGAGGCTACCGTCGCGACATTTTGTAAGGAATGAATCACGTGACCACCGAGCCGCCCGGCTCGGGCACGGGCCAATCGTGCGACGGCCGTTACAGCTATTTAAAAAAGCTTGGCTCGGTCCGGTGATGGAAGGGCGACGTTATGTCGACGCGAAGTCGACGCGCGTCTGACGATCGTTGGATGGAATGATGCTCGTGTTAAAATCAATATTTGAGTGTCGGGCCGCTCCGGTGGGTCAACGGAATGCTCGGGCTCGGGACGTCGACGTGTAGGAGACGCGACGGTGTAACGTGAGTCATCCTTTATCGGGATATCAAGTGTCCTATCTCGCAATTCAGATCTCTTTCGATCTGTAAGACAAATTTCGTGTTAGTCCGTTTAGCACTATTAACGTATGCGGAGTGAAATTTGGACAAAGTTTGAATATATAAAATGTAAAAAACAAAAATCTAAAAAAAATATGTGTGTATGTCAATATCAAGTCTATATATCTGTCAATCAATCTGGTAAGTTTCATAAGGATTGGATGTTGGATTTTGTAATTATGGTAAATAACCAAGAACGCCGTCGTAAAACTGTATGTAATTTCTACAGTATACATCCCCTATGGCGGAAATCGAAGGTGGTGGAACATCTTGTACAAATGGGTGAGAGTCGAAGCACCATTTATAATATTTTAGCGTCTTTTACCTTAAAAACAACCACTGCTAAAAAGCCTGGTTCTGGAAATTATCCCAGCTTGAGCAAGTTTTCTGAGAGAGCTCGACTAAAGAAAATTACCGCCGGCCGTGTTGCTAAATCTTACAGAGAGCTCGGAAGAAAATTTTAATGTGACGGAAAAACTGTCAAAAAATATCTTGAAGACATGGGCATCGATAACCGGTGTAGAAAAGTTAAATCCACCGTCTCCGAAAATCAAAAATCCACTCAGAAAATACGGCTGCGTGAATTGGTCAAAGAAATATTTTACGCCAAAAACAATGTGACTTGCGTCATGGATGACGAGTCATATTTCACGTTAGATGGAACCGAGTGGCAAGGTTATTACTATTTTGAGAAGACCAATGGTCCAACTGATGAGAACGTGAAATATATTGAGCATACCAAGTTTCCTAAAAAAGTTTTGCTATGGCTTGCCATCAGGAACGCGGAATGTCCAAGGCGGTGTTCTTTGAATCAGGTTTAGCTGTGAACGCCGATCGCTACATAGAGCGTTGTTTGCCATTAGTGCGAGATTTCATAAATACGAGTCATAGAGGAGAAAATGTTGTGTTTTGGCCAGACTTAGCCTCAAGCCATTATTCCAAAAAAACACTTAGCAAAATGGCGGAGCTAAACATTCCATATGTACCGAAGACATCAAATCCACCTAATGTTCCGCAACTTCGCCCTATTGAAGATTTTTGGGCAAATCTGAAGAGGCGAGTATATTGCAATAATTTTCGGTCCATAAATGTGCAAAACTTGATTCGTAAAATAAAATTGGAGTTGAATAAAATGCCCACATCTATGTTTTCGACAGCGATGGACAAAGTTCCTCAGAACTGCCGTAAAGCATCTCGCATGGGAGTAAACTTAATTTTACATTAATCATTATTAGGTACTTTATTATAAAAACATAACTATTTAAAAAAATCATGGTGTTTTTTTTATTTAAAACAATATTGCACTTTGTCCAAATTTCACTCCGCATACGTTACGTGATTAAGTATAAACATGTTCACAAATTTTGCGATTATAAAATTAGTAGAAACTAGTATTGTAAAAGCAATAGTTTTAAAATAGTTGTATTATGCACTTTAATCACTTAGGTTGCGGGTGTAATGCAAATCTGTCCATCGGCAAAACTCGGATTTCGATCAAAATACGAAAGCATCATCCGAACTGTCAATAATTGTATTAAATGGGTCACATTTTCTTATCCATGAATATGGAACTGGTTGGCAAGAAATAGTTGATTGAAGTGACAAGAAATAGGTACCTAGGTAGTAAGTATTTGAAGATAAGTATTTATTAGTGATTGAAGTACCCAAACATGTTTCGTACAACGAAGAGAATTAATAGAAAATACTTTGACTATTATTAACACTTGTCTCCAGATCCTAGCTGCGTTCGCGTTGACGGAAGTCGCACACGGGTCGGACGCGCGACTCATGCGCACGACCGCGACGTACGACGCCAAGACGCGGGAGTTCGTCCTTCACTCGCCGGACTTTGAGGCTGCCAAATGCTGGGTTGGTAATCTAGGTAAAAACCGATTATGTCATCATTTATTTTATTTATCTATTAGCTATAAAGAAAAATTACACTCTAGTGTAAGTTTCTTTTGACGTAAAAAAAATTCACGAACGCGTAAGTGATAATGTTATTTATATGGGTAACTCTAACGTGATGGTGATGTTTTGTTACGTTAAAAACTTACACTCTTAGCGAACATTGAAGTTCGTGTATTTCGGGCATTTTTCTCTTTTACTCCAATTAAGGTGCCATGAGAGTGACAGAGACAATCGTCCGAAATTTACGAATATCGTTGTTCGTGGTAGCGTCTCTGAGCCAGATGCACGCATTGAGAATATCACCACCCCATCTCCTACTGGTGTCGGAAGAGGCGACAAAAGAAGACTTGTAGGATATGCAGACACCGAAACAACAGCTACTGCGGTCGCCAAAACGCGTCTATGGAAACTCCCCCCCATGATGATAATAGTCATATAGGCCTCATATCCAGTAGTTGAAGTCTTTCGGCTGAAATTAGTTGATGATTCTGTTGAAGCGTTTGACAATGTCGAATATAGATCTATGTATTCAAATACTTACATTCATCTAGCTTACACCGTAAATAGCTCGGAATATACAAAAAATGTACACGGTTACGGTGATTTGATTTCTTTATCATCCCATAAGTATTCCTGTGCTGCTAAAACGTGTGAGTGTACCCCAAGGACACATTCTATGACCTCAACTATTTGTCATATGTTTTATAATTTCATTACTTAGATTTGAATATGTGTAGCCTACCACAGGGCTACCAGATCTGTATCTAGACAGTATAACATTTGGTAATGATATTATAATGTGAGTCAATGGATTCCACACTTATTATAACCGAAGCAGTAAACTCAAACATGAAATATACGTAATAATGTTTTTATTTATAGTTAATCATGCTTTAAAAATAGTTATATCTTGTTTTGTAATTATGGTAATACTAACTGCAAGTCATAAAATACCCATTACAAAAGTTTTATGTGTTTATCGGTAGTTGATGTCATTGTTTTGTAAATTGCTAGTGTATGTTACTGCAAACCTTTGACATTGTTACAATGTTTCTAGAATAATATTAAAAAGTTTGAGGTTACAATATGTCAATAAAATTGAATCATGTTGTGTTTATGGAAGGTGACTGATGACTTATTGTCTTATAAATCTTCTTGCATGTCATTATTTATTTGCCATAAAATAAATGCGGCTATTTTATAACGGTCATAATGTTTTTTAATGATAATCTGAAACCACAATGACGTTTTTATATCATAGAGAGAAGAATGATATAAAACTCACCCTTCAGAAGTGTAAACAGGCTAAAGTTAGTTTTGAGGGATAAAGCTGCTGTCGCGTCCGTGGGCTTTAGCTCTAGATACCCACACGTGTCCCCTGGGTAGCGCCAAATGACCAGCACTCTCTGGTGGTAGGCTTTATAGCCGCGGCTTGTCACCACCCTCCTGCCTAAGCCATGTCGCTAAATGATCGCCGGATCGTGTTCCGACATGAAGGCAGTTGTAGCCATTTTGGGAAGGCGGGTCTGAACGGTATTGCTTTGCTTGCTAGCCGGTTTCAGTGCCATCAATTTGTTGCACCGGATGCCTGGTCGCGGAGGGTAGCGGGATCCGAAGCACGGTTCTCCGCTGGCCGACCGCAGGTAGTTGGGGGCCCAAGTAGGGACTTAGCTAACCCCGAAAGGCTGCCCCGCCAACTGTGAAAAATCCCGGAGGCGCGCTGTAGTGCCGGCTTGCGACCGGAGAGAGGACCCGACAGCCGTCTTCGGGGGGGTTCGGGCGTCCCCGCAGTCTCCAGATCAGGCTTCCAGCGTGTAGCAGACTGTTTGTGTGCTGCTGGGCGAGCAGCTTAGCATCTGTTCAACTGCCGCCTTCCAAGCCTATTCACATTATTTTAATGGCAAAAACAAAAATAAGAGCAAGTGTTTTTTTCAGCGGAAGCACGTCCTCTCACTCAAAGTGCACCTCTCGAACATCCGAGGCTTGCACTCCAATCTCGTGCCAGTCCACCACCATCTTGAGACTGAGAAGCCTCACTTGCTCTGCCTCACCGAGACGCAGATCGGATGTCCTATTGACGCGTCGTACCTGCACTACCCGGGATATGCCCTAGAGCACACTTTTGTGCAGAAGGCTGGTGTGTGCGTGTTTGTTCGCGATGACATCTGCTATCGGCGTCTCCGTAACCTTGAGGGGCCTAACCTTTCCAGTTTATGGCTACTGGTGGACCTCGGTGTTGAGCAAATTGTTTACGCCGTGGTTTACCGATCACACAGCGGTGACCAGGAGACAACCAGGCTCTTTGAGCAACTTAGTGATGCGGCGGGTGTGGCTCTGCAACGGTACCCGAGTGCGCAATTGGTTTTACTGGGGGACTTTAATGCTCATCACGAAGAGTGGCTGTGCCCATACCAGTTCACTGACCACGCAGGGAGAGAGGCGCGCAAGTTTGCGTTATCGCTGGATCTCTCTCAGCTGGTCGACCAACCAACCCGCATTCCGGATGTTGCGAGTCACACGCCTAATTGCCTGGACCTTCTGCTGACAACCGATCCGGACAGATATAACGTGTCAGTGTCATCCCCATTGGGAACTTCTGACCACTGTCTGGTGAAATCTGTGTCGCACCACTCACCTCCCGTCCTTAGCCCGAAGGGCTCGCGCCGTGTGTGGCGATACAAGTCAGCAGATTGGGACGAGATGCGGCATTTCTTTGCATCCTATCCTTGGCAGCCAACTTGTTTCAATAGCGATGATCCGTCGAGCTGTGCAGCAGCCGTTACTGACGTGTTGCGGCGGGGTATGGAGTATTACATCCCTACTCTGACGTAGCTGTTGGTGGCGCAGCTCGCCCGTGGTTTAATGCAGAGTGTGCTCAAGCGGAAGCGCTAAAGCACGAAGCGTATTTATCATGGGTCGATGCTCGCAGCTGCAAAGCTCCGGATGTATGCATTAAGAAACAGTTATTTAACAAAGCTGCCAAGTTCTGCAAGAAGGTCATGCAGAAAGCTCGATTCCTCCATGTTCGTCGTCTAGGGGCCAAACTTGCCGCATACCCATCTGGGAGCAAAGCGTTTTGGTCACTCGCGAAATCGGTTGAGTTGAATTTCTGTCGTCCATCACTACCTCCGCTGCTGAAACCAGACGGTTCACTGGCCCACACTGCGGAAGAGAAAGCGAACTTGTTTGCCTCTCTATTTGCGGAAAATTCACATTTAGACGCTGGTAGTGCCGTACCTCCCTCTTTGCCCCGCTGCGAAGTATCAATGGCTGAGGTGCGTATTCACCAAAGGGAAGTACTGAAGTCACTACGCTGTCTAGATGTGAATAAGGCTAGTGGTCCCGACGGAATTCCAGCAATCGTTTTAAAAATGTGTGCCCCTGAGTTGTCTCCTGTTTTGACGCGCCTGTATCGACTTTCCCTAAAGATGAGAAAATTTCCCGAAGCGTGGAAGCTTGCTAACGTGCAGCCTGTGCCTAAAAAGGGTAGCCGTGCTGACCCATCGAATTATCGTCCCATCGCAATCACTTCCATACTCTGCAAGATTATGGAACGTGTTTTGAACAACAAGCTCCTTGCGTACCTTGAAGGTAACGATCTCCTCAGCGACCGGCAATACGGCTTCCGCCGAAATCGGTCTACTGGGGACCTACTTGTGTACGCTACCCACATTTGGAGCGAGGCCATCGAGAAGCGCGGCGAAGCCCTCGCTGTGTCTCTCGACATTTCCAAGGCCTTCGATAGGGTTTGGCATGACGGCCTCCTTGGCAAGCTCTCTGCGTACGGAATCTCCGCTGGTTTGTGCTCTTGGATTTGATTTCCTGAGGCAGCGATCTATTAGGGTCGTAGTGGATGGTTGCACATCAGATCGCATGGCAATAAATGCCGGAGTGCCTCAGGGTTCGGTTCTTTCAGCCACCCTCTTTTTGCTGCATATAAACGATCTGCTTAAACCCGGTATCTTTGGGAATGCAGACGACAGTACGGTGACTGAGAGATATTTTTCTGAGGCCCAAACTACCGGTGGAGAGACTGAGTCCTTTGGGAAAGCTTTGGTTGAGCGAACGAACCAGACCTTGAAGGCCGTTGATGAGTGGGGCGAAGCTAACTTGGTTAGGTTTAACGCCTCCAAAACACAGGCGTGTTTATTCACCGCCAAAAGGAGCCTTTTTAACTTGACTCCTGCTTTCCAGAATGTGTCCTTAACAATTACAGACCACCTCGAGCTGCTTGGGGTTAAATTTACCACTAAGCTGAACTTCGGCGCCACTATTGAGGCCAAAGCGAAATCCGCTGCTAAAAAACTAGGAGTCTTACATAGGGTGAAGCGGTACTTCATGCCGGAACAGCTCCTAACACTTTACCAAGCGCAGGTTCGGTCGTGTATGGAGTACTGTTGCCACCTTTGGGACGGGTCTGCCAAGTATCAGTTGGCCGCTTTGGATTCAATAGAACGCCGAGCTCGCAGACTCATTGGCGATCCTAAATTAGTGAGTGTAAGGTTGCAGAGTCTTGAGCATCGCCGCAAGGTTGCTAGTTTGTCTGTGTTTTACAGGATACATTTTGGAGAGTGTGCTCAGGAATTGCACGATTTAATTCCGCCATCTCCGTTCCATCACCGGACGTCCAGGCGAGGGGAGCAGTTTCATCCTTACGTTGTGAATATTCCATTCATTCGCACGAAGCGATTCGCTTCTACCTTCCTAATGCGGACTGCTAAGGAATGGAATTCGCTCCCTTCGTCTGTATTCCCGGCAAGATATAATTTGGGTCTCTTCAAGTCAAGAGTGAATAGGCTGTTACTGAACCAACGTGCTACACCTTCGACCTCGTCGTCACTTACCATCAGGTGCGACTGAAGTCAAACGTTGGTCAGTCTTGCATAAAAAAAAAAAAAAAAAAAAAAAGTTAAATACAGAAGACCGAAGCCATAATAGCACTGCTACCTTTCAGGTATGTAGTGTTGTGTTCCAGATGGTGAATAAGGTTCCCAGAGCTCCAACCCACTTATAGGTCGGCAACGCGCTTGTGACTCCCTTGGTGTTGCGAGTGCCCATGGGCGACGGTAATTGCTTACCATCAGGCAATCCGTCTGCTCGTTTGCCACCTTTGTCATAAAAAAAAAAATATATATATATAATTGTTTGTATATGTAATTTGTTTTAGTCATAAATAAATGTTTTGACTTACTTAGTGATACAAATATTTATTAACTTTTTAATTCTAAGTCTTTTAACCCGTTCTCTGTTACAGGTCGTACGTGTACGCACGCGTTAGTGTTCGCCCAACTGATCACCCCAGACGGAACCATCCATGGTCTCCATGGATTCGTGGTGCCCATCAGGGATCCTGAAACTTTGGAGACGTACCCTGGCCTCATTGTTGGGGACATGGGGGAGAAGATTGGAGTGAACGGCATTGATAATGGGTTTGTATAACTACTTTTTTTTATTGTTTTATTGGTGACTGTGGGATACAGATACAGCGTCAGGGGTCATACGGTACCTTAAGAAAAGTTTAGGCCTGACACTCCTGTTTTTGTTCTAAGTTTTAAAAGTGTCAGCATTGCGATACAACGAGGAAATTCTGCCAGCATCCTTGGTACAATGCCTCAAGGGACTTTTTTTAGATTTAAAGCAATAACTAGTTAAGTACTCGTTGTTTGTTTTAATGAATGTAATTATTGTAAATAAAAAAAGTTTTTTGTTTTTTAATATTTTTATGGTTTTATAAATGATAAGAACAGCTCTACTCACGTTTGTTTAGTCAGTCGCGCGACGTGTTTCGGAGTAGATAGGCTTCCATTTTTTTTGTTATGGTTCCTGAATAGATAAATCGTCATTCTTAACAACTTCCATGTCCCGTGAGTCATATGTGACTCATGGACCCCTTACCCAGTAGGTAATGTTAACATTACCTACTGAAATCTTTCTGATGGTTGGTAATGCTGGTTATTGCCTACGGTTTCTGGACCCGTGTGTCCCGAAATTTTTTTTTGAAGAATTATGTATGTTGTACGTGTATCTTTATTAAAAAAAAGGATACAGCTAATAAGGCATTACAATAACTAATTAACTAATTGCCGTAGCGAAGGTGTTAAATAAAAAAATGCCAAGGGCATTGTACTGAGG
This sequence comes from Grapholita molesta, assembly GCA_022674325.2. Taxonomy (NCBI): domain Eukaryota; kingdom Metazoa; phylum Arthropoda; class Insecta; order Lepidoptera; family Tortricidae; genus Grapholita; species Grapholita molesta. The sequence goes on along the minus strand of CP053130.2, from coordinate 16,572,247 downwards.
ACGCTTGCAACAATTCCTTGTTCTGATATGTTGTGCGTGGAAGCCGCCAGCTCTTCAATCACCAGTTACGTCAAGACGCTTCGCGATTTCTGCGAAAAGTTTTATTTTTGTTGCGTTTCAAAGTTTTTTTTTTTCAGATTCATGATGTTCAACCAATACCGGATACCGCGCGAGAACCTGCTGAACAGAACAGCTGATGTCACCGAGGAGGGAATATACGAGAGCTCCTTCTCGGAGCCTTCTAGGATACTTGGAGCTGCCCTGGAGAACTTATCTGCAGGTACTGTTTATATACACGATGATAATTGTGATATTATCTAAGAAAAGGGATGTTATTGTCGATGGCGCTTATGTCGTTGTTCAAGATTGCGCGATACAAATGTAACGCGGTTCGACGTAAGTGCCATCGACCATAAGGTTCCTTTTCATAGATAATGCGACAATTGGTGTTCACGAAAATAAATAAATGACAGGACTTTCTTATACAAATGCCTGAGCCCCACGGTAAGCTCAAGAAAGCTTATGTTGTAGGTACTCAGCCAACGACATATATATTATAAAGATATTTATATAACATATACTCATGACTCAAGAACAAATATCTGTGCTCATCACACAAATAAATGCCCATACTGTCAATTAATTATCTATGTATTTAAGAATTTGCATATCATATATCGTCGGGAATAGTGCAATACCGCGTAACCAACAAATTTAATGCAATGAGATACAGTTTCTTTGTACAGTCAACCAATTTGACCACTTCGTTCCTTGTCATAGTGAAAATCTATACGAAAGACGCGAAAGATCTCTTATTAACGTCACACTGACAAGGTTCGAAGTGGCCTAGAAATCGATTTGGTTGATTCATTGTTTGAATTTCGAACTCTATCGATATTTGTAGTTACGCGGTATTGCAGTATCCCCGGCGATATATCGTTGTTTGATTACCCACAACACAAGCCTTCTTGAGCTTACCGTGGGGCTCAGTATTTGAGACATTATCTATGAAAAGGGACCTTATTGTCGATGGCGCTTACGTCGAACTGAGTTGCGTTTGTATTGTAACATCTTGAACAACGACGTAAGCGCCATCGACAATAAGGTCCCTTTTCATAGATAATGTCACATTTGTGTAAGAATGTCCTGTATAATAAAAGTCATTTGGCCTTCAGATAACGGTTTATTGACATGTCGCGCGCCTTGTTGTTATGGTGCGCGCAATCAGTTGATGACGATTGCTGATAAAATTTATTGGACTTAAAACCATGAGCTGATAAACTTGGGAATTGCAATCGTAATCCAGCGATTACTATTGCAATACAATACAATACAATAGAATACAACTATAAATAAATAAATATTTCGGGACAATCTTACACAAATCGACCTAGTCCTACGGTAAGCCAGTAAGGCTTGTGTTGTAGGTACTAGACGACGATGTATATAATAGAGAGCGGAAGATCAGCGCTGGCTCCTGAGCTGGCAATATGCTGAGTTGAGTCCATTTTGTGATGCACACCAGGTGTATTATTTTTTTCTTTCTTTGTTTGACATTGTTTTTGTATATGTGTTGTCACAAATAAATGTTTTTTATCTTTAAAAAAAAAAAAGATAGATACGTATTAATACTTAAATACATAGAAAACACCCATGACTCAGGAACAAATATCTGTGCTCATCACACAAATAAATGACCCGACTGGCATTCGAACCCTCGGCTTCATAGGCAGGGTCACTACCCACTAGGCCAGACCGGTCGTCACCTATGATGATTATTTAGAAATAGATGTTATGTAAGGTGTTCGTTTATTCGATGCAAATATTTTTACAAACTCGTATGGCGGGTTGGTACCTTTTATCTGCAGCTGACTATACTCGGTCCTTAGGGTATAGTTAAGTATGACCTTTTATGGTGTTATTTTTTGGAGAAAACTGAAATGTAACAAATATATTACGTAAAAACATCCTGTAAATCTGATTATTAAACGAGAACTCATTGAACAGATTCTACCACCACTTTTACCTACCACTTAACTGTAAATGGTCACAAAAATAGATCACATCACATTTCAGCTGTATCTAGTCCACTGCTGGACATAGGCCTCCCACAGATATGACTTGTATCATTTTGTTGCCATAGTCGCCATGCTTGGCAGGCGGGTTGTCGACCGCAGTAGCTGTAGATTGGGTTTCGACGGACGCTGCTGCCCGTCCGTAGGATTTTTCCCTTTGTCGACTCTTACGACAACCGCGGGAGGAGATGGAGCCGGCATCACACGGCATCAGAAATGAATATTTTCTTCGGTAAATAAATACAAAAAAATATATGAAAAGATGTCTAAAATAAATTGACAAACACTAAATGAAAATTATTACCTATTTACAAATAAAAAAAAATGGCTCTTATTTTTCTTAGATATCTTGATTTCTATTTTAAGAAAATTGTTTTAAACTAATATGTCGTGTGTTGAAATTAGAACGCGGTGCCACATTTCTTCTAACTATGCCACATCTCTCCCCGGCTGCTGGCACAGAATATGCATAGCTGACATTAATGTTAACACGTTCCCAGGTCGCATGGGCATTATGCAAGAGAGCTGCAACTCTATAGCGGCGTGCGTGTCCATCGCGGTGCGGTACGCGGCGACGCGCGCGCAGTTCGGCAGCGCTGCGCGAGAGATACCGCTGCTTGAGTACGAGCTGCATGTTAGTGTACAACATATCTGTGGCCATAGTGAATAAGGGTATAAGTCACCCGGGTATTTTTTTTTTTATGACATAAGGTGGCAAACGAGCAGACGGATTGCCTGATGGTAAGCAATTACCGTCGCCCATGGGCACCCGCAACACCAGGGGAGTCACAAGCGCGTTGCCGACCTTTAAGGGGGGTTGGAGCTCTGGGAATCTTACTCACCATCAGGAACACAACACTACATACCTGAAAGGTAGCAGTGCTATTATGGCTGTGGTCTTCTGTAAGGAGGAGGTACTTCCCCAGTTGAGCTTCTCCAGACTCGAGCGTGATGGTACTTCGCTGTGCCCTACTTCTCATTGTCGGACGTAGTTTAAGGACATACCCGGGTCCAAAACTACGGTATGTCCTTAAACTACGTCCAACAAGAGGTAGGGCACAACGATGACCATCACGCTTGAATCTGGAGCAGCCCAACTGGGGAAGTCAAGGAAACTCAATGTCACAACTTATGGTAAGGGTACAGGTTGCCAGCTTTTTGGTCACCAGTTTTGGACCCGGGTATGTCCTTAAAACAATGAGAGGGAGGGCACAGCGATGACCATCACGCATGAATCTGGAGCAGCCCAACTGGGGAAGTACCTACAGAAGACCACAGCCATAATAGCACTGCTACCTTTCAGGTATGTAGTGTTGTGTTCCTGATGGTGAGTAAGGTTCCCAGAACTCCAACTCCCCTTAAAGGCCCGCAACGCGCTTGTGACTTCCCAAGTGTTGCCCATGGGCGACGGTTATTGTTTACCATCAGGTCCGTCTGCTCGTTTGCAGAATAGCCTTTGACATAAAAAAATTGGCTAAAAAGGCCACAAGTCCTATAAAATGTACGGCACTTGTACCCTTTTTCGCTGTGCTAATTTGACTTATACCCTTTTTCACTAGGGCCACAGATATACAATAGGCATCATTATACACTTTGATTTACAGTAGATTAAATAGCCAGTAACTGGCCACTTTTCAATAACTGGCCACCTCAAGCGAATTCTAATTGCCTATAAACGAAGTTCATAGTTAACTAGTACCCCTTCTGGCCACCTTATACTGTAAATGAGTCAAGGCACGGAACCGGTTTAAAAAATAGCTGTTAAAACCGGTTTATTTCGGTTTTACTCTGAACTATTATGAGAACGCGAACTATTATTCGACGATTGACGACGGCCGGCATGCCGCGTGTGCCGTGTAAATACAGACACGTAGCAAATTGCTACTAGCAACTTATGCTTCTTTGGAATAAACCGGTTTTTAAAGTTCCAAACCAGTTAACTTGACAAGAACTTTATGAAAATGTTCCCCTACAAACCGGTTTAAAAATAACGGTTTCGCGAGTGAAACCGAAATGATAAGGTTTTACGACAATGATAACGGTTTGGAAATTTAACCGGTATCCGAGCTTTGAAATGAGTTCTGTTTACATATATATATTTCTATTGGAATTTGAATGACTGGCTAGTTGGCCACCCTTCAATAACTGGCCAAATCACACTAAAACGAATTCTAATTGCCTGTAATCAGAGTTCATTTTTGGTATAATGTGTGTTAATGGAGGGTGACCAGTTTAATTACTACTATTCATAATAATGTCGATCGTATTTATTTTTTGTGAGGATCAAATGTTTGTATCGGATCAACAAATTAGCTGATTATGCGTCAGTCAACACGTTCGCTGCGGCATCGGGCCGATCGACCCCGCAACATCGTTAACTAATTGCCGCAGGGAAGGTGTTAGCTCGGACTGAAGATAAATAAAACCAACCAAGTGCGATTAGGACCCGCGCACTACGGTTTCCGTACCAAGACGACAAGACAGTACAAAAACACGTTTTTTCTTGTATGGGTTCAACCAACTATTCTTTGTCCGTCGTTGCCATGGTTAAGTTCCCCTGGGTCACTCTTCAAACCAAAGTTGATTTGCATTTAAATACATATAGATATTTATAGAAGCTATATGTCCCTTCCATAACGGGTCACCTACCAAGCGCAGCGTACGCAGGGCCACATTTCTTGTAACAAACTTTGCTTCATTTGTCCCCTGGCTGATGGGATAGAATAACAACAACAAATAGTTCCATCGCTTTTGATACGCTGATTAATTTATTAAGCAGAAGGAAAAAAAGTGAACCTACTCAAATACCGTGACTTGTGGAAACATGTCAGTCTTGTGACGACAATTAATCATGACATCTGCATGGAAATTAATTTTTTGTCTTTTTTTCCATTGTAATATTGCTTAAAGTTTATGAAGCGATCATCATATCTAAGTATTTATAGAAAAATGCTTAATTAGCGTCACAAAACTGACTTGAATTAGACTCTGGACGTCTTACAGCTGAATTAATGATGATGATTATTATTTTTATCGTTTACTTGTTGTGAAAAATAATATAGTTAGGTGGTATAGTTAATTTGGGTCTTTTCAAGGCAGGACAGGAGTGAATAGGCTGTTACTGAACCAGCGACACTTACCATCAGGTGTGACTGAGGTCAAACGTGGACAGTCTTGTATAAAAAAAACTACCTCTGTTAATAGCAATGGCGGATTTTCGGCTACGTTGCGGCGGCGGTGGTATTCAAAATATACATCGAGAGTTTCGCCAGGGTATACCTGAAGATTGTGGAGGCTTCCAACTCCGGGCAGAAGGTTGACAATCTGGTGAGTGTTATATGGTTTTAGAAAGTACACTAGGATAACCGAAGCTTAAGGCTAGCGGCCCACTGTACTGATAAAAGTACAAAATAATTTTTACATTTGAACAGAGAATAGAATTAAATCTGCTGCTTAGACGGGGTATTATTTTCATAAAATACTATAAGAAATTACTTGTATCTATATTATTTTTACTACATGTCTTTAATGGAACAGCTGTTATAATCTATTGAAATAAAGTCACATTTTAGTTTCTTCACTATTCAGACGCTGCCAATTATTTTGATAGTTTTATATTACAAAAAAATATTACATTACATCCTTACAAAATTGACTGAGCCCCGCGGTACTTAAGAAAGCTTCTATTTTGGTTGGGTATTCTTTCATCACAACTGCTTGTAAAAGCCTGGGATTCGGGCTTAACTCACACTTTCGTAACTTCTGTTCTGTTCTCCTCTGTTTACGCTAGTAAACAATTTCTTTTTCAGAGCGAGTCTGTGTCAGAAATCCACGCCATGGTGTCTAGCAGTAAGCCGATGACGACCTGGACCGTGCTGCGGGCGGCGCAGCAGTGCCGAGAGGCTTGCGGGGGTCACGGGTTCATGAAGGTAATTTACTACTCAGTATCCTTTCTGAAAGACAAATTCCAAAATTTGAGTTTCGTTTATATGGGTGAGTTAACAATTTTGCGTTTTTGTTTTGTCCTATCAACTAGAGGAAAACAGAAGCATAATTTGATAGAAGAATTGTAGCATAGCGTTCTATTAGCACAATACTCAAGAGCATGAGAGAATCTTAAATGAAAGAAGTTTATATGAGACATTATCTACATAAAGGGACCTTATTGTCGATGGTACTTACGTCAAACCGCACCGCGTTTCTATTGCGTCAACTTGAACAACGACATAAGCACCATCGACAATAAGATCCCTTTTTATACATAATGTCACATATTCTGACCTATCGAAATTTTATTGACCAATTAAAACTTATTCAATACTAGCTTTTCCTCGCGACTTCGTCGGCCAGCAATGCCCATCTCTAAACCATGGTTGCGGGATAAAAATTATCCTATGTCCTTTCTCGTAGCTCAAACTCTCCATACCAAATTTTATACCAATTGTTTCAGCGGTTTAAGCGTGAAGAAGTAACGGACAGATAGAAAAACAGACTTACGCATTTATAATATTTGTATGAAGTATAAATTAAAAAAAAAAATTTTTTGGTCTTTTCTGTCCGTAAAAAAAAGCGTTTTTTTCAGAGGGCGAATCTGGGCGAGATTCGCAGCAACCACGAGGCTACAGTCACGTACGAGGGAGACAACAGTGTTCTGTCCCAGCAGGCTGGGAACTGGCTGCTCCGGCAGTACGAGAGCCGGGGCCAGGACTCGCCCCTGGGCACCGTGGCCTTCCTCAGTAACATCGAGGAAATTATGCAGAGGAGATTCGATTGTACGGAAACTAGGCAGCTGATGAATGCTGAATGTAAGTTCATACATACATACATTTTAGCAGTATGCAGTCCACTGCTGGACATAGGCCTGCCACAAATATGACTTGTATCATCTTGGGGGGTAGTTGCCATTAGTCGCCACCGCAGTACCTGTAGATTGAGTCTCGACGGACGCTGCTGCCCGTCCGTAGGATTTTTCCCTTTGTCGCCTCTTACGACACCCGCGGGAGGAATGGGGTGGTGCAATTCTAGCCAGCCGGCATCATGGCCTGGTGAATGTAAGTGTTTTCTGTAAAATGTATGAACACGGCTTTACTCGACTTTGTTTTGTTACTGACGCGACCAAATTTATACAATACGACGGCACCCGAACTGAATCAATGATTGTAATAACCTCGTAACGCTCAGTGTGCATTACAATGTACACTCCCTTTCAATGGAGTTGAAATCTTTTATAAAAGGAAATAGGGTAGAATTTCTTTTGTTTTCGTTTTTCGTACAAAAGAAAATTTAACCCAACTGCATAGTAAGGTTGGTTTTAACTATTAAATATTTTAGTATTTTTTTTCATATCCATTATTATGGAACTTTATTGTTGTCAAAGCGAAAAATTACGTTTGACGTTAAACAATTAAGATCCATATTAAGGTAATGGCAGCAATGTTGGACATTTAGCTGACAGGCACCAATGATGGACACTTAGTTCTTATTTCAAAAATCATTAAGTTATAAATTGAATGTGTCCCAACAAATTCACAACACTTAACTCCTTTGAAATAAGTACTAATGTTCATGATTGGTTCTGTGTCCATTACTGGTGCCGTCACCTTAATAGATATAAAAATATCTCGACAACCTCGACACTGGCAGAATCATCAAACCCTGATAGAGTTATAATCCGCAAAGATTGATTGATTGTTTTGTTACAGTTATACTATCTACTTACCAATGGCTAATATGTTTTCTTCTGAAAGAAACTCACGAGAAATACGAATCTCTCATCGCAAGCGGCCTCACAAAGTTTCAAGCTAAAGCTAAGTGCCAGGTGTACAAATGGCAGACTCTTACTGAGGTGTACGCGGAGTATTTGGCTCTCATTTTCAGTTGGGAGGCCATTGGGAAGAAAGAGAAAGCGTTACAGCCGGCGTTGGAAAGATTATTCTTGCTGTACGGATTGTGGTCGATGGATAGGTGAGTGTTTTTCTTGCACTTTTATACACAAAACTTTAGTGAGATTATCTGATGGATACCATTGGTATCGTGGACTTCTGGCCGTAGGGTTGTTTCGGAGGTTCCGAGGCAATATGCCCACTGCTGCGATGCCAAACTATAGATAGTTTTTTTAATGTTATTTTATGTATTTAGTTTTTTTTCCTCAAACATGCACTACAATGTTGACATTATGTTCTTTATGTCTTTAGAGTATGTGGTTGCAGGATAGGCTAGGCAAAAGGAACGAGAGGTCGTTAAGGCTGACATTGCCGGCCTAAGGCCAGCAAAGTCCTCTTTTTTAATTGCCATTCTACATAAATTTTTAGCACAACATCATGGAATTTTTTTTGTAGTTTTATAACATTCTGCCACTACGCATATTAACAGTAATCAATTTTACAAAAAGATTATACAAAAATTTACCTTTATTACCTGGAGTTTTTTTTTATTGTATTGCATGTTTGAGAAAAGCACTATACATACCTCGGCGTGAAAAGGGGTTGTCGTCCTCCTAACAATCCGGCCTCTGTAGTAATGTACTATATTTTTTAAGCACGGCGTCTCTGTTCATGAACATCGTACTTTGTATCACTGTCCTTGCCGGCTTTGTATCACTGTCATTGCCGGCTTTGTATCACTGTCATTGCCGGCTTTGTATCACTGTCATTGCCGGCTTTGTATCACTGTCCTAGCCGGCTTTGTATCACTGTCCTAGCCGGCTTTGTATCACTGTCCTAGCCGGCTTTGTATCACTGTCTTAGCCGGCTTTTTATCACTGTCCTAGCCGGCTTTGTATCACTGTCCTTGCCGCCTTTGTATCACTGTCCTAGCCGGCTTTGTATCACTGTCCTAGCCGGCTTTGTATCACTGTCCTTGCCGCCTTTGTATCACTGTCCTAGCCGGCTTTGTATCACTGTCCTAGCCGGCTTTGTATCACTGTCCTAGCCGGCTTTGTATCACTGTCCTAGCCGGCTTTGTATCACTGTCCTAGCCGGCTTTGTATCACTGTCCTAGCCGGCTTTGTATCACTGTCCTTGCCGCCTTTGTATCACTGTCCTAGCCGGCTTTGTATCACTGTCCTAGCCGGCTTTGTATCACTGTCCTAGCCGGTTTTGTATCACTGTCCTAGCCGGCTTTTTATCACTGTCCTAGCCGGCTTTGTATCACTGTCCTAGCCGGCTTTGTATCACTGTCCTAGCCGGCTTTTTATCACTGTCCTAGCCGGCTTTGTATCACTGTCCTAGCCGGCTTTGTATCACTGTCCTAGCCGGCTTTGTATCACCATCCGGCCACCCTACATTCGGCCGTCTATACCACAGTCGGCAAGCCCTTCTTTCCCAGCTTCTGCAGTAACGTACTATTACTCGTGTCAGGCACCTGGTGGAGCTGTACCAGGGCGGGTTCGCGGCGGACGGGGCGGCGGCGCGGCTGGTGCGCGCGGCGCTGCAGCAGCTGTGCGCGGCCGCGCGGCCCGACGTGCTGGCCGCGGCCGACGCGCTCGCGCCCACCGACTTCGTGCTCAACTCCGTGCTGGGCCGCAGCGACGGCAAGGTTGGCCACCGGCTCATTCACTCGAAACTCGACTAGCTAAATAGAAATCATTTATTCAAGACAATTTACAAAAGAAATTTAACACTAAAAATTATTTGAAAAAACTGCCTCGAAATGGTCCAGACTCAAAATGATGCTAGCCCGGGTAGCCAGCGCTGGTCTTCCGTCGGGGCCATATTTTATGGTTCAATCGTCATCATCATATCAGCCAAAGGCCCTCCACTGCTGGACATAGGCCTCCCCCTAAGCGACCCACAGTGACCGGTTCTGCGCCACTCGCATCCAGTGGATTCTCGCGATTTCTATTATATCATCGGTTGGACCTTGTGGGGGGTCTTCCCACACTGCGTGGCTCCCACTCGAAGACACATACGCCCCAACAGCCATCGTTTCACGTGCAATATAGTGTCCCACTGTCGTTTATGATTAGCGATCCGGGAGGCTATATCGGTTACTTTAGTTCTGCTGATAATGACGTCATTTCTAATGACATCGCGCAGATACACTCCCAGCATAGCCCTCTCCATTGCCCTTTGGGTGACTTTGAGCCTTCTTATGAGACAAGCGACCATAATAGAATAGAATAGAATAATTATTTATTCATGAGCACATACTATTTACATAAAACAAGAAACAGTTAAACAGACGATCATAAAACATTACAAGAGGTGTCACGAATACATACATACATATCAGCCGTATGCAGTCCATTGCCTCCCACAAATGACTTGTATCATCTTGGGGGTAGTTGCCATAGTCGCCACGCTTGGCTGCCGGGATGCCGACCGCAGCAGCTGTAGATTGGGTTTCGACGGACGCTGCTGCTCGTCCGTAGTATTTTTCCCTTTGCCGCCTCTTACGACACCCGCGGGAGGAGATGGGGTGCTATTCTAGTCAGCCGGCATCACACGGCAAATGCCACGAATAAACAGAATTCATTTCCAGTATAAATTGGCCAGTTATAAATAGGTACAGTCGCGGAATGAAAAGGTTGACTAGTTCTCAAACAAATTCATTTACAAGTGGCAAACACATGTTACATTTTTGAACTGTGTAATAGACGAGAGTGTTGTATTGAAAATTATGTTTAACTGTTTGACAACAAAGTTCAAATTTACTAAGTCGAATGTTCCTGAAGAGTTGAACTAAAACCTTTTTATCAAGATTAGATATAAAATTGTCTCCAGATTGATAAATCCTCTTCGCTTATATATTGCGATCCTCTTTTTAGCTTCCTGAAATAACTGAAGAATGAATGAGATAAAAAAAAAAAAACATTTTAATTTTAACTCGCCTCCCTAAAATGCAAAGAGGTAAATATCTCATTGGGGTCGTAAGTATCTGTCATGTAGTGAAGTGACATTCATTATGACGGAAAGTGTCATACTTCCTCGGTCGATGAAGCAGATACTGATAATGAGAGGTAGGACACAGCAATGACCATCACGCTTGAATCTGGGGCAACCCAACTGGGGAAGGACCTCCTCCTTACAGAAGACCACAGCCATAATAGCACTGCTACCTTTCAGGTATGTAGTGTTGTGTTCCTGATGGTGAGTAAGGTTCCCAGAGCTCCAACCTCCTTAAAGGCCGGCAACGCGCTTGTGACTCCTTTGGTGTTGCGGGTGCCCATGGGCGACGGTAATTGCTTACCATCAGACAATCCGTCTGCTCGTTTGCCGCCTATGTCATAAAAAATATATATATACCGAGCAAGCAAAAACAGATCTTAAGCTGGTCAACCTTTTCATTCCGCGACTGCACCTTTTAGTGAACCGATTTTGTATTTATTTATAACATTTTTTTCCAGTTATACCAAAACCTGCAAAAGGAACTTTTCCACACACCAGGCGGTATGGAGCGAGCGACATGGTGGCGAGACATCATTCACACGCCGGCATCGAAGCTATAAACTGTGAGCTAACACAACACACATGTAGCCCTTATGCCTTTGGCATTAAGGTCTATATACAATCAATTGTCAGCTAACACAATGCACTACCCATATGTAAACCTTATGCCATTGGCATTAAGGTCTATATATAATCAATTGTCAGCTTAAACAAGACACCCATGTGTAGTCCTTATGCAATTGATATTAAGGTCTAATCTAAAACTGTCATCTAATACAATTCACTACCCACATGTAGTTCTTATGCGTTTGATGATAAGGTCTATAGTTCGTCGTAATATAGTTCAGTAGATTCTGAGCTGAGTCTATTCGCTGTTAGAGTCGGAAGCAAGAAAGGTTCAGAGCGAAAATTGTTGGTTAATAGTTGTGACATTATCTAGCAAAAGGGACCTTATTGTCGATGGCGCTTACGTCGAACCCGCGTTGCGTTTGTATTGCGGCATCTTGAACAACGGCGTAAGCGCCATCGTCAATAAAGTCGCTTATCATAGATAATGTCACCATTAATACATTCACTGGCACTATGAGAGTAATAGACCAAAGGATACAAACTGCTACGCCACGTCTGTCGACGTACCGTCCGTGAACTTGTTATGTTTATTGTTAAATTAGAAACCATTTTTTTTTCATAGTACTTTTTTTTTAAATTAGATAAATCAGGCGATTTTTAAGAGAGCAATTTAAAAGCTGTCATATTCACCTCTTTATTTTCTTCACCATAACTTTAACAATAAAATCTTGAATCTTATTTTTTTTATACCACAAAGGTGGCAAACAAGCGTGCGGCCCGCTTGATGGTAGGCGATCACCGCAGCCTATGGACGTTTACTAATACCGAGGCATCATTCACGCATTGCCGACCCCAATTTAAATTTTGCCAGATTAATTTTGAGAGAGAGAGAGAGCTGTAATAATTGATGAAACGTAGACAAAATCGAGGTATAATGTAAATAGCATTTGCAAGAAGAAAGTTTACACAGCTAATTTTGAATCTACTGTCTAAAGTCATAGAGTATATAATTCCTTAACAGCTTATTGTTAAGTTGCGCCTAAGTTTTTCAACCAACCATGGACCTTTCTATATTTACTTAAGGACTACATGTACATTAATCGTGATATAGTTGCAGCCAGTATGGCCAAATATATCCTAACAACCTTGCTATATAAAGATCTGTATAGATATATTTAGCTACTTTGGTTGCTAACTATTTGACGCTGACTATAGCGTAATTAATTGAATCAGGCGTTACTTTGCGGAAGTCCATATTATTAACAACAATAATATTACTTTGCTATTCCGCTGTTTAATAACGTGCTAGTCAATCAGTGCTAACCCGTTATATTTACTTGCGTATTTTTTCATGCATTAATGGTCCCTCCCTCCCACCGCAAAATTAAATACGCAAATAAACATAACAAACCACCACCAATAATACCAAAACTCGACACGTGTTTCGCCTCTCTACGAGGCATCCTCGTAGATGAAAAAATACGCAAGTAAATATAACGGGTTAGCACTGATTGACTAGCACGTTATTAAACAGCGGAATAGCAAAGTAATATTATTGTTGTTAGCTGACTATAGCGGTTTCAATGCAATATTTCATTATGGAATATTGCGAGGTTTTTATACCAGCATCCAAAGGGGCGTCAGATCAGATTCTACAGTCGAGATAAATATATCGGAGCTGTGGAGGTGGTCACAAATATCGGAACAACGCCTCTATTGTCAAGGCGATAAAGTACATGTTCCGATATTTATGACCACGTCCACAGCTCCGATATATCTGATGGCGACTGTAAATTCTTTGATATGTTAATGTTAAATATGAATTTGTATTCGCAGTATTTTTCGTTCACACAGTCCGATTTTTTTTTATCGACGTGAATATCCGATAAAGTAGTGCAAGATTTAGATGAATATTTTAAAGTTTAGTCATATGAATCTGTAGTTATATAAAATTAAACTAAAAGTTGTCAAACGCATTTTTATGCCAAAAAGCAATTTACGATGTACCTATCGTATAAATCTATTTTATTATTTTTATTTTAGCATATGTTTTTAAACGCATTTTTTAAATACGTTAATGTATTAATTGCATGCATATTATTTTTAATTTTTATTATTTTAAGTGTAATTTAATTATGATATTTTCGTAGGGACAACGTGTGATAATTTTTCAGGATTAACACAAGTTTAACGTGACATTTTGTCGCTGCAAGTTATTATCATCCTAAAATTGTTTATCTTTTTTTTTAATTGTATGTACTTTTTTGTCATAAATGACTTAGAGTTTAGATTTTGACAGACAATTTAAATTATTTTGACAGTTTATCCAATGGATTCTTTTTCTAACCTACATTCAATTTAAGTCTGATAGTCTTGATTATTTTGGATAAAAAATCTGTGTCTTGTGGTGGATGTGCCGTCGACGCGAACGAGTAGTCGGCACTTTCCCAAGTCTGTTATGTCGACATAAAGTCGTTGGATTTGTATGAGAGGATTAGTATTGCAGATTTAAAAAAAAATATTATGACTTCTATACATCAAAATGTATCTTACTAAATGTAAAAAAATTAAAGAGACGGGATAAGGCGTCACGTTAATTTATGATAGTCCTTTGAAGTGTCAAAAAAAAGTGGATTGCGAAAAAAAAATCCAACAGTTTTTGGGTTGCTACTCAAAACCACAAGAATTATCGATTCAAAATATTAAGTAAATGTCACAATTTTTGTATAGGTCAGTATTATATTAAAATTGATAATAAAACGATTCTGAGTAGCAACCCCCGAAAATTAGGTAAAAAAATAAATGATAAGAGTGTATCATTATAAATAAAAACTGCCTTAAATTTTGTTCAGGTGTTAAAATAATATATTATGTTTACTTATTTTAATTGTAAGATAAATATAACAATGCAACATGGCTATCAAGTTATAATCTGATAAGGGACAATCATTTATTGTTTCTGGGAAAATCTTACAAGGTACAAGGAATATAGTTATAACAAAAATGTGCACAAGTCTAAGTGTAAGGCTTGAGTATGCTCGGAGCGGAGCGGGCGGCGGGGCGGGCAGGAAAGCGGGCAGCGCGGCGGGCAGCGGAGCGGGCGAGCGTGAGATAGAGCGTTCGGGCACAGAAACTGGTCTCAATACACGCTCACCGCTCGGGTGAATTGGACGCATCCACCATAACGTCGATGTCAGACTTTCATGATTTGAATTTATGGCTCAAAATAAAAAAAAAGGTCACAGTGGCGTAGTGAAGCAAATATGACTGTTTGGAGAGTTTTTATAATTAAATACTTTTATTTACCTTCCATATCTTGTTGCTAATTATTTCCATATTGTCGGTAGTATGAGAAGATAGCCGAAGTGCTAGTTTATTTTGTATTTCAATAATTATTTGTACGCACGCTCTTGTCACCGCTGCCTCTCAAAACAGGTTTGAACCTGTCCTCGACGCCGCTCGCCGCTGAATAGCCCGCTTCCCGCTTACTAAACTACTAGAGCTTAACTTTAATGGATCGGGTATTTACGTTATCGGCTTTTTTTTTTTAAATCCAGTATCTGTGTAAAATAGTTCTATATCTATATCTTATCTTATCTGTTAACATTAGTATTATCCGGCACTACATATTAATTAAAAGTTTAAAAATAATCGGAATGGAATTATTAATAATTCGATTTTTTATCGCTTTATTGCATCCGTGAGTGATTCGAATAGGTCTTAGCCTCGTAACACCCAGTGTGCAATATAATGCACACTCTAAACATGGAAGCATTTTTGTTTCTTTTTTTACACTAACAAATTCAACCTAATTCACTATATCTATATCCGGCACTGGACGTCTTACGGCTGAAATAATGATGATGATTATTATTTTTATCGTTTACTTGTCATGAATAATAATATAGTTAGGTGGTATAGTTAATTTGGGTCTTTTCAAGGCAAGAGTGAATAGGCTGTTACTGAACCAGCGTGCTACACCGTCGACCTCGTCGACACTTACCATCAGCTATGATTGAGCTTTTGATCGCTGGTCAGTCTTGTATAAAAAATACAACCAAAAACCATAAAAACATTTTGTATGGTGGGGGTTACGAGGTTATAGTAGGGTCAACCCGTTACCGCGAACATCGAAGTTCGCATATTTCGAGCTTCTTTCTCTTTTACTCTTAGTTATGACAGTGACAGAGACAATCCGAAATTAACGAATATCGTTTTTCGCGGTGAATGTTAAGAGATTGCATTTGCTTGATTTTTGTCACGTTCCTTGGGCGTCTTGTTGGTCAGTCGCCAACACTAAAGACTCTGGTTCAAATCCTCCCTAGGACACCGGAGAGCTTAGTAGCTTTTTTCTAAGTTTCTCCCCTTAACCTTTTCCGCGCCATGTCAAACGCAAATCGCTCAGACAAAACTTAAAACTTTATGCCTGTGGATGTAGGTCTATTTTGCTCTGTGGTCCGTGACATATATATCAGTCTTTGGCGTGGAAAAGATTAACCCCTCGTATGCGATGTCAAAATTTTCCAATGAAAATACGACCTTGAAGTTAATTCCGTTGAATTCAAATGCTTGGCACGGTTTCGTACCTAAGCATACGAATGTAAATATTATATATGTAATATTAATCTGATTATATTGTTTTTGATATAATAATTATGTTGGTATGTACAAATATGCCCTGTTATGTGGGCTAGCATTAACACGTTACCTGAACGAGTATTAAGTGTTTCTATTGTTTTAATAACGGTTAAGGTGTGGAGGCCATTAACATTTGGATTTCAAATTCAGGATAAAATTTAGACTTTTTACCGAAAAGCATTGATACTATGTAATGTTGCAATCGAAAACAACCCCTTAATTCAGTAAACCTAGTGAAAAAGGGTATAAGTCAATGGGCTCAGTAAAAAAGGCCACAAGTCTTATAAAATGTAGGGCACTTGTACCCTTTTTCGCTATGCTAATTTGACCTATACCCCTTTTCACAGAATTGTTTTGATGAAAAATCACATTTAGCAGCCCAATGTATAACGGAATCCTCCGTCTTGCGTTGCGAAAGCGGTACCTTTACCATGAGTTGTTACATTGAGGTTTTCGATAACGAGTATCGAGTTTACGTTCGCACTAAAATACTACAAGTGAGATGCACTGATAGTAAACTCGATACTTGTTATCGAAAACCTCAATGTCACAACTCATGGTAAGGGTACTGACGTCAATAGCCGTTAACGTTGGAAACGGACATAGTCGTCTTTAGCGGTCAAAGGGTTAAAATACATTGAAAATAGCGTTATCAATATGATGCCCACAATAACCTTAACCCGCCGTATTTTTAGATTCCACTAGCAAATATATTTATTTTGTACAATTATTTAATTTTTTATTTACTTGTTTAATATTATTGAATACTGTTCATGATGAAATATATAAAATAGGTGTATACAGTAGGTGTTAAATGTATACCTTATTATGAATGAGTAAGGTTCAAAATTGTAAACGTGTATTAGATGTCGATAGTCACATGAAAATAGGAATATTATTAGACGTCTATCGATATGGTGTCTCAAAAGTAGGTATGTTACCCTGGTTCTTTTACCATGGCGTGTCATGGCATGTCACAATAATTATATCCGTGTTTTCAGAGAACATGGAAAGCAGTCGTTTTTATAAATAAAAAAAAACAATTGTTACTACAGATTAGGTTACTGAGCGGTTTTCTATTGAGATTTTTACCGGCTCTGTAACTAAATAACATTAATGTTTATGTTTAATAGAAGTGTGAATTGTTGTCTATTATTGTGAAATTATCGGAATATGAGTTCTACTGTAAATTATCAATTTATCATTTATCTTAACGTCTTACCGTCCAGAAACTGAAAAATGGTCTTTCATTCATGTCATTATACTCTCCGACGCCAACGACTCATATCCTCCTAAGGCCCACCATACAACAAAAACTACTCGAATTCGTTCTTTATAGTGTAGGAAATAAAGTATAATTTCTTTTGTGTCATAATCGAAAGAAACAAATGAAAACTGTGTTCCAATTTTAAAAAAATCTAACTTCTTTAAATTATTAGTACTACAGTGGGCCGTGGGCCTTACGAGGATATATCGGCTCACCGAGCCGGTAAACACCTCTCCTCCTCCGTCGGCCGAGCCAATGCGGGCTGAATGATTTTTGTTTCGCTCTTACTGCGATATGCGCATACTAACAACTATGACGTCATAGGCAACACCAATGACAGATATACAGGTCACTGACCATAGAGTTTCGGTTGACATTTCGGTGAGGTGGCGTCTGGCCCGGTACCGCGAACATCGAAGTTCGTATATATCGAGCATCTTTCCCTTTTACTCCAATTAATGAGTTAGAAGAGTGACAGAGACAATCGTCCGAAATTTACGAATATCGTGTTTCGCGGTAGCGCCCCTGACCGGTAGTTTTTGCGTATGATATGACGTTGGAAAGGTTGAGATTTAGTCTGTGGGCGGCTAGACTATAACTTTATTCTCGTAAGACCCTGTTTTACAATGCACACTCCCTTTCAATTAAATCTAAATCTTTTGTGAAAGGAAATAAGGTAGCATTTCTTTTGGCTCATTATTACGAAGGAAAGAAAATTCAACCCAATTCTCTGTATGATAAGGTTGATTTTAACTATAAAACATTTTGTGTGTTGGATCTTACGAGGATGACAGGCTGAGAAAGTAGTCATTTCCTACTATTTGAGTTTTGTTTCAAAGTATTAAGGTTTAATTTTGCGTAATTATCGACACCCTTTAGGGGTCAAAATGTTTAACTATTTTGTAATAATTTGGGCTAGAGGCGGGTAATCTTTTATAAATATCGAATATTAATATTAAATGGAATTACATACGGTTACAGAATATCAAAGAATTATATAATAATTTTACATTTTTTTGGTAGTTAAACGGGGTAGCTTTAAAATGTGCCTTAAAAACATGTTTTTCGCCATTATGCACCATTTTCCAAAGCTAGAAATTCATTATATGAAATATTAGATTTAATTCTAGCAGTTTAAGAAAACCAAAATCTAAAACTACCCCGTTTTACAGTATCAAATGCGTGGCTATTATTTTTAATTATTTTATTTTTATAGGTAAACTACTTAGTATAATGTATTTTTTTGTCATTAACTTTGAAATTGTAGATGTTTTTATGTATTAGTGCTTCTGAGTTATACTAGAAATATAATTCGGACAAATAAACATTTTATGGAGTAAATATTTCGAGCTTAATTAATGAACGTGAATAGTTTGTATTAGTATTGAACTTAGTGTCGATCGACCAACATTAAAATATATTTTGTTTCAAAGTAGGAAAACGCGATTTTTATTCGGGAGTTTTTTGAAAAAAGTGTACCCACTTACCCTGAGTGGTTAATCACTACCAGAGCCCTGAGTGTAAGTTTTTAACGTAACTTTACGTCACGAACGCGTTTGCGTTTCTCATATAAATAACATTATCACGTACGCGTTCGTAAACGTTTTTTTACGTCAAAAGAAACTTACACTAGAGCCTCAGTTTTGTGATGAAAATTAACTGTGAAAGCTTTGTTAAAATATTGGTAAATCCACTTTTGCCTTTTTTAGATTATAATGAAAATTAACACCAAAACTTAATTGCAAACGGATAAACTCACGTGTAGTTATATCGCACAAGGCTAGAGAGAGCTTATAAAAGTAAGCGTATATACACATGTATTTATCCGTTTGTAACTATGTAAGTAGTAGTAACTTGGCTCGCTACAGTTTTAATTATATTTCCGAAATATGTAATCTTTATCACTCACAAAACTGACGATTTTTTTTTAACTCACGCTAATACACTTCTGAAAACTCGCAGAGATTCAGAATACATCAATATTGGTGTGAGAGCCGATACTTTTTTTTTAATGTTTGGTCGATCTGTCTAGGTATGTACTATGCCTTGATTCATATCTTAAGGTAATAAAATTATCTGTTTAACAGTGGCGGCGAAGTTTTGATACATATTCTAAATTAATCTAAGTAAATGTTTACGTTACGTAAAAAAACAATTAATAATTAAAACTAACAACAAAATTAGCGCTCTGAGTCTCTTTAAGGACATTTCTCCGGATAAGGGAAGACTCAGACTCAGAGATCCCACAGTAGACCGAAGAGCTGGCTGCTACCTCACTCAGCGTATCAGCCTTATGATTCAGCGAGGAAATGCTGCCAGCGTCTTCGGTACCACCCCGCTTGGGCATTTTTTAGATTTATATTAGATTTAATTGAGTTTTATTGTTCGTTTTAATTATTAATTATTTTTCTACGTATTTAGTTGTTTTTGGTATTTTATAAATATACTTCGTAGTAACACAAATGATACAGGTCGATTCACGAGAGTTGGCACGAATGGATTGAACGAAACTTTCATTGTATGAGTGACACTTGTATCGGTATACAATCGAGCCACTATTTTATTGGTTAATGTCAAATGTGACACACACATAGACATTTTCATTCAGTCATTCATTCTATTCGTGCCAACTCTCGTGAATCGACCTATACATAAAGGGTGAACACTATTAAATTGTCGCTTACATTTTTACTTTGCTAGCGTGTTGCATCGAACCTTTTTTGAATATTCTTTTAAAATTTTAAATTTAGAAGGCTCGTAATATATTAGACAACCATAAAATGTTCATTTGTTTTTTATTTATGAAAATGGCGTTACACGAAAAAAATGTTCGCGAATTAATTTTGCAAGAATTCAGTAAAAATCCTCATTTATCAACTTTAGATCTGGCAAAATCTTGTCAAACAACTCGGAGGACGGTTCAACGAACCCTAAAAAAAATTAAACAAGGTGAAACTATAGATAGGAAGCGGCGTGAAGGTCAACCCACCAGAAAATCTAATGTTAAGTTACAATCAAAGGTGTGCAAGCTATTTGATAAGAATCCGAGTATCTCTTCCCGGGATGTGGCGAAAAAGTAGGCACTAGTCAAGCAAATGTCCAAAAAATTAAAAAGAATGCGGCATTACAACATATAAGAAGCAAAAGGCTCCCAAGAGAACTGTGGATCAATATAATCGTGCGGTTAGACGTTCTAGGTTATTGTATACCTTGTTGATTGAGAAAAATGTTGCCTAATTATTGACGATGAAACCTACGTCAAGGCAGATTTCAAGTCTTTACCAGGTAACCAGTACTATTCCTCTCGTGACATCTCGAATCTTGACGAATCGGAAAAGGTGATCCCGGTAGAAAAATTTGCAAAAATACCTTGTTTGGCAAGCTATATGCCAGTGCGGCATGAGGAGCTCACCATTTATCACTACCGGGACAATTAACACCGATATTTATATATCAGAATGCTTGAAAAAGAAACTGTTACCATTCATAAAGAAACACACTTCCTCAACATTGTTTTGGCCAGATTTAGCAAGTTGCCATTATTCGTCTCGAACTTTGGAATGGTATAAGGCGAATTCAGTCGAGGTAGTGCCTAAAGAGAGTAACCCACCTAACTGTCCCGAACTTCGCCCCATCGAAAAATATTGGGCTAATATAAAAACTAAACTGCGAAAAACTTGCCAACCTGCCACTTCATTACCAGATTTTCAACGAAAATGGATTAAATGCACAAAATTGTTAAGCGATGATTCCGTGCGAAATTCAATGAATCACGTCAAAAGTAATGTCCGGAAATTTTCTCGTCGTTCGATGAAATAGCCCTAATATTTTTTAAAATGATTTTACGCTGTATAAAATTAGTCATATAAAGAATTTTGAGCACTTTGGATTTTTATTTTGTCGTCTGTAGCATGTTCGACCTGCGACAATTTAATAGTGTTCACCCTTTAATAAATAATAATAATCGTGGTTATCGAAATGATAAAGTATGTCATTATTTATTCTACAACAGTAAATGTTAATTTTTGAATAATTAAATTGTTCAATGGTGTTTTAATATGAATGTTGTCACAACTTCTACATTTTTAAGGACCTTGCAGTACTTTTTAAATAGGATTGGTACAGTGACAGCTGTCATTGCCATACATAGACATACCATTTAACTCAGAGGTTCCCATACTTTTTTTTCTCGTGGACCTCTTTCAAAATTTTACTGGTTTCGGTGGACCCCCTTGCTGCTACATTTCTACTACATACCCATAAGTCGTCAGCCAAGGTAGACCCCCATCGAGCGTCCAGTGGACCCCTGGGGGTCCACCTGGACCACTTTGGGAATCACTGATTTAACTAGACGGAGCGTGGTAATAATAATACCACGATAGAAAGGGATGGTCTTATGTAACTTTGCATAGGTACGGCAGAGAGGGCGCTACTTTCGTCCGTCCTTGTCAGTCTCGCATATTTTTGTTCCCCTCCAAACTAAACCCGAACTGTCAATTTTGGAGGGATACAAACAAATACAATTGGAGTTTTCTTGTGTTTCCAACCGAAGTTGTGGTAATTAATACAGAATAAGTTCATATTTTTGTTATAAAGAGTGTCCTAAGTGTTTTAAGGTTATAAATAGTATGGAAATGACAGGTTCCAACGTGCCCATCCTATGCGAAACGTGCTGTAATCGTTCGCAATTTCAATTGTTCGGTAACTGGTTACTTTACTAATAACTGCATGTCATAGTAAATGTTTGGTATAAGTGTTAGCCGGTCCTACTACACCGTCCCCTCTTGTTGATATTTCTTAAATGGTATCTATGCGATCGCTAAGCGAATTAGGTGCTTATAAATTTCTGACAGAATTGTAAAAATAAAATTTTATGACTCGAAATTCAAATTAAGGTAATAAGTTCAGAAGCAAATTTGACACGGCGAATCATCTGTAGGCCTCGCATATCGTGGCGCGACAGAATATCGCGTCGAGATAAGACTAACTATATTAACTGAAGCAAGACGGGTAGTCTATCTCGCCACGCGCCCTTCTGCTAGGCGTACTGGTTGTTGCTCAAACATGGCATCCTTCGCTTGGCCTTAAGTTAATCTTATTTTTGCGGGATATCGGATACAATTCCAACCAATTAATAGGTCAATTTGTGATCTGTGAATCACTTCTAGAACTTTCCATTGTTTAAATGAAATGTAAAACAAACTAGGTTCTGTCCGTGACAGCGGCCGCAAGTACGTCGTTAAATACTTTCAACCCCATTTTCTTGGGGGTTGTAACGTTCAGAAGCAAATTTAAGTTCAGAAGCAAATTTGACACGGCGAATCATCTGTAGGCCTCGCATATCGTGGCGCGACAGAATATCGCGTCGAGATAAGACTAACTATATTAACTGAAGCAAGACGGGTAGTCTATCTCGCCACGCGCCCTTCTGCTAGGCGTACTGGTTGTTGCTCAAACATGGCATCCTTCGCTTGGCCTTAAGTTAATCTTATTTTTGCGGGATATCGGATACAATTCCAACCAATTAATAGGTCAATTTGTGATCTGTGAATCACTTCTAGAACTTTCCATTGTTTAAATGAAATGTAAAACAAACTAGGTTCTGTCCGTGACAGCGGCCGCAAGTACGTCGTTAAATACTTTCAACCCCATTTTCTTGGGGGTTGATTAAAAAAATACCGTTTGTTTATGACTCTCTAAGAGCTTTATCATGATTTGTAACTGAATAATAATAATTAATTGTAAATTTATTAGGGCGGATTGCATCTTGCAACGTAACCTTTTTAACGCCAACGTCGTATATCCTCGTAACGCCCACCATACTAAAATATTTAATATTTAAAAACAACCTTACTATGCAGTTAATTGGGTTGAATTTTCTTTTGTACGAAAACTAATGAAACAAAATAAATTCTACCCTATTTCCTTTTATAAAAGATTTCAACTCCATTGAAAGGGAGTGTACATTGTAATGCACACTGGGCGTTACGAGGATATATGCGACAAAGTGACAATGTAATTGACACGTTTCCACTATGAACCATATTTTGACGCATGGCAGTTAAACGGTCACGTGATCTCTATAAATTATTATTGTTTTGATTTTCGATAATTGCGTATTTTTGCAGTTGGCTTTCTGATCAACGATTCCATACTCGAAAATGCAAAAAAATATGATGTCATTAACCAACGGTTAGGTGCAATCAGCCCTATTACTTTCTATATTACTTGTGATTTCATCGTGTAACCAAATCATTCCTTCTCTGTCGATAATTTAACTATGTTGTCTCCTCAGAAGTGCCTTCCTCGAAAGTATTGTATTGTCATTTATAAATAAATGTCTTCTATGAAACTGTGCATTTTTTTAACCCTTTCAAAGTCCGGGACGATTAAAGTTGTCAAGAGTTATAACAACGCTTAGCGCCATGGCACCTAGTGCCAATTAATTATTTTGTTTTTTTGGCTAATCTATGTGAATGGTCTCGATCGAGCAACACCACGATTGACATTACCGAATTAAAAATCTCGACCGAAATCATGGCGACCCCAGGGCCCTAAAAAAGCTAATTTTAAAGCTGTCCGATCAAAACCTTCATTTTTATTTATTTTATTTGTTTGTCACATTGCTGCGAATTTCGGATGCGGCGACGGTATGTGAAAGAGATAGCACTTTGAGTTTCCATAGCGCTGTCTTGTTTACCCTCCGTGGTTGTCAGTTCTTACCATTTGATTTTTTTTTTTTTATAAATGCTATGATTAGTACCAACGGCCCTCGCTACTGATACGGGCGACCGGTGGACAGAAGTCTGTGGAGGCTCCCGCTTATGATACGGGCAGCCTGGTAGAGCTGTATTGGTTAATGCTGTGTAAGTTATTATTGGCGATTTATTTTAGCATGTTTAATATTTTATACTTTCATTATTTATGTTCTGTGATGTCTATGTGTTGTTAAACTTTTTCAGTGTATTTATTATGTATTCAGCATGGTTTTTAAACGATTCTTTGGTAGCTTCTTTCTGTATTAATTGTTCTTACCATACCATTTGATATTGTTGTTAAAGCAATAAGCGAGCCATTACACCCCGACCACACACCATGTTTTTTAAACTTAAACAGTTGGGGTCTGAAAGGGGTGGAAAATGGGACAAGTAAAAAAAAAACTAAGTTATTTTCATAAGTTTATTGCTAAGTACAACGGTGTTTAGTAAATGTCAATGTTATTTTATTTCGGCATCAGCAGGCCTTTATAATAAACTTAAATTATTAAAAAAAGTGCACACTGCCTTTATAACAATATTCATAATATTGTTCCAGGGGGCCTTACTACTCAAAGTTTATTTTTTATATAATTCTAAAGAACTCTCATCGGATCAACAGAATACGTAATGGATAAAACGGTACAAAAATTCGAGCGTTGTGTGGTCAAACCCGATACGTTGAGCAAACGAGATATCGAATTTACGTTCGTTTGTTACTTGAATTAAATAGTAAGTATATCATTTTGTCGGGTTTAACCACGCAACCTATATTAAAATTAACAAATTTAATTTACTAGAATCGCGAATATTTTTAAATTCGGAAACTATCACATTTATGAATGGGGATTAAAACTCCCAATTAAAAAAAAAAAAAAAAACGATATTACTTGGAACATTTGTAAAGTAGGATAATTCGCCAGTAACTGGCACCTTCCTATAACTGGACACATTATACTGAAAATGAATTCTGTTTGCAATTTGAAACTAAACTATCGTCAATATTCAAGCATATTAATCGTGAAGAAGCTGGTAACTCACGTTTTATAAGTCGAATATTGCGTTTAAAACTTGACTTGCTCGCTTCTAAACAATTAAATTCTGTTTGGCTATAAATAGAACCCATTTTAGTTTTAAATGGCCAGTTATGGAAGGGTGGCCAGTGATTGAACCCCCGTTAGAAAATGTGTTCTACTTAGTTACAAACGCATAAATTCACGTGTAATTATATCGCTCTAGGCGACATGTTTCGGCTAAGCTCTAGTACCCATCTTCAAGCCGAGTCGATCTCGTTGAGGGTGTATCGCTCACGATCAACGCGATCGGTGTGTCCTGATTGGTACCAGAGCTTACCCGAAACAAGTTGTTACTCGCCTAGTGCGATATAATTGATTAAAAACACGTGAGTTTATCCGTTTGTAACTAAGTAGTAGTAACATGGCTCACAACAGTTTTAATTGTAAAATGTGTTCTATTTATAGGTAAACAGAATTTATTTTCAGTATAAGATGGCCAGTTATTGAAAGGTGGCCAATTACTGGACATTAACTCTATTACTATTTTCTTGTAACTTGCAAGTGTTTGCTTTCTCTAATATTTATATTATCTAACGAGATTTTTTTTAAACGAGCATATATCGTTAAAACCACATTTAGATTTTTTTTTAGTTTATTTTACTGTTTTTGGATACAAATAGATGTGCAGTGAGTAAATATCATTCTATTGACAATTTCACAATATTTATTAACATCAAAAAGTGCACTATTATAAAATTTTATATCATTGCATATATTATCTATTTTTTTTAAGTTTATGGCAAAATCGCATAGAAAATTTATAAATACAGTGAGATATATTCATCGAATTATGTTTGATAAAAAGTTATTTATCTAAAACTTTAGAACTTATATAAATCATTAAATTCACAACTACTTTTAATTTCATAATTAGGTATGGTTTTTTATTTTTTTATTATTAAATGCATACAATTAACCTAATCATTTTAAACAACTTGTATTAGTAAAGTTAGTGACCCTTCAACACAACAGCTGTACATTTATCACTTATAAGTTTTTTCAAGACGAAGGTTTATTCTTCATAAGGACAAGGAAACTCTTCAACTTAGGGACAGTTAGTTAAGCCGACGAGAATCGGCATGCATCTACCTCCCGTTACTTGTAGGCAACCTGTTGTCAGCCAGACTGGGTGTAGGTGAAATACTTAGCTGAAGGACATAAAAAAGATAAAATATCTTTATTTTTCAATTTAGGCACATTACTGCACTTATGAACGTCAAAGAAAAATCTACACCGGTACGAACCCTACACCTCTGACCCGAGAAGATACCGGCAAGAAACTACGGCGGGACTTATTTTTTCAAAACAGTGATACATCAAATCTTAAAGTACATAATTATGTGTAGTCCGATAAGAAAACATATCAAACAGTTTGTCTATGCAGTTGTGCAGAGAACTAATATGGAACTTCATTTAAATATAGAATGCGTGCACATGGCCTATGTAGTAGTAACGCATGCGTGTACAAAAACGTTACTACTACACAGGCCATGCTTCAGCTAAGTTTTTACCTATAAAGTAGGGATCCTGATATCCGTGATACACGCCGATCCGTAGCTACGGGTTCTTAAGCCCGGCGGTACTAAGATCACGAATTTCACGAACACGGCAAGGTACGTACCTCGTACCTACGTTCGCATTCGTTGCGCGTTGAGCTCGGTTTCGTTGGATACTTATCGCACGATTCGTAATTTCGTCACGCCCGGGAGAAAAATAAATAAGGACTGTTTTATTGAATTGAGTTACCACTTAGTATATATTACGGGCGGACCGAACCGGCGTGTTCTTAAGCTACGTGAAGGCGTGATCACGCCTACACGGATTCACGTACCCTAATTTCACGTAACCGAATGTCCCGTGCGGAACGGACCAGAAAACTGATGCCGTGATTCACGAAACCTTGCGCACGGCTACGGGTTCACGAATCACGGACACCACCGCGGGCCCTACTATAAAGCAAGCATTTCATTGACAGGTGAAAATCGAGTTAATTATGTGATAAACATACAGCATTACTATGTACTTATTGTGAATCCTACCTGAGGTAAGTACCTTTTACGCAGTCTTCTCAACATCACTCCTCACATACACAACGCTATCGACATTAAATCATTAAAACACAACCAGATGCGGGAAAAAAAGTTATTGAAGTAGAACTACTTGACACACCTAATTGCAATTTTTAGGTTTTAATCGTGTTACATTTTTAAGTACCAGAGGCTCTAGTGTAAGTTTCTTTAGACGTAAAAAAACGCCTCGAACAATAGTGATAATGTTATTTATATGGAAAACTTAAACGCGATGGTGACGTTTTGTTACGTTAAAAACTTACACTCAGGGCTCAGAACGACTATTACCGAAAATATTCACTAAATAAAAAAAAACACGTCAGTTACTCTATGATGACAGTGCGTGGAACAGTGGAGAAATTTGCGAATAAATATGGTAAATACAATTGTGAGCTAATCGGTGGAATGATATGGCTCTATAAAAATATCTTATTAGCTAACAATACATTTAAACAACCATTAAAAAGTTACCAGTAATCTGCAAAAATGTATCTCTTCAATTAACCCAAAAGTTAAAGACAGAGACAAACGACATTTTAACACATTCGCTGCCACCCCCTCCATAAATGTATGGAAATGAACGCACATGTGCGTCGGTGGCAGTGAATGCGTTAAGGTCAAACGTTTGTCAATATAGAAGTTCTTGCAATTTATGAACGCCAGTGTGTTTTTATATCCATAGTCTGATTGTCTAAATTTGATCACTAATAATTTATATAATATTTTTAGTAACTGGCCTCGTTTCAATAACTGGTCACCTTGTGATAAAAATGAATTTAGTTTACCTATAAATAGAACACATTTACAACGGGGTTTCAACTGGCCACCGGTCAATAACTGGAAACAAGTAAAATGTATTCTAATCGCCTATAAACAGAGTTCATTTGTGACATTATCAGACCTCGAAGTCGCGGTGGCAATAACATCAATTAACTAGGGATTTCCTTCCGATATAAAATTTATCGATAACTGAATGCTTATTCGGAATTGACATTTCATATATTATTAGCTGTAAAATTTACAGAATAATTGAAAATTAACTAAACTGTGATGATTACTTCCCGTCAATGTTACCTATATAGGAGTTTTTAGGATACTTCTTAGGAATTTTAAAATTCAAATAAAAATCAACCTTTACTACTAAATATTTTTTTCATCAATTTTAATGCAAAGTAAACTGAAACCTAGAAATGCATTTCATTATTTTCATTTAATCAATGATGAACTTTATATTAGTAACAAGTAACAAAGTATTTTAATCTTGTGTTTAGTACTTCAAATAGCATACAAATTGTTACGCATTGTTTCCAAATAGATGGGAGAACGAGATCTATTATTTATAATTTATAAGCAAGGATCGGAAAAACGGCCGTAATAAAACGCGTAATATTAATTCCATCGATTCTCTGAGCGGACAAGATTGTCATATTATGTCAACGTCATGTTTTATACCTACATCCATAAAGTATGAATACCGTTATCTTCGTTAATCGACCTTTACGGACTTCAATCTTCATACTGTATAAATAATACAGTTTAATAGATATTGCAAGTTATCATTAAGTATCTCATAATCATATCATAAGTACTGTCATAAGAAAGTACAACTTATCGATAAAATAATATCGTGTGTCTCTCCCTCGCAAAATTGTATTCGTGCCACGGCGACTTCGAGGTCTGGACATTATCTATGAAAAGGGACCTTATTGTCGATGGCGCTGACGCCCTTGTTCAAGATTGCGCGATACAAATGTAACGCGGTTCGATGTAAGTGCCATGGATCATAAGGTCCCTTCTCATAGATAATGCCACATTTTTAGGATAATGTGGCCAGTTACTAGAGAATTTAGTAGGGTATAGTCATATTAATAGATATGAAAATGTCACTCATTTAATACAATAATTGCTTGAGAGTTCGGATGCCGTCGTATTTCGTTCGAAATCCGAGTTATCCCGATGGAAAATAGTTCTGCACTACATTTTATCACAAAAGTGCATATTTAGTGAATTTTAATGTAATTTCATAAATAAAAACATATCTTAAAACAGTTAAGCCGTATCAAAGTAACTGTCCACTGTGCTTCATGAATTGCAAGAGATATACCAAAGGAAATTTCATAAAATTAGTCATTATGCTACTTATTTACTTAAAATAAAAATAAAGCTACTATTAAAGTGAGCAAAATATTACTTTACGCGTAAACAAACTAAATAATATCGATCTTACTATTATATAAAATATTAATAATGTTTTAGCAAAACAGACAAGAGTGGCATCCACACATACCTGGGCAACTGAATTCAGTAGTCACCATCAGATATATCGGAGCTGTGGAGGTGGTCACAAATATGTGAACAACAACTCTATTGTCAAGGCGATAAAGTGCATGTTCGGATATTTGTGACCATCTCTATAGCTCCGATATTTATAATGGCGACTGGACCTATAACACGAGACGGCATTAACTTACTCGTACCGCGAACATCGAAGTTTGTATATTTCGAGTATCTGTCTCTTTTTCTCCAATTACATGAGAGTGACAGAGACGTCCGAAATTCACGAATATCGTTTTTCGCGGTAGAGCCGCAGACATTCTTGTCTTTGTGACATTATACAATCAATTGTTTTTTTTTTTAACGATCGCATCGCCTACTAGGAGACAATTTAAGCGTTTACCCTTATTTACTGGCCAATTTGCGTCATCTCTTTTACCTTTTATAAAAATAATATCTAAATTGAAAATTACTAGTACTCTTTCGATTTTTATTTCATTTTACAAATGCAGGTATCAAAATAATCAAATTCTAACACACACCTGCAACCCACATTTAACACAGAAAACAGATATGCATTTTTTTACATTCCACACCAATTGACTGTAACTTCCCTTTAACCCTATACTGCATACGATTCCATATATGGCAGTTACCATCTCTATTGGTAATGAGTTATTTTTTTGTGTCGCACGTTAAAGGGTTAATTCAACTATTATCGCTGTCAGTCACAGTAGAACTCGTCATTCTAATGACCGGATTTTGCGTAGAATCGCTAGAATCGCATTCCACCATTAAAATCTCATCTGGACTGTCGTTTCTATCAGAGTTACTCTCCGTATACGTTCCGGTCGGACTTCTGTCTTCAATCACCGCTTTCAAATAGGATTCTCTGTCCATTATATTCGTGTCCCGAGCTAAAGCTAACACGTCTAAAGACATCATGCTTTTGGATTTCTCAGTTCTGCTTATTGGTATTGGGTTATGGTCGTAAACTACTTCGCGGCTGCGCGACTTAACGCGTGTAAGATTAGTTTCATTTTTCCAGGAGTCGCTCGGTGGCTGAGTGTACTTAGACGCAAAGTTGGTGCTCGTGGATGGAGCGCTGGCATTCCTCGGAGAGCTCGCTGTGAACTTTGATCTCTTCTGTTGATTATTCTCCTTCATCATCAGAAGCTGATCAAGTTTGTTAATAGTTTCGTTAAGCTCTAACGCCCACGCTTCGTCTGTTTCCACATCAGTTCTGTCGATGGGTTTTAGTGCTAGCTCTCTCACACGCATTCTCAGTTCTTGGAGACTGGATTCTTCGTCCTTTTCTGTTCCATCATTATCGTCTCCCAGTTTGACTTCGTCGTGTATGGGGTCTCTTTCAGCGCCTACTCCTGGTTCCCTAGGTCCGACCGGGATAGCATCTTTACCGGTGTACTCGCCTCTTCTTCTGTGGATCTCTTCGGATATCTCCTCTAGTGCTTTGAGGGATTTTGAGTACCTGAGTTTAGCATCAGCTATAAGACGTTGGAGTTTTTCAATCTTCTTGTTCTGTGTTTGGAGTTGTTCGTCGCAGAGTTTCTTCTCTTCGAAGTAGAGACGAGACTTGATGATGTTTCTCTTTAAGTTCTCTTCCAACTGAGTTACTTTTTTCTCGGCTGTGATGAAGGCGGCGGCTTTTTTCTGGTGCTCACGGCCACTTTCTGCCTTCCTCTTCTCTGCGTCCATGACCTGAAAGTCAATGTGTAGATAGTTGTTTAGATTTGTGTCTGCGTCTATTACCAACATCATATTTAGCCTTCTTGGGTTTACTGTGGGTTTCAATCATTTTTTTGAATCTTCAATAAATAAATATTACAGGACATTTTTATTTAAGAATCTACACTTATAATACTATCCTGTGACGCAATACTATAAAAAGGCATTTTATTTATTTATTATTAACACAAAAATATAAGATAAAAACATAATAAAGATACTAACTATAAATTAAACTGTAAATAAAAAAAAATACCTAGGTAAAAAAAAAAAGTTAAAATTTCTTACAAGTGCCATTTATGTATATCCATATTATAACCATACTCATTAATACGTTTTTTACCTTTACTTATAGGTGCAACCACGAAATATATTAATTTAATTGCATAACGTTTCACTGGAGCAAAATCGCAAAATTTATTTGAAATGGAAAATATCAATATTTTCTCCATTAATCCCCTTCGTATTCCCGGAAAAATATCATTTGGGGCTTTTCAAGGCAAGAGTGAATAGGCTGTTACTGGCTAGCGTACTACACCTTGAGTGAGGTCACACCTGATAGTAAGTGGACTGAAAAACCGACCGTAAAAGTACCGAAAAACCTAGAAAACCAAACGCAATTTTAATTTATCATAATCAAATTCAAAATTACATTTAATGGGAGACCTTTTTATAGGTATCTGGCCGGTGATATCATAAAGTTTATAGAGTTATAGAGGTTACTGACCTTGTGTTTTTATATTAAGCAGAAACCTCTGCTAGCATATCATCGATATTTAAATACAAAGAAAAAAATTTAAAATTTGACTAGAAAGCGGGACTCGGACCCGCAACCACTGGATCACTAGCCCAGTGCACTACGAATTGTGCTATACGAGAACCGCTTGGACTTGTCAAATTTTTGTACTTTATCCTTCCTGGTATACGTCATTACGGGTGACGTGTAGCGACATGTACCGAAAGAGTATTGAAACCTTTTTACGGCATCGAAGTCTCAAATTTTGATTGAGAATTCATCGATAACAATGTGCTACCCCTTTCTAATAGTATATTACGTACGCAGGGCGGTAAAACAAAGAATGGCTCAGATCCCGGGTAATTGTGGCCCAAACCGAAGGCGAGGCCTTCTTTATTAACGCCCGTGGAGGAGCGATCCGAGGCCTTCTTTATTAACGCCCGTGGTGCGTACATAGTTTTATTTACGTCTTCATCTGGGTGTAAAGTGAGATTTTCCATCGTGATTCCAGTGTGACGTAAGTTGTTTTTTTTTTTTTATATTAAGCAGAAACGTCTGCTACCATATCATATTCTTTCTATTTAAATATCTAATAGTTACTGACCTTGATGATGGCATGGTTGAGGACCTCCTGCCAGTTGCTGTCAAACTGCCACTCGTCCTGCTTGCTCACAAACCGCTGCTCGGCTAGTGTGACGGTCTCCTTAGCCGCTGCGTGAAGCTCTAAAAAAAGAAAAAAAAATACCAGTTACTATTTAACCCTTTACTGCATACGAAACCATATATGAGTTATAATTTTCAACTCTATTGGAAGCGAGTTGAAGTTTACGTCATCCAGTATGTACAATCAATACAATTTACAGTTGAAAGACCATGTATTTATGTAGTTGTGCAGATAATTAATATGGAACTTACGTCAACATTTTAATATAGAACGCCGACATTACAAAAAAATTCAACTTTTACGAAGATGTTAACAGATTTGGTGGGTCCTAAAATCAATCGTCTAACATGCTTGATATTAATAAGACTGATAAGTTATTGCTCGACATGTTTACTACATATAAGTGTAAGTACGAAGAATTAAACCAGACATAGGATTTACCAGTATAATCATTACCTAACCAAAAGGTTTTTCTTTGATTATACTTATTACACTATACTTACTACACTATACTTATTATATTATACATTATGTAATTAATTTTTGTGATATTTCTGAGCAGTAATGTACTGCGAACATTACGCGATATGAGCTTTTGAAACTAACTGTCAACGAGTGTTTAACTCGAGTGTGTTATACATTGCGGGCAGAACTTTTTTATACGGATAAAATTTTAATTGTACTTCTAAGCAAAAGTTATCTAAATATATTTGTTATGTCCTATTCTACCCTCGGTTAAGAGATTCGCCCGTATAAGATTTACACACTGTATATAGCTAGTATTAAGTAAGGAGACGGCAGCGAGTTTTTTTTCCGTCTTTGCCTTTCACAAAAGGACCCAAGAAAACTGTTGAACTGCTGCAAAGTTCGTAAACCCTGCAGCCTCGTATGGACGTGGCTGGCATGGTATTTTAATGTAAGTAGTGACAATATCATTGTTTTTCTAAGCCAGCAGTTTACTGACGGTACAGATTACAGCTAAATAAAAACAATATAAACATTGTCATGTCCGAAACTGACAAACAGACAAGTTTTATCACGCGTTTAAATGTACGTTATCAAAGCGGAAAAAAACAATGATATCACGAATGTTTTCTCTCTTCAGAATCTCTGACCAGTAAGTCAGATCTGCTGTACAATCAGCATCAATAGTAACGTATGAAATAACGCACCCAAATAACTACAGTCCTGTGTATTCTTTTACAAATCAGAGGCTCTAGTGTAAGTTTCTTTTGACGTAAAAAAACCTTTACGAATGCGTAAGTGATAATGTTATTTATATAAAAAAAATTAAAATTTATACTGTTTATTTTCATATAAGCATAATTTAGAGAAATACAACCTCCTTAGAAATAATCTTTTAATTTTATTTTAAGATTGTGCCTCTAAGAAAGTGAACAGAGTGGGGATGCAACCCCTTTAGATAATTAGTTAAAAGTTAATTAGATTGACATATTATAGCTCCCTTTTATTTTTAAATTTATCAGAGCTTTTTTAACAATATTCTTAATACTATTAGGCTTATTCATTATTTCATTAATGACATCGCTGGGAAGGCTGTCTAGATATGAGAAACGCAAACGCGTGCGTGACGTAAAGTTACGTTAAAAACACTCAGGGCTCAGATATTTTCGACAGTCCG
Source organism: Grapholita molesta (assembly GCA_022674325.2). NCBI lineage: Eukaryota > Metazoa > Arthropoda > Insecta > Lepidoptera > Tortricidae > Grapholita > Grapholita molesta. Next base: position 16,537,847 of record CP053130.2, on the reverse strand, counting down.
TGTTTGAAAATTTCTATCGCATTTCAATTGATAAGCAGACAGAAATCTGTCTCAACTCAAACTCAATATATATTAATTATGGTGCGCTGTTTCAAACTTCTTACTGTACTTAAGAATGGGAGCCGCGGCCGTTTATAGAAAACGCCAATAAAATATAAAAAATATAGGAGTCATAGTGGTTCTCTATCTGTGGGCTTTTTGACGTTTTCTTTAGTATTTGATATGACACTTATCCAATGGAATTTTAATTATTTGCCACTGGAACAGAGGGGCTATTCATTTGTTTGCGGACTGCAGCGAGTGACGCACCATCAGCGAATGTACTCACTCAGCCTTGAAAATGGGTACCGGAGCTTACCCGAAACATGTCGCCTAGTACGATATGAGTACACGTGAATTCATCCATTGTAACTGAGTAGTTATTCGCTTGTTTTACATATTCTGAATTTTCCGAATATCCATAATAGGTATACCGGGTGTATCCTGTAACAGGAGCAATAATTTTAGGGATCGCTTCTACACCACGAACGTAGCAACATTTATTATACAACTTTAAAAAAATGTGTAGTTTATTAGTTGTGATTTTTTCGAACAAACTAAATAGTATTTTCAATCAACAGCATCCAATAGTCTAGTTGACGTTTTTTTTTTTTTTTTTATGACATAGGCGGCAAACGAGCGGACGGATTGCCTGATGGTAAGCAATTACCGTCGCCCATGGGCACCCGCAACACCAGGGGAGTCACAAGCGCGTTGCCGGCCTTTAAGGAGTTGGAGCTCTGGGAACCTTACTCACCATCAGGAACACAACACTACATACCTGAAAGGTAGCAGTGCTATTATGGCCGTGGTCTTCCGTTTACTGTCAGCCAACAAACTTCAAAGTTTTCACAATACATTGCTTGCTTGCTCATCTTTTATATACAAATTAAGCAAACTATAAGTTATTTTCTAAAGTCGTAGAACAAATATTCCTACGTTTGTGGTGTAGAAACGATGCCTACAATTATAGCTCTTGTTATAGGAAACACCCGATATTATTGACGAGAGGTCTGGCCTAGTGGGTAGTGACTCTGCGTATGAAGGACATGGTTCTGGGTTCAAATCTCAGTAAGGGTCTTTAAGTTTGTGATGAGCACAGATATTCTTTCCTGGGTCGTAAATAAGTAGAAAACACCCATGTGTTTTCTACTGTACTACCCACGTATTTACGTATTTGTATATTATATGTATATTTAGGTATATATGTCGTTGGCTGAGTACCTGCCCGCAAAACAAGCCTTCTTGGGCTTACCGCAGGGCTCAGGAAATATGTGTAAGATAGTCCTGTAATATTTATTTATTACGAATAGTTCACCACCACTCAAGCTAATTATCAGTGTCAAGTTAATATAGTGAAATCATATATAGGCGAGGCAAAATATTTAGCAGAATACGCTTCTGATAAGAACATGTGGTCATACGGGCGTATAGTTATTTATCTCTGACACTGACCTTGTGTGGGTGATACGACAACATTGAATATAATATTAGGGTTATATTTATGTTTTAACTTATTTAAAAAAAGCTGTAGAAAATAATAAATATAATATTAATACCTACGTGCCGGCGATTGACAATAGTTATTTGTTATACAAGGGTGCAAAATTGTATTTTAACTGCGAGTGTGGGATTGAAACTCGAGCAAGCGAATGGATTCTATAGTTTAACCACGAGCAAAGCGAGTGGTTTTAAAATAGAATCCTGAGCGTAGCGAGTGTTTCAATACACGAGAAGTAAATTACAATTGCACAGGTGTGTAACACAAAACTTTTCCCCTCACTGCAGCGAGGAAAGTGAAACATGCAAAAAAAGGTTTTGAAATCGCATTGACTTTTTCTTTGCGTTTAGATACATTCAACATTTTGTACAAAAGGTGCCTTTAGCTCGGTTAACTTGTGGTGACCAGTACGATTTTCGAATGTTCTAATTCAATTTTCAACTCGGTACGTTAGCGAGGATCGCTCGCGCCCACCGCCGCCGCCGCTGTACTTCGCGAATTTAGACTTTAAAACCATAGCAATAAGAGTTACGAGCTAGTGAGAGGAAAAATACATAGATGATGATGACGTCTGCAAAATAATAAACAATTAACTATTACTTACAGGACATGGTGGCCTGCCATTGCCACTTCAGCTTGCTAACCCGGTGGGCTATGTCGGTGACTTTAGTTCGCCTACGGATCTCCTTATTTCTTAATCGATCACGTAGAGAAATTCACGCACGATTTCACGCAGAGAAGATGGCAGGTGAGGTCGAAAAGTGTTCGAGTGGAGACCACGGACTAGCAAGCGCAGCGTAGGACGTCCACCCACAAGATGGACAGACGACCTCATTAAGGTAGCCGGAAGATGCCGGATGCAGGTCGCTTCTAAGCGGTACATGTGGAGGTCCAAGGGGGAGGCCTATGTTCAGCAGTGGACGTCTTATGACTGAGATGATGATTACAGGATATTCTTGCACAAATTGACTGAACCCACCATGTGGGTGAACCTGAACCCATACCTGGGAATGGAAAAGTATTTCCCATGTTTCTCGATATGCCTAGACATTTTATGATATGGCGGATTGATTACACACACCACAAGCCTTCTAGAGCTTACCGTGGGATGTAATAATTGTTAAATGTCCCTGTAATATTTATTTATTTACACCAAATACTTGAGTGATTTTTTTATTACGGAATGCACCGCCCGCGGCAGGAAGGCGGTTATCAAGCGGGTGGCGAGCAATTGACGGGCTGCGCGTACGCATACTTGTTTGACGTGACTTCTGCGACTAATATTATCTATTTTTACATTGGCTGTGTACCTACCTGGCTCTTGTACCCCATCCCGTATAAGGATCACAATTTTTTTATGTCAAATAGAGAAATGACACAAATATTATAAATATAGCAATGACCAACAGAGTTAATTTAATGGTGCTTTTTACTTTCATTTATAAAGCATTGTTTTATTAATATGTCAAAATGTAAGTATAAAAATATGATTTATATGACCGTTAGTTTATACTGATTAAAAACAATTATAATTTTTATTTGTATTGAAGTTTTACTCATGTATAAATATCATTTGATATTTAAGTCGCGGGTCGAGGAAACCGGTCTAATCCCAACTAGGCCTAGTTCACCCTCTGGGTTGGAAGTTCAGATGGCAGTCACTGTCGTCAAACTAGTGCCTACGCCAAATCATGGGATTAGTTGTCAAGCAGACCCCAGGCTCCAAAGAGCCGTGGAAAAATGCCGGGATAACGCGAGGAAGATGTATGTATTTGTATTGAAATTTAGATTATAAGTTTGAAATTTATAAGCAATTGTAAAATACGTGTGTTGCGGTAGTTTTAAGTATATAAATGCTCTAAAAACAACACCGAGTTTCATCCCTCAGCCACCCCTATATAGGTACCTACTTGAGTACCATTAGTATACCCATATCAAATTAACAGTAAGATAACACATACTTAAGAAAAAAAAAAAAAAAAAAGATTACAGAAATTAACGCAAAAAAATGCAGTATTTTTTATAGACCGTTTACCTTCTTAACCGCAAGATAAGTTAATCGCCAGTACCGTTTTCGATAACGAGTATCGAGTTTACTATCTGTGCAACTCGTTCGCACTAAAATACTACAAGCGTTATGTACAGATAGTAAACGTCAATGTCACAACTCATGGTAAGGGCACAGATCATAATCTATACAATGTAATAAGCCTACAAAATTATGTAACAAATAAAATGGATATAATCGCTGATCGCGTGCCGTAAGTATCGATTAGACCCGACACAGGTGAAAAACTTAACTGAAGGACCATGTCTATGTAGTTGTGCAGAGAATTAATATAGAACTTGCGTTGAAATTTGAATATAGAACGCCGACATGCGTGTAACACACGTTACTGGGAGTTTTTTCAAAATGTCACCAATTAGCGAGACTTGTAGAAACGGTAACTATGTCAGTCTTGGGACGATAATTTACAGAATTTCAATACTTATTGAAATTCTGTAAATACAAAAAAAAAAGGCAAAAAATTATATTTCCATAAAAAGTTCAATCTTAGCTATCGTCACAAAACTCAATAATTAAAATTGTCAAAATAATTAAAACTGTTGTGAGCCATATGGCTATGTTACTACTACTTAGTAACAAACGGATAAACTCATGTGTAATTATATCGCACTAGCCGACATATTTCGGGTAAGATCCGGTCACTCTCAGTGAGCGATACACCCGTAACGCGAGCGTCGTGTCCTGACTCGGCTTAAAAATGGGTACCAGAGCTTACCCGAAACAATCGAAACATGTCGCCTAGTGCGATATAATTACACGTGGGCTTATCCGTTTGTAACAAAGTAGTGTTAACCGTGAGCATTCAAAAACAGAGGTTTTAAACGTTTCACCGCCATCTACGTTTACCTATCTGTCTGTATGTGTGTAACTCTTAAATGGGTGGATCAATTATGATGCAGTTTTTTAATAACACGACAATTATGTCATTACTCAACATTGTAAATAATGGGTAATAATGACTGTGAAATTTTTAATTTACTATTTAATATATATTTTTTAATATTTTTGCTGATGGCTCTTGTCTAAAATAGACAGTAATCACTAATAAATTTTTAATATGAAATTATTTAAATAAATAAATAAATATATAAATACATATTTTACCGATTGTGTTACCTATACTTTAAGTTTGTAACCTATTTTATCTATATTTTGTTTGGGTTATGCAATAAAGAGTACTGTTATTTATTTATTTATTTACAAGAACAATGTAACTCAGCATTACAGTAAAAACCAATGCGCTGAGAAAGCAATAACATATAAAATACATAATCAAATAATAAAAAATAACTTATTTATAGTAAGGTGCTGGATGGCCTATCATCCATCACCTCATTCACCTCACAAAACCTCAAGCATTCACGGCACACAGCCGTCCATCTCCAAGCAAACAGGTCACATTCAGGTGATGATGTCAGAAGCGCATTGAGGAGTGTTAACGCACGCGGAAGCGGCGAGGTTGCTCGCGATACCGTGCGTGCAGCCGGCACTGCTAAAAGTGGGTGAGAACGAGGCCTCAAACAGATTTTGTGTTATGTTATGTTATGTTATGTTTACCAGTAGAAACTTCACCAAACAGGTTACCTCAGTACTTAACTGCTCTGTTTTGTGCACCAACTATTTTAAAACTATCACTATCGGTAACATTTTTAACTGAACAGCTATAGCCCCTATCTCATTGCAATAAGGTCGAAAAGCGTACTGTCAACTGCGCCAGCGCATGGAAGCTAACGGTCACTATAGTTCTTGACCGTGACCTCGCACGGTCACTTCCTGCGCGATGTGGAGCATGAACAAATAAACCGTGAAAGTCTACATTTGGAAATAAGTGAAAAAAGCCGTGAACCGTCCAAGACGAAAACATGGTAGTACAGAGCTACACTGCTAATACTTGGTAGTACAGAGGACTTGGTACTTCTTCATTTTTTTTTATGATATAGGAGGCAAACGAGCAGACGGATTGCCTGATGGCAAGCAACTACCGCCGCCCATGGACACTCGCAACACCAGAGGAGTCACAAGTACGTTGCTGACTTTTAAGATCCCTATACGCCCTTTTCTTGAAGGTTTGGATGTCATATCCGTCCGGAAATACTGTACACGACAATTTATTCCAGTGTTTTGCTGTGCGAGGCAGAAAGTTTCTAGAAAAACGCACAGTTGAGGACTGCCAACCATCTAAGTGGTGATGATAAGTATATGTCATCTATTTCAATTGATCTTGTAATACAATTGACCCATCTCCTCCCACGGGTGTCATAAGAGGCGACAAAGGGAAAATACAGATCGCAGCAGTCTGTCGAAACTCAATCTACAGCTACTGCTGTCGCCAATCCGCCAGCCAAGCGTGGCGACTATGGCACCTATCCCCCAAGATCATACAGGTCGTATTGGAGGCTTTGTCCAGGAGTGGACAACTTACTTATAATGATAATTGATGATAGACCCGGTGATGAGAAGCAATTCCGAAACACTTCTCCCTCAATTCCTGGCCCTTTGTTATTGCAGCCTTGGAAGGGTGATAGCAATGATAAGAGAACATCCGCTGCCGATAAGGTTTTGCATCACCTTGGCATTTATTCCGTAGCGGGTTTAAAACCTAATTGATAAGGTTATAAATAGCCTGGTTTTCAATGTGGTGTGATTTTGTAATCATGGCATGCTGTTTGATATTATATCCTCCTGACATGATTTACCAAAACAATGACAGGGTGCTTTGCAATCCCTCCTCAGAGCCCCTCTGAGGATGGGATGCAGAGGCGAGCCCAACATTCCCCCCAGTACATATTTTACAGCCAAGAAATTGACATGTATGTGAAGAAGGCGCTCGGGCAAATAAAACTATACAAAAATTAAACTTTATGTTGAAAAACTTTTACGTTTTTCACACATTATTAATTACTTCCGACATTTCGAGAACAAAATTGTGGTCCTTCCTTCCTCCTCCTCCATCCTTGTGGTCTCGGATGAAGACTAACTTGCAAATTGAAGAATACCCCTTTGGTTAGTAATTAATCAATAAATTACCTATATTCGTACCTATAGGCTTTGATTTGAGATAATCATCACTGGCAGATATTCCAGGAAGTTGACCTTGTAAATGCTAATAGTTATAGGTTCAAAAATTTAAATTGATCTCTTCATATATGTTACCGAAAATTACAGCTAAAGCACCCTAATCACAGTGCTGTGTTCCTACCGCTGAGTAAGGTTGTCAGAGTTCCTAAAAGGGCCGGCAACCCAATACGCGCCTCGTGGAGTTACGCGTAGGCGTCCAAAACCTAATATGACTGGCGAGCCGATATGTAAAAAAACTTACCACTAGCTCTCTGGAACTGCACAGCTGCTTTCTGGCACTCAGTGCGAGCTGTTGCCGCCGCCGCCACCGCTTCGTGGTAAGGCCTGGACTTGTCCACGCAGGTCCCGAGCCGTTTGGTCAACCCCTGGAGTCGCCGGGACGTCTCGTTTAGGAGGAGATGAAATGTTTTCATTGACTCCTGCAAAGAGGCAATGTCTCTAACTTGGATGTTTAATAAATTTGACAGGAAGGTCAAATTAGTTTTTCTTATAGTTGTTAGGTTTCTAGATGGCCTTTACGGCTTACATCTTGTCCATTGTTAAGTAAATCCGGAAGTGCTACTCACTGTCGTAAAAAAAGGTTTGGTCAGTTTAACTTGGTATAGAACTAAGACTACAGAAATTGCAATGAAAGTCAAAACAAACTGACGTTCGACTCAGGACCCATGGGGACCACAATACAGATCGAACCTTTTTTATGCTGTAAGTAGCAAGTACGGCTTCGTCTATTGTACAATAGTTTATAATAGACAGAGTTAGCCGTAAGGGCCAGCCAGAAACACAACAACTAAACACCCGAATCCTTTTCTTACGGGTGTAAAGGGTTACCCTGAAACTACACTTACAGTCACCAGCAAAAGTGGCTGAGCGGGTGAAGTGTTCAGAATGACCTACACACGCTCTTATTCCCTCGACAATAGAGATGTGTTGACCTCATTTTGAATAGCTCAACCGCTTAGCCACTTCTGCTGCTGACTGTACTTAACGTACGTAGCCTTATGGTGTTATTCATAAACGCTTGTATCCTACTTGACATGCGGTTACTACCGTTTGTCCTTTTCCGTCTTTTGAAATCCAGTTTCTGTTGGAAAAGGGAAATAAGGAGGTAACTGTGAAATCGGATGAAAAATGAAAACGATGGACCACTCTTACAATTAATAGATAGGAAATTTTTAATGTAAAACATAGTAAATTTGAAAAAGTGTTTTGTAGAGAAGTTACCACTAATGTTTGTTAAGATATCCGATTATCCTGAGTTTGTGAGTGTAAGGTTACAGAGCCTTGACCCCCGTCGCAGGGTTGCTAGTTTTTCTTTGTTTTACAGTATACACTTTAGAGAGTGTGCACAGGAATTACACGATTTAATTCCACAATCACCGTTCCACCACCGGACGTCCAGGCGAGGGAGCGGTTCCTTCCTTACGTTGTGAATATCTTATTCATTCTACCTTCCTAATGCGGACTGCTAAGGAATGGAATTCGCTCCCTTCGTGTGTTCGCTCGTCGTGTATTCCCGGAAAGATATAATTTGGGCCTTTTCAAGACAAGAGTGAATAGACTATTACTGAACCAGCGTGCGCTCGACTATAACGCTTAAATTTGTTGCATCAACATCTAAAATATAAGTTAAATTGACTATTTCCTTTTTCGAAGTCGGTCATTAAGTAATCTTGCTCGTAAGCTCGTAACCTACACGTTTTTTTGCTAAATGTCTTGGTTTTGTGGACACTTGATTCAAAGCGTCTAGATACTTACTCAATTAGTTATTGTATCTTCTCGACACACGAACATCTAACCTTTACAAGCTCCACACACCTTGTTCATAACATATTTTTCTAGGTCTCTCTTGGAGGTCAGGGGCCATCTTACGAAACTCAGCCATAAGCGAAATATCATGGCTGGCAGCCAAGTTACCTTTCATTCCTTTCGATAATGCTAGAATGTTATGAAACATAAAGTTATATCAAAGTATGTTCACAATTCTGGCCCATGGACAATGGGCAATCCCGTATGGAAACCTCCTTCTAACAGCCATGAACGTGGACAGAGGACACTAATACTTTATCATTTATATTATAACATCCCACATATAATATCCTCACAACTTCGGCAAGTGAGGCGTAATATTAATTTTCGAGAGAGAATACTGCAAAATTACAGAATCTTTCGAGTTACGTGCGAGTCTAAGCTCTTGCACGTAAATGGTGTACAAGGTCAAAGATATAAATACGAACAAAGTTCCAAAATACAGTATACATGCACCTCATAATCTCAATATTAAGACACATGCAAACATATTTTGGGACTTTTTCCGTACCGATATCTTTTACCTTGACTGAACGGTTTCATTATTTAATCAGAACACATCAAGCAAAAAATAAAGATTTTTTGGTCTAAGGATAAATCACTTAATTATTTATTAATTTCGAGTATTTCCTTTTGTACCTTACTAAGTTAGAAGGCGATTTTGAGTTATTTAACTAACAGCTTAGTATTCCCCGACATATCGTAAACAATCACCAACATCTCAGTATGCAATCATCTACATGCATTTCCTGTTATATAACTAGTTATAGAAACACGAGGTAGCCAACAGGCGCAATTGACCTAAACTGTTTCTGGAACATACCAAGCGTATGCTTCGACAGAACCAGATTAAACAACCTTCAGTCATGGAACAACTTCACTGCCTTGGAGACCACATTACACTGGACTCTGGTCAGGTGGAACTATGGACCAGACGGTGGCCTCGCCTTAATTTCCCTAATTGGCTGGCATGTATGATGCGCTATAGGTTTTGATTATGTGAAGGTTCTAATAAACTGTGGAATGATGTCTCTGTCTTTTTTTTTGGGACGGTAGTGATAGAGAAGTGTACCTGTAGGTGGTATTGTAAGATCAGTAAAACGATAGCTAATAAAAATTATGCCTAAGCTTTTATTATGAGAAACAATAAAGGAATTAGTAGGACTATGTCGGAATTAGGTACAGACGTATATCAAAGTAATATAGACATTTAAGCAAGATTAAAAAACATAAACATACGTCTGTATTCCCGGGAAGATATAATTTAGGTTATTTCAAAGCAAGAGTGAATAGGCTGTTACTGAACCAGCGTGCTACACCCTCGACCTCGTCGACACTTACCATCAGGTGTGACTGAGGTCAAACGCTGGTCAGTTTTGTATTTATAAACAAACCGGTTTTATTTAATACATAATCGACCTTGGAAATAAGAGTACAAGGAATATAATTTATATATCTCTTACTATATACCAAACATACAAAAAATGTTTAATTACTTTCAATGTCAAGGTGATGGGGTGTTAAGGCCATCTTAAATAATCTGATAGTATTTTGCATTTGATTGAAACATTTTTTTTTTTCAGAACATTTCCAACTTCAAGGACGGGTCGTTTAGTTAAAATCGATTGATACATTTTTTATATCATAATTATATTGATAACCAAAAGAGGCTTAATTTGTTAGGCAACCCTGAGCTATTCTAGTTAGTCACGAGTATACTAGTATTCGAGTAACACCTACTTCGGTAGAATTAAGTTAGAGCCTAGACTCAAGGCGAACCACTAACATTTTAGGGCCTAAGCACATAAAAGATACCCCGCAGTTCGTAGTCGGATGATTAATATAAATAATAACTCAACAAGATTTCAATTAGACAGTCTAAACAAATATGCCATCCATCAATCTTGATGATTTCGCCAGTGTCAAAGTGATTGTAGCAAATCAATCGAATACCATAAGAAGGTTGCCCTTAGAGCATGCTAGTGTACGGTAGTAGGCCTTGCGTTCTGTAAAGTGGTAGCTGGACTTTACAGAAAGCCATGGGGCAGCCTAGGCCCCAGGACTGCGGGGTGTAGCCGAAAAGTGATGTAACGCGTTTGTGGTTGCACAATGCTGCGTTAGATTAATGCATACTAAGATCTATACACCTAATGAACTAACAACAAAAAATATGGTCTCAAGACGACTTCGCCATTTTGTGGCGCAACCGGAAGTCCAAGATTCAGATTAATTAGCTTAATATAGTGGTGTTGTACACACATCACACTTTTACGCGAGAGGAATAACGTTCAAAAGGTTAAGTTTCGAGATAATGTCAATTTAAAAAAGTATACATTTAACTTTAGAACTTTACTTTTAGAACTCTTGTCATCAGAATGAATAAAATTTGCCATCGATTATTGCCGTAAAGTTGGCCATTTTGCGTCACTATTGCACAACCCAATTCCGTGACAGCAATGGTGACGCCAGCAACGGTGAGAAGGCCTACGCAAAACCGAAATTCGCAAATTTCTAACGATTTTCTCTGTAGCTCTAATTACGCTTTAATTGGAGTAAAAGAGAAAGATGTACGATTTTTTATTTATTTCTACTCTCGTACGCTATTGCTCGCGACGGGCCCTCTTTATGACTTAAAGTTTCTGTCAAATTGACAAGACGAGGATGATGGCTTATCCTTAACGTGGAAGATATAACATCCACAGCAGCGATTGATATTCAGTCGCTTACCCACAATGTCCCACAGCTGCCACTGTTAACCTTTTGAACTCTTTTCTCTCCCGATGAAATGTGACGTGTTCGCGCCAACGTCTCGCCTTGTGAAGAACAAATATAAACCTTGTCTGTGAGCCGGAAAATTGCTTTGACAGCGTCCGCCATAGACATTTTAGGATTTTAAGAGTTCGGTGGCGAGGTAGACACGACAACAAGCGCCCTTTTACGTTCACCTTATTTAGGGTTAACATGCATACCAATTGTAATCCTTATCACGGACAGATAAGGTTGAACATAGATCAGCAGTTTTACTCAAAAGAGATTTGTAATATAATATCCCATTATTCAACACAAGCCGTATTGCATTGTGCAAGTGTTCTCTCAGACTTGCATGACGAGTGCAAGTGCATAAGGCCATAGTAAATGCAGTTTCTTTACTTAGTCTTGTCTTACTGCGCATATCCATATCATAATACAAAAGCGAAAGTATGTATGATGTGGTAACATACAGACATGAGGTATTTTCAATTGATAAAGATGTAAACATGGCGATCAATCCAAATGGGTTAGTATGGAGAAATCAAACTATGAGAAATAGGAAAATCCGTTATTAGCAACAATTTTAGATTGAATAAGAATGACATTCAAACTTAATATCAAACTCTTATACATAACCGGGAATCAAAGCTAGTCAATTTTTTTTAACCAGCTTTTACTTGACTTGCAATGTATAAGTATGTAAATATGATACTAAGTTCGGATGAAATCTCAATTTAGAAGCAGACGACTTTAACCGATTGAGCTGAAATTAAGCACACTTACGTATGTAAATTCGGTTCGGTGACAATGCCATATTATAGTACCTGATCTGAGGTGACGCTAGAGCCAAAAGGTACAATAGAAACTTCTAAAATACACCAGATAAACCCGTGGTGATTAGGCTCGTTAGAATACTCTCGATGAGCAGTTGACGATTGTGCAAAAAAAGTGCAGTCAGCAATAAGTTTTACCAAAAATGTTATTTTTGACAGAAACTTATTCACAAGTACAGTCAGCGTCATATAGTTGGTAGCTTGCAAAGTAAACATAAAATTTTGTACACTATAGAATTTGTTTGGTGTATGTACGCTCGACTACAAAGATAAGTATATATACACTTTTGCACCTTATTACAATATATTAAGACTGCTTTGCTGCCAACTATATGACGCTGACTGTACCTATGATGTTAAGCAAAAAAAAGCGGTAGCCTGGTAATAAATAACTGAATATTGTATGGTAGTGTTAACCGATCTGATAAACGTAGTGGTAACAGCTTAAGTACACGCGATGTTATATACAGTATACGATATGTTTATACAAATAACAAGAATCCTCGATTCTTTGTACAGACTAGCGTATAATAAATGGTCTGATACAGTAACATACATCTGCTGGCCAATAATGGTCATGTGGTAGTTGAAATTACTAACTAACAAGCGCTGGCCATGGCCACCCCGGATGACCACGCTAAGTGGAGGCCATGCGGACCCGTTTTTGTCCTTAAACTACGTCCGAAAGAGAGGGCACTGCGAATGTTATCTTGCTACGTGTGGTAGTGCAGGTTCAGCCAATGTGACATTTCGCACAAATCTTAAGCGGAGCCCGACCTACAATTTAGTGTCGATGTCGTGATTGTTGTGTGTCTGTCTGGACACAACCCTAGTGGGCAAGTGATGAATGCAGACCAAGTGCGGGTAGTTAAACTAACTCAGCAACAGCAAGACATTGTTGCCTCCTCAGTCCAGCCGCGAAGTCCTCACACTTCCAAAACGCCGCCAGAAATGTACATAACAAATACCTTCACGTTTAACGCGATTAAGTCCCGTTTAATTTGTAATTATACATTGTATGTGCCATGACTAAATGTATTTTCCTTCCTGAAACGTTACTTGTTTCCGGATGGACTACGCTCATAAATATCTGCTCAGCTATCTTCGCTCGTTGGGCGAGAGATTAACACAGCTGGGACCGGAACGTGGCGGCCGACCGTGACGGTTTCGGATACACGGGTTTCTTTACGTTTGTCGTAAACTAGATATCGTCAGACGGGGCTCCAAGTTTTATTGACAGTTTGATCAGCCACGTGGAATATGTCCACTGCTGGACATCTAGCCAAATTTCATAATTAGCGGCATAACCAGCCGTTTCTTTTTTACAAGCTTTTCTATAACTTGCAATATAACCAATTTGATTTATAGGGCACTTCGTTTCTTGTCACAGTGAAAATCTATATGAATGATGTAAAACATCTCTTATTAACGTCACTGTGACAAGGTTCGAAGTGGCCTAGAAATCAAATTGGTTGACTATATGTTCGGGCGAAATCTAACGACATAATTATGAAGCAGATATCTTTGACCGATTGAGCTGAAATTTTGCATACTTATGTAAGTTCGGTGACAATGCAATATTATGGTACCACTGACCTGATGCTTGAGTCAGAAGGAACCCATAGCAACTCCTAAAATACACAAAATTAACCCGTGGTGATTAGGCTCGTTAGAATCCTCTCGATGAGTAGTTGTCGAATGTGCAAATAAAGGGCAGTCGTCAATAAAAAATATACCAAAAATGTAATTTTTGACAATATCTTATTACCTTTTTACGTCTATTTTCGCAAGTATTATGACGGGCAGTACAAAAATTCGGACACTGTTCACTACGTATATCTACGCCATTATTACTAACACTTTGATCATTCAATTCAATAGTCCTTCATGATTTGATTTTAAACTACCGACCGACGAGTTTAAGTTTGAGAATTAGTTACTTTAAGAATTAGTTGTAAGTACTTTTCTGAAAATGGCCTCCGTCTTCATCGTATATAAGTAGTTGGCACTACAATAATATTTCACAATGACGCGCGACAAAATATCTAATAAACTTTCATCGACGTAATCGTTATGAAATATATAATTGCCATTGTACATTTTAATTATTACGTTACTAACACTAATAAGTAATAACAGCTAGTTTTATGGCCGGGTAAGGCGGCATTTGTGTGGATTCCTGTAAAATCAATAATGCTAATGTTTAGTTACACTACACACGCGATATAAGTTTATCAATTTTATCATACACGTTTACAGTAGGCTACATTTCGTCAAGATACCCTTTCGATACCTATTCCGGATTCAATTGTTCAGATGTAGTGCAACACGAATTTCCGTCGGCAAAACTCGGATCTCGAGAGATTTACGATGGCACCTGAACTGTCTGAATTAAATAAGAAGTCCGAGAAGTGAGATCATAATCAAGGTCATTTGCCATGTTAACTTTTCGCATAAATAATGTTGCGTTACTGGAAAAATAAATATTATGTAATATAACCAAGCCCAAATTTTAGACAATCTTAATAAATAATGCATGCGAACGTACGGTTTTATCCATCTACCGTTGTGGGCACGATGGACATGCCCACAATCCAGGTTTGTAACGTCACACTGACTCCTAAGATAGCGTCAAGATACCTATCAGTCTAGTGTCCCTACTGTGGCTTAGTGATCCTGATCACAGACTTTTTTGGGGCTGCATCAGAGCCTGCATGTGCGATAAGTACCTAAACTTAGCATTTGGCGTGGGCAGACCTCCCACTAGGTGGATCGACGACCTGGCAAAGATTGCGGAAATGCTGGACGCTTTGGGGGAGATCTATGTTCAGCAGTGGATAGTTTATGGATGACCATTTGAACAATATATCTAGAAAATTTTCACTTGCTTCTTTCAAACACACCATTACTAATTAAATACTTTTCTTGCGAGTGATTTTCGACTTCAGTCAATGTACCCTAGGGCGCCACCGCGAAAAACGATATTCGTAAATTTCGGACGATTGTCTCTGTCACTCTCATGAAGCCTTAATTGGAGTAAAAGAGAAATATGGTTGAAATATACGAACTTCGATTTTCACGGTACCGGGCCTAATACGATATCAAACGGGCACAAAAGAAAGTTGGCGCAAAGATTGTCTAGAACATTGATTGATGACCCGAAATAGTAGCAGAAACACAGGAAATGAAGCGAGATAGCGACTTAGGGACAGATGTAATTGATTATGGTTTATTTAGATTAGAGTAAAAGCCATCTAATGAAAAAAGTCTTTGAAATTGTTTTCAGCGTCCCCGATATTGACTTTGAAACAACTGCAAAATAGGAAATGAGGTCTGTGTCGTCGGATAAGACTGGTTATAAGGTTATTTCCTTTGTAAAATTACTGTCGGTATTGGATTATTCTTTCTCTCGTTCTTTGATTTAGAAATATATAATAAAAATTATAAAACTGTCGGGCCATGCTCAGTATAGGGTTCCGTAACTCGAAAACTGTAACAGTTTTTTTTTTTATGACAAGGTGGCAAACGAGCAGACGGATTGCCTGATGGTAAGCAATTACCGTCGCCCATGGGCACCCGCAACACCAGGGGAGTCGCAAGTGCGTTGCCGATCTTTAACGGGTTGGAGCTCTGGGAACATTACTCACCATCAGGAACACAACACTACATACCTGAAAGGTAGCAGTGCTATTATGGCTGTGGTCTTCTGTAAGGAGGAGGTACTTCCCCAGTTGGGCTTCTCCAGACTCGAGCGTGATGGTACTTCGCTGTGCCCTACCTCTCATTGTCGGACGTAGTTTAAGGACATACCCGGGTCCAAAGTATTATCATATTTTGGACTGCCGGTTGAAAAGTTAGACGGGACGGATTATTTCCTATTTGACTACGAAACCCTAAAGACCAAAAAAGAGTTATCAGCAGACATAGGAATCTACGGGGCAAAATTGTATGACAGGCAAGGAGTTCCGATATCGATAAACTCCATTATCGATCGCGATGTTTGCGATACTAGTGTTTATATAAAGTGAAACTGAAACAAAATAATAACTCTTAAGGCTCTTCCTTTCTTTTAAAACGATATTTAAAACTTTACCTATACATTTTTTCTTCATTACTGTCCTATTGTTCAATGTAAACGACAAGTATTCGTTACAAATGTATTAACTTCATAATGGCCTATATAACAATACAAAATAAAACAATACACATAATTCTTGGGGTGATTCCCATTATATACAAATATTATGATATATTATTAGTATATCTATAACATACATCGATAATTGAGTTTATCGATAAAGGAACTCCCTACCTATCGTACAATTTTGCCCCGTAGATTCCTATGTCTGGTTATCAACGGCAAGTCTGTTGGAGAATTTGAATTTGAAGCATTTATAAATAACGCCTATGTGTCAAAACCGTAAAAAAAATGTTCTATAAATGGCAACTGTCTCTCTTACTCCAATCAAGGCCTAATTAGAGTGACAGAGACAATCGTTTAAAATTTGCGAACTTCTATTTAACCGGTAGGCCAGTGTCAGTGTTTTCTATTTAGCTTGTTCTAATGTTATTTACTTACATCCAACTCCAATTCCAGCTTATTGATCTCATCAGTGGCAGCGTTCAGCTTTTCCAGCTCCACCTGCGAATTTTTAAACAACTTGAGACAGTCACACGGAACCCATACACGGTACTCCCAATTATGAGGCAACAGCAAGCAACAACTAGCGACGGGAAACATCCGAGACATCACTGAGACAATACCTTTATGATAACACGTCTACTTACAGATAAGATAGTGTTTTACATGTTGGGAGTATGGGTCGACTCGTACAATCGATCTTGTTTACATTTTTCTAAAATTATCTTTATGTTGGCAGTGTGTAACTGTCAAACCGACATTTCGCGCCCGAATTTTTTCACAATTTGTTCGCTAATAGTTCACATAAATGAATGTACATTTTGGTTTGCATGAGAACTGCCCAGTAACACCTCAAGGAATGTTTCCTGTCACTCACAGCTAAGCAAAACAATACTTATAAATATACTTACTTATACTGTTTCTTTCATTTCGCTTATCCGTAAATAAAAAATCAATGAAAATTCTAGAATTACATTTAATTTCCAAATTATAATCATTGTAAATAGTTACAGTATATAGAAATTACACATGCGATAAATTTTACAATATAAAAATACGCATTCAGTATAGTTTTCAACATTTTTGAGTAGCTACCCAGAAACAAAAAAAAAAATATCGCCAATTTCTGAACGCAACAAAATAACAAAGGGCAAATAAGTTTGTTATACAAAATTAACCCTTAACATTTAAATATTAAAGTTTAGAATAATTGGAATGGTTCTCTTGTACTAAGGTACAGTTATCTAAAGTTATATATGAGTCTGCTATTATTTATGAACACTTCCCGTTTTGGTAAAGTAATACTTAGCTAGATTATTTATTAAATTTAATTGGAATAATACAAAGCATTAGGCCATTAATTTTGATCATTATATACATATAATGGGATCTTTATTATAAAAAAATGAGATTACTATTCAGTAATAAAAAAAAAAAACAATTAAACAAGTGACAAATTAGCTGTTAGATTTGTTAATGCAGTGGTTGGCAATAAAATGCGGACTTATTTAATGCCTAACTAATCAACTTTGAAATAGTAAAATTAATATTAATTCCGAGATTCAACTAAATTCATAACTGATTAATCAAAGCCAGATTATACAAGATTATTGAAGTCTATCAATTAATTGCAATATTTTATTTGATGATCCGTTTAATTTTTTATAATGAATAAAACTTAATAAGTTTTTATTTATTATTTCTGTGACCTTAATACTCATTGTTAGTCAAATCTAATAACTATAATATTTATTGCATCTCATTTAGGCCTCTACAAAATTATAACTATCATTCAAAATTACGATCTAACAATCAAATGAATAATATTGTCCACTGAAAGTTTTGAAACTTATTCAAATCGCAGTGACTATTGTTCTGTATATATCAGATAATAAATCAAATAGCAACATGACAAAATTTTCCATTTAATTCTGACACATGTTCTCATAATTTAATTTAATCGATTTTCACTTGGAGTTTGATTACTGCAAATAACTTATTGTTAACATAAACCTTGTGATGTACTAGATATAACAAAATCAAGGTACACTTATAGCTTAAAGCCCGCAGGTAGTAAGCCCGCTACTATTGTCTCAAAAATATAAAAATGGCACATCTCTAATCATATACTGAAAATAATTTAGTTAAATCAGAATTTATTCAACCATAAATAAACACTATGAAAGTTAATACATGTAGTTCAACACATTCGCTGCCACCCCCTCCAAAAATGTATGAAAATGAACGCACATGTGCGTCGGTGGCAGTGAATGCGTTAAGAATACAACTAATTACAAAAGTAATACATGAATTTATTCAAAGTGGACAGGAAACAATCCTAAAAGGTACCAAACATGTACGAGCTTAGTCATATCTATGCACTCTGCATACAAGTATGTACAAACATTCATAAGGGATTGGACCGATCAGTGAATATCACTATCACAAATGTATTTGCCGGAGACAAAGCGGCGTTTCACCAGGGAAAGACGGTAGCCACTGCCTATCAGCTCAAATTCTATCCCTGAAAGTGTTGCACCTTCACAGTTAAACTGAGCGGAAATAGTGGCCTTCGTGGAAGGCCCATGCTCTAACTCAAATCGAGCCCTTAAAGACCCTACTCCTCTATCCTCAGAATGCTGGGACAGTTCAGTGAAACGCCATAAAGCTTGTTCATTCTTCGCGTTCCACGTGTTATTCGGCATAGCTATAACATTCGTCACCCCTCCATCCATTGGCACGCACACAGACACGTTTAAGAGTGGGGATGGCGGGCTCATAGCATGGAGATTATACTTGTAATCCACCTTCAAATCCGTATGTTCTCTTTCGCATTTCCAATAAGATACTAGTTGGTACGGGCATGATGCCGCGCCTGCCTTCGGGCGTATTTGATATTTAAGAATGTCAACGTTGAAATATTGAGCTGTGGGGTTCTTTTCAGACTGACGTTTTAGGAGAGAAGTTAATGCCGGCATGTTGAATTCTACGACTGTCGTGTCGCGGGTTGACATCATAGCGTTGATGCTAATAAGTTGTTTGTTAGGCAGGACATTATCTAATCTGTGGATGTTTTTCAGTCTGAAGCACAGCTTGGCTGGATTAGGGTTGTTAGCTAACACGCCGACTATGCCGGTTGGAAATGATAACATCATGTCTCCGGACATTTTTACTTGACATTTGGACTCTTCTGAACCTCGGAAATATGAGTGGATGATCTCATGGAAAGCTACAGCCAGGGGTATTGTATCAGCCATGCCTATAGTTAAAGGAGATGGTCCGCGGGACCCTGACGAGCCGGCAGTTCGGAAATCTCCCTCTGATCTCCTTGATGGAGGGCGCGGGAGAGAGATAGAAGACATTGTAGGCGTTGATGTTCGAATATTAGTTTGGCTCATCTCTCCAACCTCTGAAAACAAGTCACCTACATCGGCTGTGGATACTGGAGTAGGGCTCTCTAAGAGTTGCGATTGGTTAGCTTGTAAAGGTGCATATGGGTTCGACACTCCATGGGGAGAGGTGGGATTACTTGCTGTGGGACTCTGGAAAAAGTTCAAGTCTAATAAGTCACTGCTGGCTTTGCTTGCATTAGCATTGGAGCCACGCCTTGTGCTGGTTCCGAGTTTGTACAAGGAGATGTTTTCAACCGTTGCTCTTAACTCATCTACACTTGCTGACATTGGAGCACTACCATTACTAATAGGTTTAATCTCTACATGTATTTTCTGTTCTCTCTCTTCCTCCGAGTCTGTGTCTGATGAAGAATAAACACTACCCTTCTCATCTTTAGGTCTGATGCAGTATCCCTCATCATCCACCTCTGGAGAGTTCATTAGATCATCTTTCGTTGGGACTTCTTCTTCTTTTTCCTCTAAGTCAGACTTGTCACCCATGTTTGAATTTTCGGAAATCTCATCTTTTTTCTTTTTAGATTTCTTAAGCTTTGTTTTGGTTCTCCTGCTGCGTAAGAACCATTTTGACTCTCTGAGTGTTGTGCGACCCATGTCTGCATCTTTGTCGGGTGCTACAGGTGTGGCAGGGGTTCCACTGGGGCTGGATGGAGCAGAGCATGGGGCGGCCCCTTCAATGCTCCCAGTTGGCTCATCTTTACTTTGGAAATTTGGTGTAAACAAATTCAATAGAGATGTGGTCCTTCTAGAAGTTTTGCTGGCAAAAGATTGGCTCTCTTTTTTAGCTGCTTTTGGTGGCTGTGCAGGCTTGTGAGACCCATTTGATACTGTAGATATCTGATCAGCTTCAGATATTGAGTTGTTAGCTGAACCTGGTTTAGCTAAGGAAATTGGTAGCTCAACTAAACTTGCCTTCTCTATTGCCATGTATTTATCAGTAATGAATTGTTCTAACAACTTTTCAACTGTTAATTCTAGACATTGATGTTTGAAATCTCTATGCACCTGACCCATGAGGTCATGGTTGTTCTGAATGATGTCAGCGTAGACATTGACAAACTGTTTCATTTGTTTTAAATGTGCTTCTTCAACATCTTGAAAATGTTTACATGTTTGTGTCATTTTCTTTTCAAAATCCTGTTTGACTATGTTATATTTTTCAACTAGCTGTCTGTAGTCATCATGTAACTTTTTAAATTTAATCTCTGCTTTCTCAATGTCCTTTGCTGATGCATTATCTTTGCGCAGTTTCTCAAGATCTGCTCCTTTGCTTGTGTACAAGTCTTTTGCTTTCTGTAGAGCCTGTTTGGTGTTCTGTATCAGTAGAACCACCTCCAGAGTGCTAGATTCGGAATCTTTCACCGCTTTATGCTTCTTATTCAACTCCTCTGCATACCTAGCCACATCTTTGACCAGCTCACTAACTTTCTGAAACATGTGCTGGTGCAAATTGGACAATTTCTCGGCGGAGCATTTTAACACGCCCCAAAAGGGGGCGAAAGTGCCTTGCGCACAGTTGCTGTTAGCCTGTTTTGCGAGCTTGGACAGCAATTTCGAATTAGACTCTTCAATATTCGATCTTTCTCTGAGGTAGTCTGAGAACTCTTTGCTAGCTATCAGCCCGTATTTCATGTTTTGATATAAAATATCGTATCCATTATGCTCGCTGGCGAAACAATCTACGAAGTTGACACTCATGTTTGCTGTTACAGAAGTACACGATTACAGTTGACACATTATATAGTCATTCACTGACCTGTATTCTAGGATCGAGCTCAGTATCACCATTGTCGTCCGCGGGGATCGTAAATGAGGATTCCTCCATTGCAGCGCCTGCCACTAGGAAGCCACCTAAATTACATCACCGACACAAAAGCGTAGAGCGTCACCGTTACACTGGCATCCAATTAACGGGACGAGTCCCAATCAAACATGCATCACTTTACACCAGTTTTAATTTAGTTGAGAAATGAACGGAAACAACACACACAAGTCGCGTAACGTGTTTAATTTAGCTACATATAAATAATAAAGTAAGAATTTTTCATTCAAGATGACGTCCAACTTTATGACGTCAAATCATAACAATAGACAAATATAAAGTTTTTAAAAACATGTCATAGTCACCAGTGTCCGCCCACTTTTTTATAGAGTTGTATCTAGTCTCTAGTCGGTTCATCGAGTTGTTGGTGAGTCGACAAGGCAATAAATAAATAAAAAACGTAGATAGTAAAAGAAAGGTGTTGTTATGTTGTAAGTTTAAATGAAAGTAAAATAAAAATTATCATCAATAAATTTTATCTGAATTTGATATAGCAGATTATAAAAGCGATTTCATATTCGATTAATAATCGGCAATCGGTATTTTTAGAAGATAAGTGATATTGTCTATGATATAATCCTACGAAACTAAATAGTTGTGTCATATTCTCAAGGTTGTATGTTTGTCTCTTTCTTGAATATAGATTTCTATTTCCCGTTTTACCCTGTCAGACCAAATTTATGTGTCATTGTAAATTAGTCGACTTATTTCGAAAGATGCTTTTGTCGATGTCGAGTTTGACGTAAAACAACTTCAATTTGCTCCAATTTCGTTGTTTCGTCGTAGCAGTTTTAAAAAAAAAATCTTTATATGAGTAACATAAGTGGCACTTGTAGCATTTTGCAACGGTCGTTATCTTTCATTCGCGTGTCCAGAGTTTGCTTCTGAGACGGTGATCGCAGTCAATCTGTATGCAACTTCTACGCGTCGCCTCGACTATGTCTTACCAAGGATCACCATATTCGGGCCCGGGCGATGAGTATGACTTCGAAGACGACGGGTACGACGATCTGGATGAATACAGGGAGCAAGAGGATGCAATACCACCGCCACCAGTGGACGACAGTGACGAAGGTATGGTTTGTTTACGATCATTGTCATCAGGTGATTTTAGCGTCATTTTACGTCTATTTTAACTGGATTGGTCACTAGCGACCGTGATAATAGTGTGCTCGTTGTTTATAAACACTAGTTACGTAAATGTAATTAGGTTAAGTTCATTAGGATAGTCTGGCAGATTGTTCCCGCGTATTTGTAGTGGGACGGTTTCATGACGTAACGTAGCTGTAAAGATGTCACTTTCACCTTGATCCAGTTGGAGGAATCTGGTAAACAAGTTGTAGCCTGAAGATGCATGACTTAATAATATTCTTGTTGGTAATTTGGGCTGTTATTGTGTCACAGATACCGAGGAAGCCAGCGAGACAGACATACCCAACAATGATGAACCTTTGGAGCATAAGGAACAGTAAGTTTCTTCTAACATCGTTCAAGCACAAACAATATAGATTAATAGTAATAATACTTATTGGAATTTTGGTTGGTACAGTCAGCATCTTATAGTCTATAGACTAGGTTACTTTATGTGTAGGTACTAGGTACCTACTCTTAGTTAGAAAAAGGTAAATTATCTTGACATGTCACTTTTGAAAAATAAATCATGACAAGTATGTATCACATATAATTATTTACATTATTTTGCTTTTGTAAGTTAGTCACTGATTTTTTAAAGTGTATTTAAAAAAAATTTAACTACCTAAAAGTATAGACTATAAGTTGCTGTCACTATGGCCAAATATATTTATACAGATCTTTATTTATATAGAAGTAAGCATGTCTATCAATTATTGGACCATACTGACTGCAACTAACTATATGACACTGACTGACATATTGTTATTAACACATTCGCTGCCACACTCTCCAAAAATGTATGGAAATGAACGCACATGTGCGCTGGTGGCAGTGAATGCGTGAAATAACAATGCTAATGATCTTCTTGTGGTACTATAAGAATTAGAGTTATAACATTAGTTACTATGTGATTTCATAAATGGTTGAATCAACTTTTGTTGCCATAGTAATGGTCCCCTGGACAACTCTTTTAAGACCTGGTTTTATTAGTTAAATTGCGTTAAGATTTAAAAAACATGCAATATTTAAGTATGTTGCTGTTAAATTCAATCTAATAGACTCATTAGTGGAATATCATAAAAAACTTCTTCAAACTAAATTTGCTATAAATAACCCTTGTATAGTAGGACCCAATATCAACAAAGTATTGACCAAAATCTATATACATAAAAATCAATCCCTTATTTCATCACATGTGAACAGCTGAACCCATTATTTTAATTATTTTTTGTTGTGTTATAGTATTATAGTCACAATAACTTTTAGCTAAGACAGGACAATGTCTTTCAGGTCCTCTAATATAAAAAAAAAAGTAATGGACACTTAATTTGTATGTTTATTTATCAATATTAAGATTGCACTTGTTACAAGGGTTGTACTTTGAATCAGATACAAAATATAAGTTGCATTCCCAACAAAATGCCAAGAATTACATTTATTATTTTTATTTTTAACAACTTCATCTTCCATAAAAAACATCATCTACCTCGCGTTTTCCCAACTCCTGGGAGCCTGGGGCCCACTTGGCAACTAATCCCAGGATTTGGTATAGGCAGTGTTTTACGAAAGCTGCTATCTGACTAAACATCTGAGTAAACTAGGTCTTATTGGAATTAACCTGGTATCCTTACAATGTTTTGCTTTGTATTCTATTTATATGTAAGCAGAATTTATTTTCAGTATAAGGTAGCCAGTTATTGGCGATTTACCCTAGATACAGATATGTGACATTATCTATCTTTGTTGTCGATGGCGCTTATGCCGTTGTTCAAGATGCCATAATACAAACGTAACGCGGTTTGACGTAAGCGCCATCGACAATAAGGTCCTTTTTGCTAGATAATGTGATGTCACATATACAAATAAAAAATGGGAGCCAACTGAGCGTCACCTATATTATCACTATTATTTTCATTTAATCAATGTGTCATTCTTTTAATTTTGTTCATAAGGCAAAATTTTAACCATTAAGAGACCCTGTGTACAGTCATGGACTTTAATCGATTAGCCACTTGCCACTGTTCGTATTTTAGCCGCGTTATACAAATCGGCTTTAGTCGCGTATACTCGTATTAAAGAAAGACAAGTCTTCGTATAATAAAAGAGCAAACTTATACTTCTATCTTTATCATTGTATTTAGCAACCGTCATTAAGGTTCGAATGTTAAAGGTTGGACAACTTCAGAGCTACAGAGTCACTTGTCACGAAAAGTTAACCAATGGCAGATATAGCAACCGTATCTTATTAACAATAAAATTGTTATAGCGTAGCAGTATGATTGATTGGCATTGACATTTCGACACAGGAGAAACGTGGGAGAAACGAAAAACCCGATTTTGTCCGAATCAGTATTCGGATGAAATCAGGTTATCAATGGGTTATCATAAATGACAACAATAACAGTCGGCCGCCATCATTAGAAGAATTAACATAGAAATTGAATGTCTTTTTTTGAAAATAGCTAAGTATTAGTCATTAACTATTTAATATATATAAAATATTATTATCAATAAAAAAACAATATTTAAAAAGTTTACATTTATTAGTTAATGTATTCATAATTATTAAATCGTTCCATGTCGCTGCGAAATGCGTAAATCCAAATCCGTCAAATTCATAGTCCGGAGTATTTCTCTTCGCTAAATGCATCGGGCCGCTGGCTGTTCTGATCTGACCATGATAGTTTACATTTTTGTTGGCATAGGTTATCGTCATACCCTAAACGCAACAGTGTTTTTTAACACACAACAAAGCTTGTGGTTATATGCTATTATAATATTATATACATATCTTAGTATTTAACAACATCATGGAATAATTTTTTCTGGAGCATCCTCTTGACGCTGACTACAAGACCATGAAATTAACACGATTCTTTGGAAATTTATCGGAAATTGTGATAAATTGGCATTATGGTGTAAACACTTTAATATTGCTTTAGATAAGATTCAATAAATTGTCATCTTTGACATAGCTTTTAACTGACATTGAGTTTTAATTAAAAAGAGGTCGGAATCAATAAAAAGAATAAAGATCAAACGACATGAAATGTGTATACATATTTTTGGCGATTTGGGTATTAAATTTACTCTGACAAAATATAGCTGACATATATCGCAACTGTCACAATGTGATGGATTTGACTCGTATTATATTGTTCTATTATGTTGGTATCAATCTTTACTGTTGCTATGGACACGTTAAAACGTCGCCATGGTGAGGCTGCAGCATGTATAACACGGCTAAAACATGAACAGCGGCAAGTGGCTCATCGATTAAAGTCCGTGACTGTACATTACAATGTACACTCCCTTTCAATGGAGTTTAAATCGTTTATAATAAATAATAATAATAGTAAATAAATAAATATTTCGGACATTCTTACACAAATCGACCTAGTCCCATGGTAAGCTCAATAAGGAAATAGGGTAGAATTTCTTTTGTGTCATTAGTTTTCTTTCAGACAATTTCAACCCTATTCACTGCTTAGTAAGATAGGTTTTAACTATAAAATATTTTAGTATGGTGGGCGTTACGAGGTTGTATTTATCTTTTGTTAGATAAAATAAACTAAAACCATAATGGAGTGGTGCTGGGGGTTATTAAAAATAAATATTTTTGGGACAATCTTACACAAATCAAGGTAGGTACTAGACGACGATATACATAATACATAGATACATATAAATACTTAAATACATAGAAAATACCCATTACTCAGGAACATGAATCTGTGCTCATCACACAAATAAATTCCCCGACTGGGAATCGAACTCAGGACTATCGGCTTCATAGCCGATCCGAGCCGACCAGTCGTCAAAGGTCGTCAAAGGTCGTATTCTGGGTTAAGATTAGGCTATTGCATTGAGGTCCACTTGCTACAGCAATGTATATTTCACTACTTACGATTGTTATCTTGTCAAATTTATTTATAAACTGGCGGAGTTCACAACCTGGGAAGACTTGGCATATTCCAAGTTTTGCGAGGAAGTTTTTGGTGATATTTGTAATTTGTAAACTTCATGTCTACAACTTACTTATGCACTCTCACTGAAAACATACTTAACACCTTTGCGACGGCAATTAGTTAACGTCGCAATTAACCATACTTGCATCGGGTCGAATCGGACCGATGTCGTGGTGAAGGTGCAATACCAGGTCTTAGACTAAAGAGTAAGTTTACTGACAATGACATGTAAACCCAAAAGTTTACAGTAAGTTTACCCAAAAGTGTTAAAAAACATTTTTTTTTCATTACGACGGTGGTAAACAAACATGCGGCCCGCTTGATAGTAAGTGGTTACCGTAGCAAATGGACACCTGCAATTCCCTTTAAGAATCCATACACTCCCTTTTTGAAGAACCCCATACTGTAACCTCATATTTTTTTGTGTTCTACATGCGTTTTTTCCAAAGTAAATAAGGATTTAACTTCAACGCTATATCAATATCACAAAGATATATGCTGTGCCCGTGACGCCACGCTATCGCATGTTGTTGAGCGAAATTGAACTTTACGGAATCCCCCGTAGGTCCATATTACATTACACAAAGTTGACGTCCTTAGCCGTCGTAGGCGTCCATGGCACGACTTTCCGATGACGACCACAGCCGTCATCGGCGGTCAAAGGGTTAAAGAAAGTTGAAATATATCTAAAAATGCTGGACAATAAAAAAAGTTTTTTTTTTTTTCCAGAATGTATCAAGATAAGTTAGCAAGTCTGAAGAAGCAATTGCAGCAGTTAGAAGACGGCGTACACCCGGAGTACACGCGCCGAGTGAAGAGGCTGGAGCATCAGCTGCACGAGAGACTGAGGCTCAACAAGATATACAAGTAAGCATATATAAAATAAAAGACATTAGTTGTATATAGAATATTACATCCACGCGCACGTGTACAGTCAGCAGCAGAAGTGGCTAAGCGTTTGAGGTGTTCAAAATGAGGTCAACACATCTCTATTGTCAAGAGAATAAGATCGCGAGCAGGTCATTTTGAACACTTCAAACGCTTAGCCACTTTTGCTGCTGACTGTACTTAGTACTTTCTCACTCGCACAGTATCTGTCCCACTAAGCAGACCCGAGCTTCCACGAACACTGCCAAAGCGACGCGCGCGCCGTTTATTATCAAACCGCCTTTAAAAAAGGTATTCGAGAGTACCGCGAGCATAACAGTACTTATAAATGATTAAATATAATCATAAGTCAATCTTTGACATCTTCATAAGTGCAGTCACCTATTGATAATAAGATCAAAAGACTTACAGAGCATGCTTTGCACATTCCCATTCGCACTCTATTCTCGGCGAGTGTTATCATTTGTTTCATAAAAATATATTAATTATCATATCTGACAAACCTGTCACTTATTCACATCCTTTTCGCGTTATCATATCATCATCATTATATTGCAAAGTTTAAAAAAAAATACGTTTGTTTATGTGTCTGAATATTTTTTAAAGTTTTTCTAAAGGCAATTATTTTCAGTATTGAGGTACATACTTGATATTGAGGGATTTGATATTTTTTCCATGCTTTCTGCGTGGTGCTAAAACAACAATTTAATTTATCTGCACACTGTACCACTGACAATGTCATATCATGCATTAATTCAATAATGACATATAAGCGTAAAGCCCTTTCTAAACGCGGTTTGATAAAAATCACGGTTTGGTGAAATGGCCGCATTGACATGGCTACTTTTTTTATCTGGCAAATTTTCTTGTATCCTGGGCCTTACGTTTTATTTATTTTTTCAGAGACCACGTGTACGATGTAGTTGAGAGAGAGTACATAGCAGAAAAAAAGGCGGCAGCAAAAGAGTTTGAGGAAAAAAAAATAGAGTTAAGAGAGAACTTGCTCAATGACTTTGAGGATAAGCGGAAAATGATTGAAAATGAGAGGCATAGTATGGAATTAAATGGTGACTCTACAGAGGTATGTATACATTTGTATATTATGTGGTTTACTTATGTTTGGCAGGAAATGTTCCCCAAACTATTATATCGCAAACTTTATCCTATTCCATCAGCCAGGGGACAACTGAAGCATAGTTTGTTACAAGAAATGTGGCCTTGCATACTGACGCACTTTATAGGTGACCCACTATTAGTCAAATAATCCACATTCATCAAAATAATTGATGACACTAACTTTTCACCCTTTAACGCATTAATTTACCAATTAAACAACTAGTTTTATATATGTAAATTCATATTATAAACAACCAACATCGCAAAAATTTTAAAGATATTTTAGCATAATGTTTATCTGGGATAAGGTAAGATTCTAATGAAAAAAGATTTTTTCAAATCGGTTTAGTATTTTCAGAGCCTATCCAATGCAATCAAACAAACAGATCCTCTTTATAATCATCATCATAACAGCCGGAAGACGTCCACTGCTGGGCTTAGGCCTCCCCCAAAGCGACCCACAATTACCAATTTTGCGCCACCCGCATCTAGTAGATTCCTGCGATCTTTACCAGATCATCAGTCCACCCTGTGAGGGGCCTCTTTATCCTCGTGAGGTTCACCATACAAAACGTTTTAATAGTTAAAATCATTCTTATCATACAGTGAATTGGGTTGAATTTACACAATCACAATTATTTACAATGTTGGTACAGTCGCCATCAGATAATCGGTGCTGTGGAGGTGGTCACAAATATCTGATCATGCACATTATCGCCTTGACAATAGAGACGTTCAAATATTTATGACCACCTCCATAGCTCCGATATATTGGATGGTGACTGTGCTGCGCGTGTTAGTTGTCCCAGATCGATTGGCGTATTTTCAGCAGAAAAATACATTTCTATTAGAAACTATGGCAGCAAATATTTTTGCTTTTTCTGCCTCAATGATTGTGTCATTTAATAATTATTTAAAAACACCTTATGTAAGACAAACAAGCTCGTCCGTTTAACCATGCAATATACTCAATCAGCAATGTACTTCGCTTCGATAATGTACTATTATTAATGTACTATTAATTATTTACAGGTAAAACCAGTAATGAAACGCATACTCAGGCGGCGAGCGAACGAGCCAGCGCCGGCGCCCGAGAAGCGGCGCAAGCCAACAACCACGCTGACCTTCCAGCTGGAGTCGCGCGACATCGACGCCGACCTCCGCGCCATCGCGCGCCACTCCCCCCCGCCCGCGCCGCGCCACTCCCAGCCGAGGAAGCACGTCAACTCCAGCTGTGAGTACTCAGAGTGAGACATGTCGCAGCTGGAATAGTGCGACGTCAACCTGCGCTACTCCCCGCCCGCGCCACTCGCAGCCGAGGAAGCACGTCAACTCCAGCTGTGAGTACTCAGAGTGAGACATGTCGCAGCTGAAATAGTGCGACGTCAACCTGCGCTGCCCCCCCCCCGCCCGCGCCACTCGCAGCCGAGGAAGCACGTCAACTCCAGCTGTGAGTACTCAGAGTGAGACATGTCGCAGCTGGAATAGTGCGACGTCAACCTGCGCTACTCCCCCCCCGCCCGCGCCCCTCGCAGCCGAGGAAGCACGTCAACTCCAGCTGTGAGTACTCAGAGTGAGACATGTCGCAGCTGGAATAGTGCGACGTCAACCTGCGCTACTCCCCCCCCGCCCGCGCCACTCGCAGCCGAGGAAGCACGTCAACTCCAGCTGTGAGTACTCAGAGTGAGACATGTCGCAGCTGGAATAGTGCGACGTCAACCTGTGCTACTCCCCCCCGCCCGCGCCGCGCCACTTGCATAGGAAGCACGTCAACTCCAGCTGTAATAATCTTGCAAAAATATTTATTTATTTATCGTTTTCAGGTGAATCCCCAGTCCGTGAGAACAACGACTCGCACGATACTCGCGTCGAGGACGGCAAGTTGTTGTTCGAGCGACGGTGGTTCCACCGCGGCCAGAGTGTGTACGTCGAGGGCCGCGACATGCCGCGCTTCCCCGGACACATACACGCCATCACGGACGAAGCGGTAAGTTATTGCTATCGTTTTCACTCTCGTTAAGATTTAATGACAATGCGTATAGTTAGACTGAGATAGGATAAGTTCCAACCGCGCCAGATGAAGCGGTAAATTATTACTATCTTTTTCACTCTCGTTTACAGTTTTACTGAGATAGGGCAAGTTACAACCGCGCCATCACAGATGAAGCGGTAAACTATTGATATCTTTTTCACTCTGGTTAAGTTTGGATGACATTTCTTACAGTTTGACTGATATAGGATCTTACAAAAAACAATAATTAAGGAATTGGCGTAGGCACTGCGAAAGCGACTGCCATCTGACCTTTCAACCCAGAGGCTAGGCTTTATTAGGATTAGTCGGTTTCGTTACGATGTTTTGCTTCACCGAAAGCGACTGGTAAACATCAAATGATATTAGTCTAGTTCCGAAAAAGTCATTGGTACTATATTAACAGCGACAAGAAGTCACCCAATTGTATGCATATAAGGATTTTTTTACTTATTATTTGAAAAAAGTTATCATTACTAGTGATAGCAATTTAATGATCAACATCATTATTTTATTTTTATTATTTTTTATTAGATAACCGTAATTATCTTAGTATTATACAATACAATTATACCTTGCGGCGGATCAATTTTTCCTAGAATTCTTTTAACCCGCCCAACGCTCAAGAATCCACACATTTATTGTTTTTTTAATTAATAAATAAATATTTCGGGACAATCTTACACAAATCGACCTAGTCCTACGGTAAGCTCAGTAAGGCTTGTGTTGTGGGTACTAGACGACGATATATATAATAGATAGATACATATAAATACTTAAATACATAGAAAACACCCATGACTCAGGAACAAATATCTGTGCTCATCACACAAATAAATGCCCTGACTGGGAATCGAACCCAGGACCATTGGCTTCACAGGCAGGGTCACTACCCACTTGGTCAGACCGATCGTCGGTCGTCGATTTTGGAATCTTTATTGCCACTAGAAGGTAAACATTAACTTAGATCGATTATAACAAATAACAATAGTTTTAATCCCGCCTCCCGTTTTCCAGATATGGGTGAAGAAGACGACAAACGTGGAACGCGTGCGTATATACGTGTCTCAGCTGGCGCGGGGTAAAGTGACGATAAAACGGCGGGCGTCGTAAGTGACAGTGCTGTGTTAGTGACACTAGTGTGAACAATTGTTGACGGCCGTTTGGAATAGTTTCTCTCGTTTCGACCTGACTGAAAAGTTATGGCTGCCCTGCTACTCGCACTCCGGTGTAAGTCCAGACTGAGATTTATTGTGTTCGTTATATCGTCGGGGATGTATATGGCAAATGTTTAGGCATTTTGTCCATAGGCACTGGTCTCACAGCGAGCTACAAAGTAGCTATCAGCTATTTCAAGGGACAAAAGATAATCGATCTCGTGTAAGTAAAAGAGACATATATGTCATAGCCGAGCTAGTTCTTCGCCGGGCGATCGTAGTTCATCGCCGGGCAATGAGCTGTAAATATATGAGACATTATCTATGATAAGGGACCTTGTTGTCGGTGGCGCTGACGCCGCAATACAAACGCAACGCGGTTCGACGTAAGCGCCATCGACAATAAGGTCCCTTTTGCTAGATAATGTCACATATACCTCTCTCTTTTATTGACATGGGAGCGATTATCTTTTGTACTGTGAAATAGCTGATAGCTCATAGCTTACTAGCTCGCTGTGGGACCAGTGCCTTATATATCATTGACTATGACTATACTCTACATTATATCAGGTGTTATAAAAAACGTGATACAAGATTATCAAGCCATCTAGTCATGCGTTGAAACAATTTACTTTTCGTTCAACTTTGAAAATTGCAAAAAAAAAATAACAAGTCTCATACATTTTTGTCAACTTATACTTGACCTTTTCTATGGAACAGCTCAATTTCATTTAATTTTACAAACTTGACCCCATAGTGAAAGGTGTTCAAAAATCATGAACAGATGCCGGTTTGATAATTTGTATCACGTTTTTTATAACACCCAGTATTAGGACACATACACATGAGAGATACTTTTTGTGTCCCAATAGATCCTATTAACATTTTCATAAGAATTTGTATAGAAGAAGTCTATCAACTATTTATTCCTCTTTAGAATCGTGAGTAGTACAGATTTTATTGGGACACAAAAAGTGCCCAATTGCATTGTAAAATTGCACACTTTTTGTGTCCTAATAGAATCTGCTAACGCTACTTTTTCATATAAAATTATACATCGTCAGATGACAAGCAAAACTCACTGACTAACATCATTAAAATTATTGGATACTAAACTGTTGCAAGTGAAATAAAGTTGGTTGTTACTTTAATTTTCTGAGTGTACTTAGTGAGTTTTGCTTGTCACCCTACGACATTGGGAAGTAACGTAATAAACTCAAGTATTATGTATGTTATTGCAATTCTCGTAACGATTCTTTGTGGAAGTAAATATGAACAAACAGCCTAACTTAATCAGATTAAAACAGGCTGAGAAATAAAAATTTCTTTGAATTTAAATCGGGAGGAATATTTCAGACTTGTTAAAACTTGTTAATCGACACTAAAGGTTGAGTAGAGGCTAATAGTTTCCTCTCGCTCGTACGGTCCAAATATGAGCAAGAGGTGATTATCACAGTCAAGATAAAGCGACCACTTGCCGCAATAAATATACCGATGATCTGCTAGTATAATCAATGTTAGAAAATGTATGAAGTTATTTTAGAGCTTATTGTTGATGGTTTTTAGGGGAAACTCTATGAATAGATATATAGTATTTCACCTTTCGAACGCTTTTCTTCTCGCGTCAAGATGTAACGTGTACGCCAACGTCTCGACTAGTGGACGAATTTAATCCTGTTAGCTTATTTACAAAGGCAAATACAAAATATAGACTTGTTCGTGCGGAGTAAGATCGTGATTTACGGTTCGTCAATTTTGAGGCAGGGCACTTGGTTAACCGGTGATACTTGGTAATGTGGTGATACTGCATTTTCTTATACAGATCTAAGGAAATATAAGCTATAAAGTTGATGGCAGATGATTTTCTTCTTGTAATCGGTTTCGCAGCAAAAATTTGCACAGCCTAAAAGAATAATTAAATATCACTGATTTACTAAATATCATAGATTAGGCAAAATTTGCCCTAAATTATTTTTATTATGCAGAAACGTCAGCTAGCGAATATCTTCGACTGGAATACACAACCACTGGATCACTACTCGTATAGCACAATTGGTAGTGCACTGGGCTAGTGATCCAGTGGTTGTGGGTTCGAATCCCGCTAAGAGTCAAATTTTTCTATTTTTCTTTCGATTAAAATGATTTATTGTTTACCTTTACAATTTTACATTAATCTATTAAATTATGTGTTAAAGTGAGGTTTGCCTACATTGAAGTAACTATGGAAAAATAATGAAATTGATATTTTGGCCGTGATGCGTTAATCTACAGTCGCCATTTATAACAACTGTTTATACTTTTTAACTTCATTATCATTATCTTTCAAACATTCCAATAGACTAATTCGACAACTACGTAATATAGTGAATAATTTATTTATTATCTATATATACTTATTGTATTTATATTATATTTTATTTATTTATTAAAATTTAGAAATTTTAATATGTGTCAGAGAATTCGTATAGTGCTGAAATGTCAGGAACTCGAAAATGGTAAATATCCATTATATAACGTAGGAATATACTTAACCTCGTAACGCCCAGTGTGCATTACAATGTACACTCCCTTTTAATGGAGTTGAAATCTTTTATAAAAGGAAATAGGGTAGAATTTCTTTTGTTTCATTAGTTTTCATTTTCGTACAAAAGAAAATTCAACCCAATTCACTGCATATTAAGGTTGGTTTTCACTATCAAATATTTTAGTATGGTGGGCGTTATGAGGTTAAAAAAATCCAATTGAAATTATCACAGATCGCCTTTAACCTCTCACTTTAAAAATATTGATGCTTGTGATAAATGGGTCTATCAACTATTTTATGTCACTTGTTCCCATGGTAACGGTCATTATCATAAGGCACCAGGCGATTTTTTGTCATCGTCAGCGGCGCTACTGCAAGAAAACGATATTCGTAAATGTCGGACAATTGTCTCTGTCACTCTTATGTCGCCTTAATTGGAGTAAAAAGAGATAAATGCTCAAATTATTCGAACTTCGGGCCAGTCCCGAATGAATAGAACGATCCCATTAAAATAAATAAATTATACAATGTAGATTAAATACCTTTTTTATATAAATACGCATTTATACACGAATCTAAATCATGTAATGAAATTCAGTATTATATTATCCGTAAAGAAACTTCATACATTTTCTAGACTTAAATTGTTAAAATGTTTGTTTTGTAGTCATTATCCTAAACTGCGTAAGACCAGTACTGGCTTTTGAAGAGAGACATTTTGTAATCCCTAGCACACAAGGCTCTATAGTTTGTATTTTCCATACGGGCGTATATTGTAGTGGCAATTTGTATTGGACCTCAAGAACCTATTTACATTCATTTTGTAAAAAAAATTAGGTTATTTTTTCATACATATAAATTAAGCACGCAATGTGTTGCATCCATAGTAATTAACGTACCGATGCGTCATGTCATGTCAGTATTACTTGTCATGTCAAAATAAGTTGAACTGCGAACATTGCTGCCCGGTCAGACTTAAAGAAATCGTTACAACTATGTTATAATACTATTTAACAAAATTATTAACATAATACGAGTCGTATTGCTGGATACTATATGTGGGCAACTTATACGCCCGTATCAAAAATACACACTATATAGTCTATACTTTTAGGTACTTAAAAAAAGGTAAACAATCTTGACTTGTCTATTTATTGAAAATCACTTTTGAAAAATTAATCATGACAAGTATGTAACAATTATAAATCACATATGATTATTTACATTATTTTGAC
This sequence comes from Grapholita molesta, assembly GCA_022674325.2. NCBI lineage: Eukaryota > Metazoa > Arthropoda > Insecta > Lepidoptera > Tortricidae > Grapholita > Grapholita molesta. Next base: position 16,502,347 of record CP053130.2, on the reverse strand, counting down.
ACTACTACTTAGTTACAAACGGATAAACTCACGTGTAATTATATCGCACTAGGCGACATGTTTCGGGTAAGCTCTGGTAAGGCAGCGGACAGCAGTGAGTGATACACCCTCATCGCGATCGGTGTGTCCTGACTCGGCTTGAAGATGGGTACCAGAGCTTACCCGAAACATGTCGCCTAGTGCGATATAATTACATGTGAGTTTATCCGTTTGTAACTAAGTAGTAGTAACATGACTCACAATAGTTTTAATTGTATTATATTATTTTGCTTTCGTAAGAAATAGTCGCTGATTTAAAAAAAGTGTTTATCAATAAATAGATATGTCAAAATTGTTTACCTTTTTTAACTACCTAAAAGTATAGACTATAGAGCTACCCGTCCTTTTCTAACTATATAAAGTAAAGAGAGATGGGTAGTTTCGGCTTAAGCTACTGCCATGCCCTCCATGTGACAGGCCTACTGAGAACCAAACGTAGCGCAAATATCGAAATATATTTGTCTCTGTCGCTCACAACGGAATAATGGATATTTCAATTATTTTTTAAGAAAGAAAGAAAAAACATTTATTTATGACAAAACAACACAAAAAAAATTTATACAGAAACGTTGGCTGATTATATTTCTAAGGTCATCTGATGTCCCTGAAGCCAGGCGCAATGGTGTCAGATATTAAGCGAGTGTCCATGGGCGGTGGTAGTTGCTTACCATCAGGCAATCCGTCTGCTCGTTTGCCTCCTATATCATAAAAAAAAGCGAAATTGGACCTTTGTTATAATTATAACTTAACTTGTGAAAGCCGATGCCTGAACGGGTCATACAGATAGATTAAAACAAAAGTCGTCTTGTCTGTGGTCAATAGTTAACGACTTATGTGATTACTAGTTATGTTTTGTGGTATAGTGTTATGAAAGGGTTAGTGGTTTATGTTGATATATCAAAGATAAATGTGGCTTTAAAACACTTTCACGATGTCCACAGGAAAGAAGCAGAACCAATTAATTGATCTGTAAGACATATTTTCCTTTCGTGTCACTTGTCATAATAGCGGTTTGTGTATACAGGGTAAAACTTTAATCGTGAACAGAAGTACGTTATAACAAGTATTAAATTAAAGGCCTGACTCTAATTAAAAACATTTTTTTTTTCAATTATCTTACTTTTAAGGTGATATTATGATATTAAATAAGCTTTGTAAGATATTAAATTTAAGAAGTGAATTTCTCTCTAACTGATTTCTTTATAAATGTATTATGATTGAAAGAACAAATTCAAGTTAACTATTTTAAATACCTTATAAAGATTATTTAATATCATAATAATTATCTTTAACGGTAAAATAATTGACAAACAAATGTTAAATAAAAATAAACTTAAATGTTTTCAATCAAAGCAAGGGCAAGGATTACTTGTTTATGGAGTTAAAAAAACGTACGATTAACGATTGAAGTTTCACCCTGTGTATATTAATGAAATAAATATATATATCTTATCCCGTTACCACATTATGGATAATGACGTCAGCTCAAATGCCGAATTTGATGCAATATGAGAATATTGTGAAGATTATCTGTTATGACTCTTTGCAAATTATGAATTATGTTGGCAAAAAAAATAGGTGAGAGGGAGACTGCGCTCTGACCTCTCTATTATCCTCTTAAGACCCCGTGTGCATTACAACGTACACTTTCAATTCTATAACAATTTTATAAATTTTAAATTTATTTAATATTTATAAGTACTACAGGTAGGCCCGCGGGCCTTACGAGGTTTTTTTTTCAAGCCAACAAAGGTTATATGAAGCCATTAGATCTCCATGTATACAGGGTGGCTGAGGAGACGAGCAGGCTCAGCCTGTATAAATTCCAAGGAGCGAATTGTTGTTGTAAATAGTTGTACATGTAATATATGGATCAATTGTTCTTTGTACATGAGTTGTTAGGTAAGTTCCGTGCCCAGAACACACTTGAAGGCCTAGAATCTTCGACTATTGTGGACGGGGATACTGGTTTAGAAAAAAAAGATGTGGATATGTCATTTTTTGCCTTGTACTTTTCCCTTAAGGGCTAAGTTAATGTGACAATGTAAAATCGCACGACAAAACGAATATAATATAGAACCTAGAACCGAGCCCTGAGTGTAAGTTTTTAATGTACCTTTACGTCACGAACGCGTTTGCGTTTCCCATATAAATAAAATTATCACTTACGCGTTCGTAAACGTTTATTTACATCTAAAGAAACTTACACTAGAGCCTCTGAGGTATATAGTCAAAAATACATGCGTGGTTCAGATATATCTGACCGATCGCTATCAGATATATCGGAGCTGTCGAGGTGGTCAAAAATATCGGAACATGCACTTTATCGCCTTGACAAGAGGCGTTGTTCCAATGTTTGTGACCACCTCCACAGCTCCGATATATCTGATGGCGACTGAATTATTAAAACGCAAAATTTCGTATAATCCAAAATGGACTTGTTCGCCATTTTGTCATGCGTCACATTCGCACTTACTTATTTGTTAGAAAGTGACAGCTAACATCTTTGACTATTACATATTCTAAGTGGTCTGGGTACGGAGCTTTAGTTTGTATGACGTGAGACATGTAAATATGTGCAGATGTTTATATGGTGTAGATGATTTTAAGAACAAGTAACTTAATTAAAATATATGTATTTATAAGTAGTTTGGTGTTTTATTTGTTCCGGTCCAAGGTGCGGTTGGGCAATTTCAATTTCGGGGACACCCAATTAACTTAAATGTCAAATAAAAGTTAAATCAGTGGTCAGTTTATTGACGACAATTAAGCTTGAAATCTTTATCTAAATCATCTTTATTCGCATTTCTCTATTACAATAACACGTATTATTTATGGATTGAACATAAAACAGTAGATTGTATTGAAATTTAAAGCTTAATTGTCGTCACTAAGCTGACCACCGATTTAACTTTTATTTGACAATTATGCTAATTGGGTGTACCTAAAAGTGAAATTGCCCGGTTATGTTATGTTGATGTACGGAAGTATTTGGTGTCGTGGTCTTCGGTTGTGAGCAATGTATGGCCTGAAGAATTTGATCGATTCGGCTGAGATAAAGTTAATGATCATTTTGGAGGTTAATGGATGTCCGAAATAGCTCAGAGCTCACACCCTTAAAGGGTAGGCAACTCGCGTGCGTCATCTAGTCGCAGGTGTCAATAAGCTAAGGCGACTGCTTAACAGGTGGGCATTAAAAAGAACGATTGGGGCGTGGATGTCCGATATGATGATGATGAATGTTAACAATAAACTATTTGACAGCTGACAGGGTTTGTAATTACCCCGGAGCCACACAGCCCGTAAAACAATACTTAGTTACAAAAGTTCTACCGTGGAAATCGATATTCACATATTGTCTTGTGTCTTGTCATTCTAATCACGCGTTAATTGGAGTAAAAAAGAAAGGTACCCGATATTCACGAACTTCGATTTTCGCGATAAGCCCCCTAGAACACGCGATTTCTCATCGTTAGATTTCTTATTGTGAGTTTATGTAAAATTTTACAGTTTAATTAAACTAGCCCAACATACCCACAACTACCCATGCTCTGATTCCTTCTACAGGGCGACGTTGTTACGACGTTTGACGCGGCATCAATGAAATCCAGCCAAAATTAAGCGGAAGAGTGGAAAACAACTTTTAAAACGTGAGTTCCCCGTTTCAGTACAAATAAAATTGTCGGTTTTTATTAGGGCTCCTGGTATCCGTGATGTACGCCGACCCGTAGCTACGTGTTCTTAACACCGCCGGTACTAAGATCACGAATTTCACGAACACGGCCAGGTACGTGTCACGTACCTACGTTCGCATCCGGGTCCACGTGACACGCCGTGACACGCCGTGACACGTAGCCCGTACCTGCGTCCGTGTGTGGAGCTTCGGGCTCGATTCCGTTGGATACTTATCGCACGTTTCGTAATTTCGCCACGCCCGGGAATATAATAAATAAGGACTAAGTTTTATTCTTAAGATACGTGAAGGCGTGATCACGCCTACACGGATCTACACGGATTCACGTACCCTAATTTCACGTAACCGAATGTCACGTGCGGAACGGACCAGAAAACCGTTGCCGTGATTCACGAAACCGGGCGCACGGCTACGGGTTCACGAATCACGGACACGACCGCGAGCCCTAGTTTTTATTTGGCAGTGATCTACAAAATTTCTTCTATTTGGCTATACTTGACAGCTGTCCAAGCCTTCAGGATTAACACGTTCGCAGCGTTATGGGGCCGAGCGACCCAGCAATAAGTATGGTTAACTGCGATGTTAAGTAACTGCTGCAACGAAGGTGTTAAAATTACAGGTTGAGATATAATGTAGATTTTAATTAAACCTCTGGACCTGGTGGTGGTGGACTAGATGACATGTGGTCATGTCATCTAGTCGTGACAGCCTCACACGCGACGGTCATTATAACATGACAAATATTTAAACCATCAATTCGTGAGACGTACAGAGGCGCTACCGCCAAATACGATATTCGTAAATTTCGGACGATTGTCTCTGTCACTCTCATGACGTCTTAAAATGAAAGAGAAAGATGCCCGAAATATACGAACTTCAGCGTTCGCGGTACCGGGCCAGAGCATTTCACTTCGTTGACATGGCAGTGAGAAGCATTCAAAGTAGTCAAATAGTTCGGTTCACCATATAAATTCTATTGTACGATTCCCACTGACCTGGGCGGAGTCGGCTGGAGCCGCGTCGAAAAGGGCGCTCGTGCAGCTGGCGGAAGCCGACTGCGTCCAGTGACCAGGTCGGGCGGAGTCGGCTGCCGCCACGTGTCAGCGGCTGCTCGAGCGTCCGGCGGTTGACGCTCGGGGCGAATAAATCTATCGCCGATCGGATGTCATCGGACGTGCCGGCGGCCGACGGTGTGCGGGGGCGCCCGGCGGCGCTCGAGGGCGGCCGAACTGAGCCGATTACGCGCAACGACGGCCGAGAACCTCCGTCCACCTCCGCGAGCGTCCGATCGGCCGGCAGCGGCGCCAATAACACTCAAATATGGAATCTGACTACGGTACTGAAGATCTACATTTCTTTGGCAACTATTTAAATGCGCGAGAGCGCGCGCGGATCCGCCCGGTCGGTGGGATCGTACAGGTGTACCAAACTTTATGCTACCAACTATATGACGCTCAATGTACCAAAAAAGTAGGAATGAAACTGGCTTTCATAACATTTCGTAATTAATTACAAATATTATAGTCACCGACTATATAAGTGTCAATTTGATTTTAACGATCCGTCCGACGAGACAGCCTGTCGCCACATCGACCACAATCTGACACTAATTGATATTTTGGTTTAAATTCCCTAAAATGAGTATAAAATTTCACCCACTAGCCTAGTATTCTAGTTATTGAAATTCTTGTGTTGCCCCACTTAATATAAAAGATGGTCACGCGTAAGTGATGGAATAACATACCTAATGTGTGAAAATTGTCTATGGAAGCACCTCTGTTCATTTGCATTTTTAGTGTGGCGAATTTAAAAAGTTAGCACAGAACGTGTGACACTGGACTTTGCGTGTATGGGCATTTAGAGAGCGTTAGCCATTTTTTTTTTGACCCAGTGAAATACGGTATGCATAGGCTACGTAACAAGAGGTCCCCGGGGTAGAGCCAGTTATTACTTATTGGTTATGTGGGACTCCGGTGGATCGCACCGGCCTACCCACTAAGGGCACTACACATTTGCGATTTGCGAGCGAATTGAAAGCGAAGCTAGTGCGCTAAGAGTTCGGCGCGACTGCGCAGCGAGTTCGTCCGAATCCTTTATGTAACTTTTCACGCGAGTACGCAGCGAATTCGTTGCGCACTCGCGGCGAAATCGTGACATGCTCGCGCGAATTCGTTACGAGCTTTCAGCGAACTCGCTGCGCGCTCGCTTCGCTTTCAACTCGCTCGCAAATGGCAAGTCTGATAAGGCCCTAAAACACCGGGATGTTGCCGTCACCGTGCCTGTGTAGGCCACCAGCGCCCAGGGTGCACCCTCACAGCAATAAGGCACGCTGTAGCATACCAGCTTGCCTTCCCGCACCGGCTTCCCTGTACCCCGAGGAAGCCAGAAACCCAGAAACCCTGAAGGGACCCTCACCTCGCCACTCCGACCTAGTTATTTGCAGCACCCAACCAACTAGGATCGGAGCGGTTCAACACGCAACGTCACAGCCCACAGTACCCTTACCAAGAGTTGTGACTTTGAGGTTTGCGATAACTAGTATCGAGTTTACTATCTGTGCGTCTCGTTCGCACTAAAATAGTACAAGCGAAATGCACAGATAGTAAACTCGATACTCGTTATCGAAAACCTCAAAGTCACAACACATGGTAAGGGTACCGGTCACCCTAATACTTTTATATCACCGCTCTGTCGAGATGATTGATTTACATATTCATATCAAATAGCTCACTAGGACTAACGGTCAGGTAGCGACAGACAAACAGACAGACAGCAATATAATTAACTACGGAACCATAAAAATGGATAGTACGGACCCCCACGATCTCGCCTCACACTTAATCGGTTTCTGCCTCATGTTAATTCACTATATAATATAAATAATATTATTTTGTTCATTGTTATGGTAGCAGCGGAGATTTGCTCCTGGTTTCGTTCCATCGCAACGATAAGACGACAGCTTTTTTGCATATTTTGATGCTTGCCTTAAGTTGTAAGATCAATTCTTTAATAAGTACTTTTATACTATTGATTTATTTATTATTTATTACGTTATTATGATTATTGTATTAGACTGTTCAAAAGTGCTTTTGCTCCACATTCTGCTCTCAAGTGGTGGTGGTGGTGGTTGCTGGCTCGTCGTTCGCCTTGCTATTCGTCGAAACGTTCGACGAAACTTTGCCTATACAAAAACGCGATGCGAGGGACGAGAGGAATATAGCGAGACGTCCGCGTACACATGCGTGCTCGCGTTTCGCCTCGCCATTCGCCTCGATACGTGCGAATGTGTGGCGGCGGCAGCATTAAGGTTCACATTGTCGACCTTGCTCTTTTTTACATCCCAACATAAATTTGTAACATCATCATGATTGCGGATTGGCCATTATAAAAAAATATGTATAATGTATAAGTCACATTTGCTGGTTTGTTCGATGATATTCTACCACTACGCCTATTAAAAGCAATAATCTTAGACTAAATATATACCTATAGACGCACAGTCCCGAACAAAGGAGTCGGAAAAAATGACCTCAAATGACATTCTAGTTTTCAAATAAGTAACATATAAACTGTTTTCGTCGGATCACCGCGATACTGGCAACTACTGAAACGTCATTAGAAAAATAATAAATGTCAAACTCCAAGTCATCAGAATATCGGATGCATGGAGTCGCATAAATAATATTAGGCACGTTGAGTAATAAAAAATGTCTAATAACAAAATAAGTTTATTTACACTTTTTACATTTTATATTACAATATTTGACTTAAGACATCTATAATAAACAAATTCACTTGTTTGCCAAATTGGCAGTATACCTAGGTTTTCGTTATAAATATAGTCTTTTTTAGGGTTTCGTACCCAAAAGCCTTTATTGGTCAAATATATGTTTGGCGCTGGGAAATGGGCCGAACACACGGGACGCCAGTCGTTAGGTCTGAAAAAATCATCACCCCTATCTCGTGCTATGATAGCGGCCCATTCCGATCGTCGCTTGGGATCCCGTGGGAATCTTGAATTAAAATATAACGCTATTAAAGTACATACGAGACGAAGTGATTAAATCTGCCATTTCAAATTTGCTAGATGTAATTTAAAAATGTACAGTCAGATATATCGCAACGTACGAGTTACTCAAAGATATCAGAAAACGTTCTCAATTGTCAAGGCGTTAGAGTGTATGTTCAGATATTTTTGAACATCTCGTTTGTTGCGATATATCTGATGGCTACTGTACACTCCCTATCTCCTTTTTCATCAATAGGTACATGTATAAGAAAACGCACGTAAATAAAATATTAGCGACTCCGTACCTTTTTGTTCCATGAAAATCCTTTATTTTTGCAATTAATTAAATTCATTCTAAAACACGAAATTGCATCGAGTTAATACATAATTTGTCAATACATTTGAATTACTTACGTAAAAAAACTTATCCCACTGTCCTTCTTGTGTTTTTTTGTGCTATTGTTACATGTCTTAACTGAGCACGAAGACATTGTTATTTGACGCCGGTCGGTGAAAGACTAAGTCACCAACTCCATCCTTTTTCGAAATTCCTAGAGTTTGAATGTAGCCATTTTTTTCGCCTGACTGTGTATCTGTATATATTTAGTCTAAGGCAATAATCAATTTCTGTAAAATTTTGCAGTATTATTTTTAAATTGTCACGATAAACATAACAAAGTAAGACATGGTTACAAATTTAATAATTTTTATTCACTGACTACTACAAAAATAAATTATTTTCTTGTAAGTAAGTTTATCAACCTTCTTGTGATAACGCATAAGTTAGTATTAGTACCTATTTTGTCTAGTTAACTTTTTTATTCAGATATTTGGAGTTTTTTTTTTAATTTAATGTATTGCATCTTTGAGAAAAGCACTATTACATACCTCGGGCGTGAAAAGGGGTTGCCGGCCTCGTAACAATCCCATACATACTCGGCCGGCAACCCCTTACTTCTCAGCCTCTGTAGTAATTTACTATTGCATTCTTGTAGATAAAATGCGCTCAAAGTTTTCTACATCACCAATATCATTATTTGATTTATACCGGTGAGTTCCTGTAATTGGCTTTGCATTGTTACCTAACTTTATATAATGGTTGTAATAGATGTGAATACTCCAAAAACTAAAAAAAAAAAACGGCCTTTCCAAGCTAGTGAGGTGAAAAGATTTATTTAACTCGCCTTTCGATCTTCACTTGCGCCGGCGCCGATTTCAAGTATTACCGGTAGATCCCATCGCCGAATGTGTTGCTCCGCTACACTTATTTATTGGAAGTGACACCTGACAAACCTTAAAAACCCATGCAGATTTCGGACCGTATCGAATGTTCTGCAGTTGTTTTTTTTAATTTTTGGGATAAGGTGCAAATTTATCTGGAATTAAGCAGAAAAGAAAATGCGAAGGAATTTAGTTTATGTACAATTTCACATTATTTACCGTACCGTATACCGTAGACTGCGGGGTAATAATACCTACGTTGATTCACAAGATAACGTGATAATTACCTTAAAACTATAAATTATCGACTACTAGTGTTATAGTTTGTGTTAAGGCTCGTTCAAAAATCATGTGATCGTTTTTGGCCTACCTTTTACACGCATTAGTTGATATTCGATGATTTGTAAGTTTTCTGATTTTCAGAACCCCTTAACGATTACATGATTTCTGGACGAGCCGTTAAGGGCGAAACTTCTTCTATTTTAAAATTGGCGGTCTTTGCCATCCTACGTATCAATTCGAGCCTACGGTATAAATTGCTCACGGATTGGTTTTAAAAGAGGAAATTACTACGTTCTTCAAGAGTTTCACAACAATTCGCATTGACAACAACAAGTTAACATAGCAAATGAGAATGCGTTTTTCATTGAAGCAATTCTTAATTTTTACATTTAAACCATCGTAGTGGCAAACAAGCATCAGGAGACCTCATATTTAGTAAACGTATCTCGAAAATATAACCTAAAAATACGCTTGCTAAGCTGGTCACCCTCAAAAAGCACTTCCCGCATCGTCGAAACACCTGGAAAACGGGATAACCGCGAAAGAGGAAATACGAAAAACGATCTTCCTCTTTCTTTTTTCCTTTGTTCCTCTCTATTGCTTTTGCTTTTACCAGCGGTAACGAGGCAAATGGAAGAGAGAAAAAAGGCGAACGAACTGGTTCGTGGTAGGACTCCTGGACTACCGCAATCGCCGGCCGCTCCAACCAAGCACTCATGAGGTCCTTCTAAATACGAAAGCATGTTTACTATCCGTCAAGATGTGTCACTAATTAGCATCCAAACGTCACCGTTACAGTTACCAGTGGCGATGGACAAAGTCAATTATAAAGTCGATGTCCTGCGCGACTAAGCCAGTCGCGCGCCATTCAAAACCCGGCTGCCAGTGCGCCGGCACCGCATCAAAATATTCCAAAAACAAAAATCGATTTGGGAGCCAACGCGATTCCGAGTCCGGGCACGCACAGCGCCCTAGGCCGGCCGCCGCGACGCGCCACTGACACATTTCTGCGGTTACGCGCGCCGTTTGAATTTAGAATATCGCTTTTTGTTTTCGAATTGTTTATTTTTTAAACGGTGAAGTGCCTGTGAATTTGGTTTGTGATCAAACATTCATTTTCATTAAGGTAAGTGGATTGTTTTCTAATTTATACAAATTAAGTTTTCAGATTTTTTTGTCAAATTCATTTTTTTTTATTCGTGATCGAAACTACGTCAACATTACAAAAACTTAAATTTTTTTTTTTATTATTTGACCATTTTATGTCATTAAGTAGGTATAACATTTGAAACTGAGGTCAATTTTATTTTTACGATACTAATACAAAAATATTATATGAGCTAAGTAGAATGAAAAAGCAAAAGAAAATATCTTGGCTATATTTCCTTTTTTTAAATATTAACACGATATTTACTACTGTCAGTAAAATAATTTGACCGTTTCCAACACAATATATTGCTATTGAGATCGACTGACGGTCGAAGCGAAGCCTTTCTTTCAGCCAGACGCTAGTCGACTTGCATATCAATCGGCCCTATACATTTCCAAATATAAATAAAAAAAAAAATCTCGTATTGATTTGATAAAATGATATGTGTATGATATATGAAGTATGTTTTTAATTATCACCTTACCTTATTTAAAGTACATTCGTTACCTTAGTGTGTGCGTACCTTAAAATACTTTTACTCTTAATCATAATATCATCGACATCTTATAAAAACTTTTATAATATTTGTTGGCATTTATCTTCATCTAGTCTGATCTGAAATGGATTATAGGGCAGCCTACCGCGAAATTCCAAGTTCGTAAAATGGGCATTTTCTTCCTACTCGAATTAAGGAGTTTGTAATTTGCGAATTTTGATTTTTGACTGACTGTAAATTTGACATTCTCATTTTCAAAGCGATCATTACAAGGAGTCCCTTGAAGTCCAAAGAAGTCTCTTTACTGCGCAAATACTGGCCGAAAACAAAACTAATACACGACATAGGTAATTAAATGCATAACGGAAACCATCTAAAATTCATAAAGAAAAATAAACAGCAACTTAAAGAATCAGCAGTCAAAAGACTCAAACCGGTAAAAAAATAGTTCATAGTCTGTGACATTTTCAATTAAAAAAAGATGGCGTCGTGGAAAGAGTGGCAGACGATCTACGCTTTATAATGTAAATTTCGATTACCTTGTTTGTCAGCTTATTAAATATGTACGATGTTATTGTTGGCATTATTTAATAAATTCACATAAAGAGCCTTCATAGTATCATATTGTTGACTTTTCCATTAAATTAAATTGAGGCCTGTCAACTCTTCATGCATAACATTTTGAATTGGCAGAAGATTGCTGAATTGAAGGTCGAGACTCAAAAAGGTTAACATATAGCCGCTTTTATAGACAAGACAGGATTTAAAAAAAAATATCTATATCGCTTGAATTGACATTTACATTGATACTTAGCAAAGTCGTTTTCTAATAAAATATATCAAAAAGTGACTATCGCTTGTATTATATTACAAGTTTTAAGCTTTTCAGAACTAAGCCCCTAGTATTAGCTTTTAGCAAATTTGAAAAGCTAGAAAAAAGTTATTCAAACGGAATTAAAAATTTGCTTTTGTGTTACAGAACTTCTTATAATTAAGTAATTTCTACTAAGAGCAAAGTAAGACCCAAAATGAAGAAGAAATCGAACCTAATTAAAATAACAATCAATAGTCAAATATTATGGTATTTATTACCATCAAAATATTCTTGTAGTACGTAGAAATTTTCTGTTACGTATTCTTTTTTCAAATTGATTTAAATTACTTTCTACATGTACTAAAATATTAATATACTTAACTCTTTAATAGACAATCGAATTTATTACTAAACTTATTTAATTAAACCAAAATTGACATACGCGTCTTGCATGATGCAAATAAAAATACGATATAAAAATAACGCATAAAATAGAGCTAACAGTAAACGGCCGACCACTACTCGGATCACATTAACAAGTTAATAACCCCACACATAAATATAAATGAAGCTATACATTATTGAATATTTATTTCCCCCATAAATCCTTTCTTTAAACATGAACACTGGTTGTCATAATCAGAAGTATCGAAATGGAATATAAAACATATTTATTGCGTGCGAAATGTCACAGTCCTTATATGTGAGTGAGACAACGGGATACATGCATACTGGACCGATGATGTGAATCACTTTGTTTGTTAGTCTATTCTTTCACTCGAATATGTAAGAGCTATAGAGAAGTAGATAGTTAATATTCGATTTTTTAAATTTGTGTAAAAAAACCGTGGTGAATTAAAGATTGATTAACTGGTGATCGAAGAGCTGGCGGCTTCATCGCACGACGTATCAGCATTGCGATACAACGAGGAAATGCCACCAACATCCTTGGTACAATGCCTCAAGGGCCTTTTTTAGATTGTATACTGTAACTAGTTAAGTACTTGTACTTATCATAATACGATTGTAATTTCTGTAAATAAATATATTTCACCAAATAGTTACAAAAGATTAATAATAGCTAATAAATAAATAATTATAAAATAATCATATCTAGGTATTCTTTTGGATGTAAATTATATACAAATAGCTTAACCGTTAATCACGGAATATTTAATATTCATTCGAGACATTCAGATTATAAAAATATGATAGTTATTAATTTAGTTTATTTTGAACTTTATTACAAAATTTAAAACGAACACTAATGGCGGAATTAAATCCTTAGCGCCATCTAAGTCGCCTGAATACCCACAACACAACCCTTCTTTGATTTTTAAACAGTTGACTGATCCTTTTCGCGTTGAATTACTTATTTCATTTTTTAAATTTTATGGAGTGTACTAGATGCCTGACGGAGTGGTCTTAGAGACAAAGGCTCCAAAACAGTCAACAAAACACACAATCTTCAGGCCTAAGTGTCCATGTTAACAGCATTCCTTTTGCTACCTTATATCATTATAGTAATTATCATTAACATTGAAGTCAATTATAGAAAGACGCGCCGCAGAACTATGTCGGAAGACCTCACGGTTTGAAGGAAGTTACATTAATGCTGCGTATATGAATACATTCCTGTTTTCAAAGGACTAGGTTTTTTTTTTTTTATATAAGTCTGACCAGCGTTTGACCTCAGGTGGTGGTGATTCGAATTCAGGCAAGGGCATTTTGTGTGTTTATTACTAATTGTTCCTGGACGGCCGTAATCTCTTTAAAAAAGTATTTATACCTACGTATATCTTTGGGCGTGTGCACACTAGCGGCGTGAACGCGGCGTTTCGGTGACGTGCAATCTTAAGGGAACGCCGAGAAAACGCGTAACAGAAACGCTGTGTGCTGACGCTCGCTCTATCATATATAGCTCTGTACCCTTACCATGAGTTGTGACTTTGAGATTTTCGATAACGAGTATCGACTTTACTATCTGTGCATCTTGTTCGCACTAAAACAGTACAAGCGAGATGCACAGATAGTAAACTCGATACTCGTTATCGAAAACTTCAATGTCTCAACTCATGGTTAGGGTACTGTCATCATCTTGTGTTTGTATTTAAGTATTTATATGTATCTATCTATTATACATATATATCGTCGTCTAGTACCTACAACACAAGCCTTACTGAGCTTACCGTAGGACTAGGTCGATTTATGTAAGATTGTCCCAAAATATTTATTTATTTCCTAAATCACAAACCTAATTGAGCTTACTGTTAGACTAAAGGAGGCAATTTTTGAGAGCCAAGCACTCGACTCTGACATTTAAAACTCTTTTACAAATGTAGAATTGGTATTTTAAAAATATGAATAATACAAAAGTGGGTGGGGGTTGAAACTATGAGTGTCGTGTTAAACTTTTAGTTTATATAGTTACATATAAAAGTGTGCCCCGCGGGTTTATTAGGGAAAAAACGTAGAACGTAAACGTATGCGTTAATCTAGGGTGTCAGCTAACTCCATACCAAATTTTATTAAAATCGCTCCAGCCGTTTAGACGTGAAGAAGTAACAAACATACACACTCACAAACTTTCGCCTTTATTATATTAGTGTAGATTATTTTCGCGATTCGAATTCTATATTTTTGTGAAAATAATAAATGGCCCCTAGGTTGAAAATTTTGTATGTCAAAAATATGTCCAATTCCTCTTCTGGCAAAATATAATCGTATATAAATTTAACTAGGCTAGTTGACAGATTTGTTTATTCTGTGTATCGATTCGTTTTGTTCTAGGGATGAAATTGTAATTTCACATAATTTTGTTACAAAATTTCGTATGTGACAACATCTATATTGTTACATATTTATAAATTCGATTATACCTGTAAATAAATTATGTAGCGTCTATTATGCTTTCTGTAAATAGCTACCTAAAACCAACAAAGCCTGAGTCTTAAAATATTTATAAAAATGTTTTTATATTTGTTAAGTATTTTAATAAAATACAGTTCCAATATGTTAAAACTATAAATCCTTATCGCCATGACGTCACACAGGATTTACGGTTGTTTCCGTGAAACTTAATAGCCGAAAGTAATAGTTTTAAAGACGCTCAAGTAAATACCAACGGATCGAATGAACTCGCCAGACGAGCAAAACGGCTCGATTAATTTGCAATCGACTTCAGAATTATAAAGTAGGAAGTATTCGATTTTATTGCGATTTCTTGCTTTGTCCGGGCAATCATGGTTGGGGCTTGGGAGTTGTCTATGTGACAGGGTAATAATGACAGTGGCTATCTTTTTCAGTTGCACGCTTTTAGAAAGTGACAACATAAGGCCTATCGCAAAGATAGAAATTCGAAAATAGTCCATCTCTACAGTGACAGTGTCATATACATATCATTTAACTAGACGGAGCATGCCAATAATAATACCACGATCGAAAGGGATGGTCATATGTCACTTTCCATAGGTATGGCAGAGACGACGCTATTTGCGTCCGTCCTTGTCATAGTCTCACATGTTTTTGTTCCCCTCCAAACTGGACCCTTTAGAACTGTCAAAGTTGGAGGGATATAAACATATACAATTGGAGTTTTCTTGTGTTTTCAACCAAAGTTGCGGTAGTTAATAAAGAATAAGCTAATATTTATGTTATAGAGTAGGTATGTCCTGTAAAGAAAAACTATAGTGAATTGTTACATTTTGTATGGCAGAGACGGCGCTATTTCGTCCGTCCTTGCCATAGTCTCACATATTTTGTTCCCCTCCAAACTGTACCCTTCAGAACTGTCGAAGTTGGAGGGATATAAACAAATACAATTGGAGTTTTCTTGTGTTTTCAACCAAAGTTGCGGTAATTAATACAGAATAAGCTAATATTTATGTTATAAAAAAATTGTTACACTTTGGGCTGCAAAAGCCAGAATATCTTTGTCCCTTAATGGCGCTCGCGGATGCGTTCTCCAGTCATTATTCCTCCTAGGACAGTGTCCACAATTGCCACGATCTCTTAGTATGTTAATGAAGGACGGATAGTCTATTTCGCGGCGAGATACTGTGTCGCCTACTGCAACAATCTAGGTGTACAATAAAAAAATAATGAATATACTTTTGCCGTCTGCTCGTTTGCCGCCTATGTCATAAAAAAAAGGTGTCAATATTTTGAATTTTTATGAATGGTTTAATTTAAATGATCTGTCATTTAGAGTCTTCTATAATTTAGAGTAATGTTTAAGGTGAAGTAAGGTTAGAGTAAGATAAAACAAAATATTTCAAATTTTTTCAATATTTGGTATAAAATATTAGGTATTAATTTGGTATTTGGTATTTGGCTATCACTATTTTTGTTATAAAATTATTATTATTTTATTCTTAATTTTAATTTGACGATCGATCTGGCGTAGAGTAACCGTGCCTATGAAGCCGATAGTCCTGGGTTCAAATCCCAGTCAGGGCATTTATTTGTGTGACAAGCACAGATATTTGTTCCTGAGTCATGGGTGTTTTCTATATATTTCAGAAAAGAATTGAAAGAATTGAATATAATTGAATTCAAAGTATACATTCATTATACTCGCTAATGAATAGATCACACACGAATATTGATAGTCGTACGTGAGCAGGAAGTTTTAGGTTTATATATCAATGTCAAAAGAAAACTACTTTTGTTCCTAGCTACCTTGCCTACTTGTTGTTTTATTGAAGTTGCTGTCACTTATATTATAAATCAGTCAATTTTAGTTAGTAAAATAATTACCGCGCGCCCTTATATGTTTTTAAGTATTTATATGTATCTATCTATTATACATATCGTCGTCTAGTACCTACAACACAAGCCTTACTGAGCTTACCGTAGGACTAGGTCGATTTATGTAAGATTGTCCCAAAATATTTATTTATTTACGTAATAGGTTCTAATATGAACTTATATTATAAAGTACAGTCACCGGTAATAATATCTTACGATAACAAGACTACAAAAGCATCTGACAGCACCTTATAGCCTTTGACATTCGGTGCCATCAGATATTTTTGCGGTTTTGTTATCGTAATATGTTATTGCCGGTGATTGTACCATTCATATGTAATGTGAGTAAGTCACAGAAATAAAAAAAGCGCTCCATACTTCTTTTAATGTTCAAGTGATGGACCTTAAGTAAAAAAACAACATAACTTTTTAAATCTTATTTATGGAGAGTTGAATGGAAAATGGAGTGTTCTAAAGAGATACGATACGCTTATTGAGTACAGTGAGATAGGTTCCTGCTTTAGTTCAAGGGAATGAACAAGAATGGAGACTTGTTTATCATAATTTGCAGTTATGAACGTGCAAAAAAATCTAACCGTAAAATAGGGTGAGTTGGCTGAAAACTGAAATTTAAACCTCGATAACATTTTATTTTTACATATTAAAACTGAATTGTATATATAATAAGTGTTCCGGTCGTTTGTATTTTAGTTTTTATTTTATTTTGGTTATTTCCATTTCATAATTTTGACGATAAAGAGAAAAACCTGCCTCGCCCCGTAGTACTTCGTATTTGGGGTGAGAGGGTTTTTCATACAAAAGTGATTTTGGAAGATAGTTGGATCATTTTTTTTTATCATGCGTATTACTATAGCTTCATTTTAAATTGGAATAAATTATTTTTGTAGCAGTAGCCTTAAAATTTCTTCTCACCCCCCTCTCAAACCTTCTCTCCCCATTCGTAAACCATCTCTCCCCGCGAAACCTACTCACCCCATTTTACGGAACTTAACTACTGCGTAACTTGTGCGTTATATGAGCTTTTTCCGTAAAAGCTCGTCACGTTTTTGCCAGTTTTTAGGAGTTCACGATTATTTTACCGTTAACCTGAAACGGCAGATTTATGGCAGAATTACTCGAGAAATTAATTATACAATTACAGTGAATGAAAACATATTACAGTGAAGAATGGAAACATATTACTTAAAGAATACCTATAAAAATTAAGGAAATATCAACACGAATAACAACTTTTTTCTTAATTTCACCAAATTACCCATTGGAATACCTGTTGACAGGTTTAATTATACAGCTCAAGACAATCGGACAGCGTCCATTGATGTTTCAATAGTAAATGCAAATTTCCTTGTTTAAATAAAACATCAATGTATGTCGCATATTTTCAATTTACCTTCAGCTTGGGAGGTCCGCGTCCGAGGTTCTGTAATTTGGTAATCACGGTGTTCAAAACGCTATGTAAATGTTTAATTAGACAACATAATTTGTAAGCCTTGTTGTAAAGATTAAGCTGCCTACTTGTTTGACTTGAAATATTGATGAAAACATACAAACAGGAAGAGCAAGTATTTAATGAATTTGTCTTGTCTTGTCTAAAAATATAAAGGATTGTCTCTGTAAGTCTAGTTACGCATTTTTTTAAGTAAAAGAGAAAAATTGTTGAAGTTCAAAAAATGTCGGGTGACATTTTTTGAACTTCAACAATTTGTATTTAGTTCTCAAAAGAATTGAAGATAAGAACCGCGTGGACATATTAGGTTTTTACGACCGGCTTTAGCCGATATCATTGCCCCTTATGCTACAGTCACACATTCGCGCGCACAACGAGGAGAATAGCGATACGAAACACGAACTGTTCACATATTCGCCATTCGTGCCGGCATCAGTTGGCTTGGCAGTGCCAGTTAAGTGCGCGCGGTAATTATTTTACAAAGTATAATTACTGTTTTATAATATAAGTAACAGTAAGTTCAATAAAACAACAAGTAGGCAAGGTAGCTAGAAAATTTTTTTTTTTACTTTGATATATAAACCTAAAACTTCCTGCTCACATAAGACTACCAATATTCGTGTTTGATCTATTCATTGGCGAGTATAACGAATGTATGCGAACATCTTGTCCAGGCAAAGTTTCTTCGAACGTTTCTACGAGCATCGAGCCTAATGAAGAGCAAGCATGTGTAAACGCGGAGTTATGCACCAAATGAAAAAAGACTCTTTACAATCCCACATTACATAAAAGCATGGACTGTTTTATGTAATGTGGGAACAAACTTTCAATATTAAAAAAAATGTTCTTAACATAAATATTAAATACTCGGAGGAATTTCCGTAATAGGTAGGTACGGAAAAGTGTTACCGTAATTTGTCAACATCAGGATGCTTTATGAACAATTACCGTAATATTCGTAATTGGTCATTGTACAGTCGGCGTCAAATATATGTTCACACTTTTTCACCTTAATCCTTTGTAATAAGGTGCAAAAGTGTATACATATATTTGACGTCGACTGTACGAGTAGCGAGCGTTTAAATTTTAATTACATAATTATAAATTGTTAATTAAGACATTTAGCTGTTCAACCCTGTAATTAAAAAAAATTAAAAAGTTGTGAATTACCGTCGGGCAAGTTCATTATGCTTTTTGAGGATAAGTTATTGTGTGTGTAATTTATTATGACATTTAGATTCCACTTGGCATTCTGTCTTTTATTATATAATATACGGTCGATGTTTAAATCGAAAGAAACAGAAAAAAAAATTGACTCGCAGCGGGAGTCGAACCAACAACCACTGGATCACAAGCCCAGTGCACTACCAATTGTGCTATATGAGTACCGATTAGACTTGTCAAATTCTTTCTATTTATCCCTCTTCGTATACGTCATCATGGGTGACGTGTAAACACATCTACCGCCAGTGTTTGAAACGCGAAGATATTCACTAGCAGACGTTTCTGCATAATAAAAAATAATATATACGGTATTGTATAAATATCTAACTACGAAGCTGATACGATTTACAATAGCTGACGCAACTGGTGACCGAATAAACTGGCGGCTTGCTCGCACACCGTATCAGCATATAAGAGTAAAAGCTAAAAATGTATGCTTTTCGCAATTATTCGTTTATCTGTGCTGTAAGATCTTGCTTAAACGTGGTGGTCGGTTACTATGGGCCACATAAGCAGACTTAAGTCACCCAAAGGACAATGGAGAGGGCTATGGGAGTGTTTCTACGGGATCGCATCATAAATGATATCATGCACAGCAGATCCAGAAGTAACCGAGTTTAAACAAACCCATACATACTTATAATCTGGTGATGATAGTGATGATACTTGTATGGAGTCCGAAATACCTACAATTATGAATTGTACTCATCACGATTAAAAGTTTACTCATGTTACACCGGCCCGCGTCCGAGCCGAGGCCACCGACATTTTGTATGGAATGAATCATGTGACCACCGAGCCACCCGTGTCACTCGGTCCGATCACGGGCCGGTCGCCGGGCGTTACAGCGATGTAAAAAGGCCCGATGATACGAAGGCGACGTGATGTCTACGCGATATCGACGAACATGTGATGATCGTCTACTCGCAACAAATAGCTGGATGGAACGACGCTCATGTTAATGTTAATATTCGAGTGTCGAACCGCTCGGGCCCGGGCCGCCCCGGTGGACTCGGGCTCGTGACGTCGACGTGTAGGAAAGACGACGGTATAACGTGAGTCATCCTTTAGTTACAAAATGTAATAAGATAATTGTACCAACTTGCTTATTCCCGCTACTTATAACTCTTGTAAGTAAACAAGTATATCTCTCAAAATTGCTTTGAACATAATTATTTCCGACTCAAACCATTACAACAGCTAAAAGCTTTTGCAGTATACCCGTTTAAATTAAATATTTAATTGTAGACGCATCTTCCTGTTATAACGCGTTACTTGTCACGACGTAAAACAGGGGTTAATTATTAAAAAAAAGCGTTTGCACGCTAAACATTAAAAACAACTTTATTGCTACAGAGTATAGCTTGAATTCGTATGGCAATTAGATTTACAGCTCTGCGGGGCTACTGCGAATAACGATATTCGTCGAACAATTGTCTCTGTTACTCTCATGACGCCATAATTGGAGTAAAAGAGAAAAATGCTCGAAATATACACACTTCGACGTTCGCAGTACCAGACCTTCCAAGTTAAATATATACTAAAATATTTATATATAGCGCAGTTGCGGTCATTAACGATTCCAATTCAATGAACATTTTTGTTCGCACATCGATGTGTTGTGCAAATTGATTTAAAGTAAATGGAATGATGCTACCGGGTATCTTGCAGTCATAAAGAATTATCTGCTGTAATCATGATAAAAAACTGTGCCTTAACCGGCCGTCCAGAGTGGGGTCGCTAGAGCTACGTTCTCGAGGGTAGATGTGGAAACCTAAGTGGCGAGTTGGCTATGTTTAAAGTCCCTACCCTTAGCCATTTGCACCAGAGTTGCCATGGCTCAAGGGCAAAGGGCTTTCATTAAAGATGGCTTTGATGTCGCTTTTTGTGGGTGCCCATATCACGGAAGCCGAGTGACCATCTGCCAGAATAAAATTGTATACCATTTTATCAGTAATGAGGAGCATAATCACGAGCCGTTCGCGTTGGCTAACCGACGCAGACAGTGAGTTACCCGCATCCCGCATCTATACAATTAATATGTTTGACTCTCATGATAGTTTTGTGTTTAAAATCATCCTTTTCACCCAATAGCCTAGTAAATTTTACACTTCATTAAAAGCTAGTCCTTACGCCATCGCGGATACTGTCTCTGCGCGCATCCCACGGCACGGACAGGGGCAACATCCGCTTAGTTTACCCCTTACATGTCATTAAATTCTCGAAAGGGTCTCTGCGCGTGACCCGATCCGGCTCCTCATACGCGTCCCAATATCCGGAACACCATTGTTCCGTATACGGGAAAGACATAACTACAATAAAAGCTGTATCCAACCGAAAATCTATGTGCGAATGCCACAAACCAATTTTAGTGTGAAACTTATATTCATAAATAAGTTTATTTTGAAATAATATCAATTTGCGCAAGATTTTAATGAAATAAATACATTTCCTCACAAGAAGCCCTATGATTTAATAATGTAAGGGCAAGAAATCAATGACATAATTAGCTACATAAAAAGTTAGTATGTGTATCTGAAATATTGGTTGTCCTGCAAAAATACATTTCAAATCATAAATCATAATTTCAGCCGTAAGACTTCCACTGCTGAACAGTTGGATATATATCTCCCCCAAGGGTGCGCCAAAGTTCACATAAAATTGCGACTTCGATTATTGGAAGTCCGAAAATGTTTTTTATAAAATTTTATGTCATAATGATCATTGCATATAACTTGTCTTTGCTCATAAGTATCGTAACACCGAGTCATTCATGTTAATAATGTCAATCAATATAAATATCTATAATACTAATATTAATTTTCATATACTTTCTTTATATAGGTAACGATTTTAAGTAATATAATAGCTGTCAAAAACGAAATATTGTTCCAGTCACCGGTAGGTACGACGACGAGCGAAGCGAGGAGGAGTGTTAGGTATCTTGCGTTCACAACACACCCGACTCGCTGCCAAAAAAAAGATTATTTAAAACATTGTTATGAGTCCCGATAAAAAGTTTCAAATGATATTATGAATTTAAAAAATCGGACTACAGATCTTTATGAACAATGTTATTAGTAGTCAAAATTTATATGAAAAAAAGTTATAACCAAAAAAATTATGACAAATATTCTGATCACAAAACGTTATTATGAAAAATAATATGCTAAATAATTGTATGTGAGCCAATATGGACCCCTCCCACAAATATATATACTCTTCAAAACTTGTTACAATTTTGGGGGGTAGTTGCCATAATCGCCACGCTTGTCAGGCGGGTTGACGATCGCAGTAGATGTTGATTCGGTTTCGACGGACGCTGCTGGTCATTCATCGTCAACATATATTATATTAAATGTAAACTCGGAAACAATCGTTTACTATTTTTTTGACATTTTTAATTCGCTTCTTAGTTACATTATCTATGACATTTTATCGCTTTATGTTAATTGTACCACTTAAGTTATAAATTATAAAGTTATAATTAAGGAGGAGTTTATCGAAACGACACGCTAAAGGCCAGTTGATATGATATTTAGAAGTTTTATTGTGAAGTTGCGAGGTGGGTTGGTTGGAATCAGATTGCTTTAAAGGTAGGTGTTATATAATACTTTTGTAAGATCTTTTTAAATACTTTTTATATCAGAATCGATAAACAGGCCTGAGGCTCTAGTGTAAGTTTCTATTGACGTAAAAAGTCTCGAACGTGTAAGTGATAATGTTATTTATATGGGAAACATTATCGCGATGGTAAAGTAATATTACGATAAAAACTTACACTCAGGGCTCTGGTACATCGAAGTTCGTATATTTCGGGCATCTTTCTCTTTTACTCCAATCGAGGTGTTATGAGAGTGTCGAGACAATCGTCCGAAATTTACGAATGTCGTTTTTCACGGTAGCGCCGCAGATGGCTTTAAACGTAGATCAGTGTTGTTGTATCGTACTTTTGTAAGACCTTTTTAAATATTTTTTTATATCAGAATCGACAAACAACAAACCAGGCCCAGTACCGCGAATGTCGAACTTCGTATATTTCGAGCATCTTCCTCTTTTACACCAACTAAGGCGTCGTAAAAGAGCAAGATGCCCGAATATACGAACTTCGATGTTCGCGTTGCCGCTTCAGACACAATCGTCCGAAATTTACGAATTCCGTTTTACCGGTAACGCCGCAACACCGTGTGATCTTAACTTAACTACCGGTTTTTTTAATGGTAATGTTTCCCTAAAATACAAACAAATAGCTGGCGGCTTCCTCGCACAACGTATCAGCATTGCGATACAACGAGGAAATGCCGTTAGTATCCTTGGTGCAATGCCTCAAAGGCCTTTTTTAGATTTTACACTGTAACTAGTTAAGTAGGTACTTGTAGTTATCATAATACGATTGTAATTTCTGTAAATAAATGTATTATGTATATCAACAAATAGCTTGACCGTTAAACCTTGTTAGTTGTTTCCAAAGTAAAATGATGTACAGCTATCTGGTTCTCTTGTACATCTTTTTAAAATAAATGGCGCTCAAAAGTATTAATCACTGAACAGAAGTCGGAATGAAACGAAGATGACATTATACGATTGCGACATAATAAATAATGCCTGTACGTGAGTATGAAGTCTTTTATTAACTTTATTTATTGGGTTGCGTATGTCACGTAAACAAACCTTAAGTAAATAATTGCCTTTGAAAGTACTTATGATATTTCCTATTTTTAGACTTAGATAAAAGCTGCTATTAGCGGCTATTGAAATACATCATCTGTGTAAATCACAACTGCGTAAACGGTTCATGTGATACAGCCAGTGCCCTTACCACCAGTTGTGACGTTGAGGTTTTCGATAGCGAGTATCAAGTTTTTTTTTTATGACATAGGCGGCAAACGAGCAGACGGATTGCCTGGTGTTAAGCAATTACCGTCGCCCATGGGCACCCGCAACACCAGGGGAGTCACAAGCGCGTTGCCGGCCTTTAAGAGGGGGTTGGAGCTCTGGGAACCTTACTCACCATCAGGAACACAACACTACATACCTGAAAGGTGGCAGTGCTAATATTATGGCTGTGGTCTTCTGTAAGGAGGAGGTACTTCCCCAGTTGGGCTGCCCCAGATTCAAGCGTGATGGTCAACGCTGTGCCCTACCTCTCATTGTTGGACGTAGTTTAAGGACATACCCGGGTCCGGGTACGAGTTTACTATCTGTGCATCTCGCTTGTACTATTTTAGTGTGAACGAGATGCACAGATAGTAAACTGGATACTCGTAATCGAAAACCTCAATGTCACAACTCATGCTAAAGGTACAGACAGTGAGTCTTAGCATTAGGTCCCGTTTTTGCCATTAGCGACGGAACCGGGAACCGTATATAGGTGAAAAACTTAACTGAAGCACCACGTCTATGTAGTTGTGCAGAGAATTAATATAGGAGTTACGTCAAAATTTGAATATAGAACGCCGACATGCGTGTACACACGTTACTACTACATAGGCCAGGTGCTTTTGTTTTTCACCTATACCGGGTGTGGCCTGTAATAGGAGCATTAACTTTAGGCATCGTTTCTACACCACAAACGTAGCAACATTTGTTCTACGACTTTTGAAAATAACTTATAGTTTACTAAATATTAATAAAAAAAGATTTTCCAAGCAAGCAATGTATTGCGAAAACTAGGAAGTTTGTAGGCTGACAGTAAACGTCAACTAGACTAATGGATGCCGTTCATTGAAAATACTATTTAGTTTGTTCTAAAAAATCCCAAGTCAGATATTACACAATTTTTTAAAGTTGTAGAACAAATGTTCTCTCCTATTACAGGCCACACTCGGTATATTGTATTAGTGCGTAGTTGTATCCAATCAAAGTCAACAAATTAACTGTAATTACTCTACTCCACTAATCCAGTTGGGTCGATAGTTCGATACTTCGATCATTAACCACTGAGGTCATTGGTATTATCGCTTTCTTAAAATGATTGAATTATTTAATCACGTTTCATAACTATGAAGATTTGTGTTAGTCGATAATTATCATATCGATACTCTATTAGGGGGTTATCGTAAGATTTTATTTTTGATGCTTGTCTACTTGATGTTTTTAGTGATGGGGATATCCCCATATGTTTGACATATGTCAAACGTAGTGATTATGAATTTTGAAAGGTAAACCGGTGGATTATATTTGCGATTGTTTTAATGTATATTCGTTGTATATGTTATATATTTTATGTATAATAGTAATTTATTTTGTTTTATCATATTGGATATGTGTATTGCAGTTTTATTATACGTTATTTACCTTTCCTTATTGTGTTATTTAGGCACTAACTCCTAAACACCTAAATCTAAGTAGGTAGTGTCGCCATCAGATATATCGGTTTTTCGATTTTGTGAACGTTGATTTATTCTCTATGTGGTTTACAGAGAAAATAAAAATCGAACATAAAAAACTACTCTTAAGTTACAATACCCTTACCATCGTTATCGAAAACATCAAAGACAACTCATGGTAAGGGTACAAGTCTCAAACTCATGACGTCACACAAAAAACAAACATGCCTGCTCGTTCTCATTGCAATTTTGGTCCAATCGAAAAGCCGTTATAAAAATTATAGTGGCAATACCAACACGTCCTGTCGGTGCAATGTGTTGCATACTGGCAATAAAATGTAAACGACACTCGATTCTTGGGTCATCGCTAACGGTGCTTTAAAACCCCGTCATTGCTGGATTGTAATATGTACGGAGTACTTAAGTTTTTTTTATACGCGCGTTATTTTTTTTAATATTCGAACTCCATGACCAATTTTAGAGTGTCGAGAACTCGAACAGTGCATTTTAAATTCTGTCACAAACGCAGAAATGGTATTTTAGTAATAAACATAAGTTAATAAGTAAGTTGGATAATATATAAATGATTATTGTAACACTTACTAATTTTATTACTTATTTTATTTAACAATTACTAATTTTTTGTATTAATACATATAAAAATGCATACTTAAGAGACTGAGGATCCCACAGTCAAACTGTTTATGCAGTTTTGTGGGGCAATATTATAAACAATATTGTTATTACTGTACCTAATTTAAAAAAAAAGTTTTTGAATTCGAATCCACGTCTTTCAAAAACTGGTCTCCTGCTCCTAGGAGACCTTTAAGTCAAGTAAAGATCTCAACTAAAGACTTTTATGACTTTTATATAATTGAAATTTGAGTAGAACACTGGTCTGACAATTCTAGCTCTTTTTACACATAATAGTAAAAATCGATTCGTAAATTCCAAACGATTGTTTCTGTTACTCTCATGACAGTCATGACTATACCGGAGTAAATGAGAAAGATGATCGAAGTTTACGAACTTCCATGTATCAGGTCAGTTGTGGACGAAGTCTTCGTTTTCGGCTGCTATAAGTCCAAAGTTCAGTGCAGAAGAGCTACCGCCATAATCAAATTCGAAAGTCTTTCTCTATTGCTTTGTAAATACGAGAGCTAAATAGACGAGCACACGAAGTGTTTAGCGGTAGGCTGAGGGCCTCTTTCTCATTCATTCCAATTAAGGCGTAGGTAATTATATGGTTTATTAATATTATATGGTTTTCAGTTTAAGTTATGACAAATTCCCTTTTATTTCTTTATTTTTGCTTTCGTAATTGTCTTTCTATAGTTTTAGCCATTAGTAATGTAAATTGTTATTATCAAAGTTGCACTTGTTCCATATTATATTGTTAACTTCATTAAATTGTTTAAATGTATTTTTAAGTTTATTATTTAAGTTCAAGGGTCCGCCGAAAATCAGCGTCGCTGCACTGCGTGCCGACACATGTTGAACGGATCCCTTTTTGAAACAACTCATGGAAAGTCGAATGTTTAGTTATTTAAGACTTTATAAGTCACTGTTATGTTATGTTGTTTCCAATAGTTAAATTTATTTTCTTTTTATCTTACTTTCTACATAATTAGAGTGACCGAGACGAACGTTCGAAATGCGATTTTCGATTTTTGCAGTACGCCTTCTGGTCCTTGGTTTTATATGAGACACAACTAATTTATTGATTGAAACTTATTTAAAGCAGGTAAAGGCCTTAAAGGAGAACAATCGAGAGTGTTCTACGCTCGCCGCCTGTCAATGATGTTGCGAAACTATTACGACACTTTAAATCGATGGCTTTATCTAATATGACCGTGTTTAAAACATTATATACCGTATTACAACGGGATAAGGTTGACAAAAGCGTTGACAAGATAACTAGTTAGGAAATGATGATGGATAGATTTATTACGAATGAGTACTTTTTGATTCCTAGTACAATAAAATAAAGACTTAAATATTTAGCATAAGAATTAGCAGCTGAGAAAATATACAAATCTCTCTTGTTCAATGGTGAACAGGGCATTGATGTTCATTGACTATATCTAGCACCTTCGGGTGTCGGTTAACCTCAAACAGCCTAGGGCGGTTTTTGACCAGATCCATTTTAGCAGCTTCTAGCGCACGCGCCACTCGCCGGCCCAGGTCCCGGTCTACCAGCGTGAGCAACCGCAGCATGTTATTCTGGACCAGGTCCACTGTCCTCACCAGAACAGCTGCTATATTCGCAGCCATCCTCCGCCTCTCGCCTTCAGTCACCACATAAGTATTATAGAATTCTGCAGACGGCTCTAAATCGACCGCATTACGGTCATAAATTTTAATGGCTTCTTTAGGCCGTGCCACTTCCACAAACGGGACAGGACCGTTGAAAGAGTTCTTATAGTAATTCGGCGCATCTCTCATATTGTCTAACGTCGGGGGGACTCCATCTCGAACGTAAGTTTTGGGACAATATTTCGGCTGGTTTACTTCTATCTTGTTGAGGTTTATGCCAACACGATAAGATTGTGTGTCGCGGTATGCGAATCTTCGGGCTTGGAACATATCATCAGGTGGACCGGGGATCCCAGGGACTAAATTTCCTGGATAGTAGATAGCTTGCTCTGACTGCGAAAACCAGTTATCAATATTTTGGTTCAGGACCACACGACCAATGGTAACGGTGTGGTATGTACCGTTTGTCCATGTTCTGGTAACATCGAAAGGATTGTAGTTTACATTCTTGACTTGTTCTTTTGTCATCACATCCATGTCTAGCCTCCAAGATGGATAATTGCCAGTGGCTATCGCGTTGTACAGGTCTCTTGCGCCGTACATGGGGTCCCTGGAGCGGAGGACTCTCGCCGCGTCGTCAGTTAGCAGCTGTAATCCTTGCTCGGTTTTAAAGTTAAACCTTACGAAATAACTTTCGCCATGTTTGTTGTTAACCTCGAAAGTTTGAATAGCGTATACATCCATTTTCCTGTATCCGTTCTCTAAGCCATAATCAGAGGACAAACGTAGGAATTCGTGTAGAGCATCTGGAAATTTGGTAATTACTTCAATGTCAGTATTTGCATCGAGGAGATTCGTTCTGGGGTTTCTTTTGAAACCGTGGACGAGTTGCGGGAAGTCACCCGGGGAACGGTAGGGGAATACTGGGAAAGATCGGCACAATAGATCCAGATTGCCCTCATTAGTGTAAAACTTGAAAGCGATGCCTCCAGCTTCCCTGATTAAATCTGTCCCACCCATGTTCTGCGTTTGTCGGGAGAATCGGGCGTGGATTTTTGTCTTCTTTCCGATGCCATTGAAGACGTCGGCCTTGGTATATTTGGAGACATCATGAGTGACCTCGAAGTAGCCTAAGGCCGCGGTGCCCACCGCATGGACAATCCGCTCGGGGATCCTCTCGTGGTCTATGGAGGACTGTTGGTCCCAGAAGTAGGGATTGTTAAAGACATTCGTGTTGAGGGTTACGCTCTCCCGGATATCTATGGGTTTGCCTCCGCTTGTTGACCACACCCCTATAGGTCGCTGAAACATACAATTAGTAATAACAAAATTTAATAAAATAATGCTTTTGTGGAAATGTGAAAATACAATAAAGGGAGTTTTCTAAATTTGGTACATCCAATTAGCGCAAGCTGTTAAAAAAAATTAAATCACTGTCAATTTCGTGACGACAATTTTTATAAAAACTTGGTTTTGATGTTCATTTTATAAACTTCAATCGATATTACAACATAATTAAATGAAAAAAGTCGATATTCATAAAGATTTTATGCTTAATTGTCGTCATCGTGACAGTGATGTAATTTTTTTAAAAACTTTCGCTAATTGGGTGTACCAAATTTTGAAACCTCCCTTAAGCGACATAAAACAACTGACATAGAAGTTTGTATTTAAATTTCATAAAATGATAATCACGGCTGATACTCACTTTGTACATGTCGCGCGAGTGATTAAATAAACGTTAATAGAGCTGTGATTACCATTTATAAAATAAACAAGTTACTATCAGACCATTTATGGACGATTTGGTCTAATATAAATAGTAAATAAATAAATATTTCGGGACAATCTTACACAAATCGACCTAGTCCTACGGTAAGCTCAGTAAGGCTTGTGTTGTAGTCTCTACACAACGATATATATAATAGATAAATATAAATACTTAAATACATAGATAACACCCATGACTCAGAACAAATATCCGTGCTCATCACACAATAAATGCCCTCACTGGGATTCGAACCTAGGACAATCGGTTACTACCCACTAGGCCAGACCTTTCGTCAAAGTAATTAAACTATGGTAAAATCATACCGGGTGCATTAATTTAAAGTCCAGCAATTGCCTCGAAGCGGGATCCAGGGTAACATTGGTATATTTGACTGCTGCAACATAATTTAACACGAATATGTGCAAAACACACGAAACTGTTCCCCACATCGCGAATTATGTTATTGTGTATGCGAAAACTACCTGCTTATATCAATCTTAGCATTCATACTCTTGGCTTGAGCGCTGGGTAGTGCGTTTGGCCGAGTTGTAGAAAAGGCCATAGATATATCAGATTTTTCTTTGCAAATCATTGAATTGATTGACCACTTGCCGCGGGGTGCCGGCTGACTATAGACTATAGATTAGCTTAATTTATGTACAATCGACGTCTAAGATATGTATACACTTTTGCACCTTATTACAAAGGATTAAGGTGAAGCAGTGTATACATATCTTTGACGTCCACTGTACAAATACCGCACACCTATTACAAATATCGCGGTTTTTTATGGCAGACGGATTGCCTGAACACCAGGGAAGTAACAAGCGCGTTGCCGGCCTTCAAGAGGGGTCAGAGCTCTGGGAACCTTACTCACCATCAGGAACACAACACTTATTTACATACCTGAAAGGTAGCAGTGCCACATGCTACGTACCGTCCATAGCCTACGGTAGTAACTGCTTAGTGCTTACTATCAGGCGGGCCGTATGCTTGTTTGCCACCATCGTTGTATAAAAAAATTGCCTATGGCTGTAGTCTTCTGTAAGGAAGGTGGTCCAAAACTGATGTTGCTAGAACTTGGTCTATTTTTTAAAACATGTTTTTATAGTTAACTAAAAATCAACGTCTTCACCGATATCGAGGAGTGTTAGGAAATCCGATGTCCGTAGCATGCAACTGGGTACACACAGCAACACTTAGCTGCACACTGGTGGTCCTTATGCCTTATGTAATAAGGTCTACTAATGTAAAGCTAAGAGTGCTGCTGTTCGTACATTTAAATTCAATTAACTCGTATAAATTGGCAGTTTCCTGGCTTAACATGCCGCAAATTAAATCGTGCATCTATTCACAATTACTTGCATTAACTTAAAAACTTAGTTATTAAGGTTAATTAAAAAGTCAAGTTAATTACGTATACATACTTAGCTATGTTTACGTTAAAAAAGAAAAAAAAAAAGATCTTTATTTTTCAATTTAGGCACATTACATGCACTTATGAACGTCAAAAAAAATCTACACCGGTTCAAACCCTACACCTCTGACCCGAGAAGATACCGGCAAGAAACTACGGCGGGACTTATTTTTCAATACAGTGATACATCAAATCTTAAAGTACTTACATAATTATGCGTAGTCCGTATAAAAATATTAGTTGTTCGGGAATCAACCTTGCACAAATTAAGGTGCATACCATGATCATTTTCCTCGCATTGTCCCGGCATAATGCCACGGCTCATGGAAACCACTCCTTCCGCTCGCCAACTAATCCCAGAATTTGGCGTAGGCACTAGTTTTACGAAAGCGACTGCCATCTGACCAGTGCTCGGACAAGCCATCGCAAAACAATCGCAACACGGCAATAGAACAAGAGTAATAGAATCGCATTATGTATGTAAAGTGAAGATCAATGACATTTATTACTGCAACCCAAAATACACCATACGTTTGTGAAGGTATTTCCATTACGAGTTTTTTTTTATGGTTGCATTGTATTTATTGGCACCATATTTAAAATATTTTGAAATAACCATAATAAAGCAAATATTGTATTAATTTAAATTGTCACAATAAAACTGTTTCAAGCATGCCACTTTTTCAACTTCATGACAGATATGCGAGTAAAAAGGTCAAATATTAAATTACGATAATATCCGCTTTACATAATAATCATTTTAAATCTCGACTATAGAGTCGAGATTTAAAATACTATAGAGTCTTGTTCTATGAACTAAGACTATAGAGTCTTGTTCTATGTCTATGTCTGTTTCTGCGATGACTTGTCCGAGGACTGCATCTGACCTTCCAACCCAGAGGGTAAACTAGGCCTTCGAAAATTAATGTCGTTTTTCGCGGTACACATTTTAAAGCGGAGTCCGGATACACCGCACGGAAGATGTCGTCTATAAATAGACCTGAATTTATCCGTCCTCGACAATAAGTATTAGAGTAATAAAAACAAAGGGCAGACGGCAAGCATTACAGAGGTTTTTATGTACCAAACGATATTCATTTATATTAACAAAACCGGCCAAGTGCGAGTCGGGCTCGTTCGATTTAGTAAATCACACGTGCATGGATTTAATTTTTGAGTGAATGAACTTTTTGTTGTTGTTACTTTGTTCTATTAGTCAGGGGACAGCTAAAGCATAGTTTGTTAGAAGAAATGTGGCACCGTGTTCTACTGACACGCTTGGTAGGTGGCCCGTTATGGAATGGACATATGGTTATCACAAATATGCATGTTTTGTGTATTTAGATGCCATAAAACTTATTTTAATCGTGACCCAAGGGACCGTAACTATGGCACCGAGTGAGAATAGTTGATTCAGCCTTAGTCTAATTCAATTTAATCTATTTATTTTAGGGATGATGCCATCATCAAAAACAGACAGAAGCACAAAATCGGGAGTCGTGGAACCACAAAGCTATGCCCAGCAGTGGGACACATAGTTATGCTATCAAAAAAAGAAAACTTTAGTTGCTATTCTGAATAACACATTTCTTGTATGGAAGCTCATCTATACCTACTATACAACTATACTATACTATGTTTGTTACTTCTTCACGTCTAAACGGCTGGAGCGATTTTAATAAAATCTGATATGGATTTAGCTGACACCCTGGATACATAGGCTACGTTTTTTTCCCTGATAAACCGCGGGTAACACCGCAGGGCATACCTAGTCTTAAATATTAATTCTATTCCGTTTTTAGTCTTTGTCGTTACAGAAATACATAATCCGTGAAAATTTCAACTAGCTATCACAGTTCACGAGATAGCTGGTGAAAGACGGAAACGCCAACGGCCAGTCGAGTCTTAGTAACAGGGTCCCGTTTTGACCCTCAGAGTACGGAACCCTAAAAACTGATCAATTCATCTATGCGAGTGACTGACACCTACAGCCAAATGTCAACTGCTAAACTGGACCGTGTCCGTGACATTAAGATGTGTTCCGCAAGCTAATACTGTCATTACTTATAACATTTATGTGATTGGTGAAATATGGCGTAAGTGCCGTACAAGTTGTATGAAACTTATGCTGTTTCACTAGGGATAGTTGTGGAACATTCCTTTGTTTTCGGTGTTTCATGGGTGATTCCGTGTCGGTACCGACACGCCATGATACACGCATTGAGCGCCTAGCCAGCTGTTTCTCAACCTATTTTCTTTCGCTCCACTAATGGCGGTTATGAGCAGTGGTTCGAATTTTCGTGGCACTTTTGAGCTATGGGGACTTCTCGTTTATCGAACTCCGATACATATGTATATCGATAAATACAGAATACGATATACGTAAACACATTACAAATGTCTAGGTATTTAACAATTTCAGCCACGCAAAAGTTATCTAGAAGAGATCGCTCTTTAGCGGTAAGACTGCCTGTTGTTTACCTTTACTTTTAATATTGTTTCATATGTTGTGTCCTATAATTTATCGACATATTTATTAATATTGGTAGTCGATAAACGAGGCCCGGTACCGCGAACATCGAAGTTCGAATAAATTTGAGCATCTTTATCTTTTACTCCAATTAAGGCATCATAAGAGTGACAGAGACAATCGTCCGAATTTTACGAATATCCTGTTTCGCGGTAGCGCCGCAGAAGTCCCTATGACAGCTCAACAGTGCCAGGAAAATTCCGACCTCTGGCCCGGTACCGCGAACATCGAAGTTCGTATATTTCGAGCATCTTTTTCTTTTACTCCAATTAGGGCGTCATGAGAGTGACAGAGACAATCATTCGAAATTTATAAGTATCGTTTTTGCGGTAGCGCCATTGGTCATGTCATGAGGTTTTAGACGATAACTTCGCTATACATCTTAAAAACCATCTTCTCTGATTATACCGATCTTGAAGACTTTACCAGGACTGTAATTCCACAATTGAATTGTCAAAGAACATTCCAATTGAGGCGTTCGGTAAAAAATCCGACGAAACTCAACCGAGGAATTTTATCATGGCCATAAATTGTAGTGAAAATGCTGCAAGAATGCAAACTCAGCTACCAACTGATTTGGATACATGGATTACGTTTTTTATTTATCTGTAAAAGAATTGTATAGTCAATTTCCAATTATCGGATTTTAATTTAATAAAGGCTTATTCATTACACAAATTGACTAAGCCCAATGGTAAGCTTGATGGATATTTGTAAGATCGCGAGAGTTAAATAAAACGGTTATAGAAAATGCACAAACGTATTATATATTGAAGTACGTCAAGAAGGGAAAACGTGACAACACATGTCAGAGAGAACATAAAAATATACATAGAGGTTGCGTTCTCAAACTCCAACACTCCCTACAGAACGCAAACCCATTTTACCGATACAGTACAAATGTTTCTCAAAAGTAGTCCCTTTTGTTAAGTTATCGGCCACCATATTAACACTGTTCACAAACAAGAACTTAACTTTAGCCTTAACAACATTTTCCCTCAGAAAATGTAAGCGAATATCTATGTGTTTAGTCTTCGGTTTGTAACAGTCTGTAGTCGCCAATTTTATTGCACTTTGGTTGTCACAATGAATAGGCAGCGCGCCCTCCTTCGCCACGCCTAGTTCAGCCTGTAGTTGCTGCAGCCACAGAGCTTCCTGGGTCGCAGCAGCCATTGCCATATATTCAGACTCTGCTGTTGAAAGTGCTACGGTCTGTTGTTTACAAGAATTCCATGAAATACAACCGTTCTGGAATAAAAATACATAACCCGTACACGATCTTCTATCTTGTGAATCACCAGCCCAGTCGGCGTCACAATATCCGACTATTCCTTTTGTGTCATCTTTGACATAACATAGCTTTAGTTCTTTAGTTCCTTGAAGATATCTCATAATCCTCTTAACTCCAAGCCAGTGTTGATATCCCGGATTGTGACAGTACTGACTTAACTTGTTCACCGCATGAGTAATGTCAGGTCTTGAGACATGTGCCAAATAAATAAGACATCCAATTGCTTCTCTGTATGGAAAGGTTTCATTTTTATCTTTAGGATTGATTTCAAACTTTGCATTCACTTCTATCGGAGTGCGCACAGGTTTACAGTCAGACATCCCAAAACGTTCCAACATAAGCTTGATGTATTTTTCTTGATCCAGCATAATCTCACCCGTCTCACGATTCCTATTTATATTTATGCCAATGCACTGTTTCACCTCACCGAGGTCTTTCATGCTGAGCTCCTTATTTAATTTCTCCTTAATTTCTGTAGTGGTCTTTTTATCATTCGTGAAAATTAAAAAATCATCAACCCATACTGCCATAAATATCATCGTTGAACCGTTCACTAAATAATAAACACATGGATCAATCTTTGACCTTGTTAGACCAATTTTTATTAAGGCTTCGTTCAGTTTCAGATTCCATTGCCGGCTAGCTTGCTTGAGTCCATATATCGATTTGTGTAATCGACACACTTGAGTATTTTCTTGATAGTGTTCGGGCTGTGACATATAGATCTCAGTGTCAATATCACCCTGAAGAAATGCACTGATTGCATCCATTTGTGATATTTCTAAATTATACTTTGCAGCTAGTGCAATCAGATATCGAACTGATGTATACCTTACCACGGGAGCATAAACCTCGTCATAGTCAGTTCCCTTTTTCTGCGCATATCCCTTGATGACCAATCTTGCTTTATAACGAGCTACCTCTCCTTTCTCATTGGTTTTTGTTTTAAACACCCACTTACAGGGCAGAACCTTTTTACCTGGTGGCAAGTCTACCAGAGACCACGTTTGATTCTTAATCAGAGAATCATATTCTTCCTGCATGGCCTTCTTCCAATGGTCTGCTTGGGGAGTCGAGAGTGCTTGATTTACAGTCTGAGGGTCACTAAAGTCAAGTATTGGACAAAAATAACTGAAATCATCTTCATCCTTTTCTGCATACTGGACAGGTTTACGAGGACGTAAGTCATAACTACGTGTTGGTGTGTCAAATTCGATCGAGTCCTCTGGTATGAAGGATGAGTCATCATTCTCGCCAGAATAATAGTCATCACCTGAAGAAGCGTCGACAATGCTTTCTACTTCATTTTTGCTGAGTACCTCAGGTGGCTGTTCTGTTGTCGGGCTGTCTGATGTACAAGGTACATAAATGTTGTTATCACATTTTTGAACATTTTCCAGGAATACTACATCTCTACTCTTAATAATCTTATTAGTTTCAGGATCGAGTATACGGTATCCCTTCGTAGATTCACAGTAGCCAACAAATAGCAATTTTCTGGACTTTGAATCCCATTTTTGGCGTTTTTCTTTAGGTACCTGTACCATAACTTCAGAGCCAAAAATCCTTAAGTTGGACAGATTAGGCCTTTTACCAGACCACATTTCCAGCGGTGTTTTGCCATCAATTGACTTTGTGGGAGATCTGTTAATAACATAAGCTGCTGTTGCCAGCGCTTCAGCCCAGTAGAGTTTTGACAGGTCGGCATCAGACAACATGCACTTAGCTCTTTCTACAAGGGTTCTATTCATCCTCTCTGCAAGACCATTCTGTTGAGGAGAGTACGGAGTGCTTGTCTGATGTTCAATTCCATGTCTGCGCAAGAAGCCTTCAAAGTCATGGTTGCAATATTCTTTACCATTGTCAGAACGAATAATCTTTATCTTTCTCTCAAGTTCATTTTCTACTCTATTTTTGTAATCTTTGAAAACTTCAAGTACACTCATCTTGTTTTTCAAAAAATATACATGAACTTTTCTAGTAAAATCGTCTACAAACGTAATGAAATATTTCATACCTCCCAGAGACTCTTGTTCCATTGGTCCACAAAGATCGGTGTGGACCAGCTGCAATGCGTGTGAAGCTCTCGTGCCTACATTGTTGAAGGACAGCCTGGTCTGCTTTCCCGTGAGACAGGTGGTACAGGTGATAGGACTCTTACTTTTCTCGGGAAATGGTTCTACTCCCTCGGCACACTCGGACAGCTTGCTAACATCTGTAAAGTTCAGATGTCCCATGCGTCTATGCCACAGGACAACATCATTTAAGCTAGCAGAACAAGTTAGATTGGATACAACTTCTCGGTGCGTATTAAGAATGTACATATTATTTACATGTGCGCCAGTGAACAAAAGTTTGCCATCGCTGTTGTAAATTTCACAACCATCGTCTGTAAATATTGCTTTGCAGCCATTTTTCGCCATAGCACTGACAGATAAGAGATTTGAGCCAAGTTTAGGTATGTATAAAACTTTTCTTACCTGAATTTTGCTTTCTTCATTACCATTTAGTATTAAGTTTACCTTTCCCATACATTCAACATGAAGCGGTGTCTTACTGGCTTCTCTCACGTACGGTACCTCTGAACTTGTGACGTCATACATCCAATCACGTCTGTTTGTCATATGCATGGACGCGCCCGTATCCACGTACCAAATGTCAGGGTCCATGGTCTCAGATGATGCTGAAAATGCTGCAACAAAACTTTTATTTTCATATGTTTTTCCAGACTGCTTCTTTTTCGGAGCACGACAATCTTTCGCAAAATGTCCGTGCTTATTGCAGTTAAAACATCGGGGCCCTTTGTTAGCCGATGCTTGACTTCCATGAACGGCCTTGTTCCTCGTGAAGAACGCTGAGCTATCTGAGCTTTGAACTTCCTGCAGGAGTTTCGACTTGATGGAGTCTGCGCTGATTTTGATGCCTGAACTCTCCAATCCCATTATCATTGGCTTGTATGTATCAGGTAAACCTGCCAACATCAGCGTTCCAAGCCATTCGTCATCAATACTGAACTTAATATTTCTCAGTTTATGGGCGGTCGACATAATCTTGTTCACATAGTCATCGACATTTCTGCACGAATCCAGCGTGGTAGTAATCAGGTCTCTCAACAAGGCAACTCGTCTGTATAGCCCGCTGTCATCAAATGCCTTTTCCAAATTCTCCCAAGCTTCTTTACATGTAGTGGCATTCTGTACATGCACATAGTTGATCGGGTCTAACAACAAGATAAGCTTCGACTTAGCCTTTGTTTCCTTTTTACTGTCGGTATTGGAACCAGTAACACACGTCCACAATTCTTCAAGCTCAAAGTATGCTTGTACGGCAAATTTCCAACTCGCGTAATTGTCTCTGCCGACGAGTTTATCAATGTGGAAATTACTGCTAGAATTCGACATATTTACGTGGTAACAATAGTACGATAAACATCTGACAAAATAATTCGCCGTTCAAACTGGCCCGTCGTCCTCGAGAAATTTGAAGTGTTAATTATCGGAAAATATACGTCGGCCGGTTTTCTTATTTTACTGCGTTTTAATCACTGACTCTTTTTCTGTTTACAAACCACGCTCTGCTACCATGATGGATATTTGTAAGATCGCGAGAGTTAAATAAAACGGTTATAGAAAATGCACAAACGTATTATATATTGAAGTACGTCAAGAAGGGAAAACGTGACAACACATGTCAGAGAGAACATAAAAATATACATAGAGGTTGCGTTCTCAAACTCCAACAAAGCTCAAGAAGGCATGGGCTGTGTGTAGGTACTCAGTCGATGATATACAAATACATAATAGACACCCATGACTCGGGAAAAAATATCTGTGCTCATAACACAAATAAATGACCTTACTGGGATTTACACCCCGGACCATCAGCTTCATAGGCTGAGTCGCTACGCACCAGGACATACCAGTCGTCAACACGATAATCCAGGAACAAATAAGTGCTAAACCCATAAATACATGCTGGGATAAAAACCTGGGCTACTTCGCGATTTCTGCAGTTTTAGGTGCCCATGGACCTAGCGTTTCTTACGCCAAAAACAATTATAGGTATTTACGCTGTTCTTCCGCGCAAAGAGTACGTTGTAGAGCTAATCACTTACCATCAGATGGGCCGTATGCTTGTTTGCCAGCGACGTAGTATATAATTATTCAAGGTTAAGATAGCAAAGATCGAAGAAATATTGAATTAGAAATCAGAAATCAGAAATCAGAATTCGTTTATTGTTTACCGAGTAAATAAGATGTTACAAAATATAAATAGGTAACAACAGTAACCCATTTCGGGCATACAATAATTATTACCGATGGATCGGTATTTAGAATAATACCTTGTCACCAGAATGAGGAAATCCGCATCATAACCAAATATTGCTCTCCGAATTGCTAGATTTAAGTGGCAGTGGGAATGGCACAGAAACTACTCGATTGGCAACCACTTACAGGAAGACGCAGTGTATAGGTAGGTCTCCTACTTGGTGGTCCTGGAGGCAAAAAGCGCAGTACCAACAGTTTTCGCGACCTCCCCCAAGCATCGCCAAAATAAGCCTATAGGCTGTTACTGAACCAGCGTGCTACACCCTCGACCTCGTCGTCACTTACCATCGGGTGCGACTAAGGTCAAACGCTAGTCAGTCTTGTATATAAAAAAACCTTCATACCTATATTGCCTATATCCAGCGGTGGACGTCTTTCGGCTGACATAATGATGATGAGCATACGAAATGGCCCAGAAATCAAATTGGTTCAGTATAAAATATCATTCACTATAAGGAAAGGTCAAAATAATGCCTAACACTGACTTTAGATATGGCATGAAAAACAAAAGAAACTAAAGATGGTTGCAATTTATGACAGGACGGTGTGTTCCATTAAATAATTCTGCTTTTAAGGCATTAGCATATTTTGTATCAACAAAGAAAATTTACATGCCAGTTGAAAAATAAATCTATAGCTCCGCTGTGCTTTATTAAGACATTAAAATTCCAGTGCTTAATAAAGGCATACGCAAAGAAATAAAGTAAAAACCAAATTAATTCCGTTCATTACCATTTGTATTTGTGTGGTGTCTGATTATAGCACTAGCCGTCTCCTCTCGCAGGTGACGGATGGGAAGCAGCGATAGTTGAAACCGAATCAACAACTATTGTGGTCGCCAACCCGCCTGCCAAGCACGACTAAGACAACAATTATTAATCATGGATGGAGAAATGGATTAAATAAAATGTCACTTAGTTTCCTATATCAACCTGTGCCCACATTTATTATTGTCATAACAATGTACACGGCTTATATTTTTCGACTGCTTGTTTCGGAGAGTCTAGTTCTCGATTTGCAAAACACCAATATTGCTTAGTCTCTGTTTCCGCCGAGATCGCCGCTGAAACTAAAATTAAATCATTGTTAAAACCCTAAAACTGAATTGTCTTACAAAGATCGTGAAGCCTCTGAGGCGATACCGCGAAAAACGATATTCGTCGGACGATTATCTCTGTCACTCTCATGACGCCTTAATTAGAGTAAAAGAGAAAGATGCTCGAAATATACGAAATGTAATAACTTTATCAATAACGTTGTTCGCGGTACCGGGCCTGGTTCACGTGACTGCGGCGCTACGGGGAAAAACGATATTCTTAAATTTCGGATTATTGTCTCGCCTTAATTTGAGTAAAAGAGAAAGATCTTCGAAATATACGAACTTCGATGCTTGCGGTACCGGACCTGTAACTTAATAACTGGCGGCTTCCTCGCACAACGTATCAGCATTGCGATACAACGAGGAAATGCCAGCATCCTCGGCAAGATGCCTGGCCCTTAAGGCCTATTTTTTTAGATTTAATGTAGAGTAGGTACTGTACAGTTATAATGATGATTAGCATAGCTTGTATATTATATAAAAAAATATATATATTTCAATTGTCTAAATGACATAAGGTAATGGCACCAATGTTAGACACTTTTAGCTGACAGGCACCAATGATGGACACTTAGTTCTTATTTCAAAAATCATAAAGTTATAAATTGAATATGTCCCAACAAATGCACAACACTTAACTCCTTTGAAATAAGCACTAATGTTCATGATTGGTTCCGTGTCAATTACTGGTGCCGTCACCTTATATTTACGAAGAAAATATACAAAAAAATCACACCTCAAGTGTAATTTGCTACCTACATTTTATCTGGATAGATGTATATATATGTAGGTTGATAAGTTAGAGCGTTAACGACTTGCGTGTACGCATTTATAATATTGACATTTACTCGTAATAAACAAGAATACTGGCTGAAAGTACAATCTAAAAACATGCATGCAAATTTGAATCTTATACCAAGGGTATAAGCAACAAAACAAAAGTGTACGTATAAAAATATGTTGCGGTGCTTACGATCTTTTGGACAGCGAGTTCTTGTTGCGCATTGACATTTTAGTAGGTATCAATTTTGGCCACTTTTTTTCATTGAGGTACATGAGTTATATTTACAGGGTAAATTATAGAACTTCCGCTTTAAGATTATAAACATAAATACATTCACACTTTAACCAGCTATAGCTTTTATCTTACGGCTGACTCCTTGTCACCTATAATGGACAACGACCCATAATGAACATTCACTCTTATTATAAAGTAATAACGTTCATACATAAATGTAACTTCATTCAACTGTCAACCATACGATCGTCGACTTAAGAATGAAGTGTCCATCACTGGTACCTGTCAACTTAAACCGTCCATCGGAGCCTCTACCTTACTCAGCATTACATTTCAGCCGTATGCAGTCCACTGCTGGACATAGGCCTCCCACAAATATAACTTGTATCGTCTTGGGAGTCCATAGTCGCCACGCCTGGCAGGCGAGCTGGCGACCGCAGTAGCTGTAGTTTAGGTTTCGACGGACGCTGCTGCCCGTCCGTAGGATTTTTGCCTTTGCCGCCTCTTACGACACCCGCGGGAGAAGATGGGGTAGTGCTATTCTAGTCAGCCGGCATCACACGGCATAGGTACATAAATTTGGTAGGTATTCGTTTCGTAAACTATAGCAATATTACAATGCAAAAAAAAAAAAACATACAGATTCCATGCTTAATTATCGTCATAAAATTGACGTAATTTAACTTTTATACATGTCATATCAAATGTAATAGTATACTTACAATTTTTTTTAAACTTCCATAAACTTAATTGTTAACTTGTAAATAGTTAGTCTCAATAATCACTATATCAATACATACTTATAGATTTTAATCCGTAAGAAAAACATTGGATTGGCATCATAAAATAAATCACGCGTATTGAAAAAAACATGTCTAGTATTTTCCACCATTGGATATATTTTATCTATTTTATATTTAGTCCCTTTGTTTGTTTTTTTTTTAACCTACTTTTTAATTAGTTGTATTGTCATAAACAACACGGTATTTTCCATTCTCATTATTAAAAAAACATTAACAAACATTTTGTCATGGAATGATTTGAACGTCGATTGAGACACTTATTATTATTATTACTAGATTTTATTTAACCTGTAATTTTAAAGCACATAATCTTATTATCAAAATGTTTGTTGTTTTATTTCATGACTAATTATCGCTATAACGGAAAATAATACTATTCCATACTTAGTTAATTGAAAATAATAAAAGGAACTTGAATGAAAATTTAATTAGACATTGTAATTCGTTTAAAAAAATTAACAAAAAATGCAGAATTCATATCAAATATATTCTTGAATTTAATCTAAAAAAAAAAAAAAGTCTTTAAGGAAAGATATGATTGCATTCTGAAGCAGAACTCAAAAACATACTTAAGTGAATAGTTGCTATTGCCGCGATTACAATGAATTCAACTTATCACTTCGTGAGTTGACGGCTTACCGCGAAAATTGAAATTCGGAAATTGCCTATCCTCCTCTCTATCGCTCTCGCATATTCGAGTGATTAAGAGGCAAAGAGATGAATGAAGTAAATGATCCGCAGTAGGCTCTGTTTTATTTGTTACTATCGGTATTGGGGAATGTTTAACGCATCCGGCTCGAAGGACCATAATATTATTTATTGAGAATAACCAGCACAGATAAAATGGTATAACAAGTTTGTCATACGACACACTGGGCTTTTATTAAAGTTTATTGTTTTACACAACAAAGAATATTATTACATAATCCCTTTCTTCTGATGTTTAAATGATATAGTCTAAAGCTGAATAAATATTTTCTATTAAAGTACTCAAAAAAGGTATTGGAAATATCGCCTTGTATGTTAAACACTGACTACCAACTCACGCACTCACTCACACACCTACACGCACGGATTTTTGTTTTTTATTTAATTTTCCTTATAGCACAATACATTGCATGACATCTTTAAAAATGTACAGTCGCCAAACTGTTTATCTTAGCAATGTATTGCGAATTACTGAGATCTGCTTAGGTGATTAATTTAACTGAAATACATGTCTATGTAGTTGTGTCAATTCATATGGAACTTACGTCAAAATTTGAATATGGAACGCCGACAT
Source organism: Grapholita molesta (assembly GCA_022674325.2). Classification (NCBI taxonomy): domain Eukaryota; kingdom Metazoa; phylum Arthropoda; class Insecta; order Lepidoptera; family Tortricidae; genus Grapholita; species Grapholita molesta. The sequence goes on along the minus strand of CP053130.2, from coordinate 16,459,077 downwards.
GCGTGTACACACACGTTACTACTACATAGGCCAGGTCACGCCAGTACCCTTACTACTAGTTGTGACATTGAAGTTTTCGATAATGAGTATCGAGTTTACTATCTGGGCGTCTCGCTTGTACTTAGTGCGAACGAGATGCACCGATAGTAAACTCGATACTCGTTATCGAAAACGTGAATGTCACAACTCAATGGTAAGGGTTCAGTACCCTTACCATGAGTTGTGACATTAACGTTTTCCAACATTACTCACCATCAGGAACATAACACTACATACCCGAAAGGTAGCAGGTAGTTAGATACTTCCCCAGTTGGGCTGGTCCAGATTCAAGCGTGATGGTCTTCGCTGTGCCCTACCTCTCATTGTTGGACGTAGCTTAAGGACCCGGGTCCAAAAGTTTAGCTTAATATTTTAAATATCTAGGTACTTTTCTAGGTATGTTTTATAATAAATCTGACTATAATAAAAAAGAGATACGTTATGCCTGGTGACAAATTATGACATCCAATTTCATGAGACATATTAGCAAGCCGAATCGGTTTAGGCTGCGTACAGTAGGCTCAGTAAATTCTTGGAGTTCGTGAGTCACCGCGTTGACAAGTCACGACTGTCACTCGCCTTGCCGCGAAGGTGTTTGATTTACGTGCGCCGGCGCAGCTGTCAATTCTGTGTGGTTTCGGTGCTGGCGGAAAGCGGATATATTTTAAATAGATTTTTGGCTTTCATGCATAAGTGCATGTAATGTGCCTAAATTGAATATAAAAATCTTTTTTTTTATCGTGTTTATGTTGTCCCGTTTTTTTTTTCAATATAGAAACAAATAAGGTTGTTATTGTGTAAAAATGACATGGGAAATGGATTGAACTTGTTTTTTTTTTATAATACCTATTTATAAGTGTATACGCAAGTAGAACTCCAACCCAAGTGTTGTCCCTAAACTACGACGCGAAATTACCGGCGAAGGAGCAGTAGCGTTTCTTTAGAGCGATGGAACGTGCAAACGCCAACCTGCCTGCCTAAAAAAAAAATGTAATCTCAAGACGACTTCGCCATTTTGAGGTTCCACCGGAAAAAATCAAGACTAGACCGGTCGTCAAATGAAATCTTGACAATCTGTGACACGGAAGTAATGTCAAACACTGGACACTCGCGGACACTGGGCCCACGTCCCCGCGGAGACTACTGAATGGTTTATTGGTCAATCCGAACATGTTTTTCGTGTTTTAAACAATGAGGACCGCGGACCGTTTAAATCAAAATACGCCCGGAGATTGCGACCACTTATCTACTTAACATATTTTAAAGGTTCTGGACTTCTGGGTAACTCGGAATAAGAAATAATTTTGTTAAAAACACGGCTTGACTCACGGCACGGATTGCCGGCACGGCACGAGCCGTGACGCGAACGGGGGCTCAGCGCTACTGCTTGAAAATGGAGACCTACGCTCTTCGAAGTTTGCGCGATTTACTAAATAAACATGAGTAGAGAAACCTAATAAGTTGTTAGAATAACTTACTAACGTTTAATGCTTGTATAGGTATTTAATGTCATTAAATTTTAGTCTAAAATAGAAAATAGATTATATTGAATAATGGACCAACATAATATATTTTTTATAATGATTAAGATAAGTGGTAGACAATTAATTATAGGAAAACTAGTTTGGGATTATCATACATTATAAAAGTTCGTTAGACGCCATTAATAGTCATTTATCATTATTTATTCAGTTTCAATCTTAGGCTCGGTCTTATATAACATTATCAAAGTAAAATATAAAAATACATCTAAAACATGTAAAAAAAATATGATAAAAAATGTAATCATTAATCATTATCATAATAAACTTCAACTTATTATTAAAATAAATATACTTCTTCTTACATTTAGACTTGTTCATTCTCCTAGCGTTGTCCCGAGATTTTGGCACAGAGCTCTTGGGAATCTGGGGTCTGCTTGGCAACTTTGGCGTAGGTAATACGAAAGTGATTGCTTACTGGCCTTCCGACCTACAGGGTCAATTAGGACTTATTAGGATCAGTCCGGTTTCTTCACGATGTTTACCTTCACCGAAAAGCTGGTAAATATCAGATGATATTTCGTTCATAATTTCCTTCTAATTTACTTCTAAGTACCGGGCCAGTGGTACCGCGAACATCGAAGTTAGTATATTCCGGCCATTTTCTCTTTTTTTTTTTTATGACGTAGGCGACAAACGAGCAGACGGATTGCCTGGTGTTAAGCAATTACCGTCGCCCATGGGCACTCGCAACACCAGGGGAGTCACAGACGCGTTGCCGGCCTTTAAGGGGGGTTGGAGCTCTGGGAACCTTACTCACCATCAGGAACACAACACTACATACCTGAAAGGTGGCAGTGCTATTATGGCTGTGGTCTTCTGTAAGGAGGAGGTACTTCCCCAGTTGGGCTGCCCCAGATTCAAGCGTGATGGTCAACGCTGTGCCCTCTCTCTCTCTTTTATTCCAATTAAGGTGTCATGAGAGTGACAGAGACAATCGTCCGAAAATGAACATCGTCTTTCGCGGTAGCGGCAGGTTCTTTTATCTGTCAACACTTTTATCTGTCGTCCTTGGCCGGCCATTAGCCGAAGTTGTATGTTCGTACGTATATTTATGTATGTATGGTCGAATTGTTTGCCCAGGGGTCAACGCCTTGTCTTTACTAATATTAGCTCGCTATGATGTTTGTTTATAGATTTGTATGAGTGTTTTTAACGAGATTATTCATCAATTTGCATTTATTTTTAAACCTTGTTCGTTTAGTGACGGATGAACTGGGTTTATGTTACTAGTAGTAGCGTGATTGCATAGAATTTAAGGTTGATTTTCGTTTTTTAGTTCCGTTTTTTTATTGGCTTCAGTTTTCAGAAATATCACTCAATAATCACCGTGCATCGTCATTATTTAAGCCGTAAGACGTCCACTGCCTCTCCGAAATACTATAGTCTCCACGTCTCAAGGCACGAGAGGGGAACACACTTTGCTACCGAGTGCAACACATAATTTTTCACCTAACTACCGCGAGGAAAAAAATGACTAAAAATTTATATATAGAGGTATAATCTAAATTATTGATATCCATTATTTTAAACTTGATTAGTAGTAAACAATTTGTACTCGTTTGAAATTACTTTGCACTGTTGTGAATAAAATGCAACTTTGCTATCTGTTTTCAAAGAATAAAACAGTTCTTTCCGGGCTAGTGAGGTGAAAAGGAATTTATTTGTGTGATGAGCACAGATATTTGTTCCTCAGTCATATATTTATTTAAGTATATGTATAATGGTGTTATGAGTTATGAATATGTGTTAGGATAACCTATACTGTTACTATCTTAACACATTCATAACACCTAAATTACGAATCTCTTAAAACAGCAGTTAGGTTAATAAAATTATTCCTCATGAATAAAATACTAATAAAGAGAAACGAAATCTTTTCTGCCTCCAAATTTAGATGGCTAATAAAAAACATAACATTAAAAAAAAGGTTTGGTGTCAAGTCACTTAATCCTACAGTTTTGAAAAGGGTTGGCTTAAAAAAATACTTAAGAAATGCAACATTTTGTTTACATGTCCGAATGTCTGTAATCTCGTTTTGTTATTGCATTATTGATTTACGAAGAATTTAATTTTTGTTTTTAATTTAAATTATCAAAATCGATAATATTATTAAAATCAAGTTTTTTTTTTATCTAACGAAAATGGCATTTAATACTTTAATAGGGTAAAGGCACCAGTGGTCAGCCACCTAACGACTTTTTGAAGTTTGAACAGTTGGTATTTCTACAGTACTTGTCGTATAATTAAACTTACTACATGATTAGATTACATATTTGTTATAGTTTTTAAACCATATATGTTCAAAAACGGTTACTTTCTTCATAAAATGTACATTTAAGTTTAAACAAAAACTTGCACTTTTTCCCAGTGGTCAGCCTCTAAAATCCTATATACAGCCTCAATGGATCCAGTCCCCAGCCCTCGTAAATAGGTACAATAATGATATTAGGATAAACAATATTTTTGTTCAATGCTTGTTTATATTTCAAAGCACGTTTATATTTTAAAGCGTTGATTTAATCCTGTAGTAATGCCTGATATACTACTTAAATTTTGTGCACAGCAATATGGCTGAACACTGGATCCCTTAGTTCAGTCAAATTGCTATGTCAACACCCAGTAATCAGCCGTGACAAAATATTTTAGAAATGGGGCTGACCACTGGGTTTTTGACCTCTGGGACAGGACGTATCTTACTTAATATTGTAAATTTAAATTAACTGCTTTTAACGGTCACTATATCTTGAAGTTTTAAAAATAATAGCAGAACCCAGTAATCAGCCCCGCGGGCTGTCTATTGGATTTTCGGTAAAAAAGTGGTACCAAATGGGCAGCCTCCCTTAATTTATAATAAAATAGCGATAATCTCTTGAAATTTGAATGTAATTCATTACACGAAGTATTAAACAAAGCAGTTATCGAAAAAAACAATCACATTTGTAATAAAATTATGCTTTTACTGACGTCACAAAAACATAACGTCTAACAGAAAACATGGCGGACATGGTACTATTGCTCTTGTCGATAAACTGCACATATATAAACGAGTTTATTTCTCTCCCTTGATCCCCTGGCGCTTCTGTCGCATCACATATTAACGAATGAGGAATCAGAGTATATATTTAAGTACACGTAATTTGTGTATTCTCATTGTAGCGATATTTATGGACAATTAACGATGCAAAAGGCTGAACACTGGTGCCTTTACCCTATTCATCATTGTTATTCCTAGATGTTTAAAATAGTTATTTTTTTACATGAGGCAAAGTTAGAAGGCCAAAAGAAAGTTGAGAAAAATTCAAAGAATTGAAATATTGAGCAATGTGAAAGTTTTAAGACACGAGAGGGAAACACAATTTGCTTCCGTATGAAACAAAAAAAATCACCTCACTACTGAGGAAACAATAACTGCAAAAAATTACAAATGAATATAAATTATTGGCATCCATCATTTATCATTCAAAACATTATTTTAAGAGTCCATCCAACCAGGTAACGTCAAAATAACACTCGATTTGTAATAAAGACTTTGTAAGTATGAAATTATTTTGCACTCTCGTGAATAAACTGCAACTTTGCTATTTGTTTTTAAATATTAAAAAATGGCTTTCTAGTGAGATAAAAACTTATTGATTTAACGGCCTCGTCCGTCCGGGTTGGAATTCTGTCAAGGAGATATTAGGTATGTTTGTGCGTTTATTACGAATACTTCTTGCTGGGAGTTTAAAAAAAATAGTGTACCCATAGATGTAGTGTAGGGACGCACGGCTGGACTCAGGCGGGCTGTCGATCGCCTGTTGCAGTCATCATTGCAGCCCATGTACCCAATTATTACTGATATGTTAAAGTTAAATCGCTATCAGTTTTATGACAAAAATTAGCATGAATTTATAGACATCAAGAGTATACGAGCCCTAGAATGACGTCTATACAAAACCGCGTTCCCCACATCCTCGCAAACACATTAGCGCCATCTAACAGCAGTACATATCAGTGCTTTTAGTTCTGTGGAGATGTCTCACTGTCAAAAAATGTATAGATGACACTGTGCTGAAGAGAGAGAAATTGTCAGCACGTCGCAGGAACGCCACTTTGGGTAGACATTGCCATTCCTTGATGGAAATTAACTTTGCACCTTTCATTATATCAGGTGAAATCAAAATCGTAATACAAAAATATTATGGATCCATTCTTGACAATCAACTTTTTTATGGGGTTACAACCGAAAAATCTGAAAAAAAACAGACCTGATGTTAAAGCTTATACAGTTATCATACAGAACTTATACAGCGTTTATACTACCAAAAGCTGTATAATTTAGGCCCCAATTCGGCTGTATCAAAGCTGAGTACATGTCCTCCCAGTCTTTTTACAGCTGTAAGTGTAAAACTTTCCATTATTCAGACCTTTATCAGCCATCTTGTGTTGCTTGGGTAGCTTCTTCTAGCTGTAGTTGTTAGTATGGGCAGGTCAGCAGTTCATTGTTTGGTTGTACAGTCAAGGTCGATTAAATTAGATCTTGATTGTCGATATCGTTTTTAGCATACGTAGGAGGTCACAACTCATCACTAGAGATCGTACAGATTAACATCGTTGTTCATTGTTCGCAATAATATGGACATGACAAAATATTTACGTCAGCATCTAGCCGCCATTTTTATTTACATTTTGTGGATAATTGTATACAGGTGTAAATGGGCAATCTATTAATAGTTGTACACTCAACTTATTTTTAACCAACTATTGTGTACCTTCTAGTCAAAACCACTACCTGTTTTATCCTGATATGAGATGAGTGTCTCTATATTATCGTACATTTTTACTACTGTCGTGCCGTATAAAATCTATGAAAAATGATAACTGAACGATAGAAAAAAGTATGAACCCTTTTTCTCTTATCAATAGTAAAGAAGCTCATAATTCTGAGTATAAAAAGCAAACAAAAATGTTCGAATTAAAATAGTTTTGCACACTCAACTTTGTTATAATTTGAAAATTTTAAATATAATTGCTCAAGTTGTTTTCTCCGAGCAAGCAATACTTTAATCTTAATTTTTTTTAAATAATTTTGGACTCTTGTCATCATAAGCATAGTATAACAAATCTTAATCAAAAGAACTAAACTATATAAGGTAAACGATCCGGTGCTCGACACTGTCAAAGTATTTGTCATCTTCAAACTTAAGTCGTTATTACTAAGAAAGGTGACAGCTGGGTGTCCGGTATTAGGCAGTATGTCGAGCACTACCTATACCTGTACACTTTTACCTTGATCGCTTACCTTTCTCATTTTTTGTGTGTTTTATTATTCCCTGGGGTCACTGTATTAGGGATTTCGTTATCAGGATTGGGTTTCAAGACACTTGAGATTAAAGATATAAGAATGTTCAAAATAAATATTTAAGAAATTTGTGTTCGTTGTTGTCGGTTAGGGCATTTATTTTGTACCCACTGAGGACTGCAAACTCATGTCATGAGCAGACCCGGGACAACTCGGGGCAAGCTATAGGGATTTGATATCGATAAAAATGTCGATATATATTACTACTCGATATGTCACTAATTTCTATTACTAGAGTTTTAAATCAGTAAATAGTAATACTAATAAGCCATACCTGGTATAACTAAGGGCATAATCATTAATACCGACGAACATAAAAAAAATTTTGATTGTATATTATGAAAACTATTTTAAAATAAACATATCCATAATATAACATTAGAACGGGTATTTACATACCCGTTTTTTTACAAAATGACTAATATAATATTTCTATGTCTACTAAAATTTAGATGTTCAAAGAATCTGGAAGTTTCTAGAATCAATGGATCCCAGTAATATATTCTAAAGGGCAGCCACAATAGATCTCTCCTGGACGAAGAACTTAGGCACAGAAATAATAATAATAAGGGGCATTTATTTGTGCGTTAAGTTGGATGGTTTCATAGGCAGGGTCCCTGTTAACCACTATAGTGCGTTTCAAATAGGACGGTTACAGTAATATCTGTCAGTTAAATACAATTTATAACCTATTTCACGTTTTGAGGTTATAAATTGTATGGACATGATAGCTGTCACAAGTCAAGCTATTTGAAAAGGATTATAGACTAGACCGGTCTTTAAACTAATATCAAACTTAAGGATTACCATTGTACGGTCGGCTCCAAAAATATGTTCATGATTTCGATCCTTATGCCTCAGAGATACGTTCTTAAATGTATACATATTATTAGACGTGACTGTACTTGACCTTACGAAACTCATGTGAAAACTATTTCTGCGTCTTAATTACGCAGTATTCGATTAAGGTTAAATTTATTGATAAAAACAATAAATGGACTACAAAGATAGCCATATAAGGAAGGAGGCGGGTAGCATTAATGCATCGATTATATGGACCTAGTTAAAATAGATACATGTTTCATACAAGTTCCGTGGAACTTATACCCTTTTTCAATTAAGCCACAGAATTAAAATAAGAGCAATTTTAAACCAGTTGTTGAACTCAGTTTGCTCCAATTTTAACACAGACCGAGGAATGTTGTAGAAATACCAAAAAAGTAGTCGGTCCTTTTTAGAACCGAGTTTCGCTTAAGTGGATGTTTTGTGTTCCATAAATAGGTCAGATCATAATTGTTTTTATTTCCTTTAATTTAAAAGTGATGTATTTATTTTATAGCAAAGGTTAATAATGTGTTGTCAACACTACAACATCAACACTACGTAACTAAAAATGAACACCAATTTTACATTACGTAAATGTGTTATTATTTTGGGTAACAAATATAATGTAACATTAGTAAAATACTATTTAATTTTTACTGTCTCTGGTACCTAGTTTATTTATTCGTTTATTCTGTAAGACTGGAGGCCGTGATGTGATAAACATGCCTCAAAGACACACTTGGTCAATTTTCCCTGAGTCAAAATTTATTTTTTCATTCTAAATTTTTGTCTAATCTAATCTTAACTAAGAAGTTTTTTTTGAGTTAATTAGTCCATTTTTTATAATTTAAAATAAAAGATTAATAATTTAAAATGAACTTATGTACTACTTAAATCTGACATGAGATAGACAACCTGGTAAAAATAGCGTGATTCCACTGGATGTGACTGGAACCGATCATTGTATGAGTCCAGCAGTGGACAAGGACAACCTTAGACTAATGTGATAATGATGATGATGACTTAAAAACCCACGCAATTAAAAATAACAATTTGATTTGTTCCTAATAAGTCTTAATTATTTTCCACCATGCAACTGTAATTTGGTCAGGTCTAATACGTCTTAGCACCTGAACGAGAACCAGAGACGAGCCCCCAGTTGGTAAACTTGAAAACTGAATGTCACGGACGGTTCAGCGAACTAAACTGGAGTCGCTAATTGTTCTACTTCGAGCTTGCGCCGGCGCATGTGCATAGGAGACAGCGGGCATGTCACACTACGGTAGTGGCGGCGCGTTAATTTTTTTCTTAGGCAAGACGGAACCGATATGCCTTAGCCTTTTATTCATGAGCCCAAGGAAAACTGTTGAACTGTAGTACGTTAGGGAAGCCGGCGGGAATCGGCTTGTAAACGCACCGCCACTGCACTACGGCACTAAACTCGCTTATGCTACGGGCATGATACGCGGACACTACGGTTACTAAACTCGTTATGTACGGATATGATACGATGTGGGCACGTAGTAGTGGGCATAGCGGTCCGTGTCGCTTTATATTCCCTCCTTAATACGTTCATAGCACGTTAATAGCATGATACGGTATAATGGGTAACCACCTTAAAAAGGAAGTAGGTATAGTGATTTGAAACAAGCGTATGCCCAAGAAACATAGATCCATAGATTTATTTGTATTAAACATGCACTGTCAAATGGTAAAGAAGTAATTAAACATTAAAATTAAGAACAAGAAAAATCAGTCTAATAACAAAATATAGATTGATAAATTCATGATATTGATTAAAATGATAAGAATAAAATAAAATCTTACAATGTAAATTTGAGGCATCAATGGCGATGGCAATTGTAGATGGCAAATGGCAATTTAGACATCTTCACTCGTTAACTGAGTAATATGCCTTCGACTGGCAAAACATTCTAAATTTGCTGATCACCAGCGACTCATTTGAATACATAATTCAAGATGGCTGATAGCATACCGTTGCTAGCCTACTTAGTCGGTTTCCTTATTGTGAATTGTATTCAGGGACTTTTAGTAGTAAGCGATAATCACGATGTGAGTCTTTGATAACGATAATAGCATTTTCTCTGTCATACCTATTGTAAGTTTAGTAAGCCCATCCCGTTCGATCTTGGCACGGACTTAGCTATAATATAAGTCTATAGACTAAACAGTATAAAGTATATTCGGGTTATTCCGAATGTATGAAATTGGTGGATAATTCACCCTTAATCGCTTATCGCTTATGTCTTGCATTCTGTTGTTATCACACCCGCGAGCTCAGCGTAAACCTACACGATAAATAATCTACTGAACCAACGAGGGCGTATCTGTGGTATATCTTTCCTTAGACTTATAAGGACGACTTTGTTTGCATATCCTAGGCACATACGACGTTGTTCTTCGCACAGTGTTAAGACGCGTAATGAGACAAAAAATCGTAATTGTGTTGTTTATGGACCTTGTGAAGGTTGCATTCCGATCTTCAATTGGCCGGTTTGATTCAAACTATGTTGTAGGAAATAAATGCGGTCAATAAGGTAGTTACAGTCGACGTCAAAGATATGTATACTCTTTTTCACCTTAATCCTTTGTAATAAGGTGCAATAGTGTATACATATCTTTGACGTCGACTGTACATAAGATTTTTCAGATCTTTGCGACACGTCTCAAAATAGAGCACATCCCATCAGCTCGTCCCTTTCACTAGTCATGATCACAAGGTCGCGAAATATCGATCACACATACACATCATCCGTATAAATAAATAAATAATAAATAAATATTTCCGGACAATCTTACACAAATCGACCTAGTCCTACGGTAAGCTCAGTAAGGCTTGTGTTGTAGGTACTAGACGACGATATATATAATAGATAGATACATATAAATACTTAAATACATAGAAAACACCCATGACTCAGGAACAAATATCTGTGCTCATCACACAAATAAATGCCCCGACTGGGAATCGAATCCATAATCCGTATACATCTTCAAGTCCAATACGACATGACTAAATGCCAATTTGAAACTTTTCCCACAGAAATACGAATTAAGATATTATGCATGGTAGGTTATTTGTGCGTATATCCAGCAAATGCTTTTTTTTTAACTTATTTTGGCTCAAATAAACCGTTCGGATTATTAGAGCAATTGGAGTGTGTGGAGGAAAATCCAGGACCCTTCCGCACCAGACTTGATAGCTGCTTTTAATTGTAGATGTGTGAAATCTTTGTCTTGTTCGTTTGATTAAACAAAAATAACGGTAACATATTTATTGCATTTGAGTTATTTTTGACATATGGATAAAAAAAACTTTAGAAAAACAAATTAAAGATAAGTTTAGACTCTACACAATGTAGTCTAAAACTAGTATATTTCTGCACCTACCTAAGGCTAGTAAAAACATATCTATTATTTAGCGGGGGTAGAGTCCCCGGTAACCTAATTTTTTTGCAAGTTGCACTTATGCACTAGTATTGTGCTTTTTCTTCATTTCAGTTCTTAAGTTCAGTAGTAAAATTGCATATAAAACCCATACACTCTGGAATATAATTTCAGAGTAGGTATGGAAAAGTAAAGTTTAATAAAAAAATATACTTCGTAATAAAACAAATTGCGATCTCTTCGCATTTTTCATTCCTTAACTGCCGAATTACATATCAGCCAAATTGTCCACCATTAATCGTGCCTATACAAGTTCTAAATTGCTACATACCTCTTAATTTTCAAGTCATTTAATTGTGTCCAAAAACGGCAAAAATGCCCGGAACCCTTGACATTCAGTAGCAATCAGCGCATCTCGATATACGCCCCTATCCATTTCAGATACGGCTAATAAATCTTATCAGATTTATTGTTGGATAACGCACGCGAAATGTTGCGAATTCTTGAATATACAGTGTACACTCTTTTTGGTGACGTGGGACGCAGCAATCCACAGAAGCCTTGAAAGTTGCGTTCCCGGAAAGTTATCAGAATTCTACTTCTTCTTAGTCTCGCGTGGATGTAGAGCTCTTTCAAATTCTGCCACTCTTTTCTCTGAGTTCTATTCTGAAGGTAACACATATTTTTTTGTAAGTAGATATATACTTCTCACACACACACACACTTATAAAGAAACACAATTACAATAATGTTATAAAGAAAGGATCAACTAAAATTACAAATAGATTGCGAAGCGATTTGGGGGATATTTTTCCCCCAAATCGCTGCCAATGGGCAAAGTGCCCCTGATGGCCTTCTGGTCACCTGTAGTTTCAATCAAAGGGGACGCCAAAGCCTTGTACATCCTATGCGCACTTGGTCCCCACGGGCCCAGCGTTTCGACCCCAAATGCCTCGAATATGTAACCAGTCCCGAGGGTTGCATATTTGCGACGTTTGAGGTCTTCGGCTGTGGATGCAGCATGAGCAGCACCGCTGCTGGTCCCTGGAAGATGTGACGGCACCAAGGTATCGACACTGAGTTCTTGCCATCCATTTAAATTCTGCTGAATCTTTGAAGTGATCATACCAGCGCATCTGAGGACGCCCTCGATGGAGCTTTTCATCCCAGGTCCTCCACTCCGCGAGGCGCCAACCGCAAACCTTGTTGTGGTATCAGAATTTAAAATTAACAAATTATTAAAAATACGTAGAGAGCGTATTAAGTGCATGTATTATAAGTATTTTTAAACATTTACCTACCTAATAGACATACAGAATAGTACCTACCTACGAAAATTACAGTAAAAATTCTCACAGGAATCGATTCGATACTTAAGTATACAAAATGTAATGAAAATAAATTTCTTAAAATCTAACAGTATGTAAATAAATATATTTTCGCGTTTTCTACACATATTATGAACTAATTTTACTAGTTCCATCGCGTCGGAACTAGAGGTAAATTAATTTGAATAAAAAAATATATTTATCACGATCATTACTTGCACACGATTTTCATGATAGTTTCTTCAAAAAAGTTTTGTCAAATTGAATTTATTTAGGACATGGTAAAATACCTACTGAATATGTAAGCCGCATGTCAATTTACGCATATGACATATATTATGACACTCTTTTAATGCTGCCGCCACACATTCGCACGAGTAGCGAGGCGAATGGCGAGGCGAAACGCGAGCACGCATGTGTACGCGGACATCTCGCCATTCCTCTCGTCCCTCACATCGCGATTTTGTAAAGGAAAAGTCTCGTCGAACGTTTCGACGAATAGCGAGGCGAGTGACGAGCCAGCATGTCTAAACGCGGAGTAACTGTTTGAGAGTAGCAATAGCAGAAAAAAATCATTTTTTTTGGAGTACTAGCTAAAAATACAATATCTACTACCATACCTACAATACTTATGAATTATTTGAGAGCAAAATAAAAAACTCCCTTATTTAACTTTTAATAATGTGAAGTCATAATTAAGGTAAACGTACCAGTGGTTGAGACGCGATCCCTTCCGGCTTCTCCTTTGACAATAAATAAACATTGAAAGTGGCATCTATTAGGATGCTGCCTAGCAATTTATACCGAAGATTGACTTATACTTAAGCTTATTTATAACAACAACGTATCAACTCATGTATAATACGTATCAATTGTAAATGTTGCCCACAGAAGGCTCGGCTAATGGGTTGTCGTACAAGCCAGGTTTGTTAGTGGCTCAATAAAAGTTAAGCACTCTCTTAACAAGTGTTGTTCTTGTTAACACGACGCGCATTGTTGGGAGAAATTTATGAAACCACTCATTGCCTGCGATATGTCGAGTCGGAATCGGAGCGTATAACATCTTTTTAAGGTTACTGGCAGGTAAATTCTGTCCCTATCTTTTTAACCGGAGGAAAAAAGAAGCAGTACAGTTTTAAACATATAACTATTGTGAGATTCAATAAAAAATAAATAAATAAATATTTCGGTATAATCTGGCACAAATCGACCTAGTCCTAATGTAAGCTCAGTACCTAAGGCTTGTGTTGTAGGTACTAGACGACGATGTATATAATAGATAGATACATATAAATACTTAAATACTTAAATAATATTTCAAGGAATCTTTACAATTCGTCGAAGTTGAATATAGCTCGACATTTTTTTAATTTATTTATCCAAATCACTTAAAAAGACTTACATTAATTCAAAAACAGCGAACGGAAACCGCGTAGGTACGGTATGTAACTCCAGTGCCGAGTGGAGGTGGTCACAAATATCTGAACATGCACTTTATCGCCTTGACAATAGAGGCGTTGTTTAGATATTTGTGAACTCCGATATATCTGATGACGACTGCACGATGGCATGCTCCTAAGAACAAACTTGTTATGCTTCCGCCACACATTCGCTCGAGTAGCGCGGCGAATAACGAGGCGAAACGAGCACGCATGTGTACGCGGACGTCTCGCTATTCCTCTCGTCCCTCGCATCGCGTTTTTGTATAGGCAAAGTTTCGTCGAACGTTTTGACGAATAGCGAGGCGAGTGACGAGCCAGCATGTCTAAACAGTCTATGTTATTCAACTGATTTGCTCCAATCACTTTTTTTTTTTATAAAACTCTGACCATCGTTTGACCTCAGTCACACCTGATGGAAAGTGACGACGACGAGGTCGAGGGTGTAGCACGCTGGTTCAGTAACAGCCTATTCACTCTTGCCTTGAAAAGATCCAAATTATATTATCTTACCGGGAATACAGACGAAGGGAGCGAATTCCATTCCTTAGCAGTCCGCATTAGGAAGGTAGAAGCGAATCGCTTTGTGCGAATGAATGGAATATTCACAACGTAAGGATGAAACCGCTCCCCTCGTCTGGACGTCCGGTGGAGGAACGGAGATGGCGGAATTAAATCGTGCAATTCCTGTGCACACTCTCCAAAATGTATCCTGTAAAACACAGACAAACTAGCAACCTTGCGAAAGTGCTCAAGGCTTTGTAACCTTACACTCAGTAATTCAGGATCGCCAATGAGTCTGCGAGCTCGGTGTTCTATTGAATCCAAAGCGGCCAGCTGATACTTGGCAGAACCGTCCCAAAGGTGGCAACAGTACTCCATGTACGATCGAGCTTTGACATTAGCGAGATCATTTTCATTGAATAGGTACTGATGGAAACCATGTTACATGTTGTCAGTGAAAATACGAATCAGCAAAAAGTTTTAAAAGCAGCAATTATTGGCCTCTGGACTTTGTAGCAAAAGATAATGTAGCGGCGCTACCGCGCAAAACAATTCTTGAAAAATTCGAATTATTATCTCTGTCACTCTCACGACGCCTTAACACGTTGATGGACAGTAAATGACGTCATCTGTCATAGACCATAGGAAAAAAAAACATACGCGACGCCTATAGGCGTAATATCCGCCAATTTTTTAAGGTTCCCAGAGCTCCACCTCCCCTTAAAGGCCGGCAACGCGCTTGTGACTCCTCTGGTGTTGCGGGTGCCCATGGGCGACGGTAATTGCTTACCACCAGGCAATTCGTCTGCTCGTTTGCCGCCTATGTCATAAAAAAAATATTGTTAATTGTGGTAAAAGAGAAAGATGCACGGTGTTTACAAACTTCGATGTTCGCGGTACCAGGCCAGACTTTAAGCGAAAACATAAAATTTTATTATATTTTGCACTTAAAGGTTAAATAATGGACAATTTTATTCAATTGTAATGAATTGTAAGGCAAGGTTATTTAACGATAATGTGATATAATATATTGTGGGCATATAATTAATGTTTTATCACACATTAAGATGATAGAGCACGTTAAAAAAAATCGGGCTGGAACTTTTTTTGTGTCCACAGGAAAGTCGCGATCAAACTCTCAATTTAGGCCCATTAACTAATGTGAGATTATGTGAATTATGTCGGACTTTGGATGCTTTATTTTATTACCTATCTTGATCAACCACATCAAATATTTTATCTACGTACATATCATAAGTGCTCTAAAATGCGTCCAGAAACCGTAGGCAATGACCAGCATTACCAACCATCAGAAATGAATGGAGATATAATGTTAACATTACCTACTGAAATCAGTAGGTTATGAGTTTAAATTTGGAACAGCTGTCAAATTCAAGTGGGGTGTCTATTCTAGTATCTATAGATATTAAAACAGTCATTGATACGAAACGCCAAATCGTTATGTTTTTTAATATAAATCGAACGACATTTGAACTCGATTGACAATAGAATAGGGAGTTCATTCGCTTGGTTTAAAAATATATTTGACTGAGATACGAAATACGCAACGCCGCCATTCCAAGCTGTCATTTGTTTTGTTCGTTGACTTTTTATGTTTACAAGTAACACTAGTAAATGCAGGTCATTTCCCTACGGTACCTGAACCCATCTTAAATCACTTATGATATGTGTGTAGATAAAGTAGTGTATGATAATTAGGCATTACAACATTCGTGTGATATTATTATGAAACTTGCCCTTCATTATGCACAGATACATAAACTACTATTGTCACTCGTTGTCAAGGTAACGTTCCCTTGGGTGACAGCTTTTATGCCATCTAAATACACAAAACATAATGGGTCACCGACCAAGCGCGTTAGTAGAACGTGGTGGCACATTTCTTCTAACAAACTATACTTCAGTTGTCTCCTGGCTGATGGAACAGAATAACGACAAATAGTTGTTTCACTCACCTCCTATACCTACTATGTATTCTGCGTTTTTTATACCAACGGTTTTTATAATAACATCCATATTATCAGGTGTGGATTGGAATAGAAGCAATAATTTTAGGAATATCGTTTCTACACCACAAACGTAGCAACATTTGTTCTTTAACTTTTGAAAATAACTTAGGCTGTGTACGCACGGCTAGCCGCATGCGGTTGCGGCTGGTCGTATAGTGCGTTGAGTGTTGATATATAATCGCGGTTCCGTATATAGCCTTATGTCGGGCAGTGCGTACATAGCCTTTAATGGGTATATATAGGTATAATTTTTGTTTAGTTTAAATTTAACTATAGTAAAAGTTTCAACTTTTAACTATAGTAGTTTGTTTTAGATGTAATTTAATTAGATGTTTGTGACCACGACGAAACATCAAAAAATATATAACACTACAAACTTTCGCGTTTATACACATAGCCTTATAGTTCACTAAATAGTAAATACGTATGTATAAATAAATTATGCGATTTTTTTTACTTGTAGCATAAATGTTGAAACGTTCGTGGTGTGGTAGCGATGCCTAAAGTTATTGCTTCTATTACAGGCCACACCCGGTATATACCATATACCACACTCATATGAGTGTTATAACAAACCGTTACGTTAAAAATGACATCTTGCTAAGGTGTGGGCCATAGGTTACGGTAGGTGGTAACTATCATGCGGTCCCTATGCTTGCTTTTCACCGTCGTAGCATAAATTGGTTTAAATTTCATAACCGCAATTTTAAACATAAAACTATCGTGACATACAAACATATTAATTGTATAGAATCGGGTAACTCACGTTTTATAAGCCGAATATTGCTTATAAAACGTGAGTTACCCGCTTCTATACAATTAATATGTTCACAATTACGTACTCGATTCATTAACAACCGTTAATTTATATGATCTTGATCTGATATCTTTATCGAGGCCGGATGATGAGTGCGACTGTGGTTTTATCGCGCTTAATTTGTAATTAAGGGGATTTAGAGATTTAAGAATATGATGGTTTTGTTGATTGTATGAGCCGTTCTTGTATATACATTGGGGCTATTGGTCGTATAGAAAACGAACGTTCAAGAATTGGACATACGGGGACTGGACGTTCGGGAAATTGAACATACGGGGACTGGACGTTCGGGAAATTGGACTTACGGGGACTGGACGTTCGGGAAATTGGGCATATGATATGGGGACTGGACGTTCGGGAAATTGAACATACGGGGACTGGACGTTCGGGAAATTGGGCACATGGGTACTGGACGTTCGGGAAATTGGGCATACGGGGTCTGGACGTTTAGGAAAGTGGACTTACAGGGACTGGAGGTTCGGGAAATTGGGCATATGGGGACTGGACGTTCGGGAAATTGGACATACGAGAACTGGAGGTTCGGGAAATTGGTCTTACGGAATATGGAGAATTGGGTATTCGAGACCTGAATCAATTTATTGCTAAGAGATATGGGCGATTTTCTTGGAGTACCTATCTCGGCTAAAGTGTCTTGTGCTGGAGTGGATGGATGATTGGCTGGTCATAATCAGAAAAAAAAATGGAAAGAAAAACGTGAGTTACCTGCGTAATCCGGTATGATAATTTGATAACAGATTAAATCAGAAAGCGACGAGGATATCTGCGGCAATAAGTATATCAAAATGCCACCCGATATACTTCGGATCAGTTCTGTATGAATGTACGTTCCTGTCCGTCGTGGCGTACAAAAGTTCAACCGGTGTGTCAACTTCAATATGGACGGAATGTGACAATCACACGCAAACGTTGGTAATATTTAACATGATATACAAGAAAATATTATTACATTAAACTTTGAAAGCAAAGGTGAATAACACTTTAACCACGAAAAAAGGTTAGGTTAGAAAAAACGAGTGAAATGCGAGTCGGACTCTATACAACAACAGAAAAAAACACTTTTTTTTATATGTGCCGCTTTTAAATATATTCTGTTTTAAGTAAAGTATCTCATAAACCACGATAACTAGCTACATGAACGATACAGCCTGGTGACGGACAGACTAGAATAGGGTCCTATTTTTATCATTTAGGCATGGAAATATAAAAAAGCACAAATAAATACCTACTGTTAGATTCTTACAAGTATGTACTTGCGAAATGAAATGATATCGATTAAATGGTTCAGCTAAATCCGTTCAGGAGTATTTCTATTTAAAAAAACATAAATAATCATGTGTCACAAATGTTTATGGACGCAATTATTTATTAGTAACTTTTCGGTGAGAAGGGCAGAAAAACAACATATATATATAGGTTTAAATTATATAATTTTCTTTCGGCGCTACCGCAAAAAATGATATTCGTAAATTTCGGAAAAATGCTCGAAATATTCGAACTTCTACATTCGCGGTACCGCGGCCGCTACCGCGAAAAAGGATATTCGTAATTTTCTGACAATTGTCTCTGCCACTCTCATGGCGTCTTATTTGGTGTAAAAGGGAAAGATGCTCGAAATTTACGAACTTCGATGTTCGCGGCACTAGACCTGCTCCCCAGCTCCCCAGGAAGAGTCGACAAATCGGAAAAAAGAAAATTGTTAAATTAAGGAGTAAGAAATATTGCCAACGTAGCGAGAACAGATAATAAAATTAAACGTTCATCGTTAAACAAGAGTTATTCTGTAACAATATCTCGTATAAAATTATTACACTTTGTGTTAAAATTACACGCCTTTAGTTATTGTTGATTGCTGATGTAAGATTGTTCGAGAACTTTATTTCGATGGCTTGGTTACGGAGGATTTAATTAAAAAGTAATTTGTTTAATGTAAATAATGAAGCGTAATTTGGACACGAGTGGGAAGGGAGTTGGAGGCGACTACGATTTTTATCTAAAAAATATTTTAGACAAAAATTGTGGGGAACCGTTTCAGAGTGTATTTGGTCTAATTTTCTGATTAGGAAAAAGTGGGAGAAAAAATATTTTGTTTTTTTTTTCTATGGTGCCGGTGTGGAACTGCTTATGCCGAAGTGTGGGACGCCCTCAGACTAGGAGGATCGACGATCTTCGCAGGTTGACTGGCAAGAGATGAGAGTTGCCGCGGAAAGTGCTGAGTGGCGTTAATTTGGGGAGGCCTATGTCCAGCAGTGGGCAAATACGGGCCGATGATACTCATGGGAATGATCAGTCCGATCGTCCAAGTCAGCCAACCCTTATACAAGCCAAAACCTTATCGGGCCAAATAAGTTTCTCTCGCTTTTTCCTACTCACAACACGAAATATGAATGTCACAAGAGGCGAACTTAATAATAACATGAGGCATCATCTACCAATTTACCTTAGAGCAAAACAGAAAAGATATATTGATCAATGTATTCTCGCATCATTTTTCCCTGCGATGCCCCATATAATTATCTCTGCAGAGATCGATCTTCTTGTCACTTAACTGCGTATTTACCACCATTAAATTCGCTTCCCAAACTAAACGAACAATGAATCCCCAAGATTTTAATTGAGGACTGAAATACCATTAATTAATACGTTCCGGCCCTTTATGGCTTGTATTCGTATCTCAACGTACCTAACTTGTTATTTTTCGACAACATACAAAGTGGGTTTCATAATTATAACACTTTCATAAAACTGATAGTTAGCACCTAGGGGTATCTTTGACTGGCCACAATACTAAATTATTTATTTTAAGTGATACTAAACATACTACTTTAAAGTTTCTTAACTAACAATCCATAGGTCTATTAGCGTGCTATAAGCACCAGCTACTTTGCATCTGACGAAAATATAACTGTGAGATACAACTTTTATAAAAAATGATTTGATAAATTATATAAAATCATAACAAGCATAAGATTTATCATCACTCATTAGATGATCGCGTCATTTTAGCGTCAAAGTATGGTAATAAGAACCACATACTACTAAACTTTGAAGAGACTTTTATTACTGAATTACGTAGCTGTATTAATTGTCACTTTGTGTGTACACCAAGTTAGAAAAAATAGGCGTGGTCCGTCCATGCCCATTTTTTAAACGCAGACACTCGTACATTTTTTTTTCTAATCACACATGGGATTATTTATTAAAGTTTGTCAAAAAAAATTAAACGTTGTTAACCGTCAATAACCGTTAGATGCAGTCCCTTTTCAATTAATGTTTCTTAGAAAGGGACACAATATTATTTGTCTGATGTACCTAATATATGCTTCTGGGTTTTCGTAAAAACTCGACTGCCTTTGCGCTCGCGCAAACAATAAAAATGTAAAACGTGCTACGCAAAAATTGTAATAACCGCTCGCCGTATTGTGCAGGACCCAAGATACAAGATCAAGACATATATCAACTTTAATCGATGCCACCATGTCCCGCTTTTGGCAAAGAATTATAAGCATATCAGAAATTATAATTGCTGGAATCAAAAAGATATCGAGAGAGGAAATTATCTCGCAAATTACAATGATGTGACGTCATCTCGTTGACATGTACCTCGGCGGACAGACGAGGAATGATGGATGCTTTTTAAATGGTGCTTTATAAGCGTAATTTTGTAAATTTTTGGTATAAAATCGAACGCATCTGCAAAATGATGTGTAATTATGTTAAACAGGGGTTTTGAAACAAATGGGCATCGATTATTATTGTTTGTAAGTGATATTTTATGCCCATATAGTTTTACTGTGCGATTTGGTGTCAAAGTACTTGTAGAACTTCCCGTTAATAAAACTATACGACTATTAAAGCACCTAATTGATTTAAGTACGATATATAGCTGTCGCGTTGCGTAAAGGGTTACGTCAATATTGCAATAGTTGGAGGTGCTAAAAGTGCCTGTATTAAAAAAATACGATTTACATAATAAATAAAATCCAATTTAAATCTCTAAATGTACGAGAGTCAGAGATATCGATATAAGAACAAAGTGCCAAAATATGTAGGATATATACACGCATGTCTCAATATTAAAGCAGATATGTATACATATTTTGGAACATTTTGGAAGATTTTCCATATCTATATCTTTCACCTAGACTGACTAATACAATTTTTTTTACAACAATTGTACAACGTATATAGCACCTGGAGTCGCATAACTTTAGGACTTTGCTTAAGAACAATTTACGTAGCTGCTTACAAAGTCGCTTTAAAGACATGTCTCTGACAAAGTCGATAATTATTTCATGCATACGGGCATCTCCATACAAATGTCAAAGTCAATACAATTTCGACACAGATCAGCAGGATACTCTATAAACTCCTGCCCACTTTTAATGATATCGCATCGTTGTAATAAAAGAACCCGTCCAATATTTCAGCTCTTCTTCCGCATACACACGTCCTTACAGCATCACTAAATTGACTACAGATGAACCTTATGTCTTTGTAATAAGGGTTATGTTGGTCAAGTAATTATGTTCACAAAGGTACACGCGTTCGTTCGCGCGAGCCATTAGCATGTGGGTAGTTATTAATTTTACGGACGGTAACGTCGGCGGCAAATATTTATGCACGCTTTTTATTAACAATTATATATTCTGATACTGTGTGTAAGAAGGTACTGTATCTTTTAAGCGTACTTAAAAATAATCTTTGAGTCAAATTGTAGGTACATAGCATTGAGCCATGAGTAAAATGAATAGAAGAAGGTCCGCTTATTCTTTATTTATTCTTTATTGTCAGAAACAAACGGTCATTTACAAGATATAGGTTGCAATTTTAAGTATGACCTTTAGTTTTCTCAGTTGGGAATAAAAAGAGAGTACTAAATTTATCGCACTTTGAATACAGAGCCCTGAGTGTAAGTCCCCAACGCAACAAATCGCCATACGCTACAGTTAACCATATACATAACATTATCACTTATCGTCGAGACGCTTTTCTACGTCAAAAGAAACTTACACCAGAGCCTCTTAATAGATTTTTATTATAATATCTGCTAATAGATACAGAGTTATCCACTTAAATACTTTATTTATTAACAGATAGTTCCTCTAATGTGTAAAGAATATTTAGTGAAACTACTATTAACTACACCACCTAGTCATACTACCAAGCATGATATAAGGAGGGATTGATAATGCTTATACAAAACCACCGAACTATCTACTATCTGTCAAATATCGTGTGTAGTTACTTTGTATTGCATAAATACATACTTGCTCTCTACGTGTTTTAATAATTTGTCAAATTTATATTCTGAGAACTTTCCGGGCAGAAAAATTCGCCATTTTAGAAACTTCTCATCTTTGTATTGTTAGCCACATTTTCTTAGTACCTACTTAAAGCAATAATGAAACTCAAGAGAGAGTGAATTTTATAATATATACGAAATTAAATTTATAGACCCCTTCCGTAATGGACAGACTTAAGGGACTTAGGTTAGTGAGTATATTATTTCTAAGTATTCATGATGTAGTTTTTGTTATAGTTGTGTTTATTAACAGTAGTATCTTAGCAAGAGAAAGCTAGATATACAACAGCGCCTCTCCTCAACATGTCTTCACAGGATACTTCAGTACTTTGGCCATATAGCACGTCGAAGTACTGATAATCTCGAAAAACTAATTGTAACCGGCAAGGTTGATGGTAGGCGTCCAAGAGGACCCAGTCCCACACGATGGTTAGACCAGGTCTCAAAAGAACTGCAGATGCCGATGTCACAGGCTCTCCATCAAGCTGAAGACCGCAATAAATGGAGAAGCCTATTGCAACGTTTCCGTCGAAGCCACGATCCTCAGCAGTGAGGGAACGACTTGAGGAGGAGGATCTTAGCAAGAATAAAAAACCTTGTTAAACTGTACGTGATTTAGTGCCTGAATTATTGCCAACGGCTCCGCTATCGGCGACAATTAATTTTGTTTGTTAGCCGCTGCATTTATTTATCCCTCACTCTTTTTGCATTGGACATGATTTTTTTACATTTTATCTCTTTGGTAACAATATCTTGGGATTGTTACTTCATTAATTGTCTCGCGCTGTTTGAGATACAGTTTTATGTCCCGTTTTGTATCAAGTGTGCATTGCGGCGGCTGCAGTCATTATTAATTATTTTAAATTTATTTTGTCCGAATAATTCCTTTAAAAAATCGTTTAATAATGTGTATCCTAATCCTTGCCTTAAATTCGAGTGCTAAATATGTCTTTTATACATCTGAGTGTCTTTGGATAGAAAAGTATTTTTTTATTAATTATTTTTTATAAATATTTTTTTACCTATTAACGAATAGTGATAAAATTGGTGCTTTTTACAAGCTCCTATTGAACTTGCAATATATGTTCTTCAATTTTGAATTAAATATTTTTAACCGATTGAGATTAATTTTGCAACACTTATTAGTAAGGTATTTAGTAAGGTCATTGAGAAATATTCTGGTACCACTGATCTAATCCGATGTAAAAGCCAGAAAGAAGTCATAGAATCTAGTAAAATACACAAGCCGTGGTGTTTAAATTTTTTAGAATCCTTTCGATGCGTGGTACAGTCGGCAATAAAAGCTTGTACCAATTTTTTTTGACAGAAACTTATTAATATTTTAATTTTTTAAAAACTATGTAAAATTAAAAAAAAAAAAAAAACCCCACGCCTGTGGTATCTGGCACGCCCCTTTTTGAATAGCCAGACTCAGTCTTTGAGCTTTGACTCAGAAAGGAGCCCTTGTAGTCCCCTTTTAAAATATTATATTTCTCTAATATAGAATTAAATTTTCACCTCTTTTAAATCGAATATCGATTAGTTGTGTAATAAATCATGCTGAGAGTCATTACCCCCGATTCTAGTTTATTAATCAGAATTACATTAAAAAACTGTTAATATAATACCATTCATAACTAGTCATTAATACGACACCAAAATACAGAAATGTGATACATAACATCATTTTGAGGATATAAGGTTACTGCGTATCTCGTTTATTGAATGTAGTGTATTAAAAAAACGACCAATACCTACTAATCCTCTTATAAGTCTAAAAGAAATAAATTCGTGTTTTCAATAATTTATTTTAGAATGATGTTAGCTTTAAACAAGATTATTTGCCTACTTAGACCCCAGATTTATTTTTATCTATGTGCTTAAAAAACTTGTTCAATCGCATAATAAAATTAGCAATGAATTCTTTTTAGAAAAAATATGTATATTTTTTTTGACCATATATAAATGCCGTGTGATGCCGGCTGACTAGAATAGCACCACTCTATCTCCTCCCGCGGCAGGTAAGAGGCGACAAAGGGAAAAATCCTACGGACGGGCAGCAGCGTCCGTCGAAATCCAATCTACAACTACTGCGGTCGCCAACCCGGCTACCAAGCGTGGCGACTATGGTAACTACCCCCAGGAAGATACAAGTCATATTTTTTGGGATGGGAGGCCTATGTCCAGCAGTGGACTGCATGCGGCTGAAATGTAAATAAATCCTTATATTATTTGTTGATATATGGTACGACGCATCCGAATAAAAAAATACTGCCCCATTTTTTTCGTGCTCAAAACGCAATAACGCTCTTCAAAGGATCATATAAGTATATTATTATTACAACTTGTATAAAAAAACAAAATTACAATCAACAAATTTCACAAATAAAAGATGACACACTCAATCGTACATATTAATCGACTGACAGTTCCCAGTACCTGCGGTAGGCAGCAGGTTGACAGCTGTCATGTAAGTTTTGCGATGACTAAACGCAATACGCGACTCAGTGACATGTCATCGCACTGTCAAGGTCGGGTATTACACGCCCACAATAACTTCGGCTTGTGGGTTAAGTCACAAGATACGGCCAATTCCGAATGCTATTTAAATGAATACATTCTGAAATGTACCTATTTCGTTAATCAGGCACGGTACCTCAAACAACGAAGCATATTGCATGCATGCGAGCATATTTCTCTTTTACTCCAATTAAGGCGTCATGAGAGTGACAGAGATAATCGTCCTAAATTTGCAAATATTGTTATTCACGGTAGCGCCGCTGTAGGTATCATCCTTCCTACAAATTTTGTCTGTCCTTGTCCAGTCCTTGATTTAAAGGTTATATTTATGTAATACCTACTATCTTTCTTAGGCAAACCGTAGACAATATGGTTTTCCTTATCTGTGGGAGCCAATGAAAAACCACTCAAGTATACCAAGTATTAAAATTATTATGGGTCTCATAAGAAGGCTCAAATTCACGCAAAGGGCAATAGAGAGGGCTATACTGGGCTGGAAGTGTCTTTGCGCGATCGCATCAGATATTACGTCTTTTACAGCGGAACCAAAGTAGGGGTCGCTAAACTTAAGCGGAAATGGATGAAGACTATTGCACGTAAACCGATGGCCGTTGGGGCGCAATGGTTTTTGAGTGGCGGCCACGTACCAGAAGTGTGGGCAGACCCGACAAGGTGGACCGACGACTTGGTAAAGATCGAGGGAATCCACTGGATCCGGTCGCAAAACCGGTCACTGTGGGTCGCTGGGTGACCTTTGTTCAGCAGTGGACATGTACATATTATCATTAGACGACCAGTCTGGCCTAGTGGGTAGTGACCCTGCCTATGAAGCCGATGGTCCTGGGTTCGATTCCCAGTCGGGGCATTTATTTGTGTGATGATGTATTTAAAAGTATTTATATGTATCTATCGATTATATATATCGTCGTCTAGTACCTACAACACAAGCCTTACTGAGCTTACCGTAGGAATAGGTCGATTTAAGTAAGATTGTCCCGAAATATGTATTTACTTATTATTTATTTATTTATTTATTAGACATTTGACTATAATTACTTTACTTTCGATTCTGTGACCGAAAAGTTGATAAAGGTTTATAAATAACATAATATTTTATTTCCGCGTAGCTTTCTTAACTGAGACCAGCAAACATTAGCTAGCTTATTGTAAATGGAATCTTCGACGATTTGTACACCATTCTATGCAAATCCTTGGCATAAGTGGAATAGCTAATAATAACTTAATTAAAACAGATATTAGAATAAATTCAAAGTAGTCATAACTAAAACCAAAGGCAGACTTTCATTATTGATAATTACTTTTTATCTATCCATCAATTTATCTCTATACCCAATCAAATATATTGTATTCGCTGCATTCGACGTAGCTAGCTAAAATACCTATATTTTTAAAAAAGGGAGAAAATCTTACTTCAAAATGACTTTCCAGCTCTGTATGTATATTACCTGTTACTGCTACTATTTGAGCTATTTTTGTTTCAGGAAAAAGGGATATTACGCGTACAAATACTTTAAAAATAATTTCTACGTACCTAAACATATATCTTTTATCGACCCGTACTACGTACGCTGCAATGTTTAAAACGTTGCGATATAAATTAAATTCAGTACGCAATGTATGCAGTTTTACTTTTTTTTTTTCAGAATAATTCTCGTTAAAATCTCAAGACATATTGCTCTTGACACTCAAAAGCGTTCGAGAAACCAACATGTCGAGCAACACGGCTCGAACAATATTTTGCACCACAATATCCTAAATGTTTTGATAATCAAATTAAAATAAATTTGGCACATGAGGTGTGTGAAGGCGACATTAATGGTGGGTCGATAAGATCTTTGTTTATTTGTCGTGTTAATTTAGTGTTTGCCGTTATCGAATTTCTATAAACACCACATACTTATATAAGTATAATACAGTTACATGCAGTAAATCAGGTTATAGTCATTTTTATATTAGAAATGAAAACTTATTCGACGTTAACGACATGGCCTTTAGTGTTAAAAAGCCGTTCTAATTAATTTTGGACTATAATGATGAGTAATCTATAACAAATGAAATCGGTCCACACATAAAAAAAACAACATACAACCGAATTGATGACCTCCTCCTTTTTTTGAAGTCGGTTCAAAAAGACCCTTTACATAAATGGCATGAAATAGTTATTTTTTTCTTACATACAGAGCCGTGAGTGTAAGTTTTAACGTAAGTTTACGTCTCGTACGCGTTTGCGATTCCCATATAAATAACATTATCACATACGCGCAAGATACGCGTTCGTAAACTTTTTTTTACGTCAAAAGAAACTTACACTAGAGTCTCTGAGGGCTTACAGCCAAAATTGAAAATCTAAAATTGACTACCTCCCTCTCTTTCGTCCTTCCGAAATACAAGCGATAAAGAAGCAAACAGACGAAGAAAAACGGACAGCAGTGTCTCTTAGAGTGGTGCATCGAACTAAGATCGCCAACCCGCCTGCCACGTCTGATGATAATAGCAATTATAGCATAGAGGTCACCCACATCTGCGTGGGGGATTCTATGTTAATATGCGGGAGGCCTATGCCCCTTGTGCAGCAATGGATGACTGTGATGATGATAAATGATTAAAATGTAACACATTTTTATAAATTGTTGCAGATGGAGCTTCGATTCAAGTCCGGAATGTCGTTTCTGACCTACTGGATATTTGTTTTACAAGTAAGTAACTTAAGGGTAACCCGATATTCTTATATACAGCTTATCGAGGTTCTTCGGCTAATTTAAGATGGGCCGCTCCGAATGTGATATTATTTTTATATAAATAGACTGGTGGTTTAGGTATTCCCATAAGGTTCGCAAACTTATAAAGAATAAGATAAGAAAAACAAGAACTTACTACATACTAATGACTGAATGAACAGTCAGTATTGTCACGAAGAAAATTTATTGGCATAAATATCCTTTAGCATAATCATAATTTCGCATTTTTTTTGTGAAACTATTCAAGATTATTATAAAGCAAACATATCCTAATCTATTATAATTAATGGGTGATGCCATATAAAGTCCAAGAAGTTGTACAAATTCAGAAAACAATACCTTTTGCTAAATGATGAATTCTGACATTAAATATGCCAAATGATGGTAACCCATATAAGCGCAATATAAGCCTTTCATCACCAAATTCTTTATCGCCTTACTTAGAACGATTTAATAGCCGTTTAATGCAGAAGACTTCAATAGCCGGCCTCGTACCGAAGTTCGTAAACGAGCATCGTTCTCTTTTACCCCAATTAAGGTGTCATGAGATTGACAGATACAATCGTTCGAAAACGAGTATCGAGTTTAGAGGTAGCATCGCTGACGCAATGCCATTTTCAGATGCTCGGCAGTCCATACCGCGGTGCAGAAGGGCATGGCAGACTGATGGACCCTCCGGCCCGCAACTCCATGTGGAGGTTCGGATTCCCCAACCCTGTCAACTACAATGACAACGAGCTCTTCTGTGGGGGGTACGCCGGTCAGTATTATATAAATTACTATTTATTAGCAGATAAATCATAGACAACATTTTTTTATTGTATTTATTGAGTGCCATTATAAACAATTGAATTTGCACAATTGAAACAGCAGTAAAAGTGAGCGGGTGACGTGTTCAATGACCTACACGCGCTCTTATTTTCTTGAGGATAGAGATGTGTTGACCTCATTTTAAACACCTCAACCGCTTAGCCACTTCTGCTGCTGGCTATACAAAATTGCATGGACACATGAATTAATTCATGAATCGTCTGTATAATGTAATATTGTTACAAAAAATTTAACAGATCTTGAGGTTAATTTATAAATAGGTACAAAATGTTAGCACTTAGCAGTATAACACAAATTCGTAAGCAATAATGAGCCAGATTTCAGTCGCATTCTACTGTAAGCTAATAAGTCAACAATACATTCATGGTCATTATGCTACAATAATTATTGATTATCATAAAGCTGAAAGACTTCCAATGTTAAGCAAAAGTCTCAACGACTTAACACTATAAGATACCATTATAGTGTCAACTACTAAACTACCTTTGCATCTTAGGAGACTGACACTCCTCATCTAAAGCTATTGGACCTCGAAACGCGTGACCTTGTGTCCCGGAGGCGAACAGTGTTAACACCATTAAAAGAGTCGACAATTATAAAAAATAAAGAGAAATAGCTGATCAGGGTGGAACAATTAATCCAATCTTAGGACTCTTTTTCTGCGGATGAATCTGTGCAATGTGGTCTAAATCAGATTTATCAATTAAGTCATCACTCCAGTTGCACAGCGCTCTTGTTGAGGACTTATATAGCACCCTGAGCGTTATTATTCCCAATGCTGAACATCAGCTTCTAGTTTTTTCAGATCAAGAGTACACGTTCTTTCCAAATAAGGCTATCGGGAAGTGCAAACTCGTCCGCCATACTCCCAGCAGTAAAGGTCTTATCACATCAACAAATCGTTGGCTTTTAAGTCTTTTTGTCCAGCCGGTGGACATCAACATCTTATTTTTATGATCCAGCTGTCTCGGCTTATTTACCGAACTTGTGACCTTTACCGGAATCCGCGCTAGTTTTGAATTAAAAATAAAACATTTTAATAGACGTTTTTATACTGTTTATGTGGCGTCGGCTCGTAAAACGTTGGTAATCGGCAGCGGTAAAGTAAAGCCTTAAGGCCTTTTAAAGAGTACGTACTTAAATATGAAACTAAAATTAAGTTTAAGCATGAAACGGTTACGGCTTGTTTGTGTTAATTTTGGGGACCGAAAGTCTTTATAGGTCAAAAACGGAATATTAAGAGTTAAAGTCAAGAGATTCCAGCCCAATTTTTTTTAATTTACTCTAAGCATTGTTGAAGAAATGTGGCACCGCATTCTATTAAAAACGTTTGGTAGGTGACCCGTTATGGAATGCACATATAGTTACCACTAAATTGTATGTTTATTATCTGTAGATTACACGCTGATTTCAAAAAGTGACCCAGGGGACCATGGCAACGAATGACATATATTAGTTAATTAAGACATATATTTACAATAATAAGATCTTTAACATTCGTCACAAAAAGCAGGTATCATTAGCTGGAGATGCGGGTTCGAATCCTCTCTTGGACGCCGGAGATCCTCGTTGCTTTTACTTAAGTATGTCATCTATTTTCAATTTATCAGGTATATTATAACTTTGACTTTGACGTGTATGGTGATTATTTAAACAGTATAATTGCACGATTCTATAAAATTGATATACAAGTATTATTTGGACCCGGGTATGTCCTTAAACTACACCCAACAATGAGAGGTAGGGCACAGCGTTGACCATCACGCTTGAATCTGGGGCAGCCCAACTGTGGAAGTACCTCCTCCTTACAGAAGACCACAGCCATAACAGCACTGCCACCTTTCAGGTATGTAGTGTTGTGTTCCTGATGGTGAGTAAGGTTCCCAGAGCTCCAACCCCCCTTAAAGGCCGGCAACGCGCTTGTGACTCCCCTGGTGTTGCCCATGGGCGACGGTAATGGCTTAGCACCAGGCAATCCGTATGCTCGTTTGCCGCCTATGTCATAAAAATAAAATTATAGACTAATTTAAGGCTTAATTACATCTGTTCCTTAACCTTTTTACTGAACGACACTTCACCCACCTCAAATTACATTGTCATTAGCATAATGTAAAGTAATTCCCATAATTTATATTAACGATCCAAAGATCAACCGTTTTTTGTCCGTCTGTTTGTCTCATCGACTCATCTTTAGTGATGAAGGCGACGATCGCTCAGGACGAAGGTTGTTGAACTGCCCACCTATTCTTCACAGACCATAGAGACTAGATACATACTCGTACGTATATATTCCACAATTGTAAGAGTGTAATAAAACATAAACATTTATTTGCTGTTAGGTAAAATACAACTAAGAACAAATCAAATTATTTTTTAGCAAATATTTTGATGTAAAACTACTATATACTCGTAAATTAAAAATTTAAATAAATGACATATACAATCAGCAGCAGATGTGGGTAAGCGGTTGAGGTGTTCAAAATGAGGCAACACATCTATAGAGATGTGTTGCCTCATTTTGAACTTATTCTCTTGACAATAGTGTCAAGAGAATAAGAGCGCGTGTAGGTCATTTGAATACTTCACCCGCTCAGCCACTTTTGCTACTGACTGTACATATAGCTGGGGGTTTAAAATCCTGTCTCGAACGCCGGAGGTCCTCGTCACATTTTCTCAAGTATATATCATCATTTCAATTGTTAGGTTAAAAATAACGAGTTTAATTTATGTTTTAATTTTTTTAAAGCTCTATTTGTACACACAGCAACATCGGTGGACTTTATGCCTTATATAATAAGGTCTAACAATGTATAACTAGGAGTGTTGTTGACTGTACAATAACACAAAACAGACAAAACGAGACTTAAACATAGGTACATCGTAAATGTTAAGTTAAAAACGCACGTATGCTGAGTCTATGTTTAAAAAGGTCTGTGGTGTTAGAGCAAAAACCGAACAATATGGATCGAGAAATACATAGCACTAATCAATTTGGTACATCAATATATCACAGTGTACGGGGTCATTAATTGCCATGACTCGTGTGGTGTGGGCGCGTACGACGATTTCATTTATTAGTGATTTTAACGAGCAAAAACATCTACACGGGTAATTTTAGATTATAGAAAATTAATGATTAATGAAGATATCGTATCGATAATGATGAGTTTTTATTTTCAAGTAATTTACTGACAGAATAAACTGTACCTACCTATTACATTAACTATTATATACAAATATTAAATTAGCTCTAAAATAAGGCCCTTGAGGCATTGTACAGTCAACAACACTCTTAGCTATACATTGGTAGACCTTATTATATAAGGCATAAAGTCCACCGATGTACAGTTAAGAGTGTTGCTGTGTGTACCAAGGACAATGGGCTCGTTGTATCGCAATGTGATACGTTTTGCCAACAAGCCGCCAGCTCTTCGGTCACCGGTTACACCGACCAGATGATTCGCGACTTCTCATAACTCCATGGACCTAATTGAGATAATTATTAATTAATTACCTATACATATTGACTTGGTATTTTTATAAGTACATACAGTCAAGTGCAAAAATATGTACCGGAAGAATCCTTTCATAAATACGTCCTATAACCTTATTTACTGTACAATAGAGTTGCTCGGTACATATTTTTGAGACTTTGGCAGTGAACGAATTTTTACCCTTGACTGTACTTGCCCAATCCTTTTTCTTTACAAGAAGATATAACTCTCTTCTTCCCTCTATACATTGCAATTGGAATGGGACAAACGCTTTTGAACGTAAAATCTTAATTTGTAAAGCAATATACAGAGCAGATTGCCTGGTGGTAAGCAATTACCGTCGCCCATAGGCAACACCAGATGAGTCACAAGCGCGTTGCCAGCCTTTAAGGGGGGTTGGAGCTCTGGGAACCCTACTCACCATCAGGAACACAGCACTACATACCTGATATGTACTTTTGATGCGTTTGACACTAGGAGGAATAATGACTGGAGCACGCATCCGCGAGCGCCAGTAAGGGACAAAGATATTCTGGCTATTGCAGCCCAAAATGTGACAATTCACTATAGTTTTGTTTTATAGGCCACTCTTTATAACAAAAGTATTAGCATAATCTGTAGTAATTACCGCAACTTCGGTTGAAAACACAAGAAAACTCCATTTGTATTTGTTTGTATCCCTCCAACTTTGACAGTTCTGGGTTCAGTTTGGAGGGGAACAAACATTGAGACTATGACAAGGACGGACGAAATACCCGTGGAACGTTACATAAGACCATCCCTTTCATTGTATTATTATTATCACGCTCCGTCTAGTTAAATGGTATGTCTATGGTTTGACATAAATTGTTGACTGTTCAGTCCAGTGGGAACAAAACTCGGGTCGCTGCGGCGTGTGCGGCGACGCGCACCACCTGAGCGAGCCTCGCCCCCACGAGGCCGGGGGCATGTTCGGAAAAGGAATCATCACCAAGCACTACAGTGTGGGACAGGTAAGGACCTGCTCTGTAAGGGTCTATGACCATTATGGCACATTAGAGCGATCGGACTGTGTGGGGGAAGGTAGCCTGGGAAATTCCAGGAGCCTTTCGCTCCAGTACTCTTACCATGAGTTGTTACTTTGAGGTTTTCGATAACGAGTATCGAGTTTACTATCTGTACATCTCGTTCGGACTAAAATAGTACAAGCGAGATACACAGATTAGTAAACTCGATACTAGTTATCGAAAACCTCAATGTCACAACTCATGGTAAGGGTACAGACTTAATTTGTACTACTGGAATACTCCTACTGAGTTTAGGCTTCCAGCGAGATAGGTTGAGGCGGTCTGTTGTGTCGTCTCAGTGGGCTAGGGTTAGCGCTAGCCCACTGAGACGACTCCAGAAAGAAACTCAGCTAGGCCCGACCGTTGTCGGAGTGACTCTATCCGGTACGCGGCGGTAGGTATAAGGACCGTGTTCTGTGCTTACCTGAGTGGACGCTCTATTTCGCGTATAGCGGAGCGGCGTGTAGCATTCGTGTTACTCCGCGGTCAGATATGCTTGCTCGTGTTTCGCTTCGTTATTATGGATGTTGACTGGACATTTTACACATTTACAGGAAATCGAAGTGGAGATTGAACTGACGGCGAACCATCTGGGTACGTTTGTGATGAAACTATGCCCAAACAACAATCCGAATCAGGAGGCCACGCAGGAATGCTTTGACAGGTAAATTCAAAGTAAAAAAATTGTATTATGTATTGCGTTGATACTCTGGCACCGTCCCATATCCTAAGCACTAAAATTAATGCTGGACAATGCCGGAAGTATTGTCGCTCTGGGAAGTAGAGCATATATGCGGCGTTTGGCGTCGAAACTTAGGGCCCGTGGGGTCCAAGCGCACGCCGACTATACAAAAATCTGTCGGCGCGCCTGATGGAGGCCTCGGGTGCCCAAAAGGCTGGCTACTATTTTGCACAGCGGATAGCATCGCTATCTAGCATGGGAATACAGCCAGCCTTCTCGCGGTACCTTGTACGCAGCCTTGACAGCGATTTCGAGATTTTTTTTCTAGCTTTATTTAAGTAGGTTCATAAGTTGTTAGGGTTTTTATTTTCCTTATTATGTTTTTATTGGTTATTTTTTACTTTTACATGGTCTGCAAGCGATATTGCAATTAAAAGTATAACATGCATGTTATGATAGTTTCAAGAAAGTATACCTGACTACATCCCGCCTGAGGCTTTTCCCAAATTTTTGATCGTGGATTTGATTGTGAAGCCGTTCGTGAAACTTCTCCTTCCACGCAGGAAAAGAACAAAAATATCTTTCGACTCGCATTAGTTGGGGAACGACGATCGACCCTAGGTTCTTTCTTACTCTTGTTGAGTGGATCCAAAGGTAAAATCCACTTCGATTTGGGGGAGAATTTTATAGTAATTTAAAACATAAAATCTTAAGAGCTTCATAGTTACTGAAAACGGCTAGTAACAAAATTTATACATTTTTTCATGAATATTTTTGAAAGGAAAACAATGTCGACGCTTAATGGTACAAACATCCCCGTTTCAGGTACCCCCTCGTTGTTTCTGGAACCAGGGAAGACCGTTTTCTGATCCCCTTGGACACGGCCAAGAAGGAGGTGTTCCGTTACCGGGTCGCACTACCTGCGTACGTCACCTGCACCCAGTGTGTGCTGCAATGGACATATTACACTGGTAGGAATATTCTGTCTAGGGTTTATGGTGTTTGTTGACAGTTTTCTGCGAGCTCCCGACAATCCCTTCCACTGCCCAAATCTTCAGTGCTGGCAGTGCCATAATTTAAGTTTCCCAGTCACTTGTGACTCAGGAACTTTTAGGCATTTACATAATAATATGGTTCATCTATATTACTTCTTGCCGTGTGATGCCGGCTGACTAGAATAGCATCACCCCATCTCCTCCTGCGGGTGTCATAAGAGGCGACAAAGGGAAAAATACTATGGACGGGCAGCAGCGTCCGTCGAAACCCAGCTACAGCTACTGCGGTCGCCAACCCGCCGGCCGAGCGTAGCGACTATGGCAACTACTCCCAAGATGATACAAGTAATATTTGTGAGAAGCCTATGTCTATAGTGGACTGCATACGGCTGAAATGTATGAATATTACTTCTATAAAATACATATTTCAGGCAACATGTGGGGTATCTGCCCCAACGGCACCGAAGCCGTGGGCTGCGGGCGCTCCGAGACCTTCCGGAACTGCGCTGACGTGAGCATCGTGACCAGCACCGGAGGCCTGCCGCCGGCCTTCGCTGGCAACCTCCGAAGGGACAACCCGTTCCTGCTGTATTACAGGGACGCGTATCAGCCGCAGAACGTCTACCCGCTCGTCATCAGGTAATGTCAAACGGACATGTTTGGGTTTAAGTAAACTGTTACTCCAACGTCACTTTTGCCCTAAGGCTTTGGTCTCCTATTTTATGCTATACGCGACGTCTGGCGTCAGCGTCAACGTTCCTGAACAAAAAAGACGCCAACGTTGACATATAGCAGCATTGTGACGCAGACGCTGTAAGCTGACGGCATTTATAAGAGACCATAGCCTAACTATCAGAGATTTTTTAAAGACGAAAAAGGACATAGGTAATGTTATCATGTTAGTTTTACAAGCGTATGGTAACATTAAACGAAAAGTCACGTGATCTTTTCAACAAGTATCCGCTATTTTCGTCTCGATTGCGGTTTCTATAAACGATAGTTATTTTGGCTATGGTCCCAATTACTTGCTCCGTAGCTACACTTACGCGTATAGATCTTTTTTTTTTAATATGAGCATTGTGTAAAATGGAAAACCACGATTGTAGTACAGTCACCGGTAATAATATCTTGCCAAGGCTGCAAAAAATTCTGACAGCATCTTATGGCCTTCATATAAGATTTTTTTTATTTGGCATTTTATATAGACATTGTCAGTCATTCCATGTATTGTGAGAAAATCGTATAAAAGGCGTATAGATACGTAGTTAAAAAGGTACTTACCGCTTTATTTTGCTAGTTTATGGAAACTGGGTTGCTTTTTATATTGCTTATGCTCATGCTGCCTTTCCCATCATTACCTTATTTTTTATATAAAGTAACTTGTAATAATTACCTTCATGCCTTTGGATGCATTTGCGGGAGAGACATTTAATTGGCTCATAAAATAAAATGTAGTTAAAAATAATGCCCTCAATAATATGTGAACAACACTGCAGAGCTGTTATTGTATTTTATATATTTTGACTTGATTTATTGTGCCAGTAAGTACTTCAGGCACTTGGTTGAAAAATAAAATAATTATAATACTATGACAATAAATGGATACCGTTTTTTAGGAAAGCTTCCAGTATCTAATCCAATAGCGCAATAGTTATAGTCTATCCATTTTACCGATTAGCCTAGTACATTTTAGGTTCCATTAACTCTCAATAGTCACGACACGGGCAGATGCAACATCCGCTTAGCGTATATATTACATTTCATTAAATTCTCAAAAGAGCCTCTGCGCGTTGGCTTCGGTTCCACATATGCCCCCCAAATGCCCAGAACAGGAACACCATTGTCCTGAGTACGGAAATAGCAATATAATATCATATTTGTTTTATTTTATAATTATTGTTCCTTTATAAATTAAAGCACCTTACCAAAGGCCGCAATACTAACTCTCCCGCGGCTCATCGGCTCAGCCTCGCTCAAGGATGTTAACTTAGATAGGTGGTGGTAATGCCACTACAATATATAATTCCCGCAATGATAAACAGAATAAAAGATGAAGAATAAGTTAGACATCACGAAATGGACCCAACTAAGCGTAATGCTGGCTTGAGAAGTCAGCCATCTTCCGCCATTACTGCCTAAAGTACTAGTGCCATCTAGTGTTTCACAGCCGCAATAGATCTCAGCTGCCTAAAAGTTCGCTGGCGCCTGCAAAGTAACTAGGTACACGCGATACTCAACAGACGGCGCTTTCTGCTTAGTACCAAAAATATACGTTTAGCCAGCAATTCGGAGGAAAGCGGTTGTGTATAGGCATTGTCAATCCCACCTTATATCATGCTTGGTCAAATGGTCAGGCTTAAGAAAAAAAAAATACCCGCCATCAGTGTGAAGAACCTACATACTTAAATAAATATGTAAATATTGTATGCAGTTAATTTATCTATCTAATCACGCACTTCACTTCACTAATTAATGCAATATTTGTATGTATTGTAATATATGCACAATTATATTATTATTTTATCACGCTTGTACTTATATGCTTATTTCAGAGAAGAAAGAGACTTTGAGGAATCCTTGCATCTTAGGTAAACCTTATTGCTATATAAATAAAGTTCGTTTTCGTGTTTGTGAATAACGACTGTTTAATGTGAATTTTTTTTCAGTAACGATATATCGGATAGCGACGAAGATTTTGTCCCGCAAATTATTAGGTACAAACAAATTGTTTTGGACCTTCGGTGTGGGCAAATGTGTACATAATGTGAATCCGTGTAAACAATTTCTAACTTCTTTGTGTTTCAGTTCGGTTTCATGTTCTACTTGTGAATACTTGTGGAGTTATGACAAAATGCATGCTATGCCATATGTACAATCACCATCAGATATATCGGAGCTGTGGAGGTGGTCACAAATATCGGAACAACGCCTCTATTGTCAAGGCGGTAAAGTGCGTGCTCCGATATTTGTGACCACCTCCACACCTCCGATATATCTGATGGCGACTGTACATATAATCGTAGTATGTAAACATCAATTTTTACTCTCAACAAATGAGTTTTTTTCTATGGAAATAAATGTACGCTTGTACAGTTGTACCCTTACCATGAGTTGTGACTTTGAGGTTTTCGATAACGAGTATCGAGTTTATTATCTGTGCATCTCGCTCGCACTAAAATAGTACAAGCGAGATGCACAGATAGTAAAGTCGATACTAGTTATAGTAAACCTTAATGTCCCAACTTATGGTAAGGGTACAAGATATCGTTACGAAATATTGTCACGATATCGACGACAAGCTCTGAGAGTTATCTCTGAGCTAACTGTTGTTTCGATGCTACGATTATTATGTAATTTGGGTATATTCGCTTTTCATTATAAATTTTGAGTGCTGTTTTGATTCCAAGAAATGTTTAGTTAAAAAGTAGCGTTAAACTACGAGTATGTATGTTCTTGACAATGTATGAACAGTTTTATTATCCCGTACAAAATATGTATAGTAAGCACTTAAAAGTTCTGAATAGGAATAATAAAATAGTACATTTAGATACTAGTGAAAAAAAAATATTTTTCGACGAGGGTGAAAGTTGGAGCCCGAGTGAAACGAGGGTGACAATCACCCGAGTCTTAAAGATGTTTTTACACGTGTATCGAATCCAATTTTTCATAACAAGTGCCTCAAAAAGTGAAATTTACGCACGCGAAGCGTGCGCAAAGTTCACTTTTTACGCACTAGTTAGGAAAATATATTTTCAATTTGGACAATATTTGAACTTATAATGAAAGGCGCATATTAGCAGGCATTTTGTTACTTTCTCAATTTAATTATTATTAATTTCTCATTCTAACTTCGGAATGTTTATACTCGTTTGTGTTGTAACTAATCCACGTCTGTACTCTGTCTTCGAACTCTGAACTATGATAGTGCTCATAGAGAAGTGCTGTAATAGACCTTCATAGCACCAGTTGGCGTTATATCGAAGCTATATGTGTTTGTAATGGTTATATTAAAGTTATATATTGATTTTATAAGAGTACAGTCTAAGAAAAAAGATGAAGGTACTTCGAGAATGACAGCAAGGGGGGCAATTTTTGAGTGTCGAATACTCGATTTGTGATATTTTAAACTCTGTCAGAAACGAATATTTATACAAGTAATATGGTTGTGAGCCATGTTACTACTACTTAGTTTCCTTTACCCCAAGCGGTGTGTGCTGACTCGGCTTGAAAGTGAGTACCAGAGTTTACCCGAAACATGTCGCTTAGTGCGATATAATTACACGTGACTTTATCTATTGTAACTAAGTAGTAATATTGAAATTATTCATTTCGTACAAGAATAATGGCGCTAAACTTTGTGTGTGATTATTTTTGTCCATAATTTTTTTTTATTCGATTGCACGACTCTTAAAAATTGGCCTCCAGTGTCACTAGAATGCAGTCACGTATAGAGATTGTTGAGCCACTTACTATGTTCGTTACTTGTAAGGAGATGAAAAATCAACATCGGGAGACGTCGGGTATTCTTTAAGTAGGTACTTAGCTAAATTATATTTTGTAGTTTATAAGCCCTTAGAACAAAATTGTTTCTTAGACTGTACATCTCTCTATTATTACTCAGAGATTGGTAATTTTGTTTCATTTGATTTTAATTGGTGACCAGGAATAACAAAAAGCGGCAATACTGAAAATTGTGAATAATTTTTCTGGCCATCCGTTTAGACTGGTGAGGTCCTAAGGTTGTCCATTATTTTTTACCCTGCTTTTTATATTGGTTCCGTTTGATAAGGTATTCAGTATGAACATCTTTATCGCTTTTCGTTATTCCTCAGAACAGATTATAAATCATCGTGTATACGTTATTACGACAATATAATGTCATAAATTCGTCCGATCTCTGTTTCTACTCTCTCTTTGAACACTTTAAAATCTTTTTGCTACCCGATGGCTATTTCTGTGGCAAGAGAGCAAAGTTGGAGTTTTAGGGCGTTATCACACTTCGGCGATTTGCAAGCGATATCTATACAAAACTCGTACGCGGTGAACTGTACGATTCGCCCGCATATAAAACTCGCTCGCAAATCGCAAGTGTGATATTAGCCTTACAGTAAGTGCCGACTTTGAACCGACTATTATCCAACCCTGAGCGTACCAAGAGATACAGTCTCGATGGCTCGTACAGTAGCTACCTATAAGATATATATTATCAGAGCAGTGGAGTTGGCCACAAATATGAACAAGCTCTTTATCGCCTTGATAATAGAGGCGTTTTTCAGATATTTATGACCACCTCCACAGCTCTGATATGGGTGATGGCGACTGTACAAATCTTTGATCTCATGCCGTATTCTGTAGCATGTTATGTGTTTATGTGTGAGTGGACACTCGAAGCGGAGCGGTTTGCGGGTGTGCAGCGTTTTTTCGAGCGATTTCAGCAGCGTTCACGCTGCTTCCCCAACTCGAGCATCCACTAAGACGTTATACTAATTGTTATGCGTGTGTGTTTCACTGTTTACTGACTCAACCTTTTGCACGGCATGAATTGTACCCATACTTCCTAATACTCCTTCGATGGCTAATTTACATGCAAGCGATTTTGATATTTACACATATAATTACAGGGATCAAGTTTGCGTGCCATCGTCGGCATACCGCGTGTTGCCGGGTATGCAGAGCTGGTGTCAGACCAACTGCCTGCGGTACCCGCCTAACTGTCCCGAGGCGCTCTGTGCTTGCCCGTAAGTACCTAGAAACCTATGAGTCAGTGATCGGCATTAATGGTGCAAAACTTTAACAAAACTTATAGGCCTCATCGTCACTTACCATCAGGTGAGATTGGGGCCAAATGCTAACCAATCATTTATAAAAAAAAAAGTAATAATTGCCATCGAGAAAAATACGAATAGGTAACTTTGGCAAATTAGTGTCCAATGTATATCGGAATCTTGGTATGCATAGGTATATGTTTTTGGGTGTGAAAATATTTTTTTTATGGCTCTATACACTCTTTTATGTCCGCTTAACGAGTTTCGTTAAAGTTTTGCACCGTTAATGCCGATAATAGACTATGACACTTAGGGTCATGCGAAATCAGTAGATTCGGACTCGACCTCTGCCAGTAAGAGCGAGAAACGTTCGCTGACGTCGATTTGCAGCGAGATTTGGACTGAATGTTGTTTGTTTCGCTTTTTACGTGGACAGAGGTTTATAGGTGAAAAACTTAACTGAAGGACCATGTCTATGTAGTTGTGCAAATAATTAATATGGAACTTATTTCAAAATTTGAATATAGAACGTCGATATGCGTGTACAGAAACGTTACTACTACATAGGTGCTTTAGCTAAGTTTTTACCAATATCGTGTTGATACATTTGGGGAGACCATCACACCATATCACGGACAAACGGCCCGTTTTATTTAGTCTAATTTTGACTTCACATTCCGTCCAATTCGAAAGTTTCGAATTCGGAAGTTGTCAGCCAATAACCCAAGTTAATTCGGATGTTCACATAAACAAATTTTTTTTTAGACAAACCTGCGACGCCATCGGCGAGTTAGAAGG
Source organism: Grapholita molesta (assembly GCA_022674325.2). NCBI lineage: Eukaryota > Metazoa > Arthropoda > Insecta > Lepidoptera > Tortricidae > Grapholita > Grapholita molesta. The sequence goes on along the minus strand of CP053130.2, from coordinate 16,417,589 downwards.
AAAGGAAGGCGCAGATGTATACTGCCTGGATCAATGCATCGTCTACCCGTCGCGCTGCCCTGCCGATAGATGTCGCTGCTATTAGCTCAACCTTTACCGCCGAATATGAAACATTAATTGTATATGTACAGAGCCTTCCGCTATCGACGACGAGTTACATTTTTTAAGAACCATTATACCACCTTGACTCACTCTCAAAAAGCTCACATACTGTCGCGAAAATATCCAGTTACACATTGTTTTCTGTTACCTACGCCTTATAAAGAGCCTAGTGAGATCTACCTACATTTAAAAGTACTACATCTTAATGGCATTAATAATAATCATATCAGTTTCAACACATCAATTCAATACTAATTTTTTATTGGGGTTTTAAAGTAAATATTATTTCTAACAAAATCACAATTTACTGTTTTATCACCTAGTCTAAAATTATGTGGTTTTCATCGTCTGTCATCAAAGGGACAGGCGATAAAACAAAAACTATATATCCTATCCGTTCTGTCGTCGACAAGAGTACAGTAGAGTACAAAATCCGCTCGTAAAATGTCCTACTTTATTCCGCCGTCATAAGAGTTATGAGAGATATTTTTGTAAACTTTTTCTGCGCACAAGTTTTTACACTTAACTGTACCAATTTAATATTTAATGTGGATAATTTTAGCATATTTGTCAATGTTGGTACAACGATCGCTTACTATCACAGGGGCGGTTGTTGCTAATGTCGTAAGTAAAAAAAAGAGATTTGAAATCATAAGATGAATCGTCAAATTAGCATATTTATAAGGAGCGCCATTTTTAAACATGACACGACTCATGCATAATTATTACGTTAGTCGCTTGTCAGCGATGTGACCTTATTTGACCTCAAACATCATATTGACTATGTATGTGCGTGGTAGGTTTTAAGTGTACTTATCACTGGGTAGCGTAGAGAACAGTGAAGGGCATAAATATGTATACATTTGTCACCCTATGCCACTGCTGGAGGGTGAAAAAGTGTATATATGCCCTTGATTGTAGTTTTCTTTGCGTAGTCTCAAATTGGTTTACTAAAACTGACACACCGCTTTTTTTAATTGGACATGGTTAAGGCCGGCTGGTAATATGGATACTTACATTTAAAGTGTCTACATAATTATCATCATATCACCAGGACGTCCACTGCTGGACATAGGCATCCCCCAAAGCGACACCATAATGTATCTTGCATGGGGGAGGGGGGTAATGCCATAATCGCCACGCTTTCCTTTTCCTCATTGGCTTGGCGATCCTTGTCTTCCATCGCATTCCAGGAATGCTGCTACTAATCTTCCGGTGGTCTTCGTAGTTTACGGACATACCTGGGTCTACATATTTTTACCTAGGTAGGAATACCATTGCAAATTCAAATTTAACTCAAGTACCTAATCTATAGCGATTTTAAACCAACTGTTGTGAGAATAAACCATATTGATTGTATAGAAAATTTGAGTTATAAAACGTGAGTTACCCACTTTATTAGGCCCACTTGCGTCACTCAGGGTTAGCCAATTAACCCTAGTTTAACCGGTTAAGTCCATACATTTTTGACACAACACTGGGGTTACCGGTTAACCCATAGTGGTGCAAGTGGGCCTAATGTATACAATTAATCTATAGCAACTTTTGACTTTACTACCTACACTATAAAGTTCAAAATTGCACTTGCTTGTATCGTTTTCTGGATAAATAATTTGAAGTAAAATGCTGTAGATAACTGTAAATAAAATATTTCACGGCTAGGTACTATAAAGTTAGCTAAGATGTAAATTGTGATTTTTAAAAATGAAAAGTCATCGACTGGATAATACAATTCCTAAATATTTAGCCATGTAAAATACACTTTTGAATAAAAATATGGGTTGTAAAGAAAAAGCAATGTTACTTTATTTAGAGGTTAGGTAATGAAATTTGTAAAATATAAATAAATATATATGATTAAGAATATTTCTGTATTTATTTACCCAGCTGACCTAATCTTGCTCAGTATAGGTACCTACTGCCACTAGTGCAACATCATCAGCTATTCTATACAGTACTATAGTGGAGTCAAAACTAACGTGCCGGCCGGGTCATAAATCTCCGGGCCGGCCACGTTCCCTTTTCTACCTTGCTTGAAGGGATGCGTGTCGCAATTTTACTTACCATGCACATGCATAGTACTGTTTCATAGAACAAACGTGATTCATCGATAAGATTTTTTTTTTTTTTATGACATAGGCGGCAAACGAGCAGACGGATTGCCTGGTGTTAAGCAATTACCGTAGCCCATAGGCACTCGCAACACCAGGGGAGTCACAAGCGCGTTGCCGGCCTTTAAGGGGGGTTGGAGCTCTGGGAACCTTACTCACCATCAGGAACACAACACTATATACCTGAAAGGTGGCAGTGCTATTATGGCTGTGGTCTTCTGTAAGGAGGAGGTACTTCCCCAGTTGGGCTGCCCCAAATTCAAGCGTGATGGTCAACGCTGTGCCCTACCTCTCATTGTTGGACGTAGTTTAAGGACATACCCGGGTCCAAAATATCAACATAAAATATAAAATATCGACTTTAGCCGCATCCTTGCTAACAGCTCGTTTTATTGCCCGGCCGGCACGTTGGTTTTGACTCCACTATAGTTCTATACAGCGGCGCTACCGCGAAAATCGAATTTCTTTAATTTATTACAACATTTATTCGAAATTTAAGATAATTTGATTTTCGCGGTAGCGCTCTAGTTGACGTAGGACTAACCAATAAATAAAAAGGCGCTACCACCAAAAACGATATTCGTAAACGGACGATTGTCTCTGTCACTCCCATGACGTCTTCATTGGTGTAAAAGAGAAAGATGCGCGAAATTTACGAATATCGTTTTTGGCGGTAATACCTCTGTAACCACTTTCGATACCTAAAGTAAAATTTAGACGGCTTGTTATTTTTCTTCTACGTCTTGTTTTTATTTATGGACACTGAATAGAGCGGCTCGACACGTTCACTTTGGTGAAAATAATTATAGCTAATAATTATAACATATTAATGTTATTAAAGGAGGAGGCCTATGTTCAGCAGTGGATGTCTCATGGCTGAGATGATGATGATGATGAATATATTATTGTTTGGAAAGGGTCAAAGCTTGGTCAAAGGGCTCACTTAGAGCATCATAGACATACCATTTAACTAGACGGAGCGTGCTAATAATAATACCACGATCAAAAGGGATGGTCTTATGTAACTTTCTATAGGTATGGCAGAGACGGCAATATTTTCGTCCGTCCTTGTCATAGTTTCACACATTTTTGTTCCCCTCCAAATTGGACCCTTCAAAACTGTCAAAGTTGGAGGAGAACAAACAAATACAATTGGAGTTTTCTTGGGTTTTCAACCAAAGTTGCGGTAATGAATACAGAATAAGCTAATATTTTTGTTATAAAGAATGTCCTGTATAGCAAAACTATAGTAAACTGTTACATTTTGGGCTACAAAAGCCAGAATATCTTTGTCCCTTACTGGCGCACGCGGGTGCGTTCTCCAGCCATTATTCCTCCTAGTAGAGCATAGACAGAAAGAATAATTCACAAAAATCACCTTGATTTTTTTATGTTAATCTGTTACTTTAAAAAGGCATGAAAATAAATAATATTATACACAAGAATCCTGACGAACGTTTATACAAAAAATATAGTATTTTTCTTTTCTTCTACAACAACATTACTTGAATGTTACAGACTAATCTGCACAGTGAACGCAACCATACATTTTGACGTTTATTTTCGTTCTTGCTGTTAGGAGTAATTTTTACAACAACTGTATAACATATGAAGTAAAAATAGATCTTATTGCAAAGTAGTAAAGTCTTATTTAGTTAAATTATTTATGGAGTAATAAAGAACAATGGCGTTAATATCAAAAGTACTTACTGCCATAGTTTGACATTACTCTTATCGCGGTCGATTATTGAATTTACGAAATTACGCTTCACAATTTATAAGCAAACATGAGCGACTTGCTTGATGACGACCTGGAGTTTCGCGGCGGGACGCTGCAGCTGTCTTCGGAGAATGCCGGCGAGGAGCAGGGAGGATCTAACACGAATGCTTTGGGTGTTAACACAAGTAAGCCCTCGATATTGTCTGGTGCGGACTCTTTGCCGTCAAATTCTTCTACATCGTCGTCCCTGGCCGGTGAGTAACAGTGAAAACATCCCTTTGCTTTGAAATAATATAATCTATTCTGTCTAAACGTTTTACATGCAACATTTTCTGAAAATAATAACGTGTTCTGTTTCCTAAGATCCGATAATAATTTGAAGAATGATATGATTTTCTTCTTCTGTGCTTATGATTTGTCAGTTATTTGTATTGTGTTGTATTATTTCATAATCATGTTATTAATCTGATATCAAACAATAAAGTATTAAATTTTAGGTTTATGATTACTTACATTGATTGTTTATTGCTTTATTTTATGACACTTCTGTAGAATAAATAAATATTTCGGGACAATCTTACACAAATCGACCTAGTCCTACAGTAAGCTCTGTAAGGCTTGTGTTGTAGGTACTAGACGACAATATATATAATAGATAGATATATAAATACTTAAATACATAGAAAACACCCATGACTCAGGAACAAATATCTGTGCTCATCACACAAATAAATGCCCTGACTGGGAATCGAACCCAGGACCTTCGGCTTCATAGGCAGGGTCACTACCCACTAGGCCAGACTGGTTGTCAAAGATGTAGGTAATTGTCTGTGAACTAGATATAGAATGTAGACAGAGATATTCATACTATCTTTTTCTTATCACAATATGTATGTTCCAAAAAAAAGAGTAAGCATACTTTTTATTCCTACTGTCAAGTACTTACCAAACTATATGCTTTGAGCTGTTAAGTGTTCATTCGAACTTCTGTCTTAGGGCAATGTTAGCATATTGCGACATTATGACGGTAATATTATAGCTTATGTTTTCTGGACAGGTATCTCAAGACTGAATTGTATTTAGTAATTAAAGATGAAGAAGAGAGGGAAGCGGCATGTAAAAAACGCCATGTTATATATATAATACTAGTGTCCCGATTTAAAAATCTCACAATTTTCACACATTAATACAAATTAAACGGAACTTTATAAGTCCTATTTAATTCATAATTAATACTACTTGTAGTGTCCCCAAAACCACTTTAGAGTTATTTTGTAATTATTTACCTTTATACCATGAAAATAAAGTTTTTTTTTAAATTAGTTTATTTTTGTCAGAACATACACTAGCTTTATCGCCATGACAATCAATGCGCTGTTCAGATATTTATGACCGCCTCCACAGCTCTGATACATGTGATGGTTGACTTTACATATCGGCTAATAAATATAATCTTTTAATCATTTTATACAAGTACTGTAAATTAGCAGCAATCAATATATTATGAACTGATTATAATCTACATGTCAAAAGGCCATATAGAAATGTAAACACTTATCACAGATATTCTAAAAGTAATGGATTTTAATTTAATGGGTATTGCAGTAATTAAAGTTGTTATACAATTATATAACTTAATTGTTTTGTTAGTATTATTAATGGATATAACAAATTGATATTTGTTTCTATGAATAACTGAATGCCTTTATATTTTGGAATAAAAAATTATATAAAAATTTGAATTGTGCAAGTTAACTTAAATACTATCTTGCTTATTTATATACATATATCTCCAAAAACTACTTTGGTTAAATAATGTTTTGTCCTTATCTATCTGTAAAATACACAAAACATATTTTAAAGAAGTGTATAAGTGGGTAACCATATCTATAGAATTATTTTTTATTATTCAGAAACGTCTGCTAGCGAATTTCTTCCATATTTAAATTGATACTTAAATACTTCAATATAGACAACAGGGTCTCTGTTTGGCCAATTAAAAACTCGTGTAAATTAAAATTTCGTGAGTCATATATTATAAATGATAATAACAGCTCTACTCACCACTAATGTCTCTAAGCACACCAAACTCACTGAATTAATTTAAAACGGTAGGCAGCATGTGACTCCTCTGGAATTGCAGGCGTCTATAGACTACGGTAATTGCTTATCACCAGGTGGACCGTATGCTTGTTTGCCACTGTCGTAGTATTAAAAGAATAAGATTGTCTGTCGCCTAAGAAGGGGGAGGCCTATGTTCAGCGTGGACGTCTTATGGCAGTTATGGCTGAGATTTGAAATGGTATCATTAAGATTTTTGTCATTCGACAGATGGAAGACAACAAGAGGAAGCCGGTGGCTCCACTGCTCCGCCGGAGCAAACTGTCTACCCTCGCTATGATGTTCCGTTCAACAGGGAGAACATACAGGACTTCTTCACGTTCCGGAAGGGAGTGGTGGAGAGTGCCATCCAGGAGTGTATCACGGTGTTGCTGTTCCCTGAGGACGGGGAGTATCTCGGCTCATGGCTGTTGACTGAGTAAGTACTTATCCATACTAATATTATAAATGCGAAAGTTGTTTGTACGCCTTTCACGGCAAAACGGAGCGACGAATTGACGAGATTTTTTAAGTGGAGGTAGTTGAAGGTGATGGAGAGTGACATAGGCTACTTTTTCCAGCGGGAAAACATCTCATTCCGACGGGAAGACTCAATATGTTACATTTTCCTTTAACCATGCGGGCGAAGCCGCGGGCATCATCTAGTAACATATAATTATAATCCCAGATGCGTGGGAAAGACGCGTAGTTAGAAAAACAGAGTGGATAGGTACCTTGTGCAAGAGTTTTAGTTGAAAACTCTTATTTGCACAAGGTAACATATGACAAAAATATATTTAATTTTTTCTTAACTGAGAATTATATGTTTTGATTTGCATTGTTTTTAAGTAGTAAAACTATTTAAACTTTCGTGAGTCATTGTGATATTTTGTAAATGAAAATAACGGCTGTGGCTGTGTGTGACGGGCCGCCGACGCGAGCGGCGAAGCGAACGGACACTCAGCACTCTTAGTGCTTGAAAATGGAGACCTATGTTCTCCGAAATACGTCGCACGAGTGACTAAATAAACGTGAGAAGAGCTGTTATTTTCATTTATATAATACTATCATACAGTCAATGTCACAACTCTTGGTAAGGGTACTGGTGTGTACTGTAGTTCTGAAGTAATTCAATTTTATTTACAGAATAACATTATGGGACAACGAGAAAGAGAGGATAGTCCTCCTCACCTCCCGACTAGTCATGACCATAAAATACGACTTTATCGCTATGAAGCAGCTGGATTTTAAGAAGACATACCTGGACGACCTGGACACCATTGTTATCGGGGAGCTGGTCTATCCACCATCTTCTTTAGTACCGTGAGTGTAATATAATTTTATATACTTTTTTATCTGTGTGGAAAACGTAGCGGGATTCAGTATACAGGGTGGCCTGGCGGTGAAGCCAAAAAAGGAGTGGTACAGAATTTATATATTACAACATAGGTCACCCTATTATAGGGTAACCATGGTGTAGCTTCAGATGAGTTTAATATAAAAAAAATAAGAAAACTGCTGTCAATGGATATGATCTTGGTAGCTCAGCTAACTGAGCGGCAGATATACTTTTCAATTTTTCTTTTATTAGGGCTTGTACAGAAATCATGTGGTCTGTTATGGGGGAGGTGGTTAGACAAATATTATGATGGGGGACGGGGATCAGAGACCATATCACATGTACCTTTTTCACACAATAAAATAGCAAAAACCAACGAAAAATTCACTAAAAATTTTTTTACCAACATGAAATAAGTCAGTAAAGCTACGTTTTCACTTATGTTTAAAAATACATGTGATCTTTCAATAGGGTGGCTAGTGTTAATCATCACCAAATGAATCACCAAAGGTAAAATATGCCCAATAAATAAATAAATAAATATTTTGGAACAATCTTACACAAATCGACCTAGTCCTACGGTAAGCTCAGTAACGCTTGCGTTGTAGTGTACATAATAGATAAATACATATAAGTACTTAAATACATAGAGAACACCCATGACTTGGGAACAAATATCTGTGCTCGTTACAAATTGACAGACTGGGATTCGAACCCAGGATCGGCTTCAGGGTTCACTACACACTAGGCCAGACCGATCGTCAAACCACCATATGACCAATAAGGCCGTGGGTTTTCTGACCGCCCGCCGCCGGCGACCGACGCGCGAATGTTTGTACGACATTGTTTGAGAGTGGTTTCCCTGAAACGTCACATTGCGGAACATCCTTGTATGAAGACGCCGCCGGTCGCGGGTCAGAAAACCCACGGCCTAAACGATCATATGATTTCGGACGAGCCCTAAGCGACAACTTTCATCACAGTCGAATAAACGGCTTAGCGACGGGCGTGACGACGGTTGTCAAGGACTGCGTGATAGACCGCCTCTGCCGGCGGCCGAGCGGCGACGGCGACTCCAAACTGTTCGATTACAAGTATTTTGAACCTAGGTACTTTGATTTGCGGTAGAATTTTGTTTATTTGCTGCTCTCTGCACTAAACGGATGTATAAACGTCATATAGTTAGGGCCTGTTTACTTTTGATTAGTGTTTGCGATTCATTTGTTACTAAACACAAGTGGCAAATGTGTGAACTCGCACTCGCATGTGTAAATAGGCCCTTAGTTGCAGTCAGTATGGCCAAATAGGGGAAGGGTGATTCGGGCGTTTGAACCGTTCTTATTAGTCTGTCCAGATTTCTGTAGAAGTGCATTATATCAAGTAGGTTTTGGTTGTACTTTAGCCAGCCCAGCTGTCTACCAGTAAAACAAAAATAACACCGAACTGTGTGATCATTCTTCTTATTACTCTGTCCAGATTTCTGTAGAAGTGCCTGCATTATGTTAAGTAGGTTTTGGTTGTCCTTTAGCCAGCCCAGCTGTCTACCAGTAAAACAAAAATAACACCGAACTGTGTGATCATTTCTACAGAAATCTGGACAGAGTAATAAGAACGGTTCAAACCCCCAAATAAACACCCGTAAACCATATAGCTACAGGGAAAGGTTCTGGAGTGGCGACCACGAATTGGAAGATGCAGCTTAGGCCTCCCACAAGGTGGAACGTCGACCTAGTTAGGGTCGTGGGTTGCCGCTGGATGTGGAAGGCGCAGGATCGGTCTTCTTGGGTCGTTTTGGGGGAGGCCTATGTCCAGCAGTGGACGTCTTTCGGCTCACATGATGATGATGATATAGCTAATGCCCGGTTAAGGATTGGTATAAGTGATTGCCCACACATACATATGACAATGTTTCTCTTAAAGCGAGAAATCACTGATAGTGGGCAATAACACACTGGTTTACCATATATCGATACAGATCTTTATTTATATAGCAGTAAGGATGTGTATCGATATATTTGGCCATACTGCAACTAACTATATGACGCTGACTGTACAGTCACCATCGTATATGTCGGAGCTGTGGAGGTGGTCACAAATGTCTGAACAACGCCCCTATTGTCAAAGCGATAAAGTGCATGTTCAGATGTTTGTGACCATTTCCACAACTCCGATATATCTGATGGCGACTGCAAGTTGTAATAATTGAGTGTAGAAACATGTATTATTAATATTTTTTGCTTACTATGTTTGTCTTTCTAAAAGCGGTCACAGAGATACTAATATTCAATTTTGTTTAGAAATCATTAATTTATCGTTTTATTGATGATGTAAAATGTTTTTTTCTACACTGTGATAGTGACGGAATATAAGCCAATTAATTAATTTGGGCTGTTTCATTCTAGATATAATAAAATTGGTTACACATAACAATTACAACCTGTATATTTTAAGGGAATTTGAATATTCTATATGAAACAGTTGTCAATACGATATAAACTGTAGCATATACAGGATGACCAATATAGATCGGTCAATATGGGCTAGTCTGTAACTATATGAGAAAAATCTGTTCTTAGGAACCATAATATCATCGATTCAAACATTAGAAAAATTGCGTACATGGGTAAATAAACTATTATTCAGCTCAGGAATCGAACCCGCCGGTCGTTTTGAAAGTAACTGGATATGAAAAACATGAAATATTGTGTTTCATAGTAACATTTTCTGTCCATGACATGAAGCGATATCCATACTTATACTATATACTATACTATAATAATATAAATGCGAAAGTTACTCTGTCTGTTTGTTACCTCTTCACGCTTAAACCGCTGAACCAATTGGGTTGAAATTGGGTATGGAGAGAGTTTGAGCTACGAGAAAGGACAGAATATTTTTTATCCCGCAGCACAAATGGATTGGCCGACGAAGAGGAAAATCTACTCGAAATATAAATTATTAAAAGTTTTATTTTTCAAAACAACCGGGCTTGATTCCGAAAGAGAGTACGTGTTTATATATTTATGCAATTTATCTATTGTCTAAAATCGATGACATGGCTCCTAAGAACACATCTTTGTATGTCTTGGGCCAGCCTGTATTAGTAAAGCTTTATAGTAGTAGATAAATAGACCAGCATAAAATACCGGACAAGTGGCGTACTGGAAGAGAGGCCTATGCTCAGCATTGGGCGATAAAGGGCTGATATGATGATGATGATGACAAAATAAAGTTATCGACAGCATGCATCCTAAGGATAGCTAATATTTGTAGACTAAAACAACGAGTGAACACTAAATTTCAAAATATCTGAATTAACACTCATGTCCGCGTGCACCCAACGTGGGGGCATGAAGCTTTTTCATGACTCCGTGCTTCCACTATGGGGTCACATCCCCATACTTAATGTCTGTGCATGGATCTGTCTTTATCAGATCGTATTGTATGGGTACAGGGAACGTGTCAAATAATTAAGACGCAATTAAAAAGCTCAAATAATTTTGAATTTTAACCATATTTGTTTATAATATACGCTTTTGTTATCAGCTTTTTACTGGTTTGGCTTTAATTTTTAATAACAATTGTCTTTAACCTTTTGAATGCTAAGAACACCTAAAGGTGTCGTGCGCTGTTTTGTATACCACGCTACCGACATCTTAGACATCTTATGGCACTGGTCTCACTGCGAGCTATTAAGCTATGAGCTAACAGCTATTTCAAGGGACAAAAGATAATCGCTCCCGTGTTTCGCGCGCTTCCCGATGAACTACGATCGCCCAGCTATGACATATACGTCTCCTTTATTTACACGGGAACAATTATCTTTTGTCCCAGTGCCCTCTAAGGTCCACGGGCCTACGTGGTAGTACTAATTTGAATTTTATAAAATTGGAACAGTGTTGAATTTTATTTGTTTCCTTCGATTTTGACAATAAGGCGCATGTATACATATTTTGGCACTTTTGTGTACCAATATTTTTGATCATAAGATACCTATGACTTCTGACAATAACAAACTCAACAAAAATAGTACATTACGGACCCAGGGCGGTACAACAAAGAATTGCTCAGATCGCGGGTATTTGTGGCCCGAACTGGAGGTGAGGGCTATAAACAAGCGATCTGAGGCCTTCTTTATTACCGCCCGTGGTGCGTGCATCGTTTTACGTCTTCATCTGGGTGTAAAGTGAGATTTTCCGTCGCACCCTAGGGCGGTAAATCTCACATACCGCCCAGTGTGACGTAAATGATTTTGCGAAATCGGTCCAGCCGTTCACGGATGATGCCGTGACCGAATGAAACAGGGATTCGTTTGTGTAGATATAAATTATAATATTTATAATAGCTTAAAGTTAAACTGTGTATATTTCTGGCTTTGACCGGTTTTACTCCTGAGTATTTTTTTGTATTTAAATCTTTGTCTAAATAAAGAGTTCCAATTATTTATTTTGTCTTATTTAAAGGCACCAGGTAATGTAACTTACTGTAGCATTTTTTCTTACAGAGAGCGCAACCTGCGTGGAGTCCGACTGATGTGGAACAAAGGGGAACCGCTGCCGCTGAAGATGGCGTGGAATCCTTTCAGCCAAGATGTCCCATTCATCACCTTCGCGTCTCATCCCATTTATTGGCATAAAGGTATGTTCCCATTGAGAAACTTTTTTGTAATGAAATTAGCAGTGGTAAGCAATTACCGTCGCCCATGATTACCAATTTCCATTCTGGAGTGGCGACCACGAACTGGAAGACGCAACGTAGGTAGGCCTCCAAAAAGGTGGACCGACGACCTGGTGAAGGTCGCGGGATGCCGCTGGATGTGGAAGGCGCGGGATCGGTCTTTTTGGGTCGTTTTTGGGGAGGCCTATGTCCAGCAGTGGACGTCTTTCGGCTGACATATAAGAGGTATTAGAATACTCCAGATTCAAGCGTGGTGATGATTCGCTGTGCCCTACCTCACATTGTCCAAAGTCATAGAACAATATTGATAATGCAACTGAGAATAAATCAATAACTATATATATATTTTTTATATTTTAATTTGCTTTTATTTTTAAGTAGTAATAGGTACTACTAGAGATTAAAAATTGAAATAGATGACATATGCGTAATAAAAAGTGACGAAGACCTCCGGCATCCGAGACAGGATTTGAACCCGTATCTCCAGCTATCGCGGCTGACGCATTAACCAATTGGGCCACCCGAACACGAAGGGTTCGGCTAGGGCCGCGATTAAGTTAAGGTCTTCGTCACATTTTCTTAACTATATGTCATCTTTTTAATGTTTAATATTGACAATGTCTATACAAAATATTTTATTACAAGTAACAGACAGATAGTTTATGTGACATATTCATGATGTCGCAACATGTCGCGCGAGTGACTACATAAATGTGAGTGAAGCTATCATTTTTGTAAAACTAGATGAGAACCCTGCTTCGCTCGGGCAATAAACCTTCACGGCCCAACCTGCCTTCTCAATGATGACTGTCAAGTTGTCAATCAGTAAACCAAATATGGCGGCGTATTCGGTAATAGACAATACGCATTTTGCCGATATATATCTTCAATTCAAATCTTTTAAATTTTTACGCTCTTTTATTTGAGTACAATTTCGTTCGGGTCCATCATACCCCTCGACGGAATTATTAATATAGATTATCTAATATTTCCAGGTGACGAAGTTGAAGAAAGATCCACATACGACATGGAACTCTTCGCTCAGAAACTCCAAAGGGCCGTGGAAGCCATGGCGTCAGCCTCATGCTGCATACACCACGCGCCCATAGTCATACAAAGTTACGTAGGCGTGACGTCACTGCTCCATAATAAGACCAGTATGGGCTTTTTCAAGGTCAGAGGGAAGTTCAGTTTCTAATCACCATGGCTTATGGAGTTAAGTTATAATTACTATATTAACACGTTCGATCCCTCGACAAGCAGTTAAACTCTCGCGGATAATTAATCTTAATGTCAGCTAAGGCACTGGTCCCACCGTGAGCTATCAGCTATTTCAAGGGACTAAAGATAATCGATCCCGTGTAAATAAAAGAGACATATCCATAGCCGGGCGATCGTAGTTCACCGCCGGGCGATGAGCTATAAATATATATCTCTCTTTTATTTACACGGGAACGATTATATTTTGTTCCTTGAAATAGCTCATAGCTTACTAGCTCGCGGTGGAACCAGTGCCTCAGTCAGTCTTCATCCATACACGTGGACAATGTCGCTTTCGAAACGTCGGAGGTATTTTTTAAAGTTGAACGCGGTTAAGTCCCGTTTAGTCGTAGGGAAGTACATACCAATGGCAGCGTGTGACAAGTGGCCAGCTATTTAGGCAAGTCGGAGTTAATGTGGCTGTGCCTTTTCTTGTTGAGCCCATGGATTATGGTAAAGTTAGTAAAGCCGGCGGGAATAGGCTTGCCGCGCCGCCGCTGGGACATACCTAGTTTTAAATATTGGACAATTAGTGCCATGTTCACTCATGACATAACTGAATTTCTGATCTCTGCAACCTTCATAGGCTCAGAGATTTCTAAATATATTCTTGTGGCCATAACTTTAAAATAGTTACTTATCAAAGACTTACCTAAAATACCGTTTTCCAGGCATATTCCCAAAAGCACAGTCATGTCAATTGTATTTAGACCTAATCATTCGACGACATTATTGGGTCCTTACATATGAAGAAACACCGGATTGACTGGGGCAAATCTGAACTGACGTTTAATAGTACGAGGACAATTTAAATTAATTGTATTACTTGATATCGATAAAAATGACGTACAACCGTTGTGTAGTATTTTTAGAATATGAAATAAGAAGAAAATTTCTTGCAAAAGGAAGTCGTATCTCTATCTTCTTTATCTGAATGGTCAGTTTTCTATGAAAAATAACGATATTTTTACGGACTTCTAAAAATTAAAACGTAGGTATAATTCATTGGAATGACAAATTATATTGTTGTACTGAATTCATTATTCAATGTTTTCAATACTTACATGTCATAAGTGACGCGACACCGTTAATCGGTTGGTATATCGGCTGTTTATACTTGGGATAAGTATAAATGAAAGAGGTTTAAACACAATTAAATGTATTCAAACTTAGCCATTTTGATAATGATGGATAAAATTGTTTTTACGATGTCGATAAATTTAGTCGATTTTTAATTAATCACTAGCAGTGGTGCACTTTTGCCCCCGTCAATGCGGTGTTTGCGTATGAAATTGAGGTTTATTCAAACTAACTGTTTGACAAAACGCCTATTTCATAGGTAAGGACCCAATATTATAAAAGGATTATCGCAAAATGACTTGTTTTGCCACAGCTCCGGTATGATAGCGACTGTAGGTACTCATATAGGTATAGGTACCTACAGTAAGCCGGATTGTATGTGTTTTGTGTGTCCTCCCCGATTGGCATGCTCGCGGGTCGTATGGTGACACCTTGCCTAAACTAACATCGAAGAAATTTTATTATTTTAAAATGTTGCGTTAAATAATTTAAATTGTATGTTTTGCACATTCAAATGTCTTTATTAGGCATTGTTAATGCTTATCTTTTGGTACGTATCGAAATTATTGAAATATTTAGTATTAATTTTTAATTTTGTAATATAATAATACCAAGCTCTTAGTGCGACAGTGTGGACAGTCCCCCCATAAGGTGGACAGACTACCTGGTAAAGATCGCGGGAATCCACTGTATGCGGGTGATGCAAGACCGGTCATTGTGGATAGCTTTGGCTGATATGATGATGATAAATGCGATACTAGGCTATGCTACTTTGACCGCGCCAGTCTTTTAACTTTCCATTTCCTTGTCATCCTCTTGAAATTCCAAAGAATAGATTCCAAATTTCTAGTCACTGTACAGTCAACCTCAGTTGGTAGCATCCAAAGTATTCATAAAGTTTAGTATACAATAGAATTGATATGGTGTACGAACTATTTGACTATAGTAGCCCTCAAACGAAGAGACGACTGAGGTCATAAAAGTCCAGGCGTGGGCCATAAACCTCGAGCATAAAGCATAAAGCACCGGTCGAGCAACACAATGGATAACTGATAACGCGAGCTCAAGGGTTTAATGGGCCCGGTCGTCACTTTGGTTGAGGGCTAGTATAATGCTGCTAGGCTACATAACGCTGACTGTCCCAATAGCGACCTATTAGGAGTCGTCACATAACTGATAGCTAATGTCAAACACCTTTTGTTGTTCCAAAACTGAATTTTAGACTCGATTCACCTTAAGGCCCTTCTACCTTGAATTAGAATAGCTGTTTGTCAAGCTTAAGGTAAAAATTGATATATTGAGAAGATAATGTTTGGTTCATAATTTAATATTTGACATGGACCCAAAAAATCCGTTCATCCATTAGTCGCTATTCGTTCTAAATTCTGGAAAATTGTAACTGTCACGACTGCAGATAGTGCAATGTCAAATCTTCGCTGGTAGTCGGTGGCTGGAGATCGCTCGCTGTGGCAGTCCACGGGGAAGGCAGTGGACGGCCGTAGTTGGTAGGTAGGTATTATTATCAGTACATCGTAAACTATAGATAGGAGATCGTTTAAATACTCTGCCCACATTAGTGTATAAACTTAAAATTTAAAACAAATTTTACATTTTAATCACACGGTAATTAATACATACTGTAAATACAATTTATATATTACTATCACGTTTAAGTCTACTACATGTTTAACTTTTTGAACGCTTTTCCTCTCGCGTCAAAACGTGACGCGTACGCCAACGTCTCGACTAGTGAAGAAAGAATATAAATCTTAACTGTCAGCTGGACAATTGCTATAAAAACGTCCGCAATAGATAGAGAATAAAATTGGACTTGATAGGACATTACTAAGGAGGTATTTTTTTCTGTAACTGTAATAATTATTAACGGTTTATAACTTTTACTTACCCAACCATGTCGCCTAGCGCGATATAAGTACACGTGAGTTCATCCGTTGTAACTAAGTAGTGCAGTTAGCTGCAGAAGTGGCTAAGTATTTGAGGTGTTCAAAATGAGGTCAACACAGCTCTATTGTCAAGAGAATAAGAGCGCGTGTAGGTCATTTTGAACACTTCAAACGCTTAGCCACTTTTGCTGCACTGTAGTACTCACGGCAGTTTCAATTATATTATTTACAGACATGATGGTTTTGTTATAAATTACTTTGGATGTCTTATTTTGTAATAATGTTTGAATTATAGTCGACATTAGCCATAATTAGCTATTTTGAAACCTGTTGTTACATCAGGAAAATATTAGTAATTGTAGCTTTTGCATAAAATCGGTGATAAATTAGAGTATTATGTAATACGACCAGGACGCTTAGAACGAAGACAATATCTCGACCTGAGTTAGACTATCCGTCTCTCTTTAAATAACATAGTTAGAAACGGGAAGTCTATTTCGCCGCGAGATACTGTTGCGCCCCTCTTGTGCTAGACCAGGGCAGATAGGTTATATTATATGTATATTATATAAATTAATTCGTTATACGATTGATAGCTAAAATCGGGCCATATTTTTTAAATATTATAATCAGTTTAGTTTCATGCTATTTATAAGTACATGAAATTATTTGTTATGTGTTGTTTGTTAAACTGACATAGTAACTTGTCTAGTGAAGCTAATTGGGAAGATTTTTTTCTGAAAACTTCCTTAAATCATATTTGAAACCAAGTAAAAAGTAATAATTATAAAGTGTAACAAAACAAATTAGAATAATTCACATCTTGGCAATATATACTACAATACTATGAGTAATAAGTAGGTTTCGCTGCAGGTTTGAATTTGTGACGTGCGCCTCGTATGCACATGCTAATGGCTCGAATTATAGCAGTGCATATTCTTGTTCTAAGCCAGCCCAGTACCGTACTTAGCGACTTATTCCAGCGGTCTGCGTTTTTGAAACCAAGTTGGGCACTTTAATGACTGATTTCGTGGTGTTGACAATGAATGTACAATTGTATCTGCTTAAATATTGTTGATTGAAAAGTGTGTGAAATGAAATCATGTTTGCTATTTTTTTTTGCCAGCAATACACTTCGTGGTACTTCTATCGTTGTAGCGATAGCGTCTCTATCATTTGATATGTGGAGGAAAGAGATACAAACAATACTAATTAATCACGATGGGAATTGCTGGTAAAGACGCCGTCAGATATATCGGAGCTGTGGAGGTGGTCACAAATATCTAAACATGCACGATCGCCTTGAGAATAGAGGCATTGGCTCACAGCTTCAATGTATATAATAGTGTCTGTATATACTGTTGCGTTTTTGTGATATTATTTAGAATTGACTGTTAATGGGCCTGATAAGATATTTGTAATAGCCCGTGATTAAATCACTATGGTGTAATAGAGTTATTTATTATATGTTGAAGTAATATACAATCTAGACTAGTTAATTATTATTGCTTTGTTGTTTATAAGGTGTTTTTGGAACAGATGCTGGAAATATATATGACAGTATTTAGACATGGCTATGTGAATATACAACAAAGAATTCCTGAATCCTGAAGGATCAGAAGAAATACTAATGGCGTCGTGTATTTTTTTTCTTAGGCAATTTTGAGTCATGTATTTACCTTCATGAGCGCTAGAAAAACTGTTCATGTGGCAACTTTAGTTAAGCCGGCAGAAACCGGCTTTTATGGACACTAGGCTACTGATAAATACTGTCATTATCATTGACAGTGTCTGACCTCTGAGTCTTGTCATTACAATTACGGATGTCTTTAAATATTACAAATTAAATACTGAATTGAACTAATAGTATTATTCAAACATTGAAATCTAATTCGTCCCATGTACCCGGTAGGTGAAAGTTATTCCAAAAATTGTCTTCAAGCATGGTTAGCGACGGATCATGTTCGCTGGAACTTATTTCCCTGACAAACCTTAGATTTTCCACCCATGACAGATCATTCTCGACGTTTTCGTTGTAAATTTCTTGAACATTTTTCCTTTTTTTAGGCTTTTTGGCGTTTTTTGGATAATTTTCCTTATTATCACTTATAATATTTTTAGAGTTAGTATATGAACTATCTACAGTTGCTGCTTTATTTTTCTTTGTTCTAATTCTTTTTTTATTGTTTTCTTTTTTGTTAATTACTTTATTTTCTGTTTTATTAGCATTTTCTTGACAATTAAGTTTGTTTCCTTGTTCTACATCTAATTTTGGATATGCAATAGTAGCCTGAGATTTAATAACTGGTAAAGGTATTTTTATATTATCATTACTGAGAATAACCATTTCAACTTCATTAGTTCCTTCTTTTTCTTTAGTAATATACTCAAAATTATCTAGTATACTTTGAGAACAAGTGTAATTATCAGACTCAGTGTGACATCGAAGCTGGTCTTGTAAGGTCATGTTTGAAATACCAGTATTAACATGTTCTACACAAATATTTCCTTTATTAGTAACTGTTACATTTTCAGTATCACTGTCAGCAGTTATGTCAATAACTTCAATATGTTTCTCGGCATTTCCACAGTATGTAGAGTTATCTTGTACTTGATATGTATTTACCGTGATAATCTGTCTATTGGATATATCAACTTTTTTGTTATTATCATCAGTAACATGGGTTAAGTTTATATCCTCAGCATAATTTAGACCAGGAATAATATTATCTTGCACCTGAGATGTAACTTCTGTGATAGTTTGTCTATTAGGTATATCAATTTTGTCAGTAACATGGGTTAAGTTTACATTCTCAGCATAATCTAATCCAGGGATAATATTATCTTGTAATTGAGGTGTATTTACTGTGATAGTTTGTCTATTACATATATCAGTAATATAGGTTAGGTTTATATCTGCAGCATAAGCATTTAGTCCAGGAATAATATTATCTTGTAATTGAGGTGTATTTACTGTCTGCCTATTGGGTATATCAACTTCTTTGTTATTATCGTCATCATCAGTAAGGGCTAAGTTTTCATCCTCAGCATAGTTTAGTTGGGAAATAATATGTCTGTCTTCATCAGGTAAAGAATAGACCTTCGAAGAAGATACAGTGAATTGAGTTGTGAATTGATTAAAAGAACTGGTATTATCGCGGATATCTTCGGTAAGAATTTTATTCATCAATCGAGTCAGTTTTTCTATTACCTGTAATAAATAAAGTTACTGACTGTAGAATGCAAGAAAGGTAAGAAAGAAATTACAGAGGCTGTGCGGAATTTAGCAGTTATATGTAAAAGTTGTAAGTCGCATTCATAGGGTAAGTTCAAGCATGGACATAATTTCTTAATGAACATAAACCTATATTATACAAAAGCTTAATGTTGTCAAAAATACAAGTATCACAGACAGTATTTGTTAAACTTCTTAAATATTAGGATTGCCTTTAATATTACTGTCAGACAATATTGTATGTAAATTCTTAAAAAAAAAAAAACATAAATACTTGCTTTTCGGTGAAGGAAAACATCGTGAGAAAACCGAACTAATCCCAATAAGTTAGTTTACCCTAAGGATTGGAAAGTTTGATGGCAGTCGCTTCCGTAAAACTTAGTGCCTACGCCAAATCCTGGGATTAGTTTCCAAGCGAACCCCAGGCTCCTGTGAGCCGTGGCATAATGCCGAGACAACTCGAGGAAGATGATGAAATCACTTAGAAAAACAAAATAAAATATTGGCCGCTAAGGTAAGTGAAATGGGCCTTCTTGGTGTTTGGATGTACAGTCGCCATCAAATATATCGGAGCGGTCAAGGTATTCAAAAATATCTGAACATTCACTTTATCGCCTTGAGGCACTGGTCCCGCCACGAGCTAGTAAGTTATGAGCTATCAGCTATTTCAAAGGACAAAGGATAATCGATCCCGTGTAAATAAAAGAGTCACATATGTCATAACCGGGCGATCGTAGTTTATCGCCGGGCGATGAGCT
Organism: Grapholita molesta; assembly: GCA_022674325.2. NCBI lineage: Eukaryota > Metazoa > Arthropoda > Insecta > Lepidoptera > Tortricidae > Grapholita > Grapholita molesta. Next base: position 16,397,303 of record CP053130.2, on the reverse strand, counting down.
ATAAATATATAGGTATCTCTCTCTTTTATTTACACGGGAGCGATTATCTTTTGTCCCTTGAAATAGCTCATAGCTTACTAGCTCTCGGAGGGACTATTGCCTGAGAATAGATGCGTTGTCCAGATACTTGTGACCATCTTGACCGCTCCGATATAACTGATGGTGAACATAGGCACCTGTAAAGCTCTGGCGTTGGTGGGTAGACACCGCAACTTTAGAGTGGCTATTTCTTGAAGGTAACCAGCAGCCGCTGTCGATGTTATGAGGTTGTTGTTGTATATGTGGTCATCCATCTTCATACTGATCTCTATCAGTCGCGTAGTCAATGCATTCTGAGGTATGACAAAAGTTAATGATAAAGCACCCAGGATAATACTGTCAATATCAAAACACGGCCATGTATGAGAGTCAGGATGGCGGGTACCTAAACGAATATTAACCTTTTGAACGCTTTTCCTCTCGCGTCAAAATGTGACGTTGACGTGTACGCCATGGTATGACTTGTGAAGAACAAATATAAACCTTATCTGTCAGCAGGACTATTGCTTTGACAGCGTCCGCCGTAGCCACTTTAGTGGTCGGTGGCGTGGCAGGCACGACATCACGCGACCATTCTAGTGGTGCTTGGCGTTCAAAAGGTTAAAGAAAGAAAGAAAAGCATTTATTCGTGGCACCAAAAAGTCAAACATTACAATGCAAAGGACAAGTACATTAAAACATCAGAGCCACGAAATGGTCCCGACTCAGCATTGTACTAGCCGGGGAGGCCAGCGCCGGTCTTCCGTCGGGCCCGCTTGCGAGTAACATCGCGGAGTGTGACACATACTTACTTACTACTTAAAATAAATTCAGATAAATATGGAAAAATATTAAATTAAACCTAATTTGTACTATTTATTATCTGTCTTAAAACTACCTATCTCGACGCCATTAAAGTTATTACACAATAAATATACCACCCGCCATTCTGCCTGGTACCGCGAACATCGAAGTTTGTTAATTTGAAAATGATTACAGAAACTAATTTCAACTCATCTATAATCAAAGCTGCAAGTCTAATATAGTCGGGTTTTTATAACTTCGGCGTTACCGCGAAAAACGTAAATTTCGGACGACTGTCTCTGTCACTCTCAAGACGCCTTAATTGGAGTAAAAGAGAAAAATTCTCGAAATATACGAACTTCGATGTTGGCGGTACCGGCCCTTGTCACAATATCTGTCACGTTCTAACAAGTATGCAGGTAGGTAGTATAAAATTGTATATCTATTCTTGCTGAGACCACTGTATTTCCCCGAATTCTGCGCCGCCCACTAATAATCTAAAATAATATTGGTAGTAGGTATCTACAGTGGCTTTTAGGCCTGTATGCTCAGCTATGAATTATAATATATTCGATTAATTGATATATGTTACACACGTTGTGTTATCATATCACTACATAGTATAAAACAAAGTCGCTTTCTCTGTCCCTATATCCCTATGCATCTATAATTTGAAAAAGAGTGAGATGCTAGTATTTCGTGCTGGTAATAAGACCTTGCCTATAGTTGAGCCGGTGACACTTGGCGGTGTGGCGTTAAACAGAGTGGCGACTTTCAAATACTTGGGACATGTAATAAATGAGAATATGAAGGATGATGCAGATATTGAAAGGGAACGCAGAGCACTGGCAGTAAGAGCTAATATGTTGATTCGCAGGTTTGCACGTTGTACGGTGGGAGTCAAGAAAACACTGTTCATGTCGTATTGCCAATCATTCTACACGTGCGGCCTGTGGATCAACTACACGAAGCGCACTTACAGTGCTCTGCGTGTCCAATTCAATAATGGGTTCAGGATGCTGGCATGTTTGCTGAAGCACGAATTGACGACTTCTATATATGAGAAAAAGAATCGCCTCAAGTGAGCCGCCTGCGGGCGAGCACCAACAGCTTGCTGACCGACATAGAGGACAGATGGGACTGTCCGTTTATCAGACACTGGGCCTCTTTCCATAGTCCAGTGTACCAAGATCCCAAATAAGGTGTTGATTTAATATTTATTTAGGTTAAGATGCACTGACATTAGTACCTAATATAAGTCTGTAACTAAAAACTATGGGCAAACTGGCCTGCAATAAAGAATTTTATTTTTATTTATTTATTAAATCTTTAATACTACGCAACGGATTTTGTTGCGGTTTTTTTAATAGATATAGAGAGAGCGATTGAAGAGGAAGGTTTATATGTATAATAACATATATAGTAACTTAATAAATAGTGAAAAAATAGGTACTAATATCAGCATCGCACCCGTGCGAAGCCGGGGCGGGTCGCTAGTTTAATATAAAGGCAAAATGTACCTCGTTGCTTTTATTTTTCCTCGGCCGCCTTCCCCGTGGCATATTGTTATATTTACAATACTTTATAACTGAAGAAATAGGTATAAAGACTATCATTTACTTATTAATTAGATTAATTAATTACGTACGTAATAGAATTCTAATTATTTGGAAAAGTTGTAAACGTCAAATTAAGATTATTTTTTAAACTAGTTTTCCCGCCTTAGCTTTACAAAAATCAAGATATTTGAGTGCATTCAGCCAAGTTTGAAACCAACCAAATTTGCCAGTTGCAGTAGAAATAATAATTCCTACTTTATTGGGGATTATATCGGGGAAAAATATTATACACCATGATTGTCTTAAGAATGATAATTATAAATACCTAACCTAAAAACGCCTTCGCTAGTCTATCTACTACTATTATAGTTTATTATGCCCGCCGGTATATTTTATCTAAATTTATTGTTAAATCCAAATCTCACTTAACAACAACAACCATTAAGTAACACTAACTGAAATCCTGTTTCAGGCGATAAATCTGTTTTATCACAAGCATGACATCCCGTATTTTTTAAATAACAGGAGATAATGCTATAACATAACGTTTTGATTTAACTTCAGTTCAGTCTGCGGCATGGGTGCCAACGACTGTTTTTAGTTATTTTTTTTCTAACATTTTAAAAATGCGTTTAGTTACACAGATCTTAGTTGTTTTGCTTGGGATCTGCGTTTGCGATGCTGGTTACGGCTTGTCTGAAGAAGATGCGTAAGTGTCACAGTCTTATTAAATACTTTTTAAATAGGTACTTAAAAAAAACTTGCAAAAAGTTCAGTCAAAAATAATAGTAAGTCTACAATTATAAACTATACTAATAAGTCTATAATAATATTTTTGTTAAACTAAATTGTTGTTTAAAGTAGTAAGTAAATCCAATATCAATTTCAGATCCTCAATAACCCTCAAATAGTGGGTTCCTGTAATTACTTTTAACCTAGAGTTATATTTATACAAAGCAGTTAATTATGTAGAAATAGTTATTTGTTATACAAGGGTGCAAAATTGTATTTTAACTGCGAGTGTGGGATTGAAACTCGAGCAATCGAATGGATTCTATAGTTTAACCACGAGCAAAGCGAGTGGTTTTAAAATAGAATCCTGAGCGTAGCGAGTGTTTCAATACACGAGAATTAAATTACAATTGCACCCGTGTGTAACACGAAACTTTTCCCCTCACTACAGCGAGGAAAGTGAAACATGCAAAAAATCGTTTTGAAATCGCATTGACTTTTTCTTTGCATTTAAATACATTCAACATTGTTACAAAAGGTGCCTTTATAGCTTGGTTAGCTTGTGGTGGCCAGTACGATTTTCGAATGTTCTACTTCGATTTTCAACTCGGTGCGTTAGCGAGGCTCGCCCGCGCCCGCCGCCGCCGCCGCGGGGGCAAGTGAGCTGTACTTCGCGAATTTAGACTTTAAAACCATAGCAATAAGAGCTATGAAAAGTCAACTTACTTTAATCACTAGTAGATAAAATGCGTTTTTACCGTCTCGTATTAAAGGATAAACAAGCGCTTTACGAGCTAGTGAGGGGAAAAAATAATTATTGGCGCGTGATACGTTGAAGAACAAAAGCTTTTAGACACTTATTTTTTACAGTCTTTCCGATGTAGAAGCACCCGCGTACGTTCCGGCGTATGCAAAAAACAAAAAGTTCAACTCGAGAACCGGCTACGGAACGAAAACTGGTTATACCGGCACCAAAACTGGGTACACCGGTACTAAAACTGGTTACGCTGGAACCAAAACTGGTTACGCTGGAACGAAAACTGGTTACGCTGGAACCAAAACTGGTTACAGCACAAAAACCGGATACGCTGGCACGAAAACGGGTTATACCGGTACAAAAACCGGATACAGTTCGGGATACTCGGAGTCTAGAACTTGGAACTCGGAATCAGGATCAGCGTGAGTTTTTTTTGATGATATGATATTTTTATTTTTAAAATACTTGTCAAATTTTTTTTTTTTATCTGTAGTAAATAGTAGTACTTGTAATATTGTAAATAAAGACTTAAAAAATATATACTTACTACTTGTAATGAATGGGTAATAGGCACCATCTTGTCCAGTTAAACAATAAAAAAATCTTTCATTTTAAAGTAAATAATAAATTGCGTAATTAAATATTATATTATTTATATTTAAATTAAGTGAATATATTTCAGTTTGGTAAGAAAATGTAACACTATTTACATATTATTGAATTCTATGCAGCAGTGCTACGACGTTGTATAGAAAAAAAAACTTAATTGAAGGACCGTGTCTATGTATTTGTGCAGAGAATTAATATGGAATTTATGTCAAAATTTTAATATGGAATGCCAACATTCGTGTATACACACGTTACTACTACATAGACGGTCTTTTAGCTAAGTTTTTTAGCTTTAGCATCATAGCTTGTAATCGTAGACTTTTTAATCTGATATTTGGCGAATTTAACCCTAGTTACTTAATTCTTGTATCTGAGTCATTGAAACGTTTAATAGAAAGCTGTCTCGTCTACTTTTTTTGTACTTTTTTGTATTAAAGTCGTTAAGTCGTTTAGTGGCAGTGAAAGGAAAATACTTTAGAAATCTTCTACTTTATTTAGAATGAAAATCTCTTGCTTACGGTTCTGATTCGCTTCTGTTTCTTTGATATGTCATTTAATAAATGGCTGATCTAAAATCGGTCGGGTTTAAACAGCCCACGGTGTATATTTACAGGGCTTTTATGGGGTGACTTGAACTTCAAGCAATAGATAGAATCATACCATTTTTGATAAATGTCATAGGGCGGTAACGGAATACAATATAAAAAAATGTATGAAAATTTTGGGCTACTTTTTCTCCTATCATGATTCTGCGTATATAAAGAAATCCAAATAAAAAAAGAAGTTGAGTGAACAACTTTCATAAAATGACTCAATAGTACCCCACACAAGGAACAAGACGGGCCGATAGTCTGATTAACGGCCCGGCCACGACAATGCGCGACTTGCGGCGCGGCAAGCGTTTTATCTGTTCGTTGCGTGGTCAAGACGCGCAATGCACTGCGGTTAGTTGGGGTCACACGCAATGAACAGATAAAACGCTTGCCGTGCCGCAATTCGCGCTATGTCGTGGCCGGGCCGTAAGGGCCTTTTAAGGGCCTACGCTAGCTGACGCAATTCCCGCCGCATGGCCATATAAATAATCCGATTGACTTTTATATGGGCACGCGGCCATCGTCCGCGCCAGCTAGCGGGCGCCCTAATAACTCATCATAGTTTTATGATATCCGTTTATGTGATGAATCTTATTTTATTCCAGCCCTTCGTACCAGGATCTGCAGCACAACGCCAACTACGTGTTTGCAGGTCAGTCACATGTCAAAATGCCGTATTTATAGGATTTTTAATCGGTTATCTATGATAACTTATCATAGATAACAAGCTTGAAATTTTCTATATTTTTTATAAGAATGAAATCCGAACCAGATTTTTTAAATGTTGTTTCTTACGGGAACTAGCTAATAATATCTGAAGCGCCCTGGTGGCCTAGCGGTACGAGCGTCCGACTCCCGGATAATCCAGAGGTCGTAGCTACCAATCATTTTTCGAAACTTATGTACGAGATATCCTTTTATATTTAAGAACAGTCAGCAGCAGAAGTGGCTAAGCGGTTGAAGTGCTCAAAATGAGGTCAACACATCTCTATTGTCAAGAGAATAAGAGCGCGTGTAGGTCGTTTTGAACACTTCACCAGCTCAGCCACTTCTGCAGCTGACTGTACGTAGATTTCGGTGAATGAAAACTTTTGAAAAAAAGGGCCGTTGTTAAGAGATATAATTTGTTTATATCAGTGCAGGCCTTTTTATGTATATTTCTCCGATTTAGTCAGGTCATCCTATTATTCTATTCATGCCGTGTGGTGCCGGCTGACTAGAATAGCACCACCATCTCCTCCCGCGGGTGTCGTAAGAACGAATAAAAAACCTACGGATGGGCCCACATTGAAACCCAATCTACAGTTACTGGGGTCGCCGGCTCGCCTACAAAACATGGCGGCTCTACTTCCCAAGATACTAGTCATATTTGGGGGAGGCGAGGCAGGCATATTCGTCCAGCAGTGAACGAATTAAATGATTCATGTCGAATCCAAACCACACAAAACTTATACCGAAGTATTTAATACAGATTCCACGAATTGAGCCAACAACTGAACCTAGCATTTATCTATAAGCGTGGGCGAGAAGCGGAAACCAAAATCCCAGCTCGCAATAGAAACGCACTGATAAAATAATGTGCCAATGTCACATGCACTTTGTGCACATGCAAGTGGGCCAGGGACAAATTGGAAATAGATTAACGTTTGATGCCTAGGCAGCGGAGGCTTACTATGTTATATGTTATACCGGGTGTACAATCCAAATGGGTCAGTATGGAGAAGTCGGAAACTATGAGAGATAGCGCGATCTGTTCTTAGGAACCATGACGTCGATTTTAAATTTAATAATACTTACATTTAAACTTTTTTTTTTAATCTCTCATACATAACCTATTATGGAGGAGGCCTATGTCGGTTGCTGGACATAGGCCTCCTCCAAAACGACGCACAATGACTGGTATTGCGCCACCAGCATCCAGTGGATTCCCGGTATCTTACCAGGTCGTCGGTCCACCTTGTGGGAGGTCTGCTCACGCTGCGCCTCCCGGTACCTGGTTGCCACTTAAGAACCTGGTTATTATCGGTCTACGTGCAATGTGCCCCGCCCACTGCTAATTAAGTTTAACGATCCGGAGGGCTATATCGACTTTGGTTCTGCTGCAAATGACATCATTATTAATATCTCTCTCCTTCTCTCTATCCGTGTGCAAAAGTAATATCTTCTCTGCTTTGATGCGGATCCATCGACTCTCTTGCACTGAAAGTTTTAACAATTATTTTTCATTTTATCACATCTTCAGGAATGTACCTATACCTACATATCATATTATAGTCACCGAGGTACTATTGGGCTTTAGTAGGTAGACTGAAACACCAAGACCCTCGAGTCGTATTTTGCCAAAGTTAAAAAAATACTCAAATCTGCCATAGTAGAATTAATTTGATCACTCATGTTACTTACTCTAATTCACTCACTCATTCTTTATCTATGAACCAAGTGGGAGGTTGTTCATTTCCGTTATAGACAATTTCACGTTACAAATAGGTACCTCTTTAGAGTATCCGTTTCCGTTTTACATAGAATTCGAATGTAACGGAATAAAAGTATGAACAATTTTTTGTATATTTTTTTCCTAAAATGATTTAAAAAGCTCTCAGAATGTCTACCATAGTTGACATTTTATCGTCTATCGCGCTATCTGTCACTTTCGCACTCATATACTTGTTGGAGCGTGAGAGGTATTGTGACAAGTGATAAGAACCCGACCATATTAGACTAGCAGGAGTCAGAAACTTGGCTCTCCATAAGATCTGACAAATAATTTTACATGATTTATGCCGCTGGATGTGGAAGGCGCAGTATCGGTCTTCTTGGGTCGTTTTGGGGGAGGCCTATGTCCAGCAGTGGACGTCTTTCGGCTGACACGATGATGATGATGATGATTTTGGTGGGATAAATTTTCTGCATCTATTTTAGTATATTAATTGTATAAAAGCGAGTAACTCACGTTTTATAAGTCGAATATTGCTCGATATGTTTCACTGCGTAACGAGGAGCATAATCATGAGCCATTCGCGTTGGCTAACCGACGCAGACTGCGTTTAACCGTGACTGTGGATGGTCTGTGCCCCCTAGTTGGAGAACTGTTTTGTTGCTTTTATACAATTAATATGTTTCAATCTCACGATAGTTTTGTGTTTAAAATCTATTTTAGTATTCAATAACTTACTTCCTTCCGTGTGTCCAGGTCCAAAATGCGAGCCGACGTGCAAGAACAATGGGATTTGCATAGACACCAACACGTGTCACTGTCCCGCCAACTTCCAGGGGAAGTACTGCGAGTTTGAGAAGAAGCCTTGCCTCTCCTATCCACCGCTGCCCATGAATTCCATGAGAAAATGCAATGACGAGTACGTAAGCAACACCCTGTATAGTTTACCTACCGGGGTTATAAAAAACGTGATACAAGATCGACAAGCCGGCATCTGGTCATGATTTGGAACCTTACTCACCATCAGGAACACAACGAAAGGTAGCATCAGTGCTATTATGGCTGTGGTCTTCTGTAAGGAGGAGGTACTTCCCCAGTTGGACTTCTCCAGACTCGAGCGTGATGGTACTTCGCTGTGTCCTACCTCTCATTGTTGGACGTAGTTTAAGGACATACCCGGGTCCAGAGGGTAACCTTTTTATTTTTATTTAATTTTACAAACTTGACCCCATAGTAAAAGATGTTTAAAATTATGAACAGATGCCGGTTTGATAATCTTGTATCACGTTTTTTATAATACCCAGTATATTATATTTGGATATTAGAATGACTCACGAAAGTTTAAATATTTTAGTTACCATTTTACAAAACGCACTTAGTAAGGCACAGTCAGATAACTCAGATAACTTACGTCCTTGTAAGGTCATTTGGTGCGACTTGTGATAAATCGGCCCACGCTTTTGGTACATACAATTAAATTAACCGATTTGATTTCTGAGCTACTTCGTACTTATAACAGTGACATTTTAATTTCATAAGGTTCGCACCGAGAAACGAGATCTTATAAATTTTTACTGTGACTAGGTACGAAGTGGCCCAAAAATGACCTATAAATACTTCCGACCCTGTGACACACCGTCGCTTCGCGGCGAACTATCTACAACCAAAGAATTATTGATTGAATAGATAGATATATACAGTCAGGTTAAAACATGCTTAGAGCTTTACATAAAAAGACTCGCTTACAACAAGATTAGATGATCAATGCTGTTTTCATAATTTCAACTGTCAAACACTACTCGGTTCTTCCAATCTCTTGCCGGACTTTGCAATTTCTTATTGAGATGGACCTGTTTTGCAGCTTCACACTGTGAACTACTAAAAGGTAGGTAATTGTTTTGCTTTTTCTGTTTTTTTTTTCAATTGGAATCCTTCGTTAATCTTAAAAACGTAAAAACAGATATAAATACTTAACACTTAAAAATATCGCGTTTACTACACATAGGTATTAACTACAAATAGAACGGGTCTATCATGAATGAATTCAAAGTTAATTATGAGTTCCGAGCTTTCGACGGAGGTACACATATCATGTATTGCGGATGGGATTAATTCGCAATAGAGCCGTTAATTATTTTTGTTAATATGTTTAAAAAAATGCGGGATTTGTACAATTATACTAAGACTCGAAATTTCCTTTAACTCCATTTCAGGATGTGCACTATTACCTGCTCTAAAGGCCACAAGTTTATCGACGGGAGCACGGTGGCCAACATGCGTTGTGCGGACGGCCAGTGGCAGCCGACCCGGGCGGACCTGACTTCTATCCCGGACTGCGAACCGGAGTGCAACCCGGCTTGCTTGAATGGGGGAGTGTGTCTGTCTGTCAATACTTGTCAGTGCCCGCAGGAGTATAGGGGGCCGCAGTGTCAGTACTGTGAGTATTAAATGCATAGGTATGTAATATGTAATATATTGGTAAGCTTCAACCTGGTGGCCATAACGATTGCAAGCCGCGAGTGCAACCCGGAGTGCTTAATTTTCTAAAAACAATCCTGGTATGTCCTTAAACTACGTTCAACAAAGAGAGGTAGGGCACGTCGAAGTACCATCACGCTTGAGTCTGGAGAAGACCAACTGGGGAAGTACCTCCTCCTTACAGAAGACCACAGCCACTGCTCCGGAGTTGCAGGCGTCCATAGGCTACGGTAACTGCTTACCATGAGATGGGCCGTATGCTTGTTTGCAACCGTCGTTGTAAATTTAAAAAAAAATAGAGAATGTGGGTAAAATCTTCATTCTTTTTACCTTTTTTCGGTAATGTGCCCATGTAAAATAAGCTTTATATCGACTACTTGATGTACAACTTGGTGGGCAGATTCCCTGAGTGTAAGTTATTAACGTAACTTTACATCACGAACGCGTTGGGGTTTCCCATATAAATATCATTATCACTTACGCGTTCGTAAACGGTTTTTTATGTCAAAAGAAACTTACACTAGAGCCTCAGTACACCTATGACATCTATCATTTCAGCAACCACGGCATGTGACTTCCGCAAATTAGCGTTCAATGGAAACTACAAATGCAAGGGCAACGACGAAGAGTTCTCCTGCCGTCTGAGCTGCCCACCAGGGGCTACGGCATCTTCCACTTTTGCTGATCAGTATACATGTCTCTACTCTACTGGACTCTACTCTCCACAGCCTATTCCGCACTGCGTGTTTAGTAAGTTACTTGTGTGTTTAGTTAGTAGCAAAGGTTCGTTTAAATTCAGAAATCTGTACTATAAAAACTGTTTCGGGTGAGCAACGTTCATTGACGTCGTCTTATACTTCTTAACTACGACTTAATTGAGATTCTTGACTTCAAAGGGGTGTGTTTACGAAGTGTGATAGTTTTGCCGTATTTTACCCCTTTAGAATAACATGCAAATGATAGCACATTGCGTGCAGAACCGATGGCCGGTGGGGCGGAAAAGTCCTGGAGTGGCGACCACGAACTGGAAGACGCACCGTAGATAGGCCTCCTACAAGGTAGACCGACGACGTAGCGTCGCGGGATGCCGCGGGATGTGGAAGGCGCAGGATCGGTCTTCTTGGGTCGTTTTGGGGGAGGCCTATGTCCAGTAGTGGACGTTTTTCGGCTGACATGATGATGATGATAGTTATCTTAATACATATATCCACATGCTTACTCTCAACTCATGTATGTTTCATATCTCATACAAGTTCCATAAAGCCCCATTTTACCAGGCAGGAACTTGTATACGATTTTCATTTCATTGCAGGCTATCGGCGTACGGCGAATTCAGTCGCTTTATATTACCCCGCAATGTAATGAAAATCGTATACAAGTTCTTGCATGGTCTAAATGGGGCTTAAGTCTGTATGTCAAATATGTGTCGGCGGTGTAATCGGTAGCCAGGCCATAAGATGTTCGAATTTCAATCTAGATTATCACATATTGGCTTCTATCAACGAGTATTTCAGAAGTTATGTTATGTACGAAATAACCGCTGAAAAAAAGTTAGAAAATCAGTATAGAAAATTAAGTTGTAAGAGAAGTCTCTAAATTCTCCAATGCACTTTATACCAACATGGTTACTATACCCTAATTCCACATGTCAGAATGCCTGTGCCCAGTGCTTTTGACTACGTGGTAGTATATTGACTAACATAATTAGGTAATTGGATATTCTTTTTATTGGACCCGGGTATGTCCTTAAACTACGTCCAACAATGAGAGGTAGGGCACAGCGATGACCATCACGCTTGAATCTGGAGCAGCCCAACTGGGGAAGTACCTCCTCCTTACAGAAGACCACAGCCATAATAGCACTGCTACCTTTCAGGTCTGTAGTGTTGTGTTTCTGATGGTAAGGTTCCCAGAGCTCCAACCCCCCTTGAAGGCCGGCAACGCGCTTGTGACTCCCCTGGTGTTGCGGGTGCCCATGAACGACGGTAATTGCTTACCACCAGGCAATCCGTCTGCTCGTTTGCCGCCTAAGTGATAAAAAAAAAATACAAAAAATCAACTATACTTTTAACAATTAAAGTTTACTAACATGTTGAATTTTATTTCCAGACGATGTCATTGTTGTGACTCCAAGCAACTACCATTCAGGATACAGCAGTGTAAGTATTTATATGATTTAAAATGTAGTTTCACTTACTTACTTACCTAGCCTAATCGAGTGTCCTAGTGCGAAACCTGGTTGTTGAAATCGAAGTCTAAAGCTATTACACAAAGGTACTGTCGCCATCAAATACGAGTATATCGGAGCTGTGGAGGTGTTCACAAAGATTGCGTCATGTAAGGTCGCTTCACCGATTTTGCGCATCGTCCGGCCATTCTTTAAGGCGGTTAAGTCATCCCGATTACTCCATAATTTTTTATCAGGTAGCCTAATATGCTCGGGTGTTTATCATTTGTCACAGTATCTGTCACTCTCCAATAAATATGTGAGTGAGAAAGTGACGGATAGCGTGATAGACGATAAAATGGCAACCATGCTAACCGTTCATCACACATGCCATAAAGCGTGCATTTTACGCAGGCATAGGGGACCTCTACATAGCCACGCTAGTTGTGACTCTTTAAAATGATAAATAGAGAAGGACAAATTGAGAAACAGTAATAATTTAGTTTATACTTGTGTACTACTGTTGCTTCCTCAAGTCCCGATCAATTCGTTATTATTTTGGAAAGCGAATTGTTGTGAAACTCACCGTTTTTCAGAGCTACTACGAAACCTACTACCACAACGGTAGCGAAAGTCAAAGCCAAGCCTCTGGCTACAGCCACAGTGGTCAGGCGGGCTACCAGATCAGCCACGGTGCTGAGAGGGTGGAGTACGGGAAGCAGGGAGCCGGCATCAAGGGTACTAATGTCCACATCGTTGTGCAAGACTTCACGCCCAAAGGTGGAACCTGCTTGACTTGGGCCGGCGTGCATTATAAGACGTTTGATGGGAAAATTTACAGGTAAACATTGTAGTGTATTTGGGCCATTTTATTTAAAGTTGTATATTCAACTCTTTTTTATTTGGATTTTTTGTGTGGTTTCTACTCAGAATCATGAGTTCTCTCGAGCCTTGTAGAAGAAAAAATGTGTCCTAAAATTTTCACACAGTTTTTATTACTTCCGTTCCGTTACCGCCATATGAAATATATGAAAAATACTAACGGAATGGCATAAAAAAGCTTGGGATCACTTTTTCACTTGGCAAAACTTTACATAAAATGGCCCGTTTTAACTTTGATCCGACTGTTTTTTTGTATCCTTAGCAATCTTTCTTTGTGACCCAATTATGATGGATTATTTGAATGGGGGTTATTGGCATGGGGTCCCATTTTAGTTCGGAACCAGCGATAAGCCTAAGCGGCGGCTAGAATGTACTGAAGTATTTTTCATATGTGCTTCGGTATATTTGTGAATGATATGGCCTGAACTATATCCTCGTAAGGCTCAATGTCCTATTTTTAGACCATCGAAATGTAGTCTTAACGGCCCATAAGATAAACTTTCTTAAACATGATTAGACCTTTTTCTGGAAGCGGAATATTCAAAATATGATGCCCTATTTTTAGGACATGGGTTATGATTCCACTTGTCCTAAACATGGATTGGGCCTTACGAAAATATGATAGATTTGGTTAAGATAATGTTTATGACTATTTTGGATGTGGCAAAGAATTTGGTCATCTTTGTTGACATATGACGCGAACTATACCTAAAGTCGGATATTTATCGTTAAAAATTGTATCTCTCAGTCTCCACCCTAACAGCGCTATTTCTGTGTTGTATACTTGTTGCAAATAGTTTTCTTTCTGACTAGTTTCGAGTCTCCATGCCAGCATGTCTTGGTGCAAGATACGAAAGAACACCAGTTCACAGTAGCTGTGAAGCAGAGCACTTGTCTGCGGAAAGACTACTGCCCATTGGAGCTGACCGTCTACTTGGAAGATAAACCTTATGTCCTTTCTGCTGGAGGTATGTCATCGTCATCAGTCATTGTGTCTAGCAGTGGACGTCTTTCAGTTCATCTGAAACATTTTGGAGAATGTGCACAGGAATTGCACGATTTAATTCCGCCATCTCCGTTCCACCACCGGACATCCAGACGAAGGGAGCGATTTCATCCTTACGTTGTGAATATTCCATTCATTCGCACGAAGCGATTCGTGTCTACCTTCCTAATGCGGACTGCTAAGGAACGGAATTGGCTCCCTTCGTCTGTATTCCCGGTAAGATATAATTTGGGTCTTTTCAAGGCAAGAGTAAATATTCTGTTACTGAAACAGCATGCTACACCCTAGACCTCGTCGTCACTTACCATCAGGTGCGACTGAGGTCAAACGCTGGTCAGTCTTTTATAAAAAAAAAAACACAAGTTTCCTCCTAGGATTTTCCCAATATAGGATCGTGCTCCATCTTCATCCAACAGTTACCCACGATCCTACCTACCCACACAATTAGAGAACCTATCACCCCAGCTGCTGTTAGTACAACATTGAGAAACACTTGAGTGATTTGCAAGTTTTTTCTATACAAAACTCATACACGGAAAACTCTCTGTGTAGCCTCCACATACAAACTCACTCGCAAATCGCAAGTGTGATATCAGTATACCTTAATATCGCCTTTAGTTAAAAATACCCTGCACCTATTAAATGTTTCCGTTTCTCCCGTAACTAGTTGAAAATGCGTTATGGCATTAAATCCGCAATTTGTATCTTCTTGCATTGTGATATAAAGATTATATAAATAAGTATCAGTTTTAGGTGGAAAAATGTGCAGCCAAAGTGTAGAAATCTGTGGCTCATTTAGTAGAGCGGCAAATTGGTATCTTCCGAGTCGCGAGTCTCAGTTTCGTTCGAAGCAGTAGATTTTTTGTTATAAGTTTAAACAAATACCTACCTAAAGAAAAAGTAACCGGCCGTAGCCAAAATGCGAAGCGATTGTAGAAACGCAATGGAAACGGAAAATAATGTATGGAAAATATTACGTGACCTGTCGTTCAATCTGTCTTTCCAATACAGTTTTTGGCCACAGCCCTGGGGCTGAACCTGGGTTTAGGTTATTTATATACATTGTGAAAAATGTTACCAAAATTCTTGTTTCAAGTTCACTCATGTTCAAAAGTACTTGTTTCAGAAGAAGAGGGCTCTGTGGTGTTCCGAAGCACGCGTCGCCTGATACCGATCCCCGCTTCTCTACCGGGAATCCGTGTCTCGATGCCGGGAGACTACGTCGTCGTTAACTTGGATGCTGTTGGTGTAGTCATCAAATGGGATACCAACGTAAGTGTATTCTTTCTAGCCACTTGACGATGTCTCTTGTAGTGTTCGGTATATTTATGCCAAGGTGACATTCCAGGTCGGATGATGATGATGATTGCGGTGAAAAGTTTGAGGTGAAAATCACTCCCGAATTTACGTGTACTTTTTAGTGCTGTCACGGAGATATGCTGCAGAAAGACCGAAATATCGAAACTAGAAGTAAACATTAACAAATTGTATTAAATTTTAATTTTACACTTTTATTACAGAACGTGGTCATTGTAGAAGGCTCGATACTTCTGTGGAACAACACACAGGGACTATGTGGCCGGTTAGATGGGAACCCGGAGAACGACTTCACGACCAAGGAGGGAACCATTGCCAAGACTAAAGCCGTGCTGGCTTCATCGTGGCAGGTTAAAAAAATCGGAGGCGAGTGTTCCGTAAAGCGGTCTATTGAAGTTACAATGTCATAGCTATTTAGCGTATCTCATCAGCTAAATTGGCTATTCTATTCTTTCTCCTTCAAGTGAAATAAAGGGATTTAGAGATTTGCAGTTTAGTTTATTGGCATTAAAGTTGAAAATTTCTTGTCTTCGCGTAAGGAGCAACAAGATTAGTTATTTTAGTTGACAATGTGTGAATTGATATTTAGATTTTTAAAGTGGTACAAATTCTGTAGAATATGGTATTGCCCGGTAAAATCTAAAAAAAATCCTGACTTCTGCACTTTCTAATTGACAGATATATGCGACAGTTCGCCAACGGAACCGAACGCCTGTGCCGCCAAATCTGAAGAAGAGAAGAGGAAAGCCCAGCAGTTCTGCACCAATGTGTTCATCAAAGAGAAGTTCAGGAAATGCTCTAGTGTAAGTTTCATTGCCTGTTTCCTATAATCTTCAACCTTATGCCCTTTCCTTATTAAAAATCGGTCTACCGTCTAACATGGAGGCGATAAGTTTCGGTAACTCAGATCCGCCATTGCTAACAGAAACAACAGAGAGGAGGAGATCAACACACGCATTCTAGTACAGTCCTCCATAAATAATCAGCTCTTAGTAACGGAAAGGGGTCTTTCGTAAGATTCAAGGACTTATCAAGAGAGATGATGGGTGGATGGATTCGAAGTGGGAACAGAAAACCCACAGAATTCGCTGGTTCATCACCATTGAAGAATTAGTGAGGGTATCAAGAGAGCGTTCATGGGACGACAGAATTGTAACTGTTCTGTGTCAGCCTTGGGAAGAGAGTGGGAAATCAGATCTGTTTTAGCTTCAAGCCAATAACTGGCATAAGGTTGTGCTGACTGGTACTGATGGCATGCCCTAGTTTCGGAAGTTTAGGTAAAGCCTTTTCGGATAACTGATTTAGATTCTTATAGTGTGGGTGCACAGATGACGAGCAGACGACTGCTAAACGCATCCGTGCTGCTCGGAAAGAAATATGACTTAAACTCTCACAATTTTCTCACAATCACAAATTAACTTCATTTCGTGTAAAGCAGGTTTAAAGGAAAGGTTTTACCTAGATTTTTGCCGACGTATTGGAAGGGCTGTGATTAACACGATTGCTCGCCTCCTGAGTCCGGACTCGGCCATGGAAGTCACAGCATTTCGTGTCCACTACAATTCGTGAGTCCAAAATTCATAAAAACTAGGTCCAGTGCCAAAATCAATCATTGGTTCGAGTTTTCAGAAACAATTTCTTTCGATTAATTGGAAGAAGCCATTTTGTACAGTACCTTCGTAGATATGATATTGTAACTTATCTTAATAGGTATAACTTTTTAACATGATCAATGTAATTTATAGGTAATGGACGTGACCCAGTTGCTGGAAACTTGCCAGTGGGACTACTGCGCCTGCACAGCTAGTCTTAGTGAGTTGTTATATTTTTTTATATAAAACCTAGCAAATCTTACTTATACTTATGGGTGTGGCCTGTGATAGGAGCAATAAATTTAACCATACACTGTGGAGTGTATGGTTAAATTTATTGCTCCTCAAAGTGAAAAATATTAGTTCAGCAACTTATGAAAATTGTTTCTATTTTGGTTTTTAAATTACTTCTGATTTTGTAAGAAGACGCAATGTACTGCGACATTTGTCATGATTGTAAGTTGACAGGCGATGCCAATGATACTGATATTAAGGTACATTGAAAATACTATGTAATTTGTATGAAAGAGAGAATAACTGTAGATAATTTAATTTTTGAAAATTGTAGAACTAAAGTTGTTCCGTTTGAGGAGTATAAAGTACTACACTTAAATTTATTGCTCCTATTACAGGCCACACCCGGTATATATATTTTTTTCACAAATTTAAGGTCTAAAAGTAAGTTGTTTGTAATTATATGTTTTTTTACTACATCAGGTCCAGAGGAGTGCGCATGCAACACAGTGTCCGTGTACGCAAAGGAGTGTCTACGCCTAGGAGTGAAGGAAATGAAAGACTGGAGAGACGCCGAGACTTGTCGTTAGTTGCTCTCTTTCATATTTGCTCTGTTTCGGTATTCAGCTCCTGACAAACCTGACCTCCTAGTATCATCATTAGTCGTTCCCCTGGTGAACATGAATCATAACATCATTTAAGACAAGGTTCCTTCATACGTTTCTATCCCTCGCCAAACGCATAACCTAGTGCAGTTTTAATTGTACGCTATTCGTAGCAAGCTACACAGTTTTAGTCCGAGGTTACTGCCAGCAGAAAGACCAATGCTTTTCATACTCCCAATGACTCTTTCGTCTTTTTAATATGTATGTACCGGACATAAACTATTCACAAGAATATATTTTGAAATATTTTGTAAACAAAGACGCACTTGAACAATAATAAAAAAAAAACTCACGCTTAAGAACGTATTGACTATTAACAAACCTCCTTCCAGCAATGAAATGTCCAGAAGGCAAAATCTACAAAGCCTGCGGCCCCGACGTCCAGCCCAGCTGTCAGTTCCCCAACCCCTCCCCACCCGACGCTAACACCTGCGTTGAAGGCTGCTTCTGCCCTGAAGGTCTGCTTCTAGAAGCTGGCAAGTGCGTGCCTAAAGAAGAGTGCCCTTGTCGGCTGAGGAACAAGAGTTTCAAGCCTGGGAAAACTGTGAAAAAGGATTGTAACACGTGGTAAGTTCAATAGCACGCGACTGCTTTCACATCCTTTTCTTGCACAGATAGCAGCCCTAAGCATATAAGGTGTTAACACATATGCATGCCCGTATAGGCAATCAAAGGCGTTCGGGCCGTTCAGGTATTGTATATGCTTGAGTAACCGGGTGGAGATCAAAGTAAGGACGGCAGCTAAAGAAGCCACCGGTTCAAATCTGGCCTAGGAAAAGTAACAAAGCCGCATGCCCTAAGGCCTAGGGCTTTGTCACTTTTTCTTTGTGTTGCTCTTCCTAGCTATTTACTCTCTTTTTCTGTGCAACTGCTTGTGTCCTGCAGAATTATTAGTAGGATCCGCTTCTGCCCTTAGCACTCTTGAGCAATATTTTCTGGCTACAATATACATGTTGACATACAATTTCTCAGTACATGCCAAGCCGGTGAATGGACATGCACGGCGATCCCCTGCGGCGCCCGCTGCGGCGCAGTCGGCGATCCTCACTACACGACCTTCGATGGACTGCGTTACGACTTCATGGGTCACTGCACCTACACACTTCTCCAGGCTGACAACGTGACGGTTGAGGTGGAGAATGTCGCCTGCTCCGGCAGTATTAGCGAGGTGATTATCACTTTAACTGGATAAACTGTTGTGCCATCGCCATCAGATATATCGGAGCTGTGGAAGTGGTCACAAATATCTGACATCCACTTTATCGCTTTGACGATAGTGGTGTTGTTCAGACATATGTGTCCATCTCTGAAATATTTGATGGCGACTGTACTACACTGGCGACTGCCGTGTGATGCCGGCTGACTAGAATAGCACCACCCCATCTCCTCCCGCGGGTGTCGTAAGAGGCAGCAAAGGGAAAAATCCTACGGAAGCGCAGCAGCGTCCGTCGAAACCCAATCTATAGCTATTGCGGTCGCCAACCCGCTTGCCAAGCGTGGCGACTACGGCAACTACTCCCAAGATGATATTTGTGAGAGGCTATGTCCAGCAGTGGACTACATATGGCTGAAATGTATGTATGTATGTATGTACTACACATTAAACGTTAGGCTATTTTACCTCTAAGAATCACTTGAACCCTGGGTGGCGGGTTAGCCGTTAACCTAGGTTTAAGCGCGGACTTAAACGATAACCGTTGTCTAACCCTGGGTGGGGAAATGGGCTTAAGTAGGTATACGAGTACCATTAATTGTTCCCAGGAAATGAACCTAGTGCCCTTCAAAGGTGAAGGCAAGCCGTCTTGCACAAAAGCCGTGTACCTCAAGTACAAAGGAGTGGACCTGCATATGAAGCAAGGGGGACTAGTGTTGGTCAACGGGAAGGAAGTGGCAACCCTGCCTGTCCATGTCGGGGAGGTGCTGATTAGGGCTGCTTCGTCGCTGTTTCTTATTGGTATGTAGCTTTTACATAACCTACTGCAAACAAGGCTTATTAACTATTTATATTAATATAATGGACACCTTTTACGAGTACGACATGACGATTACATCAAGACCATCTTAGAAGGAAGAGTAGAAGGAAAGAGGATGAGAGGAGACCCAGAAGAACATATATTGACCAAAGAAAAGGGAAAGTAAATGTCATGTCGTATCAGGATGTCAAGGAAAAGGCCCAGGACAGAACCGCATGGAAATTGCTCCACCGACAAGAGCCCAGCTCTTAAATTGAAAAAAAAAAACATCATGTCAGCCGAAAGACGTCCACTGCTGGACATAGGCCTCCCCAAAAGCGACCCAAAAAGACCGGTCCTGCGCCTTCCACATCCAGCGGAATCCCGCTACTTTCACCGGGTCATCGGTCCACCTTGTGGGAGGCCTACCTATCCTATTAACCGCTAACCGCCCGGAGACCTATAAAAAGGTCTCACATTAAATGCCATTTCGAATTTTAATTATGACAAACCATAGTTGCATTTGGTCTGGCAAGTTTTGATCTAGCGGCTAGAGGTTATTATAATTTTTTTTTCTATTATAAGAATAAAATTCAGGACAGAACAAAATAAAACTTATTTAAAATTAGAATAATACAAGAAAAGGAGTGTGACTGAAATGGCCTCCACTCCGCTTGTGCCAGGCGCCGTATGACCTCTGACGCTGATCTTCCGTGGAGACCCTTCTGCATTGAATCTTTAATAAATGATTTAAAAAAACTTACTAATTATTAAATTTAAATCAACCCCAAAACTTCAGTAGTAAATAATAATAATAAATCAGTACCTGACATTGTAATTTAATATGAAATATATGGCACAATAGTACATTACATCAGAGGCCGGGAAAATGAGTATTTCTGACCCACTGGTATATAGTGATACGAGGCTGGGAATCCGTTTTTACGACGAAACATGTATAGTGCTTTTCTCAAACATAGATTGAAATAAAGAATGCTTCAAAAATGAAATTTGCTAAATCACAACTATCATTAAAAATTAACATCAGCTGTTTGCTATGTCACCCGCCATCTTTACCTCTGTATGGATAATCGTCGAAAAAAAGTTACTTATTCCATTTTCGTCCCCTTCATTTGCCGCGCCCAACAAACCATACTTCCGAGTCTATTATAAGAAATTTAAAGATAATATTTCAGGGCATGTTTGAAAAAATATATTAAATCGATTACGGAAGACCAGCGCTGGTTACCACACCAGCTTCATGCTGAGTAGGGACCATTTCGTGACATATATCTTTTAATTTTTGTATCTTTCTGTCGTTTGTTATTTCTATGGTTCTATTTTTGTAAATATAGGATGTGGTTGTTACATGTTATAATTTTTCCAGTTCAATTACCCAATGGGATAGACTTATGGTGGGATGGCAACACGAGAGTCTTCGTCGATGTGCCACCGACTTTCCACGACAAAACCAAGGTATTTTTATTTTTTTACCGCATCGTTTATTTTTTTTAGATATTTAAAGGAGCGGGGAAATTGCAATTTAGTGGTGCAAGACATATATTTCATGCAAGATTTGACGTGAATGTTGTAGAATTCCAATCCACGATTTGAATAATGCAAAAGTTATTAATTTTGTATGTCTTTCCCGTACACGGAACAATGGTTTTCCGGACATTTGGGAGGCGTATGGGGAGCCGGAACGAGCCAACACGCAATCTTTCTCGACAATTTAAAGATATGTAAGGGGTACACTAAGCGGATGTTGCCCCTGTCCGGGTCATGGGACGTCCCTGCTGCTAGGGATATAAATAAAGATCTTTATCGATATATTTGGCCGTTCTGACTGTACCCGGACTCGGATATGTCCTTAAACTACGTCCAACAATGAGAGGTAGGGCACAGCGTTGACCATCACGCTTGAATCTGGGGCAGCCCAACTGGGGAAGTAGCTCCTCCTTACAGAAGACCACAGCCATAATAGCACTGCCACCTTTCAGGTATGTAGTGTTGTGTTCCTGATGGTGAGTAAGGTTCCCAGAGCTCCAACCCCCCTTAAAGGCCGGCAACGCGCTTGTGACTCCCCTGGTGTTGCGGTTGCCCATGGGCGACGGTAATTGCTTAACACCAGGCAATCCGTCTGCTCGTTTGCCGCCTATGCCATAAAAAAAAAAAAAGAACTACCTCGTTCATTACATTTTTTTTTTCTTAGTGTATTTTTAAATCATATCGACCGAGAAGGTTCCTTCATATAATGAACATCAAAATAAAATGTTTCAAAATATATCCTTGAGACCTTCTTGATATTTAAATATAATTCTTTAACCTTTTGAATGATTATGACAGTAATAATCCTCTATTTTACTCAGGGTCTTTGCGGCACTTTCAACTTGAACCAAAAAGACGACTTCCTCACACCAGAGGGCGACACCGAACAAACCGCCCTGGCCTTCGCCAACAAATGGAAGACGAGGGAACTGTGTGCAGACGTGGACCTGACTGAACCGGAGCATCCTTGCAAAGCCAATATTGAGAACAAGCAGACAGCTGAGAAGTATTGTACCAAGCTGATGAGCAAGTTATTTGAGCGTAAGTTTTTTTTTTGTCTTTTTCTTTTGTATAGAAAGCTGTCAAACATTCGATGACATACACATTTCAGCCGTATGCAGTCCACTGCTGGACATAGGTCTCCCACAAATATGACTTGTATCATCTTGGGAGTAGTTATCCATAGTCGCCACGCTTGGCGACCGCAGTAGCTGTTGATTGGGTTTCGACGAACACTGCTGCCCGTCCGTAGGATTTTCCCTTTGTCGCCTCTTACGACACCCGCGGGAGGAGATGGGGTGGTACTATTCTAGTCAGCCGGCATCACACGGCGCCATCAACATTCCATGAACCAATTGTTAATTGTATAGAAGCGGGTAGCTCACGTTTCACTCGGTAACGAGGAGCATAATCATGAGCCGTTTAATATGTTTGAGAGTCACGATGGTTTTGTGTTTAGAACCGATTGTTACACTGGTAAGTATTACTTACGTAAGACGATATAGGTGAAAAACTTAGGTAAAAGCACATGGTCTATGTCTATACTTTTAGGTATTTAAAAAAAGGTAAACATTCTTGACGTGTCTTTTTATTGAAAACCGCTTTTTAAAATACAGTGACTGTTACTTGCGAAAGCAAAATAATGTAAATAACCATATGAATCATAATTGTCACATACTTGTCATGATTTATTTTTCAAAACTGATTTTCAATAAAAACACATGTCAAGATTGTTTACCTTTTTTAACTACCTCACCTCTTTCTACCTCTACCACAGCGCTACATACCTGAAACGTAGCAGTACTATTATGGCTGTGGTCTTCTGTAAGGAGGAGGAACTTTCTCAGTTGTTATGCTCCAGACTCAAGCGTGATGGTACTTCGCTGTGCGCTATCTCTCATTGTTGGACGTAGTTTAAGGATATACCCGGGAACCTATACAAAAAAAAACTGATTTATCATTTCGTCCACAGCCTGCCACTGGCACGTGTCAGTGACCCCGTACTACGAAGAGTGTGTGTACGACATGTGCGCCTGCGCCGGCGACGTTTCCAAGTGCCTCTGCCCCATCCTCGGCGATTACGCCATGGCGTGCGCTAAGAGCGGCGTCAACATACAGTGGCGTTACAACGTTAAAGAGTGCGGTGAGTGTTGTATAATAGTCACTGAGGGTACAGCGAACTTCGAAGTTCGTATAATTCGAGCATCATTCTCTTTTACTCCAATTAAGGCGTCATGAGAGTGACAGAGACAATCGTCCGAAATTTACGAATAGTTTTTCGCGGTAGCGCCTCTGGAAACTATAAAGTAATATCCCGGTCGCGAGTTGCGTGTTAGAGAATGGAGAATATCGCGTTATGCGAATGTCGCGTATAATATTTTTGTTACGCCATGTCCGTCCGTCCAGGAGATGGCGATACGACTTGGACGCGTTCTGCGTAGAGTGGCGGGATCACACAAGTGACAGGGTTGAGTGGAGAAAAAGAGGGGAGGCCTTTGCCCAGCAGTGGGACACAAACATAGGCTAGTAAAAAAAATGTCAGCCTGGTTATTCGCGACAAAGCACAGTGATTGTATGGGGTGTCCTGAGATAAATTTTAAATGGGAGTCTTCTAACACCTTTTTTGATATATACTTACAAAGATTCGAAAAGGTTTGAAAATTAAAAAAAATAACGTAAATTTGTACGTTTGTACTATATGGAACTGAATAATGGCCTCTCTTGGACTACCTACTCTTATTGTCCTGAGCAGTCCCATTTATTTACTGTATGTTATAATATTTTACTAATATATGATACTGCTTGTTTTTAAAGAAGGAAAATAAAAATAGAAATGAAATGAAACTTTCTAATCTTGACCTGTTTGATTGGTACAGAATTATCGTGTACCGGCGGACAGGAATATACTGTGTGTGCTGACAGCTGTCAGCGTACGTGCTCGGACGTCGCGCTGTCGGTGCGCGGGCAGTGCAAGCCGTGCTGCGTCGAGGGATGCGCGTGCCCTGTTGGTCAGGTATGACTGTAGTGTGCTTCAGGGGTTTGATAACTTCATGTTGTAGCGGCAGGCAGGAATATACTGTGTGTGCTGACAGCTGTCAACGTACGTGCTCGGACGTCGCGCTGTCGGTGCGTGGGCAGTGCAAGCCGTGCTGCGTTGAGGGATGCGCGTGCCCTGTTGGTCAGGTATGACTGTAGTGTGCTTCAGGGGTTTGGTAACTTTATGTTGTAGCGGTAGGCAGGAATATACTGTGTGTGCTGACAGCTGTCAACGAACGTGCTCGGACGTTGCGCTGTCGGTGCGCGGGCAGTGCAAGCCGTGCTGCGTCGAGGGATGCGCGTGCCCTGTTGGTCAGGTATGACTGTAGTGTGCTTCAGGGGTTTGGTAACTTAATGTTGTAGCGGCAGGCAGGATTATACTGTGTGTGCTGACAGCTGTCAACGAACGTGCTCAGACGTCGCGCTGTCGGTGCGCGGGCAGTGCAAGCCGTGCTGCGTTGAGGGATGCGCGTGCCCTGTTGGTCAGGTATGACTGTAGTGTGCTTCAGGGGTTTGGTAACTTTATGTTGTAGCGGTAGGCAGGAATATACTGCGTGTGCTGACAACTGTCAACGAACGTGCTCGGACGTCGCGCTGTCGGTGCGTGGGCAGTGCAAGCCGTGCTGCGTTGAGGGATGCGCGTGCCCTGTTGGTCAGGTATGACTGTAGTGTGCTTCAGGGGTTTGATAACTTAATGTTGTAGCGGTAGGCAGGAATATACTGCGTGTGCTGACAGCTGTCAACGAACGTGCTCGGACGTCGCGCTGTCGGTGCGTGGGCAGTGCAAGCCGTGCTGCGTTGAGGGATGCGCGTGCCCTGTTGGTCAGGTATGACTGTAGTGTGCTTCAGGGGTTTGATAACTTTATGTTGTAGCGGTAGGCAGGAATATACCGTGTGTGCTGACAGCTGTCAACGAACGTGCTCGGACGTCGCGCTGTCGGTGCGTGGGCAGTGCAAGCCGTGCTGCGTTGAGGGATGCGCGTGCCCTGTTGGTCAGGTATGACTGTAGTGTGCTTCAGGGGTTTGATAACTTAATCTGATAACGGTAGGCAGGAATATACTGTGTGTGCTGACAGCTGTCAACGAACGTGCTCGGACGTCGCGCTGTCGGTGCGTGGGCAGTGCAAGCCGTGCTGCGTTGAGGGATGCGCGTGCCCTGTTGGTCAGGTATGACTGTAGGGTGCTTCAAGGGTTTGATAACTTAATCTTGTAGCGGTAGGCAGGAATATATTGCGTGTGCTGACAGCTGTCAACGTACGTATTCGGACGTCGCGCTGTCAGTGCGCGGGCAGTGCAAGCCGTGCTGCGTTGAGGGATGCGCGTGCCCTGTTGGTCAGGTATGACTGTAGTGTGCTTCAGGGGTTTGGTAACTTTATGTTGTAGCGGTAGGCAGGAATATACTGCGTATGCTGACAGCTGTCAACGAACGTGCTCGGACGTCGCGCTGTCGGTGCGCGGGCAGTGCAAGCCGTGCTGCGTTGAGGGATGCGCGTGCCCTGTTGGTCAGGTATGACTGTAGTGTGCTTCAGGGGTTTGATAACTTAATCTTGTAGCGGTAGGCAGGAATATACTGTGTGTGCTGACAGCTGTCAACGAACGTGCTCGGACGTCGCGCTGTCGGTGCGTGGGCAGTGCAAGCCGTGCTGTATTGAGGGATGCGCGTGCCCTGTTGATCAGGTATGACTGTAGTGTGCTTCAGGGGTTTGGTAACTTAATGTTGAAGCGGTAGGCAGGAATATACTGTGTGTGCTGACAGCTTTATGCATGTGTACGTAGGTCTATTTTGCTTTGTAGTCCGTGACATAGATATCAATCTTTGCCGTTGGACCTGCGGTGCTGATATATGTATTAGTCTTTGGCGTGAAAAAGGGTAAAGATGAATATTGAAAATCGGAACGTATGCTTGTAAAAATGTATTTTCACCAAAAAATATTATGTTATTAAGTATTGTTAAAACGGAAAAAACTCCTTCATTGATAGTTTACTGCCCATCTAAATGGTATATTTATCTCGTGCAGGTGTTGGATAACAACAATGTGTGTGTGCCGGTGGGCCTGTGCCCCTGCAACCACAAGGGTATGCAGTTCGATTCCGGGTATAAGGAAGTAAGGGCTGGACGCAGGGAGAGGGAGCTTTGGTAAGATTTTTAAACCCACTGTTAGACTTTTTTTTTGTCGCTGGGAAAATGCGTTTACGCATCCCCCCCGGAGCCTGGGGTAGGCCCAGTATGGTAGTGAGGGGGTTTGTGGGACTCTCTCCTCGCTGCTCCTCTTGCTAGCCAAGAGGTGTGGAGAATACCTACTAAAAATCCAGCGGCGACGTCCGCATTGCCGTATGCCCATTACCCTGGTTTCTAGGAAAATAATAGTATACGGTGTTAAGTTACGTGGTTTAGGTACTAGCGAGAGCTTAGCGAGTCATCGAGCAGTATTAAATATTTTTACGCGAAATTACGTCTATAGCTACGTACTTTGACCAAGAAATTAAATAAAATATTACAAGACATTCTTACACAAATTGACTGAGCCCCACGGTAAGCTCAGGAAGGCTTGTGTTGTGGGAGTTGCCGACGATATATAAATAATAGACAAATACTTAAAGACATAGAAAACAAATAATATATTTTTTTTTTTTTTTTTTAGTTTATTTTTCTAAGTAGTTCACAAACAGTTTACAAAAAAACAAATTTCCCGCCAAACTGTCAAAACAGTTTGTTGGCGAGGCTGCGCTCATTTTATACAAAATGGAATATGATTATGAATACTAAAATTTATTATGCTTATATGATATGTTAGTCAGATATCTAACATGCAAAAGTCCTACTTATTACAAAACAATAAAAAATAACAAGAGAGCTATCGATACAGTTTATCAGTTATTTAGTTATTCTCAAGCAAAGAAAATAAATAAGACAGGTATAGTTAAATGGGGCAGATTTAAGGTAACTTATCTAACAATTCCTTTCTTAACCTATTCTTTAATACTGTTATGCTACACTTTTTTTCTTGCCGTAGCCAATCATATTCATTATATATTTTTGGCACAATAAATGTATTTGTTCTTCTACCGTAATAATTTTTAACATAACTTTGTTTATATTTATTCATTCTAACATTTCTTGTTCTATATTTACTCTGTTTTAAGACTTTAAATGTATTAGTATAATAATTTTCTACAGCTATCAAATATTGCACCCTCTGATTTATAGGTAGAATTTTACATATTTTAAACAACTTGTCGTAATTACCTCTGTGAATATTTTTAATTTTCTTACTAAGTAGGTACTTTAAAGATCTTAATTGTAGTTTTTTAATTTCATCTAGATATGTTTGGAAGGTTCGTCCGTATACACCAAGGCCGTAACTGACAACTGAATCTGCCAACGCATAATAGACTACCCGCATAGTTTGTTTACTTACCAATCCATTTAAGCGATATAATTTGCCCAACACCGAGCGAAGTTTAGAACAAACTATTGTGACGTGTGATTTCCAGTTAAAGTTATTATCAATGTGCATGCCTAGGTACCTATATGTACTAACGTACTCTAGCGGTTCACAGTTACAATCGTCAGTACTTTGGTGGTGCAAACAGTCGTACCCATGGCCCACCACTTTGACAGTGTCGTAATCAACAATTTTCGCGCTTCGGTTGTATGGGGAGTATATATGCATACATTTTGTTTTTGTTAGGTTGATGATTATTCCGTTATCATGAGCCCACTTAGTTACATTGTCAAGGTCACTCTGAATACATCCTCGGGCTCGCGATAAATCTTTGTCTGCGTACAATAGGCACATATCGTCCGCATACATAAATACTTTACATTTGTGGACGACATTCACAACACTGTTAACTAGCATTACGTAGCCGACAGGGCCGTACACACTGCCGGTCGGCACCCCGAGCGTGACGTTACACTCCGCGCCCGTGGTGCCGGCGACACTCGTGCGTATGGTCCTGCCCGCTAGGTAGCTGCGGAACCAGTCGTTGATGGGGCCAGCTATGCCACACTCTCTCATTGCTTGAAGCAGCACCTCGTGGTCCAGGGTATCAAACGCTTTTTTATAATCAATAAACAAAGCGAGAACTTGTTTACCTTCATTAAGCTGGTTGTTAATTTCGTCTGAGAATTGTGCCAAAGCTGTCCCCGTACTTCGACCCCTCCTGAACCCGTGCTGTACATCCGTAAGTATGTTGTGTTTCTCCAAAAAACCCGAAATCTGTCCTATAATTACCTTCTCGACAATTTTGTTTATAACTGATAAGATTGCAATAGGTCTATAATTCGTGTATTCTAAATGGCTTCCGCTTTTAAATATAGGTCTAATTATCGACTTTTTCAGATTTTCCGGATAAACACCTTTTGACACGCACATGTTGACAAAGTTGGCCAGGACTGGACATAGTTGATTTTTAATATATTTGATGTCTTGTACTCTAATTTGGTCAATACCTGGTGCCTTGTTGGAGCTTAATCCGTTTACAATTTTTTCTATGTCGCTGGCCGAAACTTTGTTATACCTAAAAGACACATCAATTTTTTTGACATACGAATTACGATCTAAAAATGTAAAAGTACATATGTGTTTTATATTCAAAATTTCCCTGGTAAATGTTTCGGAAAACCTACTACAAATATTATAAATACTATCTACTTTTCCCAAATATCTCAAAACAACTTCATCTACATTTAATTTTAATCGCCCTAGCCAATTATTGACGGTAGACCAAATTTTTTTGTAGTCATTTTGACAGTTTTTTATTTCTTGACAGTTTTTTATATGTGGTCATCTTACAAATAAATATCCTTACTGGAATTAACAAGTGGTACAAATAAACAAAATCAAAATTTGGGCCAAACGTTTCGTTTAACGGCGAAATTGTGCACTCACTTAAAATTTAATATCGCACCTTACATTTAAGTACCTAGTACCTAGTTACTAGGGATGTTATGGATATATAATTTCGGATCCGGATATGGATATTGGTAAAATATAATATCGGTTTCGGTTACGGTTATGGATATTAAATTATTTCGGATTATCCGATAGTTTCGGTTACGGATATGGATATCCATAACAACACTGGTCTGCCGGCCATTTACTATAAAGTATAACCCGTACGAATTAGCTGTGCACCTCGCGCTGTGACGTCATTAGGTAGCGGGAGAGGTGTCGCATTCCAGCGGAGTGCACAGTTAATTCGTACGAGTGTAGTATTTAGTTAGACTCCGCCCTATCCGAATATCCACAACTTTTATTTCGGATTCGGTTACGGTTACGGATATTTTTTTATTTCGGATATCCGATAGTTTCGGTTACGGATATGGATATCCATAACAACACTGCTAGTTACTTAACTACTAACTACAGTGCTTCTTTATTAGCACTTTTTTTACTTTACTCTTGAAAACGTTTTTGCTGCTATATTTGAACCCAGGATCGAACTTAGAGCATAGCATAGACACAAATAATCTGGCTACTATTTTACTATTTCTTACTGTTAATGATTTTTTTCCTTCTAGCACTTGCATTGGAGCTCGCTGGGAATGCGTGCCGGCCACAGCTCAAGACATCCAGAACTACCCTCCGGCCGAAGACCTGCGTAGCAACTGCAGCGCTGCCAATCACATGGAGTTCACCACTTGCGAAGTCGCCGAGCCTCTAACCTGCAAGGTGATTTGTACTTTATGTGCTAAGACTTAAAGTTGCGTTTACTTGTGTAGTCGAAAACTCGTGGTCATTTACGTTGTGAATATTCCATCCATTCGCATGAAGCGATTCGCTTCTAAATCCGTAAAGGTGGTTTTCCATCGGCTAGACGAAGAGAGACGATTCTATTTATTTGTACGCAAGTTTAAGTCTTCTTGACGTATCTTTAGAGCGTTTATTGCGAAGACACATTTTTTCGCGGATAAAACTGTGTCCTTGCAAAAATTAATTGCACAGTTAAATTTTGCGTACAAATAAATAAAATCTTCCCTCCTCGTCTCGCCAGTGAAAAACCACCTTTATGCGGACTGCTACGGAATGCAATTCGCTTCCTTCGTCTGTATTTCCGGAAAGATATACCTAATTTGAATCTTTTTAAGGCAAGAGTGAATAGGTTTGTAACTGAACCAGCGTGCTACACCCTCGACCTCATCGACACTTACCATCAGGTGTGACAGGTAAAACGCTGGTCGGTCTTAAAAACAGAAAACCTACCAGTCACGGATGTCTACTGGAAAAAGGTCTTCCCTATAGATCGCCTCACTGACTCCCAATATACGATGTCACCCGTCCAATAAAGATTAAATAAATAAATACATTTTATTTTTAGAATATGCACTTACCGCCATCCACAACCACCAAAGAGTGTCGCCCGGGCTGCCAATGCAAGAAGGGTTATGTGTTAGACGCGAGCAGCAACAAGTGCGTGCTGGCGACCGAGTGCCCCTGTCATCATGGCGGCCGGAGCTTCCCCGACGGTCACGAGATGCAGGAGGAGTGCAATAAATGGTAAGTTTAACGGTTTTTTTTTATGACAAAGGTGGCAAACGAACAGACGGATTGCCTGATTGTAAGCAATTACCGTCGCCCATGGGCACTCGCAACACCAAGGGAGTCACAAGCGCGTTGCCGACCTATAAGTGTGTTGGAGCTCTGGGAACCTTATTCACCATCAGGAACACAACACTACATACCTGAAAGGTAGCAGTGCTATTATGGCTGTGGTCTTCTGTAAGGAGGAGGTACTTCCCCAGTTGGGCTGCTCTAGATTCAAGCGTGATGGTACTTCGCTGTGCCCTACCTCTCATTGTTGGACGTAGTTTAAGGACATACCCGGGTCCAAAAGTCCGGGGTTAGGCAGTTGCAATTAGCTATCGCCAATAGTTCATCGCTGACTCCATCTACTCCACTATTTTTTATCCAGCCACCATACTTTAAGACGGGCATGGCTGGCCGACGAAGCGAGGAAAAGCTAGTAATAAAACAAATAACATAAAACCTAACCTAACGATATACCTACTACAACGACATATAATTACGATTATATTTTATGCATTTTTTATATATTAAAAAAAAACAGTTGGAGGCGCGGGGTATCGATCCCCGTACCTCTCGCATGCTAAGCGAGCGCTCTACCATCTGAGCTACGCCCCCGTTGGTATCTTACTCGAAATATCGCACCACTATCAGCACTTTAAACTACTTTATTATTAACATCTATTTGCTTCTCTTTCGCTCTAATATGCAAGAGCGATAAAGACCCAGATAGTTAATTTCCGAACTTATGTTACGCCCCAGGCTATTCGCACTTTCTGACATAAAATGCTCCAGTTACAAAAGTCATATGATCAATATAAGTTTTTAAGTAATAAACTTTATGGACTTGCGCTGTTAGGTGACAGTTCAATGACAGCGAATGCTGACTTATCACCTTTTGTATCTAAACGTGACATACTCCTTGGAATATATATGTGCGTAACGTTGCACCTTTCACTTTTACTCTAGTTTTGGAATGCGTTGTGTATTTGTCCATAAATATTTGGAAAATTCTCAAAACGTGCCCTTTTTTATTATTATTAAAAACAAAGATTGTAGCCTTAATATAATTACTAAGAAAATCATTCAGTTTTTAAATACAACATACGTACTTATTACATGCGCTTACATGTTATAATTAAGACGTCATAGCAAATTCATAGACTAAAAAAGTGTATACTTATTATTGCTCTAGACTGTACAAAAGTGGTATCAAGATATTTACGTAATTAATTAAAGACTCCTTATACTCCTATTTATATAACTTTTATTATCTTCTATTTTAGGTAACACAATCGCCACTAGGTACTAAACAAACAAACTGTTATTGTAAATAATATGATGTTTACTCGTAGATTAGGTTATCTGTCTAGTTATTAGTTGAAAATTACCTAGGCATTAATAGTACATTGTGCAACGAGGATGGTAAGTAAGGTATAGTAAACGCGAGTCTATTAGAAGCCCGACGACGAAGTCGGAGGGCTTTTAATGACTCAAGTTTGTTATACACTTACCACCCGTGGTACACACAATGTTTTTCATCACATTTGCGAGGAAATAAAATAAATTCGTTGGTAAAATATTAGTTAGTACTTATGTAGGCTTAAAATCAAAATACACTTTGAAAACTACAATTAGACCTCATCCACTAAAAAAGATTGTCAACAATGTCAACTTTTTTCAAACTCTTCCACAGATAATGTTAACAACTGCGTTTTGTTTTCGAATTTGACAGATCATCCTGCCAAATAGTATCAAATTATCAAAATCAAATATAAAACAAATATTTTTAATAAATACTAAACATTCAATTGCAGTCAAATTGAATATAAAAATATGTTTTATACATATTAAAAGTTGGTTGTAGCAAACTTTTGTAGATATGAAATACACCTTGGCTGTTTGGAAACATCCTCAGTCCGAAGTGAAGTATGAGTTCTATTTATTTTTAAAACTAAACTTAACAGCCCGTGTGAGCTAAATCGGCTATAACTGCTTTGTAGTCTCGCAAGTAACAACGCCATTGACGAGCAAGTGTGATGAAAATTAACATGTATTCTGTACATCATATAGCTTTGTGTGAGGAATATAGGTGTGTTTTTATCATTATATTTTCCGCTATACAGATATTTCGCGTGTTTATTCAGCAGTTGTGCCCACAATCACCAAATCATAATTTGTCGCCTATTGTATTTGTATGTAGTTTATGATAAGTCAATAATCTGTACTTCTATACTAATATTATAGATGCGAAAGTAACTCTCTGTCTGTCTGTCTGTTACCTCTTTACGTTTAACCTCTGAACCAATTGGGATGAAATTTTTTATGCGAGAGTTTGAGCTACGAGAAAGGATATAGGATAATTTTTATCCCGCAACCATACTTTAAATACGGGCCCGGAAAAAGTTGAATATATGTATATATATATATGTCATCTTCCTCGCTTTGTCCCGGCATTTTCCAAGGCTCATAGGAGCCTGGGGTCCGCTTGGCAACTAATCCCAGGATTTGGCGTAGGCACTAATTTTACGAAAGCGACTGCCATCTGACCTTCCAACCCAGAGGGTAAACTAGGCCTTATTGGAATTAGTCCGGTTTCCTCACGATGTTTTCCTTCACCGAAAAGCGACTGCTAAATATCAAGTGATATTTGGCACATAAGTTCCGAAAAACTCATTGGTACAGTCAGCAGCAAAAGTGGCTAAGCGTTTGAAGTGTTCAAAATGACCTACACGCAGTCTTAATCTCTTGACAATAGAGATGTGTTGACCTCATTTTGAACACCTCAAACGCTTAGTCACTTCTGATGCTGACTGTACGAGCCGGGGTTTGAAATATATGTATACATATATATATATATGTATACATATATTATACATATATATATATATATAGGTATTTGGACCCGGGTATGTCCTTAAACTACGTCCGACCATGAGAGGTAGGGCACAGCGAAGTACAGTACCATCACGCTCGAGTCTGGAGAAGCCCAACTGGGGAAGTACCTCCTCCTTACAGAAGACCACAGCCATAATAGCACTGCTACCTTTTAGGTATGTAGTGGTGTGTTCCTGATGGTGAGTAAGGTTCCCAGAGCTCCAACCCCCCTTAAAGGTCGGCAACGCGCTTGTGACTCCCCTGATGTTGCGGGTACCCATGGGCGACGGTAATTGCTTACCAAGGGCAATCCGTCTGCTTGTTTGCCACCTTATGTCATAAAAAAAAAAAATATATATATATATATTTCAGTTGAATGATTTTTAGTACTCTTGGTATTATTGGCGTCTTCATCATCAGTACCTTACTATCAATAAACTAGAATTTTGTTAAATGCTTAAAAATGACTTTGTTAGGGTTAAATTATGTTAGTATAATATCTGATTAGACTTTTCGCTGTCAAATTTTAAAGGCGGGTTAGACCACGATAATGTTTGATAGCTCTGACTGGTTCTGAAATTTTAAACTTTTGATTCTGACTGAACTGAAGAAATGGTATTTTAGAAACATCAATGATAGAACGAAAATACTAGATATAATCGATATTTAAATCGAAAGAAAAATAGAAAAAATTGACTCGCAGCGGGACTTGAACCCACAACCACAGTATCACTAGCCCAGTCGAGTCTCGTCGATTTAAATATCGATGATATTTGCTAGCAGACGTTTCTGCTTAATGTATACCTATAACAATTTACTAAATATAATCTTATTTATTTTTTGTTTAGTAAATGTACAAATGGGAATTGGGTGTGCACCGAGCTGCAGTGCCCGGGCATCTGTTCCGCATGGGGCGACTCGCATGTGACAACCTTTGACGGCAGAGATTATGAGTTCGAGGGAGTCTGCACGTATCTGCTGGCTAAGGGAAGTGCTGATGCGACTGACGGGTTTGAAGTTCAAATTCAGGTGAGTCATAACTGAACATAAAACTGTCGCGAGTTTGAACCATTTTTGTAATTGTATAGAAGTGGGTAACTCACGTTTTATAAGTCGAATATCACTTGACATGTGACACTGATCGACGAAGCCAACTTCATTTAGGACAATATCCGACTTATAAAACGTGAGTTACCCGCTTCTATACAATTTATATACATACATACATTTCAGCCGTATGGAGTCCACTGCTGGACATAGGCCTCCCACAAATATGAATTGTATCATCTTGGGGGTAGTTGCCATAGTCACCACGCTAGGCGGGTTGGCGACCGCAGTAGCTGTAGATTGGGTTTCGACGGACGCTGCTGCCCGTCCATAGGATTTTTCCCTTTGTCGCCTCTTACGACACCCGCGGGAGGAGATGGGGTGGTGCTATTCTAGTCAGCCGGCATCACACGGCCCAATAATTAATATAACCGGACATATTTAAGATATATGTAAGTAGGTTACACTCCCACTTGGCCACTTTTCAAGAACTGGCCACCTTGTACTAAAAATGAATTCTGTTAATCTACAAATAGAACACATTTTTAATGGGATTTCAATTATTGGCCACCTTTTAATAACTGGCCACTTCACATTAAAATGAATTCTAATCGCATATAAACAGAGTTCATTTTTATGTCTTTAGTGTAAGTGCGTAGTATAATGTTAGTTAGGGTGACCAGTTACTAGCTAATTATTATTTATAGTCGTAGGGCAAAATAGTATATTTCGATGCTAGTAAAAAAATATTTCGGCGAGGGTGACAATCACCCGAGTCTTACACGTGTATCGAACCTAATTTTTCATAACAAGTTCCTTAAAAAGTGAAATTTACGCACGCTTCGCAAAGTGCCCTTTTCACGCACTAGTTAGGAAAAGGAAATTTACAGGTGTGAAGTAGGTAGGCAGGTAACAAGTGTGAAGCACAATATCTATATATACCTGTTTTTGTTAAAAAATATATTAAAATTTCGTTGTTTCATGTCTAGAATGCCCCGTGCGGTACGACCGGCGCGACTTGCTCGAAGTCGGTCACCCTGAAAGTAGGGTACGGGAACAATGAGGAAATTGTCGAGCTAACTAAAGATGCACCTTTACCCGACCTTTCCAAACTGGAGAGGTAAGTTTTTTTATATACATCCATAAACAAACATTTTATTCATTACTAGCGGCGCCTCGCGGTGTTACCCGCGGTTTATTTAGTGAAAATAAATTTTGCGGGTAATAAAACGTAGCCTATTAATCCAGGGTGTCAGCTAACTCCATACCAAATTTTATTAAAATCGCTCCAGCCGTTTAGACTTGAAGAAGTAAGAAACACACACTCTCACACTCAAAAACTTTCGCCTTTATGATATTAGTGTAGCTTAGTAAATTTTTAAACATTAAACGTACAGGTAACTCTGAAGGTTGGAAAGTAAAACCTAGGTATTATATTGATAAGTATAACAGTCCGCGAAATGAACTTATGCGAAAAAATCGATTAGGAAGTGATAATAGATATTACAATCTTCGGAGATGTTTTAGAGAATCATGTGGCCTATATTTGCACTCTTTCATATTGTAATTATTTCTAGAATCAAGCTGAGAGTCGCTGGCATCTACGTGTTTTTGGACGTTCCGAGCTTAGGCGTAAGTCTTCAGTGGGATCGCGGTATGCGAGTTTACGTCAAGGTGGATTCCATGTGGCGCAACAGGGTAAGACTGTTTTCTTAAAGCCAACTGAAATTCGTATAGAAACGGTGCAGTCGGGATGCAGTCGGCGTGCAGGTCCCATGCATATTTTGAGTAACATGCGGTTTGTCTGTATCGGCCCTTATTATTACTTATTTCAATCATGTGATTTATTTTTTCTACGATTTAAAAATACTTCACAATTCATGAATCTATTCGATAGTCTGTGTTGCTAGAAATTGGCGCGGTACCGTCAACATCTAAGTTCGTATATTTCGAGCATATTTCCCTTTTACAATTAAGGTATCATGAGAGTGACAGAGACAATCGTCCGAAATTTACTTATATCGTTTTTCGTGGTAGCGCCTTTGCTTGTTAATTTAATGACAGATTCTGTCTGCCCTATTAGATTGACAGTGACAAAAGCGGCGCGTGCGGCAACTATATTTAAACTGTTGACTTAGTTAGATAGAGCTAGTAGAAGACATCTACTTCAATCAATATTTTAGTATTTATCTTGTTACAGGCTTCAACCAAAGATAATATAACACCACGTTAAGAGTTTAAACTTATTGCTAGATGTGCTAGTGCTGCGCTCTGGCGACAGAACGTTGCAGTAATACTGCTTACACAACAAAACTCCTAACAAAATACGAAATATCGATATCGCTATTAACATTGTGTTTTCTGATTTAAAGGTGAAAGGTCTTTGTGGCAACTACAACTCTGATTCTCGCGATGACTTCCAAAAGCCGGAAGGTGGCATTGCCGAATCTTCAGTGCTGATCTTCGCTGACTCTTGGAAGCTGAAGCCTACCTGCCCTAAACCAGTGGAAGTCGAGGTTAGTCAGTGAAGACCTGAAATACAAGCTGGCTTTTTATTATTCATCAGTAGGTATACCGGAATTGCTGACGTTGGCCAGAAAGCTACCAGGCTCAAATGGGACTAGGCCAGGATAGGTGGGCTAATATAGGTACCAAGTGGATGCCGCAACAGAGAACGTGGGAGGGGCCGGCCCAGGCGGAGATAGCGGGACGACCTAGACGCGTTTGACGGGAACTGGCCCTCAGAAACAGCGGATCAGGAGTCATGGAAAACAAGGCCTTTGCCCAGCAGTGGGACACACTCATAGGCAAGGAAAATATAAATTTAAAAGTGACCAATCCCTCCAGTGTTCTTGGCTGCATTTTAACCGGGGGCTTTAGCTTTCGCGTCTGAAGTCCTACTGACTAGTTACAAAAGGCCCTGTCCAAATTTCCAAAGTACTTATATGTAACCCTTGTACGTTCATGCGACTTTGACCCTTGCTGTTCAACTGTTGCTGTTGTATGTTTACATGATATTATCTCGTTGAAACATCTTATACCGAATTCAAAGTAAGGTAAAATAGGAATCAAATTACATTTTCAACTGTTTTTACCTGATTATATACGATATTGGGCGAATTTTATTACGTTAGCTTGTGTCCTACTACTGGCTATGGACCCTCCTCTGTTTGACCACTCATCATGATTCAGTGTTCCCGCCAGTCGCTTCAAAGTATGTCCAGGTCTTCAAGCCATTTTTAATCTGCATCTGCCTTAAACCTTGGGCAACTTTATGTGTGTGTAACCACTTTACCCCACCACTGTAGCTAAAATGGGTTGGACTCATCTATTTATTTTCTTTTGAGTCATTGTTGAGAAATGCCTTATTATTGCAGGACCATTGCCGACAACGTCCGGAGCGTAAAGATTGGGCCACCAGCTCCTGCGGCGCGCTTAAACGCCACCCCTTCACCCTCTGCCACAGCGAGGTTCCCCCCACCCCCTTCATCGAGCAGTGCGAGCGTGACGCCTGCGCGTGCGACTCGGGAGACGATTGTGGTTGTGTGTGTACAGCGTTGGCGGCATATGCTCATCGATGTGCAAACCGAGGTGTTGTGTTTAAATGGAGGACGAAGGATAGATGCCGTGAGTACTGAGTACCCCAAGTTATAATGCCGTAGGGGAATTTTAGAAGAAATATGCATAATACTACGAGGAAAAGTTACAATTGGCTGTAAATGGGTTCCGTTACATTTCGATGTGATGATGGATTAATAATATCCTGTTGTATTCGTAATTTCGTATGCATCACGTAAAACGTAGTTTAAAAAAAAGTGCCTCCAATTAACGTGACGTGAAAATCGTTAAATGGTGACAGTTTTGTAACGACAATAAGCATGAACTGTATGGGGATTCATTCGTTTTGCCTTTTTTCGCATTGTTATACTACTAAAAGATTTTGAAATGAGCATCAAATCTAAGTATTTATATTATAAAAATTAAATATTATCGTCACAAAACTGTCACATAAATTAGGGTCATTTATCTCTGAAATATTTCATAACATAACTTATATTATAAATGCGAAAATTGATATGATATTTGGAATTTTGGATGCTTGTTCCTCCTTCGCTTTTAAACGGCTGGATTTGAATAGAAACATGTAACAAACGATAATATTCATCCCGAAAATGATTTCAGGGTACAAAATGAGTTTCTGACTAAATGTAAATAATTTCCACAAATTCAATTCCAGCGATACAATGCGATGAAACGTGCGCGACATATGATCCCTGCCTTTCGCCATGTCCGGAAGAAACTTGCGAGAACACATACTACTACAAGGAGATACTGCCTATATGTGAACGAGATACTTGCGTTGAAGGTGAGTACAAGTAGTACAGTCGCCATCAGGTACATCGGAGCTGTGAAGGTGGTCACAAATATCGGAAAAACACCTCTATTATCAAGGCGACAAAGTGCATGCTACGAAATTTTTGAATACCTTGGGTGCTCCGATATATTTAATAGCGACTGTACAACAGTGTATAGCAATGTATCCTTTATAATCAGTCCACATGAGTGTGGCTACAAGAAGATGCTAGTGTAAACATTTATGTCTTTACATCCTCCTTGATGATTTTTTGGTTATGGGCTGGTCTAACGCAATTAGAATATGTTCCGTTACTGTCAGACCGTGAACGTAGACTTTTAATCTGTAGGTCACTCCAAACTCCAAAGCCTGTGTAATATAAATAAGCTTGATCCTTTAGCGCTGCGTAGAGATGTAGCCTCGCTCTGCATCTTCTATCGTATTTACAACGGAGAGTGTTCTGAGGAATTGTTCGGATTAATATCTGTCGCCTCCTTACGGCACCGCTCTGCGGCAACATTTCCACCCCCACCACCTGGATAGTTGGAAAGCCTCTACTCTGCGTTTCTCTAGAAACTTCCTACCTCGCACATAAAAACTGTGGAATGATTTGCCGTCAGCGGTATTTCCTGACCGATACTACCCTCATACCTTCAAGAAAAGAGCGTACTCTTATCTTAAAAGCCGGCAACGCGCTTGTGACTTCCATGGTGTTGCCCATGGGGGTGCCCATGGGCAACGGTGATTGCTTACCATCAGGCGAGCCGACTGCTCATTTGTCACCTTTGTCATAAAAAAGCTAACCAAATGGAAATCCTAATAAAAACACAGCCACAGCGAGTCATCTTCCGTACGCTATAACGACCGGCTCCCAGCGTCGCATGATATAGACTCGATATAGACTCTATATAGTTTTTGAATCTGTGACACTTCGCTTTCCTATCTGTAGATGTCATACTAGAACTTTTCTACCCCAACGACCATCGACTCTCCGTTCTATTATGGGCGCTGTATCGCTTGCTTTGATCTTCTGTGGATAACCTCATTTGTAATTATACCAGCTCTTTCTATTCGACATTGAGCGACTTTTTTCTTCCCCCTGTGCCCTTTACACTAATAAACACATCTTTATATTTTTGCAACTTTATTTTCCTCAGGTTGTAAACCGAAACCCGAAGAAAAGAAACAATGTCCAAAAGGCGAAATCTCTTTCAACGCTACTTCAAGCGAGTGTGTGAACCGAGGGCGGTGCAAGCCCGTGTGTATGACGCTTGCGGACGGTACGCAGGTGTTGGAGGGCGAGGTGTTAGAGCAGGACGCCTGTCATACTTGTCGGTGCTCTAAGAAAGAGAGGGTCTGTACTGGGCAGCCTTGTTCTACTGAGGTGAGTGATCCTTATGAGATCTAGGTAGGACCAATTCCGATATTGCAAAAATTAAGAATTTTAAAGCCCAATACATATGGATCCTTTTGTATCCATATCCCAGTCATGGCATTTATTTGTGTGATGAGCACAGATATTTGTTTCTGAGTCATGGGGGTTTTATATGTATTTAAGTATTTATATATCTATCTATTATATACATATATCGTCGTCTAGTATCTCCAACACAAGCCTTACTGAGCTTACCGTAGGACTAGGTTAATTTGTGTGAGATTGTCCCGAAATATTTATATGTTGTGTTTATATCCAAACCAATGTTATAAATGCGAAAGTAACTCTCTGTCTGTCTGTTACCTCTTCACGCTTAAACCGCTGAATCAATTGGGATGAAATTTGGTATAGAGAGAGTTTGAGCTACGAGAAAGGTATTGTATAATTTTAATCCCGCAATCATACCAGCTACTTTAAACAACTACGGACATGG
This sequence comes from Grapholita molesta, assembly GCA_022674325.2. Classification (NCBI taxonomy): domain Eukaryota; kingdom Metazoa; phylum Arthropoda; class Insecta; order Lepidoptera; family Tortricidae; genus Grapholita; species Grapholita molesta. The sequence goes on along the minus strand of CP053130.2, from coordinate 16,356,244 downwards.
CTGGCCGAGGAAGTCACGAGGAAAAGCTAGTATAATAATTTATACGAACAGAACTTGAACTCATATGACGGCTATTGTTTTGTCAGACTGTTCAACTGATATCGTTCTCCAAAAATACTGGTTAATATTTTGATCAAAATACAATTGTTAGTATATCAGCCGAGAGTCATCCACTGCTGCAAAGATTTCAGCAACAACTCGTCCTTACCACCCGTTCCAACGATTTTCCCTGACCAGTTCGTCGGACCACCTAGTTGAGGGCCTTCCAACGCTACATTCTTTCCTATATTTTTTCTAGCAAAAATAAAAAAGTCAAATGAAAAAATCTATAAAATTGTGTGATGTATATTCCGCGTTTAATAGTAGCCACGAAAGGTATCTAAACATAGAACTTTATTTATATGAAACTAAGAAAGTCTAAAAATATATTCTACAATTTACATTATATAAGCCAATTTCCGCTGGCTTAACAGTTTTCCTTGGACATATGTAGAAAAGGCAAAACCATATTCGCTTCGTCTTGCCTTAGAAATAAATTAACCCAAAAAAGGACGGCTTTAAAAAAACATTACATGTTCAAATGCTAACAGGCACCTACTATCCCGCCTGTGGTCATAACGACGCCCCACGACGAAGGTCTGAAGTGTGTGACCGGCTGGACTCCCTGGGTCAACCGTGGCCCACCAGAGACCACAAGCGATGGTCACTCCGTTGACAAGGAACCGCTGCCCAAGTTGAATGAACTGGTAAGACCAATGTCCCTGCTTTTAGTTTTTTTTTAACGGCTAAGAACCAAACACTATGAAACACTGAGCGCATCCTATGTTGGGACTTATGTAGGGTTCTCTACTTCCCGACCGTCAAAATAGACGGACTTAAGAAGGACTTCTATTACAAATTGAAAAAAAAAAAATACTTAGAAAAATTTACTCGAAGCGACACAACTACTGGATCACTAGCCCAGTGCACTACCAATTGTGCTATTCGAGTACCGCTTATTAGTAGATATTCCCTAGCAAAAGTTTCTACGTAATAATAAATAAAATATATAACAGGGCGAGTCACCGTCTGCCGGAGATAAAATTGTATACCATTTTATTAAGCAGACGTCCGGTTTTTTATCCAATAATCCAGTAGCTAGTCCATCCTTTCCACTCAATAGCCTAGTACATTCTAGATTTCATTAAAACTCAATAGTCCTTACACCATGGCGGGTGCTGTCTGTGTGCGCGTCCCGTGATACGGACAGGGGCAACATCCGCTTAGTATGCCCCTTACATTTCATTAAAATTGTCGAATGGGCCTTTGCGCGTTGGTTCGATCCGGCTCCGCGTACGCCTACCAAATGTCCGGAACACCATTGTTCCGTGTATGAAAAAGACATACAATAATTAAAGAGGACGATTGCTAAAGTGACTAAAGTAAATACAAAGTTTGTATTATTATTTCTTGTCTACTAATACATCTTTGCATTTTGATTTGCTTTGATTTTTAAGTAGTACTATATAAATTGAAATAGAATCCGATATCCGAGACAGGGTTTGAACCCGCATATTTAGCTGTCGCGGCTGACGCCTTAACCAATTGGGCCACAGACCACCCGGTACCGGAACGAAGCTGGAGCTGGTTCGAATCCTATCTCGGATGCGGATCCTCGTCACTTTTCCTTAAGTATATTTCAATTTATAATACATGTTTACCTCTCCGTCTAGCAAATCGGGCAGCCAATGTGCGCGAAAGAGAACATGACTCGAATCAATTGCCGCACTACAGTGAACCACCAAACGCCCAAAGAGACCGGTCTGAACGTCGAGTGTAGCTTGGAGAAAGGTCTAGTGTGCAATGAGATCGGCAACACGTGTCCAGACTTTGAGATAAAAGTGTGGTGCCAGTGCGAGAAGGAAGGAGAAGGTAGGATTTTCACAATTCTCTACCTAAAGATATAAAAGAACGTAATTATAATTATATTCGCAGCCTTATCAAACCGGTAAGGTAAACGACCGAAGCTGGACATTTTCCTAATATATGTCATATTCAAAACTTATTGTTCTCCTTTAACAAAAATGGCATCCATCAATAAATCAATCGATGATTTCGCCAATGTCAAGTAAAATAAGAGAAGTTTTCCCTTAGAGCATGACGTTGTTCGGTAGTAGGCCTTGCGTTTTGTAAAGTGTTAGCTGGACTTTACAGAAAGCTAAGAGGCGGCCGTGGCCTCGGGACTGCCTGCCGGGTGATGACTAAAATAGTGGTGAAACGCGTTTTGAAATCAATTCTTCATTCGCTGGACAATTTTGCTTCAGATCACTGCGTAATAAGCTATCAATATTACACATTCAACAACGTAACGTAAATGAACAAAAAAAAAATTATCTCAAGACGACTTCGCCATTTTGAGGTTCAACCGGAAAATCCCTACCTATATATATTCAAACTTAGACCCAACTACTTATCATTCGGAATAAAAGTGACAGCTGAGTGTACACTATTGGGTCATCTCGAGCACTAGTCGTCTGCCTTACTAATACCGAGAGTAAGAGAAAAAACCGAAGAATAACCAACGTCCATCGAAACTGAATCAACAGCTTACTACGCCAACCCTCCTGCCCAACACCCCCCGAAGATGACGCAAGTTATATTTGGGGGGGTTTATGTCCAGCAGTGGACGTCTTACGCCTGAAGTGATGATGACGAAATTTGAGGAAAGTCTTTGTTGTTTTCTTCGTCAATAAGCCTTAAGTTTTTGCAGATCGCTCTCTCCCTGAACCCACCAAGCCTCAAAAGAAGGAGGAAGGAGAAGTATTCCAATGCCTCAACTCTGACCATCCAAATTACCCTCACCCTACCGACTGCAGCAAGTTCTACGAGTGCACACCAGACTTGATGAATCCTTTGAAACCCCATGCTGTGGTCAAGTCGTGCCCTGAAGGTCTAATGTATAGTAAAAAGCTGATGGTGTGCGACTGGCCCGCTAGTGTTCTTGTGGATCGGCCGGAATGTGGCTCAGGTGAGTTTAAGCAGTAGAAATATGAGTATAACAATGATTTTCAAAAATGAATATTATTATGTAGCTGGAATACCTTGGTATAAGTGAAAAACTTAGCTAAAGCACCTGGCCTATGTAGTAGTAACGCGTGTGTACGCATGTCGTCGTTCTATATTCAAATTTTGACGTAAGTTCCATTATTTATTCTCTGCACTACTACAGTCGCCATCAAATATATCGGAGCTGTGGTCACAAATATGTGAACAACGCCTCTATTGTTTAGGCGATAAAGTACATGTTCAGATATTTGTGACAACCTCCACAGCTCCGATATATCTGATGGCGACTCTACATTGACATGGTCCTTCAGTTAAGTTTTTCTCCTGTATGCTAGCATTACTATAGATAGGCCAATATGTAGACTGGTAAGTTTTCAGACAAGCAAGGAAAAATACAAAAACTTTTGTAATTACAGTTGATAACAACAAAAGTTGTAAACTGTAGTTGTGGTCTACCCACATAAAAAATAAGGCGGAACTTTCGTCAATATTTGAATATAGAACGCCGACATGCGTGTACATACGTTACTACTACTTAGGCCTGGTGCTTTAGCTAAGTTTTTCTCCTATACACCACGTTCCAAATAGTACTTAATTTTTTAACTTAAAACACCATTTAGAATTTTAACTAATACGGTTGCAGCCACAACAAAGACGTCACCCAGCACACCAACCACTCCAACCACCCCGAGCCTCTGCCCTCCCGGCCAGGTGTATAAGAAGTGCGCGTACCCATGTGACTTATTGTGTGACCACTTCAAAATGGCCGTCGTGAAGAAAGGACAGTGCAAGTTTGGCGAGGTAAGCTCACAAAATATAAATCCATCATCATCATATCAGCCTGAAGCAACTCATAGTGAGCGGTATAGTGTTACATATTCAAAACTTGGTTTTAAGACTCTTAACTTTCACAATATCCTAGACGAAAGACGCGAACCTAGTTGATCTTTGTTTTTATTAAATAAAAAAGAGAAATAGGTATATACATTGTTTTATGCAAGACCCATCATTAGCAAAACCAGAGAGGTTTGTGCGTGTATCTGAATGACCCATTAAGTGTACTATGATAAGTTATGGAGTGTTGTATCAGTAAGACTGCCCGGTTCCTAAGATAGATCCTATCCATTTTATGTTTGTAACAGTTAGAATGAATTTAGATTGGTACATGGATACCAAAGGATAATAGTATTTGTAGAAGTAGTAGGGTCTTTGGAACAAGCCCGTCTTATTAGAGAAGTAAAACCGATATCAAACAACTTTAATGACCCTCACGCCTTAGAGTTAAAAATGAACAATCAATATTCATTTTTGTCTAATTTATAGAAATGCATCGAAGGCTGTGTGGACCAATCGGTAGCGAATATAAAATGCGAACAGTCCTCGCGATGGCGAGACGAGAAGACGTGTGTGCCGCTCAAAGACTGCACCTGCGATTATGAAGGTCAAATTATTAAGGTATGCTTGTATTATTTACTTGTTTAAGAACGTAATAATTACAAAATCCTAGTCACGGCACCAATTAGGAACTAAGATAGTCACATATTATTATTATTTTATTTTCTAACTTTAAGAAAACATGATAAACGAACAACCATATGCCCTATACCAGTCCTTGTTTAGAAATTAAAAATCTTGTGTTATAATCCCTTTGAATGCCAAGGACACCTGAATGTGTCGGAAGCTGTTGTCCCTACCACGCCACCGAAACCTAAAAATTTACTGGCAGACGCTGTCAAAGCAATTATGCCGGTATGCACGCAGTAGTGTATTCAGTATCTTGGCGCGTGACGATAGGTTGATAGTATTTTATCACGCGCCGAGTCAGTAAGATTAGGATTGTATAGATGTAGATTAAGAACGTAATATTAAGGAAGCATACATGTATATATGCACTAGTGAGTAAGGAATAAACTAGTCTAAGTCAACCAGTCAACGGTGTCTTTACTCATCATGCCGCTACCCCTACAGCAATTTTCCTGCTACCATAGATACATTAGTTCTTAACACGCTCGCCCCCGGTACTATTTTACTAAACACTTACAATGTGCCGGTAGAAATTATCTCGATTAAAGCATGCCACTGGCATTATACGAAATTTTTATTCCTATCATAAGTCAGTCTATCATTCGCTGTCATAAGTCAAGTTTTTACTTCTGTGCCAGTGGTATAGGATTGCGAACGTTTTTAACACAACTGTTATGTCGCCAGCATTGGCCAGTTAATTTATCTGAACACACTTAATCGGCATAGGAGACAAATACTAATACGTGCATGTCCCTGGCATTGGAGAAGGTTTAATAAGATCGCAGACTTTGTGTCGTCGGAGCTGAACGTGTTAATTAATTGAGATGTTGGCGTCTTGACGCACGAGAAAAAGTAGTATTACATGCTGTTTTTTTGTAATATTTGTATGTATAAATATTATGATTATATCTTTAAAGCCGGGCGGTGTGGTAAATGAGGAATGCAAGAAGTGCCAATGCCTGGACAACGCGCTCCACTGCGACACCAGCGAGTGTGTCTCGGTGGCGCAGCCCCCGCCGGGGCCTTCGCACTTGCCCATGATATTCCCGGAGCCGGCGACCACGCCGACTGTCCCCACTGTACAATCCACAACGCCGTTGATCGTAAAAACCACGGTGTCTCCGCCGCCGGAATGCAGCCCGGAACGGTAAGCAGACTTAATTCCCATTTTTTAATACTACAACCGCTCCGCTCCAGGTGTACATTTTTTTACATTTCAGCCGTATGCAGTCCACTGCTGGACATAGGCCTCCCACAAATATGATTTGTATCATCTTGGGAGTAGTTGCGTAGCTGTAGATTGGGTTTCGACGGACGCTGCTGCCCGTCCGTAGGATTTTCCCTTTGTCGCTTCTTATGACACCCGCGGGAGGAGATGGGGTGGTGCTATTCTAGTCTGCCGGCATCAGACGGCAATGCTGTCCTACCACACTTTGCAAGATGTCATCCGCAGTGCCCATACCATACTTCCTTTGGACGTAGTAGAAGGACATAACTAGGTGTGGACGTAGTTTAAGGAGATACCCCGGTTCCACTACACCCCGATACCCTATCCTTGTTCCCCCAATGTGGGGACATTGAAGCTTTTTCCAGGGGTCCATGCTCAAGTATGACCCCATACTTGAAGCATAGACGGCAAATATATTATGTACACAGACTTTGACGACCGGTCTGGCCTAATGGTTAGTAACCCTGCCTATGAAGCCGATGGTCCTGGGTTCAAATTCCAGTCGGGGCATTGTATGATGAGCACAGATATTTGTTCCTGAGTCATGGGTGTTTTCTATGTACTTAAGTATTTATATGTATCTATCTACTATTATATACTATATCGTCGTCTAGACTTACGAGTACAACACAACTTACCGTAGAACTTAGCTGGCCTTACTGAACCATATAGATAGGGAATACTTGTTATTGCATTTTGCCCTCTACTCGTATATGTTTGAATATGAGTAAATAAATTTGCATCTCCAGATACAAGAACTTGCTCTGGGAAGGAGAACCATTCCCCGCCTCGTCGTTCGTCGCCAGCTCCGTGGGTAGCGATCATTTTGCTCCACAATACGCCAAACTCAACGGAAATGCTGTAGGTGACTCTGGTAAGTAACTACTTAAATATGGATGGAAGGTTTTTTTTCTAGTTTTTTAATGTTTTGGGAAAGAGGTCGATACTCTTTACTTGGCTTAAATTCCGGATAGCAATTGTATAGAAAATTAGTTTTAGCCCTTTAAAAATCAAGAGCATATAAAGATGTCGCGCACTGTCGTGTCTACCAGGCCACCAACATCTAATAGTGACTCAGCTGCAATTTTCCTACTGACAAATAAGGTATAGGTGAAAAACTTAGCTAAAGCACCTGTCCTATGTAGTAGTGACGTGTGAGTACACGCATGTCGGCGTTCTATATTCAAATTTTGACATAAGTTCCATATTAATCCACTGCACAACTACATAGACATGGTCTTTCTGTTAAGTTTTTCACCTATATATACGTTTTTAGTTAGTTGAAGTATTGGCGTGTATGTCACATTTTGACGCGAGAGGAAGTGCCAAGCGCTAAACCAGAGCCATTATCCTCTAGCCGCCCGGAGACCTATAAAAAGGTCTTCCATTGAACGCCATTTTGAATTTTAATGATTACAAACCATAGTTGCATTTGGCCTGGAAGTTTTGATCTCTTGGTGGCTAGAGGTTGTCCTATCATATTTCCTCTCTTTTTTAAATCTCAACAGGAGGCAGCTGGATTGCAGCCAGCCAGGACACAGATCAGTTTATCCAAGTGGAACTTCCATATCCTCAACCGATATACGGTATGCTGATGCAGGGCAGCCCTATGTACGACCAGTACGTCACCAGTTATGAGGTCATGTATGGAGACGATGGTCATGTGTTCTCGTATGTGGAGGGACCGAAGGGAGACCGGCAGGTTAGACATTTTGTCTTTTGTCTTAAATGTAGGCACACATTTTATTATAGGTATACAAGGGAATGAAATGACGGGACTGTTATAATAAATAAATAAATAAATATTTCGCGACAATCTTACACAAATCGACCTAGTCCTACGGTAAGCTCAGTAAGGGTTTTGTTGTAGGTACTAGACGACGATATATGTAATAGATAGATACATATAAATACTTAAATACATAGAAAACACCCATGATTCAGGATCAAAATATCTGTGCTCAACACACAAATAATTGCCCTGGCTGGGATTTGAACCCAGGGCCATCGGCTTCATAGGCAAGGTCACTACCCACTAGGCCAGACCGGTCGTCAAATAAGTTATAATACACTAAAGCCTGCACTTTGCGTTGTCGCTTATAACTGTGTACAAATAACTGTTACCAATACAATAACATGCCGATTTCAAACACCGTAGATTTTGTCACATAACTGACGGTCGGACTTAAGTTGTGATGTCATACAATTTAACACATTGAATTTTTGTGGGAGATGTCGCAGAAGTTTTTTATATGAATGCTTTGGGGCTGTCTATTTAAATTTAAATGGGAATTAATTATTATTCTTTTTTTTTTATATTATACTAGCGGACACAGTAACTCTGATTTACACGTTGATGTGTTTTTTCTAACCTCTTTGACAATCAAACCATGTAGGGTATATTAAAAAGTTTAAATTGTCAAACGCGCTACATTACAAATAATTTAATATGGTCGTTAAGTATTCTTAAATATTCTAATTTTACACGCTATTAGATCACATATATAGGTTTAGGTAACATCAACAAAAAAATCACGAAATACGGATTTATTTCGATTATTATTTACCTCCGTAAAAATACCAGAGATATCAGGTATCAGTTACGATTAATATTATTTCTCCAGGTGTTCCGTGGACCAGTAGACCACATCGGTGCAGTGAAGCAAATGTTTACACCACCCATCGAGGCGAAGTATATCAGGATCAAGCCTTTAACCTGGCACGACGCTATCGCTGTGCGCTTCGAGCTGATCGGCTGTGGAGAAGTGACAACCACTGTTAAACCTACTACAGTAAGTTACATGTTTCACCAGAGTATGGTTTCACGGGTTATTATAACTTTGGTAAAACACATGTTTGGTAGCACATTGTGGCAAGACCTTTAACTTGGAATGACGCTATCACTGTTCGCTTCTAGCTGATTGGCTGTGGAGAAGACAACCAATATTAAACCTACTACAGTAAGTTACGTGTTTCATCAGAGTATGGTTTTGCGGGTCAGTAGATCATATTTTATTAGATCCTCTAACCTAGACAATCGCTGTCCGAGACGCCCACAACTATTGTTAAACCTAAATTAAGTATGTTATATGTTACACCAGAATATGATTTCCGGGGTCAATACCTAGACCATATCGTAGTAAGACCTTTGAACTGGCATGGGCAGCACAAGCTGGTTTATAATCCACATCAGATGAATCCTTAATCGAAAATGTTCTGAAACTGCAAACTTTTTTTAATGAAATTGATTGTATCCTACCGACTGCGCCAGTAACGTTGTTTTTTTTTTCAGCTTGAGCCTCTGCAATGCACAGAACCCCTCGGGCTTGCAGCGGACCTGGCGGTTGACAGCATCGAAGTCAGCTCCAACAGTGAGGACAGAAAATACTTCGCGCTGACGGGAGAGAGAGGATGGAAACCGTTGTATAGCACGCCTGGAGAATGGATCATGGTAAGCAGCTAACCTAGAGATATGTAGTATAGATACATATGTCCACCATCGAAAGCAGATTAGGTACATCGTGTATACTAATTAAAATTTAATTAACACATTTTTTTAGTTCGACTTTACTGCCCCGTTCCAATTGACCCCAATATTGTAGTGACAGCCTTACCCCCTTCCTCGACTTTAGATGTTATCCTATACGTAAATAATAGCTATTGGTACATCAAAGTTCTGATTGGCTAAAATAAAATGTCACACGTCAAGCGCGGTGGTACAATATTGGATGGCTCGATGGAAGGCTGAAAATGATGGTGATACCAGTTCGATTTTGTTCCAGTTCGACTTCACCGCCCCGCGCAACATCACTGGTATCAAGACCAAAGGCGGAACCAACGGCTGGGTGTCGGCCTACACGGTCATGTACACGTCCGACCTGTCCACCTTCCACCCCGTGGTGGACGGCTCCGGAGCCCCACAGCTGTTCCCTGCCAACTTCGACACGGACAGCGTGGTCACCACGGAGTTCCGTCCGCCCATACACGCGCGGTACCTCAAGGTGTTGCCGGCCAAGTGGAACAAGAATATTGAAATGAGGATTGAGCCTATAGGATGCTTTGAGCCTTATCGTAAGTCATTTTTATGATATCCATATTTTCATAACATGTACACACAGCAACACTCTTAACTGTAGGTACATCGGTGGACTTTATGCCTTATGTAATAAGGTCTACCAATGTATAGCTAGGACTGTTGTTGACTATACCACAAAGGAAATAAAATATTCAGCTTTACAGCGTATTAATTAGTACAGTAGCTCTCTCTGAACACATTACACGCATCTTAATACTTATGCTTGCGCTTACTAGAAGTAAAATAGTCGTACGTATACGTACGCGTGATTCTGGTGTTTGATACGATGAGGACTGGCTGGGATTTTTGTATTTAAACTTACGTGAGACATATTTAATAATTAACGATTAACACGGTACTACTCACTGGCTGGCTTTTGGCTGGGATTTCTTTCGTTTAACAAAATAAAATTGACGTATAAACAGGTAAGTTCAGTAACTATACAGGTGCTGTTTTCTAACGATGAATTATTTTAGAATATTAGGGAATTAAGCTCAGATAAAAAAAATCGCAACGGACAGACATGGGTGCCGTTACATTACAGATGGGAATCCTATTCAGTGTGCACACTTTATCGTCCTAATAGTTGTCTAACTGCTTATGGTTGGGATCCCTAATGATTTACGATCGGCCTTAACCGTATGGTTTCGAACAGCGACTCCGACGACGACCCCGGCACCGCTGCAGTGCACGGAGCCGCTCGGGTTGGCAGCAGACTTGCCGGTTGACAGCATCGAAGTCAGCTCCAACAGTGAGGACAGAAAATACTTCGCGCTGACGGGAGAGAGAGGATGGAAACCGTTGTACAGCACGCCTGGAGAATGGATGATGGTAAGAATCTAAACTAGAGATATGTAGTATAGCCACGTAAGGCCCACGTGCCTTCCTGTAGTCAACAACAGTCAACAACACTCCTAGCTATACATTGGTAGACCTTATTACAAAAGGCATAAAGTCCATCGGTGTACACTTAAGAGTGTTGCTGTGTGTACTAATTACTTTAAAGAAATTTGAATTTTATAAAATTGGGACAGAGTTGAATTTCATTTGTTCTTTTGATTTTGGCACAAAAGAAATTATACTTTATTTCCTACACGCTAAATAACGAATCCGAGTAGCATTTTACTTGAATGGTGGGCCTAGGAGGATAGATATGTCCACGAAATAAAATAGTTGAAAGCAATTTATATCGCGTATGCTAATTTACATTTTAATTAACACATTAGTTCGACTTCACCGCCCCGCGCAACATCAGCGGCATCAAGACCAAAGATGGCATATTTTAGTGACTCGGCTTTAGATGTTATTCTATACGCAAACAATAGCTATTTAAAAAAAGTTGTGACTGGCCCATCTAAGTTCTGATTGGCTAAAATAAAATGTTACACGTCAAACCTCATGCGCGGTGGTATAATATTGGATAGCTCGATGGAAGGCTGAAAATGCTAGTGATGTACCAGTTCCATTTTGTTCCAGTTCGATTTCACCGCCCCGCGCAACATCACTGGCATCAAGACCAAAGGCGGAACCAACGGCTGGGTGTCGGCCTACACGGTCATGTACACGTCCGACCTGTCCACCTTCCACCCCGTGGTGGACGGCGCCGGAGCCCCACAGCTGTTCCCCGCCAACTTCGACACGGACAGCGTGGTCACCACGGAGTTCCGTCCGCCCATACACGCGCGGTATCTCAAGGTGTTGCCGGCCAAGTGGAACAAGAATATCGAAATGAGGATTGAGCCTATAGGATGCTTTCAGCCTTATCGTTAGTATTTTTCATTTCCATATTTTCACATGCACCACAAAGGAAAAAAAATGTTCAGCTTTACAGCGTATTAATTATTACAGTAGTCTCTCTCTGAATAGACTGTCTGAATGCATTACACGCATCTTAATACGTACGCTTGCGCTTACTAGAAGTAAAATAGTCGTGCGTATACGTACGCGTGATTCTGGCGTTTGATACGACGAGGACTGGCTGCAATTTATTTCGTTTAACGGAATAAAATTGACGTATAAACAGGTAAGTTCAGTAACTATACATGTGCTGGTTTCTAATGATGAATTATTTTAGAATATTAGGGACTTAAGCTCAGATTAAAAATATCGCAACGGAGAGACATGGGTGCCGTTACATTGCAGATGGGAATCCTATTCACCGTGCACACTTTATCGTCCTAATAGCTGTGTAACTGCATACTGTTGGAATCCCTAATGATTTACGATCGGCCTTAACCGTATGGTTTCGAACAGCGACTCCGACGACGACCCTGGCACCGCTGCAGTGCACGGAGCCTCTCGGGCTGGCAGCAGACCTGCCGGTTGACAGCATCGAAGTCAGCTCCAACAGTGAGGACAGAAAATACTTCGCGCTGACGGGAGAGAGAGGATGGAAACCGTTGTACAGCACGCCTGGAGAATGGATCATGGTAAGAAGCTAAACTAGAGATGTGTAGTATAGCCACGTAAGGCCCACGTACCGTCCTGTAGTACTAAATACTTTAAAGAAATTTGAATTATATAAAACTGGAACAGAGTTGAATTTCATTTGTTTTTGGCACAAAAGAAATTATACTTTATTTCCGACTTCTAACTGTAAAGAACGAATTCGAGTAGCATTTTACTTGTATGGTGGGTCTAGGAGGATAGATATGTCCACGAAATAAAATAGTTGAAAGCAATTTATATCGCGAATGCTAATTTACATTTTAATAAACACATTAGTTCGACTTCACCGCCCCGCGCAACATCACCGGCATCAAGACCAAAGATGGCATATTTTAGTGACTCGGCTTTAGATGTTATTCTATACGCAAATAATAGCTATTTAAAAAAAGTTGTGACTGGCCCATCTAAGTTCTGATTGGCTAAAATAAAATGTTACACGTCAAACCTCATGCGCGGTAATACAGTATTGGATAGCTCGATGGAAGGCTGAAAATGCTAGTGATGTACCAGTTCCATTTTGTTCCAGTTCGATTTCACCGCCCCGCGTAACATCACCGGCATCAAGACCAAAGGTGGCCCCACAGGCTGGGTGTCGGCCTACACGGTCATGTACACGTCCGACCTGTCCACCTTCCACCCCGTGGTGGACGGCGCCGGAGCCCCACAGCTGTTCCCCGCCAACTTCGACACGGACAGTGTGGTCACCACGGAGTTCCTACCGCCCCTACACGCGCGGTACCTCAAGGTGCTGCCTGCCAAGTGGAACAAGAATATCGAAATGAGGATTGAGCCTATAGGATGCTTTGAGCCTTATCGTGAGTATTTTTCATGATATTATTTTCACAACATGTACCACAAGGGGAAAAAAATGTTCAGTTTTACAGCGTATTAATTAGTACAGTAGCTCTGTCTGAACATATTACTCCCATCTTAATACTTACGCTTACGCTTACTAGAAGTAAAATAGTCGTGCGTATACGTAAGTGTGATTATCACGGTTAATACGATGCGGACTGGCAGGGATTTCTTTCGTTTAACGGAATAAAATTGACGTATAAACAGGTAAGTTCAGTAACTATACAGGTGCTGTCTTCTAATGATGAATTATTTCAGAATATTAAGGAATTAAGTTCAGATTAAAAATAGCGCAACGGACAGACATGGGTGCCGTTACATTGCAGATGGGAATCCTATTCAGTATGCACACTTTATCGTCCTAATAGTTCTCTAACTGCCTATGGTTGAAATCCCTAATGATTTACGATCGGTCTTAAGGCTGCGCCGACGAAATCACAGCAAAATTTCATTTATTAGATACCTTTTTTGCATAGTTAATCCTTAATCTTACACTTTGTGCGTCATAAGTTACATATTTAAGGATTAACTAAATAAATCATACGATTCAGAAACACGACTACTTGATTTTTGCGTTATAAAAATTACATCCAAACTGACCTCTCAAAAACATAGGCTTCATTTAATACGTTGCAAATACTCAATAGAAGATCATAAGTCTTTTAATAATAACAAAATCACTTATTTTCTATAACGTATACGTCTTACATTTGTGAAATATATAATTTTTTTAAATAATACGAACGAAATTTCCTAAATTCGCGAGCGCTTCGCCCATCCTTACCTGAGCCGCCGTGATTCGATTGTATCGAGTAGCGTGAAAAGCTCGGCGCCCCCTTTACCATGTTGTTTCGAACAGCGACTCCAACGACGCTGGCACCGCTGCAGTGCACGGAGCCGCTGGGGCTGGCGGCCGGGCTGCCCGTGGAGAGCGTCGAGGTCAGCTCCAACAACGCGGACCGTGAATACTTCGCGCTGCCGGGCAAGAGGGGCTGGCGGCCGCTGCACAGCGCGCCCGGGGAGTGGATCATGGTGAGTACAGTGATGAGCTGGAGAATATAACTAGAGCCCGGAATTTTCACGGCAAAACGAAAGACATTCACAATCTTACTAACCATATAACTAAGTTCTGTTATAGACTTCAACATGTGTCAAGTACCCAATTTCACGATAGGTTTGCTTATAAAACCGATGGCCCTGGGTTCAAATCCCATTAAGGGCATTTATTTGTGTGATGACTTCAGATAATTGTTCCTGAGTCATGTAAGCCTCGCGGTCCTGAGAGGCAACTCGGGTAGCGTTTTTGGAACCAAGCCTGAAGTTGGATTATTGTTGAATTGGTAGGATTATTTTCTACAAAACGTAATTTAATTAAATTATTTTTCCCTAGTTTGACTTCATGGCGCCGCGTAACATCACCGGCGTCAAGACCAAAGGTGGCCCCACAGGCTGGGTGTCCGCCTACACGGTCATGTACACGTCCGACTTGGCCACCTTTAACCCTGTAGTGGACGATTCTGGAGAGATTAAACTGTTCCCCGGCAACTTCGCCAGGTACCCCCGGCAATTACAAGGAATTCCTTAAATGAGCAATTCTCAAAAAGTTTGTACATTTGGATCACGTCTTCGGTAACAAAACCAAATTTCGGTAACAAAAAATAAAAGTTCCATACAAACTTTATGGGACATTTTGGGAAATATGGTAGATCTTGCTCAGCATCATTTACTCTATCAGTCTACCGCTTTTAATCAAAATCGAAGACGTGATCCAAATGTACAAACTTTTGGAGAATTGCTCAAATACTTCCCGTTTATTTGTTCACGTGAACGTCATAATTCCGCATTTTAATTTGCGTTATCTAAATTAGGAAAAAGGTATTTTTAAACACAATAAGAAGGCCAATTTATATAGCCACCCTTCAATAACTGGCCACCTTATTCTAAAAATAAAATTTAAAAAAAACTAGTCAATTACTGGCCACCTCATACTGGAATGAATTATGATCACTTATAAGGGAGTTTTCAGATAAGTGCCCCAATTGACCAGTAGAAGAAAAATGAATTTCACCTCTTGGTTAGTTTGCATATTTTTCTACACAACTACATATGCATGCAATATTTAGTTAAGTACGAGTAGTACAAGTAGATAAAAAGTGTGAAATTAATTAAAATTAGGACAATAAAATTGTTGTGATGCATTATTAAAAAGGGAATATCCATCAATATTCTACTTCTACCTACAAACGGATAAAATCTAATTAATTAATGAAGGTTGGAACTAGTATGCAGTTTAGGTAGGATCAAATAAGAAGCAATTTTGAAAAATTCAACCCCTAACAGAGTTAAAATAGGGTTGAAATGTACTACAAAATAAAAAACAATAACAGTTGTACTAGTTTTATTATAAATTCACAGGGACGGCGTGGTGACGTCGGAGTTCCGCCCGCCTATACACGCACGATACTTGAAGGTGTTACCTGCCAAGTGGAAGGACAGTATTGAAATGAGAGTAGAGCCTATAGGATGCTTTGAACCGTACCGTAAGTGCCTTTTTTTAAATTACTTCTAAATATTCAAAGCGTGTCTTCGTTCGTTGCTACAATTTTTTAGCTTCAGGAATCAGGGAAAAGAATATAATAAAGTTGTCCACTGCTGGACATAGCCCTCCTTCTGACTTCTGTCATCTTGTTGGGTAGTCTCCATAGTCATCACACTTGGCAGGCGGGTTGGCGCAGTAGCTGTAGAGTTCCGAAGAACGTTTTTCCCTTTGTCGCCTCTTATAATGGGTGGTGTTATTCTAGTCAGCCGGCACCGTCCAGCTATGTTCTGAGTACCTAATCTCTATTCTTAAAATAATTATATAATTCTGGCTAGCTTTACGTATATCAACAAATTTTGATATTTTCTTTTCAATCGATAAAGTTATATTTGATTTGATATTGAATATACAAATATAAGAAACTTTTCCGTATGTCCTATGCTATTAAGAACAAATTCAAGTAGTAGGTTTCTTATACAGTCAGCAGCAGAAGTGGCTAAGCGGCTTAGGTGTTCAAAAGGAGGTCACACTCTCTGTTGTCAAGAGAATAAGAGCGCGTGTAGGTCATATTGAACACTTCACTCGCTCAGCCACTTTTGCTGCTGACTGTATAATAGTTTTAATGGATTATGTTTAAATTTGGACCCGGGTATGTCCTTAAACTACGTGGACCCGGGTATGTCCTCAAACTACGTCCAACAATGAGAGGTAGGGCACAGCGAAATAGCATCACGCTTGAGTCTGGAGAAGCCCAACTGGGGAAGTACCACCACTTACAGAAGACCACAGCCATAATAGCACTGCTACCTTTCAGGTATGTAGTGTTGTGTCCCTGGTGTTGGTGAGTAAGGTCTCCAGAGCTCCAACAACTTTTAGGGTAGGCAACGCGCATGTGAATCCTCTGGCGTTGCAGGCGTCCATAGACTACGGTAACTGCTTACCATCAGGCGGGCCGTATGCTTGTTTGCCACCGTCATTGTATAAAAATAATAATTGAGTTTGTGTATTTTTAATAGCGGCGACATCACCCAAGCCGTCGGCGTCCCCCCTCTTCCCCACCACGGAGGCGTGCGTGGTCTGCCCCGGCATACAGTCCTCGTCGTGCGACTGCCACAACGGGACTGCCAAGTACTTTGACGGCGACGGGTGTGTGACGCGAGACCAGTGCCCGTGTGTGGAGGGCTTTATGACGTGAGTAGGCTAGCTCAGTGGTGCTACCGCAAAAAACGATCGTAGTACATTTCTGACGGTTGCCTCTGTCAATCTCATGACGCCTTCATTGGAGTGAAAGAGAAAGATGCTCGAAATATACGAACTTCGATGTTCGCGGTACCGAGACAGATTTACGGTTTGCTAATGTTTGACAAGAAATGTTCCTCAAAGTATTACGTCAGAAACCTTTTTTATTTATTTTAATTTGACAAAAACTCAACTGTCAAAACTGCTTATTGCAATTTTGCAATTAGCAAAGCTCTTGGCAAGTGAATTTTTAGCAAATAATTACTAGATTAATATATTTTTTTACCACAACATCAGAAATACCTTGGAAAATCTGAGCAGTTCGTTTTTGACCGTAGGGTCTCAGTTGTAACCTAACTCAACTAACTTGACCCGAAAAACTGTAATTTGTTTTAATTTATCTTACTAATTATTCATGAAATTTTGCTAAATGATAATTTGACCAAATAAATAAAGTGGAAAATGTATTTAACTATGCTAAATATTGGTTTGGGAAATTATTTGGGAAAAATCATAGTTTTATATTCTGTATCCTTGGAAATATAGAAACACAGTGTATTTTTTTTACAGAGAAATATTTTGCCCTACTAAATAAAAGGGCAGTAATTAATCTAGAAATCTCGTGCACTTACTTAGTTTCCCACGTAGTTACCAATCTCATGCAATTACTTAGTTTCTCGCGTACTTGCGTAGTTGCCATACAATTTATTTTTCACCTCACTAACTCGGAAATAACAGTTTTGTTCTTTAAAAACAGATAGCAAAGTTGCATTTTATTCACAAGAGTGCAAAGTAATTTCATACAAATTATTTATTACTAATTGAGTGTTTTTTGATATTATCTGGTCGGATGTTCTTGTATTTAATGTTTTCGAATGATAATGAATGATGGATGTCAATAATTTTGAATATTTTATTTAAAGTTTTAGTGTAATTTTTAGTCAGGTGAAAAAATTTGTGTTTCACTCGGTAGCAAAGTGTTTTCCCCTCTCGTGCTTTGAAACCTCCCAATACTCAAGATTCCACTCTTTAAACCACTCGTGATTCTCGTGGTTCAATTGTGGAATTTCACTAGCTCGTGTCTCGAATGGTTACAATGTTTTTTTTTTATTGTCCCTAGGTACACCGTTGGGTCTTCATTCCGTGGCACGAATTGCGATGAGTGCGTATGCAAGCTCGGCGGCGTCACCGACTGCAAGCCCGTTAAGGAATGCAAGTGTGCTTTGGTAAGATATGGTATCCAATTAGTCACATTACTCCGGATAGTCGATGGCTGCTGAGACTGAAGAAAAACAGCAACCACAGATACGAAAGCGCAGTGTCAGTCGAAACCATAGACATAACATTTAAGTAGACGTGGCGTGCTAATAATAATACCACGATCGAAAGGAATGGACTTATATAACGTTTCATAGATATGGCAGAGACGGCACTATTTATATATTTGTCCGTCCTTGTCCAAATTTTCATAACTGTCAAATTTGGAGGGATACAAACAAATGCAATTGGAGTGTTCTTGTGTTTTCCACAGAAGTTGCGGTAATCAATACAGAATAAGCTAATATTTTTGCTAATTGTATAAAAGCGGGTAACTCACGTTTTATAAGTCGAATATTGCAGTTATTGTAGTTCAGCGCAAAGTACGGGAGGCTATTGAAATTAGTCGTTATCCGAAATTTAACCGTGACTGTGGATGGTCTGTGCCCCCTAGTTGGAGAACTGTTTTGTGTGGTGCGTCGGCGTTTTGTGTGGACGGACCTTTGCCAACGGACGTAGTAAGTGTAGTGTGCAACCCTACTATTGACAATATTGCTGAAAATGAGGGTAGTTTCTCGCCTCCCCGCCCTCAGCTGTTGCCGGCGTCGAGTGCGCGGTCGCGGAGAGCTGCGGCCCGCAGTCTGCGTCGGTTAGCCAACGCGAATGGCTCATGATTATGCTCCTCGTTACGGAGTGAAACATGTCGAGCAATATTCGACTTATAAAACGTGAGTTACCCGCTTTTATACAATTAATATGTTTTTATCTCACGATAGTTTTGTGTTTAAAATATTTTTGCTATAATATACAAATACTTAAATACATAGATAACACCCATGACTCAGGAACATATATCTTTAATTACACAAATAATTGCCCTTACTGGGATTTGAACCCAGGACCATCGGCTTCATAGGCAGGGTCACTACTTACTACACCAAACCTGTCGTCAAAACGGCCAGGGGGTCTATACTTACAACAAGACCTATTGAGCTTACTTCAAGGACTTTACTGGTTTAAGTTTCTCCATTTTTTTTACAGAACCTAGTCCCAAAACTAACTTCAAACTGCGAATGCCTGTGCGAGCCTTGTCCAGCTGGTACCAAAATTTGCCCAACGAGCAAGTTCTGTCTAGACGTCGACAAGTGGTGCGACAATCTCCAAGACTGTCCTGACGATGAGAGGGATTGCACGACCACCACGCCGTGGGTGGTGACCACCGTCGAGCCGCCGGTGGTGACCACAGTTGTGGCGACTGTTGCTGCTACTTTGCCGACCACTACTACCATTAAACGTGAGTTTGAGGGTATGTTTAAGTCTTCCTTTTAGTGGCCGCGGGTAATTTTTCCTTGAGTTAATTTGGTTTTGTCTTTCCTCCATGAGTTAAACTGTTGAACTTTAAGAAATTAGAGAAGCCGACGCGATTTGGCTTGTATCAACGCGTCGCCGTTGAAGGCTTTATATCGCTCGCTCCGCTGAGATAATTCTATTAAGTAGAACTACGTTTAGTGAGGAGTATTGATGTGCCGAGGGGTTTATCCAAAGCAGCGGGAGCTTTTCACGAAGAGAAAAATCGGGATGTGGATTGAGTTTTGGGAAACTTTGCGCAACTTTCACGATCAGATGTCATGGCGTCTAAGGCACAGTTTTCCGCCCACGAGATCAGCGGTTAAGTACCTAAATGTTGTGCAAAGTAAGGTGTGGTAATGTTGACATAGGAATAATACGGATAATTCTTAAACTAAAAATTCCTGTTATATTTAATGATTCTGGAACTAGCACATCAGTATTTCCTTTTCTAAGACTTTCTACTTTGCTATTTGCGACGAATAATAATGTATAGCTTTATTTAGTATTTCTGTGGAACCAAAATATGTATGAGCTGAGATCTCTTACAAAAGTCATAATAAATGAAACCCTGTTTTCTGCCCAGCCGTCGAGTGCGAAGAAGTGACGTGCCCTCCAGGCTACTTGGTCCGCCTGATCTCTGGTGCTCGCTACACCAGCTCATCGACCTCTGATCTGCCGCCGCCGCGCCCTCGGCAGTCCTACAGGTTAGAAATCCCTGGCACAGTCGTCATCAGATAAATCGGAGCTGTGGAGGTGGTCACAAATATCGGAACATGCACTGTATCGCTTTGACAATAGAGGCTTTGTTCAGAGATTGTAACCACCTCCACTGCTCTGATATATCTGATGGGCGATTATTAAGAGTCCAGGGGGCTGATTTTTGAGTGTCTAGTTCTCGACTCGTAACATTTTAAACTTTGTCAGACTCGAGGAACCTGTATTTTAGAAACATGAATGATAGAAATTTTAAAATCGTGGGTACCGAAACCATACATATTGAGCAAAAATAATGGTGAGAAACTTTTGTGTGCGATTATTTTAGTCCCCAAGGTTTTTTGAATTCTTGTGCACGACTCAAAAATCGGGCCCTGCGTCGAGTGCACATTTTAATTTCTGTCAGAAGTGAAGATTTGATGGATATTTGTTTATTTAATCTTCATTGCACAAAAAAGTGTACTAGAGGCGGACTTAATGCCT
The DNA here is from genome assembly GCA_022674325.2 of Grapholita molesta. NCBI lineage: Eukaryota > Metazoa > Arthropoda > Insecta > Lepidoptera > Tortricidae > Grapholita > Grapholita molesta. The sequence goes on along the minus strand of CP053130.2, from coordinate 16,335,487 downwards.
CATGGCATTCTCTACCAGTCAACCTTTGGATCGAACCGACACTTAATAACTTACTACTATTACAAAAGATAATGATATTAATTTGGATAAATATAATGTTCTACTTATTTAAACATTAATTAAACGTCAGTGCGAGAGAGTATATTCTAATGTAAGTCGTTTAACGGTGTACAGTCGACGTCATAAATATGTTTAGACTTTTTCACCTTTCTTCCTTTTTCTCCTTTGTAATAAGGTACAAAAGTGTAAACACATCTTTGACGTCGACTGTACAAACCATTCATGTTCCTTCTTTCAGACGCTACCAGACTGGTTTCGCTAAGGGAGGCTCTAGAGGCGGATACTCGAAGGGAGGATTTTCCAAAGGTGGATTTTCGAAGGGTGGATTCTCGAAAGGTGGTTATGGTGGTGGTAAGTATTTGTTAAGTTTTCATAAATATCTTCTCCACCAATTTTCCTGCGAGTCCAGACCAATGTGTAAAGACCAAAGTCTTCGATGGGGTTGCCAGTGGTGTCTTACAGATCTGATACGTTATTCGCAATAGATCCATTGTCATATGGATATCACCAGTCCTGCCTCGAGTTTCCGACACCCTGTTCCTTATGGTGTCCATGTGCTGTCGCTTTTTTTAGACAATTGGCTTTGGTTTTTAAGTAGATGTCACATCTTTCAATATATAATCTATACAGTAACTGGTACTACTTAAAAACCAAAACGTCTCAGAGTCACCCAACTTGGAGAATTTCATGATTCTATTGTCCTTTTTGTAGTAATTACAGCTTTAAATATATATGTGAAGATTTCTTTTATTTGAAATGCAAATTATATAATATACACAATGCCTGAGGCCATTGTTCAGTAATGCCTTTTTTTAATACTACGTCGGTGCGAACAAGCATATGGCCCGCCCGCCCCGCGCCGATGGTGCCAAAACCGTGGCAGAGAGCTCATTCTACATTATTTTTGCTGCAAAATATTTGTCGCAGATTGTTGATTGCACATATCTGTGGCCCTAGTGAAAATATGTGCAAGTCAAATTAGCACAGCGAAAAAAGGGTACAAGTGCCGTACATTTTATAGGACTTATTGCCTTTTTTACTGAACCAGATATCACAATTTGGTATCTGTTTATAGGTCCCTCACAATCCCAAAGCTTCACCCTCGACAAGGCAACGTTGCCCACGTCAGCACCCAACACCACCAGAGAGTGCCAACAGTTCAAATGCGTCCCGAAGCTGCCGCCCCTCCGCCCCGGCGTCACCCGCGCCCCGCAGCTGTGCTCCGCCCCCGTCTGCCCGCCGGGATACTCGCTGAGGTTGGAGGCGGTTGCTGTTGCCAATGAGTGCCCACAGTAAGTCGTATAGTCATCTTCTTCCCACACTGTCGACCGTCGGGATTTTTATGACCAGCCGGTGAAGCGGCGTTGACTAGTTTGGAAAGTCCCTAAGTCAGGAGTGCTAGAGCTAAGTGGAGGTGGACAGAGCAAAACACGACTGGACTGTAGACCACGTACCTGGAGACGCGGTATGAGTAGACCTCCCACAAGATATTAGTTGGAGGTAAACAGCGCTGGACCGGTCGTCTCGGCGATGGTCTTTCGGCTAAAATGATACATGGACATGGCGGATGGGACGAATTGTTCAGGTTATATTTTATAATATGATAATATTACTTGATTAATAATAACACTAATCTAAGGCTATATGTTTAAAGTCCAGTGACACCTCTTAGCTCTATGCACCAATATGCCCGGTAGGCACCTATTGCCCTTGAGCCATCTGCTATGTCGTTTTTTGTGGGGGCCCATCTCGCATAGGATGAATCACCGTCTGCCAGAAATAAAATTGTATACCATTTTATTAGGCAGGCGTCCGGTTTTTTTTTCCAATAGCCCAGTAGCTATTAGTCCACCCTTTCCACTCAATTAGCCTAGTACATTCTAGATTTCATTAAAACTCAATAGTCCTTACACCAAGGCGGGTGCTGACTCTGTGCGCGTCCCATGATACGGACAGAGGCAACATCCGCTTAGTGTACCCCTTACAATGAAATTGTCGAAAGGGCCTCTGCGCGTTGGCTCGATCCGGCTTCGCGTACGCCTCCCAAATGTCTGGAACACCATTGTTCCGTGTACAGAAAAGACTATAATCTTAAAACAAATATAACAATACCCAACAGGTACGGCTGCGTGCCTCCCCCCGAACGTCCCGTATTCTGCAACGTCACCGGACGCACGTTCAACACCTTCGATGGTTCCGAGTACAAGTACGACATTTGCTACCACATGCTGGCTCGAGAGACCACTTTCGGAGACTGGACCATCATCCGTGAGTAACCAAGAATTCTGTTCTCCTGGTTAAAGAATCTTGAATTGTCACTTTACGCCTGTTCAACATTTTCGATGGCTCCTATTCGAAATACAATCTGTTATAGTTATTACATGCTGACTTGGTACCTACTAATTTTGGTTACCGCACGCTACGAACGCTGTTTTCCTGAATATATTTTCCTCGCCACTTCGTCGGCCAGCCATGCTCGTTTTTAAAGTATGGTTGCGGGATAAAAAATATCTTGTCCTTTCTCGTAGCTCAAACTCTCTTCATACCAAATTTCATCCCAATTGGTTCAGCGGTTTGAGCGTGAAGAGGTAACAGACAGATAGAGAGAGTTACTGTCGCATTAATAATATTAGTATGGAAGAAAGGATTTAAATATATGTGAAACTGTTATTAGTGAACCCTTTTCAAGGCCGCAACAATCCAAAGGAGTTCCCCTTAAATCCTGTATATTTACCATACATTATTTGTGATAGTGTAATCATAAACCTCAAAGTTGAAATACGGCAAATAAGCATATTTGCCGTTAAAAAACGGCCTACTGTGACTTGAAAAGAAACCTATTAGTACTATATAGGTGAAAAACTTAACTGAAGAACCGTGTATATGTAGTTGTGCAGAGAATGAAATTTGAATACAAAATGCCGACATGCGTGTACACACACGTTACTACTACGTATGCCAGGTGCTATAGCTAAGTTTTTCATCTATATATAGATTTATGTGGAGCTCTCGATATTTATAAACCACACTTTAGTTGATCCTAAAGTATTTGTATTTTAACCGCAGTCCGCAAGAAGTGTCGCCTGGAAGGCTGCGCAAACCAACTCCTTGTCAGCCAGGATGACCAGCTGATCCTAGTCAAGCCCAACCTCATGATAGAATACGACAACTTCGAGTACTCCGTCGAGCAAACCAACGAGATCTGCTTCCAGAAGAACAGCTTCCAGATCAGCAAGTTGGGGAACGGCCTGGCTATCAAGAGCAGGAAATATAACTTCGTGGTGCTGTATAATACGGATGGTGATGTGAAAGTTGGGGTAAGTTTGCGTCGTAAGACGTAGCGTTGAAAAGCCTCTGACAGTGGAAAGGTACCGCCTGGTCAGGGTCGCAAAAATAATTGCACCGGAAAAAATATCTTTAACAACGCCTCTATTGTTAAGGCGATAATCTTCAAATATTTGTAACCACCTCTACAGCTCCGATATATCTGATAGCGACTGTATAAGAATAACACTGACTCGTTTTGAAAAAATGGTCAGAGACTGCTCTAGATTCAGAGCGTAAAGCACCGTCGCAGGGTTGCTAGTTTGTCGGTAATTTACAGGATTCATTTTGGAGACTGTGCACAGGAATTGCACGATTTAATTCCGCCTTCCCCGTTCCACCACCGGACGTCTAGGCGAGGGGAGTAGATTCATCCTTACGTTGTGAATATTTCATTCATTCGCACGAAGCCATTCGCTTCTACCTTCCTAATACGGACTGCTAAGGAATGGATTTCACTCTCTTCGTCTGTATTCCCGGAAAGATATAATTTGGGTATTTACAAAGCAAGAGTGAATAGGCTGTTACTGAACCAGCGTGCTACACCCTCGACCTTGTCGACACTTACCATCTAGTGTAACTGAGGTCAAACGCTGGTCTAGTACAAAAAAAAATTACAAAGATTCGTACATTACTTTACATCTTTCAATAACATTCGTCCTTAGGTATACAAATCCCATCTAAATCACGTAGACGGCCTCTGTGGTTACTACGACGGCATCGCCTCGAACGACCGGCGTATGCCCAGCGGTGGGCAAGCGTCCAGCGTGGACGAGTTTGGCCGCAGCTGGGCCAAGCCTGGACTGTCACCGAAGGCTTGCGAGACCAAGGTCATCCCGCCTGAGAAGCAGAAGCGGGCTTGGGACCTTTGTGACGTCATAACGTGAGTAGATATTAGCCATGAAAATTACATGTAACAGTGAAGGTCAGATATATAGATGCGGTCAAATGAACATAATTTGTATAATATCTCGAGAAAATCTTACACAAATCGAACTAGTCCTACGGTAAGCTCAGTAAGGCTTATGTTGTAAGCACTAGACGACGATATATACGAGTATAATAGATAGATACATATAAATGCTTAAATGCATAGAAAACACCGATGACTCAGGAACAAATATCTATGCTCATCACAAAAACAAATGCCCTGACTGGGATTCGAACCCAGGACCTTCGGTTTCATAGGCAGGGTCACTACCCACTAGGCCAGACAGGTCGTCAAACATGCACCTTATTGTCTTATTATTAAGGTATATGTGTTCCTATAGTATGCCATTTTCGGTTGAGTCTTTCGCAAGTTTAAGTTTTTTACGTGAAAAATATAGGCGTTTATCCAGCCTTCCAAATAGGTTGCGGTCACTAAGCTACTGTAGGAGCACTAGACTGGATCGATATGTACAGTCAGCAGCAAAAGTTGCTAAGCGTTTGAAGTGTTCAAAATGACCTACAAGCGCTCTTATTTCTTGACAATAGAGACGTGTTGACCTCATTTTGAACACCTCAAATGCTCAGCTACTTCTGCTGCTGACTGTACCTTGACGCTGTCTCGGGAATTGTGAGTATAACATCACTATAGGGTTCTGGGCATGCCCATCGAGCCCATAAAAGTGACTGGAGGATGAGCAGCAGTGTCTCTTTAGAGCGGTTGATCATACTGAAAGCACCAACCCGCCTGCCAAGCGTGATGATTACGACTTGAAGCCCTTATGCTCAGAGACCGTTCCCTGTGGGGAAGGCAGGTATTCAGATATGGCCATGAGTGATAGGAAACTAAAAAAAAATTTCCTCAACAGCAAAGAACCGCTCTCGAAATGCTCCAAAGTCCTCAACCTGGAGTTATGGCGAAACATCTGTCTAGAGAAGCTGTGCAAGTGTACAGAGGTGATGGTGAACGGGCGCCATCGCACCGAGGAGGAGTGCCGGTGTTTGCTGGTGGAGAAGATGGTTGCCGAGTGTCTGGCCGCCGACAAGGACTTGGATATTGCTGCGTGGAGATTGAACTTGAATTGTCGTAAGTGTTCTCTTTTTTTTATAGTGATAGGCTAGCATTTGACCCCAATCTCACGATGGTAAGCGACGATGAGGCCGATGATGGAGCATGCTTACCTAGCAAGTGCTCCACTCTCGACTTGAAGACATCCAGGTTGTATTGCACCGGGAAAAGATCAGCTGGAAGAGAATACCACTCCCTGGCGGTGCGGATCAGAAATATCTATATTGTTCATGTACTTGAAACTTTTTTGAGCAAAGTTTGTACGCTCGTTCATTTTGGGTGCTGGTTTTTATTGAATACCCTCTAAAATAAAATTGTCAAATAGCAATGTCTCGTCAGAGTTTACTCTGGTAGACCAGCGAGGCGTGTAGCCAGAGCCGCTACTTTTTTAATGTCAAGCCAAAAAAAATAACCTTACGTCGTACATCGAAGGGTAACTTTTTGAGCTGATAAGGTGGCTTTTTTTATACTACGCCGGTGCCAAACAAGCATACGGCCCGCTTGATGGTAAGTAGCTACCGCAGCCTTTGGACGCCTACGACTCCAGGAGTATTACATGCACGTTGCCGCCCCTTTATAAATCTTAGAAAATGTCCACTGTAAACAACCTGTATTTATTTCAGCCGCGGACTGCCCTGCGCCCCTGGTCCACTACGACTGCTACAGCAAGACTTGTGAGCCAACTTGTTCGACGAGCAACAGCCGGCAGACTTGTGCGTCGCAACCCGGACAATGCTTCCCCGGCTGCTACTGTCCTGAGGGGAAACTCAGGAAGGGGGACAAATGTGTGACGCCTCAGGAGTGCTTAGACTGTGAGTGGAATCGTCCTAGTGTTCAGGGCACAGGTTATCAACATGCAGGCAACATATATCGATGAGGAAAACTCTGATTTCGATCAAAATGTGACGGCACCCGAACCGGCAATCAATATTGTATTAAATTTATGATATTTTAAAATTGAATTATTAATAGATGCCATATACTTAAGAAAAAGCGACGAGGACCTCCGGCGTCCGAGACGGGATTTGAGCTCACATCTCCAGCTTTCGGGGCTGTAAAGTCATAGCAAAGAAACTTCTAACTTGCGTAGTGATATTTTAGTTAGTTTAATGTCAGTCAAACGTCAAAGTGAAAGATGATATTTAAAAATAAAGATCAACGGCGCTACCGCGAACAACGTTATTCGTAAATTTCGGACGATTGTGTCTGTCACTCTCATGTCGCCTTGATTGGAGTAAAAGAGAAAAATGCTCGAAATATACGAACTTCGATGTTCGCGGTACCGCTCCAGGACGTTATTTGACATTGTCCAATAAAGTTCCATATTAACGGATATGAAAATGTCAATCATTTAATACAATCATTCATTGACAGTTTTGATGCCGTCGCATTTCGATCGAGATATGAGTTTTTCCGATTGAAAATAGTTTTGCACTACATCTGTACCTACATATTTACCTAAATAGATAGATAAATACCCATAAGAAACTAGTGTTAAGAGCATTTATTATTGTAAGATACATATGAGCATTTCTCAAAAAGTTTGTACATTTGGATAACGTCTTCGATTTTGATTAAAAGCGGTAGACTGACAGAGTAAACGATGCTGAGCAAGATCTACCATATTTGCCAAAATGTTCCATAAAGCTTGTATGGAACTTTCGTTTTTTGTTACCGAAAGTCTATAGAAATCTATAGACGTGATCCAAATGTACAAACTTTTTGAGAATTGCTCATATATTATAGTCGTTGTGTAGTTACTACATAAGCCTTCATGGGCTTTCTGTCGGACTAAGTCGATCTGTGCAATAATATTTATTTAATAATTATATTAGAACAATTCAAATTAACTATAGGTGAAAAACATAGCTAAAGCACCTGGTCTATGTAGTAACGTGTGTACGCATGTCGGCGTTCTGTATTCAAATTTTGACGTAAGTTCATTTTCTGCACAACTACATAGACATGGTCCTTCAGTTTTTCACCTATATGTCTGTTGAAAGTAATTGTGCATTAGTATATTCACCCCTTTGTTTTTAGGTAACTGCCATGGACTAGGCTCGCCGGCACAATACACCACGTTCGAGGGAGACGACATGCCCTTCCTCGGTAACTGCACCTATCTCGCTTCTAGAGACAGGAACGAAACGGGACAGCATAAGTATGAGGTAAATATGGCGGCAGTTTAAGGTGCCAACAGACGTAGCAATTTAGCTTCGATATGTCAATGAAAATAGTTCATGATTTAATTTAATATTATGGACGTTTGAAAGATGTATTTACCGACTTAAATTAAATGTTATTATTTTCTAACACTGATTATTATTTAATCGTTTAATGAAATGGCGCCGGGCATAAACAAAATGTTGGCATAATTTATATAGGACTCTGTTGTGCAGTCAAGTAATTTAATTTCCTACCCATTTCGTTGAAAAGTCGTTACACATTCGTGATTCTTTAAGGTTGAAAATTATATTAGTAATAAAGTAATGAGGGTTTCCGCGATAGCGTATTTCACCAGATGGCAGCACAATGGCGAAAAATCTAGCTCATAATCCACCAATCATGTTTAATCGTATTATTTTTTTATTTTTGGATTTTGAAAGCAAGACCTCTCGCCATGGCGCTGCCATCTAGTGAACAACGCGGCCGCGGAGAGAAACCTCTGCGAAAAGAATCATATTTTCTAATTATAAACACGTGCCATAGTGTATTAGGTACCGCGAACGCCGATGATCGAAATTAATTATTTGCGTCCCTATCATTCGAACATTGCAGAATATGATACTTTCTTTGAATTTCATTTTCTCAGTAATCGTCTATTTCTGTGCCTTGACGTCCCAAAGTTCAGGCCTCCACGTCAGTAGTTAATCTGTTGCCTAGTTACTAACACAAAACAATGCGTGCGATATTTCAAAGTAAAGATACGCAACGATATTGAACCTTAAGTGGCTTGGAAATTAAATTTCTTGACTGTACCGCGATGCTGGCAGTTAGCTGGTGGATCACAATGTAAGCCATTTTGAGTCATTCAAACATAACGATTGCGATAATATAATTAAAACTGAGCCATGTTACTACTAATGCGTTAGTATCGCATCGCACCTAGTCCGATATAATTACACGTGAGTTTATCCGTTTGTAACTAAGTAGTATGAATGTATGCGGTTAGACTCTAGGTACTTCCTCAAAATAGACGACATTACAGTTTTACGGAGTTTAGTTTTTAAATTTAGAAAACGACCTACTACTATGTCGTCTAGTTAATTAGTGAAATGTATTTATTCATCTATTTTTTGTTTAGCTAGTAACTAAGATTTACAAATTGTAGTGCCCTTGCAGGGGTCCTCTTATTTATCGCCGAAAATTGTATGGCCGATTATCACTTCCCAACTCACGTTTCTCGTAATTTTATTTCGCCGAACGTTAATTTCCCAACTTATCATATTTGTTTGTTATATTTGACAACTTATATAACAGTTACCAATATGTGGTCTATGTTTTATAATGTTATCTTTCAAAGTTTTAGTTTTTTGTTTTAGTTGTCATAATATCAATTTGGTTGTTTATTATTTTCATATTTACTAGTAGAGGCATTTTGTGGGTAATGTATAGTATTAAAAAAAGTCGGTTCTGGCGCTTCGCCGGCCGCTACCGCGGCACGCTCGCTTCGCTCGCTCAGCTCGCCCGCTGTTGGGTCACAGTTCTACCTAACACTCCTCCTCGCTTCGCTCGTCATCGTACCTAACTGGTCTCTGTAGATATGTGACGCCTATTACTAAACTAAATGCTTATTTGTTTTAGGCAAGAGATAAAAAATACCTAACCCAACACTATCGCAATACACTATGAAAACAACTAGATATAAAATGAAAAGGGAACTGTTGCATGAACAATACGTTGTTCGACCAAGTGAAAGATTTGACAAATGATGAGACTGACAAAAGTTTAAAGGCGTTGTAATATTCTGCTAAACAATAATTCTGCGAATTAAAAAGTTGTCATATAAAAATTTGGTAATCGTTATTTGTCAAAGTGAACATTCGGCGAAATGTTGGTTGGCAAATGTAATTCGACCAAAAAAAAATCGGCGAAAAGGCAGAACACCGGCCAGCCCACTACCACTTCAACTTGCTAATACGGTGGGCTATGTCGGTGACTTTATCTTTATAATCTCAATACAGATAATTGTCCTCTGCATTTTCCAACCGGCTCCCCTATAGGTCTGCTCAACTTAACACCTGACGCAATCTTGTGGATTGGGGCCCTGAATGTGGAACTATAACTTTAGTTTTTAAGCTTTCCAACATGTTTATGTTTATACGCCATACGATTAAATAAATAAATCCCATCATATTTAAAATCATCTTTTGTCAGATATACGCTACCAACGGGCCCTGCGAAGGCAGGTCGGGCGCGACCTGTACTAAATCCGTGCACGTCATTTACGACAAGAACGTCATTCACGTCACTAAAGATCCCGCTACTAACAAGGTAAGTTGCTCCAGGGAACAGGAATACATGAATTTGTTTTTCTTCACTCTGTATCACCTACGATGATACATATGTGCATATAGATATAAGATTGTAACATTTGCATGCTTAACCGGCAAAATATGTAATTGTACAGAATTACCTCACCACCTTATACCATTTTCTGTGCAAATAAAGAAATTTGAATTCAAGTTGCTCAAATAAAATGTGTACAGTCGCCATCATATATATCGGAGCTGTGGAGGTCACAAATCTGAACATGCACTTGTCGCCTTGAGAAGAGAGGTGTTGTTCAGATTTTTATGACCACCTCCAGCTCCGATATATCTGATGGCGAATGAAGTACAAAAGGAGCACTTATACATTTTCATACAAATTGTGCGTGAACCAACTTTGAAAGACATCGGTAACACGGCAGTGACTGTACAATCATATTTCCCGCCGAGTTTCTTGCCGGTCATAAAAGTCAAAATGCTTCTCGGTTCAGAGGTGTAGTGTTAGAGCCGGTGTAGTTTTACTTTTTATATACTCGACGTGTAAATGTCCCCTTGTGGCCTACTGAATAAACGTTCGAGTTTGGGACTGCTTTGTTTTTGTCTCTCCTTGGTCAATAATTAACTGCTTATTTTTATAAATTAAGTTATTTTTTTGTCATCAATTAAGATGGAACAGGTGTCTGTCTATATCGGATTAGACTTCAATCAAAAACTTACGACTAGATTCCCTTAACTTTTGTCATGTCAAAGACGCGACAAGATTTCCCTATATAAGGGCCTACATTAACTGACGCGGACGCCCGCCGCGTGTCCATACAAATTTATATCCGCGCGGCGGGCGGCGGGCGAATTTTATATGGGCACGCGGCGGGCGAATTTCATATGGGCACGCGGCGGGCTTCCGCGCCAGTTAGCGTAGGCCCTACAACCCATAATATCAAAAAATACTCTGCTATTAAAATAGCACGCCCACACATACTGTTACACATTTAATGTTACTGGTGGGAACCTGTTATAGGTGAAAAACTTAACTGAAGAACCATGTTTATGTAGTTGTGCAGAAAATTTGTTTGGAATTTACGACATAATTTGAATATAGAACGCCGACATGCATGTAAACATACGTTACTACTACATAGACCACGCTTTAGCTAAGTTTTTCACCTATATTGGGTTCTTGTATCGTATCTGTCAAATCTATAATATTGGCAACTGTTGGATCTCCGATTTTTTTTTTCTTGTCTGCAGCTAGTAACAAGTTTTGGCAACACTGTGGTGTTCAAGTATCCCGTGAAAAAGGACTGGGTGACCGTCAGCGTGGTCAACAAACAGGACATTGTCGTGAAGCTACACGACTCTTTTGTGGAGGTAATTTTTTTATAATGAACCCTATGGACTTGATAATAAAGCTTACGTATTCGTTGGTCGCAACCGGTTTCGATTTTCTATGAGGAAAACCGGTGACCCACGGATTCAGTTAATTTTAGGCTACTGTTTCGTCCCACTCTTGTGAAATTAATAAAGTCAAAGTCAAAGTTTTTTATTTGCCAGAATCGTGGTACATGCATTTGATGACAAGATTTAGGCGAGATCACAGCACAATTCAGCAACATATTGGCATGCAAAATTTGCTTTTAAAATTAAACTTTTAAGAATGTACTTAATATGTACAATATTTCATAAATTACCATTACCATCAAATAAAAAAGTATTACACTAATAAGAATTATACATATCATTAGACATGTCATTTTTTAAAACAAATATGTAAAGTCAAATTGGCATAGAATTTAAAATAAGCTCGAAGCTTCATTAAAAATAATTTATTTGGTAAAATTCTTAAATCTAGAGGAATATGATTGTATTTAGTAATTGACATAATAAAACAATTTTATAATCTTTCTTAAAGTGTTAAAAAATATATATTATTTACAAAATGCATGGTCACCCTACAATTCCTCCGTACGCTCAATCAGCGGCGCTACCGCGAACAACGATATTCGTAAATTTCGGACGATTGTCTCTGTCACTCTCATGACACCCTTAATTGGAGTAAAAGAGAAAGATGCCCGTAATATACGAACTTCGACGTTCGCGGTACCGGACCAGGTCGCTAAGTCGATTTATTCCATTGTTCTGAGACTCTAGTGTAAGTTTCTTTCGACGTAAAAACACGTCTCGAACGCGTAAGTGATAATGTTATTTATATGCGTAGCTCTAACGCGATGGTGACGTTTTGTTACGTTAAAAACTTACACTCAGGGCTCTGTTGATGAGTTCACTACGATTACTTTGTTCGTGTTATGTTATTGTCCGTCTTAGAGTAAGAAATGTATATAAAATAATGTATTGTTTGGTCACTACACTATCGCATTGGGTAACTGTTTAGAAAGTTGTAATTTTAATTTAAATAAACAAAAATAAAATAAATTCTAACGCCAAATAAAATATCATTAACTCGTCAGTCTGGTTACCTACTTTTGACAATTTACTTTTCACCTCAGCAGCTCGAACATGACTACTTTCCTCACTCCAGGGAGTGAGGAAAGTGCGACTTTCCTCACTTTTAAAGGAGTGAGGAAAGTTGCTACTTTCGTCACTCCAGGGAGTGAGACAAAGTAGCTTTATAATTGACGACCGGTCTGGCCTAGTAGGTAATGACCCTGGCTATGTAGCCGGTGGTACTGGGTTTGAATCCCAGTCAGGCCATTTATTAGTGTTCCTGAGTCATGGGTGTTTTCTATGTATTTAAGTATTTATATGTATCTATATATTATAATAGGACATAATGGACCCCCTAAACACCACTAACACGTTCGGAAACTCACAAATTAATAATTTAATGTAGGTACATAATATATTTTAAAATGAAAAACATTAAGTAATGAAGCCAGTGCAGTTCACTGAAATGAATGTGGTTAACTTGATGTTATTTTTTTATTTAACTTTATGTATGTATTTGTATATTTATCCGGATGAAATCTTACAACTCAATTTTGAAGCAGACATCTTTAACCGATTGAGCTGAAATTTAACACACTTATGTAATTTCGGTTACAATGCAATATTATGGTACCACTGATCTGATCTGATGCTGGAGTCAGAAGGTAGCAAAAGCAACTCCTAAAATATACAAGATAAACCCGTGGTGTTTTAGGCTCATTAGAATCCTTTCGAAGAGTAGATGACGATTGTGAAAAAAGTACAGTCGGCAATAAAAGCTTGTACTAAAAATGACATTTTTGGCAACTTATTTAACCTTTAATATGTTCTCACTACTGAGGTGAAAAGTTCTATGTGTCACACTAGAGTAAAGTAATTTTACATCTCGTGTTTTTGAGTGCCTCGCTACGCTCAAGATTCTAACACTAGAATCACTCGCTACGCTCGTGATTCAATTATAGAATCTTTCGCTTACTCGGGACTCAAAATTAACACTCGCAAGAAAAAACAACTTTCCTCTCTTGTTGCACAAATAACTATTCTTTATAATGTAAGTAAGTTCTGTCATAAAAATCAATGTCGATTTATCTTCTTTAATTGTTGATGCAGGGTGACCATAATTTTTAAGATAATTTTTTTCTTAGCAATAATTGGAAAAGAAAAAAATAATGTTTTGCTAATTAAGTGCGATACTAAACGATACTGTACCATTTGCAGTGTAAGCTTGATTTTGCTTAAGTCTATAGAATCAGTCTCTATAGTGTTTTTTTCCATTGACAGCTGACGGTGCTACACGCCAAGATGGAGTTTGGCGTGCGCGTGCCGTCACACGTGTACGCCAACGCCACCGAGGGGCTGTGTGGCGTCTGCGCCGGCTACCAGGAGGCTCTGGTGACGAGCAATGGCACCGTCACTGGCGACTTTGAACTGGTGAATATTAAAACATAAATAGAGAAAATCATAGCGTTACTTTCCTACTGGGTAGTATGAGCGACTACAACTGTACAATACAAAACCAGCTAAAATCTAAATAAGTTTCCGTCAGTAATGCAAATTTTTGATGCTAGATTTTATTGCCGACTGTACTTTTTTGTACAATCATCATGTACTTACTCATCGAGAGGATTGTAACGAGCTTTTACGACACGACGGGTTTATCTCTGTATTTTAGGAGTTGCTATGGCTGCCTTCTGGCTCCAGCATCAGATCAGATTAGTGGTACTATAATAATGTATTGGCACCAAACTTAAGTGTGCTTTATCATCAATCAGTTGAGACAAAATGCTTAAAAATTCAGTTGTTACATTTGTGCTAAATATACAATACATACCAACATTGCAAGTTAACTAAAAGCTTGTAATAAAAATATCCCTGTGACATTGTACCAAGGATGCTGGCAGCATTTCCTTGATGTATCACAACGCCGATACGTTGTCCGAGGAAGCCGCCAGCTCTTCAGTCACCGATTACGTCAACCAGATGCTTCGCGATACTTTTTTTTTTCTCTGGGAAAATGCGTTTACGCATCCCCCCCGGGCCTGGGGTAGGCCCATGATAGTAGTGAGGGGGCATGTGGGACTCTCTCCTCGTTGCTCCTCTTGCTAGCCGAGAGGAGGGGAGGAGAATACCCACTAAAAACCCAGTGGCGTCGTCCGCATTCCCGTTAGGGGGAGTGCCACTGGATTACGATCGCACTCGACAGTGACAAAGCTTTTACACCCTGGCACTCCATGGACGTAGACTAAAGCCGGGTCCAGACGAGTGTAACGGGTAATGTAACACTTCGTGTAATTTAGCGTCAACAGTGTGGACGGCACACGAACTCAAAGCGAATCGTCCAAACGAGCACTGCGAGCGCCGCGCGAGCGTTACATGTAATGCTCGTAGTGACGTCCACACGTAGAATTCGTGTTACATTACACGGCAAATTACATTTCACGTTACACTCGTCTGGACCCGGCTTTAGCGCGTCTTTTTCTATACCGTCATATTTGAAATATGTCGTTCCAGTACGGCAAGAGTTGGCAAGCTACGCCAGCCGCCCTCACGGCCCTGGGCAAGTCACCGCAAGACCAGTGCGACCAGCCGCCGCCAGCGGAACCCGAGTGTGTGCCGCCACCAGCCGATCAGAACGTCTGCTACAACCTGTTCGATAAAGACAAGTTTGGACAGGTCAGTTAAGCCGGGTTTACATTGGTCCGACGTGTTGTGACGCGCCAGAAAAGTAATTAGTTTCAACTGGGCCAATCAACTTTTTGACCGACATTTTCCTGTCCTCGGAAGTTTTGTTACAAATTTTCGTTATTTGTTTTCATTTGGTAACAAAATAGCATATTACGTATAACTAGATCATTTAGCAACGCAATGTATGTCTAACTATTAAGATATATTAATGAAATAAGTATTTTTTACGGTAACTCTGTATACAATTCACTCGCTCCATACAAAAAACTGTTGTCCGATGCGCAAGGCTGCATTGTACTTTCCGGTTAATATCAATATTTTATATATAGGTAAATACTTTGTATTTTTATGAGTATTATATGCAGTTCAATTAGGTGTATTTCGAGTTCAAATCCTTAACTAACGTAATAACATTAAAGAAAAAAAATATATAGAAACTGTCCGGCAAATATTTTATTAACGTCGGTATACTGAGTTACCTTAAAATCGTCAAAACAAACACTCATACAGACGGAATTTGCACTCTATCTCACAAAACTATTAGCTGCGTTACTGTCGGGACTGCGAGCATAGCCTTTTAACAACACCGACAACCCGCCACTCGGTTTCGAGGTATTGGTTGAGGTGCGTGTCACTTTCGCTGTCGGCTGAGTGACCAGGTTTTCATCGGTAAGTAAAAATGTTTATTTTGCTATTAATTTAAAATGTCAAGGGCTCTAAGTATGTGTTTTGATTAGTGTGTTTAAAATTACTAAAAACTTAATACATTTTTGATCATTATAAGAATACTGGCAAATGTCAGTTGCGTTACCTGTATACTGAGTTACTTTCATGGTAACTCTAAAGACATTACCGGTAACTCCAAAGACTTTTTCAAAATATTTTGTTTTAGATTAACTGCCTATCAATTACACATTGTTATTTTTCATATTAGAGTGTTCTGACTTACTACTAAAAGTATTAGGAGGCTGGACCGACTTTCAACTTACCTGTAACCTTGTTCCAGGCTTTGTAACTAAGACTATAATGGCGTTAACACACCTGCTGATAAGCAAAGGAGGTTAAGGGTAAAACGAAAATAAATTCAGGCTTCATATGAAGAAGCTAAAAGAAAACACCGACACACTATCACCTAATAAAACGGCTCGTTAAAGATTTATCACCTCGGGAAAAGAAAATCGCTAATACCCTATGGAAACTTAGAAAAAATACAGGCAAAGAAAGAAAAAAAATGCTAACCGTTGTAGCTGAAACACCACCGAACTCGCCCATACCATTCTTGCAAAATATTCAAGACCGAGAAGTTCGTGTCTTTGACGTTACCAAATTGTCTCTGGAGTTACTATTATGTCCACATTTTTTTAATAAGTCTTGCTCTCTTTTTTAACACGGTTTACTTTAAATCTATCAGAATTTTTGGGTGTACACCCAAAAATTTAATTACTTAAATTAGTATACGATTTTCATTTTGTGGTAATTTTCTATGCCAATACAAGTCTCGCTACCGAATTATAATAATTTCAATGAACATTTATGTATCTATGGTAACGCAGCATACATAAAAATGAGTTTTTTATTATTATCGTGTAACTTTTATTAAGACTGCACCTTCGAATAAATCCGATTATGCAAGCCAAAGTAATAAATGTTGATAAACAATATTCTAATGTGTTTTATTCTCGTTATTTAACATCATCTTTTAAGGTAACGCAATAGACATATTTTTGGGAAGCGCTATGGTTTTTCTAGAAAAAAATACATAAATAAATGTTAAAGACTGTACACCTTCACGGTATCTTAATCATGTAAGTCTAAGCTATTGGAAAATATACAAAAGTATTAAATATCTTAAACCTAAAAATAATAAAAAAAAAAAAAATTGTGTCTGCAAAATGTCGGTCTAAAAGTTGATTGGCCCAACTATTATTCGTTGTTATTCTGTACCATCAGCTAAGGGAAAGCAGTGGCATAGTCTGAAGATATATGGCACCGCGTTCTATTAACACGTCTGGTAGGTGTCCCATCATGAAATGGACGGATTCACTTATTTTTAAGTAGAAACACTCCTAAATAAATTATAAATTGAAATAAATTACCTTCACTTAAGAAAAAGGTCCAGTCCATAACATAGAGAAGAGATCCAGGACTATAATAGTCCAAGTCCTGCGGCGACCGAGGCAGGGTTTGAACCCGCATCACCACCTTTCGTGGTTTACGCCCTCAAAACGACTTTTCTTAAGTATTTGTCATTTATTTCAATTTAAACTTGTGTAATATGTAGGTATTTATATCGTTGGCTACACACCACACAAGCCTTCTTGGACTTACCGTGGGTCTACGTCAGCTCCGACGTTTATTTATTTATCTATAACCTCTAGGCGCCCAGAGATCAAAAATTGCCAAATGCAACTATGGTTTGTCATAATTAAAATTTTCAAAATGGCATTCAATGGGAGACCTTATTATAGGGCTTCGGGCGGCTAGAGGATAAAAACCAGAGCAAATTATAATATTTAATTTTGCTAATCCACAGTGCCATGCGTTAGTAGACCCGCATCCATTCTTAGAAGCATGCGAGAAGGACATATGCGCCAATGCTACGGATATTTGCTCGACGTTGGAGAACTACGCCAGTGCTTGTCGAAGACAGGGAGTGTGTCTGGACTGGCGCGGGACTCTCTGTCCGAGCACTTGGTGAGTTTATTATTTAGGTATCTTATGGATTGGAGCTGTTAGGGTTCAGTGGGAAAAGGTTACGCGTCTTTGTCTGTCTATAATATTCGTGCATCGCTAAACAACTTGGGAACTATTATTTAAAACGGGATAGTTGCCATGTATGTTAGTTTGAATAAGTTCCCGATATTTCGGAACTGTTGCAAGCGCCATCCTCACGGAAAATAATAAATGGTTACTAGTATAAGTAATGTGTGTACACGCATGTTTGCGTTCTATATTCAAATGTTGACGTATGTTTCATATTAATTCTCGGCACAACTACAATAGACATGTTCTTTCAGTTACTTATTTCACCACCTTCTGGTCCCGCACAGTCTAAAATCATACATACGTGAAAAAGAAGATGGCGCTGTGCTCTCAGATACTGTTTTCTACTTTGCTGTTATGATTGGAGTCGGTCCGTTTTTTAGTCACATATACGGAACCTAATGCGCCACACCAACTCGCATTCAGTTCTTTATATGACATTAGTCACATGACTGTCTTTTTGTCTGATTCTTATAATAGCCGTCTTCTGTGAGTCCTTGTCGAGAACTGTTCAATTTCTGTCGTGTCAGTTTCAGGGTCGGTCATTCCAAAACAGAGGTCGCCAACCCACAGTCACATCTTCTTCTTTGCCTGGCCCTTTCCCATTTTATTTGGGGTCGGCCCTCCGTATCATGCGTCTCCAGGTAGCTCGGTCAACCCACAGTCACATAGTTCTTGTTATTGTATAGCGTTTGTTTCTTTAAGCCATTTAATTATATCTTGATAGACTAGAGACAAATAACAGCAGCATAATAATTTATGAATAACACGGCTACACTCATTTTTGTTTATATTCCGCCATGTTTCGCACAGCCTAAGTCTCCATTTTTAAGCCCTAAGAGTTCCGAGCCCTCGAATTAATGAAGAATAATATTTGAACCTTATTGCAGCCAAGCGCCATTCGTGTACCGGCCGTGCATAGACTGCGAGCGTACTTGCGAGAATCATGATGAGTTTGAAAAGGATCCGAAGAAGTGTGATAAGAAGCCGGTGGAGGGCTGCTTCTGTCCTGCAGGGAAGGTACTGTAGACGTTAATCCAAGGATATGAATCTTTCTAGCGTTTCACCAGCCCAATAGAACGTGGACAGACAGGAGCCAGAATGCTTTAAGAAAGTCACTGCCACGGGAAACCTTAGGACCCAATAGTCTGGTTGTCTCACGATGTGTTCTTTCAACGAAAAACAACTGGCAAATGCGATGGTGAGAAATGTAAAATAGACCATAGTATGAATCGGACACCTTCCCAATAATTCGAACACCAGAGGTACAAAATTAACGACAAAGGGCCTATTTCTCGAACAGTTATAACTTGTAATAGAAGCGGAAGTCACTTTTTGACACCTGTTGTAAGAACGAGACTACCGCTTGTATCACAAGTGTTCGAGAAATAGGCCCTAAGTTTTAGATATCCCTTAGGATGTCAAAAAGAATATGTTGACTTTGTAAATGTATACTTGGAAACTACAAATTTTACTTGAAAGTATGAACCACTATGATTTCTTAAAATATGTGGTAGCGTCGCAGCCCACGCTCTATGCCTCTGCGCAGCGGCGGCGCGTCCATAAAAGCCGGTTCCCGCCGGCTCTACTAACTTGCGAACAATAGTTTTCCTCATGTAATCTCAAATCTCCGTCATGCCTAAAACATATATTGACCCGCCGCTATTGCCTTGTTTCAAAATGTTATGGTATCTGTATTTAACTTTTTTTTTTAACAGGTTCGTGTAGAAAACACCTGCATTGAGCCAAGTAAATGCTTCCCCTGTGACGCCAACAAGGAACACTACGCGGGTGACGAGTGGCAGGTAAGTAATACGAAAATACTTAAAAGTTGTTTTATTTTATTACTCTCTGATTTGACAAAATCCTATTTTGTCTTGCTTTAAAGAGACCCCATTCGCAAATGAATTCCTTTCGCGCCCAGTACCAAATAATATTTCGTAGGTTTCTGCGTAAGTTCCAAAAAAGTCATTGGTACAGTCAGAGTCATATAGTTAGTTACAGTAAGTATGCCCAAATATATCGATACAGATCTTTATTTATATAGCAGTAAGGATATGTACCTACCGATATATTTGGCCATACTGACTGTAACTAACTATATATGACGCTGACTGTACAAGCCGGGGTTTGAACCTGCGACCTCCTGATTGCAAGTAATAACGTCTTAGTTTTGCACTAATTGTTATAATGAAGATTTTTTTTATTATTATATTCGTGATAGACTACATTACTTAAACTAACTACAAACATGTAGATAACATAAAAACAATTACTATATAAAAACAAAACTGTAAATTAAAAAGTTTACTATGAAATGGAGCTGCCTCAAAACAAATGCTGGCACAAGAGTCAGTGCTAATCTTCCGGCGCGTGGAGGGACCATCGGCGGAGATGGCTGCCATTATTTACGGTGTGAGTTGCAAATTTATTAATAGTGCTTTGTGTTTCGAGTAAAAGGTTGGCTAGGTACGCACAATAGGTTCATAATAGATCTAATAGCGTATATGTATATCAGTTACTGATCCCTGAATGTAATCTCAGGAAAACGCGTGCAGCAAATGCACGTGCAGCAAGCTGGAGGGCTCCCGCGTCGCGCACGTGTCGTGCACCGAGCTGACGTGCTCCGTGCCCGTGTGCGCGCCGGGCGAGCAGCTGCTCACCACGCCGCGCCCGCTGCACTGCTGCCCCGACTACCTGTGCGGTGAGTCTGGGCATCGACCCGTAGATGGCGCTGTGGCTTTCTTTTTAACCAAACTTAAGTACTATTTCCACAAACAGCCAGCAACGGATCGGATCAAAAAGAAAACAAAAGAAGGCGGCGACATCCGAACGTCACCGGCCGTATGTCGCCGCATACGATCGGGCGGTACGGGTCGCGGCCGGCAGGATATCGACGCCGACGTTCGGCACCGTGGTTTGCGAACGTATCTTAGGAACAACCAATATAACTGATGAATAGGCTCGGCCGATCCGGCCATCACACGACGTCGACAGCCGAACGGTTCCGACGACAAACGAACGGCGCCGATCGCGTGCCGTGGACAACGACGACAAGCGAACGAAGCCGGTCACGTGTCACAGCGTACTTTCGGTTACGATTAAATGTCGTCGGCGACGGCCGTGGCCAGGCTTTTGTGCGCAGCATGGTAATATAGACTTTAAATTAGTGCATATATGATTCAATATAGTTTAAACACCTTAAAATAATTTTCGATCCGATCCGATGCGCGCCGTTTGATTGAAATTGTACTTTAGGCTCTATAAATCATTCAGCTTATTAGAGCGATCGGACTGTGTGGCTGGAAGGTAGCCTGGACAAAGAGGACCCTTCTGCACTAGAAGCAGGCAGCAAATATGCTACAGAATTTATCTCAAAATCATTTACAGTACAAAAACCGCAAGACAACCCGGTCTGCGAGGAGCCGAAGAAGATGGAATGTGGGTACGGACAAATACTGAAGCAGAAGACAACGGCCAACGGATGCCAGGAGTTTGCTTGTGGTAAGTCAAATATGTTCACAAAATACACCAACACACTTTCATGCTGGTAACTTAAATAGCAACTGCTTTATCGTAAAATTGTACCTAATCGTAAATCGTAAAATGTTTATCTTAAGGACATTAATTCACCTTGACACCATCGCTGCAGTTTGTTAACTTCGCATTCAACCACATTTGTTTAGGGGCCGATCGACCTAATATCGCAGCGAACATGTTAACTAGGTACAATTTTTTCTAATTCACCGAACTGACTACCGAAAGTCCTTGTACCGAAAGTTCGTAAACATAAACACAGACATATTACATAAGAAAAAAACCGAATACAAAAAAAGTGCCGCGAAATAGCCTCATCTCAGTATATTGCAAGCGAATAGCCAGCGCTGATCTTCCGATGAGGCCATTAGGTGAAAAAATCACGATCGGTGGAAAAATCACAACAAAAAATAAAAATAACTTTTAGACTATGAAATTAACTAATTTACAAAGACTAAAATTACACACAAGACAAGAAAGATTACAATTGCTCAGCTAATAGTTGGATTACTGTTTGCCTTCAGAATGCAAGCCGGCCAGCGAATGCCAGCACATTCCAACTGACAGCGAAGTGGAGATCATGCCGGGCATGCAGCGCATCATCGACACCAGCGGCTGTTGCCCGAAGGCACAGCTGCTGTGTCGTCCGGACACGTGCCCGGCGCCGGCCACGTGCCCGCCACATCATCTCCGTCGTGTCGTAAACGTCACGGGTAGTTGCTGTCCGGATTATAAATGTGGTAAGTGTGATAGCTAGCGTTGAGAAATTATCAACTATGTTATAGGTGAAAAACTTAAGAAAGTCACCATGTCGATGTAGTTGTGCGAAGAATTAATATGGAATTTACGTCTCGAAATCTGAATATAGAACGCCGAAATGCGTGTAGGTACTGTAAAGTCACGTTACTACTACATAGACCAGGTGCTTTAGCTAAGTTTTTCACCTATATCAACTACGTATTACGCTTTATTCCGAGTAGGTATATGTTAATATGTTGTTCTATAAATTAATTATGTTCACAAATTAAAATGATCCTTCAGATTACAAACATTGTAAAGTATGACATGTCGGTGAAGGAGCCGAATAATGTTATCATTCTTTTTAATATTTTTGAGAAGTAAAATAATTGAATTCTTTAGTAAAAAATAGTACCTACAGAATAACATTTTTGTCTATTATTTCCAATATCAAAATATTAAAGTTTATGATCGCTTGAGTTTGTTATTTTCTGTAGAAATAATCATGACGGTAAAAATATGATGTGTACCTAATACAAGTCATTGTACTTTTTGGGGTACAGAGATAATTAACTGAATCAATTAACGTAGAACAATATTTTACTAAAAGTAAGGAAACCATTCATGAAATCCCAGTTTTAAATTGATTACAGAAAGAGTTATGATGGAAATTAATGTCTTAACAGAATTGCCTGCCGACAAGTGCTTGGTGACTCTGGAATGGGAGGCTGCGCCCAGAGGCGGCGAGAAAGCGCGTTCCACACCGCAGACAATGCTGAAGGATGTAAGTCTCATAATCTATATATGGAGCAATCAACTATTTTATGTCACTCGTTGCCGTGGTGGCACCAGGAAAGTAGGTTTAGGTTGCATTTGTAATATGTAGATGAATTCAATCCCTATGGCTTAAGAGGAATGTAAAAGGTTTTGAATTCAAAGATAGACGTGAAAAATAGCACATTTATTAACAATTATAAAATAATAAAAGTGATTCTAAAGTTTTCTGAAATTCAACTCCAAAGTGGGCTTCAGAGGGTTTAAAAGTAAGCAGTAAGTATATTATACAAGAAGCTTGAAAGGGATTTTATAACTACACATTAAAATACTAAATAAAATAATTCATATTACAACATTCTTCGGAAAGGGATGAAAGAGGTTGAAAATTTAATGTGGGTCCGAAACTGCTGAAGCTATAAAGTTGATATTTGCAGATATAATTAAGCACTAAGTCTTAAAATAGGGTTGATTGTTTGTATGGTAGGGTTTAAAAATGTTAACCTAGTAAGACCCAGCGTGCGTTACAATATTCACTCCCTTAAAATGGAATTGAAATGTTTTATAAAAGAAAATAAAGTAGCATTTCTTTTGTTTCATCATTACCGCACTAAAGAAAATTCAACCCACATCACTGTATAATAAGATTGATTTTAACTACAAAAACGTTTTGTATGGTGGGCCTTACGAGGTAAAGCTTTGAAACTTTGTATATTTAATAAATAATAATAATAACTTTTCCTAACTAGTGCGTAAAAAGTGCACTTTTCGCACGCTTCGCGTGCGTATATTTCGCTTTTTAAGGCACCTGCTATGAAAAATTAGGTTCGATACTCGTGTAAAAACTTCTTCAAGACTCGGGTGATTGTCACCCTCGTTTCACTCGGGCTCCAACGTTCACCCTCGTCGAAAAAAATTTTTTTTTCACTAGTATCGAAATGTACTATTTTACTTCGGTATTTCTGTTCAACGTAGTAGCAAAAGGGTGCAAATTTGTATTAATGCAGGGCCTCAATTAGTGAAACTAAAAACCTAAGAAGAGGAAAAGCTGAGTTGAAATATTTAACCGCTCGGAGGGTTAAAGGAAAGTTGAAAGGTTGCATGATCATGATGCGGACTTAACATTTTAGGTTAGTCCTGAAACGAACAGCATAAGAGAAAATTTAGATTTTCTCTTATGCTTTAAAAAAGGAAGGTATGTTTTTATGGAAAGTGTTTTTTTATAATAATCTCCAATGGTTTTTTTCTTTTCTCCAATAAAACAGAGGTTGGGCAAAAGAAGTTGTGAGGTTGAAAAGGGATGATTAAGACTGTACCGAGCCGAAAAGCCGAATTGGTGGTTAAGACGGATTGTCAGTTAGAGGAACAAAGTTGCGTGCAACAGCTAGTTTGATATAAGTAGGTACATAAACAGTAAAATATTTACGATATTTAGTCAAATTCCTTTTTTATCTGCGGGATCATATCAGCTGTATGATTTAGTATAAAAGTAGATGTAGAAAGAAAAGAAAAAAAATACGAATGTATAATTATAACTTCAACCGTCTGCCAGCTGGACTCGGCCTGGCTCGACGGCCCCTGCCGCTCCTGCCGCTGCGAGGGCTCCCCGACCCCGCCGCGCGCTGCGCCGTCACGGACTGTCCCGCGCTGGGTGCCGGCGACCAGTTCGTGCTGGAGCCGCGCCCGGTGCCCTTCGCCTGCTGCCCCGCGGCCGCGCAGGTGGCTTGCCGCGCCGGCGACACTGTGTACAGAGTGAGTATACCGTGACGGACCCGCGCTGGGCCCGGCGACCAGTTCATGCTGGAGCCGCGCCCGGTGCCCTTCGCCTGCTGCCCCGCGGCCGCGCAGGTGGCTTGCCGCGCCGGCGACACTGTGTACAGAGTGAGTATACCGTGACGGACCCGCGCTGGGCCCGGCGACCAGTTCGTGCTGGAGCCGCGCCCGGTGCCCTTCGCCTGCTGCCCCGCGGCCGCGCAGGTGGCTTGCCGCGCCGGCGACACTGTGTACAGAGTGAGTATACCGTGACGGACCCGCGCTGGGCCCGGCGACCAGTTCGTGCTGGAGCCGCGCCCGGTGCCCTTCGCCTGCTGCCCCGCGGCCGCGCAGGTGGCTTGCCGCGCCGGCGACACTGTGTACAGAGTGAGTATACCGTGACGGACCCCGCGCTGGGCCCGGCGACCAGTTCATGCTGGAGCCGCGCCCGGTGCCCTTCGCCTGCTGCCCCGCGGCCGCGCAGGTGGCTTGCCGCGCCGGCGACACTGTGTACAGAGTGAGTATACCGTGACGGACCCCGCGCTGGGCCCGGCGACCAGTTCATGCTGGAGCCGCGCCCGGTGCCCTTCGCCTGCTGCCCCGCGGCCGCGCAGGTGGCTTGCCGCGCCGGCGACACTGTGTACAGAGTGAGTATACCGTGACGGACCCGCGCTGGGCCCGGCGACCAGTTCATGCTGGAGCCGCGCCCGGTGCCCTTCGCCTGCTGCCCCGCGGCCGCGCAGGTGGCTTGCCGCGCCGGCGACACTGTGTACAGAGTGAGTATACCGTGACGGACCCGCGCTGGGCCCGGCGACCAGTTCATGCTGGAGCCGCGCCCGGTGCCCTTCGCCTGCTGCCCCGCGGCCGCGCAGGTGGCTTGCCGCGCCGGCGACACTGTGTACAGAGTGAGTATACCGTGACGGACCCCGCGCTGGGCCCGGCGACCAGTTCGTGCTGGAGCCGCGCCCGGTGCCCTTCGCCTGCTGCCCCGCGGCCGCGCAGGTGGCTTGCCGCGCCGGCGACACTGTGTACAGAGTGAGTATACCGTGACGGACCCGCGCTGGGCCCGGCGACCAGTTCATGCTGGAGCCGCGCCCGGTGCCCTTCGCCTGCTGCCCCGCGGCCGCGCAGGTGGCTTGCCGCGCCGGCGACACTGTGTACAGAGTGAGTATACCGTGACGGACCCCGCGCTGGGCCCGGCGACCAGTTCATGCTGGAGCCGCGCCCGGTGCCCTTCGCCTGCTGCCCCGCGGCCGCGCAGGTGGCTTGCCGCGCCGGCGACACTGTGTACAGAGTGAGTATACCGTGACGGACCCCGCGCTGGGCCCGGCGACCAGTTCGTGCTGGAGCCGCGCCCGGTGCCCTTCGCCTGCTGCCCCGCGGCCGCGCAGGTGGCTTGCCGCGCCGGCGACACTGTGTACAGAGTGAGTATACCGTGACGGACCCGCGCTGGGCCCGGCGACCAGTTCGTGCTGGAGCCGCGCCCGGTGCCCTTCGCCTGCTGCCCCGCGGCCGCGCAGGTGGCTTGCCGCGCCGGCGACACTGTGTACAGAGTGAGTATACCGTGACGGACCCCGCGCTGGGCCCGGCGACCAGTTCGTGCTGGAGCCGCGCCCGGTGCCCTTCGCCTGCTGCCCCGCGGCCGCGCAGGTGGCTTGCCGCGCCGGCGACACTGTGTACAGAGTGAGTATACCGTGACGGACCCCGCGCTGGGCCCGGCGACCAGTTCGTGCTGGAGCCGCGCCCGGTGCCCTTCGCCTGCTGCCCCGCGGCCGCAGTTTTCAAACCTTCAAATTCCGGTCGTTATTATTTTATTAAATTATATTAATGTCCAGAAACTGTTTACTTAAATAATTTGTTTTGTCCTAGGTGGGCGAAAACTGGACAAACCCACACGACGTGTGCGAGTCTTATCAGTGCGTGCAAGTGGAGGATGGCAAACTGGAGAAGGTCACGACCGTGCAGACCTGCCCCACGGATTGCGAACCGGTAAGACGTATTACATTTCTATGTGTACAGTTTTTACAACAGCATTACTTTATAGATGGAACCCGATTTAGGCTCCGTAAGAGACACTTACGAGACTCACACAATATCTACCATTCAGTAGTTTTTACGTGAAAGAATAACAAACATCCACGCTTTTATAATGTCAGTAGGATATATTTAGCATATCCTGGTCACGGCACCAAAATGGAACACCTTGCGTCCTTGAAGTATGAAGATGAAATAGTTATTTGTTATACAAGGGTGCAAAATTGCATTTTAACTGCGAGTGTGGAATTGAAAGACAAAGGGTTTTTAAATAGAATCCTGAGCGTAGCGAGTGTTTCAATACACGAGAAGTAAATTACAATTGCACCCGTGTGTAACACAAAACTTTTCCCCTCACTACAGGGAGGAAAGTGAAACATGCAAAAAAATGTTTTGAAATCGCATTGACTTTTTCTTTGCGTTTAGATACATTCAACATTTTTACAAAAGGTGCCTTTAGCTTGGTTAGCTTGTGGTGGCCAGTACGATTTTCGAATGTTCTAATTCGATTTTCAACTCGGTGCGTTAGCGAGGCTCGCCCGTGCCCGTTTAAATTTAAATTATATTTTTTTATTATATTTTTAAATAATTAAGTATATAACTTTTATAAAGTTTTAATTTGAACTTTAACTTAATTATTACAGAGTATTATAACTACCAGATATGGCTTCGTATGCAAAGGGTTCACCAAAGGACCACCTTTATGAAATACGTTTTTTAAACACAAAACAATCGTGAGATACATACTCCAATTCAGGCTTTATAAATCTAATATTGCTCATGATTATACTCCTCGTTATGTAGCGAATTTCGAGCAATATTCGACTTGTAAAACTTTAGTTACCTACCTGCTTCTATATAATTGATATGAAATGTTATTGATTGGAATAAAATGCTTGAATCATGAACACTGGCAGAGAGTCAATTGTTCTGTTAAGCAAAACAGTGACAATATGTCTTTACCTTTTCTTCGTGAAAACTGTTGAATTGTGCGAATGAGAAAACAGCGGGAATGAACGCGCCGTCGTTGATGTTTAAACAAAGCTTCTCATCGCCAGGGTTGGAAGTATTTCCCAGCGGAGCCGTCCAGCGGGCAGTGTTGCGGCAAGTGCAAGCCGGTGGCGTGCGTGTGCACTGGCGTGGAACGGCCCATCGGCACCACGTGGAAGTCTCCAGACTTGTGCACTAACTACACTTGTGTGTTGGCTGATGGCAATGTAAGTATTTGTAGTTGAAGCTGTAACCAATGTTAAGTGTACTTCGATTTACTAGCAATACAGTTGAAAATTAGTATTGCTTCGTATTAAGTGAAAGTTTAAATTACTTTGAAATAAGTACAGTTGACCAATATGATTTATATGCTACTTCATTCCTTGTCACAGTGTAAATCTATATGAAAGACCGTGACCGTGTACGAATTATTTGACACTGCTTGAAATGCTATCGTCAACTTTTTAGTAAATAATAGTAGATTGTTTGACAAGGGGCTAAAGTAGGCCATAGTACCACGAGATGGTTATTTTCCCGAACGAAGTGAGGGAAAATTGTTCGAGGGGTAATATGGCGTTTAGACCCGAGTTATGCATACTAGTTTTCACTTCGATTGCGAGAAAATAAGATAAAATAACATTTCAACAATTAACAAATACAATTTTATTGACCCGCAATGAATTCTGAGTCAAAAATGTTTAATTTGGCAGTCTTTGTATTTTTTTCACTGCTTTGATACAGATAGGATATACCTATACGCCGTGAATAAATGCCATAGACAACGTATAATTGGGGCTTCAAAGAGTTTGCCAACGATTTAAACTTTTTTTTAATGCTTGTGAAGTAGGAACTAAAAAGCACCTGATGCTTTGACAATTTGATTGCGTTTCCTCATTGGTCGATTTTAATATTGTGGTATTGTCTGATTGGTTGATACTTTCTACAAAGTTTTTTTAATGATTTCACATTTTTAAACAGTAAGTATTCGCACCAAAAAAGAATCTAGAGTTGCGATTAACTTCGATATGTGTCGTGATTGGTGGATTTAATAAGATGAAGTGTTCTGGTTGGTCAATTTAAAACGTTTTGTATATCATAAATATGTATACATATTTTCCCAAGAGGCTAAATGTATTACTTTAGTCCGCCTTGGCAAGCATAATATGACACACTTTTAGAGCATGAGAAGTGAAAAGTATTATTGATGTTCTTTGTAACGATTATTAATAACTTATGCTGTATATAACGCTTGAAATGACACTGACATTTGTATTTAAACTTTTGTGAATCATTATTATATGAATAGATGAAAATTACAGCTGTACTCGCGTTTATTTGTGAAATTATCTACAAATAATACAATATCTTATCGTCGATGGCGCTTATGTCGTTGTTCAAGACGATACAATACAAACGCAACACAATTCGGCGTAAGTGCCATCGACAATAAGGTCCCTTTTCCTAGATAATGACACAGTTACTCGCGTGACAGATTTTGGAAAGCAAAGGTCTCTGAAGAATAACGTTAAGAGCGGCGCAGGGAGAGCGGTAGAAAGAGCTTTCTAGGATTTGTACACCTCATAGATACTAAAAATCTAGAAACAGAGAATTTTTTTTTTTTTTACGTCGAAGAAAATGTCACATGATTTGGATGAGATAGTTATGCACTCTTATTTTACCCTTTCCAGCTACAAGTCCAAACGTCTAATGAGACATGCCCAGAAGTACCCGTAGCTTTGAAGAAGCAGTTCGTTTTGAAGGAAGAAAAACCGGCGGGGAAATGCTGCAAGACGCAGGAGCCTGTCGCCTGTCGTGTTGGGAATGACATTTATCAGGTACCCACGTGACATGTGTCAACTATATAGAACAATTATGTAGGGTAGTCGGGCTTATCAACATGGCACCGTGATGATAGAGGCATACGTGGGGAACATCCGTTTGGCCATATTTTAATTTATAAAACCCTCTGATACGTTCTTTATTTTATTTTATTAAGGAAAACAAACGGCAACCATCTTTAAGTTTAATACATTTAGGTAAGTCATAGACTGGCAACGTTTTCACCAATATAACCTTTTTGAATGTGTGAATATGGCTCATGGATGTGATCATGATCATATGATGCAATTTATATAAGTGTTAGTTCCTCTGATTCCCGCGGCTGGCGCTAGCTGTAGCAGGCGGGGCAAGAGATGTCACTGCTAGGGTTGAATTAACTTTTTCCACGCCATGTCCAACACAAAAGCTAACGCTCGGAGCGTTAGGTTTGTGTTCGAAATCACGTCATCGAAATGTCAAAACTGAAGTTTAACTTTAGCGTAGGTGCAGTTTCCAATTTGCTCTGTATTCGAGGATATACTTCTTTGGCGTGGAAAAGGTTAATTATGCGCTCGTATGATTTTCCTTATTGATATATGTATTTCTTATTTACTTATTTTAGTCGTCTTATTTTACACAATTGTATTTCAATTTGTTGTTTTATAATTTTCTTATGTTATTACGCCCAGAATAAATAAACTAAAACCAAAAACCAATTGCGTTTGTGTTTAGGAGGGTCAAACCTGGCAGTCCCCGGACCCGTGCAAGAAGTACACTTGCGCACGTGACGGCACGGGCCGACTTGCGCACTCGCCGAACGTACAGACTTGCACGACGACTTGCAAGCGTGGGTGGAAGTACGTAACACCGGCCCCGGGCGTCTGCTGTGGCCATTGTAAACAAGAGCAATGCATCGTGGAGGACGAGTTAAAGAATGCAGGTATGATAACAAAGTGTTAGGAACAAGATGGCCGTACTGGTCGTAGTAAACAATCCAAAAATCTCAGTTTTAACACGATTTTGCATAAGACTTGTAGTACTTAATTTAACCTCCTAAGGCCCACCATACAAATAATATCCTATTCTAATTTGTTCTTTATAGTGTAGGAAATAAAGTAGAATCTCTGTTGTGTCAAAATCGAAGGAAACAAATGAAATTCAACTCTGTTCCAATTGTATATATTTTTTATTTAATTATAATAATTAGTACTACAGGTAGGCCCCCTGCGTCCCCTTACGAAGATAAACAGAATAAGGAGTCGTCGAAAATTTAAAACTGTATTAATAGACGTCCGATTATTAATTACAGGTCAAAATCCGCATAAAAACCTCCTGTTTTACCCCTTAGGGATGAATATCAAAAAAAAACGGTGAAATAATTTTTTTTTGTATTCGAATAAGGACACAAAATGTCAAGTCTCTGACTTTAAATTCTACACAATCCCATAAAATCTTTCAACCCCCTTTTTACCCCCTTAATGGTGGAATTTCCAAAATCTCTTCTTAGCGGGTCCTTACGGTATATAATCTACCTACTGCGAAAAAATCACCTATATAGGTAAAGCGGTTTGAGCTAGGCGATGATCAGCCAATCGGGACTTTCACGTTTATATATATAGATTAGTCTAGGGTCAAAAAACTAATTATCTTTAAATATTGCGGTGCAGTTTAGATAACTGTTAAACTAGAATATACGAAAATGTTAACTTAGTATTGCGATGAAGATGTGCAACCGCTCCTAAACAAAATAGTTACAAATTTTAAATTATTTTTAGGGTCTACTTGGAAGTCCGCTGACAACTGCACGACATACACCTGCGAGCGCAGCGGCGAAGACCTGCTGATGACGTCATCCCGCGTCCCGTGTCCGGACGTGACGTCATGCGCGCCAGAAGACCTGGTCAACGAGACCTGCTGTGCTGTGTGCAAGGAGAAGCCGGCTGCCCTCAGTAAGTTGCAGTTACTGCAGTACTGCTGCAAGACCTGCTGATGACGTCATGAATCTAGACGTGACGTCATGCGCGCCGGGAGACCTGGTCAACGAGACCTGCTGTGCTGTGTGCAAGGAGCAGCCCTGCTGGAAGACCTGCTGATGACGTAATACTGTACCGAGCTACACACGTTTGACCTCACATTTGCTAAGTATGCATTAAGGCGAGTTTCATAATGCTTTTATGTTGGTAAAATTGATTGTATTAAATATTTGTTGGTTTTGTTTATTCTGCTGAGTTCCAATAGATGCACAGAAGTGGTTAACTATTGACCAGAAATAAGACAAAACAAACGTTCAACGACAGGTTTGGCCTAGTGGGTAATTTTATTGTATTTGTATGTTATATATATCGTTGAGAACATACAAGTACTGAGTACCCACAACACAAGCCTTCTTGAGCTTACCATAGGGTTGTCAATTTGTGTAAGTACCTATGTCCTGTAATATTTATATATTTATCGCAGAGACCTGCTACCCCGAGGAGATCCCGCAGCCGCAGACGGTGGGGCTGGTCCGCGCGCGGCTGCGGCCGCACGGCGCCTGCTCCAACCGCGCGCCCGTGCCCGGCTTCCGCGAGTGCCGCGGTTCCTGCCGCTCCGGCACGCTCTACAACAACCGTGAGTATATCAGGTTCAATTGAAAAGATAAATAAGGTTAACAAATATAGCAGACTGAAATAGTAGGTACATTGTTGCCCGGGTATAGAAAGTAAGCAATAGATGGACGAGTAAGTTGCACTTTCTACCGAGGCATTACTATGTGCTTTTCATGCCTAATGTAAGGAAATAAAACAGGATGAGTACACACAGTTTAATTAAAAGTAATATTGATATTCCCATTAGGGCAGTTGAATGACAAGTAAATGTTTTTTCCTGGAAAATTTAAATATATTTGTATTTTTTTAAAGAGTTACGAATGTCAAAAATAGTCGACCAATAGCAGAGTAGAAAGTAAAAAAGGCTGCAAAACACTACACTTTACTTTGCAAATCTACATTATTGGACGGTTTTTGAATAGTGCTACTAAGAGCAACTTTCTACTCTAATTTCAATCCATCTTTGGCCAAAATTCCCCGAGCAGTGGCGTGAAAACTAAATTTCTATGTAAAAACACATGACACAAATTATTATTATACAGGGTGGAAAAATCTACAACTACCTTGAATATTGTAAATAGCACATTTTGTATAAGCCGGGACTCGAACCAAATTTAAAAGGTAATTATTAGTTTTCATGGCCTTCCGTTATTCTGATTATATTTGTTATTTAGAGAAAAATTAACCTTATCAGTAACCCTTTCAATCTGCATCATAAAATACAGCACATCATTTTTTATCACATTTGACCGGTTCGAGTCCCGAGGATTTATGAAAAATCGCTTGCCTCACGATTTTTCATAAATCCTTAAATGCAGAGTTTATTGTTTTTAAAAACAAAGGAAAGTCTCCTTTACACAAAATGTGCTATTTACAATATTTAAGGTAGTTGCCATCTGTGATAATCTGTGACAGTGTTGGAGGTGGCAACACCCAATCTGTATTGTCTATGTTTGGTTTATAACTAGAGCGCGTGCCTTAATATCGAATAAACCGTAATTAATAAATTTACAGTTTTATTTGACTCCAAAATATATCACCATCCATGTGGCATTTGATCTTTCCACCCGGTATACATTCGTTTTCACTGAATATTAGATTTTTTTTCGAACCTGACTTGGGCTCTATGGCCATTGCGGCACATTAAATTGATCGGACTGTGGGGGGAAGGTAGCCTGGGGAAATGAGGTAAATTACACTGATTTAAACTTTCACGGTTTTTACACATTACAACAGATAAACGGTACTCAAAGCGTATAATAACTTCAAAAATTACCTTCAAAGCTTCGAGGACGACATTCTGTGTTCTCGGATGAAGACTTTTGAGGTTGCAATGAGGTAAATTATTTCCCTCTCCGACATATTGATAAAGAAGTTGCAGCTTTCGAAGCGCTTTTAGTTTTTGTTATCATTCATTTTAAACCTTACATGTATCACCGTCGTAGGGTTTCCTTGTCGTATGGCAAGCCTCTGGTATACAACATGGTAACATTTTTATTTTGTTTTGCTGGGTTAGTTTATATATAGTAGATATCACTATATAAATTGTAATTGTATACATAAATTAATTTTATATCCTCCGTGTTGGTTGCTCATGAAACTGTGTCAGGAGCGGATAAATTTAAATATAGGTATTTCGCATTAATTGTATAGAAACGGATAACTCACGTTTTATAAGTCGAATATTGCTTGACATATTTCACTCTGTAACGAGGAGCAGAATCATGAGCAATATTCGACTTATATAGCGTGAATTTGAGTGTGGTTGTATGTCACGATTGTTTTGTGTTTAAAAAACACATTTCAAGACGGTGGTCCTATGGTTACCCCTTTACTACATACGAAGCCATATCTGACAGTTATAATACTCTATTGGAAGTGAGTTAAAGTTAAAATTCTAAGTTTATAAAAGTTAGATAATTGTATAAAAATATAATAAAAATATATAATTTTCATTTTTATGTCAAAGTCGCAAGGTGTTCCATTTTGGTGCCGTGACCAGGATCTGTGAAAAATTCCTTCTGATATTATAAACTTGTGAATGTTTCTATACAATGAACATGTTTGAATCTCACCATAGTTTCCCTCCTACCGCGATGGCAACTGAATTTGGTAATCAGTCGCCAAAAAGTACCTATTGAATATTCTTGTTAGACAACCAAAGACGAATGACTGTTTTTTGTTCGTAAATGTATCGTTGTTAATGTAATGTCACTAACAATGATTAATCAGTTTAAATCAATAGATAATATGTCATCTGAAATTGAATAATATTCTTGAATAATTCGTGTAATTTTAGTAAACATGTTTTAGAAAAAAGTAAATGGTAATTATATCCGTAAAAAAAAAACTGAAAATATGTTTTCATATAAAAAACGTGGGAGTTCAATACTTCTGGCCAAGACTCAATCAATCGAAAGAAAATATGAATGTCGTATTTCTTTACCAGAGACCGGCAGCCACGACTCGCAGTGCGAATGCTGCCAGGCGACGAAGTACACCAAAGTGACGGCCACGCTGAGCTGCGAGGACGGCACCACGCACGCGCACGTGGTCGCGTCGCCGCTGGAGTGCAGCTGCCGCGCGTGCGGCGACACTGTCTCCAAGTTGCCGGCCAAGGGTGGTACGTTACTAATATTATTCTGACAATCTCACACAACACAATTATTCGACCCGGGTATGTCCTTAAACTACGTCCAACAATGAGAGGTAGGGCACAGCGATGACCATCACGCTTGAATCTGGGGCAGCCCAACTGGGGAAGTACCTCCTCCTTACAGAAGACCACAGCCATAATAGCACTGCTACCTTTCAGGTATGTAGTGTTGTGTTCCTGATGGTGAGTAAGGTTCCCAGAGCTTCAACCCCTCTTAAAGGTCGGCAACGCGCTTGTGACTCCCCTGGTGTTGCGGATGCCCATGGGCGACGGTAATTGCTTACCATCAGGCAATCCGTCTGCTCGATTGCCACCTTATGGCATAAAAAACAAAAAAAACCACCAGAGTGATGGCACCAATGTTGGACACTTTAAGCTGACAGGCACCAATGGACACTTAGTTCTTAATTCAAAAACCATAACGGTATAAATTGAATATTTACCAACTAATGCACAACACTTGAATCCTTTGAAATAAGCACTAATGTTCATGATTGGTTCCTTATCCATTACTGTCGCCGTCACCCTAGTCTTCAATGAGGCTCGTGTTGTAGCTACAGTCGCCGTCAGATATATCGGAGCTGTGCAGATGGTCACAATTTAAATATCTGCACATGCACTTTATCGCTGTTACTATAAACGCGTTGTTCGGATAGTACTTATTTGTGACTTGCCTGTGTGATCAGATATTTTTGCGGTCTTGATATCGTAAGATACTATTGCCCGTGACTACAGTCGACATCAAATATATCGGAGCACCCAAGGAACTCATATCTGATCATGCATCGCCTTGACAATAGAGGCGTTGTTCAGACATTTGTTATCACCTTGATATATTTGAGTGCGACTGTAGGTACAACTTGTACCACGCACATTCAACTACCTACATACATACAACAGCCGTATGCAGTCCACTGCTGGACATAGGCCTCCCACAAATATGACTTGTATCATCTTGAGGGTACTTGCCATAGTCGCCACGCTTGACAGCTAGGTTGGCGACCGCAGTAGCTTTAGATTAGGTTTCGACGGACGCTGCTGTCCGTCCGTATGATTTTTCCCTTTGTCGCCTCTTACGACACCCGCGGGAGGAGATTGGGTGGTGCTATTCTAGTCAGCCGGCATCACACGGCTTTCTGATTATCCATAAATATGCATCATGTAATCTTCGACTCAAACCGAATACAGGTAAAAACAGGTTCATGAATACAGGTCCGGCCTTTATGCTACCTCTACGGCCCCGCCGAGCATCCCCCGCGTCGGCCCTCGGCCTCGCGACATTTCGGCTTGTCGCGGTCGTGTTTATCATAAAGCATTGATTAAACCTTTTGTTATTCGACATTTTCTTTTAATTGCCCAAACATTGGATTAGTTTACTTAACCGAATCATTGTCACCAATTTACGAAAACTTTTTGCTGTGGTGGCGAACAATTATTTCATGACACGACTTGCGTGCTCATAGTGACACTCCTCTCGTGACATACGGCACACGTTAAATATAATGACACAACTGTGGTGCCATCCGCAACAAATCGGTTAAAACATTTCATCCATAGTATACATAGTTGTCTAAACGCTTATACAAACACTTATCTGACTTCACTCCTTACATGGTTATGGGAATTTTCAGAAAAATTTAGTTTAATTTATTGTCAGTTTTGTAGAAATAATTAAGTATAATTTCTATACTTAGATTTGATGCTCGTTTCATGAACTTTAAGCAATAATAATTCCTATACGTTCATGCTTAATTACCGTCACTAAACTGTCATAATTTAACGTTTTTCACGTCACGTTAATTGCGGATACTTTTTTCTGAAAACTTTCTCTCTATCAATTAATTTCACTTTTTCGCTACCACGTCAAAAATCGGACGTGCGTCACACGCCAAAGGCAAACAAGCGAAAATAAACCTTACCCCTCAACACGTAGTTCGCAGGCCACGACCTTGTCTCGCCTTTATATCAAGTCGCGGCATATGGAAATGTTCTGACTTCATATCAAGTCAATGGTTTCGAAAAGATTAACAATATAATCATAACAACTGTTATTACAAATAATATTTCTTTCATCAACGAAAGAATGACATCAAACGTGTTACGTTGCGATGTCTACATTTTTCTATGAATTTAAAAAGTTAACCTGTTTACGCGTTTCGACAACTAAAGACTAACTCTTCAATTTTATTTCAGGGTACTCGGGGATCAAAAACGGAGTGAAAACGCCACAGAAACGCGAGGAGTACGACTATGACATCCCCGAGATTTACGCGAGAATGTCGCCCGAAGCTCGCAGATAGGCGAGTTACGAGAATCAGGCGAGAATCGGACGGGAGCAAGAAAAAAACAAGCTTCAATAACAATTTGTATTTAAGAGACAGATATTGATCACATGTATTTGTAAATAAAATATTATATTAAATGGATTAGTTTCAATTTCATTTTAAAAACAATG
The DNA here is from genome assembly GCA_022674325.2 of Grapholita molesta. NCBI lineage: Eukaryota > Metazoa > Arthropoda > Insecta > Lepidoptera > Tortricidae > Grapholita > Grapholita molesta. The sequence goes on along the minus strand of CP053130.2, from coordinate 16,298,385 downwards.
TAGATATGTACTATATGTAGGTATAAAGAGATTAGGCCATTACCTAATTTTACTGTAGAATTTACAAAGTAATGACAATTATGATATTTAGACATTTTTTTTTAACCTGGAAGACATGTTTGCAAGTGTAGTATGCATGTGTGCAAGACCAGTACCCTTACCATGAGCTGTGTGTTTGAGGTTTTCGCTTGTACTATTTTACTGCGAACGAGATGCACAGATAGTAAACTCGATACTCGTTATCGAATACTTCAATGTAACAACTCATGGTAAGGGTACTGAGTAAACGCTCGCCTTCGTCGCGGCTATTCCAACCGTATGCAAGTGTATGAGAGTAGTCACAGTGTATACTGTTCACATCCCCTGATGTTCTAAAAAACGCTGCACGTTACTAGTCACTTAACACATTCACCGCCACCAACGCACATATGCGCTTATTTCCATACATTTTTGGAGGGGGTGGCAGCGAATGTGTTAAGTTAGGCGTCTAAATATAAGTATGACTTAGTACCATTACCACCGAACGCTATTTTAAGCTACATTTTATTCTAACATGATAATAAACACATTTCACATATATGTCATTCTGTCATAGTTTGTAAATTCTACAAATAAATACAACATCAATTAACCCTTTGAACGCTAAGAACCAATAAAGAGGTCGCGTTATGTCGTGGCTACCACGACACTGACCCCTAAAGTGGCTATTGCGGACGCTATGAAAACCATTTTCCTGCTGACTAATAATATTTATATTCGGTCTTCACTAGTCGAGACGTTGGCGTACACGTCACATTTTGACGCTAGTGAAAAAGCATTCAAAAGGTTAAAAAGCCATACATTTCAGACTATTGTAATGTTACGAGCTCCTACAATCGTCATCAGATATATCAGAGCTGTGGAGGTGGTCACAAATATCTGAACAACGCCTCTGTTGTCCAAGCAAGTGCATTATTAGATATTTGTGACCACCTCTACAGCTCCAATATTTCTGATGGCGACTACATAAATATAGAGAGACCTGAGCAGATAGTATCACAAATATTTGACTAACACTTGACTTACTTGTTACGCTTTTGGATATAAATGCATTACACTTGAAATAGTTCTAGACACGATTCGGTCCCACTCGGATCAGAACACTAAATTACTACACCGGCTTATGCCTTCGTGTGGCAAATTCCCGCACCGGGAAACAAAAAAATTTACTTAATATGGCAGATGTCATTTTTGATATTAGCGTGCTTGTGGCATCTGTCCCGCGCCGGGAGACATAATTATTTCGCACCTCTGGCGGCCGGCCCGCTCCGGGAGAGTAGCTAAGTGCTTTTTTATACGTGCATTTAGGCGGCTAATAAGCATTCTGCACTGCTCTAACTTATACTGAAGCTTAAATATAGAACAAAGATAGACTACAGTGCAACAGAAATGTCTTGTCCTTCATAGACCTTTGCCAAATGTGGTAAAATGGTGGCCGCCATACTTAGTCTTTTCTTTTCTGTCCCGGAGCGGTACAGGTGCCACATGTGCGTAAATGATCAAAATGGCGGCGCCAGGCGAAGGGTTATAGTCCATAACTCAATATTACTAAAACAATTTTGTTTTTGACTGTAGTAATTTTACTACAGTCACATACGAAAAATTACCACATGCGGTAAATTAAACCCACTCTCCTATAGGTAGGTTTAGGTTATATTCGTTTTCTATCGCAGCAAAGGACCAAAAATAGGAGCCCCGCACAAGCGGAGCTCAGTCGACTAATTCTGTTCTAGTCATTTTATGTTTGTGCCATTTTGAGTTTCAGACTATGAGCTTATATGATCATTTTATGTTGTCCTTGTAAGACCAGCCCCTAAACACTGATGGAATATTTACCTAATCCGTCACCTTCTTAACATTCTCACATTCTCGTATACGGGCCCATTTAGATCGCTCAGTATGAACAAATATGTAAACATAAGGACATACAAAGATCTGTTCTTAGGAACCATGTTATCGATTTTAGGGACAAGAAAAACTGCATACATTGATTTTAAAAAAACTGTTACTGTTTAGTTAATCAACAAATAGTTGATTCACTCTTATTCTTATATAAAGTTTATTTTTTAAAACAACTGGATTCGATCCCAGAACCAAAGTCAAGTTTTTTTTAAGCAGTTTTTCTTGTCCCTAAATTCAATGACATGACTCTTAAGAACAAATTCTTGTATGTGTTATAGTTAGAGACTTGCCCGTACATGACCCATCCTTTACACTCGCCATCAGTGGCCTATCCCACAAAACTTTACAAGTGTACAATTCGACAAAATTGTAGCATTGTAAACAAACACATGTAACACAACTATTACAAAAAAGTATTCGTTACAAGTTTGTACTATACAAATCATTATTTGTATAGTACTTTTGTGTAAGCGTATCACAAAAAAATAAGGTATGTCATGGCAACTACAAATTTGTCAAATTGTAGATTTGTAAGTATACAGATAAAAATTTGTAAAGTTACAATTCTAAATATGTAACAATTTATTTTGCTCCTATGATTTTGAAGGTAGTTTCACTCCGTTTAATAAGGAATTACGCTTATTGTCTACCTATGTGTATCTAAACATCTAGTATCTAATAAAATAAAATAAAAAATGGACTTGTAAAAAAAACTGACAAAAAACATACTGTTTGGTAAATTTAGCGATAAATTGACCCATAGTGATAAAATAAATCAATGGAAGGATATTGCAAGAGTGTTGAATGATACGGCTATTATGGATAAGGACTGAAAATACTTAAGGGACACTATGTGGCAAAATTGGAAGAGACGCACAATGGTAAGTATACTATAGTACATTTTCATACAAGTGAGTTGGAGCCTGAGTGAAACGAGGGTGACAATCACCAGAGCCTTAAAGATGTTTTTTCACGGGTATCGAACCCAATTTTTCATCACATTGTATTGCTGTTGATGCCCCAAATAAATAAAATAAATAAAATAACAAGTGCCATAAAAAGGGAAATTTACGGTTTCCTTACGATGTTTTCCTTCACCGAATAGCGACTGGTAAATATCAAATGACATTTCGCACATAAGTTCCGAAAAACTCAGTGGTGCAAGCCGGGGTTTGAACCCGAGACGAGACCTCCGGATCGAAAGTCTAACGCGCTAACCGCTCGGCCACCAACGCTTATATACATATCCAGTATAGATAGTAAAGATTGTTTATTGTAAATACGACTATCACTGTCACTTGAATTAAGCATTTCGTTAAACTTGGGATTTTAAATCGTTCAATATAATGTAGGTAATGCAATTTACGAGCGTTAGAATAATTGTAAAAAGGTAATGACACACGTTTGGTGAATTGTCAACCTGTAGCTACAATTCTACAAATATGTATAATTATTTCTACAATTTACTGTAGCATGATACAATTGTCACCTACAAATTTGTAAGTTTTCCGGAAAAGAGTTGTGCGATATGTAAAGTTTTGTGATACAACAAATTGTAGGTTTTTGATACAATTTACATATTTGTAGAAATTTTCCAGTACAAATATGTAATTTGTATTTTTTGTGACACGCTTGCTTCATGACAAATTTATAACGTGACAATTGTAGAATTGTAATTGTAAGTTTTGTGGGATAGGTCACAGATATAGCGGAGCTGTAGAATTGTCAGAAATATCTGAACAACGCCTCTATTATGAAGGCGATAAAGTGCACAGTAAACAATGTTCAAGATAATGGATATGAAAATGTCACTCATTTAATACAATCATTCGACAGTTCGGGTACCGTCGTATTTTGATCGATACCCGAGTTTTGCCGACGGAGAATAAATTTTCACTACTTCTGTGCCTGATGTTACAAAATGACAGTTGAGTTGGTTGAGAAATGGTAATTCTTGAAATGTACACTTCCAAACAATTATACCCACAAGAATAATGATAGTACGTATATTAACACATTCATTGATTTACAAATTTTAATGAGTTAATAATATATGGGCTATGTGACGTTATCTAGCAAAAGGGACCTTATCGTCGATGGCGCTTACGTCGAACCGCGTTGCGTTTGTATTGCGGCACCGTGAACAACGGCGTAAGCGCCATCGACAATAAGGTCCCTTTTCATAGATAATGTCACATATGTCACGTTGAAACCAATTAGGTAAGGTCTTAAATACCGTTGACCTTAAATTTACCATGACACCATATAAAAAGTGAAAATGTAATATTTTTTTTAGCCCATACTGAATTATTTGGACAATACAATCTTTGTTAATATGGTGTAGGCCATTACTGCAGTCTGTTCTTTTAAGTATTTCATAAAAGAGTAAAGGTTTATAATCCAGGCCATTCAGTCATGTCAATAATACCATAGCCTCGTAACACCCATCATACTAAAATATTGAATAGTTAAAACCAACCTTACTATGCAGGGAATTGGGTTGAATTTTCTTTTGTACGAAAACTAATTAAACAAAAGAAATTCTACCCTATTTCCTTTTATAAAAGATTTCAACTCCATTGAAAGGATAGACATGCGTTTTTTTATAATAGGCTATGATTTTAGTGTCTCGTGGATGATATTATCTATGACCAAAGCGTTACTGTGTAGCGTCATAAAGTTGGTAGCATCCAAAGTACTCATAAAGTTCGGTACAACATAGAATTTGTATGGTGTACCGAACTATTTGACTACTTTAAATGCTGTCAACTATATGACGCTGACTGTACAACATACCAGCATGAATTATTATTGCTGTTCAATAAATTGGACTAAAACCCTGCCTTTTCAAAATGACACTTAAGTCAATGGTAAACAGAGATCATTTTACAAAAGCTAATTCGTTATGATTCCTCGTTCTGTTCTGTGTCGCTCTCCTCTCCGTTCTCTTTTCTTAGTCTATCTTCTTCTTCTTTCTGCTTCTGCTTCCTTAGCGTCTCAGATAGATATTTACACCTCTGCATACATTCCTCCTGGAATTTAAGATAAAAGTATATTAATGAAAATCTACAATTCAGAGGTCAATTTTGTTTTCCGAATTGCTTTGCATTTTACTGATATGCCCAGTAACATGCCTGTAACATGCCCCAAAATTAGAACGAAATTGCATATATTTTTAATTTTTAATGGAATTTATCTAATAGCGGCCCGCCCCTACTTTGCACGGGTAGATCTATACCTGCCTATGTATTTAACAAAAACCACCACGTACACGTGGGGTCATCCGTTGGAACTAAGTATTAGCTTAACTAAATAGTGCCTTATGTGAGGCATAAGAATGCACCGAGTAACAAGTATTGCCGACAAGCTGAGGTATGTTATATCCAGGGATCGGAAACTCGGGAGCTATTATACCTAAACTTCGGGCTCAGTACCTACGCCGCGTCGATGTTGACTAGTATGGAGGTGGATTCAATTTAATTTTAATAATAAATTTCCCGGGATTACCCGAAATACCGAAAATTAGAATAACAGCCATACAAATGTATTAAAGTATTTAAATAGACTATTTAGTTGTTCCTATATACTTTATGCATTAAGCACAAACAAAGTGTGACAAAAGTACTGAAATAGAAATAGAAATATTTATTGCATTACTGTGAAAAATTGTACATATAATAGTTGACATAATAAAGTACATAAGTAACCACAGCTACCCGTATCGGGCATACAATATTTTATGTCTTACAGCTAAAGCTACTGGTGATCCGTTTAAGAGGATAACGGGCATCATGTTCTGATAAGAAAAACTAGACTTTTGGCCGAAACTATACCATAATTCTTTTCACAAAAAAATACCGGGATTTAAATAATAAAAAAAGATTTTTCGGAATTTTGCTAGTTGTAGGTATAATAGCTCCCGAGTTTCCGATCCCTGGTTATATCGCAAACGAGAGTGACGCATACAACGGTAAGTGAATTCTCGACAAAAAATATGGAGAGGTTACGGAATCGATGTGACGCATGTATCGGCATGACGTATATGTATCGATGTATTACATGCCCTCTACACCATGCAGTTCAAAAACACGGAATTGCCTTGCATAAACGCGTCACAACTTTACCGCATGTTCTCCACACCTCTGCTCAAAATACGCGGACGCATCGTAAATTGAGCTGCGTTTAAAATATTTCGTATGGAATACATCACGGCTACACTAGTGTGGACAGTATGCGATGAGTTAATGTCGTGGTGTTTACGGCACTTCACTGCGATTCCGTACCATTCTATAAGTAGTGGTGTAGTCGCAATTTATCATCCAGCGGGGCAATTCCGCAAGCCTTCGGGGCACCCTACCATCCTGCTCGGAGCTGGACCCTATTTTTTACTTGTAAATATGTACATATAATATGTCCTTAAGTTAGTTTTGAATTTTGTGTAATTATATATAATGTTAAGTACTTTTATACGTAAGATAATGCTTGTAAATTTCAACAATATGTACCTAATATAATTTATCATCAGAGTTTTTGCCACATCATTAGAATCGGCTTCGTTCTATTTATAAATCTGCAAAATGGGACTTTAATAATAGGTAAACTAAGATCAAATTTCAACTAGCAAATTGTATAAAAAGTTGACCCACAAGTTACATAATATTTTGTCAGGCGATCAGTGAGGCGGAACGTTTTAGATACACTTTCAATTGTGTGTACACTATTTCATGGACCGGCCCATTGAAGCACTCTGATGAAAGAGTTTAGTAAACTTTTTAGAGCCATGTAATCGATGAATTTGTTTATACCTCGTTGTATTTAAGATTAGAAAAATAATGGTCGATTTTACCCACGTTCTATCAATAAAGATATCTGCTACAAAATTGAGTTGCAAGATTACACCCGAACACACATACATACTTACATTACAAGTTAAATAAAAGCTTGTAAAATGTACTTCGTTTATAAGCGACCAGAATTATTATTTAGTATATGGTGGCCAGGTATTGATAGGTGGCGATTTACCAAAAAATAATTATTTACAAATATTAATACATTTATACTCGTAACATTAAAAATGATATGACAAGAACAGTCAACAATAAATGCCTATTAAAAATAAATGAAACACAATTAAAAAAATATAAAGGCAAAGATACTTTTCCAAGACCATCTTAACTTAAAATGAAATGTCAGTTTCATTGTATAAAAACCCATTCATTATTTGAACAGATGTATCTAATTGGTAATTGCCGTGAACAATGCAATTTCACACAAATAGGTGACGTTACAACTTTGTTATAATGTCACTTGCAATACTTTTGGAGTAAATTAAACTCTATTACCACAGGCATAAGCCTCCTATGAACATAAAATTACTTACGTCCGCTTTTAATATACCGATTTCTCGTATACTTGAACAGATGTTTCATAATTAGACCATTCTATACGTGTAAAGTATTTTCAATAATTTATTCTTGATAGCACAACTTGCCGTGTGGTGCTGGTTGACTACAATAGCACCACCTCATCTCCCGGTGTGTCGTAAGAGTAATAGAGAATAGATTACGTATATTCAACGAAAAGTGACGAGGACCTCGGGCGCCCGAGGCAGGATTTGAACCCACATCTCCAGCAATCGCGACTCAATTGGTTAAAGCGTCTGCCGATTTTAATTCATAATTTATATAATTGTGTTACTTAAAAATCTAAATATTTAATAAAAAAATATTTGATTTGTTCTTAAATCTCGTTTAAATTTGACGGCCAATGCCATGACAGTGTGCACTTTGAAAGTAACTGATATTTACAATAAACAACTAATTATAAACTTTATTGTAAATAAACTATGGCTCATAATCTAAGTAACTGTATGTGGCTAAGTCGCCTTTGCCTTGAAGGCTTAAAGTGGTGTGGAATAAAATTTTGCGATTTTACATATTATTGTTGTAGTGTTTAAGTTTGGTATTAACACCTGTGATAATTTCCGCAAAACTATCTGCTAAATCTGGTCATAAATCATCGGAATCGTGCTATCTTTTTCGCAACCGCACTACCTTATAGAAGCAGAGATTATAGTTAAAAAGAAACAAAAAGACAATAAACCACAACATCGTAATTTGGAGTTATTGAAATTGGAACAAAGTTAAATTTAATTTGTTCCACTCGATTTTGAAACAGAGATTCTACATTATTACCTACACAATAGAGAACAAATTCGCTAGACATTTTTCTTGAGTTCGTTTTTTTTGAGGATATAATTTATCGCGTGCAATAAAAATCACGGAATGAAGTAATAACTGTGATAATACGATAGCTAGTAACACGAAGCCGTATCTGATAAGCGAAAACAAAATATGTTCATTAGTGAGTGATAACGTCGACCAGTAGGTAGCTGGCTGGCGAACTAATTAGCAAAATACAAGTCTGTATAGGTGAAAACATAACTGAAAGACCATGTCTATGTAGTTGTGCAGAGAATAAATATGGAACTTACGTCAAAATTTGAATATAAAACGCCGACATGCGTGTACACACGTTACTACTACATAGAGGCGTAGCACATGAGAGTGTCTCGTCACGAGATAGACTGCCCATCCTTTTCAAACTATATTATTAAAAGAGGAACGGGTAGTGTATCTCGGCTCGAGATATTCTAGCGCCCTTCTTGTGCTAAGCCTACAGGTTCTTTAGCTAAGTTTTTCACATATATAAGGTTTAAAGATCTCTATTTCTCATAAGAATACATAATTATTCACTTACGTGACAGATATTTCCAAGTTTTATTACTATATAAGTCGGTAAGCGAACATGTATATTAAATAATCTCACACAATATTACATAAACTAATTTAATTAAATCTAAGCTACAACATATGAATGCTTATTCTAAATAAGGTAATGGCACTAATGTCGGACACTTTAAGCTGACAGGCACCAATGATGGACACTTAGTTCTTATGTCAAAAATCATAAAGTTATAAATTGAATATGTCCCAACAAATGCACAACACTTAACTCCTTTGAAATAAGCACTAATGTTCATGATTGGTTCCGTGTCCATTACTAGTGCCGTCACCTTACCTACAATGCAAAAATAAAAATAAAAAGATTACTAGAAAATGCGAACACTGTTGCCACAGAGCTGCGGCCGGCCCGAACCGGCTATTAATTTGGGGACAACCCAGGACAACCACATAACGTAGTGAAATCGAATTAAACACGGCACTCGCTTCGGCTCGGCTTGCCTCATGTCCCCAACTTGCCCAAATCTCATGGTCCAGGCTGTGGTATGTGTCCAAATAATCTGAGAACCCTGTTAATAAATAATAAATATTTCGGGACAATCTTACACAAACCGACCTAGCCATACGGTAAGCTCAGTAAGGCTTGTGTTGTAGGTACTAGACGACGATATATATAATAGATAGATACATATAAATACTTAAATACATAGAAAACACCCATAACTCAGGAACATGAATCTGTGTTCATCACACAAATAAATGACCCCTCCTGGGAATCGAACCCAGGACCATCGGCTTCATAGGCAGGGTCACTCACCCACTAGGTCAGACCGGTCGGGCCTGTTGTGACTGACCTTAGTTTTCCCGGGGACTGCGGCCGCAATCTTCTGCCAGCGGTCTCCGGCGCCGCCCTTGGGGTGCTTCGCTAGCGACGCCTCGAGCGCCTTCTGCTGCTGCTGGGACCAGTTGCCGGCGCTCACTTCTTCTGCCTTGCGGGTTTTCACCTGGGAGAAGGAAGACCATCATCTCTTCAGCCGAGAACACTTGGAACCGAAACCACCGGAGGGGCTGCAGCGTGCTTTAGAGCGGTGGAACATACGATCGCCAACCCGCCTGCCAAGCGTGGCGATTAAGGCATTAGGGGGGCCCATGATTAGCAGTGAAGTAGTAGTTGTAGCCCACTGCTGGACATCAGCTGTCAAGGATCACTAAAACGACCGGTTTTGCGCTGTTTGCTTCCAGCTAGTTTTAACTAGGTCATCGGACCACCTTGTGGGAAGTTTACCCACGTCGCTTCTGTCAGTACAGCCGTCTGTTAAGAATTCTTAACAATTAAAGACCATACTTTAATTGTTAAGCATTGTTAAAGCATAGTTATCACTTAAAAAGAGCCAGTAATCAATATTGTATGTACTCTGTAAATTAAATGTTTATGGTTTAACAATTAAAGTCCCTGACAATAGTTAAGAGTAGTTTTCGGTCTCATCCACGACCTGTTCTTTTGGCCTCGTTCGTCCCCAGACTGCCGGTCGCTGGTTGGAGTCTGTCAGTCAAAGACCTACCTTCTTAGAAGCCTCCGGCGGCGGCTCGGGCTCCTGCCCCGGCAGCTTGTAGCAGTTGTCCTTGAGCCGCGCGGCCATGTGCGTGACTTCGGGCACGGAGCGCCCCATGGCGTCCGCGATGCGCTCCCAGCGCTCCGCCGAGCCCCCGGGGTGCTTCTTCACCAGCCGGATGAGCTCAGCCAGGTCGTCGTCCGTCCACAACCCGCCGGTTACTGGGGCCTGGTGTAGAGATGTCAGTTTGAACTTTCGTGGTGTTTACACATTAAGTCATAGGTAGTTGAATCGTGGTTTACACATTGCAATGCGGGGTTTACACATTGTTGAGACATTAGGTAGTTAAAACTTTTACGGTTTTTACATATTGTTACGTCATTAGGTACCTCAAACTTTTACGGTTTTTACACATTGTTGAGACATTAGGTAGTTAAAAGTTACGTTTTGTAGACATTATTGAGACATTAGGTAGTTAAACTTTTTGGGGTTGGTACACATTATTGATACGTTAGGTAGTTAAAACTATTAGGTTTTGTACACATTATTGAGACATAGGTAGTTAAAACTTTACGCTTTTACGTTTTTTACACATTGTTGAGACATTAGCTAGTTACAACTTTTTGATTTTATACACGTTATTGAGACATTAGGTAGTTAAAACTATTACGGTTTTACACATTATTGAGACATTAGGTCGTTAAAACGTTAACAGTTTAGACATGTTTTATGCTGAGACATTAAAACTTTTACGGTTTTTTGAGGCATTAGGTAGTCACAACTTTTTCGTTTTTTACACATTATTTAGACATTAGGTAGTTGAAAAGTTAACGGTTATTACAGAGACATTAGGTAATAAAACCATTACATTATGTAATTAAAACTTTTATGGGTTTTATACGTTTTAAAGACGTTGGTAAAAACTTTTGCTATAATCATATTATTGCTAGTAGCCGGTGCCTTATCCCTCTAAGCTACTGACCGGCCTGGCGGGCGCGGCGGCGGGCGCGTCGTCCACGTCGGCCGCCGCGGGGTCGAGCAGGCACTCCCGCTCGGTGGGCACGAAGCCGCGCCGTTTGCGCGCGCCCTTAGCCTTGGCCTCCTCCATGGCGGCCGCTTCACGCTCCGCCCGGACCTTTTCTTCCGCTTCCCTGTTCAACAAACAACTCATAGATGGCATATCGAGTCGATAGAATTATGGAACTTGGACATCATTATTCTTGATTTGACATGCACGGTATTACGTGTCTGGGTTCAAAAGGCACATTGACATAAGTTAAGAAACCTTTTCATTGACGCTATATATTTTTTTATTATAAGTTTTTTTACATTGTTTTTTATATGAGCCAATTCATAGTTTTGAGACAGTGCTCCACCGACCAGCTGGGTGGTCGAAATGTTAAAAAAGACCATAGAGAAATCATAATACTTCACATATAACTTTTTAGTATTATTTTATTACTCTCCAAACTATAGTATATCATCATCAGCATGCCGCAATCAGATAAATAAACAAACTAACATGAATATAAGACCTTTGAACTCTGTTCTTTCAACTTCTTCCTACAGTTCTTTTCATTTCTAAGAGCCTGTCCTCTATTTCTAGTTCTATGATGCGTAAATCTCTCTCTCTCTCTCTCTCTCTCTCTACTAATTTGATGCCATTAAATACTACCTCAATAAACATGAAAGACATACCTTTTCTTCTGTCTTTTCGCCTCTTCCTCCCGTTCTTTCATCTGTCTCCTCAGTTCGATGATACCCCGTGGTATACCCACAATACTCCACCATATCAGCCTTGGTATTTGGAATGGCAAGGTATCTTTGATGCTAGGTTTTGGAAGCTGGTCTAATATCTCAGCCAGGCCAGTGTCAAAACCAGATTTTTTCGAGTGTTTCTTGCCTCTACTATTTAGAATTTGCTCCTAAGAAAAAGAGAATTACACTTAACAGTGATGCATATAGTTTTTAATAAAAATAATAAGTTTGCTAGCGAGGCGCTTTCACACAGTCTGGGGTGCCTAATAACTTGGAATTTGTTACAAATATATATATAAATTATAATACACCTAACCTAACAAGTGCTAATCCCATTCTGGTATCTTATATAAGCAGTTCTATGATTTGGGATTTTCCAAGCACTACAGTAATTTAACATCTTAACACAGAAAATTTCATTAAAACTTCTAAATGTGTCGCTTAACTTCAAACTCAAATAAATCCATTCTACTCTAAGGTTGATTAGCTTTCAGATTATTATAAATTTTTTTTAGAAAATCAAACTTAAAGCCGAATGGGTTTACCTGGGTTTGAAGCGACACATATAAGCATAATAGTTCATCATTTTTTTGAAATTGCAAAGGATAACTTGCTCATCACCACTTTCTCTTCACAATTTTACCACCCAACAGGACAGAAACCCTGTAGTACTTACCGCAGTAAACCTCTTCTCAGCATAAGCTGCCCAGCCGACAGCATACTGCCCGAAGGTGATGATCACAAATAGGATGAAGGAGCCCTCGGCCAGCCCCATCTTGCGCACATGGCGGTAGTAGTACACTGCTGAACGCCAGTTGGGTAAACCATTCTTGAGAACCTCATTATACCTGGAAGTAGTTTTAGTATGTACCTCTAGCGAACGGTGTACACCTGGGTCACAACGGAAGAACAGCTCTGGCTTTGCCAGCTACAATGCTGAGTTGTGACCCTTTTGTGGCAAAAATGTATTTTTATGATCTTTTGTTTTGCGTTTTTTTTTTGGCATGAATAATTGTTTGTCTTTCTTTTCTTTTTTTCTTTCTTTCTTTGTGGTGTGTAAAGCTTGTTGGAATCATTATCAATTTCACAAAATTTTTCACTAATATTATAAAGGCGAATGTTTGTGAGTGTGTATGTTTGTTATTTCTTCATGTCTAAACGGCTGGAGCGATTTGAATAAAATTGGGTATGGATGGAGTTAGCTGACACCCTGGATTAACACATAGGTTACGCTTTTTCCTTAATAAACCGCGGGTAACACCGCAGGGCACAGCTAGTAATACATACAAATACGAGTATATGTATTATATATATTACAGGTAGTGTCTGACCAAAACATGTTTTTACAGGACATCACTGACACAAATTGACTGAGGTAAGTTCAAGCAAGACTTGTATTGTAGATGCTCATCTAACAATATATATAATATACAAATAATTAAATACACAGATAACACCCATGAATTAGAACAAATACCTGTGCTCATCACACAAATAAATGACCCTACAGGGATCAACCCAGGACCATTGGCTCAGTCAGACCAAACAAGACATTTGATTGGTACAGGCTCCATGCTGTAAAAAATAGATCTCATCATCATCATATCAGCTGAAGGATGCTGGATATAGACCTCCCTCAAAGTGACCTACAGTGACCGGTTTTGCACCACCAACATCCAATGGATCCCGCGATCTTTACCATGTCATAAAATAGATCGTAGAAATAGATGTATAGTCAAGCAATTTGATTTCTAGGCCACTTCGAACCTTGTCACAGTGACGTTAATAAGAGATCTTTTGTGTCTTTCATATAAATTTTCACTGTGACAAGGAACCAAGTGGTCTATAAATTAAATTGGTTGACTGTACAAGATATTTAATATTTATATTAAATTAATTCTTACTTTTCCCTCTTTCCAGGATCCTTGAGTATATTGTGCACGGACACCAGGTTCCTGAACTGGACGTCTGCATCCGGAGCATCATTCTTGTCGGGATGCAACTTAAGCGTCAGCTTTTTAAAGGCTGATTTGATTTCTGATGGAGTTGCTTCCTGTAACCACAAGTCAAGTTTAGAACCTTTAAAAAATTATATGAGTAAACCATTTTTTGATTTCATTTGTTGCAATAGTAGTTATTTTATGTGCTTCTTCAAATGCTGGTTTTATAGAATTTAAGCATTATTGCAATGTGCCTAAATTGAAAAATAAATATATTAAATTTTTGTGTTTTTAAGATTAAAAGCGTAAGGAAAACTTATATACATACAGTTTTAAATATACAATAAACAATTAGGAAATGTGAGTATGTTGAATTAAATAATATATATTTTTTTACATTTATTAGTATTCATATCCAATTTGTGAATTTGCAACAGCGATATAAAGACCAGGTATAAACAACTAGCTTTTCCTGGCGACTTCGTCGGCCAGCCTTACCCGTCTTTAAATTATGGTTGCGGGATAAAACTATCCTATGTCCTTTCTCGTAGCTCAAACTCTCTCCACACCAAATTTCATCCCAATTGGTACAGCGGTTTAAACGTGAAGATGTAACAGACAGAGAGTTACTCTCGCATTTATAATATTAGTATGGATCGTGGATTAATTGACGATAATCATTGCAGCCATATATTGAAATTGTACGTTGACTAAGAAACTTCGTTACACCGACAACGTTACCTGTTTAACTCCAAGTAACTCGTAAAAATTCTGATTGACTTCTTCGACCACGTCAAACACTTCCAAGTCACCGTCGTCCCAGGCCGCGGCGCCCAGCGCCAGCGACAAAAACAGGAACGCACACAGCTGCATCACGAACGATAATCGACGTGTAATTAATTTATAAAATCTGCATTACTGTGGACGAAAGTTAAACTTAAATATTTGACATTTCACTAGACCAGCTGGCCTGCCAGTGCCATCTGCCTATTGCCGTCTTCCGTCTTTTGCTGACTGACGAAGTGTTGCCGCCTCTATGTAATGTAATGCTCAATTTTGTTACAAAATGAATTATTACAAAACGTGCTTTTCGTACTTTATCTTATTATGAAAGCTAATGATAATTGAAGATGAAAAATAGAAGTAAATCAAGCCATCGCATTCAATTTATAGATACTCAAAAATTAAATGCCTACTTAAGTTTTTTGGACTGGTAACCAGCAAGTACAACGTGAAGTTAGCAAATAATAAAATGTTTAGCATCTAATGTCAAATATTACTTGTTCTTGTAAATATTAAAGATTTTAGGCGGAGCGTAATATTAGGTGTGCGGATTTAAGTGATTTTATGTGAGGTATGTATTTATTTAGTGCAATAGTCAGGTTATAGAAGTTTATGTTTTTATATAGGCGTCAAACATGGGGTGAATGCAACTCATGGGGTAAATGAAATAATGAACGGGGTGAATAGAGATTGTCAATAGGTTGGGTGCAAAATTATGCTACAACTATAATTTTGGTTTTTAACATTTAATTTGGTTTTATAAATGAATAAAATAATGTTTTTTATTAAAATACGTACACGTCTAGTTTATTTTAATATTAAGTAAGTAAGTGATAACAAACATAAGTAATCAATAAAAACAGACGAATAGCTTACGGCTATTGTTAATGTATTTTTATGCGTACCTACGGGACATGCTAGGTGGTATAGGTCTATAATCATCATACCTACTCCTAGTCTACTTAGGATAGGTAGGTATATAGTAATATTCGTGCTAATTACTTACATAGGCGTTCTTCCATACATATTTTTTTTATCCTGTCGTTTGTGTACAGCAACAGAAATTGCTAAGCTTTACACGACTTTAGTGTTCAGAGAATAAGAGCGTGTCAAAATCGTTCTGAACATCTAGCCCGCATTTTGCTGCTGACTGTACTTAAGTAATATAAACAGGCCCGGTACCGCGAACATCGAAGTTCGTATATTTTACTCCAATTAAGGCGTCATGGGAGTGACAGAGACAATCGTCCAAAATTTATAGCGCCGCAGGAAATACCTACAAATATGTCGGATATTTCACAATTATTAAACCATCAACATGAATTATATGATTAATGTCGCAAACCTTTTTAACGCCTATATTTGAAGGCCAATATCATCGATGTGTGCCAAAACATAAAGCCTTGGTCACATAGGGCGCGTTTTGTGGCGTGGCGCAGCGGGACGCGACGCTGCCGTCCGAACGTGTGCCTTATTTCGTTACATTAGCCACACCGCTGTCACGCCCCGCTGCGCCACGCTCTCAAAACGCGTCTATCTGCCCAAGCCTTAAGTGTAGCTATAGGGCTTATTACCTGTAGAGATGGCTTTATTTCACCGTGAGCTGTAGGGTGCAAAACTATCTGTCACATTTTAAATAAAAAAAAACTGGCAAAGTGCGTGTCGGACTTGCGCACGAAGGGTTCCGCACCGATCGGGTTCGACATACCTATGAACTGTTATTAACTTATTAATATCACTAAAACAGCTAAAAAACACATTTCCGTTAATAGGTAGAAAAATCAATTTGTGGGAATACCCCAATTAAATAAATAAGCCTTCAATATTTCTGGGTAGAAAAGCTAAAACTACTATTCTATTCAGAGTTTGCCATTGTTTACGGTCGTGGGTCCACCCTAATTCCATATCGAATAACGCCCCGCTTCTTTGACAATTTCGTCTGCCCGGCGGGATTAGGGTCTAAATATGGTGGAGTGGAGTCTTAGTAATAAGTTATTTTACCCTAAACATAAATGAGACAATATCTATAAAAAGGGACCTTATTGTCGATGGCACTTACGTCAAACCGCGTCGTATTTGTATTACGCGGACTTGAATAACGACATAAGCGCCATCGACAGTAAGGTCCCTTTCCATAGATAATGTCACAAATATTCAATTAATTGAGGTAGTTAGCCTCTATATAGAGATTTTACGATAGTAAGTATCTACATAATATACATTTTCAGCCGATTTTGAATCGACAGAGGCGCTACCGCCAAAAACAATATTCGTTAATTTCGAACGATTTTCTCTATCAGTTTCGTGACGTCTTAATTGGGGTAAAAGAGAGAAACCCGAAATATACGAACTTTGACGTTCGCGGTACCGGGCCATATTTAAGACGCGTTTACGTGCGCTGGTCTTCACAACTGGTGCGGTTTAAAAGAAATAGTAATTTATTATCTTAAATTGATGCTTTTTGACTTTTCGTCTGCTCTATTACACTCGTGCATAACAACGGCAAGGGGTATTAAAATTTCGCTTTACTCTAACTTCACGATTTTTACGTTAGCGATAGGTACCATGATACTGCAGGAGATTCAAAGCTATAGAGTATGCAGACCTTTTTAGTTTATCAGTATCACCCATATTCTAGTACTTAATGATATATCGTGTACCGTTACCGGTATTAAATCGAAATATTATAGCCATTAATTTGTAATTTTTTTCGATCTTAAATGGTATTTGATTCATTGATTAGTACATTATTTGATTAGTTGAATAAAACGCAAAAACGTGCACTAATAACTGAGATACCGAAATTCAATACTAGATAACTTGTATGAAAATAATTAATTTCATTATCATTCATTATATACCACCCACTTGACTCGACATAGAAGACATGACGATAATTTTTAATAATTTCATTCTAATGCCGCAGTTTATGTTTATTGGCAGATTTACAATCTATAAATTTAACTATGGTGCGTAATTATAAACCTAAGTCTGGTCATAGACAATATAGAAAATATGACCCTGAAATAATGAAGAAAGCATATAAAGAAGTTCTTAACGGTGAAGGTTCTATAGCTAAAGTTGCAAAAAAATATAATATAACTAAATCGTGTTTACACGGTCGCATTCATTATAAACGAAATAAACCCACAGGCGGTCAGAGAGCTTTTACGTTAGAGAGAGAAGAACATATAATAAAGTATATACATGCTTGCGCCCCATGGCAGAATCGTCTGCAGTTTTGGGATATAAGATATCTTATAAAATTTTATCTAGACAGACGTCCGGTGCTTACAAAAAGGAAATTAGAAAATAACTTACCCGGGCAAGAGCTTGTTTCAAAATTGACACAAAGACAAGAAGATATTATTCAACAGAAAATAATACAAAGTATTACCGACAACGGCGTAGTCACAGCTGAAGCAATTCTCAGTTATTTCCATGAACTAAGAATGTTGATTTGTGGCTTGGAACCGCAAAATATTGTTTGTTTTAATGATATACTTATTGCCGAGGAATCTATAACTAATAAAATAAAAGAAACAGATAACTTAAAAATAAATAATTTGTTTTTAATGCTGGCAGCTTCAGCTACAGGAGAGATGTTACCTCCTTATTTTTCGCACCAAGAGAAACCTTGTTATGAAAGATCTCCAAGAAGATCTATAATGTCCAAGCATCCACATAAAGAACGGAAAAAGCTAAATACAATTATTTTTGAAGAGTGGTTTAAATCTACAATTATTCCTTATTACGAAGGAAAATCCGGCAAGAAGTGCTTAATTGGAAGTTTCTTTTCGTCGCGTATCACAAAAAATATACTTGAAATGTGTAATGAACGAAATATAAACTTCGTATTTCTGCCGGATAACTCAAATCACCACACGCAGCCTCTACATCACCTAACAGAACTGATCCAATCTACATGGAGTAGCACACTTTCTCAGATGAGAACGGACGGTACCTTATACACAATGCCAAAGGACAGTTTTTGTCCAATGATAGAATCTCTCATTGCCAATGCAAGTGATACAGTTTCGGAAGGTTTTAAGAACACTGGTATACACCCATTCAATCCAGAGGGAGTATTGAAACAGTTACCTAATTACAATGAAACAACTATTGAAGATTTGGATGAAAACTTTGAAAATTGTGATACAGGTTTGGAGGATGAAACAGTTCAAGTGAAGACAGAAACAGAATGGAATGAACAATATAGTGATGATGAATACGACGATGAAATTGCTAATAACTGCGTAGAGGTGACAGTCGTGAAAACAGATAACCAATATAATGAAACACCTTTAGAAGGAATACGAATAAAATTATCGCCTGTAGATTTTCTAGACGAAAATAAAGATTATTCAGTAGAATATACCTCACAAGCCATTGACAGCGTTTCGAGGTCTTCCAAGGGCCGAAAATCAAAGTCAAAAAGTAAAGACGATTCATCCGATTCGGACTACACGCCGGTAAGTGTATTGCACTATAGTCACATCTGATAATATGGATACCGACATTTGAATATAACAAAATCATGTATCCAAAACATAGGCCACTTGTATCATCTTGGGGGGTACTTGCCATAGTCGCCACGCTTGCTTGGCGACCGCAGTCGCTGTATATTGATTGGGTTTCAACGAACGCTGGTTTTTCCTTCGGTTTTTTTTTGCATTGTCGTCTCTTACGACTCCCGCGGGAGAAGATGGGTGATTCTAGAAAGTCAGCCGGCACCACACGGAACATCCAAAACTTTACGCCATGGTAAAAGAGTCGTAGCTACATATTATTGCCTCATTATATGCATCCATATTTCCAGAAATTACTGGACAAAGCACGCGGGTGACACTTACCGCATGTCATAAATAATGTTCACTGTTCGTTGAAATGTCAATCCGCAAACCATTAAACAGGGCCACGAATAGTATATATAAAAATATACTAACTATAATATGTTAAGGAGATACCAATAATGAAGTAAAGCTTGTTATATTGAATCACCCAACTTGTCGACTTCTTTTTTAATATTAATGGGATTGACGTGTATTTACTCATATTTACAGATTCCACATAAAATGCCTACCTCAAAGACACGCGCAAAATACAAAAAAATGTCATCGGAGGAGAGCATTTCAAACAAAAGCGAAACTAAAGTAAGTATCTGTTCACTGTTTAAGTTGGATATAACCGGATCTAAAATAAATACATTCTCAATACATCGACGGTAACTTTTAAAATTTTCATCGCAGATCAATCATTTATTATGTACATACATTTCAGCCGTATGCAGTCCACTACTGGACATAAGTCTCCCACATATATGACTTGTATCATGTTGGAGGTAGTTGCCATAGTCGCCACGCTTGGCGGCGGGTTGGCGACCGCAGTAGCTGTAGATTCGGTTTCGACGGACGCTGCTGCCCGTCCGTAGGATTTTTCCGTTTGTCGCCTCTTACGACACCCGCGGGAGGAGATGGGGTGGTGCTATTCTACGGATATTAAGTTTGATATAACCGGGTCTAAAATAAATACGTTCTCAGAACGACGGCGGTAACTTTTAAAATTTTCATCGCAGATAAGTTTTGTTTTGGTTTGTGACATTTACGTTGTAATTCAGACATAATTTTACAAATGAAGCAAGTCGTAATCGCGGTAAAACTAAAAGTTACGTTCAGTTTGGTCTATGAAAGTCAATCCAGTGGTTTGGTCCAGAGTTTAACAAGTGTTCGGCTTTTCTTAAAGCTGTGATATGCTCTTTATCTCTCCCTGCTACGTACGGCGCGTTTTATTTGGCCAATATAGGAACTTCTACAGCTACAATCAGTCTCTCGAAACGTCGCCAAAATCTAGGTAACAATACCTTTAGTAGTTTTAACGCGGTTAAATCCCATGTACTTTGTTTTGTAATTACCTATGTGTAAAAATCGTGAGAGTTGAAATCAGTATATCATTCTAATTATTCAGTATATTATTCAGAAGACAATAAAATATAAATTATTCCGTCGAGGTGTACGATAGGCCGGAACGAAATTGTAATGAAATGGAACAGCGTATTAAATAAAAAGATTTGAATCGAGGAAGTATATCGGAAAAAATCGTAATGTCGAGTAATTTGCGTTCAAAAGTATCCATTTAATGACAAATTCGGCCCGCCATATTCAATTTGTTGGTTAACAACTTGAAACGTTGTCTGGCATGTGCCAACGAACCTTGTAGCGATAGCGAACCGTGAGCGAAGCTGTGTTATCAAGTAGTATATATAATATTTTATTTTGTTCGCAGGTAATTAGAAACATAGAGAAAGACCCGTTATTAAGCTGCCAGAGTGGTACAAACTTGAAAATCCATGAAAACCTAAGTGAAAATGGTAATTTTTAAAATCTAATATTTACATTATATACTAGCTCAATTTGTAAAGCTTGAAAAATATTTACATTTTATATTTATTATTATTTTAAAATCATATAATAATTTAAGTGTTTCTCTTTTTTCATATTATTTTTTATTAATAGTTAATGTACAATTACTTTATTTTAATTGTAAGGATGTTTACAAAAATAACAAACCACTTAATTAATACTTTGATTTGTGGGGTAACAATTGTATTAGTCATCAACTTTTTTACTACAAACAGAGTTGAATTATGTGGGTTATAACCCTTAACATAATACTTTATGGACACTGTTAGAAGTACATTCTTGTTAGTTCAAAAGTCAATACCACCTCATGTCGTGTCTCAAAGTAGGAGGTTTAAGGAAAACTAACATTTTGGTCGTGTACGGGAACATTAATAAGAGTATATGCATTTCTTAATAAACATTAAAATATGGACCCTGGCAGGGTATAGCAAACCTTTTGTAACAGTACCAATAGTTAACGTAAGCAATAAACATTCTGACTCAGAACACAAGTAACATGATAATTTATATATATTATTCCTAAGAAATGTAATTTTATTGGGTAATATTTAAATAAATAATTAGTTGTTGGTTAACTACAAAAAGACATGTCCGATGTGGGTTAATTGCAAAAATAATGATGATGTTAATTTTATACTTAATTCGTACTCATATGTTTAAAGTACACACCGATACACGAGTGTAACTTTAAATAGCAACGGCTTGAATGCCGTAACACAACTGTAATAAATAACTTAATAGTAGATTATACACCAAGGGGATAAAGCACTGTTTTATGTCACGGGCGCGATATTGAACCCTGAACGCAACGAAGGACTCGGGTTTAACGGGATTAGTAGGTTAATTTCCGATCGAAGCGAGGGAATTACGACTGAGTCCGAGTGCAGTGAGGGATTCAAGCGCGCCCAAGCCAAAAACAGCTTTATCTCCGAGTAGTAAACTCTACTTTTCTCAATTCCTGCGAGGCAATAAAAAAAACCAAGGTTGCTAAAAACAATATTTTTATAAAAATAAATTAAAAAAGTAAATATTTGACACAATATTCTTAATCAATATTCAGCTTGTGGTGGCCAGTACGATTTTTCGAATGTTCTAATTCGATTTTCAAATCGGTGCGTGTGCGAGCTGGTAAGCTGTACTTCGCAAATTTAGACTTTAAAACCATAGCAATAAGAGCTATGAGAAGTGAATTCACATTATTACACGGCGGTGAATAATGGAATTAGGTACAACGTTATTCCCCGGCTAAAACCAAGGCCTATAATGTTTTGCTTTCGGTAAGGTTTGCTAGATATATAATTTGGCATTGTCGAGCAGGTGGTGTGAAACTACTTCTTTTTGCAATTCACCCATGTAGTTATTTATTTAGTCTTTACTGCACAATACTAGACGGTACAAATAGCGTTGTCCTTTTGTAAACATCCCTTCATAAAATTGAATTTTCACATGAAATAATCACCAATCCTACATTTTTGTTTGTAGATGCCCTCACAAACACGCAGCTACTAGAAGCGATACTGTCAACGGTGACTCGCCAAGAGAAGCTGCAAGAGCGAGCTACTGTGGCCATTGAAGCGCAGACGCAGGCATTGACTGATATAGCCAGATTGTTGGAGCGGCAGGCTGCTTGCACTAGTATGCCTTGAATATAGTTTCAGGCCTGAGACCTGTCATTACAAGAGAATGATATTTTTTAAGACCAAAGTTTTATTATTGTTATGATAATTGGGTACTTGAGAGCCATTTTATTTAAAGTACCGTGAACTATTTTTTTTATTTGGACTTTCTTTACTGCTCTCTACACAGAATCAAGAACACTTTCGACCCTGATACCAGAAAAAAAGTGACCCAATTTTTTTTTCCATTCCGTTACCCCTTTTCATAGATTATGGAGAATGAATAAAATAAATCCTTTTTTTACTCCTATTTTTAGTCTTATATTGTTTTGTCTACTGTACATAAGCCTCCCATAATGATTTCCACAACGACCGGTTCTGTACCACCTTAGCCCTAATTAGTTGGAGGCCTATCAACGCTACGACTTCCGGTTGGTGATTGCCACTCATGAACCTTTTCGCCCCATTTGTTATTAATTTCTTCTTTTTTAGACTACATTTATATAACCAAAGTTTACACAGATACCTAATATTAAAGCGCACAAGGCGTGCCAAGTATTGATAAAATTGTATTCATAAAATTGTAGGTACTATTCGAACGGCCAAAATAAACAGCATCGTGCACTAGTCCACACTCACCCCTCTTTTTGACCGACAAGTCGACGCGTATTTTTTATGTATGACCACGCATAACTTCTATATGGTCCGTACACCTTGGCGGGCGCTGTCTCTCTGCGCGTTCGATGATACGGATAGGGGCAACATCCGCTCAGTGCACCCCTTACATTACATTAAATCGTCGAAAGGGCCTCTGCGCGTTGGCTCGATGCGGATCAAATCACCATTGTTCTGTGTACGGGAATATTAATAAGAGTAAACGCAATTGAAATAAGAAGTACTCTGTACCCAGGTGACCAGAAGCGTTCCAATGTGCGACATCTTAAGTTGGGATTTCCAATGTGCGACGTCTTAAGGATATGTTAGTGACCAAGGGGGATTGCATAATATGAGGTCTTAATGAGATATGTAGACAGGAATGTTAGTGCGAAAGTGACACATAACTCAAAATAACGCAATAGATAATAAAATTGCAAGCACATTACATTCAGGGCCTACTAACAAGGTCGGTCGTCTAGATTTGGGAGTTTTTAAAATTTGGTACCTACACCCAATTAGCGAAAGATGTAAAAAAAAGTTAAATCACTGTCAGTTTCGTGACGACAATTAAGCATGAAATCTTTATGAAGATCGACTTTTTGTCTTCTATTATGTTGTAATATCGATTGAAGTTTATAAGTCGAACATCAAAACCAAGCTTTTATCGATATTTAATGCTTAATTGTCGTCACGAAACTGACAGTGATTTAACTTTTCATGACAACTTTCACTAATTGAGTGCACTATTTTTTGAAAAGGCCCATTTACCTCTTTATCGCTCGTATACACAAGAGCGATAAAGATGGAGATAGACAATTTACGGGCTAGGCCTTATGCATACAAGTTTTATAACAAGGCGAGGTGTTTTTGTTTCTCATACACAAAGACATCGCAATTTCTGTACAATCATAATAAATAAGAGAAAAATACCAAAACCTTTCTAAAATATTGTAACAGTGATTAATTTAGATTACTTATGTACAAAATTTAAAAAACGAGTGTTACCTACGTGATCAAATATTTGATGTGTGAAATAAATGTTAATATAATTGTTTTTGTTTTATTGTATATAGAAAGGCATTAACCTCATAATTGAGCGTAAAAGAACTATGCCACTTTAAAAAAAATGTGTTTTTTTTAGTATGATTTTTCTGTGAATATCGAGCTCTTTCTATCTTCTTCTACCTAGCGTTATCCCGGCTCTTGCAAGGGTCCGCTTTCCTACTAGCTTTTCTCCACTTTGCGCGATCCTGGGCATCTTCCTTTACGAACCCGTTTTCGCTCATGTCGGCCTTCACGACATTCAGCCATCGCTTTTTTGGTCTCCCGGGACCGGATCGTGGACCATCGAGGGCTAGGTCAAGGCATTTGTTCCCTACGTAGTCCGGTGGCCTGCGAGTTACGTGTCCGAACCAACGAAGGCGACATTCTTGGAGCTTCTCCGCTACGTCGCGAACTCCGAGGCTGCCGCGTATGTACTCATTACGAATGCGATCAGCACGTGTAACGCCGCACATCCACCGCAGCATCTTCATTTCGGTAACGCGAAGCTCTTGAATGTGCCTTCCCAGGACTGGCCACGTTTCGCTTCCGTATATAAGGACTGGCCGGATGATGCACTTGTACACTAGAGTCCGTGTCGGACCGCCCTCAACCGGTTTTGACATCAAGAGCGGCGCGAGCAGCGCGGCGCGCGTTAGTGCGCGACGGGCCGGCGACGCGATCGCCGAATCGAACGGACACTCAGCACTCTTAGTGCTTGTTAATGGAGGCCTATGTTCTCCGAAACATGTCGCGCGAGTGACTAAATAAACGTGAGTAGAGCCGTGTTAACGTTTAATTTATTAGATATGTCTCACGAAAGTTTAAATACAGACAATATGTCTATCAACAAGTATGAAAAACATCAGTATGGATTTAAAAAAATAAAATGTTTAACATTATGGGAGTCAATATAGACCCGGAATAGAACAAAATAAAATCTCAAGGTAAGCGACTAACAACCAAGCATTACCATCATGGAAAAAAATACGAAGTTATGTTTTCATAAAGTTGCAATCAGAAAGTTTTAATAATAAAAAGAAAGCATCTCTCCGATCCTATAGTACAAATAATTTCAACGGAAGAGCATTGGTAGTGCACAGGGCTAGTGATCCAGTGGTTGTGGGTTCGAGTCCCGCTGCGAGTAAAAATTTTTCTATTTTTCTTTCGATTTAAATATTGGTGATAAATACCTGATCTCATGTTTTTTTGTAGAACATTTAGTTTTATTTTTGTGTTTAATAAGTAATAACACAAGATTTTGTTTAGTTATTTTTTATTTCTAATGCAAAATTTCGTTACATTGTGCCATTTTTACATTTAACATGTGTTTAACGAAAAAATATTTATTGTTACAATTTTGGTTTTATCTTATTTATATTTTACTAATTTCTCCTAACTATTGAATTTTTTTCAATAATAATTAAATACCTGTACTCATCTTTTTGTAGTGCATGTAGTTTTTTTAACTGACACCTATATTTCATTCGTAATTCTATGGACACAGAATGACTTACCGAAAGTCATAGCCAATCAGCGCTCGAGGGGCGTGTCATTTTACAATTCCGGGGTTTCTCGCGGATAGTTTATAATCTAACTAAAATGAATGCGTTAAATTGTGAACTGTGTGTGACAGTTCACAATATTTCGGTAGTTTATAATCTCACGAGTTAGATTATAAACTAACGGAATTTACAATTTTACGGTGACATCCAATATACATATATGTATATAAATAAATAAATATTTCGGGATAATGTTACACAAATCGACCTAGTCCTACGGTAAGCTCAGTAAGGCTTGTGTAGGTACTGAACGACGATATATATAACAGATAGATGTAAATACATAGAAAACACCCATGGCTCAGGAACAAATATCTGTGCTCATCACACAAATAAATGCCCTGACTGGGATTTTTGGTACACATAAACCCAAAACCCGGTTTTCAAGAATACTAGCGGCTTTGTTACCGCTAATGGAGGGCTTTCACGTAACGCTACTAAATAAATATGTTTTACTATATTAGTAAATCAACTACTAAAAACTACCAGTCGTCGAGTTGCGGAAACCCGCCCGTATCACAATACAATACAATACAAATCACCTACTAGTATATAGTAATATGGGAACATCATGTCTGGCTTTTTTGCCCGCTCGGCTAAGAATAATGCGTAAGCCAAATTAAATGCCACCAAATTAGGTCACTGTTATCTCGTAGCAGCTACGCTCGTAGGCGTCTACGAGCTACGGCGTAGACCGCGCGGCGCCACGCGTACAAGTACTTTCATTTGTTTTTGACCCTTTCTGATCAGATTACAGTGATAACATACAATGTGGCTATATCGGTAGTCCTATAGGGGCGAATTTCTTTACTGTGGATAACATAGGGCAAAAAAAGTATGTTGAGATACTTAATTTTTGCTTATTTTAAATATAAAGCAATTTAAATATAAGCAAATTCGCCCCTATAGGAATTACGAGTACACATTGTATGTTATCACTGTAATCTGATCAGAAAGGGTCAAAAACAAATGAAAGTACTTGTACGCGTTATATTTAAAATAAATAAATAAATAAAATAAAAAAATAATTAAAAAAAAAATTGTATGCATACAAAAGAATTCGGCCCGCGATACTTATATTAAACCAGATATACATGTATAGACGGTCAGTTAAAAACACAGGACCGTGATAAATGTACTTAACTTGAAAACCTCTAAGTTATTAATTACTCCAATAAATCATGCCCGGTTTAATTCATTGCTCTTCTTGGATTTTCTCAGCGTACATACGTATGCATTTGTAGTTATATTTATTTAATTCTATTAAAATGTATTTGATCCGCGTATCAATACAATATTATGATGGCATGGGCTAATGATGCTGAAGCTGGAAGGTGGCCTTAGGAACTCTGTAATACAATAAAGCAACCAAATGGTATTTAGGGTTTTAAATAATAGTGTTGTGTTGTTTTGGACCTGGGTATGTCCTTAAACTACGGCCAACATTGAGAGGTAGGGCACAGCGAAGTACCATCACGCTCGAGTCTAGAGAAGTACCTCTTCCTTACAGAAGACCACAGCCATAATAGCACTGCTACCTTTCAGGTATGTAGTGTTGTGTTCCTGATGGTGAGTAAGTTTCCCAGAGCTCCAATCTTAAACGCCGGCAACGCACCTGTGACCCCCCTGGTGTTGCGGGTGCCTATGGGTGACCATCGACAATAAGGTCCCTTTTCCTAGATAATGACACATTAATTATCTTAAATTGATGCTTTTTGACTTTTTGTCTGCCCTATTATACTCATGCATAACAACGGCAAGGGGCAAAATTTCGCTTTACTCTACCTTCACGATTTTTTTCGTTAGCGATAGGTACCATGATACTGCAGGAAATTCAAAGCTATAGAGTATGCAGACTTTTTTAGTTTATCAGTATCACCCATATTCTAGTACTTAATGATATATGGTGTACGTCATTCGATCTTAAATGGTATTTGATTAATTGATTAGTACATTATTTGATTAGTTGAATAAAACGCAAAAACGTGCACTAATAACTGAAATACCGAAATTGAATACTAGATAACTTGTATGAAAATAATAAATTTCATTTCATTATATACCACCCACTTGACTCACATAGAAGACATGACCATACATCGTTATCGCGGGAGCAAATATAAATTTGTTGTAGAAGTAGTAAAACAGACTGTCCATTTAGGAAAAACAGACTTTTCTGCCTACACATTATACGCCTCCAAGAAGTTCATCATAACTAGCACGAAGTTTTTGTTGCATAATGTTAATAAATCTTGCTTTACACTCTGTTAGTAAAAAATACCTGAAATTGACAACTTAAATAAATATAAATGTTTTAATTTAATACGACTTTATTTACTTTTTGTTGATCTTAAGTGATTTTCGTAATATATGACAAAAAAATTATCTATGTTTCTAAAAATTATCTACTAATAATCTACGGCGTCGTGCAGTAAATATCCATTTTAACTGGCTAAATGATCTTTCGACTGCCACTGTTGTAATGGGTGCGTTTTTAAAATTGATATTCAATAAAATAATTATACATTTTTAAAGTCGTAGGTATAAACGTTCTCTACACGAATGTCATATCTGTTTTTGACTGTTTTTTATAATCTTTCAGAACTGTCAAATCGAATTCGCTCCCGCGATAACGATGTATGGACATGACGATAAACTTTAATAATTTCATTCTAATGCCGAAGTTTATGTATCTTTGCAGATTTACAATCCATATAATTAACTATGGTGCGTAATTATAAACCTAAGTCTGGTCATAGACAATATAGAAAATATGACCCTGAAATAATGAAGAAAGCATATAAAGAAGTTCTTAACGGTGAAGGTTCTATAGCTAAAGTTGCAAAAAAATATAATATAACTAAATCGTGTTTACACGGTCGCATTCATTATAAACGAAATAAACCCACAGGCGGTCAGAGAGCTTTTACGTTAGAGAGAGAAGAACATATAATAAAGTACATACATGCTTGCGCCCCGTGGCAGAATCGTCTGCAGTTTTGGGATATAAGATATCTTATAAAATTTTATCTAGACAGACGTCCGGTGCTTACAAAAAGGAAATTAGAAAATAACTTACCCGGGCAAGAGCTTGTTTCAAAATTGACACAAAGACAAGAAGATATTATTCAACAGAAAATAATACAAAGTATTACCGACAACGGCGTAGTCACAGCTGAAGCAATTCTCAGTTATTTCCATGAACTGAGAATGTTAATTGGTGGCTTGGATCCGCAAAATATTGTTTGTTTTAATGATATACTTATTGCCGAGGAATCTATAACTAATAAAATAAAAGAAACAGATAACTTAAAAATAAATAATTTGTTTTTAATGCTGGCAGCTTCAGCTACAGGAGAGATGTTACCTCCTTATTTTTCGCACCAAGAGAAACCTTGTTATGAAAGATCTCCAAGAAGATCTATAATGTCCAAGCATCCACATAAAGAACGGAAAAAGCTAAATACAATTATTTTTGAAGAGTGGTTTAAATCTACAATTATTCCTTATTACGAAGGAAAATCCGGCAAGAAGTGCTTAATCGGAAGTTTCTTTTCGTCGCGTATCACAAAAAATATACTTGAAATGTGTAATGAACGAAATATAAACTTCGTATTTCTGCCGGATAACTCAAATCACCTCACGCAGCCTCTACACCACCTAAGAGAATTGATACAATCTACATGGAGTAGCACACTTTCTCAGATGAGAACGGACGGTACCGTATACACAATGCCAAAGGACAGTTTTTGTCCAATGATAGAATCTCTCATTGCCAATGCAAGTGATACAGTTTCGGAAGGTTTTAAGAACACTGGTATACACCCATTCAATCCAGAGGGAGTATTGAAACAGTTACCTAATTACAATGAAACAACTATTGAAGATTTGGATGAAAACTTTGAAAATTGTGATACAGGTTTGGAGGATGAAACAGTTCAAGTGAAGACAGAAACAGAATGGAATGAACAATATAGTGATGATGAATACGACGATGAAATTGCTAATAACTGCGTAGAGGTGACAGTCGTGAAGACAGATAACCAATATAATCAAACACCTTTAGAAGGAATACGAATAAAATTATCGCCTGTGGATTTTCTAGACGAAAATAAAGATTATTCAGTAGAATATACCTCACAAGCCATTGACAGCGTTTCAAGGTCTTCCAAGGGCCGAAAATCAAAGTCAAAAAGTAAAGACGATTCTTCCGATTCGGACTACACGCCGGTAAGTGTATAGTCACATCTGAAAATGTGTCATTATCTAGGAAAAGAATACATGAGAATACATGGATACATGATATCCAAAACTTTCATCTCTTCGCAAGTCGTCCACTGCTGGACATAAGCCTCCCCCAAATATGACTTTATTCATCTTGGGGGTACTAGCATACAATACCATATCAGGTACCATAGTCGCCACGCTTGGTTGGGTTTCAACGAACGCTTTTTCCGTCGGTTTTTTCCCATTGTCGTCTCTTACGACTTCCGCGGGAGAAAATGGGGTGGTGCTATTCTAGTCACCCGGCACCACATAGCACATCCAAAACTTTACACCATAGTAAAAGAGTCATGGGCACATATGTGTCATTATCTAGGAATAGGGACCTTTTTGTCGATGGCACTTACGTCGAATCACGTTGCGTTTGTATTGTAACATCTTGAACAACGACATAAGCGCCATCAACAATAAGGTCCCTTTTCATAGATAATGTCACATATTATTGCCTCATTATATGTATCCATATTTCCAGAAATTACTATACAAAGCACGCGGGTGACACTTACCGCATGTCATAAATAATGTTCACTGTTCGTTGAAATGTCAATCCGCAATCCATTAAACAGGGCCACGAATAGTATATATAAAAATATACTAACTATAATATGTTAAGGAGATACCAATAATGAAGTAAAGCTTGTTATATTGAATCACCCAACTTGTCGACTTCGTTTTTAATATTAGTGGGATTGACGTGTATTTACTCATATTTACAGATTCCACATAAAATGCCTACCTCAAAGACACGCGCAAAATACAAAAAAATGTCATCGGAGGAGAGCATGTCAAACAAAAGCGAAAGTAAAGTAAGTATCTGTTCACTGTTCAAATTTGAATATAACCGGATCTAAAATAAATACATTCTCAAAACATCGTCGGTAAATTTAAAATTTTCATCGCAGATCAATCATTTATTATGTACATACATTTCAGCCGTATGCAGTCCACTGCTGGACATAAGTCTCCCACATATATGACTTGTATCATGTTGGAGGTAGTTGCCATAGTCGCCACGCTTGGCGGCGGGTTGGCGACCGCAGTAGCTGTAGATTCGGTTTCGACGGACGCTGCTGCCCGTCCGTAGGATTTTTTCCTTTGTCGCCTCTTACGACACCCGCAATCAAACGTAATTAGTTAATCACGTTAGAAATAAGGTTACATTCAGTTGTAAGGATCTTCGGTCTATGAAGCTCAATCCAGTGCGTTGGTCCAGACTCCAACAAGTGTTTTCCGCTTTTCATACAGCTGTGATATGCTCTTTATCCCTCTTTGCTACTAACGGTGTGTTTTATTTGGCCAATATAGGAATTTCTACAGCTACAATCAATCTCTCGAAACGTCGCCAAAATCTAGGTAACAATACCTTTAGTAGTTTTAACGCGGTTAAATGCCATGTACTTTGTTTTGTAATTACCTATGTGTAAAAATCGAGAGAGTTGAAATCAGTATATCATTCTAATTATTCAGTATATTATTCAGAAGACAATAAAATATAGATTATTCCGTAATAAAATAGAACAGCGTATTAAATAAAAAGATTTGAATCGAGGTAGTATATCGGAAAAAATCGTATTGTCGAGTAATTTGCGTTTAAAAGGGTTCCCCTTGTTTACGCATAATTTGTTTTGTCATAATTTTAAACAGTATATTTAGTGATGTCGTAATTGTATATACGCAGAAACTGATCTCGCATAATTCTTTTTCGATGAATTTTATTCCGCAGAACTAAACTAAGCCCAATGGTCGGTACGCATAATTTTGAAAGCCCGAATGGTGTTATTACGATTATTTTTCCCAGGAGTGCGATTCTGTTGTGGTCGCAGTTCTAACCTAACCTAACCCACCTAATATTTCTGTTGTGGTCACAGTTTTAAGCCTAACCCACTTCCGGACATTCGGCCTCAATAATAGTATGCCAATATATTTTCGGACAAAGTAGTATTCGGCTAATAAATAATTAGGCTAAATAAAAATAGGCAACATTAACAGTCGACGTAAATAAATTATGCGAAACTTGGTATGCGTACTAAGATTCGGACAAAACAAATTATGCCAAATAAAGGGAACCCGTTTAAAAGTATCCATTTAATGACAAATCCGGTCCGCCATATTCAATTTGTTGGTAACAACTTGACAGTGGCGGGTGTTCGGGGTGAGTTCGGAAACGTTGTCTGGCATGTTGGCCCGTGTAGCAATAGCGAACCGTGAGCGAAGCTGTGTTATCATTTATCAAATAGTATATATGATATTTTATTTTGTCCGCAGGTATTTAGAAACATAGAGAAAGACCCGTTATTAAGCTGCCAGAGTGGTACCAACTTGAAAATCCATGAAAATCTAAGTGAAAATGGTAATTATTATAATCTATATTTACATATTTATATTAATATCGATTATTACAGACTATATTTTATATATATTATTATTTAAAAATTATATAATAATTTCAGTTCATTCCCTTTATAATATGAATGTTTTATTAATAGGTAATATACAATTACGTAAGGATGCTTAAAAAAATATCATACCTATAACTATAAGTATAAGTTGAAATAGACTATAAGTTGAAATACTTTGTAGGGTAACAATTAGTCGCCATTTTTTTACTAGAAACAATTGGAATAGGAACACTACAGAGTTTAATAATATGGGTTATTCACTAAAAATAATACTTTATAAACACTGCTAGAAGTAAATTATTGATAATTTAAAAATCAGTGATCAATGCCACCTCGTGAATCAAAGTAACCCCGGTTTAAAGTAAACTAACATTTTTGTCGGATTTGAGTTATTGGAAACATTGTGTTTGTCTATGGTGTGGCTACGGATGAGTAAGAGTTATTTTTTTCTTTTTTATAATAAATATGGGTCCCATAAATTAACGTATATAATTTATATTCAGTTAGATAGTTCTTTCTTTGCATCCAAGTGCATTTCTTAATAAACATTAAAATATGAACCCTGGCAGGGTATAGCAAAACTTTTGTAACAGTACCGATAGTTGACGTACATTCTGGCTCAGAACACAAGTAACATGATTATTTATATATATTCTTCCTAAGAAATGTAATTTTATTGAGTAATATTTAAATAAATAACTAGTTGTTGGTTAACTACAAAAAGACATGTCCGATGTGGGTTAATTGCAAAAATATTGTACCTAATGATGTTAATTGTATACTTAATTCGTACTCCTATACGAGTGTAACTCAAATAGCAACGGCTTAAATGCCGTAACACAACTGTAATAATTAACTTAATAATAGATTATACACCAAAGGGATAAAGCACTGTTTTATGTCACGGGCGCGATATTGAATCCTGAACGCAACGAAGGACTCGGGTTAAACGGGATTAGTAGGTTAATTTTCGAGTGAAGCGAGGAAATTAAGACTGAATCCGAGTACAGTGAGGGATTCAAGCACGCCCAAGCCAAAAACAGCTTTATCTCCGAGGAGTAAACTCTACTTTTCTCAACTCCTGCGAGACAATAAAAGAACCAAGGTTGCTAAAAACAATATTTTTATAAAAATAAATTAAAAAAGTAAATATTTGACACAATATTCTTAATCAATATTCAGCTTGTGGTGGCCAGTACGATTTTTCGAATGTTCTAATTCGATTTTCAAATCGGTGCGTGTGCGAGGCTGGTAAGCTGTACTTCGCGAATTTAGACTTTAAAACCATAGCAATAAGAGCTATGAAAAGTGAATTCACATTATTACCCGGCGGTGAATAATGAAATTCAGTACAACGTTATTCCCCGGCTAAAACCAAGGGCTATAATGTTTTGCTTTCGGTAAGGTTTGCTAGATAAATAATTTGGCATTGTCGAGCAGGTGGTGTGAAAAACTACTTCTTTTTGCAATTCGACCATGTAGTTATTTGTTTAGTCTTTACTGCACAATACTAGATGGTACAAATAGCGTTGTTCTTTTGTAAACATCCCTTCATAAAATTGAATTTTTACGTGAAATATAAATAATCACCAGTCCTACATTTTTGTTTGTAGATGCCCTCACAAACACGCAGCTACTAGAAGCGATACTGTCAACAGTGACTCGCCAAGAGAAGCTGCAAGAGCGAGCCACTGTGGCCATTGAAGCGCAGACGCAGGCATTGACTGAGATAGCCAGATTGTTGGAGCGGCAGGCTGCTTGTACTAGTATGCCTTGAATATAGTTTCAGGCCTGAGACGTGTCATTTACAAGAGAATGATAATTTTCTATAAGACCAAAGTTCTATAATATTATTGTTATGATAATTAGGTACATGAGGGCCATTTTATTTAAAGTACCGTCAACAATTTTTTTTTTTTTAACTTTTTTTTGTCCTTTCTACACAAAATCAAGAGCACTTTCGACCCTGATACCAGTTAAAAAGTGTCCCAAAATTTTCTTCCATTCCGTTACCCCATTTTATAGATTATATAACTATGAATAAAAAAACTTGGTATCCTTTTTTTTCCGTTTATTGTTTGTCTTATATTATGTCGTATATTGTTTTGTCTACTGTACATAAACCTCCCCTAATGATTTCCACAACGACCGGTTCTGTGTCACCTTAGCCCTAATTAGTTGGAGGCCTATCAACGCTACGACTTCCGATTGGTGATCGCCACTCATGAACCATTTCGCCCCATTTGTTATTAATTTCTTATTTTTTAGACTACATTTATTTAATAACCAAAGTTTAGACAGATGCCTAATATTAAAGCGCACAATCCGCGCCAAGTGTATTGATAAAATTGTACTCATGAAATTGTAGGTACTATTCGAGCGACCAAAATAAACAGCATCGTGCACTAGTCCACACTCACCCCTCTTTTTAACCGACAAGTCGAAGTATTTTTTTATACATGACTACGCGTATCTTTTAAAGTACCTACTTATATAGTCCCATGGTGGATGCTGTCTCTATGCGCGTCCGATGGTACGGATAGGGGCAACATCCGCTCAGTGCCCCCTTACATTACATTAAATCGTCGAAAAGGCCTTCTGCATTGGCTCGATCCGGCTCCGCATACGCCTCCCAAATGCTAGGAACACCATTGTTCCGTGTTCGGGAACATTAATAAGAGTATATGCAATTGAAATAAGAAGTTTCATTTTGATACAAATTTAGTAGGTCTGTGGGAGACCATAGGAAAACTTCTGGCCTATGGGAGACCATAGGAAAACTTAGGATCACCTCACATCTTGAGTTGGGATGATATGTTAGTGACCATGGGGGTTTGATAATGAGATTAATGTATGTTAGTGTGAAACTGACAGATAACGCTATAGAAAATAAAATTGCAAGCACATTACATTCAGTACCCTTACCATGAGTTGTGACATTGAGGTTTTCGATAACGAGTATCAAGTTTACTATCTGTGCATCTCGCTTGTACTATTTTACTGCGGACGTGATGCACAGATAGTAAACTCGATACTCGTTTTCGAATACCTCAATGTCACAACTCATGGTAAGGGTACAGGGCCTATTAACCAGTTCAGTCGTCTATTTACCTCTTTATCCCTCGAATACGCAAGAGCAATAAAGATGGAGATAGACAATTTACGGGCTAGGCCTTATGCATACATGTGTAAGTTTTATAACAAGGCGAGGTGTTTTTGTTTCTCATACACAAAGACGTCGCAATTTCTGTACAATCATTGTAAGAGAAAAATACCAAAACCTTTCAAAAATATTGTTAAAGTGATTAATTTCGATTACTTATGTACAAAAATTGAAAGATGAGTGTTACCTACGTGATCAAATATTTGATGTGTGAAATAAATGTTAATATAATTGTTTTTGTTTTATTGTATATAGAAATAGTACATTGTGCAACGAGGGTGGTAAGTTGGGTAAAGCAAACGCGAGTCTATTAGGCTTTTAATAACTCAAGTTTGTTATAAACTTACCGCCAGTGATACACACAATGTTTTTCATCACATTTGCGAAGATATAAAAATAAAAGTTAGTAAAATTAGTAACTTATAAGGGCTTAAAATTAAAATACATTTTGAAAACTGTCAATTGTCAACTTTTTTCAATGTCTTCCACAGATAATGCTAACAACTGCGTTTTATTTTCGAAGTTGACAGACCATCCTGCCAAATTGTATCAATTATCATTTATCA
This sequence comes from Grapholita molesta, assembly GCA_022674325.2. Taxonomy (NCBI): domain Eukaryota; kingdom Metazoa; phylum Arthropoda; class Insecta; order Lepidoptera; family Tortricidae; genus Grapholita; species Grapholita molesta. Next base: position 16,261,957 of record CP053130.2, on the reverse strand, counting down.
AAATAAAATATAATAAAATATTTTTTTATAAATACTAAACATTAAATTGCAGTCAAATTTAATATAAAGATATGTTTTATACGTAGTAAAAGTTGGTTGTAGAAAACTTTTGAAGATATGAAATACACCTTGGCTGATTGGAAACATCCTCAGTCCGAAGTGAAATATGAGTTCTATATGTAATTTAAAACTAAACTTAACAGCCCGTGGGAGCTAAATTGCTATAACTGTTCTGTACGCTCGCAAGTAATAACGCCATTGACGAGCAAGTGTGATGAAAAAGGCATTAACTTTCATAATTGAGTGTTTCTCTAAAGAAATATGCCACTTTAAACAAATGTGTGTTTTTTTTAGTATGTTTTTTTCCACTGAGAATAACGAGCTGTTTCCATATTTCATAAAAATATTAAACGGGTCTATCGCGAATTCAAATTTAATTTCCTTGAGTATCGACGGTTCGATGCTCTTTCCATTTCAATAGACAAAAAAAGTTGCCCCATAAATTTTCATTCATTTTTGAAATTTCCTCAATTGTTACCGCCATACAAAATATATGGAAGAAGGTAACAAAATAGGAAAACCAACTGGGATATTGTATTAGAAACAGCTCGAGTCAGATTCAGAGTCGATTCAGAGTGGAAACTATACATACTTACAAAAAAACACATGGGAATTAAATTAAAATTGTCATTTTTTAGAGAAATGATCAATTCATAAACCATTACACCATAAAACTAAGAACAAATCAAATTATTTTTTAATTAAATATTTTGATTTGCTTTACCTTGGAGCTGGTAAAACGGTGCCTAAAACCGTTAAAATAAACAAGATCACATATACTTCATTAATTTCGACGGGTTCCGCTGTGTACGGGTGGTCAAATTGGTTAAGGCGTCAGCCGCGATAGCTGGAGATGCGGGTTCGAATCCCGTCTCGAGCACCGGAGGTCCTCGTCGATTTTTCTTAAGTATATGTTATCTATTTCAACTTTCACTACACCATACCTATTTGACAGTAGATAATAATTAAAACATCTGCCCATACAAACGGACAGACATGAGCAACCGTAGGTACATAGGTACAAGGACTCTTGAGGTTGTTAATACCAACAACCAGTAACTTTAAACATGAAAAATTTATTTATCACCAACCTCCTATCTTATAGCCTAGTTGCCTAAGAAGCCTGAGTTCGAATCCAGGCCAGAGTATTTATTTGTGTATATATATACCCTCGTCTAGGTACAGTCGCCACCAAATATAATTTATATGGGAACATCATCGATCTCGCTATTTTGCTCGACTAAGAATAATCTCGTAAGCCAAATTAAATGCCACCAAATTAGGTCACTGTTATCTCGTAGCAGCTACGCTCGTAGGCGTCTACGAGCTACGGCGTAGACCGCGCGGCGCCACGCGTACAGTCCACGTCAAAGATATGTATAATTTTTTTCACCTTAATCCTTTGTAATATTAATAAGGTGTAAAAGTGTGAACAATATATCTTTGTAGTGGACTGTACAAGTACTTTCATTTGTTTGGGACCCTTTCTAATCTGATTACAGTGATAACATACTGTGTGATTCCAATAGGGGCCAATTTCCTAACTGATAGCATTATAGGACATAAAAAGTATATTGAGATAACTTTTACCTTATATTGAAAATTGTATCCATACAAAAGAATTGGGGCCGCGATATATTGTACCAGATGTACATGTACGGTCAGTTAAAAATAAATATATGACCGTAATAAATGTACATACTTAACTTGAAAAACTAAGTTATTAATTACTCTAATAAATCTTGCCCGGTTTAATTCATTACTCTTGAAATAAAAAACTAAAACGGATATTTATCGCGTATACTAATTTAAACTTCATCAGAGTCCACCCGACGACCACGAACGCTGGCAAAGGGTTTGAAACGCCGGGATGAAGTTTAAATTAGTATACGCGATAATATTCCGTTTATAGTTGTTTTATTTCATTACTCTTCTTGGATTTTCTCAGCGAGCGTGTAAATGTATTTGATCCGCGTAACAATACAATATTACGATGGCATGGGCTAATGATGCTTCAGCTGGAAGGTGGCCATAGGAACTCTGTAATACGATAATGCAACCAAATGGTATTTAGGGTTTTAAATATGTGTAAACTACGTCCAACAATGTGAGGTAATAGAGTCTGGTGAAGTACCTCCTCCTTGCAGAAGACCACAGCCATAACAGCACTGCTACCTTTCAGGTATGTAGTGTTACCAAGCCTCTCCTCTGTTCCTGATGGTGAGTAAGGTTCCCATAGCTCCAATCCCCCTTAAAGGCCGGCAACGCGTCTGTGACTCCCCTGGTGTTGCCTGAATGCCTGATGGTAATTGCTTACCATCAGGCAATCCGTCTGCTCGTTTGTCACCTTTGTCATAAAAAAAATGTTCTGCCGCCAGAGCACTCTGCCGGCTCGGAGTGGCTCAGCATGGAATGGAAAAAGCTATGCTCAGAGTATCTCTACGTGATAGAATTAGAAAGGAGAATATATCTGTAGAACCAAAGTAGAACATAGCTCGCAGGATTGCACTGTTGTAATGGAGTCGATGGCCGTTGTGGCAGAAAATCGTAAATCGTCCACTGCTGGACATAGGTCTCCCCCAAATATGACTTTGTATCATCTTGAGGGGTAAATGCCACAGTCGCCACGCTTGGCAGGCCGGTTGGCGACCGCAGTAGCTGTAGATTGCGTTGCGACGAACGCTGCTGCCCATCCGTCAGTTTTTTCCCTTTGTCGCCTCTTACGACACCAGCGGGAGGAGATGGGGTGGTGGTATTCTAGTCAGCCGGCACCACACGGCGTGGTCAGCCGGCACCACACGGCGTAGCCGGCACCACACGGCGTGACCAAGTATAGGACAGCACAAAGTCGGACGTCCCCAAACTATATGGACCGTGGAGTAGTAGGTCGCCCGTATCTCCTCAGCGGGGACTGATTACTCCACAAATGGAAACCACAAACACCCCTGCTACACTCAACACACACACCAATACTTCAGTCCACACGAAACGGGGGAGGTTTTAGTCCGTAGGCGACTGTGTTCCTCCCCAGTTGGGTCGGACATGCGGGTACGGGCCTGGCCGTATACTATGAGTATCTCCTCCCTACTACCTCTACCTAACTAGCTAGCAGTGGCGGCGCGTCCTTAGAACTCGATTCCTGCCGGCTTGACTAACTTTCAGATAGTAGAGCAGTTTTCCATGAAGCAAAGGATTGTCATAATAATTCGGGCTTCTCGGCTTGTCTAGGATATAAAAATGACGCGCTCCAACTGCTAGCTAGCTTAACTAGATGGACCGATGACCTAGGTAGCTCTTAGTGGCGTTCTATGGGGGAGGCCTATATTCAGCAGTGGACGTCCGTGGCCGATATATTTATTATACGTCTGCAGCAACGTTTAATAAATAATATCCCGCTGGCATGCCGTTGCGCCAAATTGAATCGCTTGGCCAAGGCTAAGACTTAGCTGGGCGCCATTCTAGATATTTCCTACCCCAGTCAATGAGATAATTCGTTTTGCTTCGCCATAGCGAGTGGTAGTGAGTCGTGATTACATATTTTTGAATACCCCGCTTGGTGAGATATAAACGCGAGAATTAAACGATTTATAGTTGTAGTTTCATTAAACTCCAGTGAAACGTGACTAAGGACAAATCAAAGTAATGTTTATTAAATATTTTTTCTTTGATTTTTAACACTTATTTTTTATGTACATGACTGACCAGCGGTTGGCCTCAGTCACACCTGATGGTTAGTATCGACGAGGTCGAGGGTGTAGCACGCTAGTTCAACAGCCTATTCACTCTTGCCTTGAAAAGACCCAAATTATATCTTTCCGGGAATACAGACGAAGGGAGCAAATTAATACTACTATATAATTCATACATTAATAATAGATGATATATCTTGTGACCTACTTAAGATTGACACGGTCCTGTCAGACTGTTTTAAAGTTCAAAGGTTTTTTTTTGCAAAATGGGTTACAAACGAATGCACGCGACCGTACCTACATTTTGGTTCTTCGCGAATACTACACAAAACACGTTCCCTCTCTACATATTTCCTTCTGTAACTAGAAACAGCAACATTATGGAAAAATACCAACCATTAGGGCCATTTCGATTCCCCGCCACGTCGCAGCACGTATAAACCACGTGAATTTACCACCCGCGCCCCCTATAAAAACAACCTTTGATAACACTCCCAATAACTTATCTGCTTACATGTACTTGTAACCAATTTATTTACCATCCATTTACAAGAATTCATCACGATTTTCAACCTAATTTTAAGTGAAGAAGAGCTTTCAAAGCGAAAACGAAGAGCATCTATAAGTTTGTAGACGCGTATACATGGCTAGTATGAGAAGAACCCTAGTTATTTGCGGAAGAGCGGTCGTTTCGCAAACAACAACGCGAGTGAGTGGTAACACAGAGGTCTCACTTAACTGGTGGGCGAAGGCTTGCCTCAGTGAGACTCGCGCAAGCGGAGGGGTAGGGCGCGAACGCGATGCTCCCTCGAGTCTCCGGGCCCTGACTGCCGGTGCAACTGCACCAGATCCCATGTGACCCATGTCAACCTGCCTGAAGCCTATTTTGATATTAGCCATGATTTTCACCGCTACTGCCTTCACGATACTTGGATTTTTTATTTTCAGTCCTATACAAGTGAGTGTTGTGTTTTTGGTGTTTTCACATTTTTATTAAGTGTTTTTCGGGCTGTAGTGAAATTTGTATGTTCTGTTTTACACATCTAGGATTTAATAGTTTTTAATTTAAGTATGACACCGCACGTAAGTAGCGTAGACTTTAATCATAATTTTTCTTTAAGTAGCAATATCATTAAAGTAACTAAGAGATGCTGTAAGTCTTACAAAAACTACGAAAATTCCTATTTTTTTTTTTTCAACTTAAATATACGATTAGTAGGGGCTTATAATTAAAGTAATATATATTCAGTGCCGACGCCTCTCTTGATCGCGTTTAATGCAGTTTGTTAAAAAACTTTGTGTTTAGTTAATCAATTTAATTCTCTCTCAATATCTTTTAATTTAAGATTAAATCCTTCTCTGCATTTGTCATTGTAAAACCAAAAATTACATTAAAAAAGGGTTCTACAACTTTAATTAAACCTTCTTTGCATTTACTGCATTAAATATTTCTTGAACGAATGTTATATAAAAAGTCAGTATTCTGAAAAAATTATATTATTAAAATAGTGAGTGTGTTTTCATCTGTGAATATCATAGAGCGACAGAGCGTGGCTGTTTGACAGTTGTATCGATCGTCTGCCGCGTCTGCGCTCTGTACATTTTCATATTCTCTGCCGAACATCGCCTTTAGACAACCAGTGTAAGTATGACCAAGATGCCTTTCAGCTAAATCTATTCGGAGTTCATGTTAATGTGGTTTTTCTGAGTTCAGTTCGCGATAAATCAAGAACAGATCGGTAAGCTTTCTCTAGACAATGTTTCCCGCGCAAACTTTTATTATCTTGCGATGTAGTGGGAACATTTATTCATGCTGTTACTAGTTTGCGTCGGAATATAATATGCTTTAGTATGTACAGACAGCCAATTTGATTTATAGCCCGCTTGGTTCCTTGTCACAATAAAAATGTATATCAAAGACGTAGAAAATTTCTTATTAACGTCACTGTGACAAGGTTCGAAGTGGACTAGAAATCAAATTGGTTGACTACGTCACGGCAGCATTGTTGATATAATGTTTAGAAATAAAAGAAAAATGCAAAAAAAACACTGGCTCGTACTGATGTGTTTTTCGGAACTTATATACGAAGTGTCATTTAATATTTATCAGTAAATTTTCGGTGAAGGAAAATATTATGAGGAAACCGGACAAATTCCAATAAGGCCTAGTTTACCCACTGGGTTACACGACATGGTAGTCGTTTGCGTAAATATTGTGCCTATTTTGCCTAGTTGTCAAGCGGACCCCACAGGCCATGAGCAGGGGTAAATTGCCGGAACAAACTAGGATGAAAATTAAGTACAAAAAAAAAGTTGTGCGCTCAGGATAAGTCTAAGTGCTAACACAATTTAAAATAAAATCTGACTCTTAATTACATTATTACAAATAAACGACGACCGGTCTGGCCTAGTGGCTAGTGACCGTGCTTATGAAGCCGATGGTCCTGGGTTCGAATCCCAGTCTTGGCATTTATTTGTGTGATGAGCGCAGATATTTGTTTCTGAGTCATGGGTGTTTTCTATGTATTTAAGTATATCGTAATCTATCCATTAAATATATCGTACCCACAACACAAGTCTTACTGAGCTTACCGTAGGACCGTGTCGATTTTTGATTGTTCCGAAATAATAATTTATTTATTTAAACGAACTCAAAGAGCTGTGCTAACAGTCTTCATCCGAGACTACGAGGACAACGTCGTTATCGAAACGTCGGAGGTAATTTTAAAGGTTTATATACGTGGTTAAGTCTCGTAATGTGTAAAAACCGTGAAAGTGTAATCATTATTTCCTAATGAAAATAAACAGTCACTTTATTTACTATAATTTACATTTATTAAAATACAAGGACTTAACTATAGTTATTAAATCTAAAAAAGGCCCCTGGGGCATTGTACCAAGGATGCTGGCGGCATTTCCTCGTTGTATCGCAATGATGATATGTTGTGCGAGGAAGCCGCCAGCTCTTCGGTCTCCAGTTACATCAAACATACGCTTCGTGATTTCTGCAAAAAGTTTGTGCGCACTCTACGCCAAACGGTACAAAATGGTACTCTCTGCCCAGGCTCTTATATTTCCTAACTAGCTGTGCCCCTTAGTGTATTAACCCGCGGTTTATTAGGAAAAAAAACCTCGCCTATGTGTTAATCCAGGGTGTCAGCTAACTCCATACCAAATTTTATTAAAATCGCTCCAGCCATTTAGACGGGAAGAAGTAACAAACATACACACCCACAAACTTTCGCCTTTATAATATTAGTGTTGAACTGCAGATGTATATGTAGTGGCTATGTGTTTTCCAATACAATACGTGTTTAAGAGAAATATTGAAGAGAAAATGCGTCGTGATAAAAACCCTGGAAAAACTACCCACCTCGCGCGAGCCTCCGGGGAAGCATATTGCAACAACGTAGTGGCAGTAAGTACCCTTACCATGAGTTGTGACTTTGAGGTTTTCGATAACTATACCCTTACCATGAGTTGTGTGATAACGAGCATCGAGTTTACTATCTGTGCATCTCGCTTGTATTTTAGCGCGAACGAGATGCGCAGATAGTAAACTGGATACTCGTTATCGAAAACCTCAATGCCACAACTCATGGTAAGGGCACAGGTAGTAGAAACACTGTGACAAACAAGACGAAAGAAAAACAAGTCTCTCCCCACAGAGTTTATAAAATTCAGTGATCCGCAACCAAGACATTACCTACCTGTCTAGTCAGACTATCGATTTAGACCCAGGTTAATGGGCGATGACCTGTAAACCTAAGCCTGTTAGCCTAGACTGTTAAGCCGTCTGGAATCTAGGTCTGACCTGATGTGCTGACTCGAAACAGCTGTCAGATAAATCCTATCAATCGGGTTTCTTTGGATCCAACGAATTCTGTAATTTGATTTTCGTAATCGTCTTAAGAGATTATCTCCAAGTATTCGTTTTGATCTACGATTGACGACCTAGTTAGAGTCGCGGGATGCCGCTGGATATGGAAGGCACAGGATCGGTCTTCTGGTCGTTCTGAGGGAGGCCTATGTCCAGTGGACGTCTTTCGGCTGAGATGATGAAGGTGGTTGCATCGTTTTCAATAGAATATAGATATATCGGGGTAGTCTTCATTTTGTGAAGTGGTAGTGTTAATTAAGATAACATGAAGTGATTATAGGCTGTACAAACATTTAGATCTAGCGTTGCTTAACTTTGTTTCAAGTCACAGAGGCCATTCGCGAATAACATTATATTGTTTACCCATATGCATGCCATTTCATCTATAAATAAAAGCGTACCTTAAAACGGGGTGAGTAGGTTTCGCGGGGAGAGGTGGGTTACGAATGGGGAGAGAAGGTTTGAGAAGGGGATGAGAAGGGATTTTAAGGCTACTGCTACAAAAAGAATGTATTCCAATTTAAAATGGAGCTATAGTAATACGTATAATAAAAAAATCGATCCAACAATCTTCCAAAATCACCTTTGTATGAAAACCGCTCTCACCCCAAATACGAGGCACTACGGGGTGAGGTGGGTTTTCGTGTTTATCGTAGTTATAAAATGGATCTACACAAACTCATAAAAAAACTGAAATTGATACCTCCGGAACATTATTTTTGTATATAAATCAATGTACCACATATAAAAATAAATTTTCCAGGTTTGAACTTCGATTTCCTCCCAACTCACCCCGTTTTACGGTAATGATGCCTTCGCTTTCCCCAGTTGATATTACGATTCTCACATAATGATATCCACACAAATGTATTTCATCTCCGTCGCTGCTTCACAATTGAAAACTGGCATACCATGAAATACTAATACATCGTGCCTGTATTTACGTAACCTAGTACAACGGCAACAACCTTTCTGGTCTAGTTTTCACTGGTTCATTCAGAATTCTTGAGCATCTAACGCCAACGAAATCTGGATTCTATCGTGTGCGAAATAGAGTGTTTATTAGCTGAATCTTGCCGGATCTTAAGCGGAATGCAGAGTGCACATGCTACTATCGATTTGTTATTTATAGACGGTTCGTCGGCCGAGCCTTACATCTGTTTGGGAAGTCAACACTAAAAACAATTCATGTAAGATGAAATGGGAAAAGCGCAAATATCGGAAAAGTGCGGATAATAAAAGTCACTGATACCAAAATACTTAAACTCTACCTAAACCAGGTTACTTGGTACCAGTTTAAGTGTTACATCGGGGAATAATAAAATTGACATTGTATGAAAGTGGTTTTATTAATTGTTATAGATGAATAGATTGGGCCGGAGTGGTATGTAGATACCACCTACACCGGCCACCGGTGGGCTTGGTAACTTTTTCTTACTTAAGCATACCACAATTATATCAATCCAATTGACGTATATGTAACTGGTGACCGAAGAGCTGGCGGCTTCCTCGTACAACGTATCAGCATTGCGATACAACAATGAAAATCCAATACAATGGCTTAACACGTTGGTGGACAGTAAATGACATCATAGACCATAGGAAACAAAAACATACGCGACGCCTATAGGCGTACTGTCCGCCAAAGTGTTAAGGGTCTTTTTTAGATCTAATTTAGTAGATAGGCAGTAATTGTAAACTTGTATATTATTTGAAAATAAAGTATTTTAAAGTAGTCAAACAAACAAAACAGTACCTACGCAGTCCTTAATAAAGCTAAAGCAAATCAAATTAAGGACGTTATGACGTTATTCACTTATTCAGATATTCGAGCACTTTTCATTTAGCTCAACCTCACAGAGAACTTAATGCTAGTATTGTAAAATATTGTAAAACAAACGGTTCATTTAAATTAGAAGTCCAGGGGGCGTGTGTATGTAGGTATTTTGTATTCTTGTACTCCACTATAGCGTTAAAACTATGAAAGAAGTTTTGGAAAATGAGCACAGCTCATGGACGCTGTCATAGCAAATGCCATTTTCTAGAACCGAGATAGACACTATCAAAACCAGTCAGAACTGTAGGTACAGGCCCGGTACCGAGAACATCGAAGTTCGTATATTACGAGCATCCTTCCCTTTTACTCCAATTAAAGGCGTCATGAGAGTGACAGAGAGAATCGTCCGAAATTTACCAATATCGTGTTTCGCGGTAGCGCCCCAGTTAGCAGCAGAAGTTGCTACTCGGCCAAGGTATTCATAATGAGCCTAACACGACTTTATTTTTAAGAGAACAAGAGCTACTTATGCTGCTGATTGTACAACCACAATTCCCAGGCTTGTTGACTTGATACGTCAGCCGACTTGCTTCTGTGACGCAAATTTTCGACCCGGGTATGTCCTTAAACTACGTCCAGCTATGAGAGGTAGGGCACAGCGTGGCCATCACGCTTGAATCTGGGGCAGCCCAAATAGTACTTACTTACAGAAGACCACAGCCATAACAGCACTGCTACCTTTCAGGTATGTAGTGTTGTTCCTGATGGCAAGGTTCCCAGAGCTCCAACCTCCCGCTTGTGACTCCCCTGGAGTTGCGGGTGCCCATGGGCGACGGTAATTGCTTACCACCAGGCAATCCGTCTGCTCGTTTGCCGTCTATGTCATAAAAAAAAGCAAAAAAAGTAAAGAACGGAATTGAAGTGAATAAACGGCAGAAAATCGAGAAGCTTAGTTAATTGGGTCAACAAAACCGAAACTAAATCCTTCCGTAAACAATGTACTTGATCTCGGCTGTATAGCTAAGCTCAATTAATCATTCCTCTGTGACGTAACCTAATACCGTGATCCAAGTGGGAAACGGTGTAAGCTCCATACAAGTTGTATGAGCTTTGTACTGTTTATGACGTGAGCCACAGATATGAATAGCTGGATAATACGTACAGCAGGTCGCTAAGTGGCTCTGATAACTGTCGACCTCACTTGAAATTCCACACAACGGAGATACATTTCAGCTAATTCAGGTATATATATAATTTTAGTTTAATTTTTCTACGACCGGTCCGGCTTTGTTGGTTGTTAGTATAGTGACCATGTCTAGAATGCCGATGGCCCTAGAATAGGGTCGAATCTCAGTTAGGGCATTTATTTGTGTGATGAATAATTGAACACAGATATTTTTCTTGCCGAAGTCATTGTTATTTTCTATTTGTATGGTACATATGTATAATCACGCACATGCTTTTGGTAGCTTTAGTTACCAGCAGCTGTCACCTTTATTTTATAAAGTATAGTTCATATAGAATTGGCACGGATAGAAGGACACGTAATTATTTAGTTGTTAATAAAACAAAGTTACTTTTGTTGTAAATAAAAAGAAGGTCTATATTTTTATTATTTTATAAATAGCAAAATTCATTTTTCTCCATTATGTAAAAAAAAACGCACTTTTGCCGTGATGGATTTCATCATCTTCTGAACAATCGCTTTATCCACTTTTTTGGCCTGCTGGTTCCACGTGGCTCGTAATGAATCGATGTTTTGTACAACTCTACCGGTCTTATTCAATTTTTTTTTTCATAATTGCCCAGTAATTTTCTATTGGTCGAAACTCAGGGCAATTTGGGGGATTCAGCTCTTTGGGTATGTACTCGACTTGGTTTTTTTCATACCACTCCAAAACGTTTTTCGAATAGTGACAGCTGGCTAAATCAGGCCAAAATTTCACAGGGCCGCCGTGCTTTTTGATGAAAGGTAAAACTCTCTTTTTCAGACACTCGTTGATGTATGTACTGGAATTCATAGTTGACGATGTAATAAAAGTTTGTGTCTTGAGACCGCAACTGCAGATTCCCTGCCATATCATTATTTTTTGCTACCTTTTCATGTTTGACACACTTATATTTTTCGGCGACATTACCTCTTGCATCGGCCATATAATATTTAGTACCCGGTAGTTGGTTGAAATCGAGTTTCACATACGTTTCGTCGTCCAACAACAGGCACCCATTAAATTTTGTCAGTACCTGATCGTACAGTCGTCGAGCTCGAGTTCTGGCAGTTTGGTTCTGTTTGTCGGTCCGATTTGGCTGTTTTACTGCTCGATAACTCTTATAGCCAGCTCGAAGGCGAATCCTCCTTACGGTACTGCGACTTTTTTTAAATTTTCGGGCTAAATCGTAATCAGATAGACCTGGATTTTGTTTAACTGACCTTAGAACTTTCGTTTCTAAATTCTTGTCTTTGGTACCAGACCTTCGATTGATTTGAGTCTTCCTCTCGACAGATAAGCTTTCCTTATAACGTTTTATAACCCTACACACAGTGCGTTTCGGAAGTTTAAGGAACTTAGCAATCTTAGTTCCGGACCAGTATGGATTTTTTAGGTACTTGTTCACGATTAATTTTCTATTTTCGATTTCCATTGTCGAAAACTTAAAAACGCACAAACATAGCCCTAAAGCATTTTCAACATTGAAACGTCAAAGTATTGTCATTAAATTGCGATAGTCAGTTTTTTTTACACCGTACGAAAAAGTTTTGTTATTTATCCATAATTATGTGCCAGTTCTATGTGAACTATACTTTAAGCTTCTAAAAGCTTTGGCTGAACGCTTAGATTGCCGCCTCACAAAATACTAGGTTGAGGTGGTGATAGGAAAGGCCAAATAGTTTAATTAGATTAGTTTATATTGTTTTATTTTATTTTGTGCTAAATACTAACATACGGTGTAAGTCTTCTTGTTTCTAACATAACTATGCATAGTTACTGGTCTGAAATAAAGAATTTTTGTTTTTATTTATTTATTTTATATATTAATAATAGAAGTCACTGAGAAATTTCAATCACGTGAGTGGATATGAGCTGAGTACACACAACACATGCATTCTTGAACGTACCGTGGGGCTCAGTTCATTTGTGTAAGGTTGTTCTGCAATATTCATTTACTAAGGTCATACCTACATATCAATTAGATTTGCGTCTCACCTATAGAGAATAAACATAAACCGATCCCTCTCTTACGTTACACTACACCGCAAAAACAACTTGTAATCACATAAGCCGTTAACTTTTGACCACAGAAAAGACGATTTTTGTTTTAATCAATCTGTATGACCCGTTAATAGAACGTATTCATAATATTTCAGAAGAATCAGTTGAGAAATGCTATACGAGTATATTGTAGAAGGCATAATTAAGGTAGCGGCACCTATAAATCCTATAATGAACAAGGACCCATTATGAACGTTCACTCTTATTATAAACAAATAAGATCCATACATAAATGTTACGTCAATCAACAGTCAACCATACGATCATTGGCTTACGAATGAAGTGTCCATCACTGGTACCTGTCAACTTAAACTGTCCATTATTGGTGCCTGTACCTATTAATAATGTCGCTAGCTCACATCTTTCCTTTAGGGTCATTTCACACGAACCACAACCACGCGACAACCAGGACCACGCGACAAGCGCGACCACGTGGTCAGGTGCAAATTTTGTATTAGAAATAAATAATACAATTCACACGAACCACATTTTGCAGTCATTATCGACCACGTCTGTGGCAACGGCCAGCAACTACACAATTCACACTTAACCACTGCGTGACCACATTTTGACGCTGCGATGTGGTGTGGTTGTGGTCCGTGTGAAACAACCCTAATCGAATCACTCGCGCGACATGTATCGTGACTGACGGCACGTGACGTGCCAGCTAGGCGAACGAAGGCTCGGGACTCTTAGTGATGCAAAATGGAGTAAGTCTCTCCCAAACATGCCACTCGAGTACTTTCAGTCGTTGTGACAGACACAGAAGTAACACAAAAGCAGACAGTGAATAACTAACAGACACCCATTAAAAACCAAGGCCACTGTATACGTTCGCGAAAACCTTTTCAATTCAAACGGCATATTCAGGCTTGTTTGCGAGTTGTCTGCGCTATTCAAGAAGAAATGAGGTTGGCTTTTTGAACACGGGTAAAGTGACAATGAGTCGGGGACTGCGGTTCCGTATATATAGGTATGTAATTTGTAACAATTTTGTTGTTACAGCATTACCATGATTTAGTTCGGGTTGAGAATATGAATTTTACAGATATTCCTAATTCGTGATATTTATGCGGATCTTAAACAAATCAATACTGGAACAGCGGGACCAGGCAATTTTGCCATTATTCAATAAGGATCTCGTTAACTGTTTGTGATCCGTCGATTAAGTGCTGACGCCTATGACAGACGATAACAAGAAGCGAAGAATTTTATTAAACAACCTATATTCTTCTTAAATTTTGTTCTCAAATCCCCGGAGGTGAGCCTTTTAATATCCATATCGGCATTTACGGATGTGAAAAATTAACATCCGTGTAATATCGGTCGAGAAGCTAGCGAGTCCGTTTTTGCGAACTATATTTCTAGGTTTTCCACGAGCATTGTGAGAGGAAGAAGAGAAGTTGTAAAATTTTGTAACTAGCACCTTCAAGCACCCAAGTTATCTATTAGTTCGCACTTGACCGTTATAACCAAACCCAACGTCGCTTAAAAAATGCTATTTGAATCATTCAAATCATCAATTTCAATTAGCTACATCATATTTGTAACCATAACGAAGTGACAACGTGTCAGTTTACTATTTAGTAGTATTTATAGTTTATAATATAACGTCCAGTGTATAGTGTATAGGACCTTAATAAATAAATAAATATTTCGGGACAATCTTACACAAATCGATCTAGTCCTACGGTAAGCTCAGTAAGGCTTGTGTTGGAGGTACTAGACGACGATATATATAATAGATAGATACATTAAATACTTAAATACATAGAAAACACCCATGACTCAGGAACAAATATCTGTGCTCGACACACAAATAAATGCCCTGACTGAGAATCGAACCCAGGACCATCGGTTTCATAGGCAGGGTCACTACCCACTAAACCAGACCGGTCGTCAAAATAATGGAAACTCTTTGGTATGAGATCCCGATGATATATCGGGATCTCATATTTTAATCGCAGAACCCTAAATAATATGAAATGAAACGTTTAATTAAAACCTTTGATCTGTCGTTGAGATGCTTAATCTGGGTTTAGTCGAGTTTGCTTAGCCGGGGATTTCCATTTGGATTGCTCGGATAACGCTGATGAATATATTTACCCTTGATCGTTTTATTATATTTTTAATTAAGGTCGAGATTAATTATTCATTTAAAAATCTTATATCAGTATCCCCTTCCCCACCTTTCCTTTCTGACTAACTTTCATGGTTGCGAGATATCTGCAGTCATATATTTAGGTACAGTCAGCAGCAGAAGTGGCTAAGCGTTTGAGGTGTTCAAAATGAGGTCAACGCGTCTCTATTGTCAAGAGAATAAGAGCGCGTGCAGGTCATTTTGAACACTTCAAACGCTTGGCCACTTTTGCTGCTGACTGTACATATATAGAAGTAGCTTTTCCTCGCGACTTCGTCGGCCCGCCAACGCCATGCCGGTCTCTGATGTATGGTTGCGGGATAAAAATCACTTCATACCAAATTCCATCCCAATTGGTTCAGCGGTTTAAGAGTTACTTTCGCATTTATAATATTAAGCAAATAAGTGTGGATATGGATTGTTATAAACTTATATATAAATAAATGTGCTTATTTACATTAAGTATACCTATTGGATTTATTTATGAAATTTTGCTTAAGAACTCTTAGTTGCCGCGATATTTATTAATAGTAAAACAACTAAAAAAATATTCACATCCCGACGTGTCGAACCTTTTGCAACGTTTATAGTAAAACAGGATTCGACATCTCGGATTAGCATTTATGTTTTAAGTATATTTCGTTCTACGAATTCAAAAATTTGTAAATTCAAATAAGTTGATACTATTTGCACGATACGAATCACGATCAACGTTAGCTAACCCAGATTTACTCTTCCAGCGTGTGGCATCTGAGACTCCCTGCCCTGACGGCCGCTTCTGTCCCCCCCACTGGCTGTGCTGCGAGGCGGGCTGCTGTGCGCCAGCCACGGCGCCCCCCAGGCGGGAACAGGAAGTCAAGGAGGTCTACCGGTACCCGTGGTACGCTCAATGGTGAGTGGTTGAAACTGTGTGGCGCTCCTGTCCCCCTCACTAGCTGTTCGGCGAAGCGGGCTGCTGTGCGCCAGCGACGGCGCCCCCCAGGCGGGAACAGGAAGTCAAGGAGGTCTACCGGTACCCGTGGTACGCTCAATGGTGAGTGGTTGAAACTGTGGCGCTCCTGTCCCCCCCACTGGCTGTGCTGCGAGGCGGGCTGCTGTGCGCCAGCGACGGCGCCCCCCAGGCGGGAACAGGAAGTCAAGGAGGTCTACCGGTACCCGTGGTACGCTCAATGGTGAGTGGTTGAAACTGTGTGGCGCTCCTGTCCCCCTCACTAGCTGTTCGGCGAAGCGGGCTGCTGTGCGCCAGCGACGGCGCCCCCCAGGCGGGAACAGGAAGTCAAGGAGGTCTACCGGTACCCGTGGTACGCTCAATGGTGAGTGGTTGAAACTGTGTGGCGCTCCTGTCCCCCTCACTAGCTGTTCGGCGAAGCGGGCTGCTGTGCGCCAGCGACGGCGCCCCCCAGGCGGGAACAGGAAGTCAAGGAGGTCTACCGGTACCCGTGGTACGCTCAATGGTGAGTGGTTGAAACTGTGTGGCGCTCCTGTCCCCCTCACTAGCTGTTCGGCGAAGCGGGCTGCTGTGCGCCAGCGACGGCGCCCCCCAGGCGGGAACAGGAAGTCAAGGAGGTCTACCGGTACCCGTGGTACGCTCAATGGTGAGTGGTTGAAACTGTGGCGCTCCTGTCCCCCCCACTGGCTGTGCTGCGAGGCGGGCTGCTGTGCGCCAGCGACGGCGCCCCCCAGGCGGGAACAGGAAGTCAAGGAGGTCTACCGGTACCCGTGGTACGCTCAATGGTGAGTGGTTGAAACTGTGTGGCGCTCCTGTCCCCCTCACTAGCTGTTCGGCGAAGCGGGCTGCTGTGCGCCAGCGACGGCGCCCCCCAGGCGGGAACAGGAAGTCAAGGAGGTCTACCGGTACCCGTGGTACGCTCAATGGTGAGTGGTTGAAACTGTGTGGCGCTCCTGTCCCCCTCACTAGCTGTTCGGCGAAGCGGGCTGCTGTGCGCCAGCGACGGCGCCCCCCAGGCGGGAACAGGAAGTCAAGGAGGTCTACCGGTACCCGTGGTACGCTCAATGGTGAGTGGTTGAAACTGTGTGGCGCTCCTGTCCCCCTCACTAGCTGTTCGGCGAAGCGGGCTGCTGTGCGCCAGCGACGGCGCCCCCCAGGCGGGAACAGGAAGTCAAGGAGGTCTACCGGTACCCGTGGTACGCTCAATGGTGAGTGGTTGAAACTGTGGCGCTCCTGTCCCCCCCACTGGCTGTGCTGCGAGGCGGGCTGCTGTGCGCCAGCCACGGCGCCCCCCAGGCGGGAACAGGAAGTCAAGGAAGTCTACCGGTACCCGTGGTACGCTCAATGGTGAGTGGTTGAAACTGTGGCGCTCCTGTCCCCCCACTGGCTGTGCTGCGAGGCGGGCTGCTGTGCGCCAGCCACGGCGCCCCCCAGGCGGGACCAGGAAGTCAAGGAGGTCTACCGGTACCCGTGGTACGCTCAATGGTGAGTGGTTGAAACTGTGTGGCGCTCCTGTCCCCCTCACTAGCTGTTCGGCGAAGCGGGCTGCTGTGCGCCAGCGACGGCGCCCCCCAGGCGGGAACAGGAAGTCAAGGAGGTCTACCGGTACCCGTGGTACGCTCAATGGTGAGTGGTTGAAACTGTGGCGCTCCTGTCCCCCCACTGGCTGTGCTGCGAGGCGGGCTGCTGTGCGCCAGCGACGGCGCCCCCCAGGCGGGACCAGGAAGTCAAGGAGGTCTACCGGTACCCGTGGTACGCTCAATGGTGAGTGGTTGAAACTCTGTGGGGCTTCTGACCCCCCACTGGCTGTGCTGCGAGGCGGGCTGCTGTGTGCCATCGACGGCGCCCCCCAGGCGGGAACAGGAAGTCAAGGAGGTCTACCGGTACCCGTGGTACGCTCAATGGTGAGTGGTTGAAACTCTGTGGGGCTTCTGACCCCCCACTGGCTGTGCTGCGAGGCGGGCTGCTGTGCGCCAGCGACGGCGCCCCCGTACCGTCCCGCGCGAGGCGGGAACAGGAAGTCAAGGAGGTCTACCGGTACCCGTGGTACGCTCAATGGTGAGTGGTTGATACTCTGTGGCGCTTTTGTCCCGCGATACGAGAAAGACACGAGCAAAATTTAGTGACGACAGGTTTGGCCTAGTGGGTAGTGACCCTGCCTTTGAAGCCCATGGTCTTGGATTTAAATCGCAGTAAGGGCATTTACTTCTCTGATGAGTACCGATATTTGTTCTTAAGTCATGGGTGTTTTAAACGGTATGTATTTATGTATTTGCATATTATATAATTATATCGTTGGTTCCCAAGCCATCACAAGCCTTCTTGAGCTTACAGTGGGGCTCACAATTAGTCAATTTAATTCGGCAACGCGTGAATGATGCCTCGATATTGTAAACGTCCATAGGCTGCGGTGACCGCCTACCATCAAGCGGGCCGCATGCTTGTTTGCCACCTTTGTGTTATAAAAAAATTAAAAATTGTGTATAAGAATGTCCTTTAGGTAATTTAGAATAGTTTTTGTCTGATCCATGCGTAACTATTTAGCATGTCGACTAAGGTCCGATTTTTTAATCCTTAAATAAGCACATATCTGACAGCTACCCATACCTAGCTAGAGTTATTCGTTGAATAGGGCTTATCTGACGACTGAAAAATCGGCCCTTCGTAAAGTAACTATTTGACACTAAAGCGACATACGACGTTGACATAATTCATTCAAAACGCCAAATCCTATTTCCTATTATTCCAGGCCAGTCCTCTTCCTCCTCGGCACTCTCGGCGGCATCCTGATCTGCTGCCTGTGGTGCCTGGTCTTCAAAAGGACCCACCGCGTGTACATGTGCTCGCTGTCGTGCTGTGCGCGCCGCCCGGCGTCAGACCACGACTCCGCGGGCTCCGTGTACCCGCCGCCCAGATACAGCCGCTGCGGCTCGTTCCATCAGGCACCACCGCCCTACTCGGAAGTAAGTCCTCATGAGTTTTCATGGCAAAACAAAAGACTGTCGCAAACTTACTAGTGGTAGATGCATTTTTATATCGATATCGACAGTTGTGAATAAAACTCGGTGTCAGTTGCATTCGCTCGCTATTCCACTTAACACGTTAAATTAAAACATTTAAAACCCTATCGTAACTTGGATTAAAACTCTTGAGTTCAAAGAAATGAATGAGAACCACACGGACAATTGCGCACATGTTCGCAATAAGAATGCACATATATATACATATATTTTTATACAAGACTGATCAGCGTTTGACCTCAGTCACACCCGATGGTAGGTGTCGACGAGGTCGAGGGTAGCACGCTGGTTTAGTAAAAGAGCATTTTCACTCTTGGCTTGGAAAGGCCCAAACTATATCTTTCCGAGAATATAGACGAAGGGAAGAAATTTCGTTCCTTAGCAGTCCGCATTAGGAAGGCGGAAGCGAATCGCTTCGTATGAATTAATGGAATATTCACAACTTTCACAAGTAATGAGGAAACCGCTCCCCTCACCTGGACGTCCGGTGGTGGAACAGAGATGGCGGATTTACATTACGAGACTTACTGAAAAAATACGATCATCTTGATTCCAGCAGTAAAATGCAACTTTTTGTCGGCAGGTGACGAGCAAACCGGACTTATTTCCACTAGTCATCACATGCGAGGAAGGTGACGGGAAGTCCGGAGGCAACTACCTGATGGTGCACTACTTCAGGAACTACGTCATTCGCGCGCCAGGTGAGATATTCTGGGTTCTGCGCTGACATGGAAACATGTCATAAAGGCATACCTACTAAAAATCACCTTAAGACCTAGGACCCGGGTATGTCCTTAAACTTCGTCCAACAATGAGAGGTAGGGCACAGCGAAGTACCATCACGCTTGAGTCTGGAGAAGCCCAACTAGGGTAGTACCTCCTCCTTACACAAGACCACAGCCATAACATCACTTGTGTTCCTGATGGTGAGTAAGGTTCCCAGAGCTCCAACCCCCATTAAAGGCCGGCAATGCGCTTGTGGCTCCCCTGGTGTTCGGGCAATCTCTCTGCTCGTTTGCTACCTTTGTCACTAAAAAAAGACATAAGAACAGACTCCCGAGAAAAAGCTAATGTTATAAAGTTATTGTATATATTAGTGTAGATAAATTAGTTCGTTTAATCTGTTTTATTTAAAAGCCTTTGTCTCATGTCTCATGTTGGCTTACTCTATAGTAAATTGCTTTTGCCGCTTTTCGAGTTTTTTTTTTTTATTCAGACCAAATGCTCAAGCAATAAAGTTTATGTTTCAACAGTATTAGATGACTTTGAACAAACTAATCCTATTTAAAGGCAATTACTCAAATAGACTTAACTATAGTGAATAATCAAATTACTCAGACCAAGCCAGTTCATTCCCAGTCTGACTGTAGTGCAGTGTTGTCATTCTCTAAGATTTGTCTGAACGATCTGTCGTGCAAGTGTGGTGCGCCATGTTGTCTCCAGTGAAGAGAGCGCTTAAACAACACCAAGGAGGATTGCGTTTGGCAAAGTTGAACTTGACTTCTGTTAGTATTGTATCCTTACTCCGCGATTAGACATGCTGGCTCGTCACTCGCCTCGCTATTCGTCAAAACGATCGACGAAACTTTGCCTATAAAAAAACGCGATGCGAGGGACGAGAGGAATAGCGAGACGTCCGCGTACACATGCGTGCTCGTGTTTCGCCTCGCTACTCGTGCGAATGTGTGGCGGTAGCATTAAATTAAAAATGTAGGTTCTCTTTATCTCTAGAGTTAACCGTGTATTAGTTCCTAGGCATTTAATAAAATTTTGCCGCAAAAATTTACACCACATTTTTATCTGTCTAGTATTTGAAGAGCATCTAATTCTATAGACCTACGTTTATAAGGTGACCTCAAAGCTATAAAATGCGATGCGCCAGGTATTAAGCCAAATAAGTCACAACATATTGACACAATATTTTATTGTTTTTAGGTTCTATATCAGCGACGAGTACTGCAGAATCTCTCAACTCCAGTTTCATATGCAACGCAGCAAATGAAGTGAGTACCTGGGTCGTTATTCTAATTTGTGTATAAATAAGTGTAGGCAATCGGGCCGCAGATGAAGAGATATTTACACGTAGTGGTTTATTTACAATTTATATACAAATATTTATACAAATTAACGCACAATTAGATAGATATTTACACATTTGTTTCATATAATTTAAAGTTTTAATAGTTTAAAGTCTCTGTTATGTTGTTTCAAATTAAATTATTTTATTTTATTTTCTTTCTTCTTTTCTTAATAAAATAATTTGATATGTTCCTAGTTGCATATTTCTTTTTAAGCTTCCCGTCAAATAAACAATAACGTTGTAAAGGTATCCGTGTAAACCTTCCAGGCAAATACGATCGTCCCGCCTCCGTATTCCACGGACTTCGAGTCGTTCACCGGCTGCGGCCTGCTACGCTCGCTGTCCTCGCTGACCGAGCGAGAAACCCGCGCCCCGCCTCGCTCCCGCACCGTCCCTGAACCCGCGCCCAGAGAAACCACAGCTTTCAGGGAGAATCTAGTCACATCACCCGTGCAACCAATGGTAAGATGTGACCTTGTACCCAATATTTTTTTTAGAAGAAGCAAAGATGAGCCAAGAATGGCCCCATACCGGGTTCGGCCTGCTACGCTCGCTGTTCTCGCTGACCGAGCGAGAAACCCGCGCCCCGCCTCGCCCCCGCACCGTCCCTGAACCCGCGCCCAGAGATAGCACAGCTTTCAGGGAGAATCTAGTTACATCGCCCGTGCAGCCAATGGTAAGCTCTGACCTTGTGTCCAGTCATTTTTTAGAAGAAGCAAAGACGAGCCGAATATGGCCCTATACCGGTTTCGGCCTGCTACGCTCGCTGTCCTCGCTGACCAAGCGAGAAACCCGCGCCCCGCCTCGCTCCCGCACCGTCCCTGAACCCGCGCCCAGAGATACCAGAGCTTTCAGGGAGAATCTAAGTAGTTGTGTAAGTAGTGACCAACCAATCAAATATTGAGAGATTGTGTAAATAGATAATTTTAACTGAATCTTTCGTCGCATATCGAATTGATAAATATTTCCCTTCGAAAGTATTCATTACCTATTGGTTACTGATGATGATTATTTCTCGTTACAGCAGGATCCCTCCTTCGACTTAGAATTAGAGCTCATAGACTGCGAGATGTATTGCGACGGGGCCTGCAAGCCGCGGCTCGGCGCCTCGCCGCCCGCGCACCGCTCCCCCGCGCGCGACGATAACTACGAGCACGAGGCCCTAGGCCTCCGACACCTCTTCACCTGCCCCTCCACAGAGCTGGCCGGGGCCTGCGAGTCCCCCCCACAACCCACAAGCCCGACGCAATCCAGAGAATCAACCTTAAGGAGACCTAGCGACGAGAGAAGGCATCGGAGAATAGACAGTTTCAAAAAGGCTCCAAAGGCGAGGAAGACGAGCTTATATATGCCTTTGTCAGTGGCTTACCCTGTTAGGTCTTCGAGAGTGTCACCTGGTTCTAGAGGTTCATCCAGGTCCGCGCCAGCCACGCCCTGCGGGGCTTTAGTGCCGAATCTACTTCACTTCAGCCAAAGAGTGTCGGCGACGAGGCACGGGTCGCGCTCGTCGAGGTGTGATGAAGAGAACGATCCCCTACTGGACACAGAGACGCGCACCGATCACAAGTTTTAAGTTGACACGCTACGCTGCTTGACACATTTTTTACTTTTTAACCCGGTAGCTTGGTGGATTAAGATGTTACGGAAATTTTAGACTATCACGTCGATAAAGAATGTGCCTCTTATATGATATGTGCCGGCGAGAAGAGCACCATTGTCAATAATTTTACGCTCTGATTTGATACCCTTTGATTTGATTTACTTAATGTAAGGTCTGGCCTGGTACCGCAAACATCGAAGTTCGTAAATTTCGAGTATATTTCTCTTTTACTCCATTTAAGGCGTCATGAGAGTGAAAGAGACGGTCGTAGTGCCGCTGCGTGGACGTTACAAGCGGAGCGTTCGGCAGGGGCACAGATAATACAATACTTATATACTGTTTGGATTAAGGATTTGAGGCCGCTGCCATTTGCATTTGTTGCGGGCGTGGATTCTCGTAAAACTCGAACGATTTGTCTGTGTCACTCTCATGACACCTTAATTAGAGTAAAAGAGGAAGATGCTCGAAGTTTATAAACTTCAATGCTCGTAGTACCAGGCCAAAGCTTACACAGGGTATGTTCCACCGAGCTTAATGATATGGGTGCGTTTACAGTGGATCATCAACTAATCGACTGACGCAGCGAGCGTTCTAGATGTTTTTTCATACCGTGAACCGCAG
Source organism: Grapholita molesta (assembly GCA_022674325.2). Lineage (NCBI taxonomy): Eukaryota > Metazoa > Arthropoda > Insecta > Lepidoptera > Tortricidae > Grapholita > Grapholita molesta. The sequence continues at coordinate 16,238,869 of CP053130.2, read as the reverse complement.
TCGAACAGTCAACTTTCATTGTAAACACGTCCTTATTAAGAATGGTATTTAATATTTAAATTGACTATGGGCATATTCCGTTACATCTATGTTTTACCACAGTTTTAAACGTGCGGCCTAACGGAACCCGACTGTTATAATGCAGCTAAATTGCGAAGGCTTATATGCTTCGGTTCATTTCGTTTGGTATTATGCCAAAAATTCTTGTCAAACCAAAGGGACCGAAGCCAGTTGAGCCGTTCGCAAATATGTTGCCGGACTCCGTGTGACAAAGCCCCCCATTCTAAATGTTGTGAATGTCAATTTTATGCTCATTATTACCGTAGAGCGATTTACGCAACTGTGTAGTTAGTTTAAATGTTATTCGAGAATTATGATATTATTATTGCATTTAAATTTAAGGAAAAGAGCTTGATGGACCATTGTTCACATGCCTTCTAAATAAGAACCTAATAATGCGTCTGTTTCGTTTTATTTACTTATATAAAATCCTGTAAGACATTTAACTCATACAGAAGAACCACAAACGCTAAAGCGACAGTAACCAGTTTAGCTGAAATAACCTACGATGCAAAAAACACTTCTTTCTATGTACAAAGTCTGTTTTAATGGAGTAGTTTATTCAATCAGATTTTTCACTCCAATTGCGTAATTTCTACTTTCATAGTAATTTCATAGTGCCTAGAAAGAATGGCACTACTCAGATTCGGTTGAAACCGTCTCAACCAACCTCGCTGGAAGACGAAACAATGCAGGAGTATTCCAGTAGTACAAATCAAGTCTGGTGCGGAAAGGTCCTGGATTTTCCCCAAGCTACCTTTCGACAGTCCGATAACACTAATAAGCCGAACGGTTTATAGAGCCTAAGTCAAGTTCAAAAATAAATAGATACAATGGACATCGTAGGTGGATTAGAGGTTACATACAGTCAAAGATTTACATCCTTATGAATCCTACTTCTTTAAAATAATAATGTCTAACTGTATTATAACAGTAGAACTTCATCATGTTCCCTTATTTTGGGTACTTTATTTAGTTAATTAGGGAGGGAGAAAGGTTTTTTTCAATTAAAGTATGCAACATAAAGTTACTAAACTTCTACTATTGAAACCCATCAGGACTTGTCTTACTGATTTCAATAAAACTGATGAAAGAAAAATAAAGGCGGTTTCTTCAATTTTATTATTTTAATCCGAAATGCTCCGTTATTAATAGCATGACAAATTGATAATAATTGACTAATAGCACAAATATTACCAATGTGCTCATGATTGAACATACCAGGTCGGAAGCCGATTAAAATGTGAGGTGCAACTATTGTAAACATACAAATCCGTTCAGAGGTAATTGGTATAAAATTTGTGATTCTGAGAGACAACTTCCTTTTATTGATGATTTCGCCGTGGAGTAATAACTATTATCTTAATGGTACTCTATCTTTCTTTAGTAAGAATATTAAGGTTGTTCTAACACGTGGAACTCCAATTGGTAAACCTGATGGAAGTCGCCAGACGGCGCCTGTACCCGCGTCCTCTTCTGCCACTTTGTCTGTCCAACACCACTCCTGTGGAACTGACATCACCACTAGCTCCATCCTCTGCCTTGCCTGGTTTTATGTTATTGCATATTTCCAGAGTCTTCTCCAAATCTAAATCTTCCGTTTCAAGAAGAACTTTGCGTGTTTCGTCTCTCCAAATACCACAAACTATTCGATCTCTTATTAATCCTTCTTCCAAATGATCAAATTGGCACAGAGCAGCCAAACTTCGTAACTCAGCTACATAATCGTCTACGCTTTCGTCCTTTTTTTGATTTCTTGTAAAAAAGTTATAGCGTGCGAGTGGAGAACAGTTTTTCGGAGTGAAGTATTCGTTGAACTTCTGGACAAGTTTCTCAAAGTCCTTGTCTTCGTCCTTTTCAAACATGAAAGAGGAATATATATCGTAACCTTTTGGGCCGATTAATTCTAGTAATAAACCAGCTTTTACGTCGGATCCTCCTTTATCGCCTCCCGACGCCTTTAAGAAGGCTGAGAACTGTACATACCATTCTCGCCATGCTGCCGCGTGTTTGTGGCATCCAGTCAGCACCAACTGTGGTGGTGGTCTAGCGTTATACATGTCTGTGGAAACTTATACTTTATCTTATACAACTTAACACTTAGTGCCGAAGGTGACGGGAGATTCAAAACACCGAATATTTTAAGAAGATCACAATCAATTGCAATGACAAAGATCTAAAGGTAAAGGTCGGTCAAGGTCACTCATTATGAAGCTCACGACATTTTTAGTTGCTAGGTAACGTAGGGAGTGAAATGATATTCGTAACCAGTTTTAATCTTAAAATTCATGAATGCAGTATTGAACTGATAGAAGAAAAAATAATGCACTTAGGGAAACATGCCTAGTAACGCGAACGTCAGAGTTCGCATATTTAGAGCATCTTTTGTTTACTACAGTTAAGGCGTCATGACAGTGATAAAGACAATTGCTCGAAATTTAAGAATATCGTGTTTCGCGGTACCAAGCCTGGGATCTTAGGGTTTTGAAACTTTTTTTTAATACTTCTTAGGCATCTTAAAGACTCCGGGAGGCGATAAAGTATGTTCCGACGTAAATGCTGGCCTATTACTAGAATTAATTTAACGTTTTAAGAATAACATCGTTGTGACCATGTTGCGATCGACTAAATAAAAGCTAGTTCACAAAATCGCGCATGTTCATAAAATACTTCTTCTACTTTTTGGATTAGACCTGGCTTTTGCGATCAGGGTCGGTACCGCGTCGAAGTTCGAATACTTCGGGCATCTTTCCCTTTTACTCCAATTAAGACGTCATGAGACTGAGAGAGACAATCGTCCGAAATTTACTAATATCGTTTTTGGCGATAGCGCCGCTTCTATAACAGACTTGATAAGAGATAGCCGCAGAAAATGAAATACAATTTTGAGACCAACGAAATCGGGCACGCTGGCAATCAAGGTAGGTATCTGGCGGCGAAGCACAAACTACTAAAAAGATACTAGCTATACATCGATAGAGGTCTGAAAAGCAGTTTAGCGAAAGTTATTAAACATCAATCAAATTAAACTGTGTTAAGATTAAATCTTAGCCTGGCCAAGAAGAAGATAGTATTTCGTAGTTTGAACTAAAATAATTGAGTCTTGTGTGTTGTTGGCAAGATTTAGTTTAAAAAAAAGTATATGTCTTATAATTATAAAATAAAATAATCATGATGGCATATGGTAGGCAAATGGAATCAAATTTTACGTTATTTACGTTTTTTGTTTTATTTCTGAACGTTCTCTATAGTTGTCAAATTGAATTGACATGTTGTGACTTTTGTTTTGAGGTTAGGTTAGATGTGACAGTTTGTATGTTGTTTATTTTGCTCGTATTTTCATAATAATTATAAAATAAATCTGAGCTTGTAATACAATGAGTCTACCGACAGATTTTGGACCGGATTCAGGTGGACGAATAAAGGTATGCCATATTTTATAATTCTATTGTTCGCAAAATTATATTTACCTTTAAAGCACTTCTATGTTTGTTAATCTCAAACAATATAAAGCTAAGTGTTTAGAATTACATATTATTATTACATGGAAATCTTTAACGCTACCTGTATAATAGTTAGAGATTTGTACTAAACACAGAGCTTTATATTTTAATATTATAACCCTGACGGTTTCACTAATAAATACACTTTTACTAGACTTCGATTTCATTGTTTCTAATTTACGTGATGCCCCAAATTTCAGGGTCTGACGATCGTCAAACCGATAGTCTATGGCAACATAGCAAGATACTTCGGCAAGAAACGAGAAGAGGACGGACACACGCATCAGTGGACGGTGTATGTAAAGCCGTACGCGAATGAAGACATGTCGAACTATATTAAGAAAGTAAACTTCAAGCTTCATGAGAGCTATGCGAACCCTAACCGTATTGTGACCAAGCCACCATATGAGCTCACGGAGACGGGGTGGGGGGAATTCGAGATTGTCATTAAGTTGCATTTTCATGATCCTAACGAGAGACCAGTAAGTTGTATCTGTAAAATCTAATATGTCACTGACATCACTGAAATTTGCATTACTTGTTCGTTTTGTGGAGACGGTACTAAAAGAAAGGCAGTTTGAATTAAGCTGTCTGTTTGAATTAAGCTGTTTTACCTTTGAAAAGTAAAACAGCCACCATGTATCACAGTACCATGTTTGTAGTTTCATAATTTGCTTTAAGTATGTATGATTAGATCTTGGAATGTTTATTGTATCAAACTTAAGATTTAACTGGAACTTACTTATAACAATACTAGTTAAGAAAATTGTTATGTTAACAAGGAGAATAAAGTATTAAAACGAGGTTTAAAATGAGCAAAAATAACATAGCTTTTTACATTCTTAATCCTACCATGTGACCATTACATGACATGTTGTAATGTGTAAAAAAAGTCTAGAATAAAATCTAAGCAAATAAAAAACATCAATTAAAAGTCCTTCTCAATTTCTAAAACAATTTCACAAGACTTCCTATAAAGTCAAAAGCCACCTTGCTAAAATTGACAAGTAGTCAAAGACATTTATTAAAGAAAAAACTAAATAATATTTTAAGTTGTTGTTATTTTTAATCCAAAGATAAATACACTAAAAAATGCCTTTACTACTATGTACTAATACACCTATAATTTTGATAAGTATTCTGAAAAAATAAATGCATTTTCAGGTAACTCTCTACCACATTCTCAAGCTGTTCCAGTCACCAGCATCTGAGGGTGCTCCCCCAACAGTTGGCCGGGCACTTGTGAGCGAGTCCTATGAAGAGATAGTGTTCCAAGAGCCGACACAGCTGATGCAGCATCTGCTTACCACTGTTAAACCCATCACCAACGGACCATGGAACCATGATACAAACTGTAAGTATCATAGACTCTGGAACCATAAACTGTAAGCCACACTAATATACACTGGAAACATGGTGGAGATTTAGTTTACAGACTGCTAGCCAGACTTAGGCAGCCTTTCAAGCATTGGATGCAGTCATTCGACCCAAGTTCCCTGTAGTTAGAGCTGCAGGTTACAGTGGCAGTATGCACACTATCTAGTGATATCCATAATACTAGTAGCTGTAAGTAACATCCATGACATCCATCCATGATACTAGTAGCTGTAAGTAACAGAAATGGGCTGTAGTACTAACTAAAGTACAATCATTTTACACTTCAAGACATCAATATTTAATGGTTCCACATATAGCTAATCTACAATTTAATTGATACATAACATTATACAAACTACAAACACTTTTTTAGAAACATATCTTTTATCAGACATATACAGATTTCTGCTATTTTAAATGATGTAATTTTGATTTAGTAAATATTGGACTAATAAAAATAAATAGGTACTTAGTAATTCTAAAAGGTTATGCTTTTTTACAATAACAAATGCTTCTGAAATACATCAATTAAAATAAAATACATTCTATTCTATCAAATATTTATTTATTGCATAATAAAATTGTATTGTAAGTTGCATGATTTATATAAATGCTGATAACTTTTTTTGAAAGTAAATTTATACAAATAATTTTTTTATAATTATTTAAATTTTGAAATAAGTAGTTAGAAATTAGATGATTTTGTACAGTCAGATCTAATAATATGTATTTTGAGAACATATGTCTCAGGAATAAGGATCAAAATCGTTGAGATTATTTTTGGAGCCAACGCCAACCATACTGACTGAAGTAAATCATAAATCTATCTAAAGCCTGAACTTTATATATTATAAAAAAATGCTTTTAATTTTTTAAATGCCATTCTTAACTTAACCCACAAAGCTTACCAATTTTTTATTCACATTTCAGTTGAAGAAAAGAAAGAGAAAACACTAGAGAAGATCATAGCAGCCCAAGCCAAGGTGCGCAGCGAGATTGCAGAGCTGAAGGAGAAATTGCAACTAGCCAAGGAGACCGGAGCCAAGTTCAAAGAGGAAATTGCCAAGCTGCAGAACAGTTCCACTGGCCTGCTCTCTGTCATATAAGTGAGAAATGTCCATTTGGATCTCCACTGCTGGACAACCTATCTGGCGTAGTGGGTAGCCCTGCCTATCAATGGGGGCGCGTCCTTAGAACTCGATTCCTGCCGGCGTGACTAACTTTCAGATAGTAGAGCAGTTTTCCATGAAGAAAAAGATTGTCATAATAATTCAGGCTTCCCGGCTTGTCTAGGATATAAATTGAAGCGCCGCTACTGCTGCCTATGAACCCGATGATCCTGGGTTTAAATCCCATTTATTTGTGTTGAGCACAATTTCTTCCTGTGTCATGGGTCTGTTCTATAGTATATGGGAATTTTCAGAAAAAAATGTCCCCAATTAGTGTGACTTGTGGGAATGTTACTTTTGTGACGATAATCGAGATTAAATTTCTATAAATACTTAGATTGGATGCTCGTTTCATAGACTAAGAAGTATAAGAATACCATGCAAAAATAAACAAAAATTAATTTCCATACAGAGTTCATATGATTATCTTGATTATCGTCACAAAATTGACATAATTTAACGTTTTTTACATCACGTTCATTGGAGCACCTTTTTCTGATAACTCCTATTTTTCAGTTTTTGATTATCCATGTACATTGTTGTCTGAGTACCTACAATTCTTGATTTTACGGTGGGGATTGGTCAGTTTGTGTAAGGATGTCCTGGAATATTCATTTATTTATGGTCAATTCACCTAGTTGGGTATCTACATTGGTGTATTAGATAATTATAAAAAATAATAAGTAAAATACAGGTTTAAACTTACACGGTTTTAACACATTATTATAACTTTAGTTTATACTTTTAGGTACTTAAAAAAGGTAAATAATCTTGACATGTCTTTTTATTGAAAATAACATTTGAAAAATAAATCATGACAAGTATGTAACAATTCTGATTCACATATGGTTATTTACGTTATTTTGCTTTCGTAAGTAATAGTCACTGATTTTTAAAATTCGTTTTCCAATAAATAGACTTATCAAGATTGTTTACCTTTTTTTAACTACCTAAAAGTGTAGACTATAAACGAGACTTAATTCCGCATATATGTATACATATGTTTCGAGAAAGACATTGCCGTGGTGGCATGGGATGAAGTCTGGCTAAAGTTGACATAAACATCTGTATATACGCGGTTAAGTCCCGTTGAATTGTAAAAAAAATAGCTAAGTATATAGTATTTAAGTAAGTATTTTTAGGTATTAACTTAGACTGCATTATGTAAGAAAGCATGAAATAAACTTTTTAAATTGTACTTTAGTCTTTGTTCTTGATGAATTTGTGTGTAATTTTCCCTAGTTCATTCCGCCATGCTTTTTTTTCCTTTTTAACCCTTGAACCGCCCGACGGTAAAAATTCTCAGGCGCTATGACACCCTACCAATTTTATATAACAAATGTGAAAGTTTATGAAGACCTTTGAACGTTTTTTTAATCAACCGCGCATATCATCTGAAGGACGCCCACAGCTGGACATAGGCCTTCCCCAATGCGACCCACAATGACCGTTTTTGCGCCACCTGCATCCAAAGGGTTCTCGCGATCTTTACCAGGGCGTCAGTCCACCTCGTGGGGGGCCTGCCCACGCTGCGTCTTAACCCTGAAGATATAATATACATACTTATATACTGTGAAGGTTGTGACCTTCAGTCAGAGCGAGTAATTGATTTATCTTGTATTAACATTAAAATAATACTTAATAGAAGTTATCTTTATTATCAGCTCTCCATCTAGGCGCGAACCTCCATTACAACAAATACAGTATAACTGACTATAAGGTATACTGTACCTACAACAATGTTATAGACTAAAACTACTACGCCCAACTGACGCTCGATATGATCAGTCTGATATCTACCCCGCCTACACTATCAATCAATCCATCTTAGGGTTCCGTAACCAATAGGTTAAAACTAGACCACTACTAACACTACTGTCCATTTCAGTGCTCTAGATCTATGGAGATATCTCGCTGTCAAAATAACTCAACATGTACCCATTTTTTTTTATGACATAGGCGGCAAACGAGCAGACGGATTGCCTGGTGGTAAGCAATTACCGTCGCCCATGGGCACCCGCAACACCAGTGGAGTCACAAGCGCGTTGCCGGCCTTTAAGGGGGGTTGGAGCTCTGGGAACCTTGTCCTAGCCCTGGGAATCTACAGACCTGAAAGGTGGCAGTGCTATTATGGCTGTGGTCTTCTGTAAGAAGGAGGTACTTCCCCAGTTGGGCTGCTCCAGATTCAAGCGTGATGGTCATCGCTGTGCCCTACCTCTCATTGTGCATAGATGGCGCTGCGCCACAGGGTACCGAAAACAGAAATAGCCAGCATATGAGACGACCGGTCTGGCCTAGTGGGTAGTGACCCTGCCTATGAAGCCGATGGTCCTGGGTTCGATTCCCAGTCGGGGCATTTATTTGTGTGATGAGCACAGATATTTGTTCCTGACTCATGGGTGTCAAGCCTTACTCAGCTTACCGTAGCGCGTAGGATTAGGTCGATTTGTGTAGGATTGTCCCGAAATATTTATTTATGTTGGAGGACCGAGCCTTTGTATTTGTTTGTATTCTACGAGTATGTTCCTAGATATCTATACATATAATTGCCTTCAACGACAATTACTTTCTGTAATTGCAAGGCAATTATCTATCTTGCCAAGACAAAATAAACTGTAAGCCCTATGTACAAGGTTTGAATTTACTTAACGACTTCCCTACATGGACAATCCAATTATTCTTTATGGTTATGGATCGATTTATGTATATCGACAGGGTAAATACTAAAAATACGAACGACCTTAGGATTACTATAGTTATACTTATTACCATTTGTATGTCTTTCCCGTACATGGGACAATGATTTCGCACATTTGGGAGCCGGATAGAGCCAACGTGCAAAGATAAGATAAGATAATTTGGGACCCGGGTATGTCCTTAAACTACGTCTGACAATGAGAGGTAGGGCACAGCGAAGTACCATCACGCTGGAGTCTGGCTAAGCCCAACTGGGGAAGTACCTCCTCCTTACAGAAGACCACAGTCATAATAGCACTGCTACCTTTCAGGTAAGTATTGTTGTGTTGCTGATGGTGAGTAAGGTTCCCAGAGCTCCAACCCCAAAAGGTCGGCAACGCGCTTGTGACTCCCCTGGTGTTGCGGGTGCCCAAGGGCGGCGGTAATTGCTTACAATCAGGCAATCCGCCTGCTCGTTTGCCACCTTTGTCATAAAAAAATTACCAGTTGTATGTCTTTCCCGCACGTGGAACAATGATTTCGCACATTTGGGAGCCGGATAGAGCAAATGTGCAAAGATAAGATAAGTTATTGCATAACTGTGTACAAAGGTATTAATTGTACAGAGCCAAGTAACTCACGTTTTATAAGTTGAATATTGTTCGACATGTTACCTGCTTCTATACAATTAATATGTACCTATACCACGATAGTTTTGTGTATACAAAGGTGTTAACAATAGTAATTAAGAACATAATCGAAGTCGCAATTTTATGTGAACTTTGTCGCACCCATTAATATCTTATTCATTTTTCCGTAACAAGACACTGATGTAAGTAAATCGGACGTACAGTCTGTGTTATATAGTTTTACAGTCAGTATGACCAAATATATCGACACACATCCTTACTGCCATATATATAAATATTATAAATAAAGATCTGACTGCAACTAACTAGATGACGCTGACTGTACATAATAATACTAATGTCTAATCACTGCACTATTTTTAAATCGGTAAAACTCATTCGTGTTGTAGAATACTCTACTAATAAGCCAATTCTTTAAAAGAGTTTTAAATGGTTCACTTTTACCTTAGATTTAATATCATTAGGTAAGTAATTGAACACCCTGATTGCAGTAACGTAGGCACTATTATTCATAATTTGGCTGTCTATTTTGAAAACCACTATTGGAAAACTTAATTAAATATAAAGGGTAAACTAAGCGGATGTTGCGCGCACAGACATAGCTGCCTCCATAGTGTAAGGACTATTTAGAATCTAAAATGTACTAGGCTATTTGGGAGACAAAGATGGACCAGCTAATAGGCTATTGGATAAAAACGATCGTATGTCTCCCTAATTGAATGGTATACCATTCTATCTCCGGCAGACGGTGATTCGCCCCTCTCGGATGGACTCGCATGAAAGAAAACATCAAATATGGCTCAAGAGCAACACCAGGGCTGAGGGCAGAGAAGTGTCACTGGGCTTTAAACATATAGCCAACTCGCCACTTAGGTTTCCACATGTACCCTCGAGAACGCAGCTCTAGAGACTCCACTCTGGACGGCCGACTAAGCCAAGCCAGAGACAGGGCACCTATTCCACCTGTCCGACATGACCCCATGACCGCACAGGAGCGGTATTGCGAACATCGAAGTTCGTATGTTTCGAGCATTTTTCTTTTTTACTCCAATTAAGGTGTCATGAGAGTGACAGACACAATCGTCCGAAATTTACGAATATCAGGCAAAATAAAAGTACAGGCGGCATCAGATATATCGGAGCAGTGGAGGTGGTCACAAATATCGCAGCAACGCCCCTATTGTCAAGGCGGTAAAGTGCTTGTTCCGATATTTATGACCACCTCCACAGCTCCGATATATCTGATGGCGACAGTTCGTGGCGTCGCTACTCTCCAACAGCTCGCAACAAGCGGCCTTGCACTTATGAAAACCAGTGGGCGATGGGGTTGTCACATACAGTCAGCAGCAGAAGTGGCTAAGCGCTTGAGGTGTTCAAAATGAGGTCAACACATCTCTATTGTCAAGAGAATAAGACCGCGTGTAGGTCATTTTGAACACTTCAAACGCTTAGCCACTTTTGCTGCTGACTGTACCTACCCATATTATTATACTTCATGGTCGTTTTAAGGAAATTGAAATAGTTATTGAATTGACCAAAGAAAAGGCTTCTACATGTTGTGACTGACAATGGCTAGAAAATATATTTCCGGTGAGCATTTATTTTTGGCGAAATAGATTGAAAAAAAATCGCCTAAGTCGGTAAACTACATTGTTATAACTTATATATCTATAAATCCTAACTATTTGCTTATAACTAAAATAGACATATTGTGAATTGACAGTTATTGAAGGTTATTCTACCAATTGCGCTTTCAAATTAATTAGTAAATGAACGAGGAAGTAATTAAACAAAATTTAGGATTCATTAGTGTAATCATTATAACTAATAGGTTTTTAAGTCAAGTCTGGCCTAGTGGGCAGTCTGCCTACTTAAAAACATAGAAATCACACTGGCCCACAATAAATGCCTATAATCACATCACACAAATAAATTCCTTAACTGGGATTTGAACCCAAGACCATCTTCATATGTAGGGTCACTACCCACTAGGCCAGACCGACGACGGGTCATTCACATTTTGAGAATACACGTCCCGGTCAAGACTCTTGTATGTAGGTTAAACAAGCACAAAACCAGTAAGGATATTTATATTCTCTTTGCACATAGCCACGGTAGGATTTCGCTGTGATCGACATCGCGTGTTTCGAATGCTAGTATAACCTTTAAACCGTTCAACTTAATTCGTATTACAATGGCTTAAGGTCTAATATTGAGCTGTGTGTAAACCGTGGCTGATGTAGCCTTTTTTGGAACACCATAGACAATTGTTTACGTTTGGAAAGTACTCTTTAACTTATTTTTTAACTTACGGGCCTGACAAGAGGAAATGTATTATAATTTTATACTTTACATACATTAAAATTACTAAATATTTTTGCGTATCAGTTTTTTATTACTTTATTACTGTTATGAAGTTTTATCTTTGTTGATTTCTGGGTTTTTTTGCTGTCCGAAGGTCGGTATTAGTTCTATGCCGTTGTCTCGCTGTTAAAATAATTCTACGTGTATCCTAAGATGGCGCTGTGCCACATAATACCGAAAAGAGAGAAACAGCCAGCATGTCGGAGGAAGCAATATTCTACTCTACACATCTGAGGCTGGAGCGAGAGGGTAGCCATAGCAACTCCAAATACAGTCGCCATCAGATATATCGGAGCTGTGAAGGTGGTCACAAATTATCTAAACATGCGCTTTATCGCCTAGACAATAGAGGCGTTGTTCAGATATTTGTGACCATAAATATCCGAACAACGCCTATGAATAAAATATTACAATGACTCACAAAAATTTAAATACAAAACAAACTAATTTAACCCTTTATAAGGCAGAGACGATTTGGAAACCACTTAGTTAATAAACATTTACAAAGAAAGAACATCCTCTTTTTTATTTAACTATAATGGTATTATATAGCAAATATATCAGGCTTTCTTTTCTTATTTGTACTTTTTCGGTCATAATTTAATTTTAGTGTAATTAATTAATCTAAAGTTTGTGGTCAATGAATGCACTGTGCCCGTTAAGGGAAGCAAGCATTTGTCACTGTTTCCATTATACTATTAAAAATACACAAGTCGCTGTATCTAATAATTTCTATTATAGCTCTTTTAATTGCGAGTGGCGAGACTGTTATTGGTATGATAATAAGGTCTAATTTTGATAAATCCACTCTCCATCGTGAATTGCAATATTTGCAATAACTGAACTACGTTGTTTGTAGTATCAGGAGAGTGTATCATTTGCCACTTAAGATTAATAAAAATATAAAAGGTTACATGCTATATCGATAAATATTGTAATTAGAACTATTTGCATGAAGAAGTATTGAGTATTGCATGTCACGTATCTGTCAATGAATAGGTGTATTGGAAACAGATCATCTGAAAACTCGAGTGCACTAACGGGCTGAGTGCATATAATGACCACATGTTTTTATTAATGATTTCGGTTTTTTTTTGCCGTAGATGTGTTCCCCAGTGCATTACAAACATGGGAGTGTATTTAACTTTCACGTAGCATATCTGTATAACTGCGGCCTTATAAAGGGTTAAATAAGCAAATGTAATGTACAGATGTAAAGTGGAACTATATTAACTAAGCTGAAGTTTGTCGTTAAATCCAAAAATGTTCATCACGATGGTTGGGTGGTCATACCCGATAATTCGATATAATATTTCATTGAATTAACAATCTTATGTAATTCACGTATATAGTTCTAAATTCAAAATCCCATTTCCTCGACTTAACGGGTTTGACCACCGAACCCTCGAATTCAGTAGGTAGGTACTTTTATTGCCGCGTGGTGCCGTCTGACTAGAATAGCACCAACCCATCTCCCGCGGGTGTCGTAAGAGGCGGAGAGGAAAAACCAACGAATGGACAGCAGCGTCCGTCGAAACGCAAAGTACCTTGCCGGTTATAGTATGGGATACGGAATTGTGAAGAAAAATCGCCGTGACCCATATATGGGGCACAGACGTGTGAAAATAAATCGTCGTAACCCAAGCATGGGGCACGGACTGTTAAAGTGTTTACCGCTATTACCTTTGCGCTTATTGAAAACCACGTTCGTTCGTCTATTTGTATCTTTATCGCTCGTACAGTCAGCAGCAGAAGTAGCTAAGCATTTGAGGTGTTCAAAATGAGGTCAACACGTCTCTATTGTCAAGACAATAAGAGCGCGTGTAGGTCATTTTGAACACTTCAAACGCTTTTGCTGCTGACTGTTCAAGCAAGATCGATAAAGATGGATATAGACAATTTTCTTATTTCGATATTGCGATGCCTTGTGGTCTACGGTGTCATTAACTTATTACCTGGCTAACCATTAGAGAGTCATTATAGAAATGCTATGGCCTCCAAGGTCAAGGGAGTGCTTCAATTGCTCTTGTTATTTTCGCATTATTTATTAACGAGTGTGGCTTATTTGTCAAAGTGAGGACCTGGGTACAGCCGGCTGCCATCACTTAATTCGTGTGAATTTGGAATCCTGTATTCAATGGGAATATTTATTTTTTAATGGTGAACCTAATGTACCTAAGCATTTTTACCTAAGGTATATTTTTGAATATCTATTCCGTACACGGAACAATGGTGTTCCGGACATTTGGGAGGCGTACGCGGAGCCGAATCGAGCCAACGCGCAGAGGCCCTTTCGACAATTTAATGAAATGTAAGGGGTACACTAAGCGGATGTTGTTCCTGTCCGTATCATGGGACGCGCACAGAGACAGTACCCGCCATGGTGTAAGGACTATTGAGTTTTAATGGAATCTATAATGTACTTGGCTATTGGGTGGAAAGGATGGACTTAGTTACTGGGTTATTGGATAAAAAACCGGACTCCTGCCTAATAAAATGGTATACATTTTTATTTCCGGCAGAATATATTATTATTTTGTTTTCGTTGTTTTTTTTAAGCACATAGTCATTCTTGTCAATTTATGATACGTAAATCTGTACGCCCTTAACAATAACACGTCCGCTGTTATATTATAACTAATTTATTATGTAGGTAAAGTCGACGTCAAATATAAGTTTATACTCGACTGTACTCTATGGTCAAAATTATTTTCATCTCACTGGCTCGGAAGGAACTGTTTTTTTCTTTAAAAACAGATAGCAAAGTTGCATTTCATACACAAGAGTGCAAAGTAATTGCATACAAATTTAAGTTTATTATTAACCCAGTGCGTTAGTGCTTTTTGACGTTAGCTGGTTGGATATTTTTTTTTATTTAATGTCTTTGAATGATAAATGATGGATGGGTCATACAGATCAATTAGGTTCGCGTCTCTCCTGTGGACATTGTGAAAGTTAAGGGTTTTGCAGCCTAATTTTTGATTATTTGATATATCAACATAAAAATTAATGAAATTAATATTCCCACTAAGCTGAACTTCGGCGCCACTATTGAGGCCAAAGCGAAATCCGCTGCTAAAAAACTAGGAGTCTTACATAGGGTGAAGCGGTACTTCATGCCGGAACAGCTCCTAACACTTTACCAAGCGCAGGTTCGGTCGTGTATGGAGTACTGTTGCCACCTTTGGGACGGGTCTGCCAAGTATCAGTTGGCCGCTTTGGATTCAATAGAACGCCGAGCTCGCAGACTCATTGGCGATCCTAAATTAGTGAGTGTAAGGTTGCAGAGCCTTGAGCATCGCCGCAAGGTTGCTAGTTTGTCTGTGTTTTACAGGATACATTTTGGAGAGTGTGCTCAGGAATTGCACGATTTAATTCCGCCATCTCCGTTCCATCACCGGACGTCCAGGCGAGGGGAGCAGTTTCATCCTTACGTTGTGAATATTCCATTCATTCGCACGAAGCGATTCGCTTCTACCTTCCTAATGCGGACTGCTAAGGAATGGAATTCGCTCCCTTCGTCTGTATTCCCGGCAAGATATAATTTGGGTCTCTTCAAGTCAAGAGTGAATAGGCTGTTACTGAACCAGCGTGCTACACCTTCGACCTCGTCGTCACTTACCTTCGGTAGGTGCGACTGAAGTCAAACGTTGGTCAGTCTTGCATAAAAAAAAAAAAAAAAAATAAAGTACTCCCCCTCTTACGTAACACTATACCACAGAAACGTAACTTGTTATCAGGCAAGCCGTTAACTATTGACCACAGAAAGGACGATTTTTGTTTTAATCAATCTGTATGACCCGGATACTAATAATTTTAACCAAAAAAAAATATTTCGGTGTTTATTTTTCCCGGTGTTAGTGAGGTGTAAAACTCGGCATCAGCAAAGTGTATTCCCCTCTCTTAACTTCAAACCCTCCCAACGCTCAAGTTGGAATCTTTCGCTAACTCTGGTCCCAATATTAGAACGAGAAGCTAAACACTAACTTAAGTAAAAATCATAAGTATTTCCATCTCAGTTTTTAACCACTCTAAGGATTTACAAAAATATTTTTTGAAAAGTTATTTTCGAAAATACCCTCTCTGAAAGTTTAAAAAGACGTCCCTATGTAAATGCGGTGTATCTTAAAATATGTCACTGGCAATAATATCTTACGATATTAAAACCGTAAAAATATCTGACAGCATTTTATGACCTTGTCATAAGTTGCTACCAGAAATTTTTGCTGCTTTGATATCGTAAGATATAATAATATATTACAATATCAAGGTGACTGAGTACCTTATATTGGTACCTCTAAACCTAAAGTAACTTATACTCACGACAGTTAGGATTGTACAATCAAAAACTTGTATAAAAGACACACTTTAATTAAACTTTAAACACCAAACTTGAGCAATATGAATATCTTTTTCGTATACATTTGAATAATTAACAAAATAAACGTCACTTTTTCACTTAACTTGCATGCATAGGCTCGCATAGAAAACACGTAAATAAACTCTCTTATCGACTAACTAAAACCAACTGTTCTCTTTCTTCATTTTATCTCTACACCTCCCTTTCATTTCAAGATTTTGAAAAATCTCCGAAAGCTTATTTAGTTTTTGGTCCGGACTTTGAGGTAACCGCTCCAACCTACAGACGGACTTATCCTCAAGCGGGAAATTAAACGTTTGCCTTTCTCGCAAACATAATAGCTTCCCCGTCTCAGGCAAGGACGATAGCTTAGCCACCTGCATAGCTGCATTTTTAAACCTCGTTTTGGGCGACACTTGCTCAGCGTCATCCAATCTATAAGTTTCTGGGCTCCGTTTCGAACTGGTATCTAAATAGACCGGCTCTAAAACATCGTACGTATTTTCTCTTAACAAATGAGGTTTTTCGTCAAACGTATCTTCTCTTAACAATGGTTTTTCATGAAAAGTATTCTGTCTCAAGAGTTTCGCTGGCTGTTTAAATCCGTGGATCCTTAGCGGTGTCAGCGGGTTCAGTAAGCGCACAGGTTTATCCGGTTCCTTCTTCAAATCGAAGACTATTACTTTAGTTTTTGTTCGCTCCTTTTGACCGATGTCCGGCAGCGGTCGGAACGGTGAGAGTGTAGGTTTGATATCGTTTTCGATCATCCTAGTTTGCGCCGTTCTGTTGGGTCTGGTGCGTAGTTTTCTTGGCGCGTAGATGGTAGTGAGTGCGCGGGTTTTGTGTGGATCGAGAGGAGCTAGCGGACCGGGCAGCATGGGGCGAGTGGCGGGCCGCGCGGGCGGCCTGCGCCTCCGGCCGGCCTTGGGAGGCGTAGCGGCGGCTGCTCACACCGACACAATAACCTGACCATCGACAACCCTTATCCCGACGCATTAAGGTTCACTATTGGTCACCTAACCGCGGCGGCGACTGCGAGGAGTTATTGGAAAATTTTGGAATAGATTGACATTGACGGGCACTTTCTTTATATTAATGACGTGGCCAGTAGGCATAATGTAATTGTTTTTTTAAGGAGTTTGTTTTGTATAGTGCGTATAGCTCAACATGTAGGTTTATCGATAAGTAGGTACGTAGTTTTAAATCATTTTTATATAACTTTCTTGAATCTTGGCTATACGATTAATACATTGATAATACCGTGACAGTATCGAAGACTTGCAAATAATGTTTCTATTTAGCCTTGACTTGTTGTAGGTATCTGTATTAATCTCCGAATAATTTCTATGAAATTGTACTTACAGCTCAATTAAAGTACCTATTAAGCACCATCATACATGTTTCTTTCTAAAAAAAGCAAATAAAGCAATGCCATAATATTCTTAACCATTTCATTATACATAGCGTAGGTAGTAGTAGTACATAAAACTTCGTCCACCATTACCAATAACAAGCAGTGTAGAGCCATTAATGGTGATGCGCATATACCTGTCACGACATGTGTGATACGGACCATATTTCCAAACGTCACAACCACCCTTGCGACAACTACCCACGAAGCTAGAATGTTCCGTGTTCTGTCGCTACACGCTCTGATTTAAACCAGTATTATTTAAACCTTTAGTATATCCTGTTAGCCACGGACATCTGCTGAACATAGGCCTTCCCCGTAGACAGCCACAGGGAGCGTATTATTCGCGGAAAGCCTAGGACGCAAAATGACTAGTGTATCTAATATTTTACCTACATCGCAAAAGGTCTAGAACGCAAAATGATCACTTATTATTTATATTACTATTATATCAATATGTAGGTTAGGTCCGTTAGTTATCTTCAAATGGCCGAAGGCCAAACCGTACAGAAAAGGAGCCCCGCGAGAGCGGGGCTCCGTCGACATCGCTCACTTAAAGATAAAACGACGTAGTGATGTTGTTCCACCATCGGACGTCCAGGCGAGGAGAGCGGTTTCATCCTTACGTTGTGAATATTCCATTCATTCGCACGAAGCGGTTCGCTTCTACCTTCCTAATGCGGACTGCTAAGGATTGGAATTCGCTCCCCTCGTTTGTATTCCCGGACAGATATAATTTAGGTCTCTTCAAGGCAAGAGTGAATAGGCTGTTACTGAACCAGCGTGTTACACCCTCGACCTCGTCGACACTTACCATCAGGTGCGATTGAGGTGAAACGCTGGTCAGTCTTGTTTAAAAAAATATAGCTTACGGCGCGGTGGGGTGGCGATGGAATGGCCGCAGTGGCGACCGCAAATCAAAGGGAGTCGATCAAAACGATTAAATCACAACTGAATGTAGACATCATATAGTGGCGTTTCAACCATCGCATGGGCATCTTGCTGGCCCAGCGCTGGGCCATGTAGAGGAACCACTGGGTCATAGATCTTTTCTCTGAATGACGTCAAATTATATGGGCTCCACGGAAGACCAGCGCTGGGCTTATTTATGCCACAGCATATGCTGAGTGGTGTCCATTTGTAGCCGCTATAACCAATACTGCTTACTTTATATTTTTTATATCTAAATTTAACCAATGAATGTCTATGACTGAATGTTTAGTACACCGTACACCTAAGCTTTTCTTTTTTTAATGACAAAGGTGGCAAACGAGCAGACGGATGGCCTGATGGTAAGCAATTACTGTCGCCCATGGGCACTCGCTACACCAAGGGAGTTACAAGCGCGTTGCCGACCTATAAGTGGATTGGAGCTATGGGAACCCTATTCACCATCAGGAACACAACACTACATACCTGAAAGGTAGCAGTGCTATTATGGCTGTGGTCTTCTGTAAGGAGGAGGTACTTCCCCAGTTGGGCTGCTCCAGATTCAAGCGTGATGGTACTTCGCTGTGCCCTACCTCTCATTGTTGGACGTAGTTTAAGGACACACCCGGGTCCAACCTTGTATGTAATGATTGTTATCATGTGGTACTTTATATTGGTTGGTTTATCAATAAATGTTTTTATTCTTTTTATTCTGGTTACACTGAGCTATGGGCTCTGTAAGCTCGTACACGGACAGTTACATCGTTTAGCAGCTAGGATGGCCAGCGGGCAGTCATCAGGTATCGATCGCCTGACCTTCACGGCGGGTCAAATGTGGACAAAACTGTTGAACCTGTATTGATTGGAGTTTAAACTTGTCTGCTTTGTTTGGTGCCTTAGCCTTTGTGTTGCGGCTGATTTAAATGTATTGCTGTTGGCACCTTTGGAATAATAGTTTTTGGTTTTTACCTTTTAATCCGAATCAGAAACAAAACCGGCCAAGAGCGTGTCGGGCCACGCTCAGTGTAGGGTTCCGTAGTTTTTCGTCCGTCACAGTAAGTGATCCCACTTAAGAGTTTAAAATGCGCTATTTGATACATTATTGTTGAAATATTAATATTAAGTACGGAACCCTAAAAACGGGCCCACAAAGGACGCTGACAACTATTTAGAAAGAGTTATATACTCACACTCAGTACCCATCTGAAGTAGTAATACAACGGAGGGGACGGTCGCATTGGGCGATGAATATTAGTGCAGATTCTTATTTACGGTTAAAACTAAACGCGAAATTATACATAAAACGGCGGCGCTACCGCGAACAACGATATTCGTAAATTTCGGACGATTGTCTCTGTCACTCTTAGCGCCTTAATTGGAGTAAAAGAGAAATGCTCGACATATACGAACTTCGATCTTCGCGGTACCGGGCCTACAGTGAGGAAGTGTGTCTTGTCATTCAATAGAGATTTTGACAGCCATATCTTAGGGAATAAGGGCTAATTTATTAACAATTTGTAAGAAACTATCGCCTTAACGACTTTAGTGCTGGAATAATTTTGCTCGCAAAAAAGCCTAAGATATATGCAATCCTGCGGCGCTTCCGTCTTTCTCGAGTAAAAGCAGAGACCATTTTACCAAAAACGGGTAAGATGTATGAAATCCTGCGGCGCTTACAGTTTTTTCGAGTTGATAAGTTTGTATGGGGGAACAATATTTTCGATTTTTAGTATATTACTCGATCTTTTTTCATACTTTCTTACCGTTTAAACATTCCCTGAGCTACTACAAATATTTTAAGACCAAAATTAGCCAAATCGGTAAAGCCGTTCGCAAGTTATAGCGTGACCAAGAGAAATAGGGGTTCATTTTTATATATATAAATTTTTTTCAAAAACCATTGAACCTATCAAGTTCAAAATAATTTTCCTAGAAAGTTTATGTAAAGTTCTCCTTTTGAGATTTTTTTCATATTTTTGAAACTTGTGGTTCAAAAGTTAGAGGGGGGGGACGCACTTTTTTTTACTTCTGGAGCGATTATTTCCGAAAATCTTAACATAATCAAAAAATGATGTTAGTAAACCCCTATTCATTTTTAAATACCTATCCAACAATATATCACACGTTAGGATTAGAATGAAGAAAAAAATCACTCCCCACTTTACGTATAGGGGGGGTACCCTAAGAAAACATTTTTTTCCACTTTTTATTTTTGCACTTTGTCGGCGTGATTGATATACATATTACTACCAAATTTCAGCTCTCTAGTGCTATCAGTCACTGAGATTATCCGAGGACGGACGGACGGACGGACAGACATGGCGAAACTATAAGGGTTCCTAGTTGACTACGGAACCCTAAAAAGGCGTGCGAGTATTTTTGGACATCGTACATTTACACGGTACCAATAAACTATAGGTATGTACAGTCGCCATCAGATATATCGGAGCTGAGGAGGTGGTCAGAAATATCGGAACAACGCCTCTATTGTCAAGGCGGTAAAGTGCATGTTCTGATATTTATGACCACCTCCACAGCTCCGAAACATCTGATGGCGACTGTACTCAGAACAAGTGTTACTCCATACTTAGAGCTTATTCGCTTAAATTCTCCCACAACATAACTTCTAGAAGTAACATCTTATTTCGTTGTAGATCCCAGAGAATTTGATGTGCTCTACATTATTATCCTACTATCCATGTTTAAAAAAATACTTACATTAAGTATTTGCATATCATTAGTTTTAATTTCACGTAGTTTATTTCAGTTATTAAATTTTTTATTTACAATTATATGAGTATATATGACTGACGTTAGAATAGATATATAATACACGTTTAGAACGCAAACAAGCAGAAGAGTTACTGCTTCTGCTTACCTGTTCCTTGAATGTCAATCTAGGTACTCACATACGTCCACTGCTGGACATGGCCTCCCCATCAGATCACCACATGCATCAATCTTCAGCCATGGGGAGTTCAATGCCATAATCGTTCATATCGGGAGTTCATGTTGGCGCTCGCAGTATGTTCTAAGCTCTAAAGAGACGCTGATGTGCGCTTGAATTCTAGGCAGTCATATTTGAACTTGTACCTAAGTAATTTTATCTATATTTAATATCTATAGTTATAATATTTAATTCCTGTAATTATTTGATAGGTTTTCTTACAGAATAACGCATGTTTTGAAAAAAGTCCCGCTGAGTTTCTGGCCGGTCATAAAAGTCAAAATACTTCTCGGGTCGAAGCTGTAGGGTCAGAACCGGTGTAGTTTTTATTTTTCTCTTCTACTTTTTGTATACTCGACAAAGTACCCTTGTCTTAGGTAGGTCTTGTTCGGTGGTTACTGGACTTTTTGGGAGCAATTCAGTGACTATACCCCCGGGTATGTTAACCTATCCTTGTAACATCAACCAATCGATTTGATCCAGGGAACTCTGCCGTCTGGCGCTCATTATTATATATTATCTTAATCAACTAATACTACACAAGCAGTCCACTTATCTGTATACTTACTAAATAAGGGCTACAATTGAGCAGCAGACTTGACTAGAACTTCGTAATTTATGTGAACACAAGCAGATGTTTCGAAGTTAATATTTTAAACTTTATGCGTAGGTCCGTAAGTGAGAAGATACTTCCGCGTTTAACCTGTTCCACGCCAAAGACTCATATATACGTCACGGACCACAAAGCAACATGGACCTACATGCACACGCACAAAGTTCAACTTAAGTTTTGACATTTCGATGACGTGGCATCTGAGCGATAGCTTTTGCGTTTGACATGGCGTGGAATAGGTTAATAAATGCGAATAAAATGTTAAAATGCAGGTTTTAACTGTGTAATAATGGTCGTAAACGATGTTCAAATTTAAAACCCTACATTTCACAATGGCCACACGAACCTAAATGTCTGTATAACCCACCTACAATGGAGCATTTACGAACCTTTTAGAACTTGTTACTTTTTTCTACTACTGTTACTGGCTTTATTTTTGTAAAAACAGATATAAGTGACGGCTAATCTTTTAAATCGCAAAATAGAAAAAATCAGAATACCTAACTTTAAAACCTGTTGCCAAATCCAACAGCATTAGAATAAATAAATAATGGAGTGAAAGTATATACTCACTCTACAACCTACTTAAACGGAACCGTAAATGGCTCAATAATTAAAGTCCCTGGCCGTAAAAGCCCACAAATTGACGCTGATATCGGAGCTGTGGAGGTGGTCAGAAATATCTAAACACGCACTTTATCGCCTTGACAATAGAGGCGTTGTCCAGATATTTGTGACCACCCCCACAGCTCCGATATATCTGATGGCAACTATACACAATCTATAGAAAATTATGAACTTCAACGCCATTACGCTATCATTACCGCGGCAAAAAAACGAAAAACACTAATTATTTTCAGGTTTGCATCTTGATAACTCAACCCTCCGAAAGCATAATGTTCTCATCAACTGAAACTTGAAAGTAGGCCACGTAAATAAATCAGGCATCAGCAATCACATGATGAGGTAAATCATAGCACGTGGGCAAGTAGGTCAAGCGCAGGACATATTAACCGCTTTTTTGTAGCGAACGGCTCGGCCGAACCAGCCAAGCCTGGGACCGCAAACATTCAAGTTGCTGAAATTTACTGTGGCCTTGCAAGCAAAGTGACCATGGCAACTACCTGCCAAGATGATACAAGTAAAATTTGGGGCTTTGGAGGAAGCCTATGTCCAGCTGTGGACGACTTACCCCTGAAATCATGACGCTGCCAACGCCATTAAAACTTAGTATTTTCTTATCTGTATTTTTCTGTTGTTGTATGAATGAATGAATGAATGAATGAAATACTCTTTATTGTATGTATGTTTCATTAAGAAGAAGAATATAATTTACAAAGAAGACTTTTTAGACGTGGACAGCACCGTTAAATTCGCATGACTTCAGATACCTATAATTACATAAGGTCGCCAACCTCCGGGACGGAAAAGGCACTTAAAGAAGATTCGATATTTAAATCGAAAGAAAATAGACCGAGAACCCACAACCACTGGATCACTAGCAAAGTGCACTACCAATTATGCTATACGAGTACCGCTGAGACTTGTCAAATTTTTCTATCTGTCCCTCGTCGTATACGTCATCATGGGTGACGTGTAAACACATCTACCGCCAGCGTATCTGCACTTAACGGCATCGAAGTCTCAATTTATATTGAAAATTCATCGATAACCGATAACAATGTGCTACTCCTTTTTAAATTATTTTTCTTTCGATTTAAATATCGAAGATATTCGCTAGCAGACGTTTCTGCAAATTACTTAAAGAAGATGTTATAGCAAATTAGCACGGCGAAAAAGGGTACCGTACATTTCATAGGACTTGTGGCCTTTTTTACTGAGCCAATTTGACTTATACCCTTTATCACTAGGGTCACAGATATATTAGTTTCGTTTTGAATAACTAGGTCACAATTATATTGGTCCGATTGAAGCTACATCGTGCATTGTGTAAGCAGGAACACAGGGCTAGGCCGAGGACGGGTGGGTATCATAATAGCCAAATAATAATAGCCGAAGGACATGTAATTAGGTCATGTTGGCGACCGCACTAGCTGTAGATTGGGTTTCGACTGACGCTGCCCGTCCGTAGGATTTTTCCCTTTGTCGCCTCTTAGGACACCCGCGGGAGGAGATGGGGTGGTGCTATTCTAGTCACCCGGCATCACATGGCAATTAGGTCATTTGGGCATAAGAATAATTTTATTAATTTTACCGACAGCAGGAGCAATATAATTAGGGTATGTATAATGTGTTTGAACGAGAGGCGTTTGCAAGCAGTGTTGAATACATTTGAAATGTCTAAACTAATAATTTGATAAGTACCTAATTGTAAAAAAATATTTTTATAAATATGTTTGGAACAAATCTTACACAAATCGACTTGCGAAATCGACAGTGCATTCGAAATAAAAAACTAGAATTACGATAATAATCGCACACAAAAGTTTCTTGCCATTATTTTTGTTTACATGAAATGAAGTCATATCGACGATTATTAATTTCTATCATTCGTTTATTTTGCTAAAATACACAGAATTGGTTCGACGCACGTTCGACGGAAATACACAGTTTAAAATGTAACACGACGGAAATACGCAGGCAGACGCCATTATCAATATAAAACTAAGTCGGGTTAGTTACACCATTCATACCAAGGACGGTTGTACAAATAATTATGAAAATTGGTATGGAGACACTCTGAATTAACATAAAGGACTATTTACCCGACTATCTAAAAATAAAGGTACCTAATGTTAATACTGTAAGGCGGTACGAAGTTCGCGGGGTCAGCTAGTATAAAATGTAAGGCGCTTTCGAGCGGTAAGAGTTTGGCTCTCATTGACTTTATATAGCTTTTACGCTATTCGTTACGCATTTCGTTATGATTACAATAATAATAATGGCGTAGGGATCTGACATCCCCATCGCCCACTGGTTTTCTCCAGTGCAATCAGTCAACTTGTGGCCAGGTGTGACAGAGCAGCTTGTGGCGAGCTGTTGGAGAGTAGCGACTCCACGTATAGGTTGCTGTCGGACAGGTGGGACAGGTCCCCTGCCTCTGGCTTGCCTTAACCGGCCGTCCAGAGTGGGGGTCGCTAGAGCTGCATTCTTGAGGGTAGATGTGGAAACCTAAGTGGCGAGTTGGCTATATGTTTAAAGCCCAGTGACACCTCCCTACCCTTAGTCCTTTGCACCGGTGTTGCCCTTGAGCCATCTTTGCTGGTTTAAATGACACCTCCGTTCGTGGCTGTATAGCCCTATGTGAGAGAGGATGCCTCGTCCACCTCCACACACGTATGATTATGACATTTATGACGTTCAAATTTCCTTTTTTTTTATGACAAAAGGTGGCAAACGAGCAGACGGATTGCCTGATGGTAAGCAATTACCGTCACCCATGGGCACCCGCAACACCAGGGGAGTCACAAGCACGTTGCCGACCTTTAAGGGGGATTGGAGCTCTGGGAACCTTACTCACCATCAGGAACACAACACTACATACCTGAAAGGTAGCAGTGCTATTATGGCTCTGGCCTTCTGTAAGGAGGAGGTACTTCCCCAGTTGGGCTTCTCCAGATTCGAGCATGATGGTACTTCGCTGTGCCCTACCTCTCATTGAAAATTCCTACTTCTCATTTCTCTATTAAAAAACGATTGATACCGTAAAAAGTGTCAGGTAACAGTAGTCAGTACAAATCATGCTGCGTCCTTTCCCTTTGCCCTCTGCGCTAAGTGCTTACGCATCGTGAATCACATAATGATTCACTCGCTGACTTGATTTTGAATCATTGAGTCAGGACTCGGAAACTGGAAGAGACAATAGTAAGTACGTACGTGAGAAAAGCATATTTCTGACCAGGGGCCTATTTTTTCGAACGCTTGTATAAAAATATATTTATATTAGGTACCTACTAATACAACCGGAAGTCACTTTTTGACACCTGTTGTTGGAAAGAGACTTCCTCTTGTACAGTCAGCAGCAAAAGTTGCTAAGCGTTTGAAGTGTTCAAAATGACCTACACGCGCTCTTATTCTCTTGACAATAGGGACGTGTTGACCTCAATTTGAACACCTCAAATGCTTATTAGCTACTTCTGCTGCTGGCTGTAACTTCTACTGCTGACTGTAGAGTCTACTTTTTTATTCAGATTTGTGTGTGATTTTCAATTGTTACAATCAAGAGCTCTTTTGATTCTGATACGAGAAAAATGTCTCAAGTTATTTTCTTCCATTCCGTTCATCATCATCATCATCATCATCATCATCATCATCATCATCATCATCATCATCATCATCATCATCATCATCATCATCATCATGTCTGCCGAAAGACGTCCACTGCTGGAACGACCCAAAAAGACCGGTCCCGCGCTTCGTGGTCGCCACTCCAGAACCTTTCCGCCCTATCGGCCATCAGTTCGGCACGCAATGTGCCCTGCCCACTGCCACTTATAAGTGCCAAACTTATAAGTTTGGCGATCCGGAGGGCTATCTCGGTAACTTTGGTTCTACTGCGGATGACATCATTCCTGATGCGATCACGCAGAGACACATAGCCCTCTCCATTGCCCTTTGGGTGACTTTGAGCCTTCTTATTAGGCCCATAGTGGCATGAAAGTAATAAAAATGTATGAAAATTTTGGACCACTTTTTCTCTCCAATGAGAATCGAAAGATTTCTTTAGTAAATCCTAATAAAAAATAAAATAAAAAAAGATTAATGACATTATTTACCTTATTAACTACGGCAATAAAGAAGCATTTTACAGTTTCGAAAGCTTACATGACTCTTCAAGTAGGACGCAGTTCGTTGGATTAACTTTCATAGGGCAAACGTTCTTAGCCTCATTTTAGTTCACGGTTTCCTTCCTTCCTGCCCTTGACCTTTAGACACGGCTGACCTCGGCCGGACGGTTCCACATAAATGGTTAACCCTTTGAACGGCAAGAACCCCTATAGTGGTCGACTGATGTCCTGCCCGAGCCTTAAAGTGGCTATGGCGGACGCTGTCAAATCAATTTTCCTGAGGCTCTGTAAGTTACTTTTGACGTAAAAAAACGTCTGGCGTAAGTGATAATGTTATTTATATGGGTAACTCTAACGCGATGGTAAAGTAATATTACGTTAAAAACTTACACTCAGGGCTCTGCTAACAGATAAGGTTGATATATTTGTTCTTCACTATCTAGTCGAGATAATGGCGTACACGTCACATTTTGACGCGAGAGGAAAAGCGGTCAAAAGGTTAATATATTGTTGAGCCATTTAGGGATCACTTTACATTGGGCATTTCATAGAGTATTTTCATAGTAGTAAGTATTAACAATTTAAAATAGCTTGAACCCAAGTGGCTGAACAATGAAAGCTCATGACTGTACCTACATATTAGGCACTAAAACACTGGTTCTCTAAAACGCTTAGCTTCGCTTCGTTTCATAAAACCGAACTCGTATTTTATAAAGCCTTTGATTTTTAGCCTCTCAAGCCTGCGGGATTTCTACTATTTATTTTCATTAAATTTATTATATACCGATGTTTATTTATATAAACATTTATTTAAAACAAGTTTACTAAAATTACACGAATTATTCAAGAAAAAATAAAGTAAAAATAATAATAAACTAATCTATTAAAATAGCCCACCCCGCGTCGTTCCAGGTACAAAGGTGCCCATTACACTCGCTGCGTTGCCACGTTGAACAGCAATGGACAACCTTTGTAATAGGAAAGACCCGGAGCGGGGGTCGAGGCCCTTATCTCGTAAGCGGCGTCCCATCTCCAGTAATTTAACACGTTGGACGCCACGGCACCCACCGGTGGGTCATCATGATGTATGCGTTGGGGCCATGGTGAAAACGAATAATACGCTATTTTTTCAAAAAAAGGATTTTGGTTATTTTGGATGTAAAACGTTATATTTAGTACTATAGATCAAAAGATACTAGCTTTTACGTCATAAATACTCGATTATCCTTAAAAGGCTCACCGGTGCGCCGCGTGGCCTAATTGGAAGGAATTGCGAACGTTCTTTCGCGGGGGCCGCGGGGGTCATGCCGCGGCTCACCGGTGAGAAAAAGCGTATTATTCCTTATTTGTTTATTATGGGTGAGGATTACCTATAACAATTGCTATTATTTATATAAATTGCGAGTTCTTAAAGTAGGTTAGCTTTGACTTGGCCAGTTTTTATGAGAATTAAAATATATATGAATAACTTTATAAAATGACTGATGCAATGAAAACTGGCCAAGTCAAATCTAACCTAATTGAGGTTCTCACATTTTATTTAAATAACAGCAATTGTTATAGGTATGATACCTATAACAATTGCTTTATTGGATACCTAAGGTATCCATTAATACTTGTTCATAATGTTATTTTGTTCCTATAAATATAATATATATGGATTTTGCATAAAACTTGACACTCATTTAGATCTCCATTCGTTTTGCCCGCAAGCCAAGCATAATTTTTGTATTGAACTTGGCTCTCCTTTTTTACATCTATGTTCTTTGTGGGATTAGTCTATACATCAATACGTTACATTCAATAATTGTTTATCATCTTCAGGATTAAACTTACACAATCCAATGGATCCCATCGATTTTCTTGTATTTTTGTGGAATCCATTTTAGAGTTAGGTACCATTTTACCGCAGAAGAAGGCATTCTATACGGTTTTCTATTTCAACAATTTTATATTAGCTGACATCTTATGTCATAGAAAGCTTCTGTACTACTAACGCTGTCAAACTCCGCCGCGGCTCAGTCGATCGTTCGCGGCACACTAGCCTGTGGGGTCATTTTTGAGCTCGAGTCGATTTCTGTATATCGATTCGATGTCTGTCGATTTCTGTTCGTTGACCCAGGTTTACCCGCGGTTCGTTGAGATTTTATGTAGATTTACTTCTGTTCTGTGTATAATTATGTGGCGCCGCCCGCCGCCGACGACACACAGTTGGCCGGTTGTTGAGAGTGTGTTACAAGTTTTTTGTATTTATATTTCTGTTATACTGCGTGTCTCCGACATAGGGGCTTTAAATGTAAGGATTAATTGTGCTCATAATGCAAAACTACTTTTAGTCTACAACTAGTAAAATAATATTAAATATTATGCTATGTATTTTTTTTTGGTATTACTGTTGATGCCCCAAATAAATAAAATAAAATAAATATCGGTTATTTAATGATATCATTTTTATCATACAAACTAAAAACTATTTTCTTAATACTATTTTTTTTTTAATTTAAGACATCCCATGAACCAAAGGAGATCATTTGTCACACTTCAAAAACTGATGATTTTGCAATGCATTGATTGCTCTAATAAGTTTTGAACTGTATTCTTTTTTACCAATCCAGTTATTTTCAAAAGTATAACTTATACTAAAAGATACTAAAAGTAGCTCAGTTTTATGAGCAAAATCGATCCTTACATTTAAAGCCCCAATTTCGGAGACACACGGTATAGCAAATATAATAATACATATATTAAGATAGTTTCAAATATCTGCTTGTAACATTGTAACGGTTCCAACGCTACAATAAAAAAATGTATGCCACCCCATTTTAACTTTTTATTTTATTTTTAGATATCTTCCTACGCTTACATACAATTACCGATCTGGATTCCAAATTTCATCCTTCTAGGTCACCTAAAAGTAGGTTTAAGTACTATAGTCAGTCATTCATTCAGTGCTAAATTTTACGACTTTTTGACCTTCATATCTACATAACCCTTTGAGCTAACTCCATGAAATTTGGGCTTCAAGGTGTCCTTATGGATAAAATTAAACACACGTAGTTTTATGTGTTTACGTTAAAGAGTTTTTGAGTTAAAGAAAGGTCAAAAGTGGCACCAAGCGGTTCGTGTAACACTCGGCGCTGGCTAGCCAGTTCGTTTGCTTGAACTTGGCTTGCCACGCTGCCGCGTATCTATATAAGTAATATATACATTAATAACTTATTTACTTTCATTTTATACAAAACTCCATATTAAAAGTTTTATTTTTCAGTTTACAACTATACATTACATATATGACGTGTAAGGCTACCCTACCAAAGTATAAAAAATTGTGAAAAAATCATAAGTCCTTTACAGTACAAAAGAACCAAGGCAACTAGTATCTTCCCTAAGGCCACGCGGCTCATTCTACATACGTTTTTGGATGCAATAAGTGATCTGTGGCCCGTGAAGCAGGTTTGAAATGAATGCTCACCACGGCTCACCGGTGACACCCGTGGCCCCAATGGTTCAACATGGTTAGGCTCACTGGTGACCCCCGTGGCTTCAATGGAAATACTACATTTTTGGCCTGGCGTTCAACGTGTTAATTAAACAGTAATTTTACAGATATTTATAAACGGATTTTTTGTAATTATAATTATTAAACAGATATACAATATTTTTTGCTATTTCTCTGATTTCTCTGTAATGTTTCATTTGAGATGTAGTATTTCATTCATTCATTCAATAATGTTAAATTGCAGTTTAATTGCAATGCCTCATTTTTTCTTGGGTTTTAATATTTTTATCGTAATCATGGCCATATAAATTAGCGTATATAATTTTTTTTATCAATATTATCATTATGATACCTACAGCTTAATTACTGTCCAGAAAATATATATTTTATATTACCATTTTGATTTCACATCATTTTCACATAGTATAAATATGAACATCGCTAGACCTTTCAACCAAATAATGATGAAAGAGTTATTAAAACACCAAAATGAATGAACTCCCACAATGTGCCATAAAATTCACTCATTCATATGTACACGCTTGCCAAACCATTGCTCGTGGCGTGACGTCACAACCACGTTGTATAACTAAAATACACTTCACTACCGCAAACTTATTTATGCACGTGTACAAATAAAGAACTAACTCCATCGCATACAGAATTATAACATCCGTTGATAACTAGCGACCTCACGGACCGCAAAAGTAAATTTGTATCGCCAACTAAACCGTATTTTCATAAAAGGTCATGATTTATTTACAAAAAAGCGTCGCTTAGGTCGTTTTTAGGTTAATGTTGAATGACGTAACGTAATATTTCAATGTCACGAACGATAGCAAAGGTAAAGTGGCCGACATCTGTGAAAACCGACTTGTCTGGTCGTAGTCTTGTTGAAATGTGTCAGTTTATTTAGACTTGATAAGGTTTTCAAAGTATTCAGTTGTGTAGTTTCTCCCGCGTTTTATTTTCAAGGCCACGGTAAGCTCTACTTATACGTTTTTAATGTAATGACATAACTTTATTTATGAATTCGTATGAAATGATTTTTATGTCGCTGTTTTTGCTAGTTATTGATTTTGCTAAAAATACTTTTAGCGCGCTCTTTGTTAAACTTTTTAATTGTTTGATAGTCTTAGTCTAAACTAGGTCGCCTGTGTCTACGTCTATGGTCTATGTATTTATCTATGCTCGGGACAAAGTCTAACCAATCGAATGAATGGAATAGATTTGTTCAAGCGGATAACCTCGATATTTCCACTTCCTATATTATTTAAGTATTGAGTATACGATGCGATAACATTATTATTAAAATAGAAAAAAATATTTATTTGTATTTGCTTGCATACATAATAAACACAGAAAATTTGAACACGTTGTTATTAAAAGTTGAATATACATATGTTTTATTTGTTTAACACGTTCACTGTCGCCATACAATATATAACTTCAATCACGCGTCCATGCCCCAAGTATGGGTCACTATTAAGAAACGACCAATATATATTTTAGAATGTTGTTGTCTACCTAATAATGTTAATAGACATACAAAGGTAGTCCATTGCAGTTCAACGTGGCAACGCAGCGAGTGTGATGAGCACCTTTGTACCTGCGGCGCTACCGCGAAACACGATATTCGTAAATTTCGGACGATTGTCTCTGTCACTCTTATGATGCCTTAATTTGAGTAAAAGAGAATGATGCTCGAAATATACGAACTTCGATGTTCGCGGTACTAGGCCTGGAACGACGCGGGGTGGGCTATTTGAATAGTTTAGTTTATTATTTTTTAGTTCAGTGAAATTGTTTTTATAGATACTATTTATCTTATTGCAATAAACCATAGACATACCAGAATAAAACAAAATATAGAAACCTAAAAATTAATAAACAGTTTGGAGTGATCACCTAGTTGACTATAGTGACCCATAACGCGCCACGGACCTATGAAGATATAGTTCGTTATGGCCCACTTATGGAGCACTGGACTGTGAACGTGTTAGCACTAATTTCGTTATCAGGTGAAAAACCAAATTTGGTTCGCGCCTTTTTTGCGGACAAACCATAGTTATGAGATTTCTGTTCAATTTTTTTATGACTACTTCCTGTTATATCATAATATAATTAAATACAGTGTGTAAATCTTATAATTAATCTCTTAACGGAGGGTAGAAAGGGACATAAGAAATATATTTAGATAACTTTTCCTTAGAAGTAGGTACTATAAAAAAATTTACCCTATATAAAAAAATTCGGCCCGCAATGTAATGCAACAGACTCGAGTTAAACACTCGTTGAGAGTTAAAGTTTCAAAAGCTCATATCGCGTAATGTCCGCAGTACATTACTGCTCAGAAATTTAACAAAAATATACTACATGTGTATAATAGGTATAATTAAAGAAAAACCTTTTGGTTAATGATTATACTGGTAAATCCTATGTCTGGTTTAATTCTTCGTCCGTATCAGACACAGTATACGATTTTATCATTCTTTATGATTGTCATTGTTTGCATTGCGCTGATATGCCAGACGATGACAGCTAATCTTATGATGTGATAAGAAAAAATGTTGGATAAGTAATGTGAAATGTCCTCGTTCGTTTGGTTTTTAACTAGAGTATTAATATTGTCTACAGTTGCCGCGATAATTACTCATGAAATAAAACAACTGAAACGGATTATATCGCGTATATTTATTTAATCTTCATCCCTCATTAGAGTATTAATATTTACTTCGGTTGCCGCGTTAATTATTTATTAAATAAAACAAGTGCGCATAGGTTGTACAAGGCTTTGGCATCCCTGTTGATTGAAACTATAGGTGACCAGAAGGCTGGCCTATATTTTGCTCAACGAATAAGTATTGCCATCCAACGAGGCAATGCGGCCAGCCTTCTGGGCACTTTGCCCATTGGCAGCGATTTGGGGGATATTTTTTATTTGTAATTTTAGTTTATCCTTTCTTTATAATATTATTGTAATTGTGTTTCTTTCATGTGATTAAACTTACTCTAATAAAACAATTAGGTAACTAATAACGCTTCTATTGCGTAACACTGAATTTAAATTCCAACCCAAGGTTTCGAACCCTTTACCAGCGTTCGTGGGCAAACTAATATATTATGATGATGAAATTTGTTGCAATATTTTGTAAAATTATAGTAAAAATAAAAAAATAAAGGCAACAAACCGCGAAAATAAAATAAATAATACAGATTTTTTGTAACTACAAAATTTTGGTATCATTCGATTATTGTTAGGATAGTTATTCTATTTCATGAATAAGTATATAATTTTATTTTTATATGCATAGTACAGTCAGCAGCAGAAGTGGCTAAGCGGTTGAGGTAATCAAAATGAGGTCAACACATCTCTATTGTCAAGAGAATAAGAGCGCGTGTAGGTCATTTTAAACACTTCAGCCGCTCAGCCACTTTTGCTGCTGACTGAAAGCACTAAAAAGTGTATATAGACATAGGGACTCTGTTTATGTACAGTAAAAGAGTGACGTCACAATGGACTTCGTGATTGGCGGGCTTGCGGGGGCTGGAGCCACTGTGTTCACCAACCCCATAGACGTGGTTAAAACGCGCCTACAGCTCCAGGGCGAACTACAGCCTAAAAACCAGCAGGTGACCAATAACTATACACTGTACCTCTGTTCTTTAACTAAACTTTATTGGGGAAGGAAGCCTGCACTGTGTTGACCCCATAGAAGTGGTCAAAACGCGCCTACAGCTCCAGGGAGAACTACAGTCTAAAAACAAGTAAGTGACCAATAACTATACACTGAACCTCTAACCACAACTATTAACTGTATTAGAAGCATGAGCCACTGTATTCACCCAACCCCATAGTCTGTAGGTACGCCAAGTTTCATGTTAATAATTCTTTCAAACATCTTCACGAACATTCACATTTGTAGGTGTGTCTTTTCCGTACACGAGACAATGGTGTTCCGGACATTTGGGAGGCGTAAGCGGAGCCGGATCGAGCCAACGCAAGAGGCCCTTTCGACAATTTAATGAAATGTCCGTATCCTGGGACGCGCACAGACACAGCACCCCTATTATTAGGATATGAAGTTTATAATATTAGTAGGATATGTAGCTGTTGCACATTTTGACGATAATACCGGTATTTGATCGCTTTTTTAAATATAATCCGACCACGCTAACGTTCCATGGATTAAATTTCATACAAATTAACCGGTGGTCAATTTTGGTATCTTAGTTGCTAATGCACATTTATGAATTTAATTCATGTAAATAATCACATATTTTACGAGTATTTTCCTGACCTAAATACCTCGTAAGAAGATCGAAGAATTTCGATTCGAAAATTCGGATTGAAAATATGTATTCAGCAACTGCCAAGTATACCGGGTATGGCCTGTAATAGGAGCATTAACTTTAGGCATCGTTTCTACACCATAAACGTAGCAACATTTGTTCTACGACTTTTGAAAATAACTTATAGTTTAATAAATATTAATAAAAAAAGATTTTCCATGCTAGCAATGTATTGCGAAAACTATGAAGTTTGTAGGCTGACAGTAAACGTCAACTAGACTATTGGATGCTGTTCATTGAAGATACTATTTAGTTTGTTCGAAAAAATCACAAGTAATAAAATACCAAATTATGTAAAGTTGTAGAACAAATGTTGTTACATTCGTGGTGTAGAAGCGATCCCTAAATTTTTTGCTCCTATTACAGGCCGCACCCGGTATGACGCTGACTGTACGTACTAGCCATTGCAATTATTTGTGGTCTTAAGTAGTCTTAAAATATTCTTATTTAATAAAAGAGAAGTCTCTATTGTAAAGTTTCAAGAAATTATCGCGTGACTAAAATGCTTTTAATGATGTCACCAATTTTCCATTCAGTCACGACACTTTGGCGGTATGATTCATTATTTTCGTGGCTTACCTACTCGTATAGGTTTGACTACATACACTGTTAATGTTAACTAACCATATATTGATATATATATTACAGTCAATACTACAGTCAAGTCTGAATATAAGGATGCATTTCATTTTCATTGCAGGCCTATTTTCAGCCACTGCTGAACATAGGCCTCCCCGAAATATAACTTATATCATCTTGAGGGGTCGTGAAATAGAATGCAACGCTATGCAATAACGTCCGAGATACCGGAATTGAATACCGGTTAATTTGTACGAAAATAATACCAGTAAATTATATTCGATCCCTGGTTTTAAGTATTATGAAACTATGAACAACTCAAATTATTTTTTTATGAAATATGTTGATTTGCTTTGATTTTTAAGTAATCAATTTTTAATTTATATAGTTAATACTATATAAATTAAAAATTGAAATAGAACGAGATGCGGGTTCAAATCCCGTCTCGAACGCCGAAGGTCCTCGTCGTTTATTCTTAAGTATGTGTCATCTAACTCATCTCTTTAAATTTTTAAGTGTTATGTCAATAAATAGTTTCCCGTGCTAGTCTGCAAGTCAGTAGCCCCCCAGAAGTTGAACATACCGTGTTGTTGAAGGGCAGGTGGTCCGGTACCGAGGCATGCTGCACGGGATATTCGTGATCGGCCGCACTGATGGTGTTCTCGCGCTGCAGAAGGGGCTGGCGCCGGCGCTTGTGCTAGGGTTTACTATGAACTCTGTCAGGTATTGTTGATTTAAGACTTGGGCACATAGGCGCGTTTTGTGAGCGTGCCGCAGTGGGGCGCGACGATGCTGTCCGAATGTGTGCCTTATTTCGTTACATTAGCGACACCGGTGTCGCGCCCCGCTGCGCTATGCTCACAAAACGCGCCTATTTGCCCAAGCCTTTAAGACCTTCATTAACTCCCAGTTTGTAAGTGTGTCTCAGTGGCATAAAATCACGCACAGACATGACACGTTCGCTGTCCCCATACAAATGTTTCGATAGCCTCATTTCAAGCAAACTACTTCCATCGCAAGTCCGAGCTTCACGTATGGGTCACTATGAAAAGCCCAGATATGCGCTCGGATTATTACATTATATAAGTAGAATGCAGTTGTGTCTTGTGTATCTAACAGAGATATTATTAAAGAAATCAGAATTATCTTTATAGTATGAGCACCATTGAATGCAGTAGGAAGTGAATTGATTTTAGTACATACATGTATGGTTGGGGCATGTGTGGGGCACGGACTTAGGTAGATAGTCCGCCGTGACCCATGTATGGTGCACTAGACTGTGAACGTGTTAATAAGTTACCCGATATAAGGTACTCCGATATGTCTCAAATTAAAACTTATTTTAATAAAAAATGCAATTGAATCGGTCAAAAGGCTTTATAGATCTCCCAAACATCTCGCGCCAGTGAGTAAATAAACGTGAGTAAAACCGACTTTTACGTAAAATACTAGAAAGTTATCCAGTACATGATGTAGGAAAAAATACTAATGCCGCATAAATGAAATACCGGCAATTTTTTATGAAAATAATAGCGGTATCCAAATACACACACACTGTATTCAAAAATTAAAAATCGACTGGATAAAGTCATGTATCTAAGCAAATAAAATATATCATTGACTGAGACTTTATATACTTATATAAATAATATTTTTAAATCTGTAGTTGATCTACGCAATATTTGTATTCTGAATACTCCTTCATGAAAATCTAGAAGAAAATATAATATATTACAGATGCCATATATTACAGGTTAGGGATATACCACATATCAGAAGTCCGTGGCTGGACGTCGACCAGCACGGGGGAGGTGTCGGTCAGCAAGGCAGTCTTCTGGTCAGGAGTGAGCGGCATCATCAGCGGGATTGTTGCCAACCCGGTCTCCGTGCTCAAGACTAGGATACAGGCCTCCTCGCATCCTAGTATAGCCGTGGGGAGACAGCACAGGTATAAAGGTAAGTAATGCTAAGAAACAGACATCGAACTTTTCGTGGCACGAATGAAATTTAGCTAGGAACTTCCATACGATATTATTTTATCGATAAGTTGTAGTCTCTTATGACAGTACTTGTTATTAATATAAGGTTCACGTTCAATTTTATTTAATGAAAATGCGATGTAATGCACTTCTTGGTTTTAGTTTACTTTGCATGAAAAACGATTGATTATGAAAAAATTAGTTGTAAAGGTTGATATTTACTTGAATTTTAAAATTCCTAAAAGCATCATATTTTAGTTAATTTTCAATTATAAAGTGAACTTTACAGCTAATATGAAATGTCACTTCAAAATAAGTATCGATACATTTTATATTGCAAGGAAGTCCCTAGTTAATGGACGTTATTGCCATATTAATAACTCTTTGAATGTCAAACGCCACTAAAGTGGCCGCTTGATGTCATGCCTGCCACGCCACCGTCCCTTAAAGTGGCTATGGCGGACGCTGTCAAAGCAATTGTCCTGCTGACAGATAGTTTATATTTTTTTCTTCACTAGTCGATACGTTGGCGTACACGTCACATTTTGACGCGAGAGGAAAGGCGTTCAAAAAGCTAAATGTTCACTGTCCCCAATCAAATAGCACAAGTGGAACTCGGCAATATGAGGATATGACTGGAAGCAATGTACTCCTAAAAAGGAGTTCCGTGACCTAGGAATCTTGTCTCGCTTTATCTGAATGTGTTTATCGCACAAGGAAATGTTAGATGACCGTGATAGATAACCAAGAATATTGTAAAGTGACAGAAATAATAAAAAATACTTATAGATAAATTAGCGAAATTGCATCTGTAGTGGTATTATGTGTTTATAGGCATTCTATATTTGAAATTTCTCTTTTGCCGTACAACCACTACAAATGCAATTGCACGCTCTCGCTAATTTATCTATACATTTGGATTGGCGTCAAATATTTGGTAACAAACAAAGTTGCCAAAATATATCGGTAAAATGATTTGTATGTATAGTCGTAGCCGTAAAGACGTGTTACGATAGGTTCACTATTATCTTGCAGAAATTTTATTGGCATAAAATATCGTTTGGCATAATTTCTCATTTCGTATAATGTGTTTTTTTCTAAAACTATTAACTTTTCAGTTTCTTTTATAAAACAAACATATTCTAACTAATTTGTTTAACAGGATGATGCCTTAAAACTCCTCAAAGTTAATTACAGTTTCAAAACAACATATTCTGCGAAATAATGTTTAATTTTCTGCCAAATGTTACCGGTTCACTGTTATCTTACAGAAAATGTATTGGCATAAAATATCGCTTGGCATAATTTCTCATTTCGAATAATTTGTTTTATGTGTATTTAGCTACTTTATCTGCTACTAATTACGCAGGGAATTTGTGCATTTACTTAATATCGCAATTATACTTATTTGCATTTATGTTTCTCCCTTGAATACGGAACGCGCGATAAAGAAGCCTATGGTCAACTTCGAGGTTCGTAGTAATGCCCCCGTATACTAAAACAATTTTAAAAGTACATAACTTCTAAACGCCAATTGACATCCTGGATGTATGATTTCAGGAATGTTCGACGGCATGTCCAAGATATATTCCTCTGAAGGCTTCAAGGGGTACTTCGCGGGCGTCAACGCCGCCTGCACGAGGCTGGCAGTCGGGAGCGCCGCTCAACTTACAACATTCTCGAAGTAAGTATTGTATAAAGACGCAGATTTCTGCATTGTTGCTCAATCTTATTCAGTTCATAAAAACAACAGTCAGTTTTTTTTTTTACTTTATGGTTAATCACGACACAATGTATCCGATATTGTCACATTTTGAAACGGAAATTTAAATTTAGGAGGATGCATGTAAAATGTAGCTTGACGGTGACGTGACGACATATGGAGGTCGTTACGTTATGATTGTTATGAATAGTATATTCATTTCGTAGACGTTTCCCATTTCAAGCGCTGGTGGCCTAGCGTTAAGAGCGTGTTCATTACAATCCAGAGGTCGTAGGTTCAACTTATGCACGAAATATGTATCATTTGATGAAAACATAGTGAGGAAACCGGACTAATCCCAATAAGGCCTAGTTTACCCTCTGGGTTGGAAGGCGAGATGGCAGTCGCTTTCGTAAAACTAGTGCCTACGCCAAACCCATGAGATTAGTTGCCAAGCGGACCCCAGGCTCCCATGAGCTATGGCAAAATGCCGGGACAACGCGAGGAAGGTGATGAGACGTTTCCCATTTCATTACGAGTATTATAAAACCCATTATATTCACGTAATTTGACGCATTTCTCTTCAGAGCAAAAGAATGGCTGGCATCGCACGGCATATGCGATAGCTCACCGTTCTGGCTCTCCGTCCTAGCCAGCGCAATAAGCGGGGCCGTGGTGGCTCTGACCATGTGCCCGTTCGACGTGACCACCGTCCGACTTTACAACCAGGGTAATAAGTAACAAGGCTTGTTTTCGTGTGCAGAGCTAAACAGGAGTTCGAAGCAAGAGGAATCGGCAAAGATCCCGTGTCTCGCGCGTTTCTGGCGAGCCTAGTGAGCAGTTTTTTCGTTGTGATGTTGGAAACTCCGTTTGATGTCGTGAATACGAGGATTTACAATCAGGGTATGGCGCTTCTGCTTAAGGCTTTGGAGCTTTGTCTTTGCCTCTTCTGCTTATTATTATTTAAGTTACAGCTAGTCCTAACTTAGTACAGCCGAGTGCAAAAAATGTATCAATTTAATACGCTCATAAATATGTCCTATGACTTTATTTTGCCGCCACAACTGGTGACCACCTTTATGACCTCTTAACTCTTAAAGCGTTCCCTGTCTTTATACAAAACGACTATATAACAAAGGCACAAGTGGGTCATTTTATTTACCACGTTCACAGTCCCCATACAATATGTTACGATTTTCTCGTACGTCCAAGCAAACTACTTTCATAGTGACCCATCGGCTATAGTGACCCATGCATGGGGCACTGGACTGTGAACGTGTTAAAGGATGTATTTTTAGTGTGTTTTCTACTCGGAATCAGGTTCTCTTTCAATCCTAATAGAAGAAGAAAAGTGTCCCAAAAGCTTCATACATTTTTTATTACATCCATTCCGTTACTCCCATATGAAAAATAATAATAGTAAAAAAAAAACTTAAGAAAGAAGTGTCTTAAGTTTTTTTATTTACTGTCAAAATCGAAAGAGTTCGTGACTAACAAATAAATAAAAGTTAAATAACAAGTAAAATAATAATAAGTAAAAGTAAAACAAACGAAAATAAAAGTTGAGGGATAAATTTAAATAAAATGTCCAAAATTCAACTGTGCATTTAGTAAAGAGATGTTACCATAGTGGAAGCATGAGACGAGAGAAAAAGCTTCATGGGATACGCAGACAAGGAACATTATAACCTACATAGGACATTTTTGCATACATTGTCTGCAACCAAGTTTTTGCACTCGACTGTACACGAGGGTTTTATATAGATCCTTTTATTTACGCCCGTATTAAAAGCAGGTAAGTGCCAATTAAGTTTCCGGTTATGGTTTTTGGTCTAGTAACGTAAAGTGCAAATGCTGATATAACAACTATCGTAATTCCCACTCTGGTAAAATAAGTATGATACGAGTTAAACTGCGGGACTTTAACCCTTTGAACGCTTCTCCTCTCGCGTCAAAATGTGACGTGTACGCCAACGTCTCGAGTAGTGAAGAACGAATTTAAAACTCATCTGTCAGCAGAAAAATTGCTTTGACAGTGTCATAGCCACTATAGAGGTCGATAGCGTGGTAAGCACGATAGTACGTGACCGATATAGCGATTCTTGGAGTTCAAAGGGTTAATTAGCTTTAGATACCAAAAATTGTCATTCTTTATTAGTCAAATGACAAAATATTTTCTGATAATCTCACTGAGAGACTAAATGAATTCTCATTTTCTTTATCCATTGCCAACACACAACTGACTCCTTCCCCCTTACAGGAACAACGACGACCGGCGGTCTCCTGTACACGGGCGTTTTCGACGCGCTCTGCAAAATCTACAAGACCGAGGGCCTACACGGCCTATACAAGGGACTGGGGCCCCTCTACGTCAGGATAACCCCCCACACGACCCTATCACTAGTCATATGGGACATGTTGAATTTATATATGAGCGATAAACGTAGTTGATAACGGTTTGTTTTTCTTGCTTCCTACTTACCTGCGGCCATTAGCACAGTCAGCAGCAGAAGTGGATAAGCGGTTGAGGTGCAAAATGAGGTCAACACATCTCTATTGTCAAGAGAATAAGAGTTCGTGTAGGTCATTTTGAACACTTCATCCGCTCAGCCACTTTTGCTACTGACTGTACATTCATGTCAGTTGAACTTCAACCTAAGCATTTGAATTTTAGGTTGCTATTGGACGATTGCAATAAAATTATCGATTTGAAATAAGTAACTAAAACGTAACTATTTAGATTATACATTTATTTATTTGTGATTTACGAGAAAACCTTAGGTCGGAGCGGCCTGTAAAGTGATTATTAAAATTTATTTAGGAACAAATATTTGTGATAAGCAATGTATTGATTTCCTCAGATGTCCAAGCAAATTACTTCCATTCCACGTTTCTGCTCCACGTATGGGTCACTAAGAAACGCCAATATTACTGAATTCCGTTGTCTATCTAACAGAAATATTAATAGAGAAATCCCCATACAAAATGTTTCGATAGAGAAATTATAATTATCTTTATATTATGAGCACGACTGAATGCAGTTGGAAGTGATTTGATTTCAGTACGCACTGAACCTGATCGGTTATAGTGACCCACGTGTGGGGCACGGACTTGTGAAGACAGTTCGTCGTGACCCATTCATGGGGCACTGGACTGTGAACGTGTTAAAACCCAGGATCTCCCGCTTCGTATGCAATGTCACTGACATCACAATCAATCACAGCTTCTAGTGGTTAGTACGTGGTGTCATTAAAAGCAGGGAGCATTAGTAATAACTAAAACCCTGAATATCGTCGGTCCTTTAACCTTTTAAACGCCAAGCACCACTATAGTGGTCGCGTGATGTCGTGCCTGCCACGCCACCGACCACTAAAGTGGCTCTGGCGGACGCTGTCAAAGCAATTGTCCTGCTGACAAATAAGGTTTATACATATTTCACATTTAGGTGCGAGAGGAAAAGCGTTCAAAAGGTTAAAGTCATAATAACTTAATTAAAAATGCGTTATTTTAGCTTTAATAATAAATATATTTTTATATCACAAATTTTGGTTTAATTACAAACATTTCTTTGTAAACATTTAGTTATGTTTTTTTTAATATGCCATCGCAACAACAGTCTTTAAACGTACAAAAATTTATTCCTTAACTCGAGCATTTGGCGGCGAGAAGTGTACCTCCCAATCCAGATCCAAAGAGCTATCAGAATCATCATCAAGGTTGAGATCTTGATCATCTTCACACGAACAGCTTTTCAAAGAACGGCCATCACCGTGATTATCAGAAACATCGAAATCACCAAACAGCTCTTTGTAACGTCGACCGCACCTCTGTTCACACAGTTCTGGGTGGAAGGGATCTTCAAATTCTTTTATAATATCTTTGATTAACCTCTTTGTCTTTCTCTCCCTTCTTCTGGCCCGTTCCTCGTTGCTTGCTGATGCAATTTTGTATACTAGAGGATCGTATACAACACAGTTCTGTGTATTGTCTGAAGTCACTTGCATTTCCACCGTATATTCTCCTTCGGTCTTCTTGATGACGAGAGTGGGTTTGTCACCGCATTTCAGTCTGGACTTCTTCGCTGGTGTGCGGTCCACTACGGCTGCAGACCTCATTTTCGCTTGCTTCAGCTTTTTTAAGATATATTTTGACACCGCGCCCGGCTTCCAGCCGCTTGCCACCTAACATAAAGTAATATATTAATAGGTATAGGAATACCACTAAGATAATAGAAAAAAAAATAAAAAAAATCTTACTGTTGAAGCTTCGTGAGTCATCCCCGCGTTAGAAGACTTTCAAAAATATATAAAATTAAAATGCATCCACATATTAACCCTTGGAACTCAAAGAACCTCTAAAGAAGTCTCCTAGTGCCGTGCCTACTAGGCCAGCGACCATGGAGCAATGGCGGACGCTGTCAAACCAATTTTCCTGCTGATATATATAAGGTTTATATTCGTTCTTCACTAGTGAGACTGGCGTAGATACACGTCACATTTTGACACGAAAGGAAAAGCATTCCTAAGGTTAACAAGACATAATTAATTTCAAAAGAAATGTCCAGATTTACCACAATTAAAAAATATCAATAAAAATACTACTTAACTGTAAAAAAAATAGTTTTCATCCAGGAAGATTCATGAGTAAAGTGAAAGTGTGTGAAGTCTCCAACCCGCATTTGGCTGGCGTAGGAACTATATGCTAATAATCTCGTGCAAGAGAGTAGACTTGGTTCGTCAGCAACGTAAAGACCGTAACAGTCATAGTGGCCAAATATTATAAAGATCGGTACCGATTTTGTTTTCACCTCACTAGCTTAGAAAAAACAGTTTCATTCTTTACAGGTAGCAAAATTCCATTTTATTCAAAAGGGTGCAAAGTAATTTCTTGACGTTAGCTGGTTGGATGGAGTGTTAAATAATTTTATGGACGATAAATTATGCATGCCAATCATATTGATGCCGTATTTAATGTTTTAGAGTTTTTTTTCCTCGCGGTAGTGAGAACAAAAATTGTTTCACTCTGCAGCAACGTGTTCCCGTGCCTTGAAACCCTCCCAAAACTCAAGACCTTTCAAGATCCACTCTTTGAATCGCTCGTGGTTAAATTTTAGAAATTTTCGCTAACTCTGATCTCAATATTAGCACGAGGGTAAACACTAACTTTACTCCCTTACAAAAGAAATAAATATTTCCTAACTAGTGCGTAAAAAGTGCACTTTTTAAGGCACTTGCTATGAAAAATTAGGTTCGATACTCGTGTAAAAACTTCTTTGAGACTCGGGTGATGGTCACCCTCGTTTCACTCGGGCTCCAACGTTCACCCTCGTCGAAAAAAAAATGTTTTTCACTAGTATCGAAATGTACTATTATAATATGAAATAAGTACATTATTAACAAGTGTTAGTAATAGTTATGTATGCGGATAGATTAATGTCGGTGTCATAAACTGACGAAGATTCCCAAAACATACATTTTAAATGAAATCGTTTGACCGATATATACACACAGCACAGACTATAGATAATGTACAGTCAGCGTCATATAGTTGGTATAGCATCCAAAGTACCCATAAAGTTTGACTAGGTACTTTGAATGCTGCCAACTATATGACGCTTACTGTACTTAAGTTTAACAAAACTCTTATGACTTAAAAAAAAATGACTGGATAGTAAATGACTACCTACATTGTAAAAAGTATTAAATATATGAAATAAAGGCGAAAAAATGGATA
Source organism: Grapholita molesta (assembly GCA_022674325.2). Lineage (NCBI taxonomy): Eukaryota > Metazoa > Arthropoda > Insecta > Lepidoptera > Tortricidae > Grapholita > Grapholita molesta. The sequence goes on along the minus strand of CP053130.2, from coordinate 16,194,216 downwards.
CACAGTGACATTACGAAATAAAAAGCAATCAAAGGATTAAAACTATTTGTTTCTTAACTTACAGTTACCAAACGTTACGAATTTCACTTATCAAGCTACCAAATAAATAAGACAAACTAAAATTTGGACTAAACGCACACTTCAAGTAATACAACTTAAACTCTATGAGCATGAGGCATCGATACGACAACCCGCCGATTTTGACTATTCATGGTTGAATGGAAGCAGGGTTCGTGGAATGTGCTAAGACTTCTACCCTGTTGTTCCAAGTCGTGCATTCGGTGCACTGCACTTAGGTTTTTGAATTTGCTCAGTTTATAGTAAGATACAGAGCCGTCCATATGTTTGACAACTCCCTTGGGCGATGGCTTGAGATGCCTGCAAGTCGAAGTTTCGGTTTCCGAGGCATAGCGAGCGGCCCGCTGTCTCTGCCTGGATCTCGCTGGCGCAGAAGACTTAGGCACTCGTGTCCTCTCTGGTAATTTGACATTCACACCCTTTGCCATTAAGTCTTTAAGCATTTTATTTAGTAACTTTTTATCCGGACCGTGCCCGACAATCCCCATCTTGGACAAGGTCACCGGCGTAGTATCTCTGAAACAGCTAAACTCAGGGGTCTCTTCCTTTTTAACTTCCTTTACTTTCTTATCTCCTGGTTTCTTTTGAGATTTTGTCGGAGTATATTTCGCTTTGGCGCCTTGTTTTTTGCCCATAGGGTGCTTATAGAACTTCCACTTGTTGTTACAATCAACGTAGCCGTCGACACCTACTACAAGCCAATTTCCTTTGGCGTCTTGGAATTTGCCGTTGGGACACTCGACTTGGTCTCCGCCGGGGCCAAAGAATGTCATCGGAGCCCATCGCCCATCGGGGCCTATGAAACCGTCGTCATTAATTTGTAACCAATGATTGTCAGGGCTCCAGAAGCCGCCCAAGTCACTACACTGTTCTTTCCCATCGGGTCCCTTAAAGAATCTTGGAACAGGATTTCCATATCTATCAAGAAGTTTTACTCTGTAGTCCAAATAGGTGTACTGGGACTCGTTGTCTACTGTTTTTACCTTCGTGCCCGGGAAATTAGGATCGTAGAAAGCGTTGGGAGGTGTGAACTCTAATATCCATTCGTCAGAGTCAGTGTCGGACGCCAACGAATCTTCCTCGTCGGAACACGAGCAAGATAGTTCTCCATCGACTCGATTAGGGTCTGGTAGAGGCGGGTAGCACGCGCATTCTGGATCTTCAGCGTCAGGCAATAATCCTAACGCCTGCTGGTACGTCTTCAGGCATATTTCCTTACACATGTCAGTGAAGGCATTCTGAATAAAATGGCGCTGCTCTCTTTCCAGCCGCCTCGCAGCTCGTTCCTTTTTCTGTGTCCTTACCCGATTTTCTTGTTCCGTTCTTCCGATAGTGTACGTCAACACAGGTTTGTCCTCGTATGGTTGTTGGTTGAGGGTTCGGGGTTTATTGTAGGACTTCATGGTTTCCATCGTAACCGTAAATTCACCTTCTTTCTTGTGTACGACGAGGAGAGGTCGTTTGAGAGGACGCTTCTTGACGTATATAACTTTTCTACGCTTGCCTATAACTTGTCCAGGATGTTGAGCCATTCTGAGCTTTCTTGCTACCACCTTATTAATTGCACCAGGTCTCCAAGAGGGCCGGAACTATAGAAAAAAAATGAAAAAAATAAAATAATACCTAAGCCCCGCTATAATATGTTGAAGTGGTTGTATTATTGGCAAAGTTGGTTGTATTTTAGTTGCTTTTTAAGAAATTATTATAGTTTATAATTGCGGCTATCGCAGGGCACACCAGTGATACTCGCCTCCGAACACGGGTAAATCATAAACAAGAATCAGCATAGACCTTTTTTCTCATACCTTCTGCAGCAACTACATTTGAAATACACTGATATCGTTATTATAATATTAAAGAACATACCATTAACCCGGGAACATTATCAGCAGTCCAGAGCCAGCCCATATGTTTAGGTACGTTGGACATAGTCCCTGTGCATGGCAAAACACATCGGCTGTGACCAATTTGAGGAGCTACAACGAAAACAAAATAATATTACACACCTACCCATTCAAGGTACACTGTATAGTGTGTCAACGATATAATAAAAAAATAAAAATAAAGTACGTACGTATACCTTTGTAGCCATAATTGAATTTGAATCGCTCATTTTTATTTTTCTTTTTTTCTTTCTCCTGATCTTTCTCAGGCTCTGGGCTCTTAACTCGTTTCTTGCTTTCTTTCTTGGTATCACTTCCAGAAGTGCTCCCAGTTTTAATTCTACTAATCTTGTGGTATACCGGGCAGGGGTCAGGCATTTTGTATTGCGGTATACCGTCTAAATCCTCGCCGCGTTTTTCGTACCCTTTGCAGATCCGGCAATATGTAGTCTTCCTTTCGAAGCCAAATGAGCATTCACAGGCACAGTAACATGGATCCACCTCGCCAGCTTGTCCACCGACAACCTCAATCTTCCGTTCAATTGTATCGGTCACGCAGCATGAATGTTTTAAGCTTGTTATATCTAAAAGTACTCTATCGTCTGGTTTCTCTAACAGCGGTCTTTCTTTCTTGTATATGCAGCTCACCGTGTCGCATTTCACTGTTGTAGTCAAATTTCGGTCTAAGGAAATTGATGACTTACTGGAGGTCTTGTCTGGACTCTCAGTTGGTAGAGGACTGACTGAGGTAGCCGACTGACTTTTGCTTTTTGTATTTTCCACAGTAACATATCCAACAGTGTAAGTGTTATTTCCAAATGGCCCAGTTCTATCACCAAATATGTAGTTGAATAGATTAATTTCTGTAATATCTGTACAAGATTTTGGCCTTAACAAGGCTATTTGAAATGGTTTTGCTATGTCTGTGTCGCTTCTCGTAAAATATATTAATGTACTTCTTGGGATGCTATTCGCGGTGTTGACCTTATTTATAGGATGCGATACTTGATCTCTTTCTTTAGCTAGTTTTGCAATATTTGCATCTCTTTCAGCGTTTCGTTTGTTAATGCTACTTCTCTTTACTTTCTTTCCTCCGCGGTATATAGTTTTTATAGTACCATGACTTTCACTTATTCCCTTTGTATTAGACGATTGATCAGTGTAGAGTTGATCCATATCCATCAATATAAAAGTATTTGGATGTTTCTTTGACAAAACTCTATAATGATTAAAATTGATATGATCTGTTATACGTAACTTGATGTTTAACCGTATGGCCGCCATCCGTTTTGAAGTTTCTTCGTGGAACACACTGTGCACGGATTGAACCATGGCCGGGGCAGGATTGTCTTCCTGATAAAGACTAATGATATACTCAATGAACGTTGGGTTCCACGGAACCACAGCGGACCCTATCCTCTGTTTTGGATCGTATTCACTACACAAACATACTTCCATCGGATAATGCATCATGTACGACATCAATTTATCTACATCGCCAACATATAGCAATGTCTGACCTACACTTGATTGTTTGTCAAGTCCAGAACTGGCTGTTGCGTTTTTAGCATTTTTCGCTTTCACTTTCTTTTTCGACAACTTCTTCCGCTTTCTTTTCCGCTCATTTGATGCAGGATTTTTCAGTACCAATGAAAAAATATCAGCAAACTGGCTTTTGATAACAAACTTTTTGGCTGGAACATAGCTCTTTAAGTCTTCAACGATTATATCAAACATAAACGCTAAGCCCGACAACGACATCGTAAACGTATATATTTTTATAGATTTCTTACAAATTGAACGAATTGAGTAATCTACACTATGCAGCGAAGTGTGCGCTGATACATCACCAACAATATGCTTACATTAGGTACTTATATAAATTGTAAAAGTTTTTAATTATTAAATATATTAGTTACTTAAAATTTAAAATTTTGCCGAATTAAGTCATATTTCAAAATAAAACAAATGTATATTTGTCATTATATTTCTTTTTATGTAAAATGACACTTCTTAATCTAGTTGGCTACATTTGTAATCAATCCTCTTTGCTCAACATTTTTAATTGGAGGTTAGTTATAGATACCTACTTTGATAGAGCAGATAGGTGGTAGTATTTTATGTAAAGTTTAATACACATTTGTTTTGTAATTTCGGATAACTTTATGTGTTTTGCCCAAAATATGAGCCCTCTCTCCACCCGACACGTGAAATAAATGTACAGACTTCTCATCTATTACCGTTTTTCATAGATAGACCTATATAGAACGAAACATTTATGAAAACGTTGGAACGTTGGAATACCTTTATTTGTTCTATTATGATCGAAATAGCTTGTGATCTATGTTAATGAAAGAAAATTGTGTTAGTTCCGGCTTTTATAAGTCGAACATGAACCGATTTGGACGATTTTGGGTTCTTCTTTGTGATCGTCTTGGGCAAAAGTTGAATAATAACAATGCTTAAAAAAGAACCCCTTATATAGACTTTCAGGCGGTACAAAGCTCGCCAGGACAGCTAGTTTTGAATAAAAAGTAAGTATCTAAAAAAGTGTGTAGGTAAAACATAAAATGGTTTACATATGCACTGGCGCTGAATTTCTGGCGAATCAGGGCTGCTCGCATTCACTGCCACCAACGTACATGTCCGTTCATTTCCATACACTTGGAAGGGGTGGCAGCGAATGTGATATGTTATATTAAGGTATTACCATTATTTTTTATTTTTGTATTATTTTAAGATTCTAAATGTAAAAATTAATAATTAACATACATCCGATTCCACAACATTTGCCCATTGATTGGTATATTTTTAATACTCTATTTATTGTTCTAATTTCCATATTTAACGATCAATAGGTATACGAATGATTACTACCTATTACATAAACTGTAATATTTAAAAAGTTGTAAAATGATAAACTAAACTACACAGAAAACAAAACAATATCATGATTGTTGTGATAGTTTTATTCATTTTTTAGGAGCTACATCAAAACTCAGCCCAAATAATCCATAAACCTAGCAGATTGAAGGATTGGTGTCATCTTCAAATGTGCAAACAACAGGTCTAATCGTGCTTAAGTTATCGGAACACTCGTTAAAGTAGCCTAAAGTTGACCGTCGCCTCTTGGGCGTATTGCATGCCCTGTCGGTTTTAACTTTCCTCTGTGGTTCCTTAAACATTGCAATATCAGCGTACTCCGCGAGAGGTTTCAAGATCTCCTGGTACCGAGCTATCTTTCTCGCTTCAGCAGCCAGGTTTCGCGCGGACATCGGCGCCACCTTCACTGGCTGCCGTCTGAATCGGCCAGCATTCGGCGTATCGAAGGTCATCGACATACTTGAGATCACTTGATAATGACCACGTTTCTGATTCTTCGCGGAAACTGTTTTCTTCTCAGCATTGCCTTTAGCATCCCCAGAACCCGACTTACCAGCCTTCGCATTTGTTGATGTCGCCTTGGCTTTAGTTTGCTTCGTACCTGCAGCTTGTTTGGGAGGTTCCTTGCTTTTACTTTTAGACGTTACATTTGACTTCGACTTATCTTGTTTCCCTTTTAACTTTGAGTACCATACCCACTTGCCATCCTTGTCGATGTAACCGTCAATGCCTATCTTCAAATAACGTCCGTCTTTATCAGTGAAACCTCCTTCCTCAGACGAGTACATCAGACCATCGGGTCCTATGAAGGTTAAGGGTACCCAACGACCGTCTGGTCCAATGTAGCCGTCTCTGTTAATCTCCTGCCAGACATGATTAGGATCCCAGAAGCCTCCTAAGTCACTACATTCATTTTTGCCATCGGGTCCTTTGAAAAACCGGGGCACGGGATTACCCTGTTTGTCTAGAAGTTTTACCTTGTAATCCAAATACGTGTATTGTGTCTCGTTATCTGCGGTTGTGGGTGGATGTTTAGCCTTGGCCTCATACTTCGACGCTGGGGGAGAAAACTCTATAATCCAGTCATCGCCGTCCGTATCACTGCTAGATATAGATCCCTCCTCTGAACACGAGCAAGAATCTATAGGCGGGCTAATGGCATCCGCTGGTTTTGTATAGCACGGACACTCGGGGTCGTTTGGATTGGGAAGAGGTAGTAAGCCAATGGCTTGGTTGTAAGCTTTAACACATATTTCTTGGCATTTATCTCTAAAAGTAGATTGTAAGAGCCGACATTTTCTTCTAGTTTCCCGTCTCTCTCGTCTTTCGCGTTGTTTTTGAATTTTTCTTTGTTCTTCCTCCGTTTTACCAATGGTGTAAATCAGGGGAGGCTTTTCTTCGTACGGATATTGGAAGAGCAATCGGTCTTTTGAATACTTCTTAAACACTTCCATTTGGACAGTATATTCCCCATCTTTTTTCGTAACAATTAATAAAGGTTTACTTTCTATCTTCTTTTTCTTCGCCTGTAAGGCTCGTTTCTTTTTAGCAATTATGTCGACTCCTTCTCTTACAGCTCTGTATCTTCTTACGAGTGGTTTTGGAGCTGCTCCAGGCTTCCACATTGGACGAGGCTAAAATAATGACAAGCAACCCGATTCATGAACCACTGAGTACATTTAAGTGGTGTATATACGAGTACTATAACCCATTAAGTACCTATCATAGTCGTATTAAATAACCTTAGTATTAACAGTGTTTTATAAAACATCAATTACCTTCAATCCAGGAATGTCTTCAGCCATCCAATTCCAACCCATATTAGCCGGGACTGGAGGGTAAGGGTACTTCGATAGTGGCCTTTCTTCGACCGACTTCTTTTCTACAATATAAGTACGAACACAGAACTTTAAAAATTTTAGTAGCGTCTATGGCAGGTTTGTTTTTCTACTCGCAGACGACGATGTTTGAATTAAGATGTTATAACCTGACCAATCGCACGCGACACTGGAGCATGGGACAATTATGTACCTACTCTACTGCTCAATCGCGCAGTCAAATATGTAAAGCCAGTGCGTAGTCATAAAACCCAGTTGGATAGAAAACTTTAAATACATACATAGGAAAAGTATTGTTATGACATAAAAGCTTTTGTCCTTGTCACCTTACGTCAGGTTTCGAAGCTTGCTGAGTAGCAATCTTCGAAACCTAATAAGCTAATTATATCACGATTATTATAAAATACTAAAGTATCAGCCACTAGTACACATATAATAACCATCTGTCAAATGAAATGGTTTATGCACCCTGAATGTTCCGGAAATATCTCATTATCATACTGATTTCGTCACACCTCATACGCACCTTTTTTCACAAGGACGACTGAGCTTTTCTTTGACTTTTTAGCTGCAACTGACTTGTCACCTTTCCTTGCTTTCTTTTTTTCTTTATCTGCCCCGTCGTCTTCAAATAAGGAATCTTTGGTAGGTACGTTGGTTAATTTCTGTGATCTAGTAGTCTTCATACTAATCTTGTCTAGCGGTGGTTCGTTTTGATCTTCGTCAGGCCATGGGCTCTCTGTTTTTATATATTTCTTATCGTAGAGTTTATGATATACCGGACACGGTAGAGGTTTTATAAAAGCCGGCTGGTCTTCCATATCGGCTCCAAGACATTCGTAGCCACCACAGACTGCGCAGTAAGTTGTATTTTTGGTGAAATTAAAATCACACACACAGTCACAGTAGCATTCGTTATTGTCATCATTCATCTGTTTTTTCTTGCTAAGGCCATCTACTATGAAGTCCTTTACTGTTTCAGCTACGTCACATGTTGTGGAGCAGCATGGATTATGTATGGCGTCGAGTTCTATTTCAATTTTGCTGTCCGCTGGGCTGGGAGGGTATTCTCCCTTCATTGGACAAGGGTGCTCTGGACACACATTTCGTTCTGTGTCAGCAGAAGGGCACACGCCTTTCTTGCACTCAGTTATTTCGGTCTCAGCTTTCATAGTCGGACAGTCTTTTGCACAAAATTTAAATTTGTCTTCGTTAGACGTAGTTCTCGCCGGTGTGGATGTATCGGAACCAGGCTTACTAGTTTCCGGCGTACTCTGGTCGAGTTCTACTGTAAAGTAATACACGTTGTATACGAGCGGCTGCGCTTTCCCCTCAAATGGGCAACCTTGTCCTGCGCAGCTATCCTCGGGGTCATCGTCGGCGTCAGCGCAATCTTTGCTACATATACTTTGACAAGATTTCCTTTCGGCAAGGGCATCCTGCATTTTTTGTATACATGCACATTGTGTTGAGAGTCCCTCCTTAGTTGCACCCTCGGTGAATGCTCCTTCGTGCCTAAGGAATTCTTGAATCTTTTCAGCCAAAGTACAAAGCTTGCTACCACATGGACCAATAATTTCATTTATGTCAATTTCGACTTCGTCTTCTTCGATCAAATTTTCGATATACTTCTTAATGTGTCTTGCTATTTTGCAGTCTGGTTTCCCGCAAGGACCTCGTATGTTCGCTATATCAAATATGGCTCCAGGGCCCTGTCCTGCTGCCCCACCTAAACCGCCCCCCTTGCCGGCCTCAGCACAAACAGGACACGGTCCACTCTGGACTTCTATCTTGTATTTCTGAGCTAAGGCACTGGCTGGCCACTGCGATTGTTTGCAATAACACAGCCTGTCAATGTCCGTGGCTCGAACTTTCGGAGTTAAAGTCGGGCGGGGCGTTAACATTCTCATATTATCATTGCAGGACGCTATGATCTTCCTTACATAATCAATTATGAAATCTATAGTCGGCACTGTGTTTGGTGCTATGTATTTTGAGTCTGGAGGCTTATCGGCGTTGTTCATGCAACAGTAGTCGCCTTCGCTGAACTCTACAAGGTTTGCCCCAGGGGCGTTCTTGTAATCAGCAAACAGAAGTGGTTTCGCTTTATCCTTTATGAAACTGTTTTCGATCTTATTGCAATTCTCTTCAAATACCTCGTCAGTTGTTTTCATTGTGCAAATGTACGATGTTGTTTTAGAATTAATACCAGTGTATAAAATCTTTTTAACTGAAGGGTCCTCGGACAAAGTGCGAAATGCTGTAGTGACTTTGTCTCCTAAATAGGACAATTTGATTTGGAGACCAATTTTAGCCATTAGCTTCGCCGTGTTTTCTTCAAAAACATTAAATTCGTCTTTCAGAGTAACAGATCTTGGTGTTTGGCAATTAAGAATTTGTTCTAAGTAGGTTACAAATATCGGATCCCAAGGAATAATGCTAGTCCCGATATACACCATGTTGTCTTCTTTGTTCCATAATGTGACTTGTAGAGGACATTTTTGCATTAATTTAATCAAGAACTCTGCGCTGCTTGTGAAAAGAACGGATTGTCCTGATTGTATCACTGGTTCCGGCGGAGGAGGTGGAGGTAACGCGCCTTTTTTGGATTTCTTGGGCTTAGGTGGTTTCTTTTTCTTTTTCTTCTTTTTCTTTTTTCCGGGTGGTTGTGGTGGCAAGGGGAGTGGTTCCGGTATCACAATGTGCATTTGCTTTGGGTCTTTAAGTTCGAGAGAAAATATATCAGCGAAATCGCTGCGAATAACTAGCAGTCTACTATCGACCAAGCTTCTCACGTGCTCTACTACTACTTCGAATACAAACATTGCATCTGCGACGGCCATTTTCTATTTTTTTGTAACTTTGAAATTAAATTTACATTATTCGTTAAATAATTTTTAAACAAATTTTGTTTTCAAAATATAACCAAATCTAATGCAACATGACAAAATGTCAATCGGAAAGATGACTAACCATTTTTTAAATTAAGATCTAGTATCAATGCATTTGCAACCAGACTGCAAGATACTGTTGTTATTTATTTGTTGTTGTATTTACTCCGTGAATTTGAATATTGAAATATAACATTAACTCTTTGTTTTTGAGGTGGAATAAAGTAATTTTGAACGAAACGTTATTTGTTAGAACGTCTATAAAATATAAATTGCTACTTTGGAACACTCCCTCGTGTCGTCAGCTGATTCACCTGATGACTGTCAGTTTGACGCAAGTGTGACGTTTCTTGAGTTTTTATTACGAAACAAACATGGTATAAAATGAGTTTTCTATGGAATTCTCCAGCGCAGGCCGCGCGGCGTGCGGGCCTCAGAGTTAGCAGCAAGTAAATATTCAATATGATAACAGAATATCTTGAGTGAATTATTAAAGAACCACAGGTGAGATTCAGCCGAAGTTTTTTTTTATATTTTGCAACATACTTGCCATATTTTACGCCAAACAACTATGAATTCGCGCATTTTTCGTTATTATGTCATACCGTAGCGAAGAGATCAAAGATCGTGCTTTTAAGAAAAATGTGGCGGTTTATCTATTTTCGTGAATGTAACGTACTGAAACTGATTTCATGTTTCAATATTATTCTTTCGACTTTCGTGTTAAGGTAAAAACGACGTTGATTTTTTTACCCGGGGCGTGCAGTATCTTGATTATTTACTTTAAAATTATTAAATAATTTATATTTTTAGATATATGAGATTATTCGATTTTAATTATATATTTTTGGATATACTACTTAGTCCTATGTTTTAACCAATGCTAACTATTATTTGTATCTATAGCTAAGTAGCCTAAAACAGCATGCGTTTGTCGGAAAAGACATATGTCTTTTCTAATTAGGTATTCTAACTGAATTATTTGCTATAATCTTTGCCCTTAACATTTTTTCTGAAACTTCTAAGGATTTTAACTTTGCTACAAGACTTGACTTAACTTTTTATTTAGTTTAATTTCAGCACTAACTGGTAACTTAAAATAATATTATGTCTTTCAGTTTCAGAAGAAATCTTCTCAAAGGCAAATGATGAATTGGCAAATATGACCGTTATAAATGTAAACCTTTGGTTCAAACGTTAAATTAGTACCTTGAAAGCGTGGTTGATACTCGGGCAATATGGACTTTGTGGTGGGTGGAATAGCTGGCGTGGGTGCCGCCATCTTCAGCAACCCATTTGACGTGGTGAAGACCCGCATGCAATTGCAAGGGGAGCTCCGAGCGAGGAGTCAACATGCGGTGCACTACAAAAATATACCACACGCAATGTACACTATTGTGAAACATGATGGAGTGTCGGCTTTGCAGAAGGGGCTTGTGCCGGCATTATGGTTCCAGTTAGTTGTTAATGGTGCAAGGTAAGCTCTTTTAGAGATTCGTAAGATTTTTCTACAGACATTATCATGCAATATCTTGCATGATATGATGATGACTGTCAAATGATTTTAAATTATAAATATATGATTTAAACGCTTTGCATTGCATTCTGTATAACTAATTACAATTTAATTATTTTAAATTCTGACATTCAGAGCAGGTGCATCAAAACGCTTGAAGTCAAGACTGGTTGAATATTGATATCAAATCAAATCAAATATATTTATTTCAAAAATTGTTTACATGTAAGGTTGTACAGTGATCCCCACACTAGGCAGAGCCTGTGACGTGGGGATCTTAGAGAAATACAAAGTACCGACATTATAGTAGTTATGTATTTATTATTTAGTTATTTATTATTTCAGGTTAGGCATATACCAACAGGCAGACAATCAAGGTTTTCTTCGTGATGAGAAAAACAACACAAAGTTCACCAATAGCTTAGTAATGGGGGCTTTCGCTGGTATGATCGGAGCATTCTTCGGCAGTCCATTGCAGTTAGTCAAAACACAGCTGATGTCATATTCTTCGGAGAAGATAGCTGTGGGAACTCAGCATGCTCATACGGGCATGACGTATGCTATGACAAAAATTTATAAAAAGAATGGCTTGGGAGGTTTATGGAGAGGCGCACATGGAATGATGATCAGAAACTCTATAGGATCAGCATCGCAGATTGCGTCTTATGCTGTGTAAGTTGGCTAATTATTTATTTTAACTGCCAATACTTTTTATTAAATCTGAAGTGAACCAAACTCCGATGCAAAAAGTGTAAAGTTCACATTCCGTAAGCGTCAAAGTGATTTGATGTTCTTCGTACAAATCCGCGCTCTACGCGTGTGTTCAGCCATCGTATTGGCCCTCAACTCACGGTATTGGATCGTGTTTGATATAAAGAGATGATTAACACATTAATTGCGTCATTGGGTCGATACGACCTCATACAAGTATGCTTAATTGGGATGTCAATTAATTGCCGCATCAATGGTGTTTTCTTATTCTTATTGTTCTGTGAAAAAATGCAGAACATCCATTTGTTTACAAACCAAAACCATTATACATATATTAGTTAACTTTAACTACTTTTTAAAATTCTTAAACTGTGTTTTTTGATATGTGATACCTTATTATATTTACATCAAGTAATCCACTTCAGCGGCGCTATCGGCATATTTGTAAATTTTGAACGATTGTCTCTGTCATTCTCTTGGCGCCTTAATTGGAGTAAAAGAAAAATATGTTCGAAATTTACGAACTTCGAAAGTAACTGGCCTAATACTCAGTTACTTTGTTTATTCAGTAAATACTCGGAAATCAATACGAACGGACGAACATTCGGCCCATCTATACTCGTCGCGGCGAATCATGATCCCTATGTCACTGACAGTTATTCCCACGACACAAACTTGTAGTGGCGTCACCGTTACATTAGAATCGAATTGGCGCCGTCTAAAAATGCCGTTTTTTCATTTATGAGTAGATATATGCCACTACAATGATTTTCCGTTGGAAAACATAGGGATCAAGATTCGCCGCGAGGAGTAGGTATAATACAGAACAGATGCGGCTGATCAATTTTTTTTAAGCAAATATGGCAGTGCCTTTTCTTCATGAAGAGAAGCCGTCTGCTTACATAGTCAACAACTGCTAACATTAAAATCAAATTTTAAGCTTACCTTTAATTAATTGTTTATAAGTTTTAAGTTATAATTAATGAATCTCATGTACTTCAGGTGTAAGGAATGGATGGATGACAACGACATGTTCCAACAGTCCAAATACTTGTCTGCCTTCGTCGCCAGCAACATAGGCGCCGTGGTGAAGACCATAGCCCTCACGCCTATGGACGTAATTATGACCAGATTGTATAACCAAGGTAAATTCTCTTGTTCATTTTATAATTTGAAATATAAGCACTTAGTTACGAAAAATACTTGTTGTAGAAAAACATTGTTGGTACAAGCTATAAGAGCAGAGCAGACTGTTCTTTCCTTTACACAGAGAACTAATACGAGTTGTGTCAAAATAATTAAGTCTCTTCTAACCCCAAGACACAATTAGGTTGCGTTGATTTACCATAGAATTTTTACGACCACCTTCCAGCTATATATCATAGCATCAAAATATTAAATGAAATAATTTACGATGCTTATTAGTCTTATATTATGTATTATTATAGGTATGGACCAAAACTGACCTACTCATGAATAGGAGTGGCTACAACATAATTATAAATACAGCTAACCTATACTCAACCATATTTTTAAGTAATACGGATTAAATTCTGATGTAAAAGCTTACCTATTCCTACTTCTATAAATCTTGACCACGAAACTGGGATCTTTCTTACTTGCAAACCATTTTCAAGTTTGACATTCAACAATTCAAATAAAGATCGAAGTGAGGGTTGGCGATTTCTCGTCTTATTTGCTGACTTGAGGTTTATCGAAGAAGAATTACCGCAAATTTTCGGTTCTTGGAATTCCTGATAGCTCCCAAGTATTCTCAGGGCTTGAGATTTCTTGAAGAAGAATTCGCGAGAATTTTCGGGACTTGGAATTTCTAATAGCACCCGAGTACTGTCGGGACTTGAGATTTTTTGAACGAGCTCCCAAGAATTCTTGGACTGTCCAGATCTGATTCAATAAATTTACAATCTTTCAAATAAACTATTGGTAAGCTAAAATATTTTATCTGACTGTGATTTGTTGCAGCCGTGGACGTGAACGGCCAAGGTCTCCTATACAACGGCATAGTGGACTGCGCTAAGAAGATCACCAAGACGGAAGGACTCCTCGCCTTCTACAAAGGCATGGGGCCCTCATACCTGAGGCAGGCGCCCCATACCGTCCTGCTACTAGTCTTCTGGGATATGCTGAAGGATTTGCAGAAGAGTTTTGAGAAAGCGTGATGTACTTTTAAGTATCAGGTAAATTTTAAACATGCAGTTTTATAGGAGAAATAACGTGTAATAGGTAAACTTGTGTATACCTTTTGAAGTAGGTTTCAATTCTATTTTTAAGTATTCCAATTTTGGCAGGGGCATTTATTTGGGCGTTTATCACGAATATTTGTTCTTAAAATACCGACGTTATTTATCATATTTAAGTATATGTGTCTATTTATTTTAAATATCGCAATCTAGCACCTATAACATAGGCCTTATTAACCTCAAATGCTGAGTATCCTTAATATATACCGGCGGGTACTAATGTGTCAGCCCATCCGGTATACGGGGGGTTAAACTTACCGAAGGACTAGGTAGATTTATGTAAGATTGTCCCAAAATATTTAAGGTTCGGCTTTTATATTAATGAAGCAACGCGTTATGTTCCATCTTTTTTTAAGTGCCAAAAAAAGATTAGAAATATGATCTATGCGTTAGCGATGCTCAAAAATGTCTAAATCTCAATCTCTCATACTAAATAGTATACTTATGATACACTAGTTGAATAGACAAATGAGGATTGTCTTTCTCTATGTAAGCAGGGGTTATTTTTCCAAGGAAACCATAGAAAAAGCCCGGTTGACATAAATAAATAAGTTCTTTTGAAAAGACTCCTCAAATATCCTACCTGTTATGCCAAATGTTACTCTTAAGTTACTATTTACTTCTAAGTGGACGCCCCTGTTGAGCGTGCAGCGCACTTTTTAAATATATGCAAATGTCCCATACATTTGCATAGATAGTGGCCACAGTGCACGCTGTTCATATCCCGCTACGCTTCGGGCGTCCATTCAGGTCTTAAACTAAATCAGCCCAGTCAATGAAACAGTAGAGTATTACGTAAACTAAAGTATTATCTAATACATATTGCAATATTTATAATAAGCAAGTTACTTACATGGATTAAAAAAATATCTACTTTTTTCGCTCTGCTCGCTGAGACAAAAGAATACCTATTTATATTACCTTATCTATACTAATTTGAAACACAAAACTATCGTGAGATTCAAACATATTCATTGTATGGAAGCGGGTAACTCACGTTTTATAAGTCGAATATTGCTCGACATGTTTCACTCCGTAGCGAGGACTATCTAAAGTATCTAAACTATAACGGATGAATTGCAAAAATATTGTACATATAGTTAAGGACTTAGAGCCCGGGCACACTGGCGACGGCCACTCGACGTTTTCCAAGCGATTTCATGTGAACGCGGCATCTCCATACCGTGAAAGTTATATAGGAACGCCGAGAAAACGCGGGACAGAAACGCTAGTGTGCCCACACTCTTATAATTAGTTTAAGTAAAGAATTTCATTTGTGTTACGACAATTAACTATGTAAATTGTATTATTTGTATTTATTGTACTTAATCCATACATGTTTACAGCACACCAACACACTTCAATAAGCAACTGCTTAAATTATCGTAACATAAATTAAATGATCATCTTAAAAATAATAAATTGCAGGTCCTTAATTTACCTTAACTAAGTATACTGCTTTAGCAATTCAAGGTCAATTTTAAAGTATTCCTTCATTGATATATCTAATTATGTATATATTTATTTTCATTGACAAACACTCAAGATCAATAGAAACGGGTCACTTAATATGGTAATGTTGAATGACCTCTTGTTATTGCTCTTGAGTGTACTTATTAACGTAGGTCGTAGTTACGTTACCAAAGACAAATACAAAATCGTAACACTATTATGGAAGCTTGCAATAAATATACTAATAAGATCCATTGATATTAAGGAATAAGTGACAATGATGGGGCATAAAACTACCCTATGCTCTAGTAATAGGGTTTATAATAAGTATATGTTATCTATTTCAACTTTTAGGGTTTATAATAGTTTAATAGGTTTTTTTTAGTAGTTAAGTACGCATTAATTATGTAAGGCTTTAAGCCCAGTGATCATTTGCCTTTTGTACTTAAGAAATTAATAAAAGGCGTGTTTTTGTATCCCAAATATTAAAGTGACAGTTAATTCCGATCTTTTCATAGTCAAAAGACCGAATGACTTTTTAAGGATAAGTTGAAATATCTTTCGTATCCCGTTGCATTACAGCCGACCTTTCATCTCGCACCTCTTTAAAAGACTTTCAATCTTCAAGTCAGTGACAAATACAACTTTTACGTAAAAATTATAAAATATACAACAAGTTACAAATAAGGCAATTAATATTTGGAATATAAAAAACAATGTTATAAAAACTCAATAATGAAATAGAAATAGCTGTTAAGTATAATTTAACATGTTTATTGCGGCATCGGGTCGTTTCGACCCCGTACAAGTAAGCTCAATTGCGATGTTAACTAATTGCCGAAGTGAAGGTGTTAAGCTATTAAGTTCTAGTCAATAATGGCTTTTTACTCGTTTCCGAGATTAATAGATTAATTAAACAAATTGAATAACACATGACGTAACTAGGTATAGGTGAAAAACTTAACTGAAGGACCATGTCTATGTAGTTGTGCAGAAAATTAATATGGAAGTTACGTCAGATACGTCAAAATTTGAATATAGAACGCCGACATGCGTGTACAGTCACGTTACTATTACATAGGCCAGGTGCTTTAGCTAAGTTTTGCACTTAATTAAAATACTTCGGCACAGTTTAATGGATCACATTTGAGTGTGAGGTATTTGTGGTTTACCCACACACCGGAGGACCTAGGAACAGTCATTAGCGAAAGTTGCTGAACAGGCGAGATGTTCAAAATGAACTTGGCATCACTATTAAACTAAGACCAAACCAAATTAGTTTTTATTAAATATAGGTATTTAATTTGCGTTGTTTTTTTTTAAGTAGCAATTCTACTATATAAATTGAAAATGTGGGTGTCGTGATTTTTCCTTAAGTGTATGTTCTACACTTAAGGAAAAATCAATTATCTACCTTTAACACTTTATTAATAAAAGAAGCAACTTCAGCTGCTGACTGTACTTTCCTCTTTCGTTTGTTACTCAGTACGAGTAAATACTCCTCTATGCCCCAATGGCATATAAGTTTGCACTTAATTTTGAACTTTATTTATGACATATCAAAATCATATTTGAGTTGGCAGCGAAGTCGAACTCGACTCGCGACGTCGACTTGGTCGAAGTTTAGTGATTATTAGTAGTTGTAGTCTGTGGCCAAGTTACCTAAAAATTGTAAAGGCAATTTAACTATTAATATGAATCTTGAAAAGTAATAATACGACATGACCTACCTACACCATTAAATTCAGAGCATGTCAAACAATGCCAGTATTACGAAATCCCAAAGTATGAATATATTATTATACAGCATTTAATTTTATCCTAGATAATGTAGGCGTATGTCCGCGGCCGTTTGTAAAATACGCCCGATCATAATGTTCCTGTGTAATATTTTGAAGGCATTCACATTAAACTAATAGATAGGTTTGAGGTCTGAAGTAGGAACTCCGCACAGCGGGTCTCCGTCGACTCTGGCAATGAAGGAATGTTTTTCACGTTTCACGATACGAGTGTGCCTACGCATTTCATGTTATAGCGTATATTACGATCGTCCGCCGACAATTACATATCTTTAGCTCTTATTTAATGTTTCTGGCGGCCATCTTGGCGTATTTGGGAGTTTGCAGAAAAAAGTGCCCTCAATTAACGTGGCGTGAAAAATGTTACATTATGTCAGTTTTGTGACGATAATTAAGGATGACCTCTGTATGGTATTTTGTTTTTCGCTTTAATTGCTTCAAGTCTATGGAACGAACACCAAATCCTAAGTATTTATAGAAATCTTAGTCACAAAACTGACTTAGTTAACTTTTCTACAAGTCACGCTAATTAGGGTTTTTTTTCTGGAAACTCCCATTTATTTATTTGTCTTTATTTCATTCGGCCGCCATCATGTATTTTCAAATCGCAAATAACTTTTGTCCGTTGGTAATAAATTTAACTATTGTTGCATTTTTAAACATTTCAATCAAATGGAGACATTGGCGAATAAAAAAAAAAAATTAGACAATAAGTTTAAACAAAATTAATGTTTTATTTACTTAACACGTTGGTGGAGAGTAAATGACGTCATTAGTCATAGGCCATGAGAAACAAATACATAGGCGACGCCTGTAGGCGTACTGTCCGTCAAAGTGTTAAATTGATAAGATTGTATTGGCTTCCCCAAATTGTGATCAAAGATTAAGTAGGTACGTAATTTTAATTGTAGGTACACACAGCAACACTCTTAAATGTACATCGGTGGACTTTATGCCTTATATAATAAGGTCTACCAATGTATAGCTAGGAGTGTTGTTGACTGTACAAGACGAAATATTAGTTTAGCTTAGCTTGGGATGTAGCCATCAACTGCTATTTCGTCTTGTACGTCCTAATATTTCGGCGCCATTTGATGCTATTCAAAGCCGCTACTTTTTTAAAGGTTTTAGAATGAGTTTATTAATCTCAAAATATTTCTAACAATAATCATGTTGAATATTTTATTATGGGAATATCTCAAACTCATTTTTTATTTATTTGGGAAGTAGCTAGCGAATTGCTAATTGACTTGATACCAAAACTTTTAACTGCCCTTTACGCCAACTATACTGACCATTTGTAATCCTTATAGCATTGGCATAAGGTCTACCTATAATTAGTAGAGATTTGCTGCTCATAATGTTCGTATGAGTCTTTAAAGATTAAGTTATAATGCCATATATATCTATTTAAAAAGGTACCAAATTGATTTGTATTTAGTTTAGAATCTAAGTTAACTGTGCAATGTAACAATATTAACCATTTTGTATTTAAACTTTCGTGAGACATTGTTCAATTATATAAATTAAACACGGCTCTACTCACGTTTATTTTTCGAAGAACATAAGCCTCCATTTTCATTTGAGTGCGTGACGGGCCGGCGACGCGAGCGGCGAACCGAACGAACACTCAGCACTCTTAGTGCTTCAAAATGCAGGCCTATGTTCTCCGAAACATGTCGCGCGAGTGACTAAATAAACGTGAGTAGAGCCGTGTTTTTCATATAAATAATATTAACGATTTTATTTAATATTGTATTAATTCACATTTTACAAATCGAAAATTGCTCCACATGTTTCCTTTCGTAACGAGGAGCATAATCATGAAACTTTCGTACTAGTTGAGCGACGAAAACTGCACCCAATACAACAAATATTTATATTCTATTTTGTTATCATGAAACGTTTTAATAATGATCTAATGTAAGAAGATAATCTTCTAGATATATTGTTTTGCTGATTATCCCTTTATAAGGCCTCATTGACTGCGACATGGTGTCGCAGAATTCGTTGCAGCTATCGGAAGCCAATTTTAAGAGAATGGTAAATTTTTAACAAGTACAAGCGACATTGTGCCATAGGTAATATTAAGACAGCATGGTTGAATTTCCAAGTGAGGATATGTGGTCGATATATCGCCTCTGCCTTATAAAGGGTTAAGTTATTTAAATGTCGTAATCTCATTTGAGTTATTAATGTTAAATGGCATATTTCTAATTAGCTACCTATTATTGTTAGTGCCTTTTAGTATACGTATGTATTTTACTATTGTTGAATGTATTTAATAAATTATTGCTGAAAATTTTGTTTTACTTTTACTGTCAAAATTTGTTTTTATGTCACTTGTAAGCTGCGTAAAGTCGCTCCTTATTCTGTACTAGTTTTGCCCGTGACTTCAACCTTTGTTGTTACCATGTCTATCCCCGGGCTGAAACTTATCCAAAAGATAACAAGCAAACAGTAACATTCGCATTTATAATATTATAGTATGGAATTGAAATTCAATATAGCAATTAAGACCCTTATTAACAAAGCAATAGAGTCCTACACCTGTCATACAACCAACGGAGGTTTTAAAGTGTAGGAATTGTAAGGTTTTAGTTCCGGTTTAGAGCACGAAATCACAGATTCTCCAATGATCAAGAAAGCTACCGTCAGTGCCGTAACTAGGGCGGTGCCAGAAGTGCCCAGGCAGAGGGCGCAGACCCTGAAGGGCGCAGTTTTGAAAGCTCGCACCGGGCGCATAAAAGGCTAGTTACGGCACTGGCTACCGTATCTTATATAGTGTACGTAATTCAATAATCGGAACTTGGAAGTGCCTACTTAACTTTTCCACGCATGTCAAACTCAAAAGAAATGTCAAAACTTAACTTAAACTTTGTGCATGTGCAAGTAGATCTATTTTGCTCTGTGGTCCGTGACATATATAACAGTCTTTAGCGTTGGACCTGCGGTGCCGGTATAGTCTTTGGCGTGGAAAAATTTGGCGTTGTTAAATTAAGGTATAAAGATATTAATTCTCAATTTTGTGATCTTGAGTAGATGAAACAAGATATGCACTGAAAAATACTCGCATGCGCTGGTCATATATCCTCTGACGATTAAATAGCTACCTTAAAATCTCCCTAGATGGCGCTTGCACGTGATGCCACAGACATGCTGATGGGCGGCACGTCCGCCATGTTTGCCACCCTCTTCACCAACCCCATCGAAGTAGTGAAGACGCGGCTTCAGCTCCAAGGCGAACTAAAAGCGAAAGGTCATAAGATCCACTACAAGAGTGTGCCGCACGGACTCTTTGTTATTGCGAAAAACGAGGGATTCGGAGCCCTCCAGAGAGGGTTGGGAGCTATGGTTGGGTTCCAGTTTTTCCTTAATACTTTCAGGTAAGTGACAGAGGTGACATCTTGTACTGTCGAGTGCAAATTATCAATTTTTATGCGACATAAGAGCTATCCGATAGATATTTATGTAGTTTCCTGTAGATAATAGGTATATTGAATGCAACACAATTGACTGTTCGGAAGGGTTTTGATGGTTGGTCAAAATCAAAACCCTTAATTTTGTGTAACTACTGCAAGGGATAAATTTTTGTACTTACCTATTAATGGTGGCGATATTTAGGTACCATTTAGATATAATTTTAGAACCCCTTAATTACTAATGCCCTACTTGTAACAATGGAAATTAACCTCATACCATCTACTTGTTTTCAATGAAGGGGAACGACGACACCCTATTGATTTTTACCTTCACCCTGATTGAATGAAAATATGATAAGGTCAATGTGGGTAAGACCGGATTACTTTATTTTTTAAGTCCGTCATATGACACTAAATACCAATCAGATAATGTAGGAAATTGGTTGGTAAGCGGGCTTTGCTGATAGACGGTTTTATCCACATTGACCGTAATTAAAACTATTCCAGGTTAGGAGTGTTCCGTATATCTGAACGCCGCGGCCTAACTACGGACGCCGCTGGTCGGACGTCCATATTCAAGGGTGCTGCTGCGGCTGGTGTAGGCGGGGCTCTTGGCTCTATCGCTGGGACGCCGTTCTTCTTAGTGAAGACCCGGTTGCAGGCACAGGTATGATGTCACATGAGTGAACATTTGGACCCGGGTATGTCCTTAAGGGCACAACGAAGTACCATCCCGCTCGAGTCTGGAGAAGCCCAACTGGGGAAGTACCTCCTCCTTACAGAAGACCACAGCCATAATAGCACGGCTACCTTTCAGGTATGTAGTTTTGTGTTCCTGATGGCGAGTAAGGTTCCCAGAGCTGCAACCCCCCTTAAAGCCCGGCAACGCGCTTGTGACTTCCCTAGTGTTGCAGGGGCGACGGTAATTGCTTACAATCAGGCAATCCGTTTGCTCGTTTGCCACTTTTGTCATTAAAAAAACTGCCCACGAAAAAAAACTGCCTGCTGGTCAGATGTTGATATTAAAGGGTGCTTCAGCGGATGGGTTAGGCGGGGTTCTTGGTTCCAACGATAGAGTTTTTTTGGTGAAGATCTGACTGCAGGCTTATTATGTTCTGATGGCCGAACACCCCGATGGTAGGATGTCCATGCAGAAAGTTTCGGCCGTTACGGAGTTACACTGTTCTTGTCATTCTCCTGGCCTCGGGCACTGGTTTGACGTGGCAGAAAAGGAAGGAATTAGAATTGAAGAAAATGTAATTACAACGAATATTTTTCATTCCAGGCCGCCCAGGCGATCTCTGTGGGCCATCAGCACAAACATACCGGCACATTTGAAGCCCTGGCCGATATTTACTCCAAGGAAGGTTTTAAAGGTAAGTCTCTTTCACGCTTCAATGTACATCGACCTCATTGGGAACCAGAGAGTTCACCCCAAATATCAACAAAAGATCGACTATCTGTTCCATAACTCTAATGACGCATGAATGATAGAGATAGATGTTTGTTTTTTGTTTGTATTTAAACTTTCGTGAGACATAGTGTAATAATTAACGATACACACGGTTCTACTCGCGTTTATTTAGCCACTCGCGCCTCCATTTTCAAGCACTAAGAGTGCTGAGTGTCCGTTCGGTTCTCCGATCCCGTCGCCGGCCCGTCGCGCTGTGCGATCGGCGTGCATATTAATCGTTAATTACAGATAGATGTATGTTGGAAAACACCCCATTCAAAACTTATTCTCCAGGATTGTTCCGCGGAGTGCAACCTCAAATTCCCCGCGGCGCAGTCGGCAGTGCGTCCCAAATGGTGTCCTTCTCCTACGCCAAGGAGTGGCTGAAGACCAACGGATGGATGGTAGACTCCCCCATCCTGCTGTCGTTTGCTGGTGCCAACCTGGGCGGGCTGGTCATGACAGCATGTCTGAATCCGTTCGATGTCGTCGCCACCCGTCTTTCGAATCAACGTAAGTGGTTTAGTCTAACACTAGCTGTCAGGCGGACTTTGTACCGCCTGAAAGTCTATAAATGGGCTTTTTTTTCTTTTTTAAGCATACTATTAAACTTTTGGCGAAGACGATCACAACGAACCCAAAATCGTCCAAATCGGCTCAGTCGTTCTCGAGTTATAAAAGCCGGAACTAACACAACTTTCTTTTATTAACATAGAAGATAGATACCGAATTTTAAATTAAACCTAATCACGGAATGTCACTGCCGACAATGGATACATAGCAAACAAATTACTCTCAGAGTCTTACGCTAAAATGTTGTTTAAAAGGACATTTACAGAAGGCGAATCGGTGGGGACTATTTCCAAGCTTTTATTTATTTTCACTTGTCATGTTTTCTGCAATGAAATCTTGCAGATTAAATATGCCCCTCTTTCCGATTTCCTTTGGAGCAGAAAATTTGCATACATGTGGAAGTCCAGTGACAATGCAATGTCATGTTATTATTAAGCTGATCTGATGATGGGAATAGGAGATGGCCACAGGATCTCCGTGATAAAACAACGCAACCTAATTGTGTTTGGATTTTTTAGGATTGTCCCGATAAATACTAGTTGCATGTGGAAAGAAGTCTTCGATAATATCCTGTATTTTTTGTTCCAGCGGTGGACGCAAACAATCGTGGGAAATTATACTCTGGCATGGTAGACTGTTTTTGCAAGATGGTTCGATCTGAAGGTTTAGGGTCGCTATACAAGGGCATCGGAGCTAACTACATGAGACTCGGCCCACACACTGTTCTGTTGTTAGTCTGTTGGGATCAGCTTAAGATATTGGAAGAGTTTTTGAGGAGATAGACAAGTGTATCTCAATACTACAAAGGTCTCTGGGGAAAAAGAGGTCCTTTGATCAGTAGATTCATAAAACTACAGGGTCTTAAATCACATGATGCTTCTAGTTTTTAAGATTTTTTTGCTACTTTCTTAATAAATGTAATCAGATATTTTTTTTGTAAAAACAAATTAATTTGTTAATCTGGAGTTCTATGGAAGTCTAGAACTGTGACATCAATGTTATGGTTATGAATGTTACTTAGAGTTTTTGCTGATTTAAAAATAAATGAAAGCGCGATATTTAAATTGGCTTGTCCGTGTATTTTCATAAATATCTCTATATAATTACTATGGAACATTTTAATTAGTATATAAGAAAGTAGTGAATTGTAATTATAATTTACTAAAGCCATAAATCATTCCAAAATATACAGGATTAAGTGATATTTGATAAGTAGGAATTATTTTTTTGAGATTTTATTTTGTTAATGTTTATTTTCATAAATGTATTTGTTTCGTAAATAAAAGGTGATACTTCGATTAAATTTTCATTTAACAAGAAATAATGATTCTTTTGTTTTCACATATGAAAAATACAACGGTAATTAACACGTTCACAGTCCCCATACAAAATGATTCGATTTTCTCGTACGCCCAAGCAAACTACCTACTTTCATAGTGACCCATCGGGTATAGTGATCCATGTGCGGGGCACGGACGTGGGAAGACAGTTCGTCGTGACCCATACATGGGGCACTGGACTGTGAACGTGTTAAAAAACAACAAAACCCCAAAACAACCTAAAATCCATCAAGCCGTTCATGCTATAGGGTGTGGCAATTAATTATACATACAGACATAGTTTCAGTTGCCATCTGAAAAAATCATCATCATATCAGCCGTAAGCCGTCCACTGCTGGACATAGGCCTCCTCCAAATATGACTAGTATCATCATGGGTGGAGCTGCCATAGGCGCCACGCTTGGCAGAGGGGTTAGCGACCGTGGTAGCCGGTAATTCGGTTTCGACAGACGCTGCTGCCCATCCGGTTAATATTTGAACGACTGTTAAGGCGATAAAGTGCATATTCAGATATTTGTGGCCACCTCCACAGCTCCGATATATACGATATCGACTGTACAGTGTACACTCTCGAAAAACAAAACCTCTCCTTTTGACGCAGTCGCGTAAACTATTATATCTAGTTTTCAACTAAAATGACAGATTTGGCCTAGTGGGTAGTGACCCATGAGTGGGTAGTGGCCTATGAAGCCGATGACCCTTAGTTCAAATCCCAGTAAGGGCATTTACTTGTGTGATGAGCTAGATATTTTCTATAAGCATTTGTATATTATATATATATCGTTGACTGAGTACCCACATCACAAGCCTCCTTGAGCTTACCGTGGGGCTCAGTCAATTTGTGTGAGAATGTCCTGTAATATTTATTATGATATGAATTTGATAAATTGAGCTAGATCAAGATTATTCAAGGTCAAGATGAATTGAGTGCATGTTGAAATAGTACATTACGGACCCAGGGCGGTACGACAAAGAATGAGTCCGATGGCGGGTATTTGTGAGGCCTTCTGTATTACCGCCCCTGGTACATGGTTTTACGTCTTCATCTGGGTGTAAAGTGAGATTTTCCATCGCGCCCTCTGGCGGTATATCTCTCTTACCGCCCAGTGTGACGTAAAATAATATGTATAATTATGGTTTTAACAACCTCGCATTTTTCCTATGAAACGCAGAAGAAACCAGATTAATTTGAAGATAAGCGTTTACAGATGGGACCGTCTGGTGGCTCTCAAAAGGTTTATTTACATTCCGTAAACATATTGAAATACTAGAATTCATTTTAAACTGTAGGTGCCGCCGACTTTGGCGCTCAGAGGACTGTCCTTGCCAACGGAGCTAAGGAAGTTACCAACAGTTAAAAAAAAATAATAATTCCAAAATAACTATTAAATCCCATATAACATTATAATAAGAAACATAAAACTAAACCTAAAATAAGAATTAAAAGCTAAAAATGAAGAAAATAAAATTAAGAACTACCTATAAATAAAAAAATTGCCCCAAATCGCCGTCTGCTGGCAGCGTGCCCAGAAGGCTGGCAGCATTGCCCCGTTGGATCGCAATGCTGGAGCGGTACCGCGAACATAGAAGTTCGTATATTTCGAGCATCTGTCTCTTTTACTCCAATCAAAGCGTAACGAGAGTGACAGAGACAATCATCCGAAATTTACGAACAACGTATTTTGCGGTAGCGCCTCTGATCCGCTGAGCGAGATATGACCCAGCCCTCTGGTCACGCGTCAAGTCGACTAACTTACGGTTACATTCTTTAAAAACCCTGTGGGCGCTTTCCCCTCATGAAAAAAAAATTGTTTTAGTTTATCAAGTATTTATTTGCACAAAATTGTTGTCATCGTCACTATAATACTTGTCATGTTCTACATTAGCAGTTTGCAAAAAGAATTCATTATATTATTGTAAATTATACAGCTATAAGCTATTTTATATATTAAATTTCCATCTTTTTTAACCGTTTGGCTTCTATCATTTATATAAACTTACAAGTATGTAAGGTACAGGTCGATTCACGAGAGTTGGCACGAATGGAATGAATGACTGAATGAAAATGTCTGTGTGTGTCACATTAACCAATAAAATAGTGGCTCGATTGTATACCGATACAAGTGTCACTCATACAATGAAAGTTTCGTTCAATCCATTCGTGCCAACTCTCGTGAATCGACCTGTAGTAACCTACATTCCTATCAATAGAAAACTTGGATTAACAATATCCTAAGCCACGTTCAAAATTCAGACTAATTCTGTCTTCGGGACAGTCACGTCTAAATATACAGATACATTTAAAGTGTCAAAAATATGTATCCACAACTCTTACTATGGCGTAGTCATGGATACAGGCTTGTCGCAATATTCTATCCATATTTTCAGGCGTTACCGTATTTTAAGTTGAATTGTTTGACAGCGAATCTTAGAGATAGGACAGAACTGAGGCCTGCGATAGACAGCGCTAGTGCCCTGGCCTGAATTACGGTAACGAGCTTTGTATGGATATTGTTGATCTAAGTGTTTCATAATTCATAATGTCTTATAATGCCTTTAGAAATCGTCATAAATGAGCGATTCTCGAAAATATTGCCACTTAACAAATGATGTGTTAGCTTAGTGTTAAAAAATGTTTGTTTCTACTCAGAATCGAGCTTTTTCAATTTCAATTGACAAAAAAACTGTCCCATTAGATTACATGTTTTTGAATTTTCTCCCAAGTTACCGCCATAAAAAATGTATGGAAGATAGTAACAGAATAGGAGAAAAAAAACTTTGGGTCAATGACATTTGCTATTGTATTAGAAAGAGCTCGTGATACTGAGTAGGAAAAACATACAATTAACGTAAAACAAGATAACTTTGAAAGTTGACATTTTTTAGAGAAATCCTCAAATACAAACGCAAACTACCGTCTATTATCGTAATATTATTTATTTCGGTAAAATCGCTGTTTACAGCTAAGCGACGGATTATATGAACGGCGAAGAATGGTTGGTGTTTCAATACTTTACTATATTCTAGTTATATTTAAGTATAGAAGTACAAGCGTACAGTTTGGAAGAGGAAGAATGCTATATTATATAAGGCGACATTCTTGATACATATACATTATTTAAATAAACAAATAGACGCATAACCAAGTTTGGCCATTTCGCCAACGCTAACCTCTGAACAATTATATAAACTAAACTTAGCAATACATTTATGTCTTATTGTGATGTATAGTAAATAAAAATAAGTTTGAGCGAGAAAAATGAACACAAAAAAGAGGAATCAATTGACATGAAACAAAAAGGACCCAATCCACAATATTTTGTAAATAGAATTTTAACTATCAGTTAAAACCTCATCCGTCATTTATTCAAATTTTCCATTGGATTTGAGGATGGATCCTCTTCGCTAATAAAGGAACATACAAGACATGTAATGACATTATCTATTTATGCAAAACCACGTTCCCCGCATGCTGGTAAACACATTAGCGACATCTATCATATTCAACAGCAGTACGAAGCGATTCGCTTCTACCTTCCTAATGCGGACTGCTAAGGAATGGAATTCGCTCCCATCGTCTGTATTCCCGGTAAGATATAATTTGGGTCTTTTCAAGGCAAGAGTGAATAGGCTGTTACTGAACCAGCGTGCAACACCCTCGACCTCGTCGTCACTTTCCATCAGGTGCGACTGAGGTCAAACGCTGGTCAGCTTTTTATAAAAAATAAAATAAAAAAAGTACGTCTCAGTGCTATACTAGTTCTATGGAGATATCATGCTGTCAAAATAAATCAACATGTATCCATAGATGACGCTGCGCTACATGGTACCGCACTGAAAGAAATGTCTGAGAAACGCGATTTTTTTATACAACGACGGTTGCAAACAAGCATACGGCCCGCCTGATGGTAAGCAGTGACCGTAGCCTATAGACGCCTGCAACTCCAGAGGGTTCACATGCGCGTTGCCTACCCTAAAATTTGTTTATACATTGTCATTTCATGTCTTGTGTAAGGATGTCCTGTAGTATATATATATGTCTTTTATGTTCCTTCAGTTCCTTATCGCTAATAGTATTGTCTATTCTTATCATAAACTACTAATAAAGATCAAATACCAACTTAAAACCTTAAATTCCCGTTATTCTAGTCACTAAATACAACCCGAACCTTTATATAGGAGTAAATTGAAATAATCGCTATATTTTCTGTTTTTTAGTAATGAATAAATTAACTTTCGACACAATTCGACACTGTTGTATTGTTTTGTACTGAAATATTTTGTCGGAAAGTAAAAAGGACTAGACACGACGTGTGATGAACAAAACTTATAAAAATAACAATATTCGAGAATATCTCCAGTTTACTGTGATGACGCAAAGTAAATGTGTCCTTGGCGTTGAATGGGTTAGCGCTGAATGGGTTAAAAACGTTTTTAACCTTTTCGACGCTATATATCGGCACCGCATGTCCAACGCCAAGAACTAATATATACGTGACAGATCAATCAGCAAATGGCGTCTGAGAGGTAGCTTGACATAGCATTGAAGAGCTTAAGGAATACTTTCGATATTTAAATCGAAAGAAAAATAGAAAAATTTGACTCGAAGCGGAACTCGAACCCACAATCACAGAATCACTACCCCGGTGCACTACCAATTGTGCTATTCGAGTATCGCTTTAGACTTGTCAAATATTCGGACGTTTCTGCATAATAAAAATAATTAAGGAATACTTAATTAAATAAATTAAATTATAGTTGAAAATGGACCCGGGTATGTCCTAAAACTACGACCAAGATCACCGGGGGATGGGCAGCAGCATCCCTAGAGTGCGGTGGAAGCACTGCGATCGCCAACCCGCATGCCAAGCGTGGCGATTATGGCATATACCCCCCTCATGACTAACACCCAAAAGCCATGGCCCCGAGTCCCCGGCGGCCCCCGGTACCCTGGTTATGCCGGTAGCGGCCAGAGTACAAAAGGGGTCAGGGGTGCTAAGAATCCCCGGGCGGGATCCTGCTACCGACGACTCTTGGCCCTGGCAACATACAACACGCGTACACTGCGGACCGAGGAAAAGATAGTGGAACTGGAGGAAGGGTTGAGCAGGTTGCATTGGCATATAGTAGAGTTATCTGAAGTTCGAAGAGAGGGGGAGGACACGATAACCCTGAAGTCCGGCAACTTGCTCTACTTCCGGGAGGGCGACCACCAGTCCCAAGGTGGTGTCGGGTTCATCGTCCACAAGTCCCTCGCAAACAACGTGGTGAAGTTCGAGAGTGTGTCGTCCAGGGTGGCGTACCTGATACTCAGAGTATCCAAGAGATACTCGTTGAAGGTCATCCAGGTATACGCGCCGACTTCGACACATTCCGACGACGAGGTGGAGGCTATGTATGAGGACATTTCAAAGGCCATGCATAGCTCCAAAACCTACTTCACCGTTGTTATGGGGGATTTCAACGCGAAACTTGGCAAGAGAGACGGTGCTGAGCTGAGAGTGGGGCAATTTGGATACGGACGTCGGAACCATCGGGGCCAACTACTGGCTGGTTTCTTGGAGAAAGAGGGACTCTATATGATGAACTCTTTCTTCAAGAAACGTGAGCACAGAAAATGCACCTGGATGAGTCCCGATGGTGCAACAAAAAACGAGATAGACTTCATCATGTCGACGAAGAAACATATATTCAATGATGTCTCTGTGATCAATACGGTTAAAACCGGTAGTGATCACCGTCTGGTTAGGGGCACATTGAATATAAGTGTTAAGCTAGAACGTTCGCGACTGATGAAGTCTACACTCCGGCCAGCACCAATCCAAATCCAAAACCCCGAGAGCTTTCAGTTAGAGCTCCGGAACCGTTTCGATTGTCTAGGAAGCGAGGTGGACGAACTCAACGACGGGTTTGTAGAAGCTGTCCACAGCTCCGGGTCTAAGTTCTTTAAGGCCCAACGGAGCAGTAGAACTAAGAGGCTCTCTAGCTCTACTCGGAAACTCATTAAGGAAAGGAGCGGGATGATCCTGCAATCTTCAGTTGATGCGACATTATACCGGCAGCTCAATAGACAGATCTCTAAGTCCCTTACCCGTGATATGCGCCAATTTAATACTGATCGTATTAAAGAGGCCATTGAGCAGAACAAGGGCTCGAAGGTTTTTGCGAAGGACCTGTCTATTGGGCAAAGCCAGCTCGCCAGGTTGAAAACTGATGATGGTAGGATCGTTTCATCCAGACCGGAGCTTCTGAGTGAAATAGAGCGCTTTTACGGACAGCTTTACATATCAACTAGCAGACCCGTAGTTGATCTGGCGGAAGACCCAAGAGCCAGACTAACCCGGCACTATACTGAAGATATCCCGGACATCTGCTTGTACGAGATTAGAATGGCTCTTAAACAGCTAAAGAACAACAAGGCGCCAGGTGAGGACGGAATAACAGCCGAACTTCTGAAGGCGGGTGGTACACCGGTCCTAATGGCCCTTCAGAAGCTGTTCAATTCTGTCCTACTGGAAGGGAGAACGCCAAAGGCATGGAACAGAAGTGTGGTGGTGTTGTTTTTCAAAAAAGGCGACAACGCTTTATTGAAGAACTATCGACCCATCTCACTTTTGAGCCATGTCTACAAGCTGTTTTCAAGAGTCATTACGAATCGTCTCGCACGCAAGTTAGATGACTTCCAGCCTCCCGAACAAGCCGGTTTCCGAAGAGGCTTTAGTACCGTAGACCACATACATACGCTACGTCAAGTTATACAGAAGACTGAGGAGTATAACTTCCCCTCTGCTTGGCGTTTGTGGACTACGAGAAAGCCTTTGATTCGATCGAAACTTGGGCTGTGCTACAATCCCTCCAACGGTGCCAAGTGGACTACCGCTATATCGAAGTGCTGAAGTGTCTGTACGAGAACGCCACCATGTCAGTCCGAGTTCAGAACCAGAGCTCGAAACCTATTCCACTGCAGCGTGGGGTCAGACAAGGAGACGTTATCTCTCCAAAGCTGTTTACTGCTGCACTGGAGGACGTTTTCAAGACTTTGGACTGGAGGAGGAAAGGCATCAACATTAACGGCGAGTACATCACTCACCTTCGATTTGCCGACGACATTGTAGTCTTGGCTGAGGCCATGGAGGATTTGAGCACAATGCTAGATGACCTCAGTAATGCCTCTGAGCGAGTTGGTCTAAGGATGAACATGGACAAGACAAAAATCATGTCGAATGCCCATGTCGTACCAACTCCCATTGTAATCAGAGACGTTACACTCGAAGTTGTAGATGAGTATATATACCTAGGACAAACTATCCAGCTAGGAAGATCCAACTTCGAGAAAGAGGTCAATCGTCGAATCCGACTCGGCTGGGCAGCGTTCGGGAAGCTACAACACATCTTTTCTTCCAATATCCCGCAGTGTCTCAAAACAAAGGTCTTCGACCAGTGTGTGTTGCCAGTGATGACTTATGGTGCTGAAACGTGGTCGCTTACTATGGGCCTCATAAGAAGGCTCAAAGTCACCCAAAGAGCAATGGAGAGGGCTATGTTGGGAGTGTCTCTGCGTGATCGCATCAGGAATGATTTTATCCGCAGTAGAACCAAAGTCACCGATATAGCCCTCCGAATCGCCAAACTTAAGTGGCAGTGGGCAGGGCACATTGCACGCAGAACCGATGGCCGGTGGGGCGGAAAGGTTCTGGAGTGGCGACCACGAACTGGAAGACGCAGCGTAGGTAGGCCTCCCACAAGATGGACCGACGACCTAGTTAGAGTCGCGGGATACCGCTGGATGTGGAAGGCGCAGGATCGGTCTTCTTGGGTGGTTCTGGGGGAGGCCTATGTCCAGCAGTGGACGTCTTTCGGCTGACATGATGATGATGATGATAGTTGAAAAACTTAGAAACACCCGCCCTATGTAGTGGTGACGTGTGTACACGCATGTCGGCGTCCTATATTAAAATTATATTATATATTAAAAGTATATTTATCTACGTACATATCATTAAGTAGTGCTCTAAAATGCGTCCAGAAACCGTAGGCAATGACCATCATTACCAACCATCAGAAATTAATGGAGATGTAAAGTTAACATTACCTCCTGAAAACAGTAGGTTATGAGTTTAAATTTGGAACAGCTGTCAATAAAGTAGTGTATGCAACTATACATAATTAGGCATTATAACACTCTTGTTGTAATGCCCTTAATTATGCTCAGTTGCATAAACTACTATAATCGACACAACTACATGGTCCTTGAGTTATGTTTTTCAGCTATACTACATTCATCTTAAACTTTTTATAAATGAACAAGCTCAAACATCCTTAAGTACATTACACAGTCATTAGAGATTACATTAAAGGCAGAATGTGATGTAGTTATTAAAATTTCAGTATGGTAATTTCCGTGATAATGGAGTTCCCATGATTCAGACTATTTACTAACTTGTCTCACCGACGTATAGATGACTCTAGTACATACATTATACGATTACTCAGCTCGATTTGTTATTGATCATTGGTAATTGTGGGCCAGCCAAAAAGTTGGTACCTGTGAGCTACAGGAATTGAGCAAATGCTCAATGGTTAGATTAGGTAGCGCAGTAGAAATTAAGTGAGGGCGCACCATGATAACTGTTACACTATAGGGTGGGTACAACCTGTCATATTGAACAATTGCTTTGACAGCGGCTGCTATTTCGTGCCTGGCGTGGCAGACACGAAATAAGGGGACCACTTTAGTGGTGCTTGGCGTTCAAAGGGTTAAAAAAACACTGTAAACTTTGCATAAGTTGAGTACGCTTTCTATGTTATTTAATAATTTGTTACATTTAACTTCCAAGGATTTTCCGGGCAAAAGGTGTCGTTATACTAGATATTTCTTCTCAGTGCTCTAACTGTACTCACCCTGTAGTGTTAAATTGTCTGATAAATTGAAATTAATTAGATTAAAATTAAATTGTACAATAGGTAAAGTCATTAACGAGCATCACATTAACAGTGTGATTTACATTATATCAATTCGTTTCTAACCTAAAATTTGTGCAAACAGTAGACCTAGCACACGATTGGTTCGTCAGTATATCGCAGCGAGATAAATTATCGGTATTTTTCTATGTCAATTAAAGAGAAACGAGTAGTCTACTTACATTCGTCAATAGAAAACGAAAATAATGTAAGCAACGTACTTTTTTGATACAACCATGGTTTCATTTTAACCTCGTAACGCCCACCATACTAAAATATTTAATAGTTAAAACCAACCTTACTATGCAGTGAATTGAGTTGAATTTTCTTCTGTACGAAAACTAATGAAACAAAAGAAATTCTACCCTATTTCCTTTTATAAAAGCTTTCAACTCCATTGAAAGAGAGTGTACATTGTAATGTACACTGGGCGTTGCGAGGTTATACACATACATTTGTTACTTACATTCTTGTTTATTTAAAATTCTACGATAATTACTTTTATTCAGTGAAAACTGAAAATTTATATAATTATATATTTTGTCATGTGTCAAATGTTTTTTTACTGAGGAATTCATTTGTCAGTCCACCAATTGTTTACCTTTTTTTTTATTTTATTAAACCTGAATATACACGGTGGGTATTTGATACGAGCGAATATTTCAAAGACGATTACTATCGGACCTATGGAACCTGTTTACATTAATTTTTTTAGAAAATTAAAATGTTTTTTTTTTCATACATAAAAATCTAGCACGCTATGTATTGCTTCCACATAAATAAACGTAGCTATCTAAACGTCATACGAGTATCATATCAGTGTCATTTGTTTGCTTGGACATACATTGCAGCTCTGTCGCACCTTAGAAAAATCATTACACCTAATTAATAACACAATTTAACGAAATTATTATCCCATACGATTCATATGAACAGGTAATGTAGCTGGATTAATTATTCGGTATCAAATACCCACGCAGTAATAGTATCCAAGCGCGTGATACTGTAGCGCCAATCATGTACTCGCTGTACTGTGTTGTGTGGCCCGTCGGCCCGTCCCGCTCTAGCGGTGGAGGTGGCGGGAGAGGGGGCGGGAGCGGAAGCCGCGGCTGCACAGCTGGGAGATCTGCAGCGGGGTCCTGCCGCGCGTCTCCGGGAAGTAGAACCTGGCGAAACAAGGGTTATGATCTTAATCACCTCCACAGTTCCGATATAGATATCGCCCTCAGATGATGGCGACTGTAAGGTACATACAAAACATAATTTAATCGTTTTCTTTGGACTCACAAAGTACCTCCTCCTTACAGAAGACCACAGCCATAATAGCACTGCTACCTTTCAGGTATGTGTTGTGTTCCTGATGGTGAGTAAGGTTCCTAGAGCTCCAACCCCCCTTAAAAGCCGGCAACGCGCTTGTGACACCCCTGGTTGCGGATGCCCATGGGCGACGCTAATTGCATACCACCAGGCAATCCGTCTGATCGTTTGCCGCCTATGTCATAAAAAAAGTAAAGCCATTTTGGCTACGACTTAGATTTATTTAAAAAAAAAACTCATCTTCACGGAAGTTACATTGCAAGTTATATTGCACTCCAGGGTCACAAGACACAGGCCCAGCCTAGTTTGTCATCAACATCATTTGTCGTCAGTTTGTTTGTTGCCGCCCCAGTTGGCCAGCGAGCCGCAAAAAGTAAGTAAGTTACCCTCTGTAACCCCCTGTTACCCCCTGTGTAAGTTCACCTCTGGAACACGAACAGCGCAGCGGTGACGGCGGCGAACATGATGAAGCAGTAGGCTCCGACGGCCTCCCGCAGCACGGGGAAGGTCATGCCCACCAGCACGTTGCCGCCCCAGTTGGCCAGCGAGCCGCTCGCCATGCCGGCGCTGCGTGGCCCCACCTCGAACATTTCTGGAATATAAAAAAGTACTTAAAACATGTAAAATTGAATTTCAAAAATGTACAGGATGTTAAACATTCAAAAACTTTCAATTATTTTTTGATTTCTAAAGCGAAAAAAATGGGACCATTTGAATCCTTCAAAGTGAGTGTTGCTGTGTGTACCCATAACACAAGCTTTCTTAAGCTTACCGTGTGACTCAACGCGCAACGCGGGATATATACACCAGATGTCAAATTCAACAAATAAAAACAAAACTATGTGGAATATTGTTAAAGAAGCAACAAATAAAAACACAATACTAAATTACAAAAACATAACATTAAAAACAGAAAATAATATAGAGCGATGTCCTAAAACAAATGTAAATACTTTTAATGACTTATTTGCATCAGTCGGTAATATTCCAATAGACGGCAGCACCGGCACCGCACATGCACCTGGTCGTCCGGCGATGCATACCTCCCTTAACTCCATATACCTAAACCCAGTAACTGAACATGAAATACGAAATATCATACAGCACCTGCCAAATAAAACCAGCTGCGGTATCGATGAAATTCCCTCAGTATTGATTAAAGCATGTATAGATGAGTTAACGCCTCCTATCACCCGTCTCATAAATCAACCTTTCGAAGAGGGCATTTTCCCAGAAAAACTAAAAATAGGGAAAATTAAACCTATATTAAAGAAAGGTGGCCAAAAAAACAACCCCGTCCATTATAGGCCCATCGCGTTGCTCCCTGTAATATCCAAAGTATTTGACAAATGTATGGCAAATCGTGTTTATAGTTTTTTAGAAAAATATAATTTATTAAATGATAATCAGTTTGATTTTCGGAAAAAATGTTCTACCACCCTTGCAACTTACAATTACGTACAGTCAATAGTCGAATATATAAAAAATAAAAACCAAGCAATCGGACTTTTATTAGACATGTCTAAAGCATATGACAGAGCTTCGCATGCTATTTTAATACAAAAATTAAACGCAATCGGCATACGTGGCAGCGCATTGTCTTGGATGAAGTCATATCTTGCTTCACGACAGCAGTATGTAGAAATTGAACATTTTGATAACCAGTCTAGGATTTTGCACTCTATTAAATCTAAATTCCTATATACCGAGAACTCAATTCCCCAGGGCAGTGTCTTAGGTTGTGTTCTGTTCCTCATATATATAAATGACCTCCCACAAATCACTAACCACAAAGTTTTATTCGAGTGCCCAGACAGTAGTCATAATTTACATATAGAAGAAACCTTTAATTCAATTTCCTTGTGGCTTTATGATCACAATCTAATAGCAAATAACGAAAAATCTAAAATAATACAGTTCAGACCCCGACAGAAACAACCTTTAAACCTGGATACCATAACACACAAATTAAATATTGAAGAAGTCACTGAATGCAGATTACTAGGCTTTATTCTAGACAGCCATCTAACGTGGAAGCCACAAATTGAAAAAATAAAAAATAAACTCTCCCGATTTATCTATGCACTCAGTATATTGAAAAGTAGCACTACACTCGAGTGTGCGCTGGCAGCGTACCACTCGCAGGCGGTCTCGTGGCTTCGCTACGGGCTACTGTTATGGGGCGAAAGCACTGATATTCATCAACTTTTTGTAATGCAAAAGAAATGCATAAGGATCCTAGCAAATATTCATCCACCACATAGCTGTAGACCCCACTTCAAAAACCTAAATCTACTAACCCTTACCTCCCTATACATACTAGAAATAGCCAAATTAGTCCGAAAAAACCTACACCTTTTTAAATTTTGCCAAAACCCCCGACGTCAACAATACTTAGAACTACCAAATCCTAAACTAGAAATATACAAAAAAGGACCATATTACAGAGCAATAAAAATTTATAATAAAATACCCACATATTTAAAATCTGTACAAAACAGACTCTCTCTTTATAAACAGCCTAAAACATAAACTGATCGAAAAGTGTTATTACACAATAACAGAATTTATGGAGGATAAAACTTTATAAAAACTAGTAAACCTAAAACAGTTAAATGTGAAAACTACAGAACTTATTACCTAGATTTATATAATGTTGATTTGTATAATGTTTGTTATAATGTTAATGCTCAAATGTTTTTTTACACTAACACCTATGTTGCTACACCCTATCAGGGTCCATGTAAAGATCTCTTGTCTCTTATCTCTTCAATTTGTGTAAGGATGCCCTTATAAATATTAATTTATTTATTTATATCAAAGGGCGTGTACATTATAATGCACACTGGGACCAGGAGACCAATTCTCGGGCCGTTCGAGATTATCACTCTTCGAGATGATCTCGAAGGACGTAATGTCTATTGAAAAATCTCGCCAAAATGTCGAAAGATGCGAAATTGCGTATTCTTGGGCACGATAGACATGAATGTCGAATGGTGATCTCATCTCTATTACAATACGTGTTCCGTTTTTCTCGATTGTGTTTGTTTTCAATCGAGTGTAAAACATATACTATCGAATTAAATATTTCTCATACAAAAACCGAATTTTTAATTATAAAATGCATTGTTATGGTGTATTTAATACATCAAAACCATCATTAATATTTTTGGTGCCACCAAAAATATTTAGGTAAGTTTTTGCTCGCTTATACACCTAGTAAGTAAAATGGAGCGCAAAATCGCGCCTGTATAGGTTTGACAACCTGGCTTGCCAAACGAAAACGCAGTGTCTTAAACTTATTTAAGTTACTAATTAGTTTGAATATTAATATGAAATAAGCAAAATAAGGCAAAATAAGCAAAATAGCAAAAGTTAAAATATTGTGTTTTCATAACCTAGTCATGATGTATCAGTGTACGATTAGGTAAGAGGAATATCATTATTATTGATTACTTGCGTAGGAAAGAATGATTGTGTTATAATTTAACTAGTAAGTATATTAATAAATAACACCTATATTAATTTTCCGTAACTTGACTTCACTTTCGGCCAACTACTAACATTTCAAAGATTCCCGCCACTCAAATTTCACGCAGATCAAATGTCAAAAATCAGTGATAACACCATCTCGATTGCTAAAGACCACTCGTTGCATCTCGAACGCTGGGAGTAGACATATCTCGAGTGTGAGATTTCGAGAATACGCAAATTAGTTTTCATTCAACATCCGCCATTTTTTTTCGAGATATGTCTAATAGAGATCATCTCGAGCGGCCCGAGAATTGGCTTCCAGGATCGAGTACGTACCTGAAGCTATGAAGTACGGGATGGGTCCGAGACCGAAGCCGTAAGCCAACACGTACGCAAACACCGCCGCCATGCATACGTACGGCATTCCTGGAACCGCGTGCTGGAACGCATACATACTTTGTTATTATAGTTTTGTTTAAATAAAAAAGAAAACTTCTAACTTAGTTTTCTTTATGCATTAGAAAGAACAAAGAAGGTTAAAGCGCTTGCTTGGCCATTTATATCGCAACACATCCTTACTTAATATCTTGAATAAGACACTATTCATTAATTTGACCGGCCGGTCTGGCCTAGTGGGCAGTGACCCTGCCTATGAAGCCGAAGGTCCTGGGTTCGATTCCCAGTCAGGGCATTTATTTGTGTGATGAGCACAGGTATTTGTTCCTGAGTCATGGGTGTTTTGTATGTATTTAAGTATTTATATGTATCTATTTACTATATATATCGTCGCCTAGTACCTGCAACACAAGCCTTATTGAGCTTACCGTGGGACTAGGTCGATTTGTGTAAGAATGTCCCGAAATATTTATTTATTTTTATTTATTAATGGTATTAATATTTATTTAAATCGTTTAAATGTTAAGTGATAGTCGCTACACGGAAGCCATTTCTAAAACGTGTCCAGCGGCAGACCACAGATATAATATTTAGTGCGGTATATGTAGAACTGATATTCACAAGAATATCACACTTACTGGTATAAGAATAAAGATCTGGTTTAGAAGTAAAGATGTCATTAACTATATGACGTCGACTGTACGTAAGAGCATAGCTATAAAATAAAAACGTCCATTATTTTATAGTCTATGTACAGTCGCCATCAGATATATCGGAGCTGTGGAGGTGGTCACAAATATCGGAACGTGCACTTTGACAATAGAGGCGTTGTTCAGATATTTGCGACCACCTCGACAGGTTCGATATATCTGATGGCGAGTGTAATATAATAAAAATCCCTGAATAACCGACGACCGGTCTGGCCTAGTGGGTAGTAATCTTGCCTGTGAAGCCGATGGTCCTGGGTTCGAATTCCAGTCAGGGTATTTGTGTAATCAGATATTTGTTCCTGGGTCATTGGTGTTTTCTACGTATTTAAGTATTTATATATATCTATCTATTATATATATCGTCGTCTAGTACCTACAACACAAGCCTTACTGAGCTTACCGTAGGACTAGGTCGATTTGTGTAAAAATTGTCATGAAATAGTACATTTCGATACTAGTGAAAAAAAAATTTTTTTGACGAGGTTGAACGTTGGAGCCCGAGTGAAACGAGGGTGACAATCACCCGAGTCTTAAAGAAATTTTTACACGAGTATCGAACTTAATTTTTTATAGCAAGTGCCTAAAAAAGGGAAATTTACGCACGCGAAGCGTTCGCAAAGTGCACTTTTTACGCACTAGTTAGGAAATATTATTTTTCCTAAATTTTTTTCACTAGTATCGAAATGTACTATTTTTCGGCGACAAAGTTACCAAGAACTTGATGGAGACGGCGAGCGCGAGCAGGCAGCCGGCGGCCGCCAGCGTGGAGGCCAGCAGCAGCGGGCGGCGCCCCACGCGCGGCAGCAGCGCCAGCATGAGCAGCGCCGTCAGCACGTTGATGGCGCCGCAGCCCAGCGTGGCCAGCTGCGAGCGCCAAGCCGACAGCCCGGCGCCGCGGAAGATGATGTCCGAGTAGTAGAACACCTGGGGGGAGTCGATGAGGTAAACTGATTGTTTTTTAACCTTTTAACGCTTTTCCTCTCGCATCTAAATATGTCGTGTACGCCTACGTATCGACTAGTGAAGAAGAAATATAAACCTTATCTGTCAGCAGGACAATTGCTTTGACAGCGTCCGCCGTAGCCACAATAAAGTTCGGTGGCGTGGCAGGCACGACAGCACGCGACCACTTTAGTGGTTCTTGGCGTTCTAAGGTTTAAACCAAAAAATATACAAAAGTACCTTACCTTCTACCAACCCAGAGATCACTTGCCAAACCAAGTGCAACTATGGTTTGTCATAATTAAAATCCTAAATGACATTCAATGGGAGACCTTTTTATAGGTCTCCGGGCGGCTAGAGGTTGAAATGAATTTTCGACAAAATGAAGAAACAGTTTGTTAGCGACGCACAATTTTGGATAAGCAAAGTAAACTTTCCGAGCAAATTGTATTTGAATAAGTAGATCTCACTATGAGAATTAGAGATTTTGGGATTAGTTAGGCTTTTTTATGATAAAAATCTCTGTAATATGAAAAAAATATATATTATATACATATATAAATATTGATACAGTAATCTCCGGACATGTCAACAGCATTATTAAACATGAACGGGACTTAACCGCGTATATTAACTTTAAAATTTACCTTAAAATATTAGGCAAACCAAGCGCACCATAGCAGAAAGAGTCAAAGAACATATCGCAGCAGTCAGAAGTCGCCAGGTGAACAAGTCTGCTGTTGCGGAGCATTTACTAGACTCAGGACCAAACCACTGGATTGAGCTTCATAATCCTAAAATCCTTTCTACGGATCGTCGTTTTTATAGTAGAAAAGTTCGTGAAGCCATTGAAATAAAAAAACATTATAATCTCAATCGGGACGATGGTTTTAGGATCTCATCTTCATGGAATCCAGTCATTAGTAAATGCAGGCGTCAAATACCACAAGTTAAAAATTCTGATATCGTGAGTGTAGTGTGTCGACCGAGTGACATCCCTAGTGCGCAAAACGTTCAAGTTGATAAACAAGATCAAGTGCGGGTAGTTCGAAAAACTCGCGCGGCTAGAAGATGTTGATGTGAACTTCAGCCAGTCTTAATCCGAGACCACGAGGACAACGTCGTCTTCGAAACGTCGGAGGTGAATTTTAAAGTTAATATACGCAGTTA
Organism: Grapholita molesta; assembly: GCA_022674325.2. Lineage (NCBI taxonomy): Eukaryota > Metazoa > Arthropoda > Insecta > Lepidoptera > Tortricidae > Grapholita > Grapholita molesta. The sequence goes on along the minus strand of CP053130.2, from coordinate 16,153,146 downwards.
AGTCCCGTTCATGTTTAATAATGTGTACAAACCGTGAAAGTTTAAATCAGTATGTCAACAGCAGTACAAATCGCACTCTAGCTACTGCAAACACTGATTAATTGCTGATTGTTCCCTTCTCCATTGTTGGAACCTAGTTAACTTCCAAGTGTTCAGAGTTCAGAGATACTTACAGCATTAATCCCGCTGGTCTGCTGCCCAGCTTGCATGGAGCATGTCAGCAGCAGCACGAGTCGCAGCTTCGGGTCCTTAAACACCCGCAGCATACTCCATTGGTTGTTTTGCGCTTCTTCTGCTGCTCGGACCTCTTCTTTGAGCAGTTCCAGGTCTTCGGTGAGGACGCTGGGAGAAACGGCGCGGAGTCGGCTTAACTCTGGAATTAATTCACATTTGGTATGTTAGAGCATCTAATCCAATATTCTAAGGCTATTAACACTGGGGCCAAGGGGGCCATGGGCGAGAGAGGTAGGGCGCAAGTGGGAAGTTTTTTAAATGTAACTCACTGTGGCGACTAAGCGCATTGGCCCGGAAGACGAAATCGTGAAATACGCCTCTGCCTATATTCAACTTAGTTAGGAATTCAAATTTATATCTGAATTATATTTCTTTAAGCAGAAACGTCTTACCATAATTCTTAGAATTAAAGAAAAAATGATAAAAGAAGTCTCCTGCAGTCGCGAGTTCGTGATTCGCTCGGGGCAGTTGATTTTTTCATTCCTTTACTTGCAACATATACGTGACTTTGTCACGATATTGAAATATTTGGACAGTAAATATGAAAAATAAGTAAGCAGTTACAATTTGAATCAAATATTGTTATACATGAACTTTTACGTAGTATTTTTTCATGAAATATTAATTAAAAAAGCAAGCCTTGGATATGCATAGAAATAGACCATTGTAAACTGACTTACTCTGATTTTAATTAGGTTCTAATACAGAATTTTAAACTAGGTAATAATAAAGCATTTTTCAGATAATATTATGTCATAAAAAAAACTTACCTTTTAAGGCAACTTCCTCTTCCCTCTTAACTACGTAAAGATATTTTGGACTTTCTGGCAGTATAAATATAAGCGGAACACATATGACGACTAGCACGGCGTAGGCGGCAAGAAGATAGGACCACTCGTTTTCTCCACCTACAAAAAAACATAGATAAACTTAATTATAGTTTAAACTTTAAATTGGATATTGTCTTTTTTTAAGACAAAGGTGGCAAACGGGCAGACGGATTGCAATGTAAGCAATTACCGTCGCCCATGGGCACCCGCAACACCAGGGGAGACACAACCGCGCTGCCGGCCTTTAAGATAGAAGTACGCTTAACTTACGTTTAAGTTTTAACAAAACCGCCTAGCATTTAATTCATCAATTGTATGTACTGCTAGATTATTCATATGACACACTTCAGGTAAGAAAGCATATCAAAGCATGTCTATTTCGTTTATACATTATTTGTATGTATTTTATTAAAGTTTTTGATATGTTTTCTTGTGGGACTACGCACATTATGTACTTTAAGATTTGTTGTATTACTGTTGAAAAATTAAACCCCGCCGATTTTCTTGCCCGTAATAATCATCACGTGATTGGTGTAGGGTTAGAACCGATGGTAGATTTCTATAAATAAATATGTTCTAAAGATTTGTAGGTCTACAATTTATAAACCTAAAATATTAATTACTACAACTTAAAATCCATAACATTGTTAGGTCTAATTTTTATTTAGCATGACTTATAATGTCCTAAAAGTATGTTGCATCCACAACACACCCGACTCGCTATCAAAAAAGAAAATGTGTCATCGTTAGGTCCGTATCTAACTTTTTTCTTCGACGAGCGAAGCGAGGAGGAGTGTTAGGTATCTTGCATCCCCAACACACGGGTGTCTCGCGAAAAGAATATGTTCACGAAATAAAAACATACTAAAAAAATCGACAGTTCTATATAGATCCCCTGCAGTGGACTGCAACGCGCTGATGATGGAAATTGGAAATTCACCTCATCAGCAACAACAAACTCTATCATTACAGCAGTAATGACTTACCCAGGATAACGTCTAGCCCCATGATCTGTCCCACTAGTACCCCCACGTTGACCCCCATGGGGCACACTACCCCCATAGCCCCCGCCAGGGCCATCGGGGCCAGTTCGGCTAAGTACATTGGCACTATGCTGGTGGTCAGACCTGAAATATTTTTTGGAGAATTAATAACACGGATGGAGTTATACTTTAACGTTTACAACGCCGCCACCGAAATGATACTAAAGTTGAACTTTATGTGTGTGCATGTAGGTTTACTTTGCTGTGTTGTCTATAACCTATAAATAGTTGAACCTGCGTTGCCAATATACGAGTCGTTGATGTAGAAAAGGTTACATCGTGTCATTAGTACATTGTGCAAGAAGGGAGGTATGGCCAACGTTGGTAACGAGCGATGTCCAAAGAGGGTTTTAATTTATAGCCCGAGTTCACGATGTTCAATTGTTCATTCATCCCGTGTCACTCAATTTTTTTCAGGGCAAGTGTGTATAAACAAACAAAAAAATGTATGGCGACTTTATTAAGTTCATACCTCCCTTGTAACACAGAATGTTTTTATATTACACTTATGAAGCTATGACAATTCTTTGACAGGTCAAGTATGGAAGGCGCATTAGCATTTAGTCACAATAAAAATAAGAAACAATATAAACAAAGGCTATTTAATTTTTCCATTAATTTCAAACAATAAATAATCAAAATTGGTCCACCCGTTTAAGAGCAACGGTGCCACAGACAGTAACACATAGCGGTCAACACATAACAACCCTCTTTTACATCGGATGTTAATGGTAAGTATCGGAAGTAAAAATGTAAGGTCAATATTTCATTTCAAAACAGGTTCTCGAACTTTCTTCGTACTTATGTTCCAGTGGTTCTTAAGACTTACCAGCAGACAGACCCACGATAAGTCTGCCCAATATGAGCAACTCCAGCGAGTTCGCGGCCCGGCATGCTAGGAACAAGATGGCGCCCACTATAAATAACACTGTGGTTAACAGTGTTGCTTTTCTCCTGGAATATATATTTTATCCGATATCAGTCAATTTCTGATAGGTTAGGTATGGCGGATTGATTAAAGTATGATGATGACATAAGTATATATATAATTAATTAATATTACAGGACATAATTACACAAATTGACTGAGCCCGCGGTAAGCTCAAGAAGGCTTATGTTGTGTGTACTCAGCCAACGATATACATAATAGGGGAACCTGGGGAGGGTCGATCCCTAGGGGACACTCGGTAACTTTATTTAAAAGTTTTACCAAACGTGATACGTTTTCTTAAGCTGGCAACACTGATTCCTTCATTCCTAACTTCACTCTCTAGCATAGCACTCTTTAACAAAAGTCAGTGGTTTTCAAATGGCGGACGGTGAAATATTAGCGTGGTGTGATAATTAATTTTCGGTAAGTTTTAGTCGGATTTATTTATTAAAATATGAAGTAAATGCTATTAGTGACTATGTTTATTTTATTAGTAGTTTATTTGAGTATACATTAGTTTTGATTCACTTGAAATACGTGTACATTCATTTTGAGTACGGCATGGTTTATAAACTCACTATGTTTGGGGAGATTTTGTCCTTTTCTTTGGGGGTGACATGATCCCGGGATCATGTGTCCCCGAGAGGGATCAAGTCTACCTTGGCGTCGAAAAATCATAGGATTTACAGGCCTGTCATAATTTCATGTATTTTTTTAGGTAATAATGCCGCGAAAATATACGACCAAAGAGGGATCTAAAAAGAGAAAACCGATAGACAAGGAAAAATTGAAAAATGCTGTAGCTGCAGTATTAGGTGGAAAAAACATTGAAGGGAACTTCAAAGCAATATGGTGTCCTATTTTTTAGAATTATAGTTACAATAGAAAGGGAATTTAATATTATTGTATTAAAAATAATTGAATCTATAACCGTGATAATGATAAATGACAATAATATTCGATTATTTGAAGATTGCTTTGTAGTTGTTAAAATGTCTATTATAAAGATAAGCTTAATTTTTAGAAGATTTTTTTTTGTTTTCAATTTCTAATACCGAATGTTAACTTGTTGGATAGTAAAAAATATATCACTAAAAATGTGTTGTTATTGGAAAAATAATACAGTTCCCTATTTAATCATTAAAAGACATGAATCACCATGAAGTTGATTTCCTCACAAATTCATTTCCTACGGATTAAGTTAATGAATTGAGCAGGAATCAACCCTCTGAATTTGACATTCTTGCTAAAAATCTGTTTAACATGTGTCCCCAATCATGGGTGATTTGATCCCTGCGGATCAAGTTATCTAACTGGCGGGAAATAAACTTGTAGCAATGGAAGGTATGGTACATAGCTGTTTGTTGTGTGTTTTCCTATTTCTATATGCTTTGTAGAGTGCAAATAGAGTTACTTAGTCAATGATAATCAGTCGTGGGGAGACACGGTAAAAATCTGTTTACCACGTCTCCCACGCAATTGGGAGACTTGATCCCCCCAGGATCAAGGCTCCCAAACAGGGGTGAAGAAGTCTCCCTAATATCGGGGACACATGGTAAAAGTTTACAATCAGGAGTTTCAATACATAATGAGTTAAATTGTGACACAATCTGCTTCTTATTCAAACTATCAATAGATAGATAATTTTCAAATCGTTTAGCTTAAAAAGTTTTCTTATATTACAAAAAATAAACAAAATAGAGTGCATAATCAAAGGGGGTGATCAACCCTCCCCAGGTTCCCCTATATGTAAATAGTTATACTGTAACTAGTTAAGTACTTGTATTTATAATAATAAAATTATATATTATGTATAATTACAGATATCGTGAGTAATTATTTTCCTTCGATAAAACTCGGATCTTGATCAGAACACGATGACACCCGAACTGTCAATAAATTAGTGATATTTTCATATAAATATCTCGGGACAATCTTACACAAATCGACCTAGTCCTACGCCTACCGTAAGCTCAGTAAGGCTTGTGTTGTAGGTACTAGACGACGATATACATAATAGATAGATACATATAAATGCTTAAATACATAGAAAACATCCATGACCGAGGAATCAGTGCTCTGACACAAATAAATGCCCTGACTGGGATTTGAACCCAGGACCATCGGCTTCATAGGCAGGGTCACTGAGCACTAGGCCAGACGTGTCGTCAAACGGTTGTCAAATATGTAACGTAAAATGACATTTTTCGCTTTAACACTTGTAACTAAACAATAAAATTCCATATTAATGGGTATGAAAAAGTCACTCATTTAATACATTCATTGAACGACAGTTCGGGTGCCGTCGTATTTGGATCAAGATCCGAGGTTTCCTGATGGAAAATAGTTTTGCACTACATCTGTAAATACACACAAAACGCCCATGACTCAGTAACTCATATATCTATGGTAATGATACAAATAAATGCCCTTATGGGATTTGAACTAGGCCACCTGTCGTCGTATATAAGAAAAAGGAACCCAACGGTGTCCCCAAGGCTTTGAACCTTCAGTATTCGCGGTTGTCCCTCTAACCATTAGACCACCCGGCCACAACAGAACTCGAGAAATTTCTCAAGTATACGCAATTGAAATGGAACAAAAAAAAAGTGTGTAAGACTTTCTAAAAATCTCTTTTCATTACCGCATTACGTCGCATATATACGACAAAGTGACAACGTAAATGACACCTTCTAAATTCTAAATGGTGTATTAAAAAAATTGTCCTCTGGCGGTAACAGAGTTAATAAGAAATGTGACCAACCTGCCAAGGCGGTCAGCCAACGAAGCCCCAAGTATGGAGCCCACGCAACCACCGACTATAAATATGGTGACCACGGAAGACCAAAGCACGTTCATCCAGCTCTTACTGACCACCACATCGTAGTGGTCGATCACGCTGCCGTTCACGAAGTTTTTGATTGTCTGTAATGTATTGATCCATGTTAAACTTTTGAAATGTTGGGAACGGTGATACCCAAAGTAAATTTGAGGGCTGAGCGGTTAAAGCAGATAAGTCTAACAGTGAACAGAGTTTTACCTTCAAGACCTCGTAACACTATTAATTTGTTAAGTTTTTAAATACATAAATGAAATGAAAATAGTTATTTGTTATACAAGGGTCCAAAATTGTATTTTAACTGCGAGTGTGGGGTTGAAACTCGAGCAAGCGAATGGATTCTATAGTTTAACCACGAGCAAAGCGAGTGGTTTTAAAATAGAATCCTGAGCATAGCGAGTGTTTCAATACACGAGAAGTAAATTACAATTGCACCCTTGTGTAACACAAAACTTTTCCCCTCACTACAGCGAGGAAAGTGAAACATGCAAAAAAACGTTTTGAAATCGCATTGACTTTTTCTTTGCGTTTAGATACATTCAACATTTTTACAAAAGGTGCCTTTAGCTTGGTTAGCTTGTGGTGGCCAGTACGATTTTCGATTGTTCTACTTCGATTTTCAACTCGGTGCGTTAGCGAGGCTCGCCCGCGCCCGCCGACGCCGCCGCGGGGGCAAGTGAGCTGTACTTTACTCGAATTTAGACTTTAAAACCATAGCAATAAGAGCTATGAGAAGTCAACTTACTTTAATCAGTATTGGATAAAATGCGTTTTTACCCTCTCGTATTAAAGGATAAACAAGCGCTTTACAAGCTAGTGAGGGGAAAATGTTTATTTGGTGAAAAATATTGAAATTAATCTAATTACATCTTATACTAAGGTCGATAATATCAAAATTGATGCCGCTCGGAATATGCCGATGACTATATTTTTAGCCATGGCGCTGATTTCAAAGCAACCAGGGAGAGAAGAACACAGTTGAAAATAATAACTTGGGCCAACATGCAAAAACCTAGAGATCTGTATATAAAAATGTGTGTTCCAATATACACGTACACTATTTCTTTATTTGATTTCTGTACATAATTTTACCCATTTAATGTTGCAGTATCTTCAGTTTAAGCCAGGGATAGACTAGGGAACAAATGTCCTGCAACCCGTATCGCCAGCGACGTCGGGTGACATAGATTGACGTAGCCGGACATCGGCCGACAAGCCTGCAAGTGTCTGGCGAAGTCGGCGGACTTGTCGGTTGAGTTCGTTTGATATCTCGCCGGACATTTGTCCCCTAGTCTATCCCTGGCTTTAACAGCTCCAGAAACAGTTATATAGCTAACCTCAGCAGACGTGTTGATTACGCTAATGTTGTAGCCGACGGGCAGCGAGCAGCCCAGAGTCGTGGCTATCCCCGCCAGTACTAAGTAGAAGGACCAACCGCCCTTGTATTCGCTGCTATTGGTCAGCTGTTGATGCTCGTTTGAGGGCTGTGAACATTACACATTAGCTTAAAATTTTCTGGAGATGACGTAGTCAAATTGAAAATTATTGTATCATAACAGATCGGAAGAAAAGGCGTGTTTCTTTTACACATTTTTTGTTTAGATTGGCGTTTTCTATAAACAATAATTTTGGCTGTCTCTGTAGTCTACGGCACTTCAGCGGGGGAACCAATAAATTTAGAATAAAGAAGAAACTATATAACAATATCCTCGGGATGTGACTGCCTCGTAACTGCACTGCACCTTGAAAACATTCCTAGTTTGCCGAAGCGCATTTTTGTCCCATTATGACACATGGTAATTTCGACAAGACGAAAAGGGACAAACGATTATTACACAACAAACATTAAGTTTGACAAGTAGCATACGCCGCTTATGGCAATGGATAGGTGGTCTACCAAGTAAACACACTCACAGACATAACGTCTATCGCCTAAGCGCACATATGGCGGAGGCGGCGGCTACGATATCAGCTGCTGCAGGCAAGGCGGCTCCGAGAGCCAGGATCGGCCAGACCCAGCCGCAGTGCCAGCTGGCTACAACGCCGTACGTCAGGGCTGCGCAAGCCAATCCGTGACAACTGATAGCTGGGTTCAGTTCAGGAATTGATCGTATGCGATTTTTTTATATTGTTGCACATATGACAGTCAACCAATTTGATTTATAGGCTTCGTTCCTTGTCACAGTGAAATTCTATCTGAAAGACGCAAAAGATCTCTTATTAACGTCACTGTGACAAGGTTCGAAGTGGCCTAGAAATCAAATTGGTTGACTATACCTACCAAAAAAATTGTGTCACTATACTGATCTAAACTCTCACAATTTTCTCACAATTAGAGACAATTTTTTTTTAACTTCCTCTTACGAGTTAAGTAACTGCCTCTGTTTTCGCTCGGGGGGAGTTCGAACTGACACAGCTTAACGTGTCGTTAGCGAATTTATGTTATGACCTTATGACTATAATCTGACAAACTTAAACGCTTTTCGGTGAAAGTAAACATCTCAATACATCCGAATCTATTGCCAATAGGCCTAGTTTTCCCTCTGGGTAGGAAGCAAAGGCAGTCAGTTTCGCAAACCAAATATCCTCTTTACCAGTGAACGGAAATAATGAGCTTAAAAGTAAATATGAAATTGCATGTGTTAATTATGTTATAAGAATCGCAAAATTTTGGTAATTATAATTAGAATAAAACATGAAGAATGACAGACACACATGCACATGTCAGAAAAAGTACAACAATAAGTAATAACTGTAATAAGCGTTAAACCACGCACGTCAATCAAAACCAAATTAATAACACTCGTCAAAGTACATAAAAAAACATAGTCAATCAATAGAAAAACGTCGTAACTAAGCATGGAATACATACAGAATTACTGCGTTCCAACTTAGAGTAGTTACATCAGTGTATGGGCGTTATCACACTTGGCGATATGCAAGCGATTTCTATACAAAACTAGTACGCGGCGACCTCGCTGCGTATTCGCCTCCATACAAAACTCACTCGCAAATCGCAAGTGTGATATCAGCCTAAACCCACGCATCTAATGTAGGTTATTTAGGTGCTTATTTTAATGCAAGGATCGTAATCAGTAAGTATCATCAAATAAAAATCAAAATAATGCACGTAATTGGTGATTGGTTGACGGTATTAAGGCAGATAGTAAATAATTAACTAAATACAACGCAAGAATTCCCGTTTAACGTAAAAAGAACTCCGCTTTGCATACGTTTTATATGGCACCTAGAGCTCTTTTATTTGTTACAGCAAAGCAAGTCGCGCCACAGTGCTTAGAGTAACGTTTGCACACGGCCGGTACATGGGCTAGAGACGTCCCGATAACTGTTTCAAAGATTGACTTACGTGGTAGAAAAGAAGTTATTGACAAAAGGATACATATCAAGGAGACAGTGGGTGAGAACATGGTTAGACCGAGTATGAAGGTAGTCAGTTCAATAAGAACGAGCGCTATGGACACGGCGTACGCGACCACCAATCTGTAACATGCAAAATTCCCTGCTAGCCTGAACTGGTCGGTTTTATGTGACTTACTGCCCGGCCACGACATTGCGCGAATTGCGGCGCGACAAGCATTTTATCTGTTCATTGCGCGACAAGCATATTATCTGTTTCGCCGGAGGACTGGCTTCACGCTGACGGTGCAACAGCTGCGGGCCCGCCATTACGTGCACTTCAGCTCGTTTGTGGTGCGCGTGCCGCGGTCGCTTCTGGACACCATTGGAAGCGCGGACTTCTGGCCGAAGGGGGTAGTGTTTCGGAGGTTCCGGGGCAATCTGCCGAATCCTACTCCAGTTCCAGTACTATCTGTGCAACAAAGCCCCACTGCTGCGTTGCCAAAATGTAGATAGTTTCATTAAATTTTGTATTTGCTTTTTTATGTTATATATGTATTTAGTTATATGACGCATTGGTTTTACTGTTATGTCATATTAACTTATTTGAATAAATGAAATGAAATGAAATGAAATTGCGTGTGATCCCAACTAAACGCAGTGCACTGCGCGTCTTGACCGCGTAACGAACAGATAAAACGCTTGCCGCGCCGCAAGTCGCGCATTGTCGTGGCCGGGCCGTTACGCCGGACCGCTGTCCGTCGCGCCGACGGCGATGCATCCGGCGAAATTAAAGGCCCGCGCAAATCGGGGGAGCGCAGCGCAGATCACTTTAAGTTTATCAATGTATATTATTTTCTATTTTAATCACATTAATGTATAAACTTTATCCCCACGGGGGATTTCCACACCGCGGCATCGAGGAGCATGTAAAAGGATAGGCGGCGGCATGCCGCCGTATCCCCCGCGATGCGCAGGGAGGCGCTAGCGGTATCGCGGGGGATATGCGCTGCGCGGAGTAAATGCTCCTAGGTGATTTGCGCTGCGCTACGTTGGTTTGCGCAGGCCTTTAGTCGCCGGAAATGTGTCCGGTGCACGTATATATTCTTAGCTTTTTAATTAGCCACTACGAACTCTTTGTCCATTGTCGAGTACAAAAAACAAATAAAAGGTCACTTAAAGCGATTATTGAATTACGACTCTATGGAAATTGCGATAAGATTACCATTTGTCAGAAATGCGGAGTACCAAAATGTCCGAAATTTATAATTAACTAGCTTTTCCTTAACTCCTAGACTTCGCCATCCAGCCATGCTTGTATTTAAAGTGTGGCTGGGCGATAAAAATTATCCTATGTCCTTTCTGGTAGCTTATCTCTCCATACCTTTCATCCCAATTGGGTCAGCGGTTTAAGCTTGAAGAGGTAACAGACAGACAGAGAGTTACTTTCGCATTAAGATTATTAGTATGGAAGTATGGATTTCAGCTTCCCATGCTCGGTAGGCCCATGTAGAGTCAGTAGGTACTTATCATATAGGTAGTTAGTAGCAGTCAAAATGGACGCGGTCTGCGTAGAGTGGCGGGATCACATGCCGGGTTGCAATGGCGGCGGGTTAGGATTTTTCTTAAGCAAAACATAGCCATAATGGCTTTCCTTTCCTGTAGGAGCTAATGGTAAATCGCTCAAGTATATGAAAATTAGTCAAGCTGTCGGGAATCAGATTCTATAGATGCGCCGCCACTACAGAGTTGACTGAATAAAAAGAGGGGAGGCCTTTGCCCAGCAGTGGGACACAAACACAGGCTAATATAATAAAAAAAATGTTAATTTCGTTGTTATTAAACAATTCACCCTGACTGTACCGAACATAGGAGCGAAATTTAAATAAAACATAAATTCATGCAATAGTCAACGCTGTTGTTGAAACACGTTTATAAAGTAGGTACTAATAATGATCAGTACTTTAAAAACGTATTTCAACAGCAAGATAAACAATGAAACCGGCATCACAACGACTTGAACTATTCTCATATCAATTACTAGGAAGCAGCTAGTTGCAGCAATCCAGTGTGGCGCAATGTACGGACTGTTGTCTGTGCCCTGCAGTTTAATTTTTCATTGTTTTTTTAATACATGACGGTGGCAAACATACATACGGCCCACAGCAGCAGTTAACGTGGCCTATGTAATTAAGGCGCCATGAGAGTTCATGACGCCTTTAATTGGAGTATAAGAGAAAAATGCTCGAATTATACGCGGCGGCCAGAGGTATAAAAAGAGGACGAATACAATATAAAATATAATTTAGTAGCATATTATAGTAAATATAATTTAGGACAGGATTATGCTTTCAAAATGACGGGCGTCTGTCAGTGCTTTGGTAATAAATACCCGCATTTCGTTAGGTTATTACAGCCGCGTAAACTCAGTAGGAATATTCTAGTAGTAAAAATCAAGTCAGGTGCGAAAGGGTACTAAAACCCCAGGCTACCTTCCCCCCACTCAGTCCGCCCGCACTAATATCCCGAAATGAATAGTCACTTAAGTCGGATCAAAAAGTATAGAAAGCAGCCTCCAATAGCAGAAACATCCAAAAGCGAAGCAATACAAGAAATAAAACTGCTAATACACACTAATTCTAATTCATAATCATAACGCACTAGATACCATTACTAAAACAAAAATAACTTAAAAACCGGTTTTTCAACGCCATAATACTAAATTATATTGTATTTTACACGTACCGTTTTCTCATTATGTTCACGAATCATCTCACTTTCTACGTTACAAACAAAACACAACTTCCCGCGCGAGTCGCCGATAAATAATGCATAACGAGTTGAGATATTATAACACCTAACAACTACAAACTGATCGTAGTAAACTAACCTTGAACCTTACGCAGGTGTTTCTTTAAATTACGAAAACATAATAACAACATCGAATAGAACATTACACGTTATTTCATTTTAGGTATTATTTAAAAATAAACTAAACTCGAAAGTCGCAACCTTAATACCGATTTATCATTAGCGCGAATATTGAAATAAAACGTTTTCGCGCTAATTTATTTTTAAGCAGCCAAAGACAAAACCGACTGGCCCGGTACCGCGAACGTCGAAGTTCGTATATTTCGGGGATCTTTCTCTTTTACCCCAATTAAGACGTCATAAGAGTGACAGAGACAATCGTTCGAAATTTACGAATATCGTGTTTCGCGGTGGCGCCCCTGGTCTTCACTTTTTTATTGTACCTTTTTGAAATGGGAATAAATCGATAATTTCCCGCCAAAACTTTTTTTTAGTGGCAAACAGACGTCATTTAAGTCGACGTCCGATTCGCGTTTTGACCACTTTGACCACGCTCAAGGCCGGTTCGATTCATTATTTCTGGACTGAGCTGAGCTGTCAGCAGTTATCTTTGTGAGCAGTGTGAGCGTGACTCGGACCACAGCTGTGACGTAAAAGTTCGTATATTTCAGGCATCTTTCTCTTTAACCCCAATTAAGACGTAATGAGAGTGACAGAGACAATTGTCCTAAATTTACGAATATCGTTTTTGGCGGTAGGGCCTCTGTACCAGAGACTTTGCATGAAGTAATATTACCACGCCTTGTACAGTAATATTACCACACTATTGTTTTTACGTTGTCTCGTGTAACGCGATAGCTACTCTGTGTTTAGTAAACTCTTTTAAGAGATATTCAAAACAATTGGATTGGATATAACTGGATTTTGTTTGATCACTGTTTAGTGTACATCTTTTCTATAATTCACATTGGTGGCGGGCCAACTGAGGAAAATTGTTGATCTGTGCGATTCAGCTTCTATACTCACGCGCCGCCACTGATACTAGATTACTTTTTATTGATTTGAAAGGAATAAACTTTTACAACTAGTCATTATGATTTGTTATTGCTACACATACCAACCTCATATGATTATGATAATCATGAACATTTTGTAGAAATAATACTTAAATAGGATCAACAGAAAACAAACATAATGTAACAACTGAATTTCAAGGCAAAAAACATACCTTACCAATCTTAGGCTCATACATACATAAAATATAATATATGCAAAGCTATTTAGTTTTGACTATTTTACAACAACTCTTACGATCTGCAGCGCTACTGCAAAGAACAATATTCGTAAATTACAGACGATTTTCTCTGTCACTCTCATGACGCCTTTATTGGAGTAAAAGAGAAAGATGCTCGAAATATAAGAACTTTGGTGTTTGCGGTACTGGGCCTGACTTCTCTTCATATTTCGATGCTAGTTCAGTTCAGAGTTTTACAATTTTTTACAGATCTGAACTACTACTTCTACTAAGCATAAGAACTGATATGAAGTTTTAGTTACATGAGCAGGGATAGGGCTATTTGCTAGAATGAGATAGTGATATGCCTCGAATTCTGAACTACAGGCATATCTATGCATAAGTTAAACTTACTATTTGTACATCTCTATTGTTCAACCCCATGGTTTACTAGTAGAAAATGCCATTTGGCATTAAGTCTTTCATTGAATTTTGTCTATTTCATGCAATAAAGTTTTAATAAATAAGTAGTTGCACATATAAAAGGGGTACTACCATGCATACAATAATATGTTACATATTGAAATATAATTGTAAATTATGTGAGATTTAACGGATTCTATTTTTTTTCTGAAAATTTCATTTAAGTTTATTATTACTTTATGGTTATGAGCTGCTTTTTATTTTAGTGTTTAATAAGTAATTATGTTTGTTAAGTTGTCTATTTATATAACAGAATATAATTATATTGACTTGACATAATGCCCTAATTATTATTTTATCTATATTGCTCTATTACCGCATAGAGGTCGATAACCTCTGCACTCTGCCAAATCTCAATGTCGTTAGCGCCGGAATAATATTATAATAATATATAATGAGCTTTAAGGCTTTCTGTAATGTACTTACCGACTGTGATAGGTCTCGAAATAGTTTTGGTGAAACTGGCTCGGTAAACAATGCTGAACGCTCTGCTGGCTCTCCCATATTAAGGTAACTAGCACACAGAGGTGGCCTATTAGAGTTAGAAAACGTGCTGGAATCAAAGTTTCAGCGCCTCTCATGCCGCGCCAGTTAAAAAATAAGTTTAAAATGCTAAAATTGGCGTGCGCGCGTGCGAAAAAATATGAAAGCTCAAAATTCACAGTGCGTGAGTGCGTTTGGTTTGTTGTCAATGTCAACTGTCAAAATCGCGATGGTAACGCATAGTGGTAACGTGAATGTCGAACCGTACCGCGAACATCGAAGTTCGTATACATATATATCGAGCTATGACCAAGGAATCTATGGACTTGGCATATTGTTCTATATATTCAATCAGTTATGCAGATATCATGCATTTCGACATAGAATTCTGAAAAATATAGTTGTCTCTTTTTTTTAAAGCTTTATTTTCAGTTATTTAAAAGAGACAACAATACGCCGGTGGGTTTCAAATTTGGCAACACTTGTCATCGTCGGACGTCTAAATGCCTAAATGCGGCCGGGAGCCATTTTATGTTCCACTCAGTTAATAGTAATTGAACTGTCAAAACACCGTGGTTGTTTTAAAAAATAAATGATATCTCGCGTTTTACGGAATTTTGCTGTGAAAAAACTTTAAAATGAAGTGAAGAAACATTTTATAATAATGCCAAAGTGTAGTGTAGTGGGCTGTGGTATAACAAAAACCAAAAACCAAGGATCTTTATCATTGCACCGGTATGTAACATTTATTTATTGAAATATTGGTTACTATCAACATTATTGAGTGTTTAAAGTACAAATTGCAATATTATTATTGTAAAGATTAAGATGTGTTACGTATTAATGTAATCTTTAGCTAATTTATGGATATTTTTACATCTAATATGTCGATCAGTAGATGGCTAGTGTTGTTCTATAAATATCGATATCTCTTATTTAAGTCGGCAATTCCTTAACTTTTTAAATTTCTGTTCATATGTATATTATAGTTTTTAATTATTGTATTGGTCTAAAAGAAGCAATAAATTCCAAGCTCTCGCCACAAACGGATGTACTGAAAGATGAATGTTGATCATTTTAAGATATAATATACAAGTTACAAGCAAGGAAAGGTTTTGTAAATTGATTTAAAACTGCATCTTAACATTTTTTTTTATCTTTTCAGCCTACCAAGAAGCGACTTTAAAACGAAGAAGTGGTTGGAAGCAATCGGTACAGAAAATATCCGGCCTAATTTGACAGATATTTTTATCTGCTCCTTGCATTTCCATGAAGATTCATTCAATAAAACCCTGGGTGTTATTCGATTGCGAGATGACGCAGTGCCATCATTAAAACCATCACGCACCAGATAAGATCAAACATCAAGTATAGGAAGATACCTACGTACTTTACTTTTTAGTAAAAATCTAATAAAGCTATTTAAGTAATCACTAATTTGTTTCATTCTATATGTGATCAAAGTAACCCCACGTAATAAAAATATAAATAACTTAAAAAGTACTGAACCGATTTTTGTGTTTCTATTTTTATGGTTTACTTTACATAATGAGAGTAAAAGCAGTGGTTTCAAAGTAACCCCATTTTCAATGTAACTTTGATCTAATGTAACGTTTTAATTTTTTCTGAAAAAACAGTGCTATTTCTTTTCCTGCGAAGATAAAAACGAGAAAAAACCGATTACCTATTATAATTTTTTTTCATATTTTTGAGTTTATTAGGATCGCCAAAAAGACATGTCAAACTCTAAAATTGATCATAGTAACCTCGGGTTACAGTTTTTATATAAAACATAAATATAACTTAATACTAACTAATTTAAACTATTTTTTACATATCATCTTAACTCCTGGTTGTCCTCTAAAAGATAGGACTTTAAGCTTAGTTTTTAATATTTTTTTAAACACAAAACTATCGTGAGATAAATATATTTGTATAGAAGGGGGTAACTCACGTTTTATAAGTCGAATATAAATAAAAACTTTAAACTAAATGCACATACATAAATACAAGTCTTTAAACGTCGTAGCAAGTTTTTGATTCATCGATTAAATTTGTAACATTAGGGCAGCACTAGAATAACTGTCAAGACGCCATTTATTGTTCCAGGCTGGCACGTTTTTCTTGTAGGTATTTCACCTCCTTAGGATTCTTTACTCATTGATATCGAGCATCTTTCTCTTTTACTTGAAGTAAGGCGTCATGAGAGTGCCGGAGACAATTGTTCGAAATTTACGAATATCGTTTTTTGCGCTAGCGCTGTACCCCAGTAAGTTAAGTTCAGCGTACGTTTTTAATTATTTTATAAACTAAATTCGACTTATTTATGATAAAAGTAACAGCAAGCTTAATTAAAATAAGTAAACAAGGTACTCAGCTACTACGACTCGCTAGTCGCTACTTGTGCGAATGTGCGGCCCTATTAGGCTGGCCGCACACGCACGGTTTCCTGCGGCGCTACCGCGAAACACGATATTCGTAAATTTCGGACGATTGTCTCTGTCACTCTTATGACGCCTTAATTGGAGTAAAAGGGAAAGATGCCCGAAATATACGAACTTCGATGTTCGCGGTACCGGGCCTGATCAGGATTCCGAATTCGAAATGCAGATTCGGAAACCTGAATGCGCATTTTTCATAGTAAATGTTCGATCAGGCGCACACGTTCTTAAAATTACTGAACGGAAAAAAAAACCGCCGTTCGTTCCGTGCTACAGGCGCGCGTTCGGGTTGTAAGAACGGAAAAAAATCGAATGACGTCATCCCGAACGCAGTTCATGCATATATATTGTTTCACAAGCCGCACACGAACGGAAATTTCAAGTCAGAAATGCGCGAGCGCCGTACTGAGTGGACGTGTACGTCATTTTTGTGATATATGAATATGGGTGAAGTTGAAAATTTAATCATGTCCGACTAAAAAAATCCCTGTATATGGGATATTGGACATGTGGAGTATCACAACAGAGATGTAAAAGACTTGGCGTGGGAGCAGATCTGTAAAGAAATATTTATGTAATGGGAGACATAACTTAGCTCTTTTAAGATAAAATTGACTCTGTGTTAATCTTCGAGTATTTAATGGGTGTACCCAATAACGTCGTTTTTTCTTCTTTTTGCTTAACGCCAGTAAAAGTGCTATAAAAACCCATTCCTCGTCGTCCATATCTATACGTGCTCTCATAAGAACCGTCGCTCTAGAACTGGCAGAAAAAAAACCTAATGCAAATAAACGCACGTGTGCGCTAAGCTGACGGTTTCCAATTCTATTTTTCCGATTCGGAAACCTGATAAAGAAACCGTGTGTCTGCGCCCAGCCTTAGCATTCATGATAATTATTTTAGTATGGTAACACTAGTAGAAAGCGTATGTTCTGAATCAGCCACTAAAATCCATATTAGTTATATCAAAACATCTCTTTGTACCTACAAAAAAATACACACACACACTGTATTATTTTGTATTTGTATTGAACTAGTATTCAAATTATTTATTTTGTATTAATCTAATGTGGTAAGTTAATTTTTATGTAATCATCAATTTTCATAAGTTTCGAAACGAATCTCGTTATGCCGGCAATGTCACTGTCAGCGCTTCATGAGATAAATAGAGAATTTTAAGCATTAATCCTTAATTTTTTTACCATATTTGATATTTTGATCAACAGAAACTATAAATGAAGCTTCTAAAACCCAGTTGGGTTAATCACGATGGTAAGTTAATTATCATTTCTTATTTGTTCGAACTCTTTGAATGCAAGTGTCCCTTCCTAAACTTCAAATGCATTTGTAACAATAACAATAGGACAGAAATTGCACTTTGCGAAATATTATTAGCTTGTAAAATATCATCCGAAAGTAGTTGTTCTTTGTCTTAAGTTAATTAGTAAAGTCATTATGTTCTTAAAATACATATTTAGTTTTAAATTAAGGGTAACTTGCTCTATATTTTACGATTTTGTATTAAAATGTGCTTATTTCGTTATTTGATGTCGGATACCTTTTCATTTTTAAGTAACACACTTGATATTGCCCTATAAGTATACTTTACTTTTCTTCAAATGTTTGATACCATGTTTAGTTACATTTCTTACATTTATTTATAATATGATGCCATCTAGCTGACCTGGAAGAGGATCTAAAAATCAATATCTTGTACAAACGTGTATGTTTATCTCTCTCTCTGTAGAAACTTTTCACAACTACTATGAAATCAAAGATCCCATTGGCAAGCAACTAACATCAAACTCTTTCACAGACAAGCCAATATTTTCTGTGGACATCCATCCTACGGGGAAGCGGTTTGCAACTGGCGGGCAGGGCGGGGACTCCGGGCGGGTGGTTGTGTGGAACTTGAACCCTGTCTTATATGAAAATGTGGAGGTTGACCCGAATATACCGAAGATGCTGTGTCAGATGGATAATCATTTAGGTACGTAGTATGTGCTGTCATATATAGATTATAATCATAACATGTGGTTTTCATTATAATGGTGATATGATAGAGCTGACGGTAGATTTTCGCAATCTCTTCATAGAAAGTGACGTACATGGCTGAAGCACTGAAGAGCATAGTTCATATTCATAAGTCACCATTTAGATAGTGCATGTGATTATAATAATAATTAGTTTAATATTATTGGGTATAGCTGTGTTCTTAATAAATTATTAGAGTGACTCACAGAAGAAATCAAATTAAATGAAAATAGCTTTTATTTCAGACAAGTATTTGTTTCATTTTGTTCTTAACATAATATACAAAATTCTCATCTGTATGCCTTTTGTAGGCAAAGGCCTCCCCTAAGTCTTTCCACTTATCCCTATCCTTTGCTGCACTATTGTAATCCAGCAGCCTCCTGTTGCACTCTTAAGATCAGCATCTTGTTGGCCTGCCATGCTTCCACTTGTTGTGTCCAGTAAGTGCTAGTTTTCTCTCCCTCTAATTATGTGATCTGCCCATTTCCATTTTAACTTCTTAATTGTTGTAGTTATGTCTTTTGTTTTAGCACATTTCTTTATATCTATATTTCTAACTCTATCAGATAGGCGCTTTCCCATCATACTTCTCTCCATAGTGTTTTGACAAATTTCTGGCTTTATATATGTACACAAATAGTTTTTTTTTACCAAATACTAGGAAAATAAGTTTTCAACTCAAACTAATCTTAATATGGTAAACAATATTTTTCCCAGCTTGCGTGAATTGTGTTCGGTGGAGCAACGCTGGCCGGTACCTGGCTTCCGGAGGAGATGACAGGCTGGTCATGGTGTGGGGGCTCAGTGTCGTGGCTAACGGCACTCCTGGCAAGCTGAAGGCTGAGACTTGGAGGTGTATAGCTACTTTGAGAGGCCATGCCGGTAAATGTCTTTAAAATTAGATCTATGTAACTAAGAAGACATCAAATATTTTTTTATTAAATCTTTTGATTAGCTTTGATTATTTTAAGTAGTAAGACTACTATATAAATTGAAAATAGATATCATATACTTATGAGAAAGTGATGACCACCTCCAGCTACCGCCAAAAGGCTTGTTATTTAATATATGTCATCAATTTTCAATTTAGAGATCAAATTCTAGATAATTTATGTTCATATGAAGTTATTTCTTAATAGCCAACAATTAAACAGATTTCATTGATTTGCAAATTTGTAAATCTCAAAATATTCTTAAATTTTACCATACCAAATCAATATGCAAAGTTAACAATTTGTTTTACGCAATATTGTTACGTGTTCTTTTCTGGGCTTTGTCTTCTGAACGCGTGCCAACCAGTATAGAAACATAACTCTGTACCAGGGTACTAGACTCAGGAGTCTAATCCATAGTCTAATCTGAAAAAAAACTGTTACTAATATTTCGTATTCTATAACCTTATAGGTGATGTGCTGGACTTAGCCTGGTCACCTTTGGACAAATGGCTGGCCAGCTGCAGCGTGGACAACACCATCATCATCTGGAATGCGGAGAAGTTCCCGGAGATGGTCTGTGTGCTCAACGGGCACACAGGGTTGGTGAAAGGTGTGGCGTGGGACCCTGTAAGTTACTTCCTCTAGTTTACCCAATTTAATGTGATTGAGGCTACAAAAAATATGGTATAAATGTAACAGTTATCATAAACCGCATAACCTACCTTACCTGCCACTGTCGTCCGCAGCTAGGCATAGGCGTCTCCTATTGACCACCACAAGGAGAGATCTCTGATGCTACATTTGCTACTGTTTGCGAGCAGGTTGACGAAGAGATGCTGTTGGAGGATTGTTGGAGGAATCTAACCAGAACAATGATCCTCTGGTTTGATCAAGGTTTAGGGACAATACCCAGTGACTGACTGGATACCATAACACTTTTTTTTTTTAATTTAATTCTAGGTTGGCAAATATTTGGCGTCGCAATCCGATGACAAATCGCTAAGGGTCTGGAAGACAGCCGACTGGGCGCAGGAAACCGTCATCACTGAGCCGTTTGAAGAGTGCGGTGGTAAGTAACGACATTTGTTATCCTTATATTTAAATGTAAAATAACCGATAGGGATCGAATAACCGACATTATGATTTTGATACGTATAAACCTGTATTTAATTTTGGTGTCCGTTGTTATTGCATGTTTTTGCATTTTATTTGGCTATTCAGATCTATGTAGTCTCCTTACCTAAATACTCTTTAAGAAAATGAAATATATATATTTTTAATTATAAATACAAATAATCGCAATATTTCTGTTTCACGTAATACCGGTAACGAACCCTGTTATAACCCTTCATAGCTAAATGTAATATGTTTGTTTAATCATAAAAAAAAAAACATTTTTATTGATAGGTCTTAATTGTTTCTATGTTGCCATACATTTTTATATTGAAATATTCCTACCTTAAAATAAAATTAACTTGCTATGTCGTCTACCTTTTCCTCTTATCTCTTTTGTCGTTTGTGCTTACGTGATAAATCTTACCTGATTCCGATTCAGCTTTAGAATACCACAACAATCCTATTAAAGTTCAAATATCGTTAAATTCAATTTCTTTTTAGGCACAACCCACGTACTCCGCCTATCGTGGTCACCCGACGGTCAGTATGTGTTGTCCGCCCACGCGATCAACGGAGGCGGCCCCACCGCGCAGGTGGTAGAGCGGGACGGCTGGCGGTGCGACAAGGACTTCGTCGGCCACAGGAAAGCTGTCACTTGTGCTGTGAGTTATGAAATTAGTAAAAGCTTCTGGACCCGGGTATGTTCTTAAACTACGTCCAACAATGAGAGGTAGGGCACAGCGATGACCATCACGCTTGAATCTGGGGCAGCCCAACTGGGGAAGTACCTCCTCCTTACAGAAGACCACAGCCATAATAGCACTGCTACCTTTCAGGTATGTAGTGTTGTGTTCCTGATGGTGAGTAAGGTTCCCAGAGCTCCAATCCCTCTTAAAGGCCAGCAACGCGCTTGTGACTCCCCTGGTGTTGCGGGTGCCCATGGGCGACGGTAATTGCTTACCACCAGGCAATCCGTCTGCTCGTTTGCCACCTATGTCATAAAAAAAAAGCTGCCTTTGTGCCTTTGAGTTATCAACAGCCTCGCTTTGCTCGTCTGCTTATATCTCGCTCCACTGCTAATTCATATTTTTCTTGTGGTAAGGGCTCATTCAAAAATCATGTGATCGTCCACATCACGTGTACTGTTTTCGGTGGGATGTAACATAATTTTCGTTGACTTTGTAGTGAAAAGTGTCGACACAAAAATCACTCGAAAATTACACGTGATTTTGACTTTAGCGTTAAGATCACCTAATATCACCAAGGGTGAGGGGGGGATCAAAATAAGGCCAAAAACGATCACATGATTTTTGTATGAGCCCTAATTGAACAAGATTAGCGATCCGGAGGGCTATATCGGTTACTTTGGTTTGGCTGCTAATGACATCATATCTGTTGCGAATGCTAATTTGAGTCGCAGTGGGCGGGGCACTTTACATGTAGAACCGATTTGGCGAACAGGTACCAGAAGGCACAGCGTGGGGCTGAACCCCCCCTCACAAGGTGAACTTACGATATGTCACTCTGGGTTACTCTGGTGGAGGCCTATGTCCAGCAAAAGATGTCCTTCGGCAACAGCGTCCCTAGAAGAGCGATCCACTCCGATCGCCAACCCGCCTATTAAGGCATTAAGTCCCCTATACCCTATGTTACCTACACTCGTGGCTGACAACGAGAACTTGTTCACAGAGATTCAACAACAACATATTTGTGAAAGAAGGCAAGAAGTGTTGCTGCGCAGCTGTCGGTGCGAGAGACAGAGCTCTATCGATCTGGCTCACTTCTCTCAAGCGGCCCCTGGTTGTAGTCCACGACTTGTTCAGCGACAGCGTGCTAGATCTGTCTTGGAGCTCTGACGGTGAGTACTGATGCTGTGAATAACAGAGACCGCTATATATAATCGAGTTCTTTTAAACGGTCCTGTAATAAAAATGAAATGTGTGATGCCGGCTGACTTGAATAGCACTACCCCATCTTCTCCCGCGGGTGTCGTAAGAAGAAAAGGGAAGCATCCTACGGACGGGCAGCAGCGTCCGTCGAAACCCAATCTACAGCTACTGCTATGTATGATAAAAATTGTATCTTAGATAAGCGCGTAGCTGTGGTCCTAAATAAATTCATACTTTTATTATTTGGTCAATACACAACAACATCAAAAGATTTTTTTAAATAAGTTTTTATTTTGGTGAAAAAAAAGTAAATCACAATCATGCCATTGCTGACGAAGATTTATTGGTAAACGTACCTTTTTTCGTGGAAAAAAAAGCCCTTTGTCATCCCTGAACTATAGTTTATACTTTTAGGTAGTTAAAAAAAGGTTCTTGACATGTCTTTAAAGATTTTCAATAAAAAGACAGTGTTTGATAAATAAATCATGACAATGTAAGTGACAAGTATGAATCACATATGGTTATTTACATTATTTTGATTTCGTAAGTAATAGTCACTGATTTTTAAAAAGCGTTTTTCAATAAAAAGACATGTCAAGATTGTTTACCTTTTTTTTAATACCTAAAAGTATAGACTATAGATAGATCTAGAAAATAAATCCCCAAAATAAAACAAAATCCGTATTCCTTATTTTTTCTTACAGGCTTAAATCTCCTCGCATGCAGTTCTGACGGCACTGTCGCCTGCATACAGTTCACCAATAAGGAGATAGGCACTCCTCTGACATTGGAAGAAAAGGTATGTATATTTAAAAAAAAAGTCTGCTATTGAACTGTTTTACTTGCTAGTCGATTAGTGCTAACGTCATACCTTATTTTTGAGCGTCGAGTGTACTGGAGTAGACGACATTTTGAACTCTGTCAGAAAAGAAGAAATGGTATTTTATGAACATGAATACCGGGACCATTGCAGAACAATTTACAACTAATAAATAATATTAGTGAAACTCTCTATCTAATAAAATAAATTGGAAGGAGACTTCCGCTAATATTATAAGCAGTAATCGGTTATTTGGATTATCCCTCGCGGGATATCATGTAGAAAAGTTAATATAGATACGACAGTTTCCCGCGATACCGAACAAATCGTTCAAAAATAAAACAATTTAAATGGTAAATAATTTTTTACTTACTCGCCAAATTTTAATCCAAACGATATATAATTTGCCGCTTTAGTGGCAACAAATGAGCTGTCAGTGTGAACACTTGTGCTCATTTGTTCGATTTGGACATACGAACGGCGAGTAAGTACGCGTGTCTGTCAGCTACTTAGATGTTTAAAAGTATAATAAAATAAAGACATTGTATTTTTTTGCCTTTTCTAATAACATGAAGCCCGGTTCCCGGGGCATATCCACACCACACTAACATAATGATTGAGGCCGTTCACCCCGTGTCTAATCCAAATAACCGATCACTGGATTATAAGTTACAAGTTGTTATGCAATAGACCCCTGGTAATAATCGTGGTTAATAATGGTTAGAAACTTTTGTGTGCGATTGCCGATTATTTTCGTCCTCAAAGATTTTGAAAACGAGTGCATGACTCTCAAAAATCGGTACTCAAGGCTATCACATCATGTCATATTTATTTTATTACAATATTTGCACTACTTTGCTTGTCTATATGTTCCTATGTCTATGTAGTCAAGGTCAGAAATATCGATACGAATAACGTGCCAATATATGTATACATGCACCTTATTGCCTCAATATTAAAGCACATGTATACATACTTTGAAACTTTTTCCGTATTGATATCTTTTACATTATTTTATTGTAATAATATCATTAAGAACATCCGCTTAAATCTTTCCTAAATAATGCTATAACATCTTAACTTAATTTATTTTAATTTCATGTGTTGGTGTGTTTGGTTGTTTAATTGCATGAAACAGTGAGTACTAACATGTTTTTTTAAGTTTATTGCAGCACTATAGGTGAAAAACTTAACTGAAGAACCATCTCTATGTAGTCATGCAGAGAATTAATATGGAACGTACAGTCAGCCAATTTGATTTATGGGCCACTTACTTCCTTGTCACAGTGAAAATCTATATGAAAGACGCAAAAGATCTCTTATTAACGTCACTGTGACAAGGTTCGAAGTGGCTTAGAAATGAAATTGGTTGACCGTACGTCAAAATTTGAATATAGAACTCCAGCATGGGTGTACACACACGTTACTACTACATAGGCCAGGTGCTTTAGCTAAGTTTTTCACCTGTAACAACATTGCCTATTGCAAACAAGTAATCTAACTGTTGGCCTAGCATATGATTGTCGCGACGGAATCTCCCGGCGAGATAAACTACTCGTCTCATTTTCTAACAATATTTACTTAAGGGTTGTCTATCACGACGTTCTAGCCGGAATACAAAATAAATAATTATTTATTTATAAAATACATGTGCTTCTATCTTGATTACTAAAACATTGCCCCACAACTGGTAAGTGAGTTTGACTGTGGTGTAGCAGTCTCGGATTAATTACTGTACATTATTAATTGTATAAAAGCGGGTAACTCTCGTTTTATAAGTCGAATATTGCTCGATATGTTTCACTCCGTAGCGAGGAGCACAATCATGGCTAACCGACGCTTGCAATATTCGACTTATAAAACGTGAGTTACCCGCTTCTATACAATTAATATGTTTGAATCTCACGATAGTTTTGTGTTTAATATTACTTTACATTAATTATAACTCCGTATGTGCTTGTTATTCACATTTCTGAATCTGTGCTTTTTACTTTCACTTCTGATGGCTTCAGGCAAATTATTCAGAAGGTATGGAATACGTTTTCTGAGGGTCCTATTACCAAATTAGTTATTAATTCTTGTTACGAATAGTTTGCCTGATGTCACTTTATTATTTTATCGCTTTGTATATTTGTGTAATATAGCGGTATAAAGACTTTTTTTTGAGCTTCTAAATTTTTGGAGCACAGCATACTAGATTTTTAATTTCACAATATAGGTTCATATGAAGCCTATATGATCCAGAAATCAAATTGGTTGACCGCAAACTTTCTGTTTAACGAATACGTGCTAATGGTATATTTATCTCTCTAATTTAGTTCAGTTTTAAATTAACGGTAAGATAGGGCGGATTAATAGTAGTGATCGATTGATCCCATAGCGATATTTTATTCTCACAACGAAACAAATCGATTGTCAGAATAAATAAAAAAATATTTATATGGAGTTTCGCAGTAATAGGTCAAAAAATAATAAGTAACATTTTCGTGTTCATTAACAATATTTTTTTTTTTTATCTTATGTTATCCTTCTATTCCTCTGTTCCATATACCCCCCAAGTTACCCTATTGTGACGTCAACCCCACTGGAATCCGGGGTTTATGAATGCAAAAAAAAATCCGCCTTAGCATTTACGTTGTGACAAAACTGATTGACATTTCCAGAACTCGTTCTACGAAAAAATCTACGGCAAGTGTCCGGCGAACGAGTCCGCTCTCAGCAACCTGCTGGTCGAGTGTCCCGAGATCCTGCTCGCCAGAGAGCAGCCCGACACTCGCCGCGACAGCCGGGATGCCTCGCTTGCTAGCGACAAGTCTCAGGTACTTGAGAGTTAGTTTTACTACATACGTAACCATATATATAACTCTTGTAGTGAGTCTAGAGTTAATAATGAAACAAATTTTATTCGTTGCGCGATAAAGGCATCAGTCAAGTAACGCAAACGACTGTTGATAAAGCTCCTTGTTATGGAGCTATACATGTCGAGAAATATTTGACTTTGAAAGTTTGTTTTGTATTCTTTAAAGACAGCAAAATTGCATTTTATTCACAAGGGAGTACAGCAATTTCATACAAATTTTGAATGTTTTTTTTCCGTTATCTGGGTTAGATGTCATTTTAAATGATTGATACTAATCATTTAGAGTAAATTTTAAGTTTTAAAGTTAATATTTACCTCGTAAAAATTGTTTCACTGAGCAGCAAAATTTGTTTCTCTCTCGTGCGTTGAAACCCCAATTATTTCTGAGTAACCTTTTTTTGTAGAAGGAAGTACTTCCAGTTGGGCTTCTCCAGACTCGATGGTACTTCGCTGTGCCCTTGCTCTCATTGCTGGACGTAGTTTAAGGACATCTTTAAACTAAGACTTGTTTGTTCTAGCAATTCAAGCCAGCGCTCACAGCGTCCCCCGTGTCGCTGCGGCCGGTGGACAGACAGATAGAGACCAGAACGTCTGACGGCAAACGACGCATCACACCCGTCTTCATACCGCTCACTATGGTCGCCAGGTACCTATCCTTTGTTTTACACTTTAGGCTTTGGTCTCCTATTTTATGCTACACGCCACGTCTGACATCAACGTTACTGAACAAAAAAGACGCTAACGTCGACGTGTGAATGAGACAACAGTACATCTCTATCTCATCCTGACGCAGAACGCCGTATGCGGGTAAAAGATAATAGTACCTACATTTCGATACTAGTAAAAAAAAAACGACGAAGGTGAAAATTGGAGCCCGAGTGAAACGAGAGTGTCAAATAAGTTTTTTCACGTGTATCCAACCCAATTTTTCATAACAAGTGCCTTCAAAAGTGTTTTTTTTTTTTTTTCAATTTAGGCACATTAAATGCACTTATTAACGTCAAAGAAATATCTACTCTAGTTCGAACCCGAAGTAGTGCCCCCTAAAAGTAAAAATAATAATGTATAAACAAGTTTGAATTCACAATATAGACATACTTTGATATGCTTTCTTATCTGAACTGTGTTATTTACATGATCTGGCAGTACATACAATTGTTGAATTAAATGCTAGACGGTTTAGTTAGTTTGGTATGGTTGATAGCGTTTATAGCTCAACCAAAGGTATCTCAATTAATCTGTCTCAATTCAGATCCTCCTCCATCTGCAGGTAAGTTTCATGTAATTCCGTTCAGCCGTTATTATTACCAAACATTCAAAAATCGTCACAACCTTTCACATTTATAATATTCGTAGAGTTTCAGCCACAAGTCGCCCACTGCTGGACAAATGCCTCCCCTAAATATGACTTGTATCATCTTGGGGGTTACTTGTGAGAGTCGCAACGCTATGCAGGCGCGTTGGCCACCGCAGTAGCTCTTAATTGCTTCCACGGATACTCGTACTGCTGCCCATCCATAGACTTTTCGCCTTTGTTGAAGAAAATAGTTTATTCGGCTAAAGAAGTTATCAACAACAAAATATCAGTTTTATTGACAACACCAAGCCATATAAATAAAAAAATACGATAATCTTACACAATTCTAACTAGTTCTACAATGCTATATTATTTGGCTACTTTTTTTTTTTTCAAATTTTAATTTTAGAATTTTGCACTTAACTGATCTTCGGTTTACTGTATTTGTTCACAGTGAATCTCTCGGCTCAATCCCAAGTGGCACAGAGAACTGCTTCAGTACCTCGTCTCAGAGCAAATCTCGGATCCGTGTGGAGAGACGCGACGACATAGTTATACATCCCAACGTGAGCAATCACGGGAACTCCTCGCAACACAACAAGAGTGCCGACAAGTAAGTCTTTGTCCTGTGTCAAGTACTAGGAGGATATAACCAATATGGAGTAAATTTACAGGCGTTCCCCTCTGCCAAAATTACTCGGCCGCCGGTCATAATTCTTGAACTTGTGTGAATATATAACTAGCATAAACTGCTAGTGTTTGATAGTTTTGTCGTGTGCGTGTAGCGACGCACGTAAAAATGCATTAGTGTTAACATTATTTATGTGTGTTACCTCAACCTCGCGCCGAAGAGGGCAGAATTTTTCCGATCGAAATTAATGCGTGTGTCGGCTCCATATTAGTTCTATCTCCTTGGTCAAATACTTTTTTTTACATAGAAATTCAGTTGTCAAGCCGCCATGTTTGTTTACCTTATTTGTCTTTTCTATTGAAAATGAATATAAGTGATAGATAAATAGTTTAACATTTTCGTTAACGACGCAATTAACCATACTTGCATGGGGTCGAATCGACCCAATGCCGCGAAGGTGTTAAAAAAATGGCTTCAATTCTGGTGATTTCGCCAGTATGAAAGTGTTTGTAGAAAATTCAAATCAAATAATAAGTTTGATCTGTGAATGTTCGGGTGAAATCACAAAAATCTTGCAATTTAATTTTGAAGCAGATACCTTTAATCGATTGTGCTGAAATTTAGCACACTTATGTAAGTTTGGGGACAATGCAATATGATACTACTGATCCGACTCGATGCCGGAGTCAGAAGGTAGTCATAATAACTCCTAAAATACGCAAGATAAACTTCTATTGTTTAGGGTTCGTCAGGATCCTCATGTTGATGATTGTGTGATGTGTATAAAAGTATAGTCGGCAATAAAAGCGTGTACCAAAAATGAAATTTATACAAGAACTTATTAAATGTGAAATAAATGTTTTCTGAAACATGCAATGAAATATTGTCTTTACATTCCTTGTAATAGACTCAGAAGTATGTTTTTTTTGGGCGCGGCAACTGAAGGGGACGGAAATGGAATTTCATATAACTTTTTTTCGGCGATTATCCATACAGAGGCAAAGATGGCGGGTGTCATAGCAAACAGCTGATGTTAATTTTTAATACATTTCGATTTCATTGTTAGTTGTGATTTAGAAAATTATTTTTTTTGTAGAATTTTTTATTTCAATGTATGTTTGAGAAAAGCACAATACGTGCCTCGTCGTGAAAACGGTTTTCCGGTCTCGTATCACTATCCGGCTATATATACCCACTTGGCCGGAAATTCTCATTTTCCCGGCCTCTGATGTAATGTACTATTGTTTTTAACTTCAAATTATGACACAACATTTTGACATTCAGCATTAACAAAAAACATAAGAATTAATGAAAAACTAAAATTATTCTTTTTTACAATTTGAGATTGTAAATAGTATGACTTGTAATGGCAAAAACACTTGGATTCGAAATTTGTTGTTGACTACAATTTTTGTTTTATTTCATTGCAAGTTTGATAAAAGCACTCTACAAGTCTCGGCGAGAAACAGGGTTGCCGGCCGCGTACCCTATCCGGCCTCGCTGCCGCTCGGTCGTAAACATCTATTTGGCCTGCAACCCTCGTTTCCCGGCCTCTACAGTAATGTACTATTTCTCAAACATACGAAATGTAACGTATGCGGAGTGAAATTTGGACAAAGTTTGAATATATAAAATGTAAAAAACAAAAATCTAAAAAAAATATGTGTGTATGTCAATATCAAGTCTATATATCTGTCAATCAATCTGGTAAGTTTCATAAGGATTGGATGTTTGATTTTGTAATTATGGTAAATAACCAAGAACGCCGTCGCAAAACTGTATGTAATTTCTACAGTATACATCCCCTATGGCCGAAATCGAAGGTGGTGGAACATTTTGTACAAATGGGTGAGAGTCGAAGCATCATTTATAATATTTTAGCGTCTTTTACCTTAAAAAACAACCACTGCTAGAAAGCCTGGTTCTGGAAATTATCCCAACTTGAGCAAGTTTTCTGAGAGAGCTCGACTAAAGAAAATTACCGCCGGCCGTATTGCTAAATCTTACAGAGAGCTCGGAAGAAAATTTAAATGTGACGGAAAAACTGTCAAAAAATATCTTGATGACATGGGCATCGATAAGCGGTGTAGAAAATTTAAATCCACCGTCTCCGAAAATCAAAAATCCACTCAGAAAATACGGCTGCGTAAATTGGTCAAAAAAATATTTTACGCCAAAAACAATGTGAGTTGCGTCATGGATGACGAGTCATATTTCACGTTAGATGGAAACTAGTGGCAAAGCAATTACTATTTTGAGAAGACCAATGGTCCAACTGATGAGAACGTGAAATATGTTGAGCATACCAAGTTTCCTAAAAAAGTTTTGCTATGGCTTGCCATCAGGAACGCGGAATGTCCAAGGCGGTGTTCTTTGAATCAGGTTTAACTGTGAACGCCGATCGCTACATAGAGCGTTGTTTGCCATTAGTGCGAAATTTCATAAATACGAGTCATAGAGGAGAAAATGCTGTGTTTTGGCCAGACTTAGCCTCAAGCTATTATTCCAAAAAAACACTTAGCAAAATGGCGGAGCTAAACACCCCATAGGTACCGAAGACATCAAATCCACCTAATGTTCCGCAACTTCGCCCTATTGAAGATTTTTGGGCAAATCTGAAGAGGCGAGTATATTGCGATAATTTTCGGTCCAAAAATGTGCAAAGCTTGATTCGTAAAATAAAATTGGAGTTGAATAAAATGCCCACATCTATGTTTTCGACAGCGATGGACAAAGTTCCTCAGAACTACCGTAAAGCATCTCGCATGGGAGTAAACTTTTTTTTACATTAATCATTATTAGGTACTTTATTATAAAAACATAACTATTTAAAAAAATAATGGTGTTTTTTTTATTTAAAACAATATTGCATTTTGTCCAAATTTCACTCCGCATACGTTATGCGTTAATGGCACGAAATGATGCCAAGAAGGTGCACATTTATGGACTAAGATTAGACTGACGAAGGAAAAACATACATCTATCAAATATAATATCAAATACATACATCCAAGTTACAATCTTTTTGAAAGCATAATTGGTATTATAATAATCGGTTGAACATGGTGCTGGAATAGCTTTTTCCAATGTCAATTCATAAAAAAAAAACGAATTCTATGAACCATAGATAGTTATATTATTTACTTGATTGCTTTGTTGTTATTTTAATTTTATTATTTTCTTGAAATGTTTGAGAAAAGCACTACAGGCTTCGGCCTGGACAGGGATTAAAGGACTCAATTTATCCGGCCTCGTCTCCGACTCGGCCGTCTACCGCAATCTCGTCCTTAAATCCCATACTTCACGGCCTCTGCAGTAATGTACTATGTACTATTACCCGTAGCGGGCTCGACCAGCGCCTGCGCAAGCGCTCTGCGCCGGCGCTGCCCGGCCCGCGCACGGAGCAGGTGCACGTGGCGCGGCCCGCCGGCGCCCCCGCCGCGCCCCGCCGCCGCCCGCGCCCGCGCTGGGCAGCGCCGGGCCCGTTGTGCGCGCCGCCGGAGCCCTGCGTCTGCAGGTAAGGAAACCGACTCGATTCTTCTTCTGTCCCATCGGCCAGAGGACAACTTTTTTTTAACCTGACTTAGGCTCTTTAAACCACGGCAGCGGCGCTGGGTCGCCTGCTGCCCAATTTAGGAGAGCCAAATGCGCCCTGCAGACGGCTGTTCGCGGGAGTCGTCCGCAGCATGGCACTCTATGGAGCGCCAATATGGGCCGGACGACTGGCAGAAGGCACGAGGGCGCTCCTCCGACGGCCACAGAGGGTGGTAGCTCAGCGGATCGTAAGGGCCTACTGCACCACCTCCCACGCTGCGGCCTGCCTCCTTGCCGCCACCCCGCCCTGGGAGCTGGAAGCGGAGGTCGTCGCAAGCCGGTACCAGAGAAGGGCGGAAGCCAGAGCAAGGGAGGAGGCCCCAGACCCCGTCGAGTCGGAAAGGGAGGAGAGGGCAGCAGCGGAGCGCCTTCGTGAACGATGGAAAGGCGCTCTGGAGGATGCCCACTATGGAGTCCGTACCATAGGGGGCATCCTCACAGTGATGGAGGAATGGTTGAGGAGGAAGGGAGGGACCCTAACATATAGGGTTACAGGTGGTGTCCGGGCACGGCTGCTTCGGGCACTACCTGTACAGGATAAGGAGGGAGCCGGACCCGGGATGTAGGGAATGTGGAGACGAGGACGATACGGCCCAGCACACACTCGAAACGTGTAATCGCTGGACCGTGGAAAGGGCGGAAATGTTGGCGGTCATAGGAGGGATGGATCTCTCACTGCACAGCGACATAGCGGCGATGCTGGGCAGTGAGAGGAACTGGAAGGCGGTGAGCTCCTTCTGCGAACAAATAATGTCGCAGAAGGAGGCGGCGGAGAGGGAGCGGGAAGATGCGGCCGATGCACTGCCTCTCCGCCGCAGGCGGCGAGGCCGAAGGCGGCTCAACTACGTCCGCCAAGAATTGTAGTAGAGTCTGCAGTAAAGGGGGGGATAGAGTCTCTGATTCCCCCGTCCCCCTCGTGCGGATGCCCAGGCAATAAGCCGGGCTGGTCGGGGGGCGTCATGGTCGAATGTATGATCCCATGGCGCCCCCCATACAACGAACACGTGGGTGTTTGTCCGGAGTGGGGTTTAGTGGGTAGTCCTCTTCCCTCCCCTCTCGCTAGGAGAGGGGGGGGGCAGACAAGAGGGAGTCCCACATATCCCTATTATAGGACGATGCGTAAATGCATGCCCCACACCGTAAACAAAAAAAAAAAGGCTCTTTAAACCGATCGGCTTATTAGAGCGATCGGACTGTGTAGGGGGTAGGTAATCTGGGGAAAATCCCAGACCCTTCCGCATCAAACTCGATTTGTACTACTGGAATACTCCTACTGAGTTTACGCTTCCATCGAATCTGAGTGGTGTGTAGTGGTGTTTTTGTGAGACCCAAATTATATCTTACCGGGAATACAGACGAAGGGAGTGAATTCCATTCCTTAGCAGTCCGCATTAGAAAGGTAGAAGCGAATCACTTCGTGCGAATGAATGGAATATTCACAACGTAAGGATGAAATTGCTCCCCCCGCCTGGACGTCCGATGATGGAACGGAGATGGCGGAATTAAACCGTGCAATTCCTGAGCACACTCTCCAAAATGTATCCTGTAAAACACAGACAAACTAGCAACCTTGCGGCGATGTTCAAGGCTCTGTAACCTTACACTCACTAATTTAGGATCGCCAATGAGTCTGAAAGCTCGGCGTTCTATTGAATCCAAAGCGGCCAGCTGATACTTGGTGTCGAATGAATGGGAGTTTTGTCGCTGGTTAACTAACCCGCTGAGAAGACTCCAGCAAGAAACTCAGCTAGGCCCGACCGTTGTCGGAGTGACTCTATCCGGTACGCGGCGGTACCGGGTTGATAAGGAACTAAATGTATCGGTACCAAAGTACAAAAAACAAGATACCGCGTTGTACTAACTGACTTAGTAGATGACCAATTATGGAAAGAAAACATAATTACCACAAAAATACATGGTGTCTTAAATTGTCATAAAACTGTAGGTTTTATGGTGACACAGGAGACTATAAATATGGCAACGAGTGTCATGAAATAGTATAACAGCTTGGTTATGTAAAATAAGTTATTTAATTAAAGCGGTAATCTGTAAAAACTTACTCGCTCCTCTGTCTTCTGTACTCTTCCCAATCATCACTCAACTATTACCCTTGTCATATCTAATACCTCCATTTTAAAGTCCTAGAAAAATATACTATTGTTACTACGAATATTTTTTTATTGCTTACGTTCTTCAGAATTTCATCTTTATTTTATATTAATAGGTTATACTTGAACGCAGGTTATAAATAAGGCGTACAACACACAGTACGGCACACTGTCTCGGCTACAGCTTTTGCCAAACAACTCTGCCTCCAGCGATCCTGTGTGGGAAACATATTTGGGTAAGTATTATGAAACTATGTATTCATTGCATTATACTTTATAGTATACATACTAGTTTTAACCCATTCGGGTACCCTGACTCAGCGTAGGAGTCATAACCAAAAGGATATTAGTGGAATATTTACACTAAAGTATGTGAGTGTGTCTGTTTATTACTTTTTTACGTCTAAACGGCTGGAGCGATTTATTAGAATTTAGAATTATGGAGTTTGCGGACATCCTAGATTAACATATAGGCTATGTTTTTTTTTTCTAATAAACCGCGGGTAACACCGCGGGGCACAGCTAGTACTAAATAAACGCGATCGCTCTCTGATTGTCACTGCTCTCTCTGTAATTAACCCTAGCGCAGGCCTGTCTTTTTGGCTGTTACTGCATACTATGTCGTTAAACACTTGTTTGGATAAATTCTTCTCACGTGTAACTTAATATAGTAAATTATTTGTAGTTTGAATGTATGAGTTCATAAATAAAATAAATTGATATTGCATATGCGTTGCAAGCAATGAAATAAATCCAGAATTCAAAAATACCAATTATATCTTATCTATGTAAGAAGTTACTGGCTCATGATATGGGACAATGCGGCCTGGGGCTAAAAACTACCAAAGATTCCGTGACACGCTAAAATGAATTTTTCTCAAACATACTACGAAATGTATGCGTTAATGGCACGAAATGATGCCAAAAAGTTGCACATTTATGGACTAGGCCGTGAATAAATGTATGGAGTTAGTATGAAAAGTACATTATTGTCCGCAGCTCTAACTTTTTAAATTTGCCAACTAAGATTAGACTGACGAAGGAAAAAATACATACATCCAAGTTACAATCTCTTTGAAAGCATAATTGGTATTATAATAATCGGTTAAACATGGTGCTGGAATAGCTTTTTCCAATGTCAATTCATAAAAAAAGGAATCTATGAACCATCCATAGATAGTTATATTTTTATAAGCAGTTAAAAAAGGTGTACGAATAGCTTTGTCGTTTTTTTTTTGTATAAAAAATAAAAAAGGCGGCAATTCAAAAATTTACTTGATTGCTTTTATTTGAATTTTATTATTTTCTGTTTACTTGTTATTTTAATTTTATTATTTTCTTGAAATGTTTGAGAAAAGTACTATACAGGCTTCGGCCTGAACTGGGATTAAAGGACTCAATTTATCCGGCCTCGTCTCCGACTCGGCCGTCTACCGCAATCTCGACCTTAAATCCCTTACTTCACGGCCTCTGCAGTAATGTTCTATTACTCGTTCATATTAAAGCTTATATTGTGTTGAAGCCGTTTGAATTTGTACCTTTTTACTATTGATTACTGTTTGGATGGCGGCCAGCAACATTTTTATATACCATGCCGTAGTATTTTTATTTTCTTTGAAAGTGAAGTTTATGTCAATAAGTTAATATTATAAAATGTTGTGACGGTTATATTTGTTATGTTACTTACAATGATATTAAGTTTTTTTTGAAACACAAAAGTTTCAATATGTAACAGTCACCGCCATTATGGTCAACTTGTATTGTATCGTATTTTAATATTAGTGCAAATCGGCCACATTTGTAGTCGGCGATTAGTCGGCAAAATAAACCGACTGTTCGCCAGTTTAAATCCTGCAACAAAAATAGGATATTTAAAGAAAAAGTTACCAATATAGAATTACTTTTATTTTAATTTTAGGAGATTTCATAAACATACACGGAAATGTAAACAAAACTAGTCAACGAATGCAGATATATAGAGAGTAGTCGGCATTGCCTACTAGTAGGCCAATTTCTATTCAAAAGTTAACATACTACAAGTTATCAATTATCAATGTCCGCACTTCAATACGGGCTGTTTGTAGAGTTAGTGCAATTTCTATTAAAGGTCGCAGAAACCGAGTTGTAACTTGCACAGCAGACAGTGACGCACGCGCGTGTTCAAATTTACTTCATTTTAAGTAAACTTCTGGTCAAATATTCGGCGGCGGATATCACCAAATCACTATTCGTTGCAATGCTATTTCACGCAAAATGTTGTTCAACTGGCTGGTTTATACGTGGCAATCTATTTAGCGCTCGCGCCAGGCTGTGACCCATAAGCTGAGTCATACGTTTTGGGCTAAATGTGGTTTGTATGGTGGCCCACCGGTATTCAGTGCGCTCGGCGGTGCTTGGTCACGAATGGGTTAAAGATTATGACACAGGCCGGCTATATCCGTGCGAGGAAATAACCGCGAGAAGCAATTCCTTAATTACGGAAACTCACCCCGACTGAGCAACTGACTAAAAGGAATAATTCCGCAGGGTCCCCGGTGACGTGCATCGCGTGCGACGCGCGCTGGGCCGCCGTGGCGTGCGCGGACGGCGCGCTGCACGCCTGGCGCCTCGCGCGCGGGGCGGCGCGCCGGGCGCTGCCGCCGCTCGGTGAGTACTGTCCCGGTAGGCCATCGTGCCGGGACAGTCAAACAAACTCTCGCTTTTACATTATTGATTTAAACATACTATAAACGTCACGATTAAATAATGTTACGTAATTTGCAGCCCTGATGTCGCCGGCAGCCAAGCTGACGCTGTCGGGCGACACGCTGGCCGCCGTGACGACGGCCGCCGAGCTGGGCATCTGGGACCTCGGCACCGCCACGTGCGTCGTGCGGCCGCTGTGCTTCCGGAACCTCATGCTGCCCGGAGGTAACTTGTGCTGGCAGCAATGGTGTCGCCGGCAGTCAAGACGACGCTGTCGGGCGACGAATATGACCTCTACGACCTATGACCATTTTTTGTAGAACTCAACTGTAAAGCACGACATCGATCAACTCGCTTGAAAGAACGACATCGACCAAAAACCTACTGGATTTTTTTGGGGAGATTATTCGAAAATTTTGGACAGTGTTTAACTATCATTTATTATGTATGTTCCAGTGTCAGTGACGAACTGCTCTCTCTTGGAGGACGGAAATCCAATGATCTCACTTAGCAACGGAAAAAGTTATATTTATTGCAAGAAACTCTATGCGTGGTGAGTATCTTTTATTTGTTTACTAAATGTGTGATTTGATATTACCTAGGGAAATTGTCTGATATATCAACTTTTATATAATGATAATTACGAAACTGCATCCGACGTCATATTTTTATATGAATTTTGAAATGTGTTGGTGTTTGTAAATTTTTAGAGCCCAGGCACACTAAG
This sequence comes from Grapholita molesta, assembly GCA_022674325.2. Lineage (NCBI taxonomy): Eukaryota > Metazoa > Arthropoda > Insecta > Lepidoptera > Tortricidae > Grapholita > Grapholita molesta. Next base: position 16,115,764 of record CP053130.2, on the reverse strand, counting down.
CGTACTTTGAGCAGTGTTTGTAAACGGCCGTGTAGCGTCAACGCTATGTTCGCATAGCATTGACGTTACACGAATAATTTTTTTTTACAAGAATTTCAACTTCATTTCACTTCCGATACAGGTTAAAATCATATTATTTAGAGTTAATTTAGACGGTTTATTTCGTGTTCGTTAGATTCTTGTATTATTATTAACATGGCTACCAAATCTATGGGAAAGTACTTATGTACCGTTACCCACTAGGACAGACCTGTCTTAAATTCTAAGTGATAAATCCTCGGTAAAGTAAACATGTGTTGTCCTCATGCAGGGTGGTGTGGGCGGACGGGCGCGACCCGGTGTGGCGCGCCTGCGCGGGGCTGGCGGCGGCGCGGGCGCGCCGCGCGCGGGCGGCCCGCTGTACCCCGCGCAGCCGCGCGCGCCGCCGGCCAGCACGGCGTGAGTACACACTACACACTAAACAGCGGCGGCGGCGCATCCAATTGTATTTGCGGCCGACAGTTTTTTTTTTATGACATAGTCGGCAAAAAAGCCGACGGATTGCCTGGTGGTAAGCAATTACAGTCGCCCATAGTCACCTGCGACACCAGGGGAGTCGCAAGCGCGTTGCCGGCCTTTAAGGGGGGTTGGAGCTCTGGGAACCTTACTCACCATCAATTCAACAGTTTTCCTTAACCCATTAATTCCCTGACGAGCGCATAGATTACGCCGGGCTACCATATAAGCCCTTTTTTTTTCTAGAACTTTTGACTCAGCTTATGTGTCACGGGCCTGACGCGAACACTAAATGGATGGCCGCTTGTTAAGCCGGTTAGTAGAACAACTGTGCAATATACATATTACCCGCCCCACATTTTTTGTGTTTAGATAAAAAACTTCATAATATTTAATAACCACCATTTTACTGCTGACCTATATTCTTTTTATGATTATGTCATCCAGTTCGTAGTACACGCGAGTACAAATCCCGGTAATTCGGTAAAACCACAAAATGCGAAATCACTTAACAACACGGGAAACGTATAAAGTCGCCACCGAATAAATTGATCAATTTCAAACGGCTTCAACACGAAATAAGCTCTAATATTAACGAGTAAAATTCATTTTAGCGCGTCACGGAATCTTTGCTATCTTTTACAAGTCGCGCCTGGCCATGTTGCACCATACCCCGAGTCATATTAAGAACTTTTTATATATTTGATATTTTTGTGTTTGTCCCGGCTGATGCCTTAACCAATTAGGCCACCCGGACTCAGTCGCGATAGCGATAAATGCGTGTTCAAATCCTGTCTCGGATGCCCGAGGTCCTCGTCGCTTTTTATTAAGCATATGTCATCTAAAACTGTTGTGAGCCATGTTACTACTACTTATTTACAAACTGATAAACTCACGTGTAATTATATCGCACTAGGCGACACACCGATCGCGTTACACAGCGATACACCCTCAACGCGATCGGTGTGTCCTGACTCGGCTTGAAGATGGGTACCAGAGCTTACCCGAAACATGTCGCCTAGTGCGATATAATTACACGTGAGTTTATCCGTTTGTAACTAAGTAGTCATATGTCATCTATTAAAATTTTTAATAGGGTTAAATTTTTTGTTAACACATTCGCTGCGTTATCGGGCCGATCGACTGTCATAAGTATGGCAGCATTGGTGCGCAGCGAAGGTGTTAAAGAGTTTTTTTTTTACAGTAGCTACAGTTCCGACGCAGCGCGGAGTTGGCTCGAGGCGCAGGTGGCGTCCTGTTTCCACCTCCGGCTTGCCAAAGACTACCGGCACTGGATCACCGCCTTATTTGGCCACCTCGTCAACCACGGTAAGTCCCTCCTAAGATCTACCCCGGATTTTCACTGTCACTCGGCCATTGTATCTTAGTGATTACTATGCCCCGTTATCTAAAGCTCATTTTGAGGGCAAACTAAAATTCTTTTTTAGTGAAACTCATTCATTCCTCTTTAATCAGATGGGAGATCGACAATTATAAATGTCGAATATCGTCAATGTGGGGTCCGATTTTTGAAATAGTCACCGAGTAATCTACATAGAGATTCTCATTCATACTCTATGGAAATCACTTGGTGACTATTTAATCGGACCCAAGATCTTTTGACATGTTATTAAGTGAGTAAGTCAACTTAATTTTTTATCGACTTGATTATCGTAACTGCCCAATCACTTGCCCCTAAACTGAGCATAAGATAAGGTAGAACGGAGAGTAAGAACTGAGTAGAAGATAAGGGGTGTAGTGATTACAGCGTGAAAGGTGCTCCGAAGTAAAATGATAGCCCGGAACTGCACAACTTCCATAACTGTAACGTTGTTCCTCCGCACAAGTACCGCACGCCGCCCGCACCTGCGGCAGCCGCGCGTCTCTGCTCGGCGACAATTTAGCTTTACCATGGACTCAGTCAATTGTGTAAGGATGTCCTCAATGTGCTGTAATATTTATTATTTTTATTTATTAAACAAAATATTGACATTAAATTCCAGGTAACGAAGACCAGCTACGGACGTTGTTAGACGACATGCTGGGGCCCAGCCATTGTACCAGCACACCGAAGAAGTGGCAGGCCACGGTACTGGTAAGGATCACAATCCACCATAGATCACAGAACAGCTGTACCGTCGACGTCAATGATATGTATACACTTTTTCACCTTAAGGGCTTTATCGCACTTGCGATTTGCGAGCGAGCTGAAAGCGAAGCTAGTTCGCTGCGAGCGTGTAACGAATTCGCCGCGAGTGCGCAACGAATTCGCTGCGTACTCGCGTGAAATCGTATAGTAAGCACGTTTCACCACCCCATCTCCTCCCGCGGTTGTCGTAAGAGGCGACTAAGGGAAAAATCCTACGGACGGGCGGAAGCGTCCGTCGAAACCCGATCTACAGCTACTGCGGTCGCCAACCCGCCTGCCAAGCGTGGCGACTATGACAACTAGATGATACAAGTCATATTTGTGGGAGGCCTATGTCCAGCAGTGCATACTGCTGAAATGTATGTAAGCACGTTTATTCCTCACGTCGTTTGTTACAGGGTATAAAGAAACACGAGATATTGGACGAGATGCTGTCGCTGCTGGTGCGTCAGCTGCGCTGGCAGCGGCTGTACTCCGAGTACAGCGACCAGCTGCGAGACCTGAGGGAGCCGAGGCCCGTGCTCAACGGGCACTGAACCCGCGCCCACCGCACACCAGGCTACTGGGACGAGGGAAATAGGCTCATTTAGTCTACACTTCAAATTCACAAACATGCAACGTCAAAGGACATAGGGTGATTGCACCAATGTTTTATTATGACAAAGGTGGCAAACGAGCAGACGGATTGCCTGATGATAAGCAATTACCGTCGCCCATGGGCACCGCAATAACCAGCATCACCCAGCCTTTAAGGGGGATTGTAGCTCTGGGAACCTTACTCACCAACACAACACTACAGACCTAAAATGTAGCAGTGCTATTCTGGCTGTGGTCTTCTGTAAGGAGGTACTTCCCTAGTTGGGCTGCTCCAGATTCAAGCGTGATGGTCAGTGATCGGCACTATGGGTGCAAAACTTTGGTACTTCGCTGCGCCCTACCTCTCATTGTTGGACACTTTAAGCTGACATACACCTCCTCTCATTGTTGGACACTTTAAGCTGACAGGCACCAATGATAAGCACTTAGTTCTTAATTCTAAAACCATAACGTTATAAATTTAATATGTACAGTCAGCAGCAAAAGTTGCTAAGCGTTTGAAGTGTTCAAAATGACCTACACGCGCTCTTATTCTCTTGACAATAGATACGTGTTGACCTCATTTTGAATACCTCAAATGCTTAGCTACTTCTGCTGCTGACTGTACGGTCAGCTGCAGAGAAAAGGTATCACCGTGCCATACAAACTCGTATGGCGGGCTGGTACCTTTTCTCTGCAGCTGACTGTACCAAGAAATGCACAACACTTGACTCCTTTGAAATAAACACTAATGTTCATGATTGGTGTCTATTACTGGCGCCGTCACCCTACTTGGTTTACCCTCCTAAGGCCCAAGGTCCTACCTATAGGCTTAACTAACACTGTAATTCAGACCCAGCTCCTGTAACAGTTATGTAGTCATAGCGTAACATGGTCCTAACCGTAGGACATATTAAGAAACCCGAAATTTTCAAACGAAATCAAATTATGATTTCATATTTCGCGCTAATCTAAATTGACATTTTCAAATGTCCAAAAACCAATCATATAGTGATAATAAGCAAGCTCAATAACTATCGGCACTATACAAGTAGAATAACATTAAAAAAGTGACCTAAGTACATGGGTCTGAATGGGTATAAAACATTAGTACTACTGGTACAGGTCGATTCACGAGAGTAGGCACGAATGGATTGAACGAAACTTTCATTGTATGAGTGACACTTGTATCGGTATACAATCGAGCCACTATTTGATTGGTTAATGTGACACACACATAGACATTTTCATTCAGTCATTCATTCCATTCGTGCCAACTCTCGTGAATCGACCTGTAGTAAAGGTAGTTCCACGAGAGTTGAGGCGAATGGATTACGCACACAACTATATGAAGTACTGATTGAATGAATGGAATGAATGAGTAATTTCAAAATCTTCCTATCATTACATGAGATGTTGTTGTGTGCGTGACTTCAACTCTTGTGAAATTACCTATACCGTAGTTCGCAATTACTATGTACTGAATTTTGCGTAGGGCCTTAGGAGGATATATATATACTAGAACTCCATCAAACAAATTTTCTTTTTACCTTTCGGCCGCCTCGTCTAAAATCTCTGACCTGCGTCAAACGCCAATGTATTTTGCGAGCAAGCGAAAATAAAGGTGTTTACACGCTGTCCGAAGAACTTGGCAGCTCAGTCTGTGTGCATCCGCCTTACTTTTTATTTGTGTACTTTTTAAAATCAACTTGTGTGTACAAATGCCTTGCATGATTGTAATATATCTACTTAAAACAGAAAGGCTCTATCGCGAATTAAAATTCATAAATAAGTGAAGGTAAAAAGATAAATAGGGTAAATCGCCAGTTACTGGCCACCTTTCAATAACTGGCCACCATATACTGAAAATGGACTCTATTTACCTAAAAACAGAATGCATTTAAGTATAAGGTGGCCAGTAATTGAAGGGTGGCCAGTAATTGAAACCCCATTTGAAAATGTGTTCTATTTATAGGTAAACAGAATTCATTTTCAGTATAGGTGGCCAGTTATTGAAAGGTGGCCAGTAACTGGCGATTTACCCTAATTAGCGACAAGTCTTTCTATTTTTAGTTGATTTGTGTAGAAAACGTGAAAGTTTTATTTATAATATTTGTACTGCCTAATATGATAGAAATTAGTGAGTTGTATTATAAATAGATTTAGGGATTGGTGTTCAATATAATGAAATAAGTGAAAATGACATGTTTAAAATAACGCTAGCGCCATCTTTATTGTAAACTGAATAAATACTGATTAGATTATTTGAACTTGATATGTAAAATGGTGAGGAACTATACTGCAAATTAGTGTGATTTACAGGTCGATTCACGAGAGTTGGCACGAATGGATTGAACGAAACTTTCATTGTATGAGTGACACTTGTATCGGTATACAATCGAGCCACTATTTTATTGGTTAATGTGACACACACAATAGACATTTTCATTCAGTCATTCATTCCATTCGTGCCAACTCTCGTGAATCGACCTGTAATAGTTCATTATGTCGATGGATTACGGTATCCCTATACCCTGTCTATTTAACAGAGTTAGTACTAGAAAACATAGAATTACATGTAGTTGGATGAGGACGATACATAGGCACAGTCGCCATCAGATATTTCGGAGCTGTGCAGGTGGTCATAAATATCGGAACACGCACTTTACCGCCTTGATAGTAGAGGCGTTGTTCCAATATTTTTGCCCACTTCCACAGCTCCGATATATCTGATGGCGACTGCACAAGATTTAGGTTTATATGCCTGTCAAAAGTTAGACAATTGTCTCTCATACGATGCGGACGCTTTTAAATTTACTACTTTTAAATTACATAATTATAATTTATAGAAGAATACACATGTCATAACAATGTACAATGTCATGGTATTAATGGAGTTTTCCAAAAACGGTACACGCAATTAGCGAAATTTTTATGAAGTTCGACTTTTTGCCTTTAATTATGTTGTAATATCGATTGAAGTTTATAAAACGAACATCAAAACCAAGTTTTCGAAATTTTAAGCTTAATTGTCGTCACGAAACTGACAGTGATTTAACTTTTCTTAACAATTTTCACTAATTGGGTGCACATTTTGTTTGAAAACTCCCTAATAAGTTAATTCTTTGAGGTACCTATAAGTACAAACAATAATCACCAGAAATATTACAAATATTCCAACATACGGCATGTAAGCCATCGACGCGCAATCGTTGACGCCTGACTGACAGTTTTTTGGCCCTTTCGATTGCATACAAAGGAACAGAGACAACGCTTTGCTAACTTTTTTACATAGACGGTATAAGTACGCTAGACGCCATAAGTGTGACTATTGCAGTGTGTGACGTCATGGCGCGATTTCCAGTTTGGTGTTCAAAAGGTTTTTTTTTCTGTATAAGGTAGCCAGTAACTGACAGTTTACCCTATTTCTTTTCTTGGTTTCTTGGTCATTTGTATTGGTACCCTAATATTTTTATGATAAATTTGTCGTAGTTATTCAGTGTGGTATGTACTTATTGGCAGCTTTATAAAAGTCCTAAATTTAATTAGTAATTAAGTGTGAAGGAGCAATCCAAAAATCACATATTGGATTGCTCCCCCGTCGTGATTATTCGTGAAATTATTACGTGATTTATTAATGGACCCTGTAAGTGTTCATATCGGTCTTATGAAGTAGGTAATGAATGTGAAGAATGCCTTGCGAGTGTGCTATAGTAATTATTGTACGTATATTGAAATAATCGGTAGATAATAAATTGATCTGTATGAATAAATATCTAAGTTAACATCGATCAGATGGTAGACAACCATCTGTGTCTTGTGACTGCCGAGACGTATTAGAGTGAGACAAGCGTACATCGTTATCGCGGGGGTTAGAACAAATGAAATAAAGAACATAAAATAGAGAATAGTACAGTCAGCGTCATATAGTTCGTAGCATTCAAAGTACTCAAATAGTTCGGTACACCATACTAATTCTATGGTGTATCGAACTTTTTGAGTACTTTGGATGCTACCAACTATATGACGCTGACTCTACATTACTGCAGACGCCGGGAAAGACAAACACAAATAAATAATGTACAGTATAATATGATCTAGACTGATAACCAGAGCTCGGCAGGGGTGAGCCATTTTGACGTCACTTTTGTCAAGTGAAGATATTAATATAGATACACCTCAGAAAGGAATATTAAAATAAAAGAAAATTAAACTTCATTAATTATAAAAATAATAAAATAACACAACCGAATGGATACGCAAATATCGTAGCGGAAAGGCAGCCTAAATAAAATAAAAATTAGTTATCAAATTACACCACACCGAATGACAAGACATGTCCATGTTGTGCAAACTCTGAAAACAGCTGACCCCCGCCTAGCTCTGCTGATAACCTATATATCTATGAACATATATAGAAAGCTAAGAGAGAGTAACAGTCTCGAAAAAAAAAATAACGTAAAAGGCAAGATTGATTGTTTGAGATATATTCCATATACCGAAGTATTACGGGCGACTTTTAATCCCCATCATCATCATCATATCAGCCGAAGGACGTCCACTGCCGGACATAGGTCCCCGTTCCCACAGTGACCATTACAAAATTGGCGATTGTTAATAAATGTTTGTAAATGTCATATGTATATAATATGATATGTCAGACCGAGTCTGGCAGCTATGGCTATAGACATGACTTACAGTCAAAATGAAAAATATTGAATTGTTCCTGATATGAATAATGAATACAAACGATTTTATAACTTACGTGTTTTATTTCATCAAAAAACTAAACTATTAAGATGTCACTCATTTTCATTTTGCAGCATAGATGGAATATTTTTTTTTTATATGTACAATACTATAAAGAATCAGGATGGAGTTTCAAATAAAAACCAGTGCGAATAACAAATCACGATAATTTAATTATGTAAGGAACGAATCACCATTTAACATAGGTAATAGATACAAAATAGCAATGGGTAACGATCAGACAATCAGAATAGCTCACGCGATCACGATGGCGGCCGAAGGCAAAATGTCCTGAGCAACGGGTTCCAGGAGTTTTTATGCACTTTGCCGGGTAGAAGGGACGATGTTGCCAACACGGCTTCTCCTGACTACAGGTCGTCCACGACCTCCTCAGTAATATCATCAGAGCCTGAAGGGCTTACAGATGAGGATTGAGAGAAGAGTGCTTGATTCTCGCTGGACGATCTTGATTCCAGTCGACTGATGGTAGGCTGGCTTGACGAGCTTGTCGTCAACGGTTGAGGTTCCAGTGCCGCAGAGCAGCTTGCAATGGCTTCGGATGAAGAATTCGTCACGGCTTCAACTGGGTGGTCATCTGTGTCATCAGCTGAAATTAAAGAATTTTATGTTTACTTCAATTTGATGTTCTGTTAATAAACATTTGGTCGATTATCACCCCTTTTATTTTTTTTATTTATTTTTTTTATTATAAAAATCTTTAAGTTAACCCTCAATTGCTACTTTCAATACTACAAGACTTAAACAGTAATAAATAGGTTGTAGCGCAGATAAGAGAGTATTTGAGTATGGAAAATAAATAGTATGAAGACCAATACTGCCCTGTCATAGTTCTGCCATTTGGACCCTCAGTAGACTCAATATTTGGATAGCGTAATACATTCACATTACACAGGGTATCCGACTAACGGTAAACTCAATTTACGAAGTTCTCAGCGACGAATAAGTAATTACAATCGCAGATGTTGGTTCGTCAGGTGACGAACACCTACACAGAACCTTTTGGGAATGACGATGACGTACATCAAGTCATGTACCCGCTTGTGTCATCCCCGAAAGCAGCAACTAATGCTTGCTTCTTCGAGTAATCCGACGAACGGAACGACTTAAGAGGACGATCTTGTCCTGCGACGAACGCATGGTAAATAAGCGACGAACGCTTTATGAGACAGACTCTTAGAGTGATGACAAACATCATAACTTACCACTAAAGAAGGCAGCACATGTCTCGGACACCACTCGCCACGCCAAGGCACCATGTACTGTGATGCTGCTTGCGTCTTTTTGCCGCGGCTGCCACTGAGTAGTTTCAGCCCGTAGCGTCCGCTTGGCAAGATGTCCACCACTTTGTAAGGCCCTCGCATGCCCGAATCAAGTTTTCCTGTAGACTGAGAAGGTTTTATTACAAAAACAAGATCGTCGAGTTGGTATTCTCGTGGCGGGCGTCGGTACCTGTTAGCACGCTCATCTTGTCTAACCCGGTTTTCGCGTAAGAGCTGGCGGGCTCTGTCTCTTGATTCCTCACGCACGACATCGCGATTGACGCTTATGCTTTTAATTGCAACGTCACGAACCAGAGTTCGAATTAAAGGTGTAGTTGCATCGGTGCCTATCAATAAATTCAGAGCCGACGCCTGGGTAGTCTTTTGCTTGGTTATATTTAGAACCAGTTGGAGCTTCCATAAAGTGCTAGACCAATTTGAATCCCGGTGATTGACTTCAATTCGGATCATGTTTAGAACAGTTCGTACGTACCGTTCGACCTGTCCATTTGCGTGATGCATCTCGGGAGTTATGTGATGCAAATCACAGCCAAGATCGTTTATCATAGTCACAAATTCTCTCGATTCGAACATGCGTCCTTTGTCGGTAACCATGAGTTTTGGCACCCCAAACAATGACACAGCATTTGTGATGACACGCTTTAACTCCAGCGTGTCTTGACGTTGGATGGGATAGAGTAAACAGTACTTGGTAAAAGCATCTACCAATAGCAATACATACTTGAAACCTTCTGATAGCGGGAGGGGTCCCATAGAGTCAACGTGCACGGTGTTAAAAGGGACTTCGGGTTTTCTCCAAGAGGTTATATCTTGAAGTGGTGCTCGTGGAACTCGTTTCTTAGAGATACATACCAGGCAGTGTGAGATGTACTTCGTGACAAACTGTCGCAGCCCCGGAAACCAGAAATGTTTCAGGATCAAATCCAATGCCTTGTTGGCCCCGATGTGCTCATGTTCATCATGAAATACTCTCAGAAGGCTTAGCCGGTGACCCTTAGGGATATAACACAGCAGTCGCGGTGCGTCGCCCACGGCAGTGTAGCGGTAGTACAATAGGTCGTTTTTGGCTATGTATCGGCTAGAATCTAGGCTTCCCTCCTGTAGTTTTTGCAGAAGGTCCTGGGTTTCAGCGTCAGCAGATTGAGCGACCTGCGCCCAATTTAGAGGTCTGGTGATATGGTTTACCTCCATTACTATTGGATTACGACTAAGGTAATCTGCATGGGGCATCAACACGCCCTTTCTATACTCAATTGTAAAGTTGAAGTCTTGGAGGTATATCCACCAGCGTGCGACCCGGGGCAGTAAATCCTTTTTACGCTCGGTGGCCTTAAGGGCGTTGCAGTCCGTCACAATAATGAACTTGAGACCTATGAGATAGTGTCGGAAATGTTGAAGAGCTTTGACTACAGCAAGTGTCTCAAGCTCATAAGAGTGATACTTACTCTCAGCGCCCTGTGTCACCTTGCTAAAGTAAGAGATCACGTGTTTTTTACCATCAGCGTGAGATTGAAGTAAGACCGCGCCATAGCCGGCGCTGCTCGCGTCTGTGTGGACTTCGGTGGGAAGAAGTGGATTAAAAATAGCCAGGACCGGTTCGGTTGTAAGGTGTTGTATTACCTCTTGTCGCGCCTTCTCCTGCGGGGGTCCCCAATCGAACTTTGCACCCTTCCTGGTCAACTCGGCGATACAAGCAACCTTCGTCGAATAACCCTCTATGTACCTACGGAAGTATCCGGCTAGGCCGAGAAACTGCCGCACTTGCTTCACATTTTGCGGAGGTGACGATTTAGCGAGCGCATCCACTTTTCGAGGGCTCGGCCTAACCTGACCTTGGCGTACTAACCTACCTAGATATTCGACCTCTGTGACTAGAAAAGAGCACTTTCGAAGATTTATGGAAAAGCCAGCCGTAGTAAGAGTTTTCAAAACGTTCCGAAGCAGTTGCCTTCTGAGACAGAGTTGCTCAGTAGGAGCACATCATCAATATAAACCAGTACGGTTTCAGCGTCTATATAACTACGGACGTCGTTGATGATACGTTGGTATACGACAGGGGCATTGGCCAAACCGAATGGAATTTTTAAATACTCGAAATGATCCTCCGGGGTAACGAATCCTGTGAGATGAATACAATCTTCCTTGATTGGAATCTGGTGAAAACCAGTGGCCATGTCAAGACTGGAAAAGTATTTAGAATTTCCCAAACGATCGACATGATCATCAATCAAAGGAAGAGGGTACCTCTCCTTCACAGTAATTTTGTTCAAGGCCTGGTAGTCGACGCTTAGCCTGTCTTTGCCACCATCATGTTTGTTAACCAATAGTATGGAGCTCGCGTACGGTGATTTAGAGCGTCTAATTATACCTTTCTTCAATTAATCATTCGTGGTTTCCCGGACTTTTAGTTTTTCCTGGTACGACAGTTTATAAGGCCTATACACGATTGGGGTGGGGCTATTGAGCTTTATTTCCATCTGACCGGTTGTTACGGTGGATGCGGCAGTACCACATATGAGAAATTCTGAGAATTAAATTAATAACCTTCATCAAAGCTTCGCGATTAGTACCTTGAAGAGGAGTTTTGATCTCAACACCGTTAATGACTTCCACAGTTTGGGGCGAGGTTGATAATTCAGGTTCATGAATAAGACATTGTTTACGTTTCGTCCTAACAAACATAACCCCGTCGCGGTTAAGAATGTCCGTACCAACTATAACCGGGGCGCTCATATAACAAGAAGGCACGACTACTAAATCAGCTTCTATTGAGATTTCAGGAAACTCTAAAGTTACGGTTACATAAGAATCACAGATGATGTCCTCTTTGCTTAGACCTTTCAAAGAGTAATGCCTATGCTTGGTTTGGCACGGAAGATACTTTAGCGCGGATGACGAAATGAGAGATACGTCTATCGCACCACTGTCGATAAGAACATCCATGGGTATCCCCTGAACTACGGCAGTAGTAATGTCAGTATTGGAAAGAGATCGTTCGGTGCATAAGTTGACATTCTTTTGATTACGTGACTCAGACCGTGCTTTAGCGAAGCAGTCCTTTTCAGCGTGTCCAGGTTTTTTACAGAAAGTGCAGTTATTTTTATTCGATTGGCTATTTGATTTAAAAGGTGTAGGTGAGTTTGAGTCCTGATTAGTCTTTTTAGGACAATTACGACTTATGTGACCCCTTTGAGTACAACTATAACATTTCGGTCCATTACGACTAACAACATTCTGAGAGGGTCGTTTACTGTTTACTGTAGAAGAATTATGACCACGGATATTATTTTTATTGCGGCTAGGTTTAACATAAATAGAGAGAAAAGTAACTAATTTGTCTGCCGTCAAAGAGGCATTTGCCGCTGTAGCTCTCAGCTGAGGGTTGTCTATTCCTCGGATAACGATATGTGTCATTAACTCGTCACTCAGACCTTGCACCACCTTCAGTCGTAAAAGCGTACGGCGTGCGTATTCCGCGTAAGTCGAGTAAGAATCTGAAGTAGTTTTCATTGCATCGAATAAAATATTCGCGAAATCTAACGTAGTAGGGCAAAGGGGGACAAATTCAGTCTTAAAATTGGACCAAGTTCGATCATTGGTTACCCATTCCGTTAGCCACACTCTAGCGTCACCTTTTAGACACCCAGCAACGCGAGAGAGACACTCGTAATCGCTCCAATTGTTTGCTTCGCGCGCGCGTTCTACTTCTTCGCACCAAGAGTTAATATTATGAATCGTAGGGTCAAAGTTGGAAATGAAATATTTGTGTGATCTAATAGGTTGCACGGATTTAATTGCTTCTACTAAAGCCTGTGCTATTTCAGACGCACCGGATGGTAACACGGTCAAATCTTTTAGAGCGTCACGATCTGCACTAGTACCAAGTTGCTGTGCGTTAGTATTATCGGATGGTAGCGGAGGTGTCAATGAACCGCGAGTATTCAAATCGTGTACAACGGGAGGACATTTAGGGTCTACGCAAGTACGAGGTTTTTTTGAGACGCGTTCCTGGTAACGTTCATGGGGTGATGCGCTTTCGGATCGTCTGCGCCTTCGCGACCGCGAATTGGTTCTAGTGCCAGAGTTACTGCGTGAACGAGTTATAAGTCTTTTACGGATATTATAATTGGGAGATCTGCTACGTGTATACCGGCGAGATGAACGCACCCTACTCCATGTGCTCCGTGACCGGGAACGCGATCGAACGTCCGAGTAAACACGACGGTTACGTAATCTATATCCCCTACGACGTGCATAATCGCGTTCCTGCGAGACAGATTGCAACCGGTGCCGAGAACGACCGCGTGAGCCATTTCGAGAACTACTACTCAAACGAACACGCGATCTACTTCGCGTCATTCCGTAACTTCCTCGATGTAACAGGGGTTCAAGCCTTAATATTCTATACAAACAACAACACAAAGCTCGTTGCTCGACGAAGCGTATAAATAAGCACTACACTTATAACTTTCGATAAATGCACATAAATACCAAAACTACAACATGATAATTATGTACTTACGTAGTGATTTGTTTTATCCAAAATGAAACAAAACGCCTTGGCGCACCGAAAAGTCTAATCAACCGTACAACTTTCGGTAAACGCTCGTAATTGACACGAATTATAAGTATTTGCTTAGTAAGTTACCTACATCAAACACTAACTTACTCAGAAGGAATATTGTAGCACAAAAGTAAATCTAAAAGTACTGCTACCGCGTATTTCTAAGATTACCCGCAGGTAACCGGAATTATGTAGTAAACAACACGAAATGAAATGTTAATCTTTACACCATAAAAGTAATCAAATGCAGATTCGTTCCTTTTTACTGTGGACGACGACGTTCTTTATCCCACTTCTGATATAAAGAATCAGGATGGAGTTTCAAATAAAAACCAGTGCGAATAACAAATCACGATAATTTAATTATGTAAGGAACGAATCACCATTTAACATAGGTAATAGATACAAAATAGCAATGGGTAACGATCAGACAATCAGAATAGCTCACGCGATCACGATGGCGGCCGAAGGCAAAATGTCCTGAGCAACGGGTTCCAGGAGTTTTTATGCACTTTGCCGGGTAGAAGGGACGATGTTGCCAACAATACATATAAAAATTTAAAAATATGTACAATAAGTTCATCTTTTTTGGTACAAGCTTTTATTGCCGACTGTACTTTTTTTTTGCACAATCGTCATCTACTCATCAAAAGGATTCTAACGAGCCTAAACACCACAGGTTTATCTTGTGTACCTACTTAAGGAGTTGCTTTTGCTACCTTCTGACTCCAGCATCAGATCAGATCAGTGGTACCATAATATTGCATTATCACCGAACTTACATAAGTGTGCTAAATTTTAGCTCAATCGGTTAAAGATGTCTGCTTCAAAATTGAGTTGCAAGATTCCACCCGGTTTAACATTACCTATTACTGTGTGTAAGTCTAATACGAGCGAAGAATTAAACCAGACATAGGATTTACCAGTATAATCATTAACCAAAAGGTTTTTTTTTTTATTATACCTATAATACATATGGAATTAATTTTTGTAAAATTCTGAACAGTGCGAACATTACCCGATATGAGCTTTTGAAAATAACTGTCAACGAGTGTTTAACTCGAGTGTGTGGCATTACATTGCGGACCGAATTTATATATGGATAAAATTTTAATTGTACTCCTAAGCAAAAGTTAGCTAAATATATTTATTATGTCCTATTCTACCCTCCGTTTAGAGATTCGCCCGTAAAAGATTTACACACTGTATATTGCAAGTTAAGATTGTATTCTCTGTCCACCAGTCAACCGATGGGGCAATCTGAAATCGATAGGAGAAAAATATATCGTCGTTTAGTATGATTGTGCCCACTGTACTATTAGGTCGATGTAATTGTCCAAAAATATATATTCGTTTATAAAAAAGGGACACCTAAGCTGTCCATAACAGTATCGAGGTATTATATTTCCGTGGTGTCCAATACTAATTCAAGGAATTCAAATTTAATCACACATCAAAACTAGAATGTTGCCGTCAGCGGTATTTCCGGCCCGATATGCCTTCAAGAGCGTACTCTTATCTTATAGGCCGACAACGCGCTTGTGACTGCTGGTGTTACGGGTGCCATTGGGCGTCGGTAATTGCTTACCATCAGGCAATCCGTCTACTCGTTTGAAATTTGATGTATTTGTAGTAGTTGTGGATGTATTTATAAAAAGGATAGGTAAGCTAAAGGAGTATGAAAAAAATACAGATTTTTATATCACAATAATTTATTTTTACAAATTAGTTATGGATCACAACAGTTCTATCGAGACGCGACGGCACGACAGAGCCGACACGTCGAGAACGTTCGCAAGTCGCTTCACGGCTCAAACTCAACAGCCCAGAATCGGGTAAAATTTCAATATCGTACAAACACGAACAACATTAAGGAATTTGCGACTAATTTTGGTCCCACACAGGGTGAACGCGGTATCCTACGTACCTACGTATACATAACCTCTGTTAAAATCATCTAAACACTTAGACACTACAATATAATGTCACTAGATGTGATCGACACATTAACAATTTTAATATCTAGTAAGTAATTAAACGCTGAGCGGCACAGCGCCTCGGTCACACGCGACGTAAAAAAAGAAAATTAAAAATAAAGCACCACGGGCGAGTGCTTCAAACTTTTTTTTTACAATAACGCAGTGTGCCGAAGGTCGGATGAGGGCAGTATTTACAAAGGCCAGCTCAGCCCAGGGTTAAACTTAAGAACACATATGCAAGCCCTCGTTCGATGTTGCGTATAATTATGCATTTTGTACCATCGCTGTAGGAGCGCGATCGCACGAACTAGCCCTTAACTCAAGCCGGTTAAATGAGTAAGCGTAATCTAGCCCTTAATAAAACAAAATAGATACTTCATTTCCTTAAACATTAAAAAAAAACAGGGTATACCAGGGCTGTCACTCGAGCGACATCCCCGAGCTACCGAGAACTCGAATTGTACACAAATCTATAGCTACAATTATTTGTACTTCAAGTTTATGTAGTTTCGATTAGAAATTAAACGTTAAATCCTTCTTTGTTCGCGGTGTACGTGTAATCGGGCCCCTACTACATTAAAAATATACAACTCGTGAGACTAACTTAACTATAACTACGTATTTACATCACTGCGCGGTTACTTCACTTACTTCATGAAGTAGCGACGAAGTCAAAGTCAGAGTGATAAAAGGTAAGCCATTTTCACTCGTCTGAACATGTTTAACCGTAACATAATCAAAATGTGATACGAGCGCAAAATTTACATTTTATCTTGCCAAAACTTCATCGAGCTTGGAATGAGCAAATATAAACTATTATCGACATTTACTTAAGTTATAACTCTACTTTTCTTATACCACTCTGACCAATGTTTACACCACGCTAGTGCATTCGTTATACTTTTCTATTTCACATTGAGAGAAAGAGCCGAGTAGACTAGCGTGTCGTAATCGCAACTTACGTTAAGTTAAACATGCATATGGGGTTAAAAACTGACGGATTCCTTAGATTGTGCCTTTTATCTTTTATCTATTCGAAGGTACATACCTTCGAATAGATATACAAAAATCCTCTTCAATGTTTCGACTTAAAGATAAGCGCCAAAATTGCCAGTGGAACAATTTTAAGTGAACCATTGTCTGTTTTCAACCCCATCGCCACAACGTATCTGTCGTTTACAATGGCTGACACTTAAGCTGTAGTCAGCCTAGTTATGTCTAACTATGCTCATTCATCATACAGTTTACTATAAACACAAAATGGCGACTGCCCGGCGCACGCTAGCCTTTAGTACGTCGTCGCTTTAACTGTTTGAAGACACATTGGTTCAGTTAAATCGACAAGACTCTAATGTAGCGGTCATAACTAATATTGTCAGATACTATTTCAGTTGCTTGACAGATCCTAGGTCTACTGGCTAAGTCTGTAAGAGCACTGAACGAAAGTGTTAAACACAAAGCGAAATAATCCAATTCAAATAAGTGTAATCCACCAAACGGAAAACACAGCGCTATAAACTTTATCGCAAAGGTTAAGCTACTAAGCTAATAATCAATTGTAATATTATATTGGATCTCAGTATTTTTTTATGACAGCTAAATATAGCACTGGGAATTATTGGTAGGGAAATAAACATCTCAGGTTTAATTTCGTTTTTTCTTACCACAGATGTTTAAGTTTTTTAGAAAAAGACAGATCTTATGTTAAATTACAAAAGCATTTTCAATTTATTTACTTATCTTTTCAGCAGATAACAAACTGACAACCAGAAAGATATGTTTTCTTCCTACCTTCGTTTGCCGACTTTCTTTCGTAAGTAGTATTTTTACCCATCGACCAGAAACTAAATACCGGTGCGGTATGAGTTTCTGTAAAATCATATTACCAAAAATAATAGTATCACTTTTCACCGGGCAGTGGTTATTTTAACATTTATTCAATATAACGTTATATCTTCTCCTCTTTTCAGAATTTATAAGCGCGTAAGCAAAATTTTATAATTTAGTCATGCAGTTGATCTCTATACGAGTCAGTTCTTAAATTCCGCGCACTAAGAATTCTGTGAAGAGTTGAAAATACAAAATAACGATTTTCAGTACAAAATAACGATGCGCAAATACCGCTTGTGGGCATTTGCGCTGGCATTGTAGGGTAGTTTTACAATTAAGGACATTCTGAGCGAAGCGGTTTTTGTAGTATTTTTAACGCGCTATACGAAACTAAATGCTCGTCTGGAAAGTTTCCTTCGCGGTCTACCATTACAACGAGATAAAGTGATATACCCAAGTAATCTATAGGAGCGTCCGTACTGTGAGCATTTGTAAATGAGCGATCGTAATACGACGTTCGGCTCAAAAACCCCACAACTCAAGTATTCGACGTCAAATACTAGCTGAACGCTCTCACCGAGGACGCTTCTATTAGAACACTTAGAGTACTGCGTTTCGCTTGTTGACGTTGCCGCTCAGAAGTCCAACCCCGGCCCGGGCCGGCGGCGGCGCGGGCGCTAGCAGATGAGCGCGCGGTCCTGCGCCGAGCGCGCGGCGGGCAGGCGCAGGCGCAGCGCGGCCGGGCGCGGGCAGGCGCCGCAGCCGCACTCGCGCGCCGCCGGCTTCTCGTAGTCCGGCTGGAACTTCTTGCACAGCGCCAGCACCGACGGCGGCGCCGGCAGCGACTTGCGCGACACCTGCCGGCACGGGGGTTGCTTTAGGTACTCTGCGCGCAAGCTCGCGGCGGTCGGATGACTTCAACGACCGGCCGGGAGCATGTCGGACAATGCTCAGTGTACGGGTCCGTAGTTTTAGATCCAATTAAACATTTTTTGGGCTTGCGAGTTAAAAGATACAGGGGAAGGACATATATTTTTTTCGTTTCTACTGTATCCAAAAATGTTTAAGGCAAACCTCTATTCTTTTTCAAGTACCTATCACTCATACTTTAGGGATAAAAAAAATACCCCCCTTTACATATAGGACGTAGAAGAGATACCCTAAAGTTTATTTTTCACCACTTTGTCCGCGTGATTTATTTACATATTCAAACTAAATTCAGATCTCTAGGACTAACGTTCACTGAGCATAGCCGGGGACAGACAGACAGACATGTCGAAAATATAAGGGTTGATGGTTAACTACGGGACCATAAAAAAAAAGAAGAGCGGTGCGTGTAATTACCAAGATCCTCACCTTGGGCGTGGAGGGCGCGTCGGGGAAGGGCGGCGCGGGGTCGCGCGCGTGCGCGTGCTTCAGCGGCGCCGCGCGCTCCTCCGCGCACGCCGCGCGCTCTGCGGGGACGGCACAGTTAGATTCGGCTTACACACAAGTTCAAAGTTAGCAAAAAAAGATGCAGTTTATTTCTGATCAAATTTTTACATAATTTGTCACTAAATTTGAAAACCAAAATTACTTTAGGTTAATGATCATCAAACACAATTTACTATATACCGAGAAAAAATAAACCCTAAGCAAGGTAGAGCCAACAAAATGCTGTTTCAATAAAAAGTTTGGCCCAACTTTATCAACAAAAATACAAATACCCAATAGTGCATCAAATACTACCCTGAAGCGCTTAACGCGACTTATCAATGTCTTTACCATGGTGTGGTAAAAAAATTTTTCAGACTTTTAATCATCCAAAATCACCAACCTTTATCCTCATCGTGTGTCCCGTTAGTGCCGTTGCTGTGTCCGTTCACACCGTTGTGTCCGTTGACTCCGTTCTCCTGTGTTTCCTCGGAGTCCGCGTCGCTGGCGGCCGTGTCGAAGCCGAGTCCGACGATGACGCGCGGGATGTCGGCGTCGTCTTTGAGCCAGGGGTGCTCCAGGCACTCTTCCACTGTAAGACGACCCCTGGAAGGATGTGTCACCATTAAATATAGGAGGCTAACTACTAAACTTAAACCAACTACTGTCAGAAGCAAGAAGAGGACAACAGCAGAACTGAGGATATTATGAGATAACCAGCAATATACTTTATAGACACTTTATAGAGATAAATAAACATCTTTCAATTCTATCATACATTGTTCGCCAAAAATATGTCATACTATTCCGCAATTACATGCCGATAATAAGCTGTTTGTGTGTTATATTTATAAGTAATTTTAGATTGATTCTAATCTACTAAATTGCGTTCTTCTGGTTTAAAAATGAATTAAATAATAATAAGTAGGATCCTTAGAAATATGTGGCAGTTTCCTGCTTAAGTAAATAAAGTACCAGGATAACACGGAATGCAGAAATGTACTCACTTAGGATCCACGACGAGTGTGTCTCGGATAAACTGCATGGCCCTCTGCGAGACGCCACGGAACAGGTCCCTTGGGAAGCTGAGCTGGCACTGCGCGATGTTAAGGTAGGTCTCCTGTTTGGTCTCGCCCGCGAACGGCGAGTAGCCGCTCACCAGAACGTAGGCCAGCACTCCCACCGACCACATGTCTGCGGCCAGGGACAACGGCTCGTAGGAGAGGATTTCTGGTGCTGGAAAGAGAGGAGGGATCTTAAAACTCGTTGATAAAAACAGGAAAGACTGCGTACGATTCTGTTGGAAAATTTCATTATTGCTAGAATACTTCAGGGATTCCCTTTAGTACGTGGCGTTGTCACCATTGCTGCAAGCCTGCTTCTAATAAAGGCAATACGAGAATTGTGCAATTAAACAGATAATTTTATAAAATTCTCCAATGAGAGCAGCTACTCGTGAACTTTCTAGCCCAGAATTTTACGGACCTAGCTATTCATAACTTTATCTAGACTATCTGTGTCGCAATCGCGTGCGACCGGCGCGTAACTTAGCGGGGCGTCAACATTGAGAAATGTAATTAAATAGTGTAATTGGAGCAAGATTTGTCTCCAACTGGATAGAATTGATCGCATTCGGATTTTCTAGAACCTTTTGAATTAATAGTTTGCTGGGTGTGATAATTGCTCTGAAAGTCAAAGAACACTTTTGGAAAGGCAGCGACTGCAAAATATAGCTTCGGGGAATAACTCAAGTCTCTTATAGGCTGCTAATAGAGAGAGGATTTATCAATTCTTAACCTTATAAAACTCTGAATTAGTGGCCAGCCCTCTGGTCACCAGAAACCTCTATAAGACGCGCCGATATCTCTTTGTAGAGTTTGTAGATTCTTATAAGCTGTACAACTTACCAACATAATCTCTAGTCCCCAATATTTCTCTGACGTGTGCGCCAGGCTGGATAGCCCGACTGATTCCAAAGTCGCAGATGAGCAGCTCCTCTCCGCCGCCCGTGAGCAGCAGGTTCTGAGGCTTCAGGTCCAAATGGGCGATGCGGCGAGCGTGCAGGTGTGCCAGGCCTTCGAGCACGTGGCGGAGGGCGCGGCGGGCGGCGCCTTCCGACAACCGCTCCTCCTCATCCAGCAAGCGTTGGAGTTCCCCGCCCGCACACAGCTCAAGCACTATGGCAACTTCTGAACGGGTCTCGTATACCTGGAAGAGATAAATGCTTGATGAATTGACGAGGCTCGATCGATGCTAGAACATCATCAGGGTGTCCCATAACTTTGCAACATAGAGGGAAGGTACACCAAATAATGTATATCTACATATATGTATATCGGAAGTAGGATTCTTTACTAATACACGACTTTATTTTTATTTTGTTATTAAACTAAGTGAACTCATGTATGCGGTTGGTTAACTAAAATTACAATTGGATGGGCTAACAAAAAAATCTTGGTCCAAGGAATGTTTTTGTTTTAACTAAATCTTTTCGAATTTCGATGTAACGAAACTTGAAAATGAGTTCGTCCAAGTAATAAATGTAAAATTATTCTTTGAACTTTGCCTTTCAATAAGTATAGCCGTATGTAAACTTGCCAACAACCCCAGTTACTGATGAATGAAGATTCTGAGATGACAAGAAGCAGACATAGGAGCCTCACCTCATGTATACTGACGACGCGCGTGCAACCGGCGCACAGCGCAAGAACGGCGACCTCGTGCTGAATCTCCCTGGAGCTGTCGGCGGCGCGTCGCCGTTTCCTGATGAACTTGGCTGCGTACTCCTCGCCGGAGACCAGGTGGCGGATCTTGCGGACTGATGCAAACTTGCCCCTGGAACGAGACGGTTTTTTATTAGCTGATGTAAAAAAACAAGAGAAGGCAAAGCTTGGCGTGACAATCGATAGTAAAATTTTCTTATTTGTTTTTTTTTTTTGGATTGATTAAGTCTGTCTTCTTCTTGGCAAGCCTACAATTAATAGGACAGTCATAGATGTCAACCGCGTATTCGTAAAGTCTTTACCTTAAAACGGTTAGATTTCCCGGACACTGGAAGATTTTTTTCAAGTATATGTCATTTCAGTTTATGATAAAATTTAACCATCTTCATTTCAGTAATATTCAATAGTAAAAAGTAATCCTTCTACGGGTACCTAGTTAGATTACATTTATAAGTTTAACATTTCAGTATGTAACTACTATAAATAATTAGTTATTCCAAGGACTGACAACTTAAGTTTTCATCTTTTCAACGCATCATTTAGCACTTTTGGAGTTGTTCCAGACATCCTAATTGCGTAGAATGCGTTTTCCGTTTCACTCATTTACCAAACATTTAACCTAGTTATTTAGTTGCATAAAATTACATCCGTATTTAATAATTATGCAGACATAATGTCCAAAATTATCTTGACCCTATTTTGACAATCGAATTGGAATTGAATGGAAAAGACATTGTAATGACTCTCAAAGTTAATTTTATTTATTGGAAATACAGGCAGCAGCAAAAGTGTTCAAAATGACCTACACGCGTTCTTATTCTCTTGACAATAGAGATGTGTTGACCTCATTTTGAACACCTCAACCGTTTAGCCACTTCTGCTACAGACTGTAACATAACAAAGTTGCATTATTGATATCCAAGGAAAATATTTTGATTTTATCAGCTATTGAAGTATTGACATATTTATTCTGACTTTTAATATTTATATTACAATTTACGTTCCCGCGCCATATTAGTAATCGACATATTTATTCTAACTATTGTAATTTATATAGCTCAAACCGACATTCCAATAGCCTTAACTAAACTCGACCCCGCTCGGGAAATCGTTCCAATTAAAGACCGAGAAATGTTTAGAATATCGGCGCGTGAGTCACCCGCTTAAAATGGGTATAAACAACCCACCCCGACATGGCGACACTGCCCTTGCCAACCACACAACTTACAGTCGCATTAACATTAATATCTACACATGTATGCACCTTACGCCATTGGAATAAGGCGCAAAATCACGTTAATATTTATGACATTCTGTTTGCGTTCTTCATTAGGATCACTTTCCAATTAAAGGTCGTAAGTGACTGATAATTAGTATGAAATCGAGTCGTTTTCGAGTAAACAGGGCGCTAGGAAAAGAGGCTGGCCAAAGGACGCTGGACTAGTTTATGCGGTGCTTTATCGCTAAGTAATTGAATTAAAAGGGCATATGGAGCATTGTATATCATTTTCTAGTTGTTTATTGGAATTAACTAATTATCTACAGAGAGATAACTTGCTAGTGTGTTTTGGTGTTAAGGAAAAGAAAATGTCGATAAAGAGAATAAACAGATATACATTCTTGTCTATGGTTTTGTAGGGTTGCTAGGAATTTTCAGGTGACCTTAGAGAGAATGTCAATTACTTTCTTCACTAATATTCACTTGTTGTGTCACATATTTTAATATATAGGAGCAATTATTAGTATATCTATCACGAATCTTAGACGATATATATTATTTCTATATTTATCTGTAGCTACTGAAATATATCGCTGTGTAATACTCTACAATACTAATTGAGGTTAAAGTAGTAATTTTTTTAATTTGTGTATGAATGTCCAATAACATTCATTAATTTATTTATATATGTATAAGAATAGAAAATAAGTCAAAATTTGTAAGTAATTATTTGGCAATCTAGTACGCAGACGCCGGCGCAGGCGCCGACTCTAAGCGTGCGCGTGCGCGGAATGCGCGGGGAACGCCGGGGAAAGTGGGAACCGCGCCACCGGGATAAATCAACCTCGCCGTCGTGTGTGACGGCTGGAAATTGGACTCGAGGACAAATGGACACGCGACCGAAATTATTACGAGAGTAAAATAAACCGTAGAATAAACCTATGTACAGTCAGCGTCATATAGATGGTAGCATTCAAAGTACTCAAATAGTTCGGTATACCATACAAATTCTATGGTGTAGGTACCGAACTTTTTGAGTACCTACTATATGACGCTGAATGTACAGTAAGGAGCATAACCCGGTCTACAATTTTACACCTTCTTATAATGGGGTCTAGTTAAAATGTGTATATAGTTATGCAATAACTGTACGTATTTGAAGTTAAGTTTGGTATGCCTATGCGCCTTAGGTAAGCATTGACACGAGATGATTGAAATCGCCGCGGATTAACGGAGGAAGATCGAGATACACACAAACTATCTGAACATGGAAGGATAATCGAAATAAAAGACTTTTATACCCGTCAAATTAAATATAAAGAATCGAATTTATTTGGTAGGGCAAGATGTCTAAGCCATACGTCATTCATGAGCCTTTTTACCAAATAATATTTGAATAGTGTTTCTACAACACTTAACACTTAACTGTCTAGCAGTCGGGTTTAAAGAATTAGACTAATACTAGCCTTAGGTACGGCCGGCTCAAAATAAATAAATAAATAAATAAATAAAATAAATAAATATTTCGGGACAATCTTACACAAATCGACCTATTCCTACGGTAAGCTCAGTAAGGCTTGTGTTGTAGGTACTAGACGACGATAAATATAATAAATAAATACATATAAATACTTAAATACATAGAAAACACCCAAGACTCAGGAACAAATATCTGTGCTCATCACACAAATAAATGCCCCGACTGGGAATCGAACCCAGGACCATCGGCTTCAGAGGCAGGGTCACTACCCACTAGGCCAGACCGGTCGTCAAGAAAAATATGTTAACGATTTCGATCCGTATGCCTCAGACATATGTCAGACGTATGCCGTATTCTCAAATGTATACATATTATTAGATATGACTGTAGTAATAGTACGAGTAGCTTAGCAGTGTAAATTGTAAATTCAAATAAACACTTAAAAATAAAAACGGTTACTTCCACTAACCAACATAAAATGTAACAGAAATAGTTACACTAAACTCGCGATATAATAGTTACACTAAAATAAGTGAGCGGAATTAACCACTTGTATCGTGGAGGTCAATGTCAGCGAGGGGTGGCACGGTGGCGCCCCCGTGCCGGCTCACTGACCCGTGCCGGCGTGACCCGGTCACTGCCTTTATCGGTTACATAAGGTGTTCATCATCATCATTACAGCCGTAAGCCATCCACTGCTGGACATAGGCCTCCCCTAAATAAGAATCATCTTAAGCGCTTGGAAGGCGGGTTGGCGACCGCAGTAGCTGTAGATTCGGTTTTGACGGACGCTACAGGCCATCTGTTGGTTTTTTCATGTCTTACGACTCCCGCGGGAGGAGGTGGGGTGGGGGTGGTATTAAATGCATTTAATGAATGTAAAAATAAACACAAGTGGGGTGAAGTGATGTGGAATAATGCCACAGGTCATATTCATTTAGATCTCATATACATTTCATATAATCATGAAATTCTGGCCTATGTAGTAGTAACATGTGAGTACACGCATGTCGGTGTTCTATATTCAAATTTTGACGTAAGTTCCATATTAATTATCAGCACAACTACATACACATGGTATTTCAGTTTAGTTTGTCGCTCAGCAAATTAGCTTCTCATAATAGAGTAGCGCTATTCTTTCGTGGGCCCGAGTAGACACAGGCATTCTCACACATAAGTGTTAATACTAAAGGTTAAATTGATCTTGTCTAAACATTTATGTATAGCATAGTACAGTCAACTGCAAAAATACGTACCGAAAGAATTCTTTCATAAATACGTCCTACAACCTTATTTACTGTACAATAGAGTTCCTCGGTACATATTTTTGAAACATTGGCAGTGAACGAATTTTTACACTAGACTGTACCTGTTTTCAATGTATTTCAAATGATTAAAGACATTACCAATATATGTGTTGTACCATATGTAGTAACAACCTTTATAAAGGCCCGCCCTTTGGATTAAAATCGATAGACTTCTGCCCTAGAAATATGTAGGCCACGATACCCGGACTACTCAGGAAACAAGGGATCGGAGGTCGTTAAATTGGGTGAAAATATTTGTTTTACTATCATTATATTGAATATTTGTCTCGTACAAACAAATGGTAGATATTTTTATTATATTTAACGGGAAACATGTCAAATAATGGCTTGGCGCTTAGAGACCTATGACACAACCAAATCTATCATAGTTTCATCATTTTCTCTGACATTGGGTACCTTTTACATCACCTTTACTGGATCATACTAACTATGCTCCTGCATATACATATATCTGTTGCATTATTTAATTTTACATCAAAGTTATGTTATGTTAAATCACTTACAATTGCGATGTATTTTCATGGCACTTACATTGTTTGTCACTAAAATGCGATCAAGTTCTCTTGCAATTATTACATATATGACAACTAAGCATAGTCGAACTTATTACCACTAACCATACTGAGTTCAACCGAGCGAACAACTGCAGAATTATAAGAAAAAAGTAAAATTCCGAAGACGAGATGTCAACTGTCATTTTTTCTGTCCTTCTTCGTTAACTTGTCCATCAATTTGCAACATTGTAACGAAAAGCCTTTAAACATTTGTGCAGAAATCTAAATCAATTCACAAGAAGCAATCAGAGATTCACATGCAGTCCAGAACCGGATTGTTGCTTGATTGCGAATCGAAATTTAAACATTTTCCTCCTTATCGCAATGTGCTAAGGTCTATCAATGTTGAGATATTTTTGACGTACTGCATCAGTGCTCCAGGCGGCATGCCGCCTGCTATCCCGCCAAAATTCGGCGAATCGCTAGCACCTGCTTGCCATCTGCTGGTTGATTCAAAACCGAGCTTTTTAATCATCCCGCTTACACCCCTAACATCTAAAAAGGATAGAAGACGTTGGTTCTACAGTTTTCGGGTTGACTTACTCTGAATAGTGCTAAACCAGTTTTTTTTCTGTAGCGACCGGCAACAGCCAGGATTCTCTGTTAATCTTCAATTGTGACGTTCGAGCCATTTCGAGTTTTTTCATAAGTGTTTTGTATTCAAGTTCGTTTGCGGACCGGTCGAATATGATGAATTGTATTCTGTATCAACAATGAACATGAATATTTTGTGTTTGTTGCAAAAAAAAAAACGCTTAAGATCTCGAGAATGTCATACAATTTTGTTCTAGAACTACATATCTATTGAATTTTCTAGTAGGATGTTTTATGCAGAATCGTATATACGTATAGATACGTTAGGTGTATTTCCTTAGTTATTAAACACGAGACAGTTCCAAAGTATTAAAACCAAAATTGCGTCAGTTCCACCAGCACAGCGCGTAGGACCTTATCACATCACAATCGTTCTACGTAAGTCTGAATCTCGGCCTAAATTTGCAACAGATTACCTAACATAATTGCATTGCGTACAAACTACAGACCGATACGTTCAAAGCGTTTATCGAATTGCAAAAATGCTATTATAGATTACTGATTTTTATTCGTCATTTTTTAATTGAGAAATGCCGTAAACCGTGTTCAAATGGAACACTTTACTTTACGAATTTCATAACGTCTAAAGTGACCATTGATCTAAATAAGGTTACGTTCGTTTTGTTATCAGATATTAGGAGTATAAAGACGCTTAGAGATAGGCATCACCTCTCACCGATCGGGCGTTCATTTCCACTCCCAAACAATGGCCAAGCAATTTATCAACAAGGATCTCGAGCCTCTGAGATACACTGGAATTGTGCAACTTCCAGTAGGAAGACTACTGTTGCTTGAATTGTAATAGTTTGTCACGATTGCGACATTAGTCTGGTGGTGTTTTATCTTTGTTTTCAATTTTAAAGCAATTCAGTTAGCCAATCGTATTGTTTCCAATTAACTTAAAACCAAAGACTATATCCGCGTTGGTTGACTGTTGGTTTCTTTGGACTTTAGTAGTTCTTCATAGGACAAATTCGTACTTATTTAAATATCAGTAGCTTATATAAGCTTATTTCCTAGCCGCATTGACTATTAAATGTTTGATTGAACAGCCAGGATGAAGCTAAGTAATCATAACGATGCAGACCACTTATCAAGAAGTAACTGGCGACTATTTGAACAGAACAATATCAAATGGTGGCAGTCACCGCTGTATACTCAAGTGTAATTGCTTAAGTTTATCACAGTCTGTGTGGCCGAGATAGGGAGTGACACAACACGAAGGTCCCGCGATCCCGGGATGACGGAATATAAATCGGGTTAGGAAATATAATAATCAAGAAGTGCTAAAGAAAAACTAAATAAATACAGCACGTTTCTGTTGAGTGGTAATTGGTTATTATTCTTTTAATTCTTTACTATTCTTTCTCTTTCATTTAATGCATTCTAATAATGCATTAAATGAATTGTGTATGCCTTGTTACGTTACGTAAAACTGAAAGACGCACAACCTAATTTGTTAAAGATCTGAAATTCTGGACATTATTCTTCGGATGTCATAGTAGGTGTTTTTGGAAGTCTAACACTTAAAACGGTAAAAACAAGTATAAGGGCTTCATCGACCTCTTCGCAAAAGAAGGCTGTTCAAAATTCAAAAAAAATCTCCTGAGTACAAATGGAAAAAATCCCGCAAATATCGGGATCTGGATAGCAGACCGCCCTAGCCCGACCAATTGCAAGCGAAGCGCAAGTATTATTTACGATAGCCGTCAGCCTCATGAATATGCGAGCTCTGGATGTTGATAAAACGGTCATTTTTTCATATAAAACCGCTCGAGGCGCTCCGACAATCATATAAATCACAATCATCACATGATAAATCCGAGCAATCACTTCAAAATCACGCTCAGCTGCGGCGAGTGATCGAAGTCGGCGTTTTTAATCAGTGCCAAAGATAATGGTTGTGAGGGAACACTGGGAATGATCATTCGGCTGTGTCGCAATCGGCGCTCTAACTTGTTGCTTAGGCGCACTGGCCATGATTCAATAATTGAATTTTGTGCTGGCGTAATTTAAGACATCGAGTTTTAGTATTCATATCGAGACTTAGCGTAAACGTATGAGACCTGTTCCTGAGATAGCCCACATTCAGAATTCATTCGAAAGATTACGAGTATAAAATGTTGAATGTGGGCTTCATATCTTGGGTACAGGGCCATCTTTACGTATGCCTTGTACCATATATTATATACATTTAAAAAGCATATTTTTCCCGTAAAAACCTAAAGCATAAATACTAGCACATTAAACACTAATTAATAAACCCGTAGTTTTTACTGCTGGTTTAATGATAAAACTCTCGATTATGAGCAAGAAACGATGAATTAATGCGTTATGTGCATCGAAAGGTTTCACTTTCAGCGTCGCTCGCTGTCCAGATATAAATGCATTCGGGTGCAAATTTTCTGTTCTTTTCACTTTCTGCATTAGAATTGAATTGGATTCACCGTTTTAGATAATACACCATACAGTTTTCTGCATTTTCTTCGATTTTTACGGAATTTAGCTGGTTTAACAATATTATTCACAGTGGCATGCCAGAGGGGATGCCTTGTTTGTATCCAGCAATGGAAAAGGTTAAGGCTGGTGATGATCATGATTAATTAACATTACTTTAACCTGAATCAAGTGACATAATGAGAGTGGTTTAAAAAAGGTCATAGTATTAACTATGAATATGTGATTACATATTCCGATTGGAAGTATCGATTGTAAGATTTTTAGGGATAAACTCATATTATTCCTCAGTCCACCCGATGACCACGAACGCTGTTAAAGGGTTCTAAACGTTTTAGTTGTTTTATTTCACGAGTAATTATCGCGGCAGACAATATTATATCGATTGTATACTTAAACGCAAAACGTACTTTAAACTTCAAATGCAAATTTTAAACAGAATGTTATACCGACTCAATGCCCGGGGATTAAAATAAATGACGTCCCATTTCACTCTCAATCACTCACCCGTTACGTCACCATGGGAACCGATAATCGATGAAGAAACAGCCCGAGTTATCGATCGTCAGCATCAACCATCGATTACGTTGTGCAACGTCACGCCACTGCCAAGGACGGTTTTAGCCGGTCAGCGAACCGTTGCGCAAGCGCACGGGCGCGGCTACCGGGTACGTGAATGAATGGGTGTGGGGTGAAATTGTTTATGGTCGGGCAGTGAGCAACGTTAGAGATGGTCGTTACGAAATGCGACATTCAAGGCTGCGGATCACGATTGAAAAAAGTATAATGACGAAGAAACCTTATCTTGAATGTGAAAGTAGTAAGGAAATAAATGAAATAATTCACACCATATCATGTAATTTACCTATGAAAAGTTTTCTTATAGTTTAAGCGTGTCGTTAGGTTATTTGGGCAGTTGTATTTCGTTCCGTAACGTTCTAAGTTTATCTTTAAATTAGACCGAGTAATATATACCCAGATAAATAAATAAATAAATATTCAAATATTCAGGACAATCTTACACAAATCGACTTAGTCCTACGGTAAGCTCGTAAGGCTTGTGTTGTAGGTACTAGACTACGATATATGTAATAGAGAGATACATATAAATACTTAAATACATAGAAAACAACCATGACCCAGGAACAAATATCTGTGCTCATCACACAAATAAATGCCCCGACTGGGAATCGAACAACAAGATAAGACAACTATCCTCAAGTAATATATAAAACAGACCGGCTAGACCAATTTTCACAAGCTTTGATCAGCTCTTTGATGGCTCTTGTATAGTATATACTAATTCCATAATTAGATTATTATTCAGGAAACTATTAATGCCTTTCGTCTGGGGTGTATATATGCCAGAAATAACAATAGTTGATAATTAATGGCGGCCAAAAAGCCGGCGCCGGCGTCAGCACTAAAAAGGCATGGCTTAGGAGGCAATGTGGAATCATATTCGATGCCCGATTTGGTTGCGCTCGGCTGCCTTGCTGTGATGCAATAATGTAATGATTACTTGCAGTTTTCTAACTAGAACCATATTCAACGCATCATCTCTTTTACCTCTTAAATGATCAGAGTTTTGAGCTGCATTAGCCGTTCAAATCCTGGCACGGGCATTATTTGATGCATTCGGGCACTTGGTATGTTCAGGTATTTGTATGTATCTCTATCTTTTGCGTTGTCTTGTATAGATCAAAAACTTAACTGACGGACCTTGTCTATGTAGTTGTGCAGAGAATTAATATGGAAGTTACGTCAAAATTTACGACATACGTGTGCACACACTTTACTACTACATAGACGGATGCTGTAGTACCTATACTTACAACGCAAACGAACAGATTCCAAGACAATTGAGTCAATAAACATTATCAATCCTTCCTCTCAATCAATCCTCTCTCTCCTTTTCGCATACACTAATCCCAAAATGACTGACTGTCCTTTAGGAAACACTTAATAAATCATTTCTGTACAAGTAACCTTCTCCTAATCTAACATGTTAATATTTTAGTAGGTTTGCAAACGACGAACCGACGGGCAGCGGTAATACGCGGTGTAACGTCAACATAGGGCGACATGTCGTCACACTGTTCAATATGTATTGATTGTGAACATTTGTGGATAAGGAGATCAAAACGGGGCGCCCTTGTGCACGTTTAATTGCTATAAACAGTGAGATGAGCGACCTTCGACCAGCTGCGCTTGATCATTGCCAGTAAGTCACCAGTGTTGCCAACTCGGCAACTTAGGTGCTATGTTTTAAACATGTAATTGTGCCAACTGGCATATTATTTTAAATTCCTGCTTTTAAATTTGTCTCTCGTAGAATGGTAACGTCGAGAATTTCATTATCAAAATAATATTATTTATTTTGTATATATTTAGCAAATTATAAGTCAAAGAAAGACAACATTTTTTTCCCTTTACGATAACTAGTTTACCGTGAGCAAATGATATTTTTTTTGTTTTTTTTTTTTAATACGTTAAAGCAAATTTTTTTTCTTCTATTCTCTGCCAATATCTATTCGCAGATTCGTCCAGATAATGTAGAAAATTACTTACGCATTCCTATGAATATTCGTATAATAAAATATCGTAATATAAAATCAGCCGGCCATTAACAAAAATCATAAAATTTCTAGAAATAGCCGCGAGCAGAGCGGTATTGATTCCTCTCAATAAAATCTCTATCGACGGTAGAGTCGTTAACCTTTATGGTCTATTTGCAGAGTCCGCGGTTCGATTCCCTACCCGTAATCTAGGGTTACCAACTTTCCAGTTAAAAACCGGACAAAATTAATATTTGATAACAATACGCAGATATTTTTTAAACGGGAAGCCCAATAAAAATAACTGTATGAAAAGAGTAGTACTACTTATCACTATGTACTAATCATGATTACCTTAATAATTGCCTACGTAATAATGGCAACAAGAAACAGTTATGCAATTAAGAATTTGAATGCATTTATAATGAATGATAAATGCGGCAGATCATTGACAACAAGATGAAATGGGAATACGGGAAAGAGAAGAAAAAAGTTTTTATTTTATTTTATAAGTGATAGGTTAGCATTTGGCCCTAAATTCACCTGATGGTAAGCGACGATGAGGTAGTTGACAAGTAGAATCAGAAAGCATATCATTTTATATGAAAGCTGTTATTCAATGAACAAGTATTGGAAGCCCAACAGTTAGTAGCAAATCAATCAAAATAGCCAAATATATCGATAGGGATCCTTGTTAGAATAGAAAGGATATGTCACGATATATTAAATCACTCACACTCCTAGCAACTACATATTGCTGATAGTTTACCATAGAATTTCAGTTTCATTCCACGTTACTAAATCCCTGTATCCAAGTTACCTTCAAGATGCCAAAATTGCCAAATCCCTCACATCACCAGAGGCTCTAGTGTAATCTTCTTTTGACGTAGAAAAACGTTTACGAACGCGTAAGTGATAATGTTATTTATATGGGGAACGCAAACGCGTTCGTGAAGTAAAGTTACGTTAAAAACTTACACTCAGGGCTCTGATCAATGGCCACCCTAACACGAACGCTTTGTTGTGGCGGTGTCGGAGGAAGTCATAAAGCTCGTAAACTGGCACTTTGGAGGTAAATATCATGCGATCGGAACTTGCAATACGGGCTGGGTGCAGGTGCACCGGAGGAAGTCTTAATTGGGTGCTTGGTATAAATACCTAGAAAGTCCTGAGCGATAGAAATGATGGCTATTTTATGTAATAATGGAAATTTTACGGGTTGAGAGTGGATACTCATTGCAGCACGAGGCAGATGTTGCTTGTCGTTCTATCCAGCTACAAAACACCGTTTCGTAGCTGAATAGACTGACAATTGACATGATACGTAAATGACAAACAAAAGCCAATAAGTTAAACATACATACATACATACATTTCAGCCGTATGCAGTCCACTACTGGACATAGGCCTCCCACAAATATGACTTGTATCATCTTGGGGGGTAGTTGTCATAGTCGCCACGCTTGGCAGGCGGGTTGGCGATCGCAGTGAATTAGGTTTGGATGGACGCTGCTGCCCGTCCGTTGGGTTATTAAATTGGAAAACGCATAGAAAATATTTAAAATCATTTCAAAACTGCAAACGCCGTTAAAATGAGGTTGGTGCCGCTAATACTGCGCAAGAGTTTCGTGCATCGTTCTTGCGATCTAAGCAGATACCATAGGCGACAATGAAGCCTACATGTGAAGCTGCTAGCGCTGTTTATCCAGCAATCAGAAGATCTGATAACCGAGGGTCCCGCGTGATGTTCCAGTTTACGCAAAGCGCGAACAATAAATCACTGCGTCTCTGTTCGGTGCGCAAGCGCAGATAAGGATGGAACCATGTTATAAGCGCTAGCGTTTCAAATTGTAGCTTGTATTGGATTTACTTGCTTTTAAGTTCCAGGTGTAAGGTTGAACTGTCTGACGGCGGTGAAGTTAGGGTTATGAAATGAATCTTCTATTTGAGTACCTATACGTGTTACGCAGCTAGAATGGCAAGAACTTAAGACTTAACGCTAGGCTTAAGGCTGCAATTAATGTCTTGAAGCACAGGCGGTGGCGGTAGTTTTAGTATATCGTTCATAAATTAAATTAATTGCGACACCTTTTTTTTACGCATGCGTATTAGTGCTGCCTACGCCATAAGGTCCATGACATACTACGCATAATAAGTAGGCAGCTATCAGTGCGCATCAAAGAGACTAGCCAACACAAGGAATCAGTCTTTAAATAAATATATAAATAATTAGGTACTTAATTTATCTAAAACAAAAGTTAAAATAGACAACATATACTTAAGAAAAAACGACGAGGACCTCCGGTGTTCGAGATGGGATTTGAACCCGAATCTCCAGTTATCGCGGCTGACGCCTATATAATAGTATTATTACTTAAAAAATCAAAATATTTCATAAAAAATAATTTGATTTGTTCTTAGTTTTATCTAAAACAGTTTAGAAATAGTAATACCGTGTATAGATCTTATACTTTATACCAAATTGAAGACGTTATCAAGACTGGCACAACGCTACGCTTTTATCTTCTAAGTTGAACCTCTATCGTAATATCAGATAGCGTTTTATATATCTAAATCTACGATGGCGTAACGGTTAGTTCGCAGCTTAATATTCATGTACCAAGGTAATATAACACCTAATTAAAGTCAGCTACGTTGCAATCGGTCAAAAATGTGGCAATAGAATTATGGAACTAATTTGTTTATACAC
Organism: Grapholita molesta; assembly: GCA_022674325.2. Lineage (NCBI taxonomy): Eukaryota > Metazoa > Arthropoda > Insecta > Lepidoptera > Tortricidae > Grapholita > Grapholita molesta. Next base: position 16,081,085 of record CP053130.2, on the reverse strand, counting down.
AATGAACATTGGCAAATTACTGTCAACATTTCCCAACCAAAGAAATCAACAGAATATTACCATATCGATCTTACATGGTAAAAAAAATAAAAACGCAACAGCTTCATAAAATTTACGTAGTTATTTTGCCAGGGTTTCGCAGATTTTGTTACTTTGACATCTTGTAGGTATTTGTGACAAAATATCGCATAGATCAAATGAGGAGTTTCATATTAATGGAAAACTGTGACTTTTTTTATTCTAATATTTAAGTAAAAAAGCAAAAACTTTCACTTTTCACAAAACTAACATCCATTATGGACCTTCCAATTACAATCCCGCCAACAGCTCGCTTCATGATTTGTCAACAAAATATGCATTTTGCACATCACGATACCGAAGTTTATTGCTCGCATAAGCTAGTGTCAACATAAAAGATAAAAGGTACAATATGCTTTAAACCAAAACAGTCCTGCAACAAAGTAGTCGGGACCTAGGAACGCTAGGCTCGCTAGCACGAGAACACCATGCCGGTGTCACATGCAAATTGTGTAATTAACATTCCTAGTTACTAGTACTGGATAAAATAGTTCCATTAGCAACAACATAAAGGTTATTTCACTTATTTTTACGCTTGCAAGTTGAATCTTTAAAACACTGTTGTTATTTTCAAATGTCGAACAAGCACTTTTAAACATAATGTGGGAGGCAATTTCTCAAGTCTGAAGTATATAGTGCACTCGACGTGGACATTTTAAACTCTGGCAGAAAAAGAACAAATGGTATTTAAAAACAGAAATAACTGAAATTAATAATCGTTGGTATCGAAATTATTAATTTGGTGTCAAAATAATGGATAGAAACTTTAGTATGCGATGATTTTCGTTCTCAAACTTCTTGAATTCGAAGGCTCTGACTTCTAAAATCGATCGCCAAGATTTTCACAACGATTACCAAAACTACGAATAGGTATAGAACCGATACAGTTATTTAACTACATCAAAACTCAGAATTATTTTACCCGATATTTTAACCGATACAGTTATTTAACTACATCAAAACTCAGAATTATTTTTTCAAAATACTCGTGCGTGTTAAATCCTTATCTATAAAAAAACAAGACTTAAATATGCCGCAATAAAAGATTCAAATTATATTGCAATTCTGAAGTGGCATTAAATTTTAAAAGGGCTTATCTCTACACGAGTCTCATACTGGTATCAAGCTTTTGTAAAATTAGTCAATAAGATATTTACTAAAGGTGTACGAGCAGGTGCAAACTGTGCCGGGTTTGTGATTTTTAAGTCGGCCATTTTGAGAGGAAGCAGGTGCGGCGCGTGCGCTGATGAACGCATTTTATTACCAATATTAAAATACGATTTTATCCTTTTGTTTTAGTTCCTTTAACAATAACACAAGGTGCGGAATATCGTTAAGTTCCGTCCACCAAGCTTATAAATACCTACATAAATGCAAAAATTGTTATAAATCTCATTAATTAACAATATAAATCTAAGAAAGCGGCGGTAGCGCGCCTCTGATGTCAGCGTCAACGATCCTAAACAAAAAAGACGATGTGTAATAATGTCGATGTGTAAGAGAGACCACAAAATAGGCAGTAAACAATAAATAACACTTGCAACGATCCCGGTATTGATACATTCTTACTATTAAATCCGTCTTATGCGTTATCTGCCTCTATCTTATACTGATTGTTTTTACCTACCCTTAGAGAAGTTCTACAAATATCACACAAACGCGTATTCGAACTTGCAAAGCAAACCTTTCAACAGAACAGAAAATAGTGGCGTTTCGTTCCAACAATATTTCTCACGAAACTTCCGACACGTGTAAACAAATTCGCGCGCCGAAGGCCTGGCCGGTCGAGCGGGAATAACAAACGAGCATCGCTTTATAAAGCCAATTATCGGCCTGGACACAACCACAACGGCTAGACAAAGCATCCTTTACCTGTTCCAAACACTCACTGACCAGTGGCAGACCTTATGCCTTCGCAATAGGGTTTACTTTAGCATCAGTTTGGACGAAATAAAATGGTTAGGTATACTGATATCAAAACAAATAGCTATTGTCGACTTAATTTAAGATTAAACAGGTAATATATTTGCGTTGATAAACAATGATTTTACAGCTTTTGCAATAAATAGGGTATCTGTATTACCCGGAAACAATGTCTAGGTATACAAAAATCGCGTTCTTCAAAACTGCTGGCTAAAAGTATATTTTTGGTACAAAGTACACAAAGCGCCATCTGCCGAGTGTCGTATGTCTTTGCGGGCGTTTGCCAGCGAACAAATTCAAAATTCTATGCAACTGAGATGTAGGTATAGTTAATATGGAAAAGATATGTTATTAAATAGCTAAAAAACGTATATTACATGAACATTTCGTATAATTATTTAATAAAAACAAGAAAATGCACATATCCTAAAAACTTAAAATTTAGGCTATTAATTATAGATCAATTGAAACAGATTACATATACTTAAGAAAAAGTGACCTTCCGGCGTCCGAGACAGGATTTGAACCCACATCTACAGTTTTCCCGGCTGTCGCCCTAACCAAGTAGGTAGACCGCCCGAACAAAACGGAACCTATCCAAAATTTTCATTAGACAATCCTTTAACGGTTTCTCTAACGCTGTTTGAAAGAAAATCAAAATAATATGACTTGTTATCAGTTGCAATTATGAATACTTGAATTTCTCATTAAATTAACGTCTAAACAAGGTTAATAATATAAAACCTAGCCACACCGCCCCCGCCGTATGTTCTAGGATTAGCATAAATCTAAATGTAAATCGCGGAACATGTCCGTAAGCTCTAATGCTTCGCCAGATAAATAAATATGAGAACAATCGACAATTAACTTGATATTTATAACTAAGTTCCGCCTAAGACGCTAATGTTCGTAGTTCTTAGTGAAATAATGTGCCGAGTTGATTATACGCGGGCTAGTTGGAGTAGTAATGTAACTAAATGAAACGTTTAAGAAATTAAGTCTAAGGCATTGGTCTCCTATTTTGTGCTACACGCCATGTCTGACGTCAGCGTCAACGTTCCTGAACAAAAAAGACGCCAACGCCGACGTGTGAGAGACCACAACAGTACATTTCTATAGGCAGCATTGTGACGCAGACGCTGTAAGCGGGTGATGGCGTTTATAGGAGAGAATGAAGCTGTAAGCTAGTGGGCAAACTGAGAAGACGCACGAGCGGGCGCACAGCGACAATCATCTCAACACAAGTTGTCCACTGCTGGACACAGGCCTCCCCCAAATATGACTTGTATCATCTAGGATGGTTCCTATAGTCGCTAGCAGGCGGGTCGGCGACCGCAGTATATTGGGTTTCGACGGATGCTGCTGCCAATCCGGCGGTTTTTGCCCTTCGTCGCCTCTTACGACATCCGCGGGAGGAGATGGGGTGGTGTTATTCTAGTCAGCCGGCACCCCACGGCACCATACAATTCAAACTCAGGGAACAGTGTACAACAAATTTGGACGCTTCATGTATCCCGTAATGATCTTAACGCGCCATAACAATCACTTAATTAGTCCATATAAGTGAATATCTCGTCACCGGTTTTAAAATATTATAAATTAAAATGGTGGATATGGCAGCAGGAGTGTGGCTACAAGTGAAATCACCGTTGTTTGTAGATTTTCCTACTACAAAATGCGGAGTCAGGTAAGTAGTCTGTGGTCGACAACTCCCGCGCAGCCGCGGAAGCGCCATTACGCCCGCGCGGCGGCTTTGAGACTCACTTAACTCTATACTTAGCGTACTTAGCCTGTACTTTGGCTCTGCTTAGCCGACTAAGCTAACGAGGCATTAATGTATCAATCAGGCCTTCCGTCTGGATTTGCTTGAATATCTCGTGGGAGGTGGAATTCTGCCGTGATTTTGCCTTCATTAGTATCTATAGTGCATTTACATTATGATCAGTCATTGGAAGAAGAGACTAAGCGGGCTAGTGGCCAAAATGATCTTGGGAAGTTGGGACTTCAGGGTGAAGAGCATATGAAGGTCCGTTTGAAAAACTCACCCGCTAAGCTATACTTTGATGCTGATTAAACATTAGTTCGAAAGTCAAAACTCGCAAATTTCGAACAATTTTTCAAATTACGCCTCAATTGGAGTAAAAGAGAAAGACTGGAAGAAAAAATTTAAACTTCGTTATTCGCGATAAAGTTGTCGCTAGACATGATTACGAAGGAATTAGGTTTGGTGTATAAAAGTTAGCTTTAATGATCAAATCTATTATTTTGTAACTAATTATTATTTATACAATTTGCATTTCTTATAAAGGAGATAAAGGATCATGTGATTTCTTAAATCGCCATTTTCCCCTTACCAAAAAGAGCATTTAACTTTTTTGGTTAGAGTCAACATGTAGAATTAAGCAAGCACTTGGCCTGGAAACGTAAGTTGAGATGAATGGTTGTTACTCTTCAATTCACTGCCCCTCACTAATTAGAAAGAGCAAGATTCACACGTTAAACAATAGCAGTTTTGAACTACGGAATAGGTCAGTATGTCTTGTTACAAAAAGCATTTTATTATGTTCCGACAATTTTTTCCTTTAAGAAAATTTTTGGGGCTAAATATTTGATCGAGTACAGATACCAACAGATTCCGAAGAACTAGCGTGTCCACTGTTAGTCATGACTCATGACATATATCTCAAGTGCCAACATATAATGTTACGGACAAGCTAACATTGGTGCTGGTGCTAACCCAACTATAATCTTAAAACACAACAATACAATATCTTGATAATATAAATTAAATATGTTAGAGAAGGAGACGCGTAACAGGGACATTTATCCGAAAAAATCACACCCCGAAAAGTAACGATAAATAAGGTCAATAGAATAGCATAAGAGATGCGCAATCCACAAAACTCCGAGGAAAAATTATACCAGTTAAGGCATCACAGCAAGCCGTGGCAAGGTCATCGGTCCACATAAAGCACAATGGAAGAGAAATGGCAAGAATCCGCCGAGCTCTCATGGAGCTCGGTATTAGCTCTAAAACGCGTATGGCGCGAAAAATCTTATCTGTATCCGTTTATGTTCCTTTGGAAAACAGGGAACAGGCCTTCAACTACAATCGTGGCTTACAAACGAATGAATCTTGAAAATTTCTCACGCTAAAACTAGTGTTTTAATTAGTTTAAACTTAACATATTTAAGAGTGTATTCATTTCAGATTGAAGTAATTATTTATTGCGGAAAGAAGCTTAAATTCTTGTAAGATGTCTTAGATGTTGACGACATTTAGTTAATTCATTCAATCTTCTATACACTTAACAACCACTAAAATGACGTCCTATTTGTAGTCACATCCTGAAATAATGTTATTAATTTAAAGTAAACGTACTTGATGTAATGTTAGATTATTTATTGATTACTATGGGATGCGAACTCAACTTGATCTCAACTATATTCGTAAATCAAATTGGCATGATTGGCGGATGTCATTACATCACGCACCGATTTGCCAGCAATATAAATCCAATGGGCCATTTGACATTTCATAGGTAATGTAACAAGACGGAAGAGTATAGGAATGACTTCCTTTTGCGAATTATTGTACCTTTAATACATTACGCTGCTTACCTTGGTGTTGGGTAAAAAATGTAAAATCTAGTCATGTGCACAAAAAACAACTGATTCATTGTGTGTGTGTTTTTTTTAGTTTAGATACTTGGGAAGAAATCATGTTGCATGCATGGCATGACATTTTTTCTTGGTTAAACGTTCATTTTAAAAATGGTACAGGTACTGTATTTGGCTCAATCAACTATTGTCCCTCGTTGCCATGGTTACGTTCCCCTGGGTCACTCTTCACAGTTTTATCGCACCTAAGTACACAAAACAATACATATTTATAGAAGCTATATGTCAGTAGTACGCAGGGCCACATTTCTTCTAACAATGTATGCTTCAGTTTTCCCCTGGTTGATGGGGCAAACAGTTTATTCACTCATTTGACAAGTGTCATCTCATCAGACTAAGATAGGGTTTGGGCGCTAATTGCATTTCTTAATGTCGAGTAAATAATCGCCATAAAGACCGAAGTAGTTATTACTGTCTAGAGACAGCGCATTAGAATTGCACATTAGAATGTGCAGTCGGAGCTTGAAGGATTTCTTACGGATCATATTGATACAATCAGCAAATGCAAGTCCTGAACAACAAATGTAGACAGCATGGCATATATATTTATAGGACCACTTTTATTTTCTACAATAAGACGTGTTTTACTTCATTCTAATACATGTAGAAATCTAACTAGCACTTTTTTTTCGCAATGTAGTAAAATGTTGGCAATTACATGAACTTTTCCTTTTAACTGCCGCCTGGCAATTAGCGGAGACACCACACCCGACCAGTCCAGCCTTGCCTTGCTTTCTACGCCCGGTTAGAATCTACATGGGTGTTGTATGTTGTATTAGTGCAGCAGTCAGAGATACACTTGCATAATTAATTTACAGGCTCCTGTCCAATTATACGAGGATTTATATTTTATAAATGGTGATCTTCGCAATATCGCCACCTATTTGATATAAGAGGCAGGATATTTAGCATCAGTAGCAAATTTTGATTCTCCAAGTTATTACAACTAATTTAGGTTTTGAGTTAGTTTTTAGAGACATGTAGGCAAAACTTTATTTTGGAACACTCCCATGGAAGAACATCGAATTCAAAAGTTACCTTCCCTGCTAGTTTAATGTCTTTGAGGAAGCAAACTTTACGGCTACCAATTCTAGAAAGACAAAAAATAGACCAAGACGGGAAAAACTAGTTGTTACGACCCTCAGACATGTGGATCCTACTTAGAATGCCGTGGAGAGAGGTTTGCTAATAAAAATCAAACTCCACAAGGCTTTTAGCAAACATCCAATTATTGCAGTTCAATTATAAGTAATGATTATTGAAAGTAATTACACATTTCAAGACATTTAAAGCGCTTGTTTCGACATAACATCTTTGGATACATATGCGGGTATCGCATTTGGCATAGTAGGAAGCAGGTTCTTTGCAATGCAATGCAAAGTTTGCATACGGAATTACCATAGAAACATGCATGCATTTACCAGAACACTATGTTTTAAACCGGGTGAGGTTATAATAATTATAATATGTCGTAAAATGGTTGGGTTGCATTATGGTGGGAATAAAAGTAAAGTGTCTGTGGGTTTAATATTGAAAGAAGCGCCAACGTAGTTCCTATTTACTGAGAATCCCTTGGGACTAACAGGACGTGAATAAAGCACATGAAGGGTCCACGGAAAGAACATGTCTAGTCATTTTTTTTCAAAAATGAGATTTAAATCTCAAAATGTAGAGCTCTCAACGAACTATTATTACCTATACCTGATATAATTGTAAACATGAGTATTAATCTAGTTTTTTGCACTTAAAAATCATCTAATTGCGGAGATAGTTTGGTTAATTGAATCATTCCAAACTCAAAAATTGCAATATCTCGAAATCTTATCAAAGTGACTAAATAGACATGTTCTTTCCGTGGACCCTTCACATGTACTAAATTTCAGATTATCCATACGTTTTTCGCTTTAAAAAGTCTAGACCTTTTACAACTTTCTCCGTCACCGACAGGGGTTCTTTGTGCGCTCGTGAGGTCAGCAGATACGATCAGCCCCTCGCCCCGCGGAGGTTATCGGGAGAAAGTGGCCTCACGACAAGTCCGCCCGTGGGCCCCGCGCAGCCCGAATTTTGCCATAAACATAAACATTGCTCGATCCATTGCTTGCGCCAGGTGGCTGATGTTTTGATGTTGGATAAACAAATAATCAATGGCAGTTGCTGTGAAAAAGAAATCAATTTTTAAGCCAAGAATGAAGCAGATTATTTTGATGTTGGTGAAATAGATTTGGTTTTTAAACTTTAGTTAAAATGTTATGTTCTAGATGTCATTACTTGTAGCACTTACACATAGCTATCGATTTTAAATATAAATCGTTTGCTAGGAGTACGCATATTTATGTTCACACTCCATATAGGTCATTATATATCCATAGTTTATATATATATATAAAAAACAATTTTTAAAAGTTTTTCGTCATAAAATTCCGTCTAGCAAGCACTTGGTAGTCATCTTTCCACTACAGATAATTTCTTACTCTTTGTTTGGTAGTTAAGTTGTTTGGTAAGATCCAACTCCTACATTACAAATAACTAAAATTAACTTTAAACTACCGTCGCAAATTAAACAAATGCCTTGTAAGGTCGTCGGATTTTGAAAGGCCATAATTGAAAAGATAATTGTCCCGTGCGACTGCGGGCTAATTATTATACTCACTACCGTTTGTCACATAGCTGTTGCGAATTAATCATTTCAGTATTAAATCATTTCTCATAGCAGAGTTGGTTCCGTCTGATATTTAGATTCTAGTAGATCTAAGAAATATCAAAAATAAACTAGGCACAATAGCGGTCACTGGGGGTAGCTTTGGGGTAGGCCTATGTCCAGCAGTGGACTTCCTTCGGCTTATATATATGGTGATGATGATGATGATGATGATGATGATGATGATGATGATGATGATGACATAGAAGACAAGCTTTGTTTTCATACTACAAGTACAGTTGAATCACATGTATATTGCTCGTGCCATCAGATACAAGCCAGAAGATATATTTAGCAATATTTTTAACAAATGCCAGATAGCTAATATGCATAACCATCTCTGTCAAGGGGTATCAAAAGGAAAGAGACGCAAGATTGTCGCGTGTCAAGAAGCCATAGTGATGACAGCTCTGGAAAGGAACTCTAAATTGGACTCATGCGCAAGGTCGTCTGCGCAATGGCCGCTGACAGCCGATGATTAATGCGCCCGCGCTTAATTGGAAAAGTCGACTGATATATCATTCCAGGCTAATTGTGAATCAGGAATCTTGATTATTCTCAATATCTAATAGTTAATGAGGGGGCATTAATCATTGCTAAGCGGTGGCGAGTGCAGTGCATCCAAAAACTAATTTCATGCAAATTACATTTGTCTGGGTATGAGAAGGGTTAGCCGTGTGTCATGAGGCCGTTTGTTACGGATTAGAGAATTTTGATGACGACCAAAGCTTGCTGACTAAACGATAGGTTTTTTTTACAAATGTGGTATCGTAGTAACCAGAATGTTGGAATGAATAGTATACCATTAGAAAGAAAATTTCGGCATACCAGTAATACGGCATACGTATGTATATCGACACATGCCCTCAAGTCCTGCGGCCATTACGAAGTATTATCGAGGTTGGTTTGTTACCCAAATGTGTATATCGTAAATCGGGAATATCCCCTGGTCGAAGTCCTATAAGCAATCTTAAGTATATATTCTGCAAGTTTTTTAGTTGTTATTGTTGATGGTAGGAATCATAAGTCACAAGGAACACAATTTTAATATTGTTTAATTAGCTAATAAACCCATCAATAAGATCATTACCTATTTTATTTCAGTAGTTTCAGTATTTCGGATGGAAAGATTAATTCTGTTGGGTAACGACTGCATTATTATTGCGTTTCGTATTTTTGTGGTTTGCATCTGTGTTAAGATATTTTCTAAGACTAATGTTATCCCAAGAAAACATAAAGTTATTATATGTGATCCATTTTCAAAATTACACAAGACTTATTTTGATCCTTACACTTTCAGGATGAATTATACAAACAAATACTATAACGCGATTACATAAAGAATATTGAACAGAAAAATTAATGTCATTATTACTAAATCTAAAATCGATGCCATTGTTCCTAAGAAAAAAAATCGCTATCTCTCATAGTTTCTGATTTCTCCATACAGATCCATTTGGATACATCAGCCGGTATATATTATATTGGTAGGACAATGGGCCTAGAAATATCTTGTTACTCAAATTTGTAACCCAATGAAATTCATTAACGCGCAAGCGACTTAAACATTCAATTTGAAAACGTCGAGATTTCAAGGGCTTATTAAAGGGAATTAAAAAGTTTATTATAATAAGTTAATCTCACAACAGAAATCTCAGTAAAGAATATACAGGAAGAACGAGAACGTCAAAGACACATTGAAACTAAATGCCATGCCATTTCTTGTCAGCCATCAATGTCGCTAGGCATATTTAAATGTCCCACTTTACACCCGGGAGCGGGCTCAATCCCAGCTCTCGGGTTACGTCGCCACGTGCGGGTTGGCGCTTTCACTCTCCATACCCGGTTATTCTCGTCTTTATCCGACCATATTAGGAACACCGGCCATATAAAGGTATCGTTGCCTGTTCTTTGTATGTTTGAAGATTTTGGATCATCATCAATAACATTATTATTTTTATATAGTACATGCGTCCGTTTGTCCATCGTAGACCCACAGACCGGCGTTTTATATGAAATTAAAAAAAGGTATACTCTGTCTGTTTAGGTATTTAAATAAAGGTAAACAATCTCGATGTGTCTTTTTATTGAAAAACGCTTTTTAATAATCAGTGACTATTACTTACGAAAGCAAAATAATGTAAATAACCTTATGTGATTCATAATTGTCACATACTTGTCATGACTTATTTTTCAAAACTGTTTTTCAATAAAAAGATCCGTTAAAATTGTTTACCTTTATGTAAATACCTAAACAGACAGAGTATAATAGGTACCTATACCTTCCCCGTAGAGCATAAAACAATGGCGAAAAAGGAAAATAAAAACTATGACGTGCCGTCAAATTATATTTCTACTCAAAACTAGATGCATTAATATTTCATTATCGTGTTAGAATTATATTACTTATAACGCGTGCATTAAGTAACTTGTAGTTTATTCAGGCTAAAATGGAGATTAGGTACAGTCAGCAGCAGTAGTTGCTAAGCGGGCGATATGTTATACATTCGTTTTTTTTATTTTATAAAAAGAGCGTGTCAAGATCATTCTGCTGCTGACTGTATGCTATATAAATATTCGAAGTATACCTCTGGTCGCTATTTCGTTTGATAAAGTCCATACAGAACGACTCTTCGTTTACACCCGCGGAGAAATTTGAATAGTTAAATGGAGCACAGCAGTTGTTGAAGTTTTAACAGTTTTAATTTAACATTATTCCAATCAACGGTTTAGGCTGTGCAGTGTCTGTCAGCCACTAGGTAACGCGACTGTATAATAAGTATATTTAGAATTAGCTAGGTACGTTGACCGTATGTATGGAATTCCATTCATGCGAAGGCCGCAGAAATAAAACAAACGCGAATCGCCGCCTGCGCCGGTCTGCTTCAGTTTCCGTTGTTCTAAATTTAAATTCTCGCTCCAGACGTAAAATGGGATTTGCGTTTTATCCGTAAGGTGTAAGATATAATGTCGCACGTGTCGGGACCAGCCCAGCGGGAGTCATCAGCACAATAGACCCGATTCACCAAAGCAACGCATGATTCACGATTTATGGGTTTCAGTGCTTTTGTCAGACTTACTACAGACGGTACTACAGGATCTTGAAGTTTTGCCAATGGTTTCGTCAGCGATTATCGTAAAATCGTGGCGCTGGCAGTGACCCATATTGTACGTCACGGGCGCTAGACGTCGTTTCAACTGTTTATGCCATCCCGGCTCATCGCCCGCTATTCCGACTGAGATAAGCCTAATTTACGAGTGTTTGATGGTGCGGTGGGTGGAATACGGAATAACAGACTAAAACTAGAAGAGCATACGCTTCCTTGGATTCTGAGGGTAGATACTACCTTTTAATAATCAGGAATAGATGTGCCGGCGCCGTATTCAGCTCAAAAGCTGCGTGCATCGTATACGTACGAGGTAAATTTGAGATGGCTAAGAATATAACTGTTTATATTTGCTTAGCAACGCTCTCAAATAGGTTATTGGGAAGAAGAATCAAAACGAACAAGATGAATTCTAAACTAAAAAAACTAAATTACATTTTGTGCTTCACTACTCCTTTACAAAATGATGATAATATAAGGAAACATATGAAAGAAATGTACTAAAGAGCGCTTGGTACGGTGGAGTCTGCACTTCTGGAGTAGGTAGATCAGATATTTTACACACATACATCTCTAGAATAAGCTATTAGAACTTTCAAGTCTAAGTCACTTTAAACCGGAGTACCTTTTTTTATTTGCCTATAAGAGTGTCCCACTGCTGGGCAAAGACCTCCCCTCTTTCTCGCCATTTGGTCCTATCCAATGCACTCTCTCGCCACTCTTTAAAAAATGTATTAAGGTCGTCCCGCCATCTTCGTTTTTGTCTTCCTCTACCCTGAGATCAATCTTGTGGGACCCATTCCGTTGCTAGTTTCGTCCAGCGCTCGGAGTACCTATTTCAATTAATTTATACACAGTAATGACTGACGTTACGACGAGAGTAGACGTCGCACAGCTAGCAGCGATAATAGTTTTATGTTTATAAACCAATTCCAAATTAATAAATCCGGTAGATACAAAAGCTATAAAATCCTGGACATACTCTTGTTATTTAGATTTTGTAGCCGTTTCAGAAAACAGCGCTTTCAAGAACTAAGAGCTATTAAAATAATATGTTTATTGCACAGATGGAGCACTTACTATAGAGAATCGTTAAATGTTTGACTTTATTTCGCATGCTCAGTTGTGATTTTATCGTCGAACTAATAATTGCTTAGTGAGTGCAAAACGAATAATTTGCAGTCGTCGACCGGCGTCTAGAAAATTTAATATGTACTTAGTGCTATTAGTAGATCTGTAATGTGGAAATACTAGGACATAATACTACCGATTACTGCTCTAGGAAAGTAACTAGCATAGGGTTTAGTGCTTTGTCGTAATAAGGCAGTAAACTGTGTTAAAGTGAGAGTGGTTAGGTTTTGTCGCGGGCAAGTGCGAGTAGGTAATAAAATATTCAGTTACGATTAGAGTCGACTAAAACACATTCCTACTATAAGCACAATAAATAGTTAATGTTACACTTTAGTAAAAAAGGGAATTTGTTATTAGTGTGGATGGATAAAGGAGGGTTTGACATAAGTAATTAATGAACTAGATTAAAAATTTTTTTTAAAATAATACCTGTATGAGCATTGTAGCTTATTAAATCAATATTTTTTTATAACCAAAAAAGTAGACGAATATTTTTTTTATATATGGTGCTCAAAGATCAAAGCTATTCAAAACCTGGTTCGTCGGTTGTGTATAAAAATAACTAAATGATTTTTGTCTGTTCCCATTGCTAAATCAGAGTCAATCAAACTAAGTGACACGAATATGATATAATATTTCACTATATTGACATCCTTAATTAAAAAAACACCTACAATTAAGGAAGTGTGTATTAAACAAACAAAACTTGAGTCGCGATTATATGCGATTAGAAGCGATTAGAAGCAGTTACCCAAAAAAGCTCTGGCCAAAACGAGACTACAATTTTTTTACTACCCATAATCTAAAGAAGTCATATAAGTCATAAAAACAAATATTCATACGACATTTTGGAACTGTAACTGAATTTTATTCAATTAAAGAAGGACGTAAGTGTGTAGTGGTTTGAATGGACAGTTGCTCTATCCACCGCAGAAGCAGAGTACACTAATTGAGTAGTGGCAGGTGCGCCCACGCATGAGTCAGCGAGGTCGACAATCCACCCGTAAACAAAGATGCGGGTTCAGTTCCGGATTTGAAACATGATAATAAGAATATGTGTTTTAAAACATGAGTATGTTTTTCGAATTTCCCGATTTTTTGATAAGCAAATTAATTTGCACGGCAAGCTAAATGGCTTTATGTAGCCATCTGCCACATGTAACATGCAATACTCACAGTTTTCATTATAGTCTTTTCAAAAGACGGGATTGCCCATGTTAAGGAGATTAAAGTTTAAGAGTCTTTTTAATATATCATTATGTTTATAAAGTAAATATTCCATGTGCCTAAAAGCCACGCCAATACCTAGCTGCAAGCCGTCCCTCTAAAATCGACATTGGCAGTATCGAAAGATTGTCTTTGTCTTTTCATTTATAAAATATTGTCTCTTGTCACTCTAATTATGTCTTAATTGGAGAATGAGAAAAATGTGCGACATTTTCGAACTTCGATGTGCGCGTGCGATTCTTGGTTCAAAAATATTAATTGATGTGTAACAGTAATTATACAGTTATAATTGGAAAGCAATTCGTACATATTTTAACGAAAATATTTATCTACGACTGTTACTTATTCTTATTAGCAAACTACAATATGTATAATATAATCATTTGACTTTAAAATTAAATTTAAATTACCCTGTAAGTAAATTATTCTTAAACTCTGGAAGCCTGATAAAAAAAAATATTATAAAAACATAGTCACTTCTTGGCGGCTCAGTGTTTTATCACTACATAGTATAAAACAAAGTCGCTTTCTCTGTTCCTACATCCCTATGTATGCTTAAATCTTTAATACTACGCAATGGATTTTGTTGCGATTTTTTTTTAATAGATAGAGTGATTGAAGAGGAAGAAGAAGAAGAAGAAGAAAGCATTTATTTGTGACACCAAACATTCAAACATTACAATTTACAAGTACATTAACACAACAGAGCCACTAAATGGTCCCGACTCAGCATTGTACTAGCCGGGGAGGCCAGCGCTGGTCTTCCGTCGGGGCCGCTTGCGAGTAACATCGCGGTATGTCACACATACTTAGTTACTACTTTAATACTTTAAACAAAAAGAGGAAGGTATATATATAATAACATCCATTAAATAGTGGAGAAATACAGCCTTGCACCCGTGCAAAGCCGGGGCGGGTCGCTAGTAAAGGCTTGGTCACATAGGGCGCGTTTTGTGGCGTGGCGCAGCGGGGCGCGACTCTGCCGTCCAAATGTGTGCCTTATTCCGTTACATTAGCCACACCGCTGTCACGCCCCGCTGCGCCACGCTCTCAAAACGCGCCTATCTGCCCAAGCCTTAAGATAATAAACCGAACACGTGCTAACACCAAGTTCCATTCAGCTGAACATCGCCGACAGACGAGACTTGATTTATACCCGCCATAACGAGAGAGGTATCTGCATGCCCGCCGTATCGGGACGATTTTATGATCCGACTAATTGGCGGGGAATTAGATTAATTATAAAAATTACAATGGTTACTGGTTGACTGTATGTTATTATGGCACGAGAACTCTGTTCCGTGTTTTTTTTTAGTAAGTAATGGTTGAACTGTTTCGATATGTTTTCTCGTATGAGTACCTACGCAAAACCATACTATTGATGTATTACCGTTTTGAAAAAATAAGCGAGGATCTATCTGTAGGGTTAGAACCGGGGGTAGGTTTTTTTTAGGCTCATAAGTGTATGCGCCTAAATAGAATAATGTAGACCTTTTATCTTAAAAACTGAATCTTTGTCAAAATATAGAAGAAGGATGTAGGTCCTAAAACTGTTATCACAAACAAATGGTGTAGAAATAGAGAATGGACAAATATTTTTGTGTTTTCACGTAAAAACTAAATATAACAAAAAGATGTTTTCCTTGACCAGTTTGTCTATAGTTTTTACAACTGTTCTCCATTGTTCACTACAGCTAGTCCTTTTAGTTACCTATATGTCAGACGACATTCGTTTCATAATATTAAATATGGACACACGGAATACATATTTTGCACACGGCCAATTTAGGCAGAAACGATTATAATAGTACCAATGATTTGAGTCATCACCTGTACATATGACTCACGTACCACCGTCCTTTAGATCAAGTCCTCTCAAATTAATGGCATCTCCAATCAGAACTTATAGCTGTTCAGAATTACCTGCAACAAAAACGAGATGAATTAGTATCAAAATAGATTTAGGTAAAAAAAACTTCTGTTAGCTTTGTAGCAACGACTTATTAGGCGGGTGATAAATCAAACACTCCGTGGGACGACAAAAGTACGTTCAGAGGTTGAGTCGAGTGCAAAATTATAAAACTCTTTGGTTCCGTGAGCGAAAATATGACGCAAAACTAAATAAAGCATGAAAAAATACTGTGTTGAGATATTCCCAATCTTTGACAACTTTTGAAAACCTCTTATAACTTTGTCCAATTATACTGACTTTATATGCGCCAGTAAGAAGAGCAAAAAAAGTTAGTAGAAATGTTTCACTTCAAGTAAAGGCAGACAGAATTATCATTTACTAGCTGTGCCTCGCGGTGTTACCCGCGGTTTATTAGGGAAAAAACGTAGCCTATGTGTTAATCCAGGGTGTCAGCTAACTCCATACCAAATTTTATTAAAATCGCTCCAGCCGTTTAGACGTGAAGATGTAACAAACATACACTCACAAACTTTCGCCTTTATAATATTAGTGTAAATAATACTTAATAACGACTAAAATGTGAGTGTGTGGTATTTTTCTATACCGTATATCACAAAGGTATGTCAGACTATACCCAGACATTTAGTGATTGCCCTTGACATTCTTCGCCCTTGCCCTCCCTCTATTTCAGAGTAAATAAGTGCAAATACACTTACAATTTTTCTTCAACATAATTATAGGGTTGAAAAACAAGTTATACATGATTATGATAGAACCCTAAACAGTAATGTCTTCAATATCCTAAGTATTGCCCGCCTCCGTTGTGTTTGCGCATCAACGATGCATTAATGGATTGTAAAAATAGTTACCAGCGTCGTTAATCCGTGTCGCAACTGGCAACACCGGCGTGGGCAGCGGTCACTCCACTGCGCCCACACCATAGATATTTTGATAACTTTTTAAGGCGATAGAACTGGCTGGCACTATATTGACAGTTAAAAAATAATCGCGGACGCGGATTCCGAATTTTGAATTATGGCGTACTTTTTCAAATGCCAGACATAATCAAGATGTTACTCGTAATGTCACAGATTAATGTCGGGTGTTTAAAATTTACATATAAAACATATGAGTCACATTAAAATAACATGACTATGAGAACATTTATAAAGCTCAAGTCTAATAACAATTAAAAATAAAGGCCATCATTTGGTTAAACAAGCATACCCTTGGCACTAAATGTAAATACGCGAATAACGCGATTCTTGACATCCGATAGAACGTGGGTGCGTTTCGTTACTGCTGTGACGAAATATCATCATGACGATTGTGACATGCGATGTTTACAGAAATTACTGTAATGACTGACTAGTAACCGGCTGTCAACCGTAATTTGACGGTAACACAACGGCAAATGGCAATTTGATGATTCGATAATTGTGATGATTGGATAGTCAGCGATATTCATTCTTGTAATGCAGATGCAATAGTGCATTATAACCATAGTATACTTTTAATCTTAGTTTAGCATTAGTCTTCGTTTTAAATGATCATAAAATTAATCGAAGATTACTACTGGCAATGTTTGTTGTGAAATATTTTAAGTTTGCTAATTTCAAATGCAAGTGCTGTGTACTCCTTATGCTAGTTTATTTGCTAAATATGTCGCCGTGTTTATGCGTGTGTGTAAACGTCGAATGTTCCGACAAAGCTGTCATCTTATATAGAACTGTTAAATTATTCGTATAACAAAACGACTTAGTTATTTTTTATTATGCAGGAATATCTTCGATATTTAAATCGAAAGAAAAATGTCTTTAACTCGGATGACTAACGTCATTACTGGCACAAAAGCAGACGGTTCGGTTAATCAATTCAGATGAAAAGTTAGGCATAATCTGCATTGAAACACGTTTCAATGAGTATTAGAATTTATTCTGGACACCTAATGTTTCCAGTAGTTGATGTAATATTAATGTTCCTATGATTATAGCCTTTATATTCATTTTACTCCTGGATTACACAGCGATTATCTCTTGATATGCTATATAAAGTATAAAAATCAACTAATTAATCACTAAGAAATACCATCTCAAGCAAAGTAACGAAAGATAATTCCTGCTCAATAGACATTAGCTATTCCGTCTACATTCTCAATGATTTTGATGACCTTACAGTGATTGTATTATGCAATAATGAGTAATTTGTAATGTATTAGTATTACATTAATGTTCGTTTTGACAAAAGACAACACTTCTCAAATTAATATCGACGCCTACACTTATTTACATACATATAAAGGTTAATATTTGCATTGATTATTTGTGAGTGTGATTTGATACTGCTGCACGCCATTACCATTTACGAAACATGGCGCGTTCATCGGAGCTCGTCTATTTAGCAGTCTTGACCAAATGTTCACTTGTTATGATATGATCTTCTCTACCAGCGTCGGTCGTTCACTGATGGACATAGGGCTGCCCCATAGACAAGCAGCAAGAGAGGTTTAATGCCAATAATTGTCTAAGCGATGCTGCTGCCTGCCCTCCGATGGTCTTGTCGAAGTTTACGGATAACACCCGGATCCAAAGAGATTTGCTCAAGATAGTAATGTCATCTTTAAGCTCAATAAGTCATGAGCACTAACGTCCACAGAAGGGTGTAGACTATTAGACAATATCATGTCGAGCAATAGGATGTTTATTTTAATCAATCAGTTTTCAAATTATAATTATGTTCGGTACTAAATCTCGTTATCATTAATGTGCAGTTCGTACGATGACAAAGTTTCTATGAAAGCTAGATTAGATTCATATTAGTACATACAGAAATCGAATTGGTTGTCAATGTCAGTACTTATACTTGACTTTTTTCCAAAACCATTTATCATCAAAACCATAAATAAGTTAATGACGGACATCTCATTTAACTTAAGACCTGTATCCTATATAAACAGTACATGTGTAATACCTACCCTGCTCGTAACTCTTGCATGTCCCGGGCTGTTAAATGCGATAATTCGTTTTCCCACGGGAATGTCCACGGGAATATACCCGAAGACGAATGCACTAAGTATACATACATACGTGAAATGCGTAACTGTATGTTCCATTTTTAATTAGCTGTCTTTCTCAAGGTACTTAAAATATAGATTGGATATAACCCTTAACGTATTGCAAATAGAGACTAAAGTCGTATATGTCGGTTGATGTTGATTTTGTAAACGATAATATCGTGATTTTACGCATTATATGTTCGTGCTAATTGTTATGAGTTTTCAAGTCGGCATCGCAACATTGTATCTGATCTGGTTTAGGTTTTCTGATTATGTTAATCCAATTCAATGTTAAAACGTCATATGTATGCTTAAACCTGTAACGTGTAAAAACATGTTTTACGCTTAGGCACTGGTGGTCCCACCGCGAGCTATTAAGCTATGAGCTATCAGCTATTTCAAGGGACAAAAGATAATCGCTCCCGTGTAAATAAAAGAGAGAGATATATATATTTATAGCTCATCGCCCGGCTATGACATGCCTTATGTTGCTTTATAGCGGTGAGCATTACGACTGATTCAGACTAACGATTTTCACACATGACTTGACTTACTTAACTGAATGATACATATTCTCAGTAAGCAATCCGAAACTAATACCGGTAAGCACCTGAGCACAGACGTTTCGATGAGGCTTTAGTCCGTCGGGCTTCAGTCAACTTTGAGTTTTAGACATGTTCTCGTTTGCAAGCCATCAATGTACTATCGCTAACTGTCAACTGACCATTTGTAATCCCTATTGCCAAGGCATAAGGTATACCTATAGTCAGTTAAGATGCGATGCTTAGTACATGTTAGGTTCGTCTAGACGGCCGCCGGGGGCGAAAGGAAATTAGGTATTTCAAGCAATTGAAGATATGCAGTTTGTCGAGCCAAGATTTAGTGGTTTCATGCTGTTAGTCCGATTGTTTTATTGATATAACAAGATGCCTAATATCCAGAATTTTATGTTAATTTCTGGGAATTTTACTATTAAACGAATTCTTGACTTTATTACTAACTTTAGTTAAATTTGAACAGCGCAATTAAACTTCTGTCCTTCTACCCATAAAGAAAAGGTAAAGCATAGTTATCAAAGGTAAAGCGATATCATCAGTATATTTCCAAAAACGTTTATATTTTTCAAATTTCCAATTTCATTAGGGCCTATTTTCATTAGATTAGTAGACCTCCATACGACATTATAGAGTTGTAATCGTAAAATAGTTCACTTTTAGTTTTTATAACCTTATTTACTTTTGAATTTAAATACAATAAAAATCTATCAAGCAAAGCAGGAAACCATTAGAGACTAACTGCGCATTCAGAGAACTTATTTGAATCAGCCATGAAAAAAACAGTGCACGTGTAAGTGTGCCCGCCATCTTGGATCCAGGCTGTATTTGGTGTGCACCAGCATCGGTGCGCGCGGATATGGTAATAGATGGAGCCAGCGCTATATTCAATGATAGGGATAAAATAAGAAATAGTGATGGTGCCAAAGCGGGCATATGGCCATATTTTTAATTTCAACTACAAGTTTTACAGTGTATGAATTTTTAAAGAATAAAAAGTGACTCGTCAAGTAACTAAGGATGCCAATCCTGTGTGTAGCTATGCTGTGCTACATTTATATGCAAATAACACAAAGATTCGTGACATCGTTCTGTTTGTAATAGCTTAAAGTAACGCATATAATTAAGGTCTTTAAGTACCTACTTTTTTTTGAGTGGTAAGTATCTCTCATGTTAGTTAGATCCGCCAATATAAAAGACGATAATAATTAAAAACTGTAAACAGTAGGTACTTTTTCTAAAACTAATCGACAGGTACAGAATTACACAATTGCTTTCTATCACAACACTGAACCTATAATAATAAAACCTAATAAGGCACAACCCATCAACACTTAATCTCACACCTCTTAAGGTGTCACACTTCTATTGAATGGACAATCTTTGGACATAATTACTCTGTAATTTATCGCTCTGAAATACTACACTTAAAATAAAAGCCGCACAAATGACTAAAAATCTTCAAGTTATTATAGGGCGTAATAGTTTAATAATGAGGAGTATAATTGCGTATCAAATGAAAAGGATTTAAGCCGTTTCGCATCTCGGGTATGAAAGTAATGACCGCCTCTATTTAACCATCAGATAGATAATTAAATACAAGGGTAATGTGTCTAGGGCTTACAGTAACTAGTACGAGTTTATCGAATATAAAGATTCCATTTAATAGTACCTTTCATCCACACTGAGTCACAGAATTAAATACGACTGTTAACGCAAACTGTTTGCAAACGTAAATAAAATAGGAACTTTGAGAATGTTCTTTGAAGATAAAATTATTTATTAGAATTAGATCAATTACTCAATTTAATTTATTGTTTTAACTTGTAATTAATAAATAACTAGGTTTAAATCCGCTTAGTGCTCCTACTCGCTTAATAAACTTATGTGTATACTCGTCATCAGATATATCGGAGCTGTGGAGGTGCTCACAAATATCGGAACAACGCCTCTATTGTCAAGGCGATAAAGTGCATGTTCAGATATTTGTGACCACCTCCACAGCTCCGATATATCTGATGGCGACTGTATCTATTATGAATTGATCGCATTCTTTAAATTCGACTTATTTTATTTTTCAAACAAAACTATTAATCAAGTACGGCTGGACATTACACTAGCGATTTGCGAGCGACTTTTGTAAATAGGCGAAACGCCGCATACGTACGAGTTTCGTATAGAAACAGCTTGCAAATCGCTAAGTCCGATAACGCTCTAAGCGAGTTTTCCAGTACAAATCTGTATAAAACAGAGCATTGTGAGTCCGAGTGAATGGGCCGCCCATTCATTGGCAACTAAAGTGGGCCATTCACGCACCGGCCCACACGGATCGGATGTCGTTGGTCCCGAGCGTAGGGAGAAATAGAACAGCAACTTTAACATGCTCGTATCACGACCGCAATTGAATCGGGAATTTGATCTGTAAACCAGATAACACATGGTTGAAATTCCAAAATCGATAATCGACAGGAATGCGAGTCTGTAGGGATAATAGTAGGGAATTGACCGTTTGTTTATCGAGAATAAACAATGTACAGTTTGAAGTTGGAACGCTGAATGAATTGGTGGCAAGGTTTGAGGCGAACAAATTTAGTGACTTTACTTAGGGTCATAAGTTTACAGAGCTTATGTTACATAAGAGGCAAACGCAAACATATTGATGTGTGAATTTTAAATCTATGGCCAGACATTATCTCTTATGCAGTAACAGATTTCGACCAGCTAATCTACGTTCGTCATCAGATCGATGCAATCCTTCAGTCTCTTTCTAACATAGGTCAGAAAATAAAAACATTGAGGAGTAGATAAGAGTGGAATACACAAATGTAGATAAAACATTGGTCACTGAACAGGTTCAAGATGACGATGGCGAGAGTTCGAGTACCCTTATTTAATTAATAATAAGCATATCTTGTAAGAATTGTGTCTTAAACAGGTACAGTTACAATAAGTCAAACAGCAGCTTTATATTTAGCACAAACAAACAAACACACAGTTAACACCTGCATGTAAAAATTAAACAAAGAGAACTTTGCACCGAAGTATAAATATTTGCTTCACACTTCCTTCATACCATATATTTGTCTCAAATTGTTTTAATTGACATATAAACGGCCTTAAACTTAAAGCGACCTCATTGGCTTTGGCAATTGGTCGTTTAAGGATCATAAAGCGAACAATAGCTTTGAGGTCGCAAACCAGTGAAGGCCAAGGATTCAGAAACATCGAGATTGATATCTAGATAATTGAAGTGAATCTTGAGGACGTTCAATTGTTTAGCTGCCTTCAGTGAGCTTACGGGCTAGTGAGGATTACACGGGGAGAAAGGGCTTAAAGGAACACATGTATCCATAGAGAGGGAGTATATTTCAGCATTCGAATAAATGGATATAAAGTATAAAGATGTAAATTGACACGTAAGTCGATGGACACGCAATTTTTTTTGCGTTTTTGACATTTCTTCGGTGTCTTATACACCGAAGAAGTGTATGTTTACAATTATTAGAGTTTTTCAATGACAATGTGAAACAGAATTATCTGAAAACTTTAAAAATATCATGCATACTCTGATTCGAGATAAAATTAATTAAAAAAGTAGATAAAAAAAATATAGAGGACTTCATTCATTTCATACTTGCCTGCATGCGTTATTGGGTGCTTTGTTCCCAAAATATCAGATAATCACATTCAGGAAAAAATATTGTTATTTTTTGTCACAACTTAAATTATGTGAGTAATTTGCTTTTGGCAATTCTCTTAAGGATCATAAAGAGAAGGCCACAACGGCGCCAGGAGCACCCTTTATTGGCAAGGTTACCAGTCTAGAGGTCTTTTCGTTTGACATAATGATAAAGCACTTTCTAGATAAAAAAATATCTTTTGTCATTGCTTTATATACTAGTGATGTATTTGAAAGTATATCAAAGACACATAGCTGACTGCATTCAGCAAAAAAAGGGTAGGAGATAACACAGAACCTTGCGGAACGCCAGCATTTATATTAATGTTTTATGATCGGGTTCCGAAATTCCGGATCAAGTCTTATCAAAAGGCAACCATTGGTAGGCGATTGATCTTTCTGGCAATAGACCGGCTGTTGTCGAACTCGCGGCACGTTTTGTGACGCAACTTCAGCCTTCACCTTGCGGCCACTGACCCGCGGGGTGACTTCCTGCGGACGACCAGTGGACCGGAAAAACGCTCCGACATTCCGTTCTACAAAGGCCTATTTCTGCTTAGAAGAACGTAAACAATAGTTTTACGGGATAGTTTAAAGTAATAGAATTCAATCAGAAGTTTCTCCAACGACATCAAATGACATTGCCCGGGATGTAGAGAATTCAAAAATAAAAAACAGGGACAGTTCCATAATTCAAGCTCACATCCTAAGAATAACATTCACTTCTTACAAAATGTAGAAAGATAATTAACCAGTAATTAAATTTATAATCAGTAATCACAAACTTAAGTAATCACAAAGTAGAGAAACGAGAGTCCACGTTATATCTACTTGTAGTCGTTACTGACTATGAGAACTGCGATAGATTACGTGTAATTTATATCATATTGTTAATAATAAATGATTTTGATTTTTTTTGATTATATTAGACCTAGTTGCAACTAAGTAAGCTTACTAAAATCAACCCATGGCATAACTTTTGTTGTTTCTAAAACCAAACTCTACAATACCGATTGGAATCAGTCTGATCTCTAAAGCGAACAGCGATTCCCATTCAGCTGCAACCGGGGCGTGGGAATCCAAACAAAAGTGACCGCGCGCGATTACACGCGAACACGCCCGTCTGAGCTGTGCTGGCAGGTTTTGTCGTGACTATTGCGGTCGAAAAGATGCCAGTCATTATGTGAAAGAAATTTAAGCTACTAATGCCCAAACAGTCGCATACAACAGTAGGATTTCACAAACGTTAGCCTCGTCCATGTCAACATCGTTCAAAATGCTGTATGTTTGGAATGTGACTAAATTCACAAAATTTTATACAAACTCTTAAAAAGGCCTGTTTCCAAAGGATCCACAAAGCGGCAGTCGGCCTAACTTAGTCTAATTGCCGTATTTAATGTAGGATTTAAATGTATTCTTTCATCGTTTGTCAGTCCGAAATGTCAAGAGGAGGAGAGGAGTCATAACAAGTCCGAATGTCAAGAGGAAGCGGTCAAGTCCGTTAGATGGCCATTGCAAAACAATGCAACGTACAAATATTGTACCAAGCTCTTACGAACCAGGTC
Source organism: Grapholita molesta (assembly GCA_022674325.2). Lineage (NCBI taxonomy): Eukaryota > Metazoa > Arthropoda > Insecta > Lepidoptera > Tortricidae > Grapholita > Grapholita molesta. The sequence goes on along the minus strand of CP053130.2, from coordinate 16,056,475 downwards.
TGTTTACTCGCATTTTGCCATTTGCTTTGTTTACCGGTGCGTTTACTCGTATTATCCGCATTCCTTACTTGACCTGAGACAAAAGATTTGGACCTTTGTCCAAAAACCCGGATCTTGAGAAGAGAATTGCGACTTTGCTTATTAGCCTTAATTTAATTTTGACAAGGGCTGATGAGACAATACATCCTGAAAATGATGAGGAAGTCTGTCTGAATGAGGAGTAATGTTCGCACCTCTAAGGTTCTGTGTAAATATTTGAAAATGGGGAAGATCATTCAAAAAATGCATCAGTGTGTGATGGTTTTTAACTCTTGGCCTTTTTAAGATAAATGGTTTACATCAACACTGTGAAAACTGTCCAACATTTACATATTTATCCAAATATCCAGGACAATCATTTTCCTTTGCTCTCCACACATTTGATACCTAAAAAGTCATTGACATTTCACAACTATAACCGCAGCCATAATTACTTCCCGACCAGCGTGTGTGGCCCGTGTCGAAACATTTTGTGGTCGATTTTAATTTTTAGTTAGTGTTCGTACGCTCTGACGGCATCCTATGTGGTTAAAACTATTAGAAGTTTCAGTTAGTATTCAGTCTTAGGTGAAGAGTGCAATATAATATTTATCTTTCTTCGTCATTTGTGTACCATGCAAATGATTCTTAATACAATTCGAGACGCCATAGTCTCGTCAGGTACTAATAGTAGTTGCGGGTTTTTTCCTGGTCCGACATACATATTTCAATTGTTTTCTGTAGCTCCATTATTTCTTAACTCTTAAGCTCTCCTAAGTACCTATAAGTGCTCAATATTTTACTCAGAGATATTTTTACTTAAAGAAAATGTTGTCTTTTCACAATTTTCAAATTAAAGCTCTTCCGTCTTGTAAAGAAGATAGAGCCATGTCTGAAATGAAATATGTACTAGAAGTTCACCTTTACCGGTATAAGCTATGCGTTACCAGTCGGTCACGGTGCGGTCAGGCAAAGGTCCCGATTATTGGCCAGAGGCATTGTTTTACGTGCGAAGGGCCACATAACGGGCTCCAGACGATGGCCGCACCATCGATTACCAATTTAAATAATATCCGTGGAAACGGTTACTATGGGGAATGGTAATCGAACATGGTTACAGAATGTATTATACTTCACACGACGTCAAATTCATCATGTCAGCCGAAAGACGTCCACTGCTGGACATAGGCCTCCCCCAGAACGACCCAAGAAGACCGATGCTGCGCCTTCCACATCCACCGGCATCCCGCGACTGTAACTAGTTCGTTGGTCCACCTTGTGGGAGGCCTATCTACGCTGCGTCTTCCAGTTCGTGGTCGCCACTCCAGAACCGTTCCGCCCCACCGGCCATCGGTTCTTCGAGCAATGTGTCCCGCCCACTGCCACTTAAGTTTGGCGATCCGGAGGGCTATATTATATCGGTAACTTTGGTTCTACTGCGGATGAAATCATTCCTGATGCGGTCACGCGAGACACTCTGACGTCAAATTAAGAGAAGTTTAATGTACTCGAAGTTCACATTAGCTTGTTTCCTGTTTCTATATGTTCGATACGGACAACGTGCCAAAAATATGTACCAGCTTAATATTGAGACATTAAGGGAGCACTTTGCTCGTATGTATAACTTTGACTGACTATATATTTGGTTGTAATTATTTTTCGTGTCTGTTTTTGCAAATGTCTTGCCATGTTCGACATATTGTGACGGTTTGTTGGGCCTACGCCAGAAACGAAACACGGCCAAGCATAACTTTGATTTATTTTTTATTCTATTGGTTCTTTAAAAACAGATTCCTCACTACACATCCTAGAGCTCATCTCTGGTGAAACGCCTTAAAGATTTACGCAATTCCTAACAATTTCATTACTGCGCTTAATAAAAAACCAGTCGCCTAGCATACATGAAATAAATCAGCCATATTATTAGCTTCAACAATCTAAGCGACGTAGACACTTGCATGTTCAATAAACGCACTCAGGAATCTGGATATTGGCGCCATTACTTACGTAATACTCGATTCATTTATATACATAACTTTGTCCATACATTATGGATTATGTACGATTATGGGTGCGAACGTGTTGTTGTATGTAGCGCGACATTTCTCTGCTGTCATTTTAAATGATTGCTTACCTAGATTACTCAACTGGTAGAACATTAGTAGTTTTTTTATTATCTATAATATCTATATACTCCGCCATCTCCGTTCCTCCACCGGACATCCAGACGAGGGGAGCGGTTTCATCCTTACGTTGTGAATATTCCATTCATTCGCACGAAGCGATTCGCTTCTACCTTCCTAATGCGGACTGCTAAGGAATGGAATTCGCTCCTTTCGTCTATATTTCCGGTAAGATATCATTTGGGTCTTTTCAAGGCAAGAGAGAATAGGCTGTTACTGAACCAGCGTGCTACACCCTCGACCTCGTGGTCACTTTCCATCAGGTGCGACTGAGGTCAAACGCTGATCAGTCTTTTATAAAAAAAAATACATACTTTTCCTCGTCGTCCTACTTCGTCGGCCAGCCAGGCCCGTCTTATTACTACTGTGAAAAAACCTCGTAACTCATTCTGTCAATCAATAGAAAAATGACTTAATTATGTATAGGATGAGTACAGAGCTACTGCGTTCCAGATTAGAATATCCGTGTCAGATACGAGATATTTTCAAAGTATTTAGTGACAATATTCTTTGTGTGTTCATGTTAGTTTAACACAGTGTGAATATGTGACTTAAGCTTGCTACATACGCCTCTGCAGTAGAAAGCAGACTTTTAGCACGCTGCCAAATCTCTACAAAAATCACTCTTAACACTTCGAGATAAGGTGCTATTCAATTACAAATACCGGGTATAATTGCCGTTTAAGGCTTAATTTGTTTAGGCGTTATCGGTACTGTCGTTGGCACAATTATCTGACTGTTTTTTAGCCTTATTACAAAGACGGAAAGTCCACTGATATGCAGTTGAATTTTTTTGCGGTTGGTACTATCGCTGACATAAGTTACTGGTCATACATGCGCCTTAATGCTACGCGATACGGTCTATTATGGTTGAGTAAGTGTAACGAGAAGCTACGGATGTGATTGTGGGGCAATCGCCTGCCTTTGCGGGCGCATCCTCACTTCGCTTTGGGTATTGGAAAGTCAAAGTACAAGTTACTAATACGCTCTCGTCAGTTATCGCTACATTTGGCTTTCAGACGAATTCAGTGGTTTTTTATTTTTTTTTATATAGGTACGACGGTAGCAAGCAGCCGTCAAAGACAAACTAGCGTAAGGGCTGATACTACCCCAGGGGTGTTGTTTTCGTTGTAAAACTTGTAAAAAATTCGTTTGTAACAGTCAATTACTTATCATATCAATGTAGTGTTTACAATTCTTAGATACTTAAGCCCAGATTAGTAATGTTGGGTCGCGACGTCGCGACGCATTCTGATGCGGTTTGCGGGATGGCAATTATCTTATCACATACATATTGGCACGTGACATTGGCGAGTAATAATATAAGAGTATAATTTCTATTTGTTATTGTTCAATAGAAGAAAAAATGTATCTGACGCAGAGTGCGTCATGCGTGTGTGTACACGTTTGAAACTCACCAGTTCTGATGCGTCACGACACAACACACCAGACAAATGTGTACCTGGATTTTACTCCTTCTTCCAATATGAAGACGCAGAATAGATAATTATCATATACGTTTCAAACACAGTTATCATTCATTTCAGCCGTAGGTCGTCTACTGCTGGACATATGTAGGTCTATTTATATGCCTTGTATTATCTTGGTGGGTAGTCGCCATAGTCGGGGTTGGCGACCGCACTAACTGATTCGGTTTCGACGGTCACTGCTGCCCATCCGTCGGATTTTTTCCTTTTGTCGCCTCTTACGGCACCCGCGGAAAGAGATGGTGTGGTGCTATTCTAGTCAGCCGGCACCTACATCATATACGCGCATGCGTGTTTTTAAAGTATGCATTCAAAGAAAATAATGCCAGTTTTCTAATAACATAACCGAACATAGTGCACATTACATCAAACGCAACAGCAATGAAGCGTTACCATTATCTTCCCCATTGTGCAACAGAGATTCCTCGGAATCTCGATCGTAATTGATTTTGTCCAAACCAAAGTACCAATTTGTTCTACAGATAGCATCGTTGCTCAACATCGCAATATGGAGTGTGACGAAATAGACGTACAATATTTTATTTATCTGTGGACTCATCGGGACAGCCGTGCAGCTGGATGGTACAGTCGCCAGCAGATATATCGGAGCAGCGGAGCTGGTAACAAATATCTGAACAACGCCTCTATTGTCAAGACGATAACGTGCATGTTCAGATATTTGTAACTACCTCGACAGTTCCGATGTATCTGATGGCGATTGTATCAAGCGCTAGGCCTATATAGCATATGATTGTCGCGACAGTGTCTCGCGTCGAGATAAACTACGCTTCTTTTGCTAACTATGTTAATTAAAGAGTACTACTATGTACCAGTAGTCGAGGTACTGTCGCGTAGAAATGTACTAGCCCGGCTGATCTATTTAAAATAATTATTGCGCGTACGCAGATTCGCAGATTACGTGACTAATGGCTATAAACTCAATAGGGCTGTAATTAAGAATTTCAACGGTTAATTTGTTAGATTAATACGATTTCCAGGTATGCGGTCATATACAAGAGATATAATGTTGTAGCGTTAAGACCCCGTGTTGTTTACTTTAATTGTTTAACTAGGACCAGTAAGGGGTGTGACAAAGTGCAGATTATTTACCTGAACCCAATAATGAGTGTAATAATTAAAAAAGTGCAGAAAACACTTTTAAACCTTCGCACATCCCTAAATGATAATAGCACCGGCAACCACGTTGATGGATGTATTTCAACACCTCGACGTTACGGCCGTGTCAATTACGCACGAGCTTTTATCGGTACTGACGTTTCCGGCGTAATAACACCCTAAATACCACGAGATAAGGTCGAGGTTACACATCAGCACATTACACGTTCACATGGTATTTCAAATTTTACAAGCGGCGTTCATACAAGCTGATCCCGCCGGGCTTAATTAATATTTAAGTTTTCCTTGGACTCATGAAGAAAAGCTATATTGACTCCCGTCTTGTCAGAGAAAACAATTAAATACTTTATTTTTCAATTTAGGCACGTTACAATGCACTTATGAACTTCAAAAAAAATACTGGTTCACCGCTGACCCGAGATTATTACCCGGAAGAAACTCGACGGGACTTATTTTTTCAAAACAGTAATACATCAAATCTTAAAGTACATAATTATGCGTAGTCCGATAAGAAAACTTGTCAAACACTAATAAAATATAAGGCGTATATCAGATAATCGGAAAATACTTAAATATGAATATAATAATGTATACAAAAATTTACTACACGAATTAGACATGCTTTCATATGTTTTCTTACCTATCAGTTATATAAGACTATTTAGCCATACATACAGTCAGCTGCAGAAGTGGCTAAGCGTTTGAGGTGTTCAAAATGAGGTCAATACAATAACAATTCTATTGTCAAGAGAATAAGAGCGCGTGTAGGTCATTTTGAAGACTTCAAACGCTTAGCCACTTTTGCTGCTGACTGTACACATACATAAGAGTAACGTACGTACGTACGTACGTACAGGCAAAAATGATTGATAGATTAATAAGTAAATGCTAAGCGGTTTAGTTATAGTTTCTGGTTTGGGCCATATATGTTGTTTCTGTCAAATAATCCTCTACTCTGTAATATCAATTGGACATCAAAGATGTATTATCTATTTCATTATTTATTTAATTATCACACACATTGTGGTTATATTTTTACGTGCTCTCAATTTGGTATAAGCCCATTTGTGCCGAGATCGTAAACTTTTGGCGTCTAATCCAGACGAGGGTCGGACAGCGATCAACAACCTTTGGGGCCAAAATCTACCACCGTGACCAAATAGGGCAGATCCTAAATTTGAAAATGCCATTTTTACTTGTTGTAAAAAAAAAAACAAATCAAGCCTTGACATTTCATTATGCTTTTAAGATTAGGTTACTCGCCAATGAAAATACAGGTTTGTGGTGGAAAGTTTGAGGTTATGCTAACTATGAGTTTCAATTTGACGTTGCTAAAAAAAGTCGGTGAAGTACGAAAAGTACGAGTATATACATGGTGTTTATATTCCCAACAACTTTGGACACTGATAATTCCGAAGTTAGGTCTAAAATAACTTTTTAAAGTACTGTTTCAGCTTCTTGACTAACAGATCTGCAATTTAGAAAATAATACATATCAACTAACTTTTTCTGAAAACTCGATTGCTTTACGTTTTACGATAATCCGGAGTTTTTTTTTTTGTGGTTTCCGGCCCAATCGTTCACTTCTTGCCATGCAGTTTTTCTCTGTTACACCCGTTCAAAAAGACAGGGACACACTTCAGTCTCTCGAGTCACTGACACGATGTCATGCCAAGTCATTGTCATGGCAGCTTTTAACCGACATTTCTAGTAACTTGATTAAGTCAGCGGTCTGTCTGTCACTAGGCCGTTGGCAGAAACACGGCTGTCGAGACGTGACGTGCATTAAAAAAAAAGCATACGCAATTCTGTCACGTCATTCGCTTTTCCAATGATTCACTTCATTCACTTTGTAAGTCAGATAGAATAGTGTTTGTTGCAGCTTAAGCTCAACTTCTCAAGCACTCCGCTTCGATTCGTTTCATAAAACCAAACTTTTATTTTAATGCCTAATTATGTACAGTGCCATACATGTATGCACTGCTTTATCTACACACAATAAGCTCTCGATAATAATTTCTAAAACCACAAACGAAAAGTCAAATGAACATTAGTAATGGCGGCAAATGATTTTTTTTCTAAGCAACCGTAGTTTCTTTTTAATTCAGAGACAGAGTCAAGCCCAATTCTCATATAGTTTCTATAGTATGTAATCAATTGTTTTGTTTTTTAAAGACGTTCGAAATTTGAAAGTCATAATAACATCGAATTGCTTATTATGGAGCTATAAGACATTTTCACAGATAACAAAATTATTGTAATGAAGGAGTTTGACATTATCCTAGTAGTAATTCGGTTTTTGAACGCATTAAAGAGAGTTTATGATATGTGTCTAGATAAAAGGTATTACCTGTTACCTTTTGAGAAATATAATTGTATTGGGTTATATTAAACCAATATATTTGTAATAAGAACTTTTGCAAAATATTAATTCAATAGATTTCTAGGAGATTATTCACTAAGGTAGTAAGAATTTTCTAACACAGCATGGTGTCTTGGTCAAGTTTTTCCGAGCTGTCCGCACAGCGTTTAATTGTAGATCAAACATTAATATTCATGAGCGCCGGCGCCACTGGGATTATTTATAACTAAATTGCAATCTGTTCCGGCTTCGACTGAGAATCGAACCCGGACCTGCGTCTCATGCTGTTTTAAGAGGAGCCTAAGAAAAGTAAATAAATAAATATTACAGGACATACTAAGTATCCTAACACAAATCGACTAAGCTTCACGGTAAGCTCAAGAAGGCTTGTGTTCTAGGTACTCAGTTAACAATATACAGATTGCAAGTACATATATAAAACACCCATGACTGAGGAAAAAATATCTGTGCTCATCACACAAATAAATGCCCTTTTTGAGATTTGATCCCAGGACCATCGGCTTCATAAGCAGGATCACTATCTAAATATTAGGTAAAACCTGTCGTCAAATTGTAGTTTATTAAGACACAAATCATAAAATTAAACGGCACAAAATGGCAGTTGAAATTGATGTTTCTAAGTTTGTTAAGATGTTAATATGTTTGTTACTCGTTTACGCAATAATGGCTGATTTACAGAGCTGGCGTACAGATAGACAAAGATTTCAATTGAGACATAGGATACTTGATATCCCGGTAATGAGTTCCCGTGGGACCTTACGTAGACGAAGTCACGGGCAGAAGCTGTATAATTGGCCAAGATGTTTCTTATGTATGTCTCAAATAATACTATTTCCTCTAAACATACCATAAAATGTAAGTCTTCTTCACCACGAAATGTAAAATCGCGTTACCTGTAAACAAGAAAAAATGGTCAATTAGTATTCATTCAATGTTTTCTTAATGAAAATTTCATTAGCAATAAGAGCGAGGACAGACTAGTATTTCTGTCCTGCATTTTTCCGGCGTTCCCATATTAAATTGCAACGCCCGCGGAAACGCCGCGTTCGCTATTATGAAATTGCCAGAAAGACTTAGTAGTAATAAGAAGAAAAATATGGCCACACAAAAAAAAAAACAAAAAACAAAGAAGGTGACAGAAAGTAAGGGTGAAGAATGATGATATTGATGATAGGCAAAGAGTACTTATAGCCGCCACTATAATTTATACTATATATTATATTTATATACATATTATATTTTTTTATAAATTTCTTCTACGTGCTAAAATGAAAGAGCGTAAATAATAAAGAGTTTTGAATCGAGGACATGTATCGGCATAATTCGTATTGCTGGGCATTTTGCGTTTAAAAGTGTTAATTTAATGACAAATCGGTCGGCCATATTGAATTTGGTTGACAACATGACAGTGGCGGGTTGCGTTCGGATACTTTGTCCGGAATTTTGGTCCTGTAGGTTTATTATGCCCGAGAGAAGCCGGGTTCTCATCTAGTACTATATAAAGGATGCAATTAAACCGTGCAAATGCGAAAAATCCACGGGAAGGAAAGCGGCAGCGAGCGCGCACGGAACTCAATAATAACCGATTTTGACATTAAAATGCTTGAAAACCATTAACTCAAGCCAGCTCAAAGGAAGTATAGGATAGACATATAGTTATTTACTATGAGGGAATCGAACGGGCATTCTCAGTGCAATGTTGGTAATGTGTTTGCAATAATAGGTTTTTTCGTCACATAGCAATGTAAAAGATATCGATACGGAAAGAGTTATGTACATGTACTTTAATATTTAGACAATAAGGTTTGGAATATATTTTGAAACTTTGTTCGCATCGATATCTCTGACCTTGACTGTACATCAGAATCGGTTCGTTCGGATAACTCACAAAAAACATAAAATTATATGCGGCTCCATTGACGGCCGTTGGGCAAATCTAAACACGAAATTCGAAATTAATCATTCGATTTCTCACTCTCGCATATTCGAGCTTAATAAGCCAATGCGAACAAACGAAGTGTTTCGCGGCAGGCCCTAAGAACATCCGCGTGGTTTCGCGGTTCGTCACATCACATGAAAAACCTCGTTTTGCATCTGACCGCGCTTTTTGCAGTCAAGTGGCGTGGCGGTCGTGAACCCCGCCGGGGTCGCTGACCTTTCAGTCGAAAAGTGTTTCTACACGAGATTTCGGTGTTTAGTGGGCGTGAAGTCTTATTGCGATGAGAGTAGCCAGCTTTTTTTTACGACGTTGTAATATTAACATGCCCTAATATGTGTAAGGAATAAGTTCGCCTTTTGTATTTTTTTTATTTTTATCCTTTCCGTACCTGCATAATTTAGTGCTAATACGACTTGATGCTAACATGCTCATTGACGTGAAAATTAATAATAAATAAAGGTAAATATATGGTAAATATAGTTCAGTATATGAGATATTCTCTGTAAAAAGGGGACCTTTTATTTTTTATGGCACTGACGTCGAATCGCCTTGCGTTTGTATTGGGTCATCCTTTTCAACGACATAAGCGCCATCGACAACAAGGGTGTAGTCTGGTAAACCCATGGCATAAAGAAACTTTTAGATCTTTTATTTATAACAGCTCTCATTTGACGTTAAAGAAATAAAAAATTGTCTATTACTTTCACGATAATATACATAGATTTATTTAACACTGGGTCATTTTCAGTATAGTTAGGCAGAGGCTTCTTCACTACGTATTTTTTTACAAATTCGCGGGAGAGAGGACCTTTTACGCGAACGAAGGCCCTAAAGTATGATTCCATAAATTAAATAAACCTATACTATAGATAGGAGATATATATTATCTCCCATATTTTGAAATCAATTCGGTTCAACCTTGAATTTCAGGAAATTGATTTAACCGACCGTGAAACAGCGAACAAAATTGCGTAATGTCAGACCCATTCACGATTGGTTCTGCGGCCATTGGGCAATTAGCGTCCTCTGCGCGCACGGACTGGAATCGATTTGGGCGACGAAACATCGAAGTCTAAATCTCAATTAAGATGTTTCTTTTGAGATTATCAATAAAAAATAAAGAATACAAATGCATGTCAATTTAAAAATAGGCAGATGAAATAAAAATACAACTTACAGCTAACGTGAACTTACAAAATCCTGATACGCGCATCAGCCTTCACCCAGTCCAAAGTGTCCAAATTTCCGAAAATGTATGTGGCTGTGTTATCGAATTATCAATCTGCTGAAAAATGCAGATTGATAATGCTGGAGGCCTACCGCGAACATCGAAATTCGAAGATTTGGAGTATCTTTCTCTTTTAATCCAATTAAGGCCTCATGAGAGCGACAGGAACAATCGTTCGAAAAAATTTTTTTTTATTTTGTGGACATTTTATGGACGACAAGTTTGGCCTAGTGGGTCGTGAGTGCCGAAAGGGTTCGTCCTGGGTTCGCGTCCCATTTATTTGTGTGATGAGCATAGATATTTGTTCTTGAGTCATGGGTGTTTTATATATGTATTTGAGTATTTTATCGTTGGCTAAGTACCCACAAGACAAGCCTTCTTGAGCTTACCGTGGGACTTGGCCAATCTGTGTAAGAATTTCCTGTAATATTTATTATTTATTTAATTATTATTTTTCATTTTAGGCAAAAAACCAAATACTACCACTACGAACCTCTACCTAGTCCCCATAATGCCTAGTTTTCATTCTGCATTTGATGATCAGATGACAGTCACTTTCGTAATTAGTGTTTACGTTAAACCTTTAGTTTAGGTTGCCGAGTGGAGAAATAACAAATGAAGTTTCGTGAAACCCAGTGATGCGAGCCGGGTTACGAACCAGCGACCTTCGGATTGACAATCATACGTTTTTCGCGTGGGTAACAACGAACTTTTAAACGACGGTGACAAGAAATAAAACAGTTATTACAAGTTACAAACACGTAAAGCAACTAACCCGCCATTGGGGCACGTGAAACCCAAGTTCATTGCCGCGCGATGCCGCGATAACAACCGCGCCGCACGTAACCGCCGCGGTGCCGTAACGACGCCGCAACGGGAGCGGTCATACGTTTCATGTTCAAGTGACTAGGAGTATCTATGGGTCAATCACCTTTTTATTTAGGCAATGTTGCGTAATCTTACAAAAAATACTTTTGATGGCAAGAGACCTTATTGTGTTTGGTTCCTTGGAGCTTGGGACGGATGCTGTACCCTTACAATGAGTTTACTATCTGTGCATCTCGTTGGCACTAAAATAGTACAAGCGAGATGCACAGATAGTAAACTCGATCCTCGTTATCGAAAACCTCAAAGTCACAACTCATGATAAGGGTACTGATGTGGGATGCTACCTGCGTAGCCACCCTAGCGCCGTCCCATCTGCAACGAAGTAATGTAAAAGCGGGTGCAGCGGCGGAAAGTGCCGAATTTTTTAAATTTAACAAATATAAGAGCCTGGGCAGAGAGTACCATTTTGTACCATTTGGCGTAGAGACGCTAGGACCATAGACACACCCTTAACTCATGTGGATATAAGGAACCATACCATTGACCACAAAAATAAACGCCAACATCTCATATATATTCTAAGATTTAATAGCGTGAGAATTTTTAAAAATAAACATAACATCAATCTTTCGACGACTACCAGAAATCGGGTCATGACATTTTTTTACTGACCCAAAAACGGAACCGTTAATGCCCATTCAATAAATTAATAAAAAAGTCAAACTGAAAAATGACCCCGGCTACGCCCACAATCCGTTGGAAAAGGGTCGAGTGGGGAATACAGTGTCAATAAAAAGTATCGATTGCTTTCGGTCAAGTTCGAGACGTTATATCGACATTGGGTTTAAAACTAAAATAGGACAAGGACGCTAAAACCAGGATCTTGAATAGCATGAACAGCAAAATGGCAACCCTACTTTGTTTTCGTTATTACCAATCTTATAATAATTACAACACTTTAGATACACAGGTATTCGAAAACAGAATAACTTAAAAAATTCAGACCACCCAAATTCGCAACAGAATTTAGGCCAAAAACATTAAGTTGCATAAGATAAGAAAATTCATAAACGAAAACAAAAGAATCACACAACCAACTATTAAAATGTTATGTCATAGGCAACTAAACTTTTAAACCTTGCATTTTAAAAGTCCGTTACGGATCACCGATGATGACCGTAAACGACCTCCCGGAGCGCTTAACGAAGAATAAAAAAAAAGAAATTCAAATTTTTGAAAATGGAATTGGTTTAGAGCTGACACATTGGCGGACAAAAGCTTGAGTGTCGGTATCGGAATGGATTACACCACGACAATGTTATATTTGCAGTTAGGTATGGCGCTTGCGTCTATGAAAATAATTATGCGTGAACATCAGTTCAAAATTTAACCACCGGTACTTATAAGTTGGTGTTATAGTTGTTTATGAGATGGCAGTGGTAATTTATTCGGAAACACGTTCGGATAGGAACTAGCATGGGAAAGGTAATGGTCGTCTGTAGGCGCGAATACGGAGAAAGTTGGACACGATCGATGCGTTCAAGGGCCACGGTAAACATTTGTGTACAGACTTTGTAGTCGTAAATATTTACTGATAGCAACCACAAATTACGTATTGACTTTAGTTAACTTTACGGCCGTTTAAATATTTAGTAGCGGCTAAGTACCACATTGGATACGTTCAATGTTTATGGTCCCGTCATATCAGTGGCGTCGAGTCAAAATATTCTCCGAGAAGCCTTTTCTTAGTACGCAGTGGCAAATGTATGATCAACAGATTAATATTTACTAACATTAACTCGCACGATTATTTATCAGTAGGTTATAAATGATATCGCGATCGTCTCTTTTCAACTCCATAAAGCTATGTTTTTTTTAAACAACCAAAGAAAAGACTGTAAAAAGGTTTTAATGTCCTTACGTCACTTAATATTCACAAGCAGCCCAAAGGACAAGAACACATAGAGCAGGACAAAGGAGACAAACCTGAACACGAGCCACAAATCACCGGCAGACAGAGAAGGACGACACCCATTGTGTTAATTGCGGGTGACCCGTAAAAACTGGCCGAATTCGAGATCCGTTTCACTTTTCAAACGAATGCGTCTCAATAAATCGAATTGAGTTTGCATTCTGCGGCAAAATTAATCTTTGCCTCAATTTTTTTTGTAATAAATTGACGAATAAGTAAATGGTTTTGCAGTAAGTTTTTGTAAACTAAAAAGTAATGTAAATAATTATATGTACTCAAATTTTCATACAGAGCCACATTGTCGTACTGGCCACTAATAAAATGATGTGATCCTAGTTTATTTTTCTTCAGTTTAATCCATAATTTTTGCTTGTCATTCTCATTAACTTGACGGCAAAATATGTAATTTCATTTTTATCCTTACATAGTCAAGCAATTTGACAAACCGTCTTAAAGAGCAGCTTTCATACTCTGTCCCTGTTTAAAAAGTACAGCTACAGTCGAGTTCACAAATACATATAATTATGTGCGCTTCCAAAACGACATAAATATCGGCACGCCTTTATGACAAGGACACTTTGATGTATACATATTTCCGGCACTATCACTGTAAAAAAAACCATCGATAAAATAAAGTTCTGTTCGAGTGTATTTTTAAACTACGTAACGTATTTTGAAACGGTTTTCTACTTTTCCTTAACGCTTAGAAAATCTTGTGGATGGTATTTTACATTTAACTATTTAGGAAGTAAAAAATGACCTAACCCGGCGAAGTCGGGGCGGGTCACTAGTATGGAATAAAAAGGCAACAAAACAAAACAATAGGCTCGCTTATTACACGTGCATAATGAAAACCCCACCTACGGTGTCTGTCAGGGGGATGGACGGGAGCTGCGCGTGCGACGCACGGCTGGCACGAAGCGGAGGCGGCGGCGGGAGCGGGTTCGGATCAGTAGCCTTACCAGGAGTTGTGACTTTGAGGTTTTCGATGACGATTATCGAGTTTACTATCTGTGCATCTCGTTCGCACTAAAATAGTACAAGCGAGATGCACAGATAGTAAACTCGATACTTGTTATCGAAAACCTTAATATCACAACTCATGGTAAGGGTACAGCAGGAATATAGCTGAGGTTACTTGAAGTGACAGCTGTCTCGCAGGTCGGATCTGGCCCGCGGCCTGTGCTTTTTATACCCAAAATCTACGACATCTCTGAAGATAGGTGCTCCAGTTTCATTTCCTAATAGTCATTGAAGTTCAGAATTATGTTAAAGGCTACAAAAACTCAATGCTTAATTAGCAATACGTGTATAAAGAGGAGATGATGATGTAGCATTATAGACATTAGGTATAAGTCCGCTATTTGTATATTTTTCTTTTTGAACAATAAAGATTAAATAAATAAATACTACAGAGAAGTGATATGAGTATGGGATTAGTCCGTGATGCCACAAGGCAAGTAATATTCAGATATAGCTACAGAAAACACACTACAAACCGGGAAAATAACAATTAGAATCAAAATTAATACAATATGACTGACCATGTATTTTTTGTACGATCTTGATAATTACTTTATTCTCCATTACTCCATTACTCCTGGTAATTCTCAAAGTCTATACACTAGAATAGTTTGAGTAGACTTGCGCCATACTGGTTCACGTTTGCGACAGTAGATGGCGCATCAGTCACATATGGTAATGCAGCGAGGAGGCAGCAGGAGCCGGCGTGGGCGCAACGTATGACAGTTACAAGTTAATATACCTTGTATACAACTGTTACTAGTGTTACTGCCATTGTTGTTGGTGGCTTCAACTGCCTTTTACGAGTATTGCCAGTACATTGAAAAATAATAATATTTATAAATAAATAAAAATAAATAAATATTTCGGGACAAATCGACCTTGTCCTACGGTAAGCTGAGTAAGGCTTGTATTGTAGGTACAGTCATCGACTTTAATTGTTGAGCCACTTGCGGTTCAAGCTGTTTCTTTTGTTTAATGCTTACTCGATGAAATGCCCACTGTCAGGTGAACCCTAAATGGCTCAACAATTAAAGTCCCTGACCGTACTAGACGGCGACATATATAATACATAGATATATATAAATACTTAAATACATAGAAAACACCCATGACTCAGGAACAAAATATCTGTGCTCATCTCACAAATAAATGCCTTGACTGGGATTTGAACCCTTTCATCTCGAAAGAGGCAGAGTCCGTTAAGATGTGAAGAAAATAATCTATGAAGCGATACAATGGCGCTACTGCAATAAATAATATTCTTAAAAGGAAGATTGTCTGAGTAAAACTCCAATTCCTAAGCAAATAATATTCAATCAAAATAATCGATTACGTATTCGAAACAAAAACTGTTAATTATTTTTCATCGCAAAGTTTAATAATTAAAAAAAACACACGTCACTTCTCGCACACAGATAGTTAAAGACGAGGTAATCACGCAAGCAAGGACGGGCAGACAAAGAAGTTACATAACATGAGGTTATTACAAGTACATATTATGTTTGCTCGAGACGGAAAATTTTACTAGATATCAACGTCTCCATCAAATACATCGGAGCGGCTATGGTACTCATAAATATCTGAACATGTACTTTATGGCCGTGACAAAACACTGTCCGCTCTGATATAAGTGATGAGGACTGTACCTCTACCGTGACTTTAACACAGTTGTCATGTGTCACGTTTGATAAGTGGTAGGCTCTGTACAATTTATCCATACAAATATTATTAGAGGTAGGTACTTGGTCTCAAATCGAAAACTACGTAAGTCCATTTGAATTAGTTAAGGGATTTGAAACTTTATTCCCATATCATTTAAGATGCAAATTGACTGAGACTTGAGCCGATGATGAGTGGCTTTTGCTAAGACGTGATAACAATTATACTTAATTGAAACTGTTGTATACGAGTGACAACGATTAATCTAAACAACAGTAAAATTCTCTCATTAGAAGGAAAAGTTGACTGATACATTGACTAGTCACTAGTAGTTATTTTAGAAAATGAAATCCATACTAATATAACAAATGCGTAAGTGTGTCTGTTTGTTTGTCCGTCTTTCACGGCAAAACGGAGCGACGAATTGAGGTGATTTTTTAAGTGGAGGTAGTTGAAGGGATGGAGAGTCACATAGGCTACTTTTTTTAGAGGGGAAACCTCTCATTCCCACGGGAAGACTCAATATGTTTTTCTCAAACCATACGGGCGAAGCCGCGGGCATCATCTAGTAGAATATAAGTAGTAAAATAAGAATGAATGGAGCACAGTTTATACCATCGAAACATCGGCAAGAACTTGAGAGAGACGGCAAGTAATTGAGCAAATATCAAAACATTCTCAAATTTAATATAGGTAACTAAGTGAGTTCGTAGACGAGTTTTTTTTTTTTTTATTGGGGAATAAACAGACACATAGACATAGACTAGAAACATTTACAGACAAGATTTGCAAGTGTACATATAGACTAAGTCCTAAGACAATTCCCACTGTGTGTTCTGACATTAGTTTTAGGATAGCATTCCGATCGGAATCAAATACAACAGACTTATACTTTACTTAAAGTAATACATAATAATGACGAGTAACTTTTTTTTTTATTATGCAGAAACGTCTGCTAGCGAATATCTTCGATATTTAAATCGAAAGAAAAATAGAAAAATTTGACTCGCAGCGGGACTCGAACCCACAACCACTGGATCACTAGCCCAGTGCACTTCCAATTGTGCTATACGAGTACCGCTGAGACTTGTCGAATTTTTCTATCTATCCCAGCTGGCGGTAGATGTGTTTACACGTCACCCATGATGACGTATACGACGAGGGAGATTTAAATATCTTTGATAGGTATGCTAACAGACGTTTCTGCTTAATATAAAAACAATCATATCTTCACTAAGCTATAATAGCTTTCATATGTCACATTGTCAGATATCAATCATTACAGAAAAACTTCAATCCTATGGCAATAGTTACAGAAAAAATACCTTCAATCAATACTAGTATATCTAAAAGAGCCGGCGAGACACAAAAACTTTTTTTTTTCTTCCCCAAGGAGCAAGCTCCCACCGCCAATACCGTACAAAACGAACCGGTGTCATGCGCGTGATTGATTCGTCATAATAGCAGTCTGCATTCCTATTGGCTGCAACACACTGCTTGAGTGCTGAATGTCCAGTGTATCTTGACCTTGAGTCCTTTGAGATTTTTAGTGTTCGAGTGGCCCAATTGGTTAAGGCGTCAGCCGCGATAGCTGGAGATGGTTCTAATCTTGCCTCGGATGTTGGAGGTTCTCGTCACTTTTTTAAAGTATATTATGTCATCTAATTTATAATTTATATAGCACTGTTACTTATAAATTATAAAATAAATTAAAAATCAAAGCAAATCAAAATATTCAAAACAAATATAATTTTATTTGTTTTTAGTTTCCTTGAGGTTTCTCAAAAGCTTATAAAACAGGGACATTGTCGAGAATACGAATATTGAAGCAATGTGACTTTAACGTCTGCTTGTCTATGTTGTTAGATATTGCATCCCGTAGGTAATTTAAGTTTTCATATTTCCTAGCCTCTTTTTTATCGGTAAGACTGAAGCGGTACGTACTTTCAAGAGCTGAATAGCAATCAATCCAAAATAATAATAAAATTAAAACATTAATTACGTTAATAGAGTACACTTATTGCAACGTACCATAGAGCATACCACTTTTGCTTGGATCAACTGTTACTATGTAAACAGTTGATCCTCTATTGTACAGTAATACAGTAAATAAAGTTGTAGGACGTATTTATGAAAGGATTCTTTCGGTACTTTTGCACTTGACTGTACACTAGTTCATAAACCTCACTCAGTGTCGGTGGGCGATGGGAATGACACATGATCCTGTTATCCCAACCGTGGGACCGCCGCGGGCGCAGCCTTCGTGGAACTCACTCTATTACCCAAACTGCTATCCCCAAATAAAGCAAATTTAATCTTACGCTCTTTACCATTTGGCACAAATTCCTATGAAACAAATTAAGAGTGCCAATTTGCGAAACTAAAACATATGTTATATATGGCATATTTAGAAGTAATTTTACCTACTTAAAAACTTAATTTCGATAAAATACAAAAGATAAGGTACATTTGTACGTGGCTGTACCAATATACAGGTTGAGTTCGGGGTCGTGGAGCAAGAAATCAAGGCCTAAAGAATTCATAGGAAGCTAAGTGTTAAACATTATTTTTTTTATCACCAAAAGTTAATAATCATTATTTTTCAGCTCAGTAGAAAAAATAAATTTGCTTATGATTTGGTCCTCGTCCTCAATATGACGTCTTGTCGCTTTCCATACAGCGTATGTCAAAACAAAAGGTACCATGGTTTGGTTAGTTTAAGATTATTTTGATTAAAGAAATAAGAAAACATAAGATAATAATGAAAAGTTACTGAGTTATTATAGAAAAATTGGCTGGGGGTCACGACCCCGAAATCACCCTGTATTATTGATCATATTCGATAAAAAAATAAGTTTAACATCCAATAAAATTAACGTGGTAAATCTGCGTACGGGCACGCTAGAAGCATAATTACGAATTTCTTTCGGTTATTTTCGCCAAGTTAATTTTAGTTCATCAACCTATGCAATTATTTAAATTGTTCAGATAACTCACGCCAACTGTACAGTCAGCGACAGAAGCCGTTTGCAGTTTTGCACAATTTTGAAATTTTACAATGTTCCAACATATAATGACCAAAAGCTAGCTTTGTGTCTTTAAACATAGCAAATCTGAGGTGAATTGTGTTCCCTTTCTACCAACTTTAATATCTAAATGACGGTTAGGGACAAACGTATATGTATAGAGCGTTTTAATTTAACAGATCTTTAATACGAGTGCAAAATGTCATTAGACTGTTGATTATCGCTTGATAAAAGTAGTTCTTGAAAACACTTACATAAACGTATAATACGGTTTTTACTTTATTCTCACAGCGTAATATGATTGTTTAATCTTGTACATATGGACGTTAAAATTACATGGATGTTGAAAATTACATGTTTGTACGTAACGGATTACTTTAATCGTCCGTCAACATTGGTAGACGGTGAAAAAACAACTTTTTTTTAATTGAGTACCGTTTAAAAGTTAACTTTTGCTAAATCCTATCATGCAATCGCCCCAAAATGAATCTTCAGACGTATTCCATAAAGTTGTTATTTCAATGTGAGCTATAAGCATAGGTGATTGAACTAGTAATAGCTTAACACAGCATCAATCCCCAATCAAAACAGAGACGAGCTATACACGAATACACGGCTGCTACTTCACACTTCTGTAACCACATTGCTAGGATAATTTCACCAGAATGTTCAAAGGATTTATATTGAGGATTAAACTGGCTAGTGTAGCGACGCGAGCAGGATTTGCGAATAGCATTACAGTTGTCAAAATATAGGGATATAGTATACTAACGCATTTTATGCTGTCTGAACTACATAAAGAAAATTTGGATTGACAGTATTGAAACAATTTGTGTTCATTATGTGATCGTGATCGATTATGCGATAATGCTGACAATATTTATACGAGTTATAAAGAATATCGATGCAATGCAAAGTTGAATATAGTATACGCATTTTTTATATCGAAGTTGTTTGACTTAACTAGTTACGGAACTAGTTGAATACTTCATTCTTACGAGGACTGACAAGTTAACAACCTATGATATAAAAACGCCTATCTTCAGCTAACAGGAGTAAGTTTAAAACTTTGCTGTTAAACTCATTTATCAACAAATTCTGATTATTTCTACTCTTTTGAACAAGCAGCACTTACACCACCATATTTAAATTTCAATAAAGCCAAAGTGCTAAATAGCAATTATCACTCGGCGATAAGTATCACTTGTTATATTATAACAGCAGATGTCAAGGTATAATAGGACGTAAGATTTCACAAAGGAACTGAGCACTTGAGTCAAGTCGAGTCTCACTCACACCTTCACCGGTCAAGAGCACAGTGGAGATTATACAATTCCAGAACTCAGATTAAATGCTGTTTCTGGTATAGTCTCACCCATATTTAAACTCTTTGGGTCCTGACTTGATATTCCTACTTTAGATATCTTGTAAGGAAAATGCTTTAGATTCTATTAGAAGTTTTCTATGAGACTCGATTATCATAGACGCTCTGTTACTGACAGAATCTGGACATCGAAGACGCAATTGGGAAGAACGGATTTTTTATTTTAGACAACAGGTGGCAAACTTGCAGACGGATTGCCTGATGGTAAGCAATTACCGTCGCCCATGGGCACCCGCAACACCAGGGGAGTCACAAGCGCGTTGCCGACCTTTAAGGGGGGTTGGAGCTCTGGGAACCTTACTCACCATCAGGAACACAACACTACATACCTGAAAGGTAGCAGTGCTATTATGGCTGTGGTCTTCTGTAAGGAGGAGGTACTTCCCCAGTTGGGCTTCTCCGGACTCGAGCGTGATGGTACTTCGCTGTGCCCTACCTCTCATTGTTGGACGTAGTTTAAGGACATACCCGGGTCCAACAACGGTATTACACATTGGAAGGATTCCGGATAAATCAAGTTCAGAAATATACTGGCGCGTGAAAATAGTCATTGGTTATGTTAAGTAAAGTCACTAAGAATTGCGCGATGGTATGAGCGACGAATGTCCTTGTCGTGCTAGAGTGCTATTCAAAATGAATTTATTTTCTATTTACCAGGAGGCGATAGGTTAGAGATGTTGATGATACTTGAAATGTGCGATAATTTTCCTTTGGTCACAGTGCCTCAAGATTATGCTTCTAAATATTTCTCAAGTTCCTTTCAAAGATTTCACAAAGATGGCATGTGGCGCAATAAAACAGAATAATGAATTAATGATAGACTTCTATGAAATGAATGCAAACAGCCAGTCAAGGCAAACTGGTTTGAAAATAAAAGTAATAGTTGCAAAAAAAATAGTACTAAAAGTATTTATAGCAGAGATTTATAGACTTGTTAACTGTTACCTTAGTAAACCGAGACATCGTATCTATGTCACAAAAGGGATAAAAGTAAGACAGGTCTTATCCACACGATATCTCAAAGAAGTGGACAACGCCAAAGATTTATATCCAGACTTAAGTCTGTTATTTAAAACACGAGATACTTAATAGAATAAGGAATTCATATAAAGTGCAATAATATAAAGATACCTCCTTTAGTATGAGTTATAGTCATCTTTAGTAAAATGAAAGAAAAGTTTACTTATTTTTGCTTAGCTATATCCAAAGTTTCTACCCCGAGCAATCATTTGCAGTTATTGAACAACAGGATTATGTAATCACGCATTAGAAAGCGTCCAAATAATGAAATTCTTACGAAATACTTTCAATCTTATTTCTTCAGCGAATTCCCGAACGATCCGGTTGTTTCTCATTTTAAATTGTCTAATCTACGAAATATAAAACCGCATTTACTTCGTTTTGGACTTGACAACTTTTAATGATCAAGTTCCTTTTTTAAACGTTTTCGAGTAAAAGCGGTTAAATCTTTTGTTTTTTGATTCGTTTCGCGTTGTGGTGAGTCAGTCAGACTAATTACTATCATTGTGTAGTCGAAAAATACGGATTTAACTCGTTTTCCAGAAGAATTTGTTCCTTTTCTTATTTCAATTTTATCCTGCTAAATATTTATAAGTAGGATTTAAAAGAGCCGTATCAAAAAAAACAACAAGGAAACAATACTTCACGTTTTTCGTTCGTTGAGACTTTGAGGAGTTTTAAATTATCTATAATTAGTTTTGCCGCACCTTCTCTTTTCTGGTATCAAGCATTATTTTAAACACAAAACTATCGTGAGATTTAATCATATTAATTGTATAGAAACGGGTAACTCATGTTTTATAAGTCATATACATGTCGAGTAATATTCGACTCATAAAACGGTAAGTCTTTTTAAATAAATACATAATTGATCGTACCAATCAGGGCTCTTCGATTATTTTAAACCTTATGTTAATAAAATAAGGGTCTGTGTTACCGTTGATCAAAGTAGTACATCGGGGGCGCGTGACCATCCACTTTCACCTTGATTGGCCGCCAATTAACATCTGGCGAATACACGATATAGAGGAGACATGTTTAAGATGTCAATAAACTGCAAAGGGCTGCTCCATTGACATACTTATTGGAATACGCCATACGTCAGAATGTAGGCTTTGCGTGCTTCGAAAATTATATACGAATGTTCAATACATTCTGTAAAAATATTTCGCTGATGAGACATTTATGAGCTAAGGCAGAATGTTGGATAAATCTCACGCTAATATTGAGGTCACACACACACACATTTCAGCCGTATGCAGTCCACTGCTGGACATAGGCCTCTCACAAATATACCTTGTATCACCTCTGGGGGGTAGTTGCCATAGTGGCCACGTCTGGCAGGCGGGTTGGCGACCGCAGTAGCTATAGATTGGGTTTCGACGGACGCTGCTGCCCGTAGGATTTTTCCCTTTGTCGCCTCTTACGACACCCGTGGGAGGAGATGGGGTGGTGCTATTCTAGTCACCCGGCATCACACGGCACAATTGCACATATTGAGTTCAATAAGACCAAATTTTCCAATAACAGTCATTATGATACACACTTTTGAGTAAACCCTAAAACCAAACAAAAGCATTCAATGATTCAACTGTTTGCATCGGTAAAACCAGATAACGACTCTGATCCAACTCTGTACGATTGTAGATAGGAATTCATGAAAATAAGTGAACGCGAGTTTTTTCTCCTGGTGTTTCGTCTATTAAATTAAATTCTAAACTTAAAACCAAACTCAAGGTAAAAAACATTCAACAATACAAAACTCCTCCCAATAAATTTCTCCTAACCTGACTCGCAATGATTATCCTTGACCGCGGGTTAGACAATGGCACTAATGAACAATACGTACTAATGCAAGGTGGGATGGGCGGCCATTGTGGACGTTTGATTCCCGTTTCCTAATAAAGGGTTCGAGCTAATGCATGTTTTGATGTTCATATTATTGATCCTTCTAAAGAATTACTCGGGCTATTTTTCGGTATTTACAGGCAAAAAGATTATCTCGTGATATAAGTTGTTTTGATCGTATTGTCGGGATACCTTCATATCAGCTGATTTTGTCATGGGCTTACCTGGAAAGAAGAAGTTTGTTTTATTATTTAAACAGATAAACATAAAAAGTTGAAATAGATAACATATACTAAAGAAAAAACGACGGGGACCTCCGGTGTTCGAGACGGGATTCGAACCCGCATCTCCAGCTATCGCGGCTGACGCCTTGGTTAAGGCGTCTGACGCCTTGGTTAAGGCGTCAGCCGCGATAGCTGGAGATGCGGGTTCGAATCCCGTCTCGAACACCGGAGGTCCCCGTCGTTTTTTCTTTAGTATATGTTATCTATTTCAACTTTTAATTTATATAGTAGTATTACTACTTAAAAATCAAAGCAAATCAAAAATATTTCATAAAAAATAATTTGATTTGTTCTTAGTTTTTAGATAAACATAAGTACTTAATTATGTGTACGTATGCGGTTAAGACAAATTAAAGAATCAAATACTGTACAAAAACAAAAACAACCAATCTCCTTCCCAGCAAGAATTTTAACGATGTCAAGTTGAGCCTCAATAGCTTCCTTTGCTTCAAGTTTAGCACATTAAAATACAATGTTTCATAATACTGGCAGTTGAGCGTTATAGGTACCAGGAACGCAGACCACACAAGGCAGTGGCCATCGATCGAGATATAAAAGCTTATAGGTGACATATACATCATAGGGCTGCATTGTAGCTTCTTTAACTGAATATGTACATAGCTATACTATACAGAACATGGGATCTAATTAATATTGAGAAATCATATTATTTGTCTTTAGACATGATTATCTTTGTGAAAACTTATAAGCTAAACAACTGACAGTATAATTATTGGCCTAGTTTTAAATGCAATTCAATAGCAGCATCTCGTTATCGGTACCAGGAACACAGACCACACAAGGTAGCTGGAGTGACAGTTACTAGATGTAGATCGATCACATTGGCAAAACGGTGCTACGTCACAGTCCAGGATGTTAGGGTTTTCAAATATATTCAATTCGTTCTAGTCTAGTTCTCGTCTGTTCTTTCTAAAGTAATGAGGGTTATGGTTTTAACAGGATTACCCAATGGAGAGTCAACGGATTGAGATGAAAGAGAGGATTACGAGTATGTAGAGAATGTAAATTTTAAACTAAAATAATGTTCTTTTTCAGATATAGAAATGATCGAAGAATCAGACAAGCATAAGTCTATTATAAATATTAAAGTATTAATAGGCGAGTACTTTTTACAAGCTTTTATTTAACTTGCAATATTGCGCGGGTATGTTCGGATCAAAAGTTAGAACTGAATATTAAAGAAATTATTCTCAACGGATGGAGATTAAAAGCACACGTTAGTAAGTTAGGTGACAATGCAATATTATGGTTCCACTAATGTGATTTTGGAGCCAGAAGGGAGCAATAGAAACTCTTAAAATACACAATATAAACCCGTCGGTGTCTAATCTAGTTAGAATGCTTTCGGTGAATAGTTGATTGTGAAAAAAAAGCAGCAATAAAAGTTTTTACTAAAAATTTAATTTTTGAGGATAATCATATTTAAAACTAGGTCAACATACAGTCACACAGCCCTATTCATAGACTTGTGTGGTCCAGCGACTCCCGCGCATTTGTTTGGAGAAGCGACCGCGCGCCGGCGCCGGCCATATGGCGGAAGTGCATTCCTGCTGCACCAAAGTGGATGTGCTGTTTATTAGAGGTGAAAGTTGCAGATTTATGATTTAATGATGTTTAGAAGTGGCTTATAAGTGTATACTTACTGCGGTAAATAAAAATATAGAGTTGAAACTAATACATTCAAAATCTAACGAACCCCAACGTTACAAGAACATTTAATGATTGCCGCTGATTATGATGAATATGATGATATAAAAGTTAATGATTACCAGGAAAGGGGTAAACGGAACAGGTCTAGAACCTACGCTAGAGAAAACTTCTCTTAAATACAAAAAAGACGCATCAAAATTGGTCAATCCGTTTAAGAGCTACGAATCCACAGACTGACACACTTAGCGACTCAATTAATTACACCCCTCTTTTTGCGTCAGGGGTTAAACGGATTATATCGCATATACTGAATGTAAGTTACTTGCCATTAAACATAATTGCCAAAATACATAATTAGATTGCATCCATATAATCCGTCATTAGTTGTTTTTTTTTTTATAATATCGCGGCAACCCAACACAAATATTACAGATAAAAAAAGTTACCAAGAACAGAAATTACACCGAGGCACACAAATCCTACTCACAAAAGGCTAACTTCATTATATACCAGAAATAACTGATTTGGTAGGATACAGTCAGGTACAAAACTAACTGAGCGAACTGCTTAAAGACATCTAAACACGTCGTTAAAACTTATTAACATGAAAAAATGATTTTTAGTTTTCAATTTAGGCACACAATAAGATTAAGAACTTAAATTCTGCTTGCCCAATCAGCGACTGCTGACCGCATGTTTTATTGCGAACCCTTTTAGTAACAACACAAGGGCAAGTTCAAGGCTCCGATGACGGAACGCTAAATCGCGACATTTCCGCGTTCCGTACGTTACAGGCTATTACCGCCCATACGACAATGACAATAAAATTAGAGGTTTGGTTAGACCTTCGCGATCCTCGAACAACTAGACATAACACCTCGTACCGCGAACATCGAAGTACGTCAATTTCAAGGATGTTTCTTTTCCTCCAATTAAGGCGTCATGAGAGTGACAGACAATCGTTCGAAATTTACGAATATCGATTTTCGCTATAGCTAGCAGCGCCGGGGCGTCAATACAAGGCCGAATCCGTTGGCTTAACTAAACTTCGTTGTTCATATTTATCTTTAGATTGTTGCAAATTTGCAAGGTTAACATAGGATCAAGAATTATTTTGACCTGTATCGTAAATATTTTTTTATTCATACCTCGTGATCTGAGTTGATAGAAAACCGTTCACGTAACTATAAATGCAAATTAAATTATCGCAATATACGATTCAAAAGGTTAAAATGTTAAAGGTAATATAAAGAAAGAACCTAATTTCCTTATAGCTTTATAAGGATTCTTTCAATTGACTGACAATTACGTATTATCCTCAGCGCTCAGTTTACGCAGTTAACGGAATTTTATACTACCATCTAGAGGCTATCAGACGTCTAATCTCCGAACACCTGAGCGATTGCAATTCCGACGTAAATTTCCGCGGGATACATAACAAACAGAATGCACCGCAATTCTCAGTAGGGAATAATTCATTATCGGGGAAGAACTTATTTCTTGGAAAGTTTCAGAATACCCACATAATGCACGAGTTTAATAATGCCAGGTCAAATAAGCGAGTATCAGCGTAACTAGCGTAAGGCATCATAAATCAAAAAGTTATGAGCCCAAAAATTTTGTACTATTTGACGTACTTTGGCATAACTAATGTACGGTCAGGGACTTTAATTGTTGAGCCATTGAGAGTTCACTTTACATTGGGCATTTCATATAGTAAGTATTAAACAAAAGAAAATAGCTTGAACCGTAAGTGGCTCAACAATTAAAGTCTGTGACTGTACAATGGCAGATATCATAAACGCGGCATCACAGAAATCGAATAACAACGCAGCCTCATCATAGTAAATATCTTCTAAAATCTGCTTGTAAAGTAACCGATAGCAATATCGCTAAAATTAATAGCCTTCCGTTAACCTTCCATAACCATTAATAGTTATCACACATCAAATCTCCGTATACCTAAACTAAGGTGATTAAAATTCCTACAACCAGGTGAACAATTGGCACAAAACAAGCTTAATAAGGAGATGAAGCCGTTGACTCACATCAAGTTATGATGCAAACAGAGAAACATCCGTACTCCGTATTGGTCATTATTCTTACGACGTCTGCGTTGGAGGGATTTTACTCTTACTACAATAAATGTTAGTTATAATGTATCTATGACTCTGCAAAAAATGGAATCAAAAATTTTGCGGCGCAAACTTATGATAAAAAAAAACGTAACGTAAAACAAAAACCACCGGTCCTATCCCTAAAGACACTTCTGACATGAGAAGATTATCAAGAACTCGACGTGACTTAAATCTTCAAAACAGTAATGTATATATAAGTACATGGTTATGCGTAGTCCTACAAAATACAAGATATAGCAGAAAAGCAGAAACAAGAGTAAAGACTGGCAAGAAAATGAAACAATGACAACAAGAAGAAAAAAACTACACCGTCCTAATTATTTTTTGAAGGCTGACTGATTGTTAGTTTTAAAGTCGAATAGATGGCTTTCCAAAACACTAAAATTTCAGACCCAAAATAAGAAAATTTAATCTGTTATTAATCCATCAACAATCAAGTCTACCCAATAAATTTTTGCAATCTTTACTTCCACAAGCTGTTATTAAGTATTCTTTGTTTTGAGCAGCCTTTTTTATAATGCCTCTAAACCCCTTTTAAACCAGTTTCGATTTCGGCTTCGCCAATATAATAAATCATTCATTAACCGGAGCGGTTCTAATTAATTTCTTAAGGGCATTACGAACGAGGTCAGGTTTTATTGGCGAAACGCCTTTTTGGCTGATTGGTGGGCCCAGTTTACGATAACTATACACCCACGGGAGGAGGCAAAGTATTGTTTTCGCCATTACTGACCTACTGACTTGATTAACTCGATAGCAGCTTGTGGCTGATACTTTATTAGTCCACGTCATTGAGTTCAGGGTAGTTTATGATATTTTTCAAAATTTTAGTAAACTTCGCCATGATTTTGAGTGCTATTGTGAAAATCAAAATCTTATCTCTAATTATTTGCCCCAAGAGACTCCTCCAAGTCTTCCGCTCTCTAGCGAGTGATTGTTTGACCCATCCCTTCTGACAAGAATATTTCTAAATGGTTTTAAATGAAAGGTCTTATAACACATTTGAATTCTACCTTACCTATTGCTATTTCATTTCCTCTTCCATCTTATTCAAACTTCTTCTTATTGTACAATGAACTTAATTTTAAATTCAGTCAATCATGCCGAGTTAAAAACAACAAATATCTACATTGACTTTCAAATAGCGCCTAATGTATACATCTTTATGCAGTTACTTCGCATTGTTGATATAATCCGATAAAATAATGTTATCATCACCTCAACAGAAATGAACCTATATTTAGGCGCCAGCGGACTAACAATTAAGTCATAAGTCCGTGAAAATGAGTAATGTCCTACACGGCGCTTTCTTCGGGCGTGTCGCGAAGATGACAAATAGAGTGGCATTTTTAACCTCACGAGAGAAAACTATGATATATGAAGGCAATTACCGCTTCCGCGATAGTCCGGTGTTTAACTCGCCAAATTATTCCACTACTGTTGACACATATCTTTAGAATGGACTCTCTGTTGAAAGAATAATAGCAACATGTTTCCTTGTATTCAAGACTCACCTGTCTAGAGTGCTGAGAATGGAATACGTATTCGGTTATTTAGCCTCATGAATGTGCAATATTTCCTATCGGCATCCTGTCTTTTTATTACCCTTAGGCTATCAAATAAAAAAGTATCAAATCAGCAAGTTATACCTACTGCCCTTTCACCTTTAGGATAATTATGTCATAAGTAATACCGTTTAGCTAAGAAACGAAATGGCGTTAACATGTTTAAACAATAAAAGTTGTATCTCGCTATGAAACGTTCAATTTCTCGTGCCCTGCTTTTCCCTTTCAACAATCATACAGTTTGAACTTTAGTGTTGGTATCAGACTTTCCCTGCGTGATAACAGCGCCGTTTAAATGTGTTTCCGAAGCGAGAGTGCTCACGCGCATCCATAATTTAGACAGAATGTAGTGAATTAGAACATAGATAGAGAGAATGATGGATTATATACATAGTGTTTGACGACCGGTCTGGCCTAGTCGGTAGTGACCCTGCCTATGAAGCCGATGGTCCTGGGTTCAAATCCCAGTCAGAGCATTTATTTGCGCGATGAGCACAGATTGTTCCTGAGTCATGGGTGTTATCTATGTGTTTTTATTTATATGTATCTATCTATTATATATGTCGTCGTCTAGTACCTACAACACAAGCCTTACTAAGCTTACCGTAGGACTAGATCGATTTATATATAGATAGAGAGAATGATAGGTTAGATAAGATTTCTTACACACTAATTAAATAAATAAAATAAAATAAAATGTATTTATTTCAAGTAACAATGACTAATTACACTAGCAACAAGAAAAGGTAGCCTACTGTCCGGCTCCGTTTTGATTTTTTTTATGTTCATAATTATATATTTACTTACTGAAACTAGCCCTTGATAAGAAAATTATTTGAGAATCACAGTACTTTGGAGGAGGAGTTGAGTTTGGGAAGCAAAAACAAAATACGTGTCTGATGTTCTAGATTAATCTATAACAAACAATCAAAACGGGGCCGGACAGTTGGGTACCTTTCGCCGTAAGTATATCTTCAAAAGCAGATGGTTATGGCTTTATTATGTATTGTTACTAAAAAAAATTTGTTTGTTCGAGTATATTTAGATAATGAGTTGATTACTTAATGATTAGGAAAATATATTTAAGCTGCACACACACAATTCTACATCTCTCACAAAATCCCACCAATATTACGTTAAATAATTATTTTTTTCAATATATAACAAACCCCACATAATAAGATATCACACACACTGATAAAAAGCGCATGTGTACTTAAATTGCAGAAACCGATCCAATGTCGTTAAGTTTACACATATCAGCTCGCTAAGTAAACACACGAATTAACTTACTTAATGGTCATTATCAATGTGCATAATTCATTCGATATGTCACTTCGTGTTTATTGTTATTTGCCGAATGCCGACGTCCACATAGCATCGGTGGCGGGGCGATAAACATACTTTTATATATGCTTGAGCGAATATGGCGACTTCTCGATGAGATGTAGTATTTGGGCTACCGTACCCATACCATGAGCTTGTACTATTTTAGTGCGAACGAGATAAACAGATAGTAAACTCGATACTCGTTATCGAAAACCTCAAAGTCACAACTCATGGTAAGGGCGCCGATCCCGCAGCCCATCTTTAATATCGATAACTGATTGATTGCATATTTTTTGCGAGATACCGCGTAAATGATATCAATTATAAAGCAAATAAAATAACGAAATAATAATCTTGATTTCTATTAAGATCATAATCAGCCTATAAAGTAAAAATAAACTAAGGAACTCGATTATAATTTAAGACAAATTATAAAAATATCAAATTGATTATTTGCTTGAATCAATTTTAGTGGAAAATATGTAAAACGATAAAGCATATGCCTTTTTCATGTCCTGCAAATCCCTTTATGAGCAGGATTTCGGAGTATCGAGATTGGAAGTCCTATGTAATGTAATTAGGTATTTGGGTACAATCTTACAACGGGTACTTAGCCTTAAACTAAGTACAAAGTACTATTCGATATATATGAATACCGTGAATACGTCATAACTCATAAGTGTTAACATAGAAACGTCGATATTTAATAATTTAATACTTTTTTATTGCTACGGCCAATGTTTAAGGCTGTCAGCCTTGTGAAATGTCAAATATTATATGCATCAGTTTATACATAAATTATATGCCAGTCTTTTTACTCTAAATATAAGGTCGTGAGTGAGAGGGCAGAAATGAGACCTAGGTTAGACCTTCAAATTTAACAACAGTCATTCCGCACGACAAGACATTACAATCACTCATAACTTTACACATCGCCTAAAAACAATGCACTTTACACAACATTTGAAAAATAAACCTTATTCGTGTATCACTAGATTGATATTAGAATGACACATTAAAGGAGAATTATCTTTAGATATCTTAGCGCGATATTAATTATGGCTGCACCCAAAAACATTAGCACAGAATGCGTGCAATTTTAGCTCCTACGATTAGTGTAAATCAGCGTATAATGCCTTGCATTAGACAGTTACACGTGGCTTAGTAAATCTATCGTACGTGCATGTATAAGCTCGTTCAAAGTTAGACTTTATTCCATAGTCGCAAGGCATTTAGTTAAATGAGTTTTGAGCTGACATACGGCGCTTGCAGTTAGCGCGGGTCATGTAACATGACATAATGTGGCGGCGACAAATTGTGCGATCTTTATCGCGGGCGTGGCTGAATGAACATGTGTGAGTGACAGTTCGTGTCTTATATAAATGTATGACAGACAGATAATTTGACTGTTATAATTGCTAAAAAACTCCTGAATTTGAATATTATAATACATTATAAAAGCGATAGGAATCGAGTCTAACAAGTTGCTACGCAAGAGTTGTGCAGTTTGAAAACATTCTTTTGTGAGAGATAAGTAGGGAACAATGATACCGATACTAACTAAAATATATCTTCAGTTTGATGTAGGTACAAGGTTACATAAACGATATTAAAACCAACCCACACTATGTAACGATAATACATCAAAGATTACTTATCACAATGTGCCGTCATAATTTCCAAGACTCAGGAATTTACCTTTGCCTTCTCCCGTAATAACTCAGTTTTGCAAAACAAGAGCGAAACAGTAAGCGTAACCTTTACAAACTCTTATCTCGCTCAACCACCAACGTTCAAAACTCAGTTCTATACAATACGTATAAGGTTTACATTGCAATCCTGCGGTATGTTGAAAAACGGTTGTGCGAAAGTTGGAATTGCTAGATTGGTATCAGAATCAGTAAGGGAGCGGCGACCGAAGGCCACAGCTAAGTCACGATTAGAAAGACACAGGGTACCATGAGGTATCATAGCAGCCGATAAACTGCCAGTACCCAAGGTCCCTCGTGACACTCGAATCAGAAAAGGTCACAGGTCAATCGTTTTCACAAGACATTTTGTCTTGTGGGCTCGTTTCTTTATATTTTGAAATCGAGATAGGAACTCCAAATGTCCTACAAGAGCCGTTTACCTTTTAAGTAAACTTGACGGCGCATCAGTACAGTACCCTCGTATCTAAATTGTTCTAAATTATTATCTTGGTGATGATTATGATCGTGGGTTAAGGACGAACTCCAGTTTAAGCGGTCAAAACTCTGTTTGTTTCCGAATTCAGAAAGGATCTAGCAATGAATGCAAAGTCATCGAAATCAGGTTGTCTTCTCAACTGTAGTTTTTGTGAACTGCCACGCTAAAGCTGCGTTTTCACTTAGTGTTCGGGGCCAACATTTTGCATACAAATTGTTCGTTCGTTGTATGTAAAATGTTCGTTCAGAGCAGTAAGTGAAAACGCAGCTTAACACAAACGATTAAAATTTTATTAGCGTGAACACCCGCTACAATCGACTCGTACTTTGTACCTGTGCTTTGTATAGTAACTGTCTGCTGGTAACTAAGACTGGTAGTTTAGTGGCTAAGCTTTTTGAATAATAGTGCAGTCTCGGTTTCATACACTGACATTTTGACGAATGTCGCTGAGAGCAGTTTGCAAATTGAAAGTTCGCAATAAGATTAGGATCGTTTGGCCGCTTCGTAACAAAATGGCTGCCAAGTAGGGCATGGTAATGTGGAACGGTTAGCGTTTTGGCATTAAATATTCATTTAGGCGAAACAAATCGACCCCTTGGCATTGAACTATGCGGAGCGCGAAATGGTTTACATATCGAATGATACTAATAGAAAAGAACGTGATAAATACTTAATGTCCTTGCAGGATTCGAATCCAAAGAGCTCCTGCTTCCTAAATAGGGTCACCGATGAGGCTGTGTAGATAAAAATACTGAATTAACTACTATTTATTACAAAGAGGAATTGATTGCTTGTTTGTATTGAATAGGCTCCGAAACAACTGAACCGATTTGGTAAATTATTTTACCACGTTATCCCTAATGAACATAAGCGACATTATTATTTTTTGAATTGTGAATTACCGATATACATATAGCCGTGCGGTGCGGCGCAGGCCGCTAGCGTGTTATACGTCTATAATCTTCAATGTAAAAAATAAATTTGCTATTCTAACACATGACAAATGTATCTTTGAAGTCACTTTTATTGTTATTCCGAATATACAATTTATGATTTTCAAAATTCCCATTCGCCCAAGGGTACGGCGTGATTCAACTCCTCGTTGCGCTACATTTTTCTCATTGACCTCGATAAATTCGCATACCGATTGGACATAATTCACGTGAATTTAAACGCGCATGTGAGCGGCGCGCACGCGCAGCGAATCGATCACGAATCGCTCTGGATTGGGCACGGATCTGGGAATCGGTCATAAGAATGACTAAAAATAGTGTATTTTCTAATTTATTGATATGAGCTAGTTAGGCATTTGGGAGAATGAGTGACTGCCTTTTATCATCATGCCATACCTAGTTAGAGGAGGTATAGTACATATATATTATGTACCCAAAAAAATCCCAAGTTGCGCCTACCTGGGTCATAGGTTCATTCGATATTTTTTAAAGAGTTACCATATTCAACCAGTTTTAAAGTTATAGTAATTAGATTAAAAAGAAACATAAAATAAAATAAATTATAAAATGGCCGGCTGCTCCACAAAAAACGATGTTTTTTTAGTAACATCTTTTTTTTTAATCGTTAAGTTGCTTTTCCTGCTTTAACTGTAAGTTGTTTTAAGTTGTTTATTAAATTAAACAATTCAAAACAACGCTCAAATAGTAGCATTTCAGTGGCCAACCAAATCAAATCACACCATAAGGTTTGGCAGTTGCTCAGTCTGTCGTTGTTTTAATAAAAAAATCTACCTATGTATGTCTGAGAAGTATATAAGTACACCTATTCCACAAGTAGGCAATAAGCAGCCATCATTACGGCCCCGGAAACAAGTGAAGAGCACGAATCATACAAATTTGATGGTCACGCGCAGCTAACGACTGCAGTTGTGTCATAAACTTAGGTTTCATCATAATGATATAACTTTACATTACATTAGGAGTATTTTTTAAGTTAACATTTATGGTTACCATTAGGGTTGCTGCGTGTTTGGAAGAAATAAGCAATTTTGCAAAACCAGGTGTGAATTATATATATCTAGTAGGTATGAGTATAGCGAGTCACGACTAAGACCAAAAGATTTTCGAGAAATTATATTAACTATACATTAAGAAAAATAATATTGTACTATGGGTAACTATAGGTAGGTGTACTAACTCATGCGAATTACAATAAGGATTCTTTAGCCAGTTTAAAAATTGTATCTTTTTTTTAGTTAATACAAGTAATTAGTAAATTCTAATACATCCCAACTGCTATGATTACTGTAACAATATTCTTATTTTCTTAGTTTACTAGTAGGTATCTTCAGTTAGGAAAATTGATAAATATTCCGTTACTATAATCACGGCATGAGATCCATGACCAGACCTCAAAACCAAGGGTGTAAATATAAGTTGTTCATGTGTCACTATCGTACGTATTACCACAAAAAGAATAACTTAGAAACTGTAACCCTATATTATTTTTGTTCATGTAGCCATCCCTAATGACAATTTAATAAAATGAAGGTCATTGAACCGAAACTCATTTAGCTTATTAACGAAAGATTATCGGATCGCATCGTGAAGCGGAAACAGGACATCAAAATCGAATTAGCCTTTATGCATATTAACACCATTTCCGTTGAACCGAATCGCGAGCGGACAGCCAAATTGGCAAATTAACATATGAAAATACAGGAGATAACAGATGTGATCATTTGGATTTTTGCATACCATCATTTTTTTTATACAAGACTGACCAGCGTTTGACCTCAGTCGCACCTAATGGTAAGTGACGACGGGGTCGAGGGTGTAGCACGCTGGTTCAGTAACAGCCTATTCACTCGTTTTTTTTTTTTGACAAAGGTGGCAAACGAGCAGACGGATTGCCTGATGGTAATCAATTACCGTCGCCCATGGGTA
This sequence comes from Grapholita molesta, assembly GCA_022674325.2. Classification (NCBI taxonomy): domain Eukaryota; kingdom Metazoa; phylum Arthropoda; class Insecta; order Lepidoptera; family Tortricidae; genus Grapholita; species Grapholita molesta. Next base: position 16,021,263 of record CP053130.2, on the reverse strand, counting down.
CTCGCAACACCAAGGGAGTCACAAGCGCGTTGCCGACCTATAAGTGGGTTGGAGCTCTGGGAACCTTATTCACCATCAGGAACACAACACTACATACCGAAAAGGTAGCAGTGCTATTATGGCTGTGGTCTTCTGTAAGGAGGAGGTACTTCCCCAGTTGGGCTGCTCCAGATTCAAGCGTGATGGTACTTCGCTGTGCCCTACCTCTCATTGTTGGACGTAGTTTAAGGACATACCCGGGTCCAAAGATATAGATATATCGGATATTCACAAAGGCCATGCCAGGATAAGCTAAGAGAATCTGCCCCCAGCGAGTTTTGGTTTGTAATTTTTTTTGATGATGTAGCTTTGTATTAGTAGCAAGTATGCAAAATATCAGCCCCCGAAATGTTACAGATTTTGGTAAAAAAAAAAAAAAACAAAATATGATCTTTCTTCAATATCTTTTTTTCTACCGAGCCGATTTTGACGTGCTTCTAACATATTGAGCATACAGTAAAGGTGATTATGCGACATTAATTATAGGACACATTGCCTTACAAAAAAAAAAAAAATTACAAAAACAAAAATACTTTTTTTCTTTTTGTACTTTTACGTCAGCGACACCTCCAAGTTTTCACTAAAGCTAGCCTCTTTAATAAGCTACGAAATGAATGTATTAACATAATTTTACCAGGGGTATAACGGGGTGTTTTTTTTAATTGAATTCATCACCGTACATTTTCTTTACCCGCTCATTATTAAAATTAATCGATTAAAAACTCTTTAGAGAAACTTGTATGTTTATAATGAGCACTGGCCACTTGAAAAAAAAAAATTAAAAAGTATTGATTCCTTTGAACATACAAGTTTCTCTAAAGAGTTTTTAATCGATTAATTTTAACCTCCTAAGTCCTGACCTTTTTAAAAAATAGTTGTTATAAGGACCGAGATAGCTTTTTAAAGGCTTAAATGGCAACCACTGTTAAGTCCTGACGATTCGAAAGCAAGAGTTGTCATTAGCACGAGATGCCTTTCAAAGGTACAATATCATTTTTCGAAATTTACCGCGATAACTATTTAAGACCATTAAGTCATTATCTTAAGGTTTATATGGTCATCCCTTTCGCACGCATAGAATGGAACCATAGCAAGATGCCATATTTATTTGCAGTGGCCAGCAACAGGTCATAATGGCAGCAGGTCGGAAACAACGTTAAGTAAATCCATTCATATTTTAGCCAAATATTGACATTTACTTTCATCAAAACTGTGTTTGCACTTATAAATTCATAAAGTATACCTACATTGTGGTATTTTTGATAATCATGCGGCGTGAACGGTGATTTTTAAAGGTAAAATAATTTGTCCTTTTTAAAGTATGTTCGGTCTTAGTGCCTAAAGTAAAGTTGTATAGTGTTTCGTTATTAGTTATCTGTTGGGCTTGAAGTTGGTAATATTCTTATTAAGTTAATTTGTAAATATTACAACTGTGTTAAAATAATTATATATAAAGTAACGACACGTGTTGTGGACACTGCGACAATTGTGAAAAGTGTCCATTATTGGCTTTTCAGGCGTCCATAGGCTACAGTTACCACTTACCGTCGGGCGGGATGTGAGCTCATTTGCAACCAAAGTTGCATAATACATTTCAGCCATATGCAATCCACTGCTGGACATAAGCCTCCCACAAATATGACTTGTATCATATTGGGGTAGTTGCCATAGTCGCCACGCTTGGCAGGCAGTAGCTGTATTGGGTTGGCGGGTTGGCGACCGCAGTAGCTATAGAGTGGGTTTCGACTGCTGCCCGTCCGTAGGATTTTTCCCTTTGTCGCCTCTTACGACACCCGGGGGAGGAGATGGGTTGGTGCTATTCTAGTCAGCCGGCATCACACGGTTGCATAATGTTAGAATAAAAAAAATATTAAGATTGTTATTGTTACGAGTACACGTACAGAATACATCTTGGTAAATATTTTGATAACTTTTACTTTTGATTTCTTGTTTTAGTTGTAATTAAACTGAATAAAACTAAAGGTTGTAACCAACGTCCTCGTTTATTTACCTACTATTATTATGTTTCCTGCTACACACTAAGAACGAGAGTCTTTTAAAAAGAACAAAAGTATGGATTAACTGACTTAGTACAAAATAAAGTTTATTTATTACTGACTAATGTTTGTTCTAGATAAAATGGTATAGTTGCGTATAAATTAGATTAAATTGCCGCTAAAAGTTCAGGACTCAATGACTATATTGCTTTAGACCTTTTAAAAGTTATTTCGGTCATAGTGACATCTTTTTTTTTTCAAAACTCAGGACTCAACCTTGAACGCCATTTTGTCCTTTTTAAAGCTATTTGGGACTTAGGAGGTTAATAATGAGCGGGTAAAGAAAATGTACGGTGATGAATTCAATTAAAAAAAACACCCCGTTATACCCCTGGTAAAATTATGTTAATACATTCATTTCGTAGCTTATTAAAGAGGCTAGCTTTAGTGAAAAACTTGGAGGTGTCGCTGACGTAAAAGTACAAAAAAGAAAAAAAAGTATTTTTAAAAGTTGAAATAGATAACATATACTTAAGAAAAAACGACGAGGACCTCCGGTGTTCGAGACGGGATTCGAACCCGCTGCCGCGATAGCTGGAGATGCGGGTTCGAATCCCGTCTCGAACACCGGAGGTCCTCGTCGTTTTTTCTTAAGTATATGTTATCTATTTCAACTTTTAATTTATATAGTAGTATTACTACTTAAAAATCAAAGCAAATCAAAAAATATTTCATAAAAAACAATTTGATTTGTTCTTAGTTTTAAAAGTATTTTTGTTTTTGTAATTTTTTTTTTTTTTTGTAAGGCAATGTGTCCTATAATTAATGTCGCATAATCACCTTTACTGTATGCTCAATATATTAGAAGCACGTCAAAATCGGCTCGGTAGAAAAAAAGATATTGAAGAAAGATCATATTTTGTTTTTTTTTTTTTACCAAAATCTGTAACATTTCGGGGGCTGATTGCATACTTGCTACTAATACAAAGCTACATCATCAAAAAAAATTACAAACCAAAACTCGCTGGGGGCAGATTCTCTTAGCTTATCCTGGCATGGCCTTTTGCAAACATTTGAGCCGTAAGACGTCCACTGCTGGACATAGGCTAGGCGGAAGATAGGCAAATATGACCTGAGTTATCTTGGGGGGAAGTAGCCACAGTCGCCACACTTGGTAGGCGCAGTCACTTCTAACGACACATGCAGGAGGAGATGGGGTGGTGCTATATTCTCAGTCGGCACAACAAGGCACCGCATAATTTCATCCGCAAAGTTGAGTGTTTATTTTAGCAAATACATATTAGTTTGCTAAATAGAAGGCAATTACAGGCTGCTGAAATGAGAAGCCACACGGACACAGGAATAACACTCTTAACGCTGTGTCGTAAGGGACATGATTGTATCGGTTTTTTTAGAGTGTAAAGAGGGTTTTTCAGTCTGCACGCAAGGAGAATATGAGTCACAGTGCATGTAAATGAACCCGTAAAATAATACTTCGACTGATGAGTCAGAATTTAGGGATACACGTGAAATACGGAATCACTTTAAGCATACAAGCTTCAACTTGATAATCATGACAAACCAAATTTAATTTCACGAAAATGTGTTTAAATTCCTTTTTTTGTTGTAAAGCTAAACCTAATGGAAGTCTCATATTAGTTGATACCATAACCTTACATATGTATTTGTTTAGTTAGACTGCCAAGTTTACGTTTCAAGATATCTGGTTTTTTTAGTAGGTCTGACAAGCCGGCCGTTAAAACTAATAAATTATAACGACCCGTAAAAAACAGTAAATAGAAATACCTTGTAGAAATAGAAGAGACAGAATTTCAATAGACCACACGATGTTATTAAATTATAATAATGAATTGCGATATCAGTTTCAACAACGTCCATACATACAAAGCCAGCGACGGAGAACTAATACATTCCTCAAAGCAAAATCACCGTAAGATCTAAAGAACTCCATACCATTTCAAATCAAATTTACTAGGCAATAAAGCTTTAAATAGTTTAAAATTATTAATAACTTGATGCATTTTCGTTTTGCGCATGTAAGAGACCTACAAACTTATCAGTTACATTACCACGATCTTAATTGAATCGCAAAAAAGGTTATAATTCCTTGTCTCAGATTACGCGATAAGTTGGCAGGAAAGTGGTAACAATCTACATAAATATAGGGCACAGCAAGCAAGAAGCGGTGTCGGTAGCATGCGATCATACAAATTGAGAACACGTGTGAAATTCACACATTGCAATTATGTGTTATATAGCTCACCTAGCTCATTTCTTGGCTAATAGGAACATTGGTATGATGGTATCATACATTACGTGAATTAAATACTACTGCTAGCTTATTCCGCTTTGTCACCATAGATTTGTCATACCTTCCACACCCCTTCCTTTCTGCCCCTTTGAAAGACGACCAAGGCATAATTCTATGTCCTTTACCGAGTCTCAAATACCTACCCTCTATAAGTTCATCAAAATTTCATCCAAGTGGGCGGTTTAAGCGGGAATAGTCAGTCGGACACAAAGTTACTTTCGCATATATAATGTTATTATAGGTTGTAGAGTATCCAAGGGTATTAATAATTATTAGAAAGCTTTTGTCCAAATATTTATGTTGTAAATATGTCACCGTGTTTTCATGCTTTTCAAATTGTATTGGGGAAAATGCCTATTGCCAATCACAGTGAAATGCCGAATGAATTCTAGTGAGTTACATAGATAGGCTCTCCAGTATGTACTTACGTACACTATGTAGAGTATTGTAGACACACGACATTATTGACATTCTTGCATAGAAAGCTCAGACCTCGTTAACCCTGACACCGCTCTAACCTCAAAACTTCAAAGGATGCAAGCATGCATTTGAAAATGTCTTCATTCTATCGAAAAACTATAAAATATTAAGAATTTCTTCACATTCGGGTTCGGCCTCGACTTGAGCCACTATAGGTGAGATACAGAACTAGATGCATCTCATTCTAACCTCGAACCTTTGTCTCTGTTACTTTAACTAAGCCTTAATTGGAGAAAAAGAGAATTTTGCCTAAAATTTTCGAACTTCGATTATCGCGGTAGGCTCTCTTTAGCCGTTTATCGACAACATGCTTTTTTTTTTTCATTTTTCGATGTAGCAAGATTATGACCCCCGGATCGCAGAAAGTGATTTTATATTAAATAAATATAGTGTGAGTGAACGAAAATTTATGTAAACTGTCAAACTTAAATAAAATTGTATGTCGCTCTATGAAAAGACAATACTAGGAATCACCTCTCAGCCCAGCAACGCGTATGTGAAGCTCCTGTTAAAGTGTCCGCCAATCAGGCGATCTATATTGCGTATTTGACATAGTTATTGAGTTTTTTGTAGAATGAATTGGTTGGCAACGGTCAATTCGATTGCCAATTTCATAACTGCACATCTCAATCAAGAACTGGGCCAATCAACTTTTTGTTGTTTGTTTTTCTGTGCCGCGAGCAAGGACGCCAGCTGTGTTACACTTTCATTGAAAAATTTACGATTTCTAGACTTCTTTATTTAATCAGCTACGCAAAATAGTGGGGTAAGTAGAATTGTTACGACTCTAAAGACATCATATTTAATTATACAATAACAACAAAATAATGCTTTGTTTAGTATAATTATCAAATACCTTATAGTTCTTGAGTAATTGGCTGCTTTATATGCATTCAGACATAATTCATGATTCACTGGAATTTACTAAACAATAACACATTTTTCGAAAAAATAATCCATTAAATTCAGACTCACTGAACATTAACAAAAGAAAACACATATTTTTGTAAAAATAAACCATTGAACTTAAAGCTTGAGCCGCGGGCCGATGCGCGTACGCAATGTGGAGCGTGTGAACTTCGCCGCCCGCGCAAGTCGGCGCGCTGCGCTGCCGTTAATTACCAGTTACCATCCTCTTGTACAGAAGTTACCAAAACTTACGACTGCCTTTAAGAATTTTAAAATAAATAGTTCTAGAATATTTATCAAACTTCATAGTCCATACAAGATAAATAAGAAACTAATATAAATGTGTCAAAAAACTAACAGTGGCTTGCAGTGGCGGCGGGTAAGTTTTTTGCTTAGGTAAGTCGGAGCCGATATGGGTTTGCCTTTTCTTCACGAGCCCAAGGAAAACTGTTGAACTGTGGGAAAGTTAGTAAAGCCGGCGAAAATCGGCTTGTATGGATGCGCCGCCGCTGGTGGGTAGACAATTTAATGCACGGCAATTCAATGCGGCGGCCTACTTATATATAAGTACCAATGGTATACCATAAGGTTCCATTTTGGCATAATGTACATTAAGAAGTTATTGGACGGTTCTGGCATATGGTCACTTGGGTATTACTAAATCGCATCACACCATTGCAGGGTTTGTTGTCCGATGACCAATCCCCATTACAGAAGCCAAATTGATTCGTTTTTAGTAGTCATATTTCACGAGCGCTGGTGTCCTAGCCGTGAGAGCGTGCGACTTGCAATCCTGAGGTTGCTTGTTCAAACCCCGGCTCGTACCAATGAGTTTTTCGGAACTGATGTCCAAAATATCATTTAATATTTACCAGTAGCTTTTCGGGAAGGAAAGCATCATCAAACCGGACTAATCCCAACAAGGCCTAGTTTACCCTCTGGTTTGAAAGGTCAGATAGCAGTCGCTTTCGTAAAACTAGTGTCTAATATTACGCCCATTGGAATAGTTGCCAAGCGGACTCCAGGCTCCCATGAGCCGTGGCAATTTACCAGGCCAACGCGAGAAAGATGACGATGAGTTATTATATTTTTCGCTTGTACACACAGCAACTCTCTTAACTGTACATCTATGGACTTTATGCCTTATATAATAAGGTCTACCAATGTATAGCTAAGAGTGTTGTTGACTGTACCTTTATTTATCCTTCGCACGGTTTATTTTCCAACTAAAACCAGCATCAGATTTACACGGCACTCAATAGTGCACTAATGACATCCCTAATAAACCAGTTCTAAACCCTAGTCTACAATTACGATCTGTCTGCTCCTAACTTTTAAGGGTGCTGACACAAGGCACACTGACGAAACTCGACATCGTCAGTACTAATAACGTCCCTTGTGAAGCCCCTAATGTCTGTCCGTCTGTCCGTATGTAATGGGCACAAAAACTGAATGAGCGCTTAAATGACTAAGTGAAGGATTACTAGTTAAAAGAGCCCTTTTATGTCTGTGAATGGAAATATTTTTAGACTTATTGGAATACTGTTGTTAATGATATAAGCGCTTTTTAATAGGTAAAAACATATCATGTGTAAAGTAGAAAACTATTAAAGCCTTTTAAATGTTATGAAAAATAATAAGATTATACTTAAAACAGTAATGAACAGTTGCATAGTCATTAACCTATTTGTTCGTCTGGCAAAAGCAAAATATTCGCCAGGCTTCCATGGGGCCCGCTTGGCAACTAATCCCTGGATTTGGCTTAGGAACTAGTTTTATGAAAGCGACTGCCGTCTGACCTTAAAACCCAGCTTGACAACAAGCCTTATTGGGATTAGTTCAGTTTCCTCACGATGTTTTCCTTCACCGAAAGGCGACTGGTAAATATCAAATGATGGTACAAGCCGAAGCTCGAACCTGCGCCTCCGGATTGCTAGGCCACTAGCGCTTATCGTCACAAAACTGACAGAATTGAACTTTTCTACAAGTCACGCTAATTAGGGTCACCTTTTACAGAAAACTTCTTCTGGTGTTGCGGGTGCCCATGGGCGACGGTAATTGCTTACCACCAGGCAATACGTCTGCTCGTTTGCCGCCTATGTCATAAAAATAAAAAAACTCCCATATACTTCTGTTAAGTTCATCGACCCTGCTCACACGCAACCAAACTTAAATGCGGTAATGTACAGTCAGCGTCAGAGATATGTGACCCCCCCTACATAGATTGGTTGTATGCAGGGGGGGTCACATATCTCTGACGCTGACTGTACAATTTGGCCACGACGCGTTTCCCGCCGTTTTTGCGATCATCAGATCTCGGCGCCGGCGCAGTCATTTGGGTAGTTGCAATTAGGCAAGTGCCATGTTTTTTGTTTGGCAATTTACTTCGAGTTTGCGTTTGATGATTCTACAAGCCGATGATCTATACAATACTCAAACAAATAAGTAAGAATCATTATACCGGATTTGGACCCGGGTATGTCCTTAAACTACGTCCTACTATGAGAGGTAGGGCACAGCGATGACCATCACGCTTGAATCTGGGGCAGCTCAACTGGGGAAGTACCTCCTCCTTACAGAAGACCACAGCCATAATAGCACTGCTACCTTTCGGGTATGTATTGCTGTGTTCCTGATGGTGAGTAAGGTTCCCAGAGCTCCAACCCTCCTTAAAGGCCGGCAACACGCTTGTGACTCATCTGGTGTTGCGGGTGTCCATGGGCGACGGTAATTGCTTACCACCAGGCAATCCGTCTGCTCGTTTGCTGCCTATGTCATAAAAAAAAAATACAAATCCATGTGGCGAGCACTGGCTGGCCGTCTGTCAATAATATATTTATGATGTATGATTTTTCAGTCACATCCTTGCTTACTGTTTAAATATAATTTATTAATGTTGTTGGCCTGAAGTTGCGCTAGCAATCACCGTTGGCAGCATTTACTAATTGTTTGTGTTAATATCGTTTACTGACGACCGGTCTGGCCTAGTGGATAGTGACCCTGCCTATGAAGCCGATGGTCCTGGGTTCGATTCCCAGTCAGGGCATTTATTTGTGTGATGAGCACAGATATTTGTTCCTGACTCATGGGTGTTTTCTATGTATTTAAGTATTTATATGTATCTATCTATTACGTATATCGTCGTCTAGTCACTACAACACAAGCCTTACTGAGCTTACGTAGGACTAGGTCGATTTGTGTCAGCTTGTCCCGAAATATTTATTTATTTTATTTTATTTATTGCCGTGAGTCGGATAAATAAATAGTTCAGTCAGACGAAGATTTTTATTGCGGGTAACTCGGAGATCATTCTCGGTTCGCGACTTCCACATCCATACTAAATACTAATATTATAAATGTAAGAAAATATAAACGAAAACGAAAATATGTACGAAAGTACTCTGTCTGCCTGTTATCAGTCAATTTGTGTAGAATGGCTTGTAATATTTATTCATTTTATTTATTATGTGCGTTTAAGTACGTGTGTTTGTATTCATAATAATGTGTGAACAGGAAACCAGGTGTGAAACTCTATTATAATAATTGTTTTGCAGCACATAATATTGTAAATAATAGCCTTGTTTGGTAAAAATGTGACATTATCTATGAATAGGGACCTTATTGTCGATGACGCTTATGTCGTTGTTCTAGACGATACAATACAAACGCAACACGATTCGACGTAAGTGCCATTGACAATAAGGTCCCTTTTCTTAGATAATGACACAAATGTGTCAATTATCCTGTTGACGGCGTATGTATATTCAATATTAATTAAATAATAACTAGAACGTTGGCTCGGCGTGAATAAATTTACAGCTAGTTAAAGTATCTTAAAGCCTCGGTCAAATCAGAGGGCGTGACGCCACGCCGCGGTCGCGCGCGCGACCGCGGCGGCCTTAAACACATGCTAACAGGTTAGCGACGTCAAACAGACTGCGTCCCGCTGCCATCGCGCCCCGCTTCTGTCGCGCCCCGCGCCGCGCGGCCCCTGCGTCCAGACGGCGCGGGCGCAGCGCTGCGCGGCGCGGACGCGGCGGCACACTGCGCCGCGCTGGGTCTCCTCAGTCGGACGTTAAGTGGCGCGCGGTGCGTAGTGCGAGAGTGACGCCCGCATCGCGCCGCGTCCACGCCGCGTTCGCGCGCGTGATGAGGGCGGGTTGAAAGCGCGAGGCCGGCGCGGTCCACGCGCGCCCTGTTTGACAGTCATCACGTCGGCATCACGCGACGCGGACGTCGCGCCGAGCCACGCTCTTAGATTTGACCGAGGCTTAAGAGGTATGAAGTAATGTGTGAACGCTACTGCGAATATCAATATTCCTAAATTTCAGTCTTTGTCACCCATTAAGGACGCCTTAATTGGAGTAAAAGAGAAAGATACTCAATGTTTTCAAACTTCTATGTTCGCCATTCCTTGGTCAATATATAAAAAAAAAAACAATAATATTTTTATTTATTTCTAGAGACATTTTGTATATAAATATATCACACTTGTTTTCTGATTTATTTTAAATCATCGCATTTCATGGCGACCCTGCGAAACACGCAACGAGCCTAAATAGCAATCTTTTTAATAACGCGTACTACATGTAGCGTTAATTGCTATTCAACAGAGCTAGTATAAATGTCAGCGCAATTCGCCCCGGTCGGTTGTGACCGAGAGATATTTCTTTAATTAAAACTTGAAGCGTTTAAATGGCATTTTTAATACTTTAATAATGCCTGCTATGATGCTTGCAGCTTATAAAGTAAAAACTATGGAGGAAGCGTCAGAACTCAAATTAAATGGAGTTTATCACAAGTATTAACTATACTGCTAGCCTAATATGGGTTTTTATCATTTGTCACTATACCTATCACGTTCCAACAAAAGAGCGAAAGTGCCGGATAGAGCGATAGATGATAAAGCGGTAACCATGTTATTCGTTCTCCATGTGATCTGCATTTCACGTAGTAGATAAAAAATATCCTAGTAGCTATGGTTATAGTCCTACTCAAGTACCTAATTTTTAAATAGTTTCATGGCATCTAAATATACTAAACACGTATTTTTGTGGTAGCTATATGTCCTTTCCATAATAGGTCATCTACCAAGCTAGTTAGTAGAATGCGGCGCTACATTTCTTCTAAAAACTGTGCCTGTGGTCCACAATAACAATACAGATTATTGGATACACCAATATATACATAGCTAGTTGCCGTGTGATGCGGGCCGACTAGAATAGCACCACCCCATCTCCTCCCGCGGATGTCGTAAGAGGCGACAAAGGGTAAAATTCTACGGACGGGCAGCAGCGTCCGTCGGAACCCAATCTACAGCTACTGCGGTCGCGAACCCGCCAGCCAAGCGTGGCGACTATGGCAACCACCCCCAAGATAATACAAGTCATATTTGTGGGAGATCTATGTCCAGCAGTCGACTGCATACGACTGAAATGTATAACTGAAATGTGTAACAAATCATGAAGATAGTTTAGAAGCCAATGGTAGGTTAAATACGTTCTGTAAAGGCTTGGGCAGATAGGCGCGTTTTGAGAGCGTGGCGCAGCGGGGCGTGACAGCGGTGTGGCAACAAAATAAGTCACACATTCGGACGGCAGCGTCGCTGCGCCACGCCATAAAACGCGCCCTACGTGACCAAGCCTTAAGCTGTCCTGAACTGAACCGGCATACATGTTTCATCACACATCGACAAAACGGATTAAAACCTATCAGCCCGATGGCATTTCGCGTCGTGACTGCGAAATGACAAGCCGTGGCATTCTCAGCTTTTACACCTTTGCGAAAGGAGTCGTGATCCGCAACCATAACAATAACTAATCTAACTTACGCTACATCGTAACTTACAAATACCATAAGAAAACCTTAAGCTATACGAAATAAAGTCCACATTCAAGCGGCGTGTTCAGTATGATACAATGTTTAAGTTCCACTGTCGTGTAGATCCGATCGAAATGGGTCAAAATGTGAAGTAGATTAGCACGGAATACAGACGACTATTGGATTTAGGCAGTTTTATTTATCATATCTATCTAAGCTAAGTTAAATGCTAGTCAATAGTTTAGTGACGAAATAGCGTCATTTTCCGAACGATTTTGTACTTTATCCGTGGAAAAATGTAACATATTTGACATGTATAGACTAGGATCCACTTTTAAATTAGTGACAACTGTGTAATAATTATCGGTTCATCATCATCATCAGCCGAAAGTCCATCGAATCCTTTACTGAACCAATGATTGCCACGAAGACCAGTCCTGTGCCGTCTGGCATCTTTTATTAGAATATTTACTAGTTGATTAGTAGAGAATACTTTAAAGTATTAAGTCCGCCTTTTGTACGCTTAGATTTTCGTTTGTGCAATAAGGATTAAATAAATATCATCTGCATAGGGGTCTCCATGTGGAATTCGGGAGTTACAAATCCTGAGAGACCAAAAAGACATCGTGAAAGAAGCCCAAATACCTGATGAGGACCGCTGAATCAAATAGTTGGAGATTCTCGCAAACCTGATGAAGAATGTACATTAGATTGCTTTAGGATATTTGAATAAATAGATATCCTCGTTGCTCAACAATCACTTTGTTCGTAGTTAATAAACATTTACTTCACACTATACGTCGTGCGATTTTGTGCGCAAGCGCAGGCGATTTCAAAATAACACGATAGCGGCGATTTATTAGATATCCAGCCAATTATTTAACTGTTATAGTTACCCTATTTCTGTGCCTTTCAGAAAGCTTAGTTCAAGTTTGTGACAAGCTATTTTGCACCTTATTGCTATACAATTATATCTTATCTAACTTTAACTTTAACTTGAAACTTGAGTAGCTTCCATTTTGAAATATGTACTTCTATCCAAATTTTCCAAATGAGTATAAGTAACAGCATTCAATTTGTTTCACAAAGTCGACTTTCTGGCTATGACAAATATTAGCTGTCGTATTCGGGTCAATAGCAAACGAAAATAATGTAATCAAATATGGCGGATTAACAACTGAATTTCTAAGCAAAAAAAAGTTTTTAAACATGACTAAATATGATAATAGTATGTAGTTCTTTTGCACTGAATATATAGGTAATTATCGCAACTAAACAAGAACTTAACGTAATAAATTGGTGTGTATACAATGACACTGAGCAAAATACAGGCCAGCCTTCTCTGGTGACCTATAGTGTCAAAAACTTCTCACTTCTTGTCCTACTTATAACAATGAGATGGTATGATACAGTCACGAATTTTATTCGCAATATGTTCTGTATGCAATAGTAAGTTATTTGAACTTCCTATAACCGATACGACAAATCACTAAACAGTACATAGGTAAGAAAGGTTACAATACTTGCAGTAAGTAGAAGTAATTAATACGTATTACCTAAGAGAGAAAGAACTAGACAACCAATGGATTACTCGGATAAAATATCTCAATGAAAAAAAAAAAAACATTAACTGTCGCTAATTACCTTAATATGCCTGTTTAATTACTATAATCATTACACATGCCTTCGATATCCGATGAGGTGGACGTCACCCAGCGGGACGCATGCCTATTCGTTTTTGCCCCGTAGGCATGCCGGATTAATTTTATAGTTCCGCAGAAGTAAGTTAAGAGTTTAAACGCCAGTAATTATGATAAAGAGTTTTTAAAGAGCGCGAGAGATAGGTACAGTCAGCAACAGAAGTGACTGAGCGATGAGGTGTTCAAAATGAGGTCAACACATCTCTATTGTCAAGAGAATAAGAGTGCTTGTAGGTCATTTTGAACACTTCACCCGCTCAGATCAGATACTTGTATTGTGACACATCGTTGTTATTTGCGTATACCAATCGCTTCAAATCCCTTTTTCCAATGGACGTACAGTATAAACAAGGGTATGGCTTTGCCGTTTAATTTTATCGATAATTCATTAACGTCACTAGCGGTTGTGGCTAGAATTTTAACCATAATATCGTATGGGCTCAGTGTGAGCGGATTACACATTACAATATTTGATATAGTTAGGAACTAGGAATATTTGATATAGTTTATATCATATAGTTAGGAACAGTCCAAGTAGCCAAATATTTAGTAACAAATCCTAATCCAATAAAGATGTGTACTGATATATTTGGCTACTTTGGTTGTTAATAATAATAACTACACGACGCTGACTGAATCTTTTAAGCATAATGTAGCATTGCTAAATGAATTAAACGTGCCAACAGCAAGAGTTTCCCAAATTAAATTAATAACACTTTATGACATGGTATCAAGGGCGAGTTTCTTCGGTCGGCATTCTGTGCATTTTTGTCTCGTTTAGTATGGTTATTGACACCATATTGGCATGTTATAAAGCCGACGACATAATCACGTGTCCATATAAACACATATTAAAAAAGTCAGTTAAGACTTCAGGCGTATGTATTGAAAGTAGTTTCCAAAAATAGTCCTGGCAATGTTAAATATTTTGCAGTTTTGACGACATTGGGGCGAAATTATTTACATGTTATTACGTTGTTTAATATTTGTTTTGCTTTTCAGACAATTACACTACAATTACAATGGTAGCGGTCAGGGTACTCAAGTATTTTGGAGCTGCATTAAATTTCAATACATTAATCACGCTAGATAAAAGGTCTATAATATCGTACCATATAATTCGTCATAAATTTAAGAGCGGCGATTTTTCAATAAATTCATACAGATAGGTAAATATATCGGAACGAACAGAATTCAAATGTATCGAAGCAGTAGGGTTGATCATAAAGATCGTAACATTTAAAGAAAATATCCCGTAAGTCTGTGTATTTTGTAGTACCTTGACAGCTACCATATATCTGATTAGATATATTGGACCGTCAAAGACGTTCACAAATATGGGAACAACTACTCTATTATCAAGACCATAAACTGCACGTTCAGATATTTTTGAGTACCTTGATATATTTAATGGCGACTGTACAATTTTAACAGATTTTCGGGCTACAGCGTCATGTCATGAGTCATGACGAGAGGTTCATCTGTTTTTTTTTTTATCTTTTGCGTGTTTTACTTTCCTGTAATACTAGAAAAATAACTTAACCGAAACATTCCCTTTAGATTTTAAAAATTTGCATTGATTGCGCAACTAGCTCAGTTTACATGTACAGGAGGTGGTCACAAATATCTTAACACGCACTTTATTGCATTGACAATAAAGACGTTGTTCAGATATTTGTGACCACCTCCACAGCTCCCATATATCTGATGGCGTCTGTACACATATACCTTTTAAGAAAGTCGGTGAAATCGTTGTACTAAATGTAAATCGGTCCACATTTAGCTTCGCATTTACTAGGAGAGCAACAGCAATAAACCACCCTATCTAGGGTTGATTTGTTTAAACTTTCGTTCCGTTGCGAAAGCCCCGGATCGATGTCACTGCGCACACGGGCTCGACGCACGCGCACGAAAGGTTAAGTGATTCATTCACGATGCAATTTACCAGGCTAGAAACATAGAACATAGATCAAGTACATTACAGCTAGCGTCATCAATAGTAAGTCCAAGCGAGGTGATTTCTACGTACCAACTGGGGTTAGTTTGATATCAATGTTACCCAATGATCAATAACTTTTGAAGTATAACGAACGTGTTTTAACAGCGGTAATAATGTATTCCTGTTAAGCATGAACTCAATTTTACAACCATTTCAAGTAAAAAAAATAGGTGATCAATGTTGCCTCACGAATCAATCAAAGTAACCCTAGTTTACGGTACATAGGTACTATATGACGAGGGTTCATTTTAAGCCTGAACCTAAACGTCAAATAACACGTTTTTGATAGAAATATGGTGATAGACAATTAAAGGCAACATTTTATTCCTAAGTAAAACCTGATCTTTTTTCGGACGTAACGATCATATATATGTGCATGTGTGTGTGTATATATAAACAATTGTCTAATAAATAAATCACTGACAGTACTCCTCAGTGGACAAAATATTATTCATTAAATAATAAATGTCAAAGACAAATAAAAATAAGAATATTTAAGTAGGTAAGTATTTATGTAACTTGTATGTTCGAGGAAACTGTGTCTGTAATTTAGCATACTTATTTAGCAATTGAATTACGTCGAGTATGTTATTCTGCCGTACGACACAGTAGCTTATAGTACCAATAAAACGCAACCTATTTAGATATGGAACGCCAATTAAATGTCAAAGCGACATTACGAAACAATGGGCTTGGATTCGCTGCGCCATACCGCCACAACACAACAGTAACGCCGCGATAACAACACAACGCTGTACCCTTACCATGAGTTGGGACATTGAGGTTTTCGATAACGAGTATCGAGTTTACTATCTGTGCATCTCGCTTGTACTATTTTAGTGCGAACGAGATGCGCAGACAGTAAACTCGATACTCGTTATCGAAAACGTCAATGTCCCAACTCATGGTAAGGGTACTGCAGCCTGCAGACTACCCGTCCCTCTTTAATTAACATAGTTGGAAAAAGACGGATAGTCTATCTCCCCGCGAGACATGTCCCGTCAATCATATGATAAAATGATAAAAAATCTTTATTTTTCAATTTAGGCACATTACATGCACTTATGAACGTCAAAGAAAAATCTACACCGGTTCGAACCCTACACCTCTGAAGATACCGGCAAGAAACTACGGCGGGACTTATTATTTCAATACAGTGATACACCAAATCTTAAAGTACTTACATAATTATGCGTAGTCTGATAAGAAAACATAAAAAACCGTTCATTATACGATACAACTGAAAATACTAAAATATAAAACAAATTTGACTTCATAAAAAAGGCATACTTTAATATGCTTTCTTACCTGAACTGTGTCATTCACATGATCTGGCAGTACATATAATTGTTGAATTAATTGCTAGGCGGTTTAGTTAGTTTCTGGTTTGGGCCATGCATATTTGTCTTTCAAATAATCCTCTACTCTGTAATAGCCCTTAGACATCAAAGACTTTTTTAAGTAATTCTTAAGTACTGGGAAGGGTAATTTTAAGGCATCATCAGGTAACTTGTTATATAAAGGAATACATATGCTAGCTAGTTGGCGATACGCCACGCCGCGCGTTCACACAATATCGTATAAGGTATAAAAATGTACGCATTATGCGGTTTCCGTGTAAGGTTCAGTGGCGGATAACATATGCCACACAGCAGGTACGCAACTGTGAAATATACAAGTAAATCTCGCAGGAGACATATACATAATATATCTGTGTCGAAATTTAGGTTATATGAAGATTATTTTTTTTATAACAAAGGTGACAAACGAGCAAACGGATTGCCTAATAGTAAGCAATCATCGTTGCCTATGGGCACCCGCAACACCAAGGGAGTCACAAGCGCGTTGCCGACCTTTAAGGGAGTTGGAGCTCTGGAAACCTTACTCACCATCAGGAACACAACACTACATACCTGAAAGGTAGCAGTGCTATTATGGCTGTTGTCTTCTGTAAGGAGGAGGTACTTCCCCAGTTGGGCTTCTCCAGACTCGAGCGTGATGGTAATTCGCTACCGTTGTATTAAAAAAAAATGGTTTTTATTATTCTTTTTAATTAAATTTTAATTTAAATACATACTGTTGTTAATATTAATATATATTACTTACCTATTATACCTTATAACTTTATTCGCAGCAACATTTTCATGTACTTATAGACTACATAGTTCGAAGCATACCTGAAACCAAACAAATATTTTGTTAGTGATATGTATAATAAGTAGATAAAACTATGATGACAGAGCAAAAAAAGATAGAAGAAAAATAATTCGCAAACACAAGAATTTCCGCAGGAGAATACCACACTTCTTGAGATACGAAAAAAGCTGGTAGATATCGTTTAAGACAAAAACTCAATAAACTAGCTTTAATTTATATTAATTATAAAAGCCGGTCGCAGCATCTCGTACAAATTAAGAGATGTGATTACTTACAATCTCAGTTGAAAATTACCCGTTTTTATACCATTCAACTGTACCTCCGGAGACAGAATGTCTTATGTATATCAGAACTATGCGAATGGACACTTGTGAGTTATAAATATACTTTTCACTTCTCATGCTCGAAAAATGGGTCATATTAGGCTTGCCAAGGCGGACTAAAGTAATACATTTAGCCTCTTGGGAAAATATGTATACATATTTATGATATACAAAACGTTTTAAATTGACCAACCAGAACACTTCATCTTATTAAATCCACCAATCACGACACATATCGAAGTTAATCGCAACTCTAGATTCTTTTTTGGTGCGAATACTGTTTAAAAATGTGAAATCATTAAAAAAAACTTTGTATAAAGTATCAACCAATCAGACAAAACCACAATATTAAAATCGACCAATGAGGAAACGCAATCAAATTGTCAAAGCGTTAGGTGCTTTTTAGTTCCTACTTCGCAAGCATTAAAAAAAGTTTAAATCGTTGGCAAACTCGTTGAAGCCCCAATTATACGTTGTCATTTATTCACGGCGTAGATATTATATCCTATCTGTATCAAAGCAGTAAAAAAAAATACAAAGACTGCCAAATTAAACATTTTTGACTCAGAATTCATTGCGGGTGAATAAAATTGTATTTGTTAATTGTTGAAATGTTATTTTATCTTATTTTCTCGCAATCGAAGAGAAAACTAGTATGCATAACTCGGGTCTAAACGCCATATTACCCCTCGAACAATTTTCCCTCACTTCGTTCGGGAAAATAACCATCTCGTAGTGCTATGACCTACTTTAGCCCCTTGTCAAACAATCTACTATTTAACTGTGAGTTTTATTCCAAGTGTAAATAAACTAGTTAATTATAGTCGGGAAATAGTTATTCTTTATACAAGGGAGCAAAGTTGGTGTTTTCCTTTTTAAGTTAACATGGTTTTTAAGTTCACATTACAACTATTACTTAAAACGGGATAGTTATTAACCACCAAATCCCATCAGAAAGCGATAAACTCAATTTTCCAACTCATTAAAAAAAATCTAAATTATAGAAAAAAAATCAATTATATAATTATCGGCATCCATCATTTATCATTAAAAAACAACAAATAAAAGAACACCCAGCTAACGTCAAGAAAACACTCGATTAATAATAAACAATTTATATGAAATTACTTTGCACTCTTGTGAATAAAATGCAACTTTGGAAGAAAATATTTCTTTCAGAGTTAGTGAGGTGAAAAATAAATGTCTTAGTAAAAGTGGAAAAAAACTATGGCAATCAGTTTTCAGTGGCGGTATTGTTTTTTGCAAAAAAAAACAGGATATCTCTCTGGTCTATTAAAATTATATATGTAGTTAATTATATACACGGCTTCTTTTTAATTTCCCGTAAGCACTAAGGAAAAGTTGCCAAAAGTAAAGAAAAAATTGCCAAATTATTTAAAAGTTGCCAAATGCGTGAACCAAGACGCCAACGCTCGGAGCTACTACTCGTATTATACTGACTCCTGGAGAATTCTCAGTAGTGTTGAGACTCCAGGAATGCTCCAATGGCCGGTGTAAGCTCAATTAGTTAACCCGCTTTTAATCGCTTTAGGTTTTTTTAGTGTAATTTAGTTGTTAGTTGCTGAATGGCTTATTAATGTTAACTTGCGCTAAGTATGTCCATTCAAAGATCGTGTGAAAAAATTCAAGATTGCCACTTGATTTTCAACTTTAAAACTGTGGCGTTTGAGTTTACAATCGAGCCGAGTTTGTGTCATGTGATATTCGTTTGTTTTGGAAATTAACTTTAGATTTACGTTGAACGAGGTTTATTATCCTAGTCTGAAGAATGCAGAATTATGGTGTAGATTTTTTTTTAACTATTTTAAGTCGACTAAGCTTCTGTTTAATGATTTACTTTAGATAGTGATTAGTTAATTATAGAGACTCGTAATTTTCATATAATCATGTGTCAATTCCAGCGTCGTATATTTTTAGCGCCGTGTGGTCGGTTGAATATAGCAACACTCCATCTCCTCCCGCGGGTGACGTAAGAGGCGAGAAAGAGAAAACATTGACGGACGGGCAGCAGCGTCCGTCGAAACCAAATCAACAACTACTGCAGTCGCCAACATGCCTGCCAAGCGTGGCGACTATGGCAAGATTATACAAGTCATATTTGGGGTCGTCTGTGTCCAGCAGTGGACGAAGCCATACGGCTGTGATGATGATGATTAATGTTTTTTTTTTGTGTTTTGTTTCAACACCACCCATCATTTTGACATTCAAATACGAATGTTTAATATTATATGGTAAATGTGAATGTTTGTCTGTTCTATTCAAGTCTTCACATTTAAACCGCTGAATCGATCCGAATGAAATTTAGTATGACCGACGAAGTCGCGAGGAAAAGCTAGTATTATACATATATATCGTCGACTGAGTACCCACAACACAAGCCTTCTTGAGTTTACTGCGGAACAATTTGTTTATGTTCTGTAATATTTATTATTATTTCAAAATGATAGTTTTTATTTTACTAGTCTCTGTCTTCGTGGGTGTATTGAGGTGTCATTAGGGCTATTGTGCTGGTCATAATATATATGTCATACTTCGCCCAGCGCGATGAAAGGGCCCGAACGATTGTCGGCATTGAGCGATTCGACACACAAATCAAATCAGAACATTTATCAATATGAATCCATTCCACGTTTTATGTTTTTTTTATACTTAATGGAATTCTAGGAATGCTTCGGTTTATAAATCAATAATTACGTATTCAATGGCATTTTATTTTTCTATTACTGAGGTTGTTGGCCTGTAGGCGCCACAGCTGCGCATTGGCCGATTAAACTATGTCTCTGAATCATTAGTCTATAAAAAAATATCGATGGTATTTTGAATAATAGATCTATTTATTCTCAGCGCTTGCGCATTAATATAAATATTAAAGGTTTTTTTTATGACATAAGGTGGCAAACGAGCAGACGGATTGCCTGATGGTAAGCAATTACCGTCGCCCATGGGCACCCGCAACACCAGGGGAGTCACAAGCGCGTTGCCGACCTTTAAGGGGGGTTGGAGCTCTGGGAACCTTACTCACCATCAGGAACACAACACTACATACCTGAAAGGTAGCAGTGCTATTATGGCTGTGGTCTTCTGTAAGGAGGAGGTACTTCCCCAGTTGGGCTTCTTCAGACTCGAGCGTGATGGTACTCCGCTGTGCCCTACCTCTCATTGTCGGACGTACTTTAAGGACATACCCGGGTTATTTAAATAAAGAGGGAAACAATTTGGTATAACTTATACATGTCCTATACTATTTACTCATGCCCGCTTTCACTTTTGTGTATCTTTACGACCGGTCACTATAAAAAAACTATACATTTTATTACAGAACACTTAGGATTCAAATACAAGGTGTAACTAACAGCGGGGATCCATTTAAGAGCATATTAATATCGTGTTCTGACTAGGAAAAAGAGGAAGATTTTTTTTTGACGCGTTCCTCCTGGGGACTAAATCTGATGACATACCGCATAAACCGAAGTTCGAGAGTTACGGCCATCTTTCTCATTTACTCCAATTTAAGACTTAGAGAGTGACAGAAACAATCGTTCGAAGATTTTCGATGTTCGCTATACGTCCTCTTATCACATTCAAATCATAGTTGACATTTATTGCCCAATTTTTTTTTCAGCATGTATGTACTAAAAGCTAGTGTTTATAAATGCAGTGTGTATAGGTACATTTCGCCTATACCTACGTAGGTAATAGGTGAAGAACTTAGCCAAAGCACCTGGTCTATGTAGTAGTAAATGTGTGTATACGTTCTATATTCAAAGTTTGACGTAAGTTCCATATTCATTCTCTGCATAACTACATAGACCTGTTTCTTCAGTAAAGTTTTTCACGAGTATATGTATGTACCTAAAGCGTTTAAAACCCCAAACAGTGCAGTTGTCTAGACAATGTTTTCTGGAAACAACTGTCTAGGGTGGAAACAAATGATCAGACTGGCAACTTTTATTTTAAAAGGACATATATACTTTATAATGCATTTGTACACATGCCCTTACTCCACCAGTATGTGACAGTTTACAATTCCAATGTTTTTAAGAGCTTACGAGTTCACTACATACGTACTGAGTATGACGTATCATACCCAAGTAAAAGGGAATAATTTGCACAGTATTAGATACCCTTTCGTTTCTAACATGACGTCACAAGCATTAGTACTTGTCTGTCGCATTTACGACATTACAACGTATTTAAATGCAGATGTGTGAGTAGGATGACTATCTTTCTATAGCTGTGCCATTTCTTTATTAGTACTTTTGTACGTCGGACGGAACGTGACTGGTTCATTTCTTCCAGAACCGTCAAAAAAAGATGCAAATACTACTTTTTTCATTTTCTTAACGATGATAATTGTCTTACTTTTGCTGTATGATTAATTGCTGTATGATCCAGGAGCAGTCCACTCCGTGATTGGAAAAAAAATATGGAAATTCATAGGACGGCCAAAACTGAAGAAAACATTGGGAACATGCAAAATAACAGTAAACGCTTTTAACACTGAAAAAGTAAAAATGTTATAATAATAACATATTAAAATCAAATATTTTTAATTCGTTGTTTATATCTTGACACACGTTGACATGGCGATCAAATCATAATTTTTAAAAGACATTGGTATTAGGGCCGTTACATAAACAATATTATTATATAGATAATAAGGTTAGTTCACAATACTGCAGTAATTTAATGAGATATCAAATAAAAATGTCAACTTACAAACAAGGCAAGTATATAATATTTACATAATCGCAATTTATAATACAGTGTGGACGCAATAATCAATTTGCACAATAACTCCAGTCCAGTGCATTCTTTATGAGTTTAGCCGACATTACGCAGATACCGCTAATGCGAAGCGATTGGCGTCTAGCGGCCGTGGGCGGCGCGGGCGCAGTGGAGCTACCGGTACGTCGGAAGTGTTGCCAACTTAGCATGTAAGCTTCTAGTTACTGCCTTTATGAAGCCGCATATCACTCAAACTTGCCAATTGGCATTTTTTTTGTGCCAATACGCATCGTCTACATATGGTATAGCATTTATTTAAAATGCGAATTGGCAACACTGCATGTCGGAAGCCTCAAAATATTATAGTAATGTATCTGAACTCTGACGCCCTTTGCCAGGTCGTCAGAAGGATCCACATTTTTTTTTATTCAAGACTGACCAGCGTTTGACCTCAGTCGCACCTGATGGTAAGTGACGACGAGGTTGAGGGTGTAGCACGCTGGTTCAGTAACAGCCTATTCACTCTTGCTTTGAAAAGACCCAAATTATATCTTTCTGGGAATGATATGTGTGTGTGTGTGTGTGTGTCAGTGTGTGTGTGTCATATATGTGTCATATAAAATGTTACAAGTTAATTAATACTGATGGGAGCAAATAAGGTTGCACAATTATTCCAGTCGAGTGTATTCTTTATGAGGTTATCCGACATCACACAGGTAGAGCTAATGCGAACTGATTGGCATTTAGTAGTTGTGGGCGGCGAAGTCGAGCTACTGGCATGGCAAAGACAACTTGATTCGAACTCATTAATATAGTAATGCCATTATACATGTTAATCTTTTGAAATCCGTTCAGAATCCTGCGTACCTCTAGTTTACGGATTAAAATTTCATTAACCTATAAGTTCCTAATATATACAAATTAAAAGATATGTCGGTTTGTGCCAATTGTGCCCTTTTCCTTTAATCGTTTAAGCTATTGAGAAGAAATTTGGTATGGAGATAGTTTGAGCACCGCGAAAATATATAGGATATTTTTAAGCTAGAAATAATTCTGTACAAATTGTATGTAATTGTCGTATCAGCATCCTGACTGCCCTTCAACTTTCCAACTCACACATTAAAAAAATCCAACTCGTATTCACTTTTATGTCAAACACTAACTTGGTTGCGTAAAAAAACAATGTTACCCTAATACCAATCTTTCTTAAATATAGAATTTTAAATTTGTACTCTATTTGTTTACTAGCTAAGTTTAATTCCGATTGGCAATGTTGTGTGAGATACGAGGTTGGGAAGGGAGACTAGTTAATTCTGGCGCCAGCTGATGCAATTAATGCGTCTACGCAGGCGTATGTAAATCAACTTTATACGAACGACGAATAAGAAAAGACATTTAAATGTGTAATAGCACAGATGGGATGAATTTATGCTCAAGAAACGAGAACAAAAAATTCAATTCTAACAAGCAGTTATAGTAGCAATAGTAAAATAGAGACTGCAATATAAAAAATACGAGAATATTAACCACCAAGCGTAGGTGGAAAGTAAAATATTTGACTATTACCTTATATTTAAGTATAGTAGACAACAAAGACATATATTTCAGCCGTATGCTGGACAGCGTACTGCTGGACATAGGCCTCCCACAACTATGACGTGTATCATTTTGGGGTAGTTGCCATAATCGGCAGGTGGGTCGCCTCTTACGACACCCGCGGGAGATAGGGTGGTGCTATTCTAGTCAGCCGGCATCACACGGCAACAAAGACATATATTACACTAAACAGTAGATATAGTTTTTACCAAACCAACTTTTGAGTAGCAGAAGACCAAGATATACTCATCCCTTTTTTTGAAGTGACAGTACTACCAAAAGAAAAAGACAGTACGATTATTTTAATCTATGCTCTGAGTAACTCTGATGTCAATTCTTTATAACGGTTTATGTCATATTGAACTCGTAAATATATAAAACTCAATTCAGCGGGCTATACAAGTGTGAATGTATCAGCCCACGCATTGTAAATGGCTCAATAGACGTATTTTACTTTGCAAACTGTATGTAGCTTTTGTATAAACTTAACTTATGTCGTTATTCACGAACATCTGTGAAATATAACATGACGACGGTAATCGTTTTCTCTTATCCTTGATAATGACATTTGTGTTTATTGGCGAGATAAGATTTAACATAGGTTTTCGAACTTTCATGAAGGTTACTTTTGAATTCCCACATCTATATACTACAATTACTTTTTTTTTTAATACAACGACGGCGACAAACAAACATACAGCCCGCCTGATGGTAAGCAGTTACCGTAGCCTATGGACGCCTGCAACTCCAGAGGATTCACATGCGCGTTGTCTACCCTTTAAGAAACTATACACTCCTTTTTTGAAGAACCTCATATTGTAGTCCCTAGGGAAAACCTCGGCAGGGAGTTCATTCCACAGCCAGAGCGTTCACGGAAGGAAATTCCTCTTAAACCGCTTAGTGTGCTACGTATTTCCTTAAGAGACAAGTCATGTATTTGGTGATACAATCGAACTGTGTATAGGTTTATGATTGTTTCCTCTCTTCAACGCATCTTGTACATATTTATGAAACGTCTCGAGCGAAATCATATATATTAAAATATGAGCACCGTCATAATCTCGCAGAATAAATAAAACAAGAGAAATACGAACATAATAGCACTCCGGACACCATTAATATGATCAGACATTCCTTAAAGTCTTAAAACCAATGTAAATATAGAAAAACACCTTACGCGCGTACATGAATCACTTCGCACGTCGGTTCACTATTTCACGACGACAGTAGCATTAATATTGCATTATTAAACCAAAACGAGAAAAAATATCTGCAAATAAACCATTAACAGGCGCCTGGACGGACGGACAACAAGCATTATTACTATTAACTCGATATATATGAGGTTTCATTAATGTCTTCCTAGTGTAAACGCGTCTCAATTCATTTGTTTACATATATTAATACGAATCTTTATGTTTAAGTCCACGCAGTAAGGTGTTGCTGAGCGGTTCTACCGAGCTATTAAGTCGTAAAAAATTAAAAGAAAGCATATATATTTTGCTGATTGCCGTGCATTTCGCAAAGAACCTTTAGATTAAAATAGTGTCTGATAAGGTACATTTCGACGAATTTATCAAAAACATAATTGAAGGCAGAGTTGAGGAGACGGAGGGGGAGACCAAGGAGAACATACTTAGATCAAGTGAAGGAAAAACTCAACGTCGTGTCGTATCAGGCTGTCAAGGAGAAAGCAGAGGACCGACACACATGGGAATTGCTCCACCGACAAGAGTCTAACTCTTAAATAGATGATGATGATGATGATGATAAGGTACATTAGTAAAGATGAGGTACATTTGTATTTAAACTTACATGAGACATGTTTAATAATTAACGATTAACACGGTACTACTCACGTTTATTTAGTCACTCGCGCGACATGTTTCGGAGAACATAGGCCTCCATTTTCAAGCACTAAGAGTGCTGAGTGTCCGATCGGCTCGCCGCTCGCGTCACCGGCCCGTCGCGCACTCCGGCCGGACGGCGCGACGGGCCGGTGACGCGAGCGGCGAGCCGATCGGACACTCAGCACTCTTAGTGCTTGAAAATGGAGGCCTATGTTCTCCGAAACATGTCGCGCGAGTGACTAAATAAACGTGAGTAGTACCGTGTTAATCGTTAATTATGAGGTACATTAGTAAAGATGAGTTCGAGGTTTATTAAAATGGGTTTTCCGGATATCTACCGCGAAAATCGATATTCGTACGGAGGATTGTCTCTGTCACTCTCATGACACCTTAATTAGAGTATTAAAGAAAGATGCTCGAAATCTACTAACTTCGATGTTCGCGGTACCAGGCCAGGTCAGTCGTCAATTCGTAAAGTTAATATAAAAGCGAATTTAATCGTAAAGATTGACAATGCTGACGAATCAATGTGCCTATATAAATAAATAATATTATAGGACATTTTTACACAAATAAACTGAGTCTCACAGTAAGCTCAAGAAGGCTTGTGTTATGGGTACTCAGCCAACGATGCATATAATATACAAATACGTAAATATACAGAAAACACCCATGACTCAGGAACAAATATCTGTGCTCATAACACAAATAAATGCTCTTACTTGGATTTGAACCCAGGACCATCGGCTTCATAGGCAGGGTCACTACTAGACCAAACCTGACGTCATATGATATATCTAATTCATATCAGATGCTCATACAATGAATACAGTTGTTGAATCTCAAAGTCGAAACAAATGAATGTTGACGAATCATTGCGGATGTTATTCCTGCGACAGTTCGCGAATTCACTTGACCCGTGACTAAGTTTGGGAATTGACGAGAGTCTCTCCTCGAGCGAGCGATCTAGTTATTTCTAGCACTGATCAAATATACCCTTTTTGCTATGTTGAATGAATAATAAAAGCTTAAGTACACGAAATGCAGAACATTTAAGAATTTTTTATTTTATTTCATGAATCGTGTAGTTTTCATTATCATGCAAGTAGTTAATTAGGTACAGATATAGTGAGAAATTATTCTATTTCGGGAAAACTCGAACTTTATTATTTTGTGTCAAATGTCAAAGTGAATAATTACATGTGGCATGAAACAATAAAGTTACAATTATGAAAATGTCACTCATTTAATAAAGTCATTGATTGGCAGTTCGACTGCCGATGCATAATAGTTTTGCACTACATCTATACAGATTCTTCCTCTGTACAAATTCTTTTAAAGTACCTATTTTGATTAAGTGACGCATTTCGAGGCAAATGGTAATTTTGGAAAATGGTAGGAATATGATTTATTGTCTCTTTATATTCGATACTTGAGTTAAACACAAACACAGTAAACCCTATAATAAAAAATGCAGCGTTCGTGAACGTCGCCGGTTGATGCTCCTTTTACCCAACATGGAAAAAAGCCATCAGTTTACCATACTCCGTTTTTTAGCTCGTAAATTATGACAATGGCCAAAACTCTCATCCAGATTTATAGTCACGTACAAATATGGAATGTTGTTTATAACAGTTAAGTATACTAATGTATAGAAATATAATACGGTAAAATTCAAATCTAACGTATTTCGCCGGCCGTTAGCCATCTGTTATGTTAATGGACTAAACAAAGGCGCCCTTGGATCTGTTGACAGTTTTAACTGTTGTTGCCTCGAATTAAAAATAAACGCTGCTATCCAATTTGTCATTATTTTTGTAATTACTAAAATACTTTTGAAGTTCATGTACCTATATTCAACGTCAACATATCAGCCGAAGGACGTCTACTGCTGGACATAGACCTTCCCCAAACCGATTTTGCGCCACCCTCATCCAGGTGGATTTCTTCCACAATGAATATAATATGCCTTCCTATATATTATCTGTATTGTAATATAGATCTAACTCAGCCGAAATCATAGCGTATGTCATATCTACGAGTATTTTACATTTATTCCCTAAGAATTAGTCTATTACACTTTTGTTTTAATTCTGCTAGTTTATCATGAGATACTGAATATCTTTTTGTGTTTGTCTGTTATTACCATTAATCTTAACTGTTTTATTTTAAAACCTTCCACATTTGACATATCTAATAAATTTCAGCGCCATCTAGAGATACCCTTGCGAGTTTACCTGTGTAACCCCAGATTAACCGTTTTGTAAATGTAACGCCACTTCGCAAAATCCACACGGATCGGTCCTAAGCAAACGATACGTTAAATGTGTGTGTACTTCGAACAGGCGTAATCTGAAGAGTGCAAACATATAGAGTTTTGGCAGCCGTTTATACGAGAACAATGAACTCGCGTTATATAATTAAAGGGGTATGACCTCTTATGTGCACATAGTGAATGCAGTATTTCCGAGGAATGCTGTAAGTTCATACGAATTTCAAATCGATATTATAAATCTATCTGTACGTTCGCTCTTTTCATTTCAACTGATGAACTATATTGGATGACATTTGGGTATGGAAAGAGTTTGAGTAACGGAGAAGGACATAAGATAGTTTTGATCTTGGAACTAATCCTTTAAGAGAGTGAACTGGAGGGTGGAAGTTTGTATGGGTAATCTACGCAGAGTGTGTCTTGGATAACAGTATGTCTGCCTGTCTTACAGCTTCAGGCTTTAACCATTAAACCGATCTAGTTCATCTGGATCGGTTGGTTAATTGGTTAATAGTTTCACCTTTATACAAATAACGTGAAGAACGACAGAACACGAGAAAGACAGAACAGTGTTGAACCCTTAAATCATTTAAGAGAAAGTACAATGCCTCAAGACCTTTTTTAGGTTTTATACTGTAACTACGTAGTTGTGTAGTAGTGTTGTAGTTATCATAATATACGAAAAAAAAGAGGAAGTATGTAAGTGAAATCGAATAATGAGGAATCATTCTTATTTTTGTTGAATTTCTATTTAAATAAACTTTTAGCATTAAAGGTTTATTTAAATAGAAACATAATACATATATTTGCCAATATTCGCCAGACTATAACTACCCCGACCACCCCACGGCGCCCGAGCAGGGGTGCACTCAGCCCCCTCGCCACGTGTCCGACACAAGCACCAACTTTAAATACCTCTGTTTATACTTCACATTCGCTACACACTTTTAATTTTCACGTCTAGCAACCCCATTTATATTACAACAACACATTCCATAAGGACATAAGCGTCGTGATTTAGCCATGAACATACGACGTTTCATTGAAACGATTGCCACGTGGCGCCGGCAAGCAATTTTAAGCACAAGAGCCACTGGATTGACACTAATTGCATATAAATTATAAGTAATGTGATTTCCGAGCGCGTCTTAACTAAATAGTGTATTGTCATTAAATTTTTAATAGGATTAAGAGATAGACAAAGTGATTTACGGGCTTCGGAATGGCACGTCAATTTTCGATTTTTCCAGATCCAAAAACACAACATTCATAAGAAAAAATTATGCGTTTAAAAGTGCCACAGTATAAGTGTATCAATTCAGTTTACCAGAGGTAAGGTTCGGTTAGTTTAGTAACATGTCTTTAAGTAATTGAAGTAATTTTGACCGACTTTTTTATATCGACTTTATATTACATATATGTATATTTAAACGTTTTCACTATCATTGTCATTACTTTTAAACGTGATAATATATTATATTTTAAGAAAACTTTCTCTGTTATGGACATAGTACACAATAAACGTCTTGTATAGGATGCGCTAGCGCACCGTGAATGCATTATTGATGTCAGCGGCCGTATCTCGACTCTTTACACTAATGGGCCACGTGTTTTCATATCTACTATCCGTTTCGCAATAATCAAACGAACATCAGTCTTACCACCTGATTGTAAGTCGCATTTTCGCCTGATCACATTTTCGCTGCAACCGTATTATAATTTTAAAAGTATAAGTATAACCTTAAAGGGAAGTGCTGCGCTTAAATTACATAAGACCTTAAGCGGCAAGAAAATTTAACTAAAAGCCGTCATTTATGCATAAGCAGGTCTGGGATACAATTCTGATCACTTCAGCGTTCGTTTCAAGGGAACCAGCAATGAGAGATTTAAAAAATTCTGGTTCACGCAAACTAAAGGAACTTATAAATAATATAGTCTTCAGTAATCATTATTCTTGAAATTGAAACGCATTATATAGCGTATACTAATTTAATCTTATTGCCAGTGGTGAAGTTTAAAAAAACACTGACATTGCCATAACCCATCCTTAATTTTGTTCACAGAATACTAAATGATAAATCTTGCTAATTGCTGCCTATAAAAGGTTATCTTTACCGGCTCAACCGACGTAAGCTCAAACCTAGCCACCACATTATTCTGTACAGTCACCGACTTTAATCGTTGAGCCACTTATGGTTCATGCTACTTTCTTTTGTTTAATACTTATTCTATGTAAAATGAACCCTAAATGGCTCAACAATCAAAGTGCCTGACCGTACATGAAAGCTGATAGGTGTTCAGATGCACGCAAATCAACTTTTTTTTACTGATACTACATCCCTAAATCACATATCGGTTGGAGGCAAATATTTTATTAGCAAATGGAACATCCCAGAGTAAGTAACACTAATGCGTTTCGTTGCTGCAGTTATAAATATGACGTATCGCGCGTGCGCTGCGTTTTGTGCTTAATGGATGCTTCTATTTTTAAATTGACAACTAGATTAGGCTTAATAGTATTGGATATACGGGCTTTGGTTTACAAATACATTGAGTTATTGAGCAGCGTCAGGGAATACATGAATAAATAATAAAATATACAGAAAAAAATGGGGGACTCTTAACACGAAAGAGGCTTTAACGTAATAAGAATAATAACTTTTTTAAATTAGTTATGTTTCCCTTCGATATCTTCCTGTCAACTATTACAATACGATTTACAAAAAATCCTCCGATTTTATTTTATTTTTCAAAATGGAAACAAAAAATACAAAGATGGGTTTAATATTGACGTTTCTTTAATCATAATTAAGTTATCGATGTACCTATTAGAATCTAAGTTCAGTAGTGTTTTAACTTTCCAATATTATCTTGTAATTTTTTGATACACAACTCTCTCGTGTTATATAATAGAAAACTCCCGGTTTCAAAATGGCATCCTGTGGCACGTCCTTCGCTAGCGGCCTTGCGCGGGCGCCGCTATAAATAGCGTCGCCCTTGAGACCGTCGAACAGGATTTATCGAGTGCTGCACACATTAAACATAGCTAGCACGCTAGGATAAAACTAGACTCTAGTGGCAATAGATGGCGTTGCGACAGTAATCTTATGTCGCGCTATGGAAGTTTTTTAACGCTGGTACTAATAGCGTGGCTATCAAGAAGAGGATTTATCGAAGCCCTGTAATTTATAAATGACTAGTATGCTAGGTGATAGATTCAACTCAAGCCAATAGATGGCGTTCAGCTATGACAGTTTTATATCGCGCTATATAAGTTTTTAAACGCTGATACAAATAACGCCAACATTAACATCGTCCAACGGGATTTATCGAGCGCTGTGCACATTAAATATGGCTAGGATGAAATGTCAATCTGTTTTACGTCGCGTCACCTAAGCGTCCATTAAAACTATCAAAGATTATATGCACTTAAACAGCATGCTATAAAACAAAACGCATCTTAAAGTTAGTATAGTCACAGACATTTTGACTGACTGACTGAAGTCAACGAAATAATGTTACTTCTTACTACTCTTACTGTTACTGACTACTGAACGGATTTAATAAAACTTCACAATAATTTAGCTCATACATAATCATAACTTCATAGGCTATGATTTGTAAAGATATTCTGTAAATTGGCCATATAAACATAGGGTAGGGCCCAGACGATTTTGCGAGAAAAAGTTAGTTAAAAATATAAAATAGCAGTGTGGTGCCGGGTGCCTAGAATAACACCACCCCATCTCCTCTCGCGGGTGACGTAAGAGGCGACAAAGGGAAAAAAATTACGGATGCAGGATGGGCAGCAGCGTCCGTTGAAACCCAATCTACAGGTACGGCCAAAAAGTGAGGCGACTATGGCAACTTCCCCCAAGATGATAGATGTCGTGTTTGGGGGAGGGCTATATCCAGCAGTGGATATCTTACGGCTGACATGATGATGAAGGATGTAAAATAATTTCAGAATTCATGTCGCTAAAAGGGTACAGAAAATTGAAAGCGTGCGCCGACTTCGTGCGCATCACCAGACTTCCGTCATGGTAATGCACGTGACATGAGACGACCGTAATGGACCCGCCTTGTTTGTGAGCCGGACTAAAGTGCTAAGGAGACTGTCAGTCTGTCAGACGTTACTGTCAGTTTAAACTGACTCTACTCATCATCATCATATCAGCGGAAAGGCGTTCACTGCCTAATAGGCCTCCTTCGAAGACTCGCATCCAGTGGATTAGCGCGATATTTACCAGGTCGTCGGTCCAGCTGGTGACATGACATTCTAGTACTTCCAGTAAAATGTGCAAAGACATGACAGCAGCAGTAAATGGAATGAAAAAAAAAAAGTGAAGTTCAGTGTAATGACGAATATATTATCAGTGTATGGGAATAACAGAGAAATTTTTTAACTTTTGTTTACACTTCCCATTTTCGGCGTCCGCCCTTTTAAAGGATGATTCTATGATAAAAAGTAATACTTCGTCTTTTCTCGCGACTTAACCTTTCTTCTCTCTCTTACTTTATATTTAATTTCATACAGATTCGTTCAACGGTTAAAATGTAAATCAGTAACAGAGGCTCTAGTGTAAGTTTCTTTTGACGTAAAAAACGTTTACGAACGCGTAAGTGATAATGTTATTTATATGGGAAACGCAAACGCGTTCGTGACGTAAAGTTACGTTAAAAACTTAACACTCAGGGCTCAGAGAGACAGACAAGAGTTACGAAAAATAACTCTCATAATATTAGTATTATTTAATAACTGAAATATTGTCAATAAAACTGATGTCGTGTGACTTATTTGAGAGTTTCGTGCAATAATATTGAAGATGAGTGATGTAATTTCCTGGTGTGTGTTGATTTTAGGACGAGTGTTATTGTACGCTGATTGATATTCATGTCATAACTCTTGAAAGAATAAGTATGTGCTTTAAATAAGTAGCAGTGATTGTCAAGTACTGAGGAAGGTGAGCAATTTGTGATTTGAAATGTTTTGATAAAGATAAAATTGGACAAACGTCCAAATTTGCTGGAGGCACTTGAAATAATTTTCCGATGCATACAGTCATAACATATAAAAAAGTACAGTGAAGTGCAATAAGTATATCTACATTTGTCATAGTATGATACATTTAGCGTAGGAAGGGTGAGGTGTAACATTTAAGTCCCCCGAAGATATTTTATTTTCAGACGCTTCTAGACTAGATTAATTGTATAGAACCGGGTAACTCACTTTTCATTAAATAGTCGAATATTGCTCGACATGTTTCGCTCGGTATAGAGGAGCATAATCATGATTTAATTTAAATATTAGCTTCATGCTATTCGTAGCTGTATAGGTGAAAGACTTAACTGAAGGACCATGTCTATGTAGTTGTGCTGAGAATTAATATAGAACTTAGGTCTTTTGAATAAAGAACGCCGACATGCGTGTACAGACACGTTACTACTACGTAAGACCAGGATTTTAGCTAAGTTTTTCATCTACATATTGGAAAACGCTGTTTTGCTAGACCTACTTTACAAAAATCTAAATAGAATTGAATGTACAAATCACAACTATGTGGTCTCTAATTTGGATACTTTTATTTTTGTACTCAGACCGAATAAGCTATATTTATACATAATGAAAATATAATTACCATAAACAAAAATGATATTAGAAATATATCGGATTTTCACATTAAAAATGCCCAAAAATCGGAGACGAGGCACAATGAAAAATAAGTAAGATGAAAAGAAATAGCCAGATATACAATAATGCAAGCTGGAGGAGGTAAGATAGAGGTTTGTTGAATAGATACAGAGATGTTCGACATTGACCCGGTTCTTTGTTTCCAACGGACCTCCTCTGCGGTTTTCCTGGTGTTGTTGTCATAATTATACTTATTAATGATCCACGGGTGGCCTCGCGCTGAAAGATCTACGTATAATATACTAAATAGGCGTGAAAATTGTGATCGGATCTGTTGGCAACTGGCTGGGTTGCGCCCTTTATTTTAATATTATTCTACATTTAAATTTATAATATTTAGTATGACATTTCTATAAGAATTTTAGTCTGCCTTTGTGAGTGAAAATAACAACTTGTGCTTGCAGTAATTTTCGTGTTAGTTAAAATAGTTTCGGTTTACTCATAGTGTTTGCATCAAATTCCCATTACATTTATACAGTCCACTCCACTCGCTATCAGGATCGCTAAACACCAATCTTTCCTTTGAATAGACGACAATTTTATGCTATTTTTTTCTTTACATTACAAATTGATGTGGACACTGAATAAAATATTAAATATTTTATAAATGTTATGAACGGTTTTAGGATAGGCTCCTATTTTTAAAGCATTTAGAGTGCTGAGTGTCTGTACGGTACGCCGCTATGTTCTCCTAAACATGTCGCGCGAGTGACTAAATAAACGTGAGTAGAGCCGTGTGTATCATTTATAAAATGATACAATATCTCACGAAATTTATACACAAAAAATATATATTGATACTCGCTATCTGTGCACCAACAGTAACAGAATTATATAGTTCAATTTTCGATTTTATAAAAAAAAAATACTTGATTACTTTCTTACTTTCCGTAGGGCTTATTAGTTTTTATAACATAGTATGTACTTACTCGTATTATATAAGTATGTATAGGTGAAAAAAATAACTAAATTACCATTTGTATGTAGTTCTGCGGAAAATTATGGCACTTACGTCAAAATTTAAATACGCCGACATGCGTGTACACACAAGTTACTACTACACAGACCAGGTCTTTTAGCTAAGTTTTTCACCTATAGTATACTATATAACTACTAAACTAAACATGTTATTCCCACAAACGGCAAAAGTAACATTAGTAAACAAGTTAAATAGCCACTAAAACTTTTTCACATTAAATTGGCCATGTTGTAACTCAACGCGTCACAGCGGCGTCTTTGGTGCGTTCGACGAAACACATTAAAATTCGCTTGATGCCCACAAAAAGAGAAGGCGGTTCACGTCTGTTATACCAAATGGTCGAATTGCCAGGGTAACTGACAACTGAGGTCATAAAATACATATACTCTTATATCTTTCTTAGTATAGCTATATACTGGTTCAATAGAAAAGAAGAATAAGGTAAAAAAATATGGCGGACTGACAGCTGAGTTGCTAAGTAAAGAAGCATTTGTATATAAATTCGTTTTCATTGAATATAGGTACCTAATTATCGGATATAAGAATTAAGCAAGATTGTAAATGTACAAATGTATCTGTATACAATGAAACCATGGTTGTTCTTTTAAAGTGCGTACAGTTAGCGTCATACAGTTGGTAGCAACCAAAGTACTCATAAAGCCACCACAGAATTTATATGGTGTACCGAACTATTTGACGACTTTGAATGCTGCCAACTATATGATGCTGACTGTACCGAGCTATGTAGGTAAATCGGTTTGTTTACATTTTTTTCGTTTTCTATAGAACCTAAATATAGATGATAAAACCGTAAAATTTGTGTTTGGCGATGGCGTTTATGTTTTTCAACCCTCCGTTATGATATAATAAATATAAAGCAAGATGCCCGTTGACTTTGACACACACAAGAGGAAACTCTTCCCCACTTCGTTAATACAAGTCTGAATCCGGGGAACGAACCCGCTAACTAATAAATTAAAATAGATAATTTTACTGTACTGATCGAAAGGCATAATCATAAGTATTTATTTTGGGAGGGGAGGCAAAGGAGCAGACGGATTGCCTGATGGTAAGCAACTACCGCCGCCCATGGACTCTTGCAACACCAGAAGAGTCACAAGTACGTTGCCGACCTTTAAGATCCCTATACGCTCTTTTCTTGGAGCAAAGGCAGGCACAGTTCTTCAAAAACTATAACGAGACCCGATATCCTATGGGTCCATGGCAATATCAAAAGCTGAATATTATTACACTAGAAGAAAACAGTGTAAGTGGATACTGGTACCATAGAGCTATATGTCTTTTTTACATTCAAAGCAATGGTGATCATTATTTCGTGGACCCATTGAAACAGTGTAATGTCATAAAGCTTAGAACACATAGAGTGCGTCCCCATCGGTTCATAGAATTGGTGTGAATTTGAAGGGGATGTAACAAATCTCACAGTATTCCACACAACTTTAATTAAAATTGCTCCAATAACGCGCTGCGGGATTTATTTTCCTAAACCCTATGAGTTTTAGACAGTTGAAGGGCAATCATTTGAAAATTTGCGTATTATATTAGCAACTTTTTATTTATTTGACCACTAACGTGTTAGCAAGACGTTTAATACGCAGGGAATAAACGTTATATAGGAAACAAATCATTGAATTATAGCTGAGCTCATCGTATTAGCAATTGCTTAGGTTTTGCTGCTGCAAATGACTATTATTAAGCCATTACATCGCTGATTGTTACGACAAAGACAGTAAACACTTACGGTTGTTTTACACCTTTTAATTGATAACGGTAAGTACAGTCGACGTCAAAGCTATGTTTACAATTTTTCACCTTAATCCTTTGTAATAAGGTGCAAAACTGTAAACATACATTTGACGTCGACTGCCCAAGGATTACGATAACTGTTTTATTAAGGTAAATAACTTAAGAATTTACAATTGTTTGAATTATCTCTTTAAATAAGTAGTTAACAACAGAGAAATTATTTTGCGATACGATTATACGAGTTAATTGATGGTTGCCAATATCATTACCATCGTGAGTTTTGTTTTTCACGCTCATCGTATCATTGTCTATTCCTTGCACGCCCGAGAGTGATAGGACTTAGTAATCGTTGTATACACGGCCTTAGAACTAGGCGGGGTAAAAAGCGCAGAATTTGCAATAGAACTGCTATACAACCAAGTCCTTCCCGATCGCTTAACGAACCCAAAGATCTATTAAACCAGTACAATCGTGTTATAGGACCAATTACAATTTTATTTTTACTGGAGGTTGTAGGTAGAGAAAAGTTTAAAGAGTTAGTTTTCACCAGGCCCATTTGTTCTGTTTATACTTAACATTATAAAAACTTCGTAAAAGTGTAGTTTTCACACTTCTGAAGTTTATTCTTTACGCATCATCTAGGTTAGGTATAAGTTCTTGGTAGAAAAGGCTTTGATTGATGTGATATGAATCCTTCTTCTCGGGTCCGAGGTGAAAGGTTAGAAACAGACATCATTTTTTTTTTACACTGGTAAGCACGTATCGAATACCGGTATTATATTGATACAATTAATCGGTATTTAATTTCCAAGGATCGGACAAACGCCCATCATTTTGAAAATATAACCCTGTTCCGTACGGCAGAGATTTCCTAATGTTAATAAAAAAATAGTATTTTATACCACGGGCGTTATCCGATTCTTGTTAATTTCCATGTATCCGTTGTTAGTGCACATTTTTGTATGTCATTCAACTAAGCAGATACTGTATTCGCCTTACCTAAATAGTACTTAAGATTATATTTAAAAAAAAAATACAAAGTACGATCCCTGCTGTAAAGTGCCTTAGGTACTAACAAGCAAAGTTAATTAAAGATCATTTCTAGAGACATTTATTTTTGTATTTTTAATTAATACTTAAATATCAGACAAAGTACATGCGCATAATGTGTGGCACAGAAGTGAGTGAATGAATGAAATTATAACAAATGAATCGGTCACAGTTCGGAAATATAGATTGAAGAAAGTAAAATTAATGATTCCCAAAACATGCCTCAACTAAAGACACAATATTTTTATTTAATTCTTGGTTCAAATTAAGCTGGATGCTGGCAGAGTGCTTGCTTGCGCCGGCGCAGGCTTCGGGAGCGCGCGGCCAGTTTATCGGCGCGCATAACTCTCCGCCGACGGGTTTGGTAGGCGGGGGAGAAAAACCAAGGGCCGTTCCTGTACTGCACAGGATCTAGGAGTTAGTAGCACCATACAAAAATAAATAAATATTTCGAGACAATCTTACACAAATCGACCTAGTCCTACGGTAAGCTCAGTAAGGCTTGTGTTGTAGGTACTAAACGACGATATATATAATAGATAGATACATATAAATACTTAAATACATAGAAAACACCCATGACCCACGAACAAACATCTGTGCTCATCACACAAATAAATGCCCCGACTGGGAATCGGACCCAGGACTTTCGGCTTCACAGGCAGGGTAACTACCCACTAGGCCAGACCGGTCGTCAAACTAGGTAGGTCAACCTTCAAGACATCATCACAATTTATCACACATTAGTCATGTTCATTTGAAAGTTTACCTTACCCCTATATCAATTACGGACGTTCAGCGCTGGACATAGGCCTCTACAATGGGGGTTTAATTGCCATGATTGCCACGCTCGGCAGGCGGGTTGGCGGTCGTAGTATATTCCACCGCTCTAAGGGACCCTGCTACCCGTCACAGTTTAGGGACATAAATTATTTGAGCTATCTCACTCATTTTCCCGGCCTCTGATGTAATCTACTATTTTTCTACGTTCTTCTAATCATAAGATACCGATTACACTCATCACAATGTTTCTTACAATCTATTTTTTTTTTTCAAATAAAATTTAACGTGGAACTATAGGGTCCAGTCCAGAACAGCCCAGGAAGCAAGGGTACCGAACCCTAGCGGCCTTCGCTGCGCGGGCGCAAGGACGCCGTTGCATAACCAACGCGCACGCAACTGCATCCTTCCCATCGTAAAATAAAGATTAATATAAATAATAAAAAATAAAATATAATTTTGACGACCGGTCTGGCCTAGTTGGTAGTGACCCTGCCGACGGTCCTGGGATCAAATCCCAGTAAGGGCATTTATTTGTGTGATCAGCACAAGATATTTGTTTCTGAGTCATGGTTGTTTTCTATGTATTTAAGTATTTGTTACCAATAACACAAGCCTTTTTGGGCTTACCATGGGGCTCAGTGAATTTGTGTAAAAATGTCTTGTAATATTTATTATTTATTTATTAGTAGCAACAAACTGACAATATTTCCTTTATTTATATTTTTACGTAATCTAAAAATAATTTGCTTTGAAATAATAATAAGTAACTTGCATCATAGTACTCTTGCTTTGAAATCAACTATCTACGTACTGACATCCAGACTCATTCGATCAACCTAAAGGCCTCAGTGAAAATCGAAATTCGAAAATTGTCTATATCCATCTCTATCGCTTTATAAAGAAACAAATAGACGGACGAACATAGTAGGCCGCCTAGACATGGCCAGAATTACGGTTGTGAGTTACTTACGTAAGGACGATCTTCAGAATGGAATCAACATTACTATCTCATTCTAGCAAATAGCTTGGTCACGCAGGATCACTGGCGAGCCCACCAACCACCATCGCCAAGCCACACTAACAACAGTGATAAACTGCACTGATGCGCCGGAGCACGATCGCCTTTGTTCTTGTTCGAGCGTAACTCTGTTGCGAACAAAACATGCACTTTCGATTGTTTTCCATGTACTTTGATAGTGCGTGCAATAATTACATCGTCATTTAACATTACTAAATTTACACCCTCGTCATTTTGTTTCTGAATTTGTTATCTGCTCGAATTTAATCATAGCTCAGATAAAGTATTTCATTTTTCGTGATAAAAGACCAGTCAACATTTTTTTTACGTTGATTTTAAAATATTTCCAACTTTATTGAAACTCGCAGCATTCAGGGTTACCCAACTAAACCAATGTTAAGTGTATAAGTGTAAGCTGGCAATATGCTCAGTTGAGTCCATTTTGTGATGCACACCAGGTGTATTTTTTCTTTCTTTCTTTGTCTGTCATTGTTTTTGTATATGTGTTGTCACAAATAAATGTTTTTTTATCTTTTATCTTTATTTATATACCTTTATTGCTAACAGTTCAACCCTATATTAGCAGCTACCAACCCTACTTAGATGGCGACAGTGGCGATTACTCGGGTTTCGTGGCGTTTAAGGGTTGTGCTCCAAATTTCAAGGTTCGTTGTCTGTTATTCTCTACAGCGGAATTGTTGTATACATACCACATACTGCACTTTGTTATATACATACTAATATTTAAATAACATAAGCAACCGTCTGTAGTTCCTAGCTTTTCCCTTTCCTATTCTTCCTCAACATTTATCACGACAACGCGCCGCCCGCGGCCGCGCTCCAGTTCCGACAATTATAGACGTCGCCAATTGCCGCCATTAGGCTATCTAAGGTGTGTAAATACGTCGTGAATATTAACGCAGCCAGAGACTAATAAACTTAAGACTGGTGTGCTACAGGCGCAGGTTCCACGTGGAAAGTAGCGGGTGTCGTGAGACACGATATCAATAGGTATGCGTTATATTTAGAAATGTATCGGATGAGTTACAAAGGATAAGAAGAGTCTACCTATTCGTATGTCTATACCAGCGTACGTAATCGTCCATACAAGCTAATTCCCTCTGGCTTAATTAGCTTTCCCGCAGACTTTTTTTTTCTGCGATCCGTCCCACAGATGGTACCGTCTTTCCTAAGAAAAAAAAATAGCTTCATAGTCTCTGGTCCATACTATAGCTATGTACATTGTTGTAGATAATAAAGCGGGGTTACAGTGCTTTCCAAATACGCCTGTCCCCATTGAGCGTCAAAGCTCATTGAGAAGTAAAATGGCTATATTGAGAGTTCTTATTAATAACACTTCTCTGATCCGGCCCTTGAACGCGAAAGCGGTAGGAAAATTACCGATACAGACCTGCATTTTTTAAGAATAATCTTATATGGCGACTAACGAGGTACGACATCAGTATCTTACCATTTAGTGCCAAATCAGTCGGGTTTACCTTTGGTTTTAATATGTTTTTTCTATCTATATGCATAACTATAACTATTCTAACTTCGACTAGACACACAGGCAACAGCTAGGATTTTTCTTAGTCAAGCCGTAATCAATATAGCTTTCCTTTTCTATACGAACCGATACCGATAAAGTATACGAAAATTAGCCAAAGGAATCGGGTTCTATACACCCGCCGCCACTGTAAGGTAATCAAATTTCCTGTGGTACAATCAAGTCAAAGATATAGATGCGGCCAAAGTGGCATAAATTGTATCGTCTTACTATTGAAGAACATGTATACATTATTTTTTATTATGCAGAAACGTCTGCTAGGGAATATCTTCGATATTTAAATCGAAATAAAATAAAATAATTTATAAAGGTGTAGCACATTGTTATCGATGAATTCTCAATATGAATTGAGACTTCGATGCCGTTAAGTGTTCAATACGCTGGCGGTAGATGTGTTTACACGTCAACCGTGATGACGTATACGACGAGAGATAGATAGAAAAATTTGACAAGTCTCAGAGGTAGTCGTATAGCACAATAGGTAGTGCACTGGGCTGGTGATCCGGTGGTTGTGGGTTCGAGTCCCTCTGCGAGTCAATTTTTTCTATTTTTCCTTCGATTTAAATATCGAACATGTATACATATTTGGCCACTTTGGTCGAGTCGATATCTTTGACCATGTCTAACAAAATTCCCCAGTCTCCCTCATACAAGGACACAATTATACCAGTGCTTATTTCTCACGAGTATTAAACATTTAATTTATGTTGCAATTCAAATCAACAATTTCTAAGCTGAATGGTGACTTAGAGTAATAAATTAAGATTCTAAGACTAGGAAATCCTTTGCTGCCTCATTAATACCTACATCTACTGTGCTGTAATATTCTATATTACAGTTTGATGTTATATTAAGTTTAATGCGTCATTAAACAAGTATATAGTAGTCATAAGCCATTAACAGTGAGTAAGCATGAGAAAATCTATAATTTGAAATGGCATAAATTGCAACTTCTATTGAGATATAATTTATGAATCTTCAAAGAGTGAATAAGGCTGTTACTGAACCAGCGTGCTACACCCTCGATCTCGTCGACACTTACCATCAGGTGCGACTGAGGTCAAACGCCGGTCAGTCTTGTTAAAAAAATAAATAATAACGTATGTGAAAGATTTTCTAATTTATCATAGATTTTTTTTTTTAAATATTCGATAAGTATTCGTTTAAGAGAAAAAACGCGCCGTGTGAACGGAGGCTTACGTTTATTAGAGATATTTTAATTTTACGAGCAAAATTTGTTTAGGGTTTTACCAAATATATTCTAAATTCTCTGTTTTCCTCCAGTTTTATTCTATTTATATTATATTATTCAACTTACCTTTGAATGAAATCAACAACAAATGTGAAACGAGAGCATGTATCGTAGTAACAGTATCACTTACACTGCGGTTACACTCAGGAGCAATGAAAACAGGTCGCTTTGTAAGCAAGTTTCTGTAGGAAGTGACTAGATTCTTGATCTCGAGTGTTAGAAAGCACCGCTGCGGTCACAAAGGCTTACCTGAAACCAAAGATTATCGTTAATACATATACTATTTTTAAAAGTCTTATGTTACTTATTTTAAATCCTTTACAATTCGTAGTATTCTCAGCGAGTCATGTACAGAAGTGGCTGAGCGCTTGAGGTGTTCTAAATGAGGTCAACACGTCTCTATTGTCAAGAGAATAAGAGCGCGTGTAGGTCATTTTGAACACTTCACCCGCTCAGCCACTTTTGCTGCTGACTGTATTAATTGTATAGAATCGGGTAACTCACGTTTTATAAGTCGAATATTGCTCGACATGTTTCACTCTGTAACGAGTTACCGCTTCTGTACAATTACTATGTTTGAATCTCACGATAGCTATGTGTCTAAAATATCATGTAATATGCTGCTTATGCGCCACTACCACACTGCAATAGCCTAATATGATTGGTTTTTTTATCATTTCTCACAATATCTGTGACGCTCCAACAAGCATATGAGTGCGAAAGTGACTGATAGCGCGATAGACGATAAAATGGCCACCATGATATACGTTATGTTTAAATAATGTCTTCGGTTGCCAGGATGATTGTTCATGGAATAAAACAACTGAAAATGGATTACGTATATAGTGTATACTAATTATATACATATTTGTCAAAACGTTAAAGCTACTAAGGCCCGCTTGCACCTTGCCGGGTTAGCCGCTGCCGACTAACCCGAGGTTAATCGGTTATGTCCATACATTGTCAACACTTAACTCTGATTTAGTGGCCCTGGATGGCGCAAGTGGCGCTAAGGCAGAAAACAAACTGCAAATATTAACCGAAGCGGACACAGGATTAACCGACTTTACAATTATTATTATTCGCACAATATACCTACTAACGATGTAATCTCGGGACTATAACTACTCACTCTGCATCATTTA
This sequence comes from Grapholita molesta, assembly GCA_022674325.2. Lineage (NCBI taxonomy): Eukaryota > Metazoa > Arthropoda > Insecta > Lepidoptera > Tortricidae > Grapholita > Grapholita molesta. The sequence goes on along the minus strand of CP053130.2, from coordinate 15,977,787 downwards.
AAGTTCCCTGTTGCAAATGTCTTTAGCCTGGCAAATCTTTATCAACAGCAATAAAAAACTACATACAATGTAGTTGTTTACCCCTGTTTGTGGCGCTACTAGTGTAAGAAAAAGAAAAGATAAGATTTTCTCTGCAAGTGCGTAACTATCTCCTTGACCAAACTTTAACAAATAATTTCTTATTAACTGAATCAGCAATTCGCCCGACTCAACTGATGCATTGGGAATAGAGCGGCGCAGGCGCCGGCGGCGTTCTATGGAAATATTGCACTTCGGATCGGGATTGGTTTCTAGTAACGCAACCTGGATATCGTGCATTGTTCCAATAGATTATTTATTTGTGCAACGTTTTGAATAATCGTTATTGTTGAGTTCCTATTTAAAATTACTATTCGTTTGTTTTTATTGTGTAACCGGCTCTTAGCTCTCAACAGTAATATCAGTATAAGTAAAATGTACAAATGTTACAACGGAAATATCACAGTAAAAGTTTAGGAAGTAGTCCCACAATATTTGTTCAACCACACAACAAGAAACTTACACAAAGTTTAATCTGTATTGGAGTGCACCTGACATGTATTATTATGTAGATATTAATGCAGGAACTGTCGCTGTGTCCCATAAGAAAGAGATAGCTCACAGTGCTCAAAAAAAAATTAAACATCAACAAAACAAAAGACGCATCCTTTCTACAATGCTTCAACGGCTTTTTTTTTTATTTGATGAAATAATAGTTCAGCAGTTATTGTAAAGCCTAGCTTTTTATTTTTAAGCCTATTGTGTCCCACTGCTGGGCAGCCTCTCCCGTGAACCCCCACAATTCCCGATCTTATGCTGTTTCCTCCAAGTACTGAGGAAAGCGTCCAGATCGTTCCGCCATCTCTGTTTAGGCCCCATCCGCCTCTCTTGTGGCATCCACTTGGTGGCTACGCATGCCCACCTATCCTATGCCTAGCTTAGCTTGTATTTTCTTTAAAAAAAGCAAATGTTACAAAATACAATGAAACTTAATACCTTTCACTATCTAATTCTCGAAATGTCAAAGCGCTCGCACTCGACATTACGAAAGCATTATCACTCCGTTTCGCAAGGGATTGCTTCGGCCCTTTGTTTACTGCCTGGATAGACCATTTGTTAGACCTAGGACATCTGTGCCTTCTTAGCTTTAAAAGGCTTATGTAACTATGGCAATCGAATGGACATACGACAAATACAACAGATAAAACATTGACGCCAATTATTCTCTGTCATATGATGAAATCGCAACAGTGCCATTTCATTTTCTTAACATCAAGTGACATATATTTAATGACATGTTTTTTGCTGCTTTTTGGTGTATTCTAGATTGAAGTCAATCTATCATGAAAATACTAAAATGTGAGACAGAAGTACCGTTAATAAAGTGTAGTCATATTCCTTTTGAATTACAAAAAAAAATATGTTCTTTAAGAATTCCATCAGTCAAATATGTTCTTTAAGTTCAACAAGTAAGTAAGTTCTTTGTATTCAATTGACATGATCTTTAGATAAATCGATCAAATAAATAATACAATTTGAAACAAAATCAAAAACAACCCGAAAAATAACAATAGTTATTAAAATCAAGCGATCCCTATGCTTGTTTGCCACCGTCTTTGTATTAAAAATAAATAGATGGAATAATGTGTGAAACCCGTGAAAGAAATCGGTAAAAAACAACATATGATCTATGATCATCAGTGAACTATGAGACTACAACATGCCAACAATTCGGAGCGCGCATTCCCGAAGTCATAAGTCATAAACATATGTAAATATTAAAAACTCACGGCACAATCAGCAGATCCCATAAATAAATTAACATAATCGCATTGGAATTTAGTCTGTGGTGTCTAAAATCTTGGCGCCACCGATTGCACCTCTGTTATGACATTAAAAAGTTACATTGGCATATGAAAAATTCCGTGTTAGCGTTTATAGCGAATATCAAGGTAGATTAATGTGTGATTCATCGTTGTCTCCCAAAGATTGTCACAGAGAGATTTTTGGCGCTAAGGCCGAACGCTTCCTACTAATCATCCAGCGTCTATAGGAGTTTTCAGAAAAAAATCTAGACGTAACTTGTAGAAAAGTTAAATTATGTCCATTTTGTGACGATAATTTAACATTAAATTTCTATAAATACTTAGATTTGGTGATCGTTTCATACACTATAAACAATACTACAATGCTAAACGGCAATAAAATTAATTTCCATACAGACTCTTTTCTGAAAACTCCTCTATATCAAAAACAGTAGTTGAAGTATTAAAAATACTATTCATATTAGTGCACTTTAAAGACTAATGAAATAAAATAACTAAGTCTTAAAAAATCCTTCTGTACGCCATCATTTAACTAACTTACGATCCTAAACATGAGACCAAAGTATATCTTAAGAGTTTAAACCTATAAAGTTACATATTAAGATCATATCAAATATCGTAAAGTTAATTGAAAATTCTGATATTCGTGAGATCATAGAAAAATGTCAAAACATAATGGTAAGGAATATTTTATGTTGATCCTTATACTATCCTATTAAAGTATGGTAATATCAATATTTTTGTTAATTAATATCATGGATTAATATATGAAGTCTATTACAATTTTTACTATTACAAATAGCAGCGATACCGTCATTTATATGATTAAATTTTAATAATGAATACGGATTTTATTTTATTAATAAATAATTAGTAGGTCAAATAAAGGGGTGACAACAGTTAATATTAGTTGCATTCAAACTAGTCTGCCTAACAAGAATGAATAGTTACTTCCAAAAACTGCTTACGCACAAACTGGACGAGATTTATGCGCGTACGCAGCATGTTCTCAGTTCCAGCTTTGTTACCGCTAAATGGGGCAAGATGAACGGCGCTTCCCATTGCCTGGATTCTGCGAATCGGAAATGTTATGTCCGACGGGAAATTAGTGATAGTGCAATTATGAAAAACAAGATATTTTACGACTATGGCAACTCCCCCAAGATGATACAATACAAGTCATATTTGGGGGAGGCTATGTCCAGTAGTGGACGTCTTACGGCTGATAATATGATTATGAATGATGAAAATTGATGTTAATTGCGACACAGGCTACTTTATAATACTAAACAACTATACTTAACAACTGTTCATAAGTAGTGTGTAATATACACAATTATAACGTAAAATATTACATGGCACAGTTAATATTTTTGATTTGACCAATGTTTATAAACAACGCTCCAATGGCCGATCAATACGTTTCATTTTACTCCACCCATTACCAAATTTTCTATATCGACCTTGTCGATATTATTGTCTTGTTTACATCAATTAAACTTCAGTTACTAGTATTAAACACTATGTCAGCCCGAAATGAGCGGGCAAGGTAACAGAAATTAACACCCACATTCCAAAAGGCATCAATTGATCAATTAATGACCTTGTTTAGTGTCCAGTTATTAAAAAGTGGAAGGAAAGAAGATAGGTCTTTGCTCAGTTGTCTAGGGTAATACACGTTTATACAATGATACAAAGCCCCTTTCCGTCTTAAACTAGGTATTGTAAGGGAGTTTACAGAAATAAGTGCCCCCGATTAACGTGACGTGAAAACCGTTAAATTATGTCAGTTTTGTGACGATAATTAAGCATGAACTTTGAATGGAAATTTATAGACTTTTTGCATTGTATTACTGCTTAAAGTTAATGAAACGAGCACGAAGTCTAAGTATTTATAGAAATGTAATACTAAATTATCGTCACAAAACGGAGATAGTTAACTTTTCGACAAGTTACGCTAATTAGGGACAATTTTTCTGAAAACTCCCTTGAAGTACGTAATGGGTTTTCACACGTTTTTCATCAATATACAGAGTGATTAAAGAGATAGGTTTTAATACATCAAATTTATTCGCATGCGGAACGGGTGGTATATGATATATAAATAAATAAGGTCTATTTCTCGTTGGAGAGCAATAAATATAGAATATCAATATAGATAAAACAATGAGCCTAATCAAATTGAGTTCAGCAACAATTTAACCTGCCAATTCGTGAGCATCGAAGCCTTAAGCGGCCTATAAAGTTTTACAATACGTTTAACGAGACACCTTCCTGGGCAAGATCAAGCTAAGGCTCAATTTCTAACCTTATGGCATTCGGTGTGCATTGGTATATAGGGTGAATTTGGCAATAGTGCCCATAAGTTAAAAAAAGTTGTGGACCTAGGGTGAAAATATGTCAATGTAACGAAATTCACTGTAGTTTTTAAGAACTTTAACGGTTTCTAGACAAATCAACATGTGCGGTTAAGTCATGTTTTAATTATCATTTACGTTACGTAGGATTAAAAAACACTTTATAAAACAACATGAACTGAAAAATCAACAACCGTGCAAAATAAAAATATTAACACAGAAGCGTAGCGCTAAAATTTGACAAAGATGATGCAAAACTTTAACATCAAGTATTTTTGTTTATAATTTCCGTAATAATAAACTTTCCATTCCATTTACAGCAATGTTATCTCCGCTATTTCCAATCACGTCTCATATTTTACTCTGTATGCAACTTATAGGCTTACAGCCTTTTTGCCCAAGAAAGAAGCAGTGCGCCCGCGGCCGGTTCAAAAGGCTACCCTCCGCAACCGAGACACGACTAAAACCAAACAAAGCAAAAACAACTCTAACCCTACAAGCGTAAAGTCAAAGATCAAACGTCTAAACAAATTGCACCACAATATCGTTAAGCGTACAAAGTGCCCCGGTGTCACGAAGCGAGAGAAAGGTCCCAGCGAAAGAGCAAGGTTCGGCTGTAAAAGGAAATAAACACTACTTTCATTCGGACCAAACAATGGTCAGATCGTTTTATGACACAAATTTAAACAAGGAAGCCCAGTAAATCGCTGTACTAATTCGATTTGCCTTTTGCGGAAATATGGGAAAACGGCGAGCCGGTATAACACGTATATTATATAAGACATTTGTTCTATTTCGATACGCTGTTAGGATAAGGTATACTCGTATGCGCTCACAACAGATAACAAGTCACTATTGTTATAACAGCAGTCAGAAAATGTCTATCAATATTTCTTTTATATTATTCAATTATTTAAACCAAAGGTACACACAATGAGGGAGTTCAGAGCAGTTGATTATGACCAAAACAGAACAGCATTATACTCGGTAGAATTTTAGGTTTCACCGGTCGGACAGTCAGCAGCAAAAGTGGCTAAGCGTTTGAAGTATTAAAAATGACCTACACACGCTCTTTTTCTCTTGACAATAGAGATGAGTTGACCTCATTTTGACCACCTGAAACGCTTAGCCACTTCTGCTGCTAAATGTACATATGTTTTCTATACCTATGCTACGGCATTTTGTCATGTGGAAAAAAATATTTTAGCTAAAACACACTGAATTATGCAAATATATACTATATAAAATACTTCAAAAAAATGTAGCTCACAGGTTAAAGACGACAGAATTATATTTAACATTTTCTACAGAAGCAAAACACAATAATTTGGGAGTCATTTATCACATACCAATTAAATGTACGGTTAAAACCATTTACGAAACAATGCTTTAAAAAGAAAAGTAAAGCTTCACTATAAGTATAATTATTTTGAGTCATAAATCTTCTCACACGCATGTGACCGTATAATCACAATTAACGCGGAGAGCTACCTGGAACTAAAAGTAAGACATTCATTACATTACTAAAGCTGGGACACATGGACTCAAGTGTGATGCGCGGCGCATAGCTGGTACACACGGGATGATCACACTGGTATGGTTATACACGCTACGTGACGCCCCTAGATGGTGCAAAAATGAAGGTCGGATTACGTAGGGTTGCCAGTTTGACAAGATTGTGTTTGTAACAAATTCTGCTATGTTTTTAATTATAAAGGCTATGGCCATTATAATAAAAGCTACATTAATTCTATAAATACTTGTCATATTTATTGAAAACTACCGTTAATTTATTTTATGACAAGTGTATGGATATATTAGGTCCTTACATATGAAATTGAGGTTTTTACGAACTAACTGTTTGACAAAACGCAAATTTCATAGGTAAGGACCCAATATATGTAACGTTTGTGTTAAAGTTTAGAGAGATATGAGATATAATGCTACGATGTAGCAATTAGCGTGAAATATTCGTAACTTCAGGTGTATTTCTTATCGGAATTGTATTCGATGCTCTCAGTGGCCTATTATACAACATTTTGTTACTAATAAAATTAGCAGAACTCTATTTGTAATAACATAAATTAAAAATAAGTTTCGTTATACCTATTACAATTTACATGTGGTTAGGCTAAACAATATGGTATGTACCCCAGATCTCATTTATCATGACTACCGTTCGTTTAAAATGAACGAGGTATCTCTGTCTATGATGTGCCAGCCCTAGCGACAAGGACGCGCGCTCATTAAGCCTGCGCCGGCGCAGAATATTTCGACGCGGAGAAACTGCGCGCTCGATCTAGCGTACTCGTCTTTTTATAGGAAATTGTGATGTGACATGGATTATTTAAAATCATTATGTTAAATAAGCCGTCATCTTTTATAATTTATTTGCATTTTTGAATATGCTGCACGAGACGATAACAGAGCCGCGGCAAAGAAAAAAATTGAATAACTTCGAATTGTTTTAATTTCAGGCAATCAAAATATGTCAATATAGCAGTTTTTGATTCAATATGTAAATGAAAAATATAGCTACTGGTTAAACTATAATTAATATAGCCGTGTTAAAAGTACGCCATTTATGTACTAAAATAACAACACTCAAAATTTTATTTTATTAAAGGATATCCTTAGGTACATAAATTGACTGAGCCCCACTGTAAGCACAAGAGGCTCGTGTTGTGGGTAGTCAGCTAACAAATAATACGTCATATGATATGCAAATGTATATCATATATGGTTGGCTGACTACCCACTCAGCCCAACACCACATCAACCCGTGAATCGGGAACAAAGAACTGTGCCCATCACACAAATAAATGTTCTTACTGGGATTTCTACCCAGGACCGTCGGTTTCATAGGCAGGGTCAGGGTACAGGTACAGGTACCCACTAGGCCAGACCTGTCGTTAGTTCAAGTTACTTTCTTTGTATTCGTACATTGGAGTCCACATCTTAAAGCAGCGCCACTTTATATTTGCTCGTACTAACAAAGGGAATGCAGTTTTAATTGAACCGAGATTTCGTTAGGGGATTCCTCTTTATGTCACCTTATTATATAACCTTCGTTATGTTACATCCAATTAAAAAATAAAGTATTAAGTGGACCGTTTGTTTTTTACTGTCTATGTGCAATTTGATATTTATGCTAAGATTTACTGTTAAGATTTGGTGAGTAGTAACTTGCTAAAGAATTTATTCAAAAAAGTTCAAATTAACCAGCAACTGTACAAATTTTGCTTTCTTTTGCGTATGTATATTAAATATATATGTAAGTAGTTTTATTGTCGATCCAAGCGTAGTTCATATCAAAAACATTTTTTTAATGAAGCATGCATTTTCCAGGCTAATCTTATACGAACATTAAAAAAAAACATCCAGACGTCACACTGATACGTAAGTACATTAAATATAAACAATGCATTTAAGACCATACAAAAAAAGTTATGGGGCTTCAAAAATCAGATTTTGAAGGATTTAAGAAAATAAATAAAAAATTGTATCTCCAGATCCGTGGCTCCTAGGACTAGGGTTCCAATGAAGAAAAGGAAGGAAATCACACCACAAACCCCCCAAAAAAATTTGTCGGTACATGTGTCAAACACCCTGTATAATACAATTATAATAGTAATCATTTTTGCACGGTACCAATAGGATTATACTACTAAATGGTTACAGCAATTTCTCTATGGAAAATGAATAGTTAGAATTCGTCAAACGTCTTAAATGATTGAATACTAACACTGAGTGGCATATTTCACACTCACCGCTGACTGCTGAGAGATTACAGCAATTTTCTTTTAATTTTCCGAACTGGCATTTATTTTGTGCCAGACGCATTTGTTTGACTTAGCTATTCGATTATATGCCTTGTTGTAATGTCAGAAAGGTGCTTATTGTATGTTGGAGAATTTAAAGTTAGATATGTAGCTTTCTGGAAGTTCGTTGCACTGTGCGTGATTGGGGTTTACAAATGATTTAATGAAATGATTTTGCGTGTTCTCCGAATTCGAAATGTGTGCGGAATGTTCGTTGAGCGGCATGTTTGAATTTGGAATGTGAACGATATCCGAGGAACGCTGTGCGTGTATGTAATTTGGTATAATAAATTCCATTGAGTACTTTTATAACAAAAGTTATATATGAATCTTATGCAGCAGGATTTTCAATCGGCTACACTTCCTTTACCTTCGTTTGGAAGTCATTTAGGAAAAAAAACGTTATCACCTCCAATTAGAATTTTCTCGGCATGACATTTCTGTCAAATATGGCTAATAACATATTAGTACATTTCGATACTAGTAAAAAAAAATTTTTTTCGACTAGGGTGAAAGTTGGACCCCAGTGAAACGAGGGTGACAATCACCCGAGTCTTAAAGAAGTTTTTACACGTGTATCGAACCCAATTTTTCATAACAAGTGCCTTAAAAAGTGAAATTAACGCATGCGAAGCGAAGCTTTTTACGCACTAGTTAGGAAAATTATCTATACCGTACTAATTAACCTTGACGTTAACAAAATTGTCCTGACGGGCAGACGCCATTGGAATCAAGATATTGAATTGATTTATACCTTGACTGTCTCTCAAATTAACTGGTCTTCAAAAGGCAGGCGTTTGCACATGTTATGCAAAACGTCTCGGCTAATAGCACTTGTCAATACCGGCTACTGGTCTCCAAGACTCTTCGCAAAACTACAACTACCCAGGACTCAAGTTATCAAAATTGCATGGGACACGCAGATCTATGTATTAACGTGGCTTGTATCGCGAATAGCCACGACACCGAGCTAAGCCATAAAGCCATATCCGCATAGCAATGTCACAGTGACTTACGTTTTTCCGGCCTAGGGCTGCAATGTTGCGCCCGCGACAGGTTCGTAATGGAGCTATTATATAGCCATTTATCAAGAGAGAGCCGCGAGGAATGTGGATGCTTGTAGCTTCTCGGAAAGTTTTTGCTGATATTTTTTCTGTTAAAATTTACCTGATGTTACCTGCTTGTTGAAGGCCACATAAAAAAACAAATGGTATATTAAGCGTTACCTCAGATACGCAGAGCCTGGACAGTATAGCTTTTAAATTGAGTGTATGTATTTATATTTAAAATGTAGTCATACATAAAAAAAAAATGTTCCGATGTGAAACAGCATACGTTTTGTGACAAAACTGACAGTCAGACGTGACTAACAAAGGTGCGAACAAAGGAGCGCAAATTCTTAAGTCGCAAAACGTTGCGAATAGCAGTTGCGAAAACTGTCAGAAAAAACTTTGAACCACGAATTTATCCCCTTTTTTTTAATCCTGTGTTAGGGGTTGCCAACTTTATATAAGACTACCCAGGGCTAGGGATTTTATAATTAATTTTATACAATTATAATAACATAAGGACAGAAATAAAAGGAAGATTATGAGTTTTGATTTTTATTTAAAACTATTAAATTAGATTTATCAAATGTACAAATTAATCCCATTCTGTTGAATACAAAATTGCACTATTTTTTATTATTCTGTTTTTTTTTTGTTATTTCTGACTCTACGTACCTAATTTCCTAAAAAATAATCCTTATGATAAATGTTGTTTATGTTTTTTTTTTTTGATCCTTTCGATCGATATGATCAAGCTACGGGGTAGTTTTTATCTTGTCTAGTGAGTTCGATTGCCGGTTCAACCACGTAATTATTTAAAAATCTATGGATGCAGTTTACATTTTTTTAATTAAAATCATGTCTTCTTCAAGTAAACTGTTCCATCTACAATATTCAAGGTACTTTCCCTCCAGCCTGTATAAACAGTTAGTCAGTAAAAATGTCACTTTTATACTTTTTTTTTTTATGACATAGGCGGCAAACGAGCAGACGGATTGCCTGATGGTAAGCAATTACCGTCGCCCATGGGCACCCGCAACACCAGAGGAGTCACAAGCGCGTTGCCGGCCTTTAAGGGGGGTTGGAGCTCTGGGAACCATACTCACCATCAGGAACACAACACTACATACCTGGTATGTGGTATGTGGTACCTAAAGGTAGTAGTGCTATTATGGCTGTGGTCTTCTGTAAGGAGGAGGTACTTCCCCAGTTGGGCTGCCCCAGATTCAAGCGTGATGGTCATCGCTGTGCCCTACCTCTCATTGTTGGACGTAGTTTAAGGACATACCCGGGTCCGCAAGTGAGGTAATACTTGGATTTAAATAAGTCAATCAGGATTCTAAAGCTTATATCAATATTATAAATGTTATTGCAAACGATATAACTGAGTATCAAGTATAGCGTGCAGGGGTACATGAGCAATGATAGGGTAGACGCGAATGGGGTCAAGTATACCGGAAGCGTGCGCGCGCGCTCCTATTCAATCTTTATCGTGGATCCATTGTGCGCACGATATGCGCTGCGTACTAACATGCGCTGTGTGCGTTTCTATATACCTACTGATGTTTACATCATAACATAGTTATCTTACCTGGGTCAAATACAATACAAATATTTGTATCAATGTGTATTATTCGCACATTGCACACCTGGATCAGATCGGTGGTAGGCACGTGTGGTAGGCGGGTTAGCGATCTGATTGTGCCCCACTGCCCCAAGGACACTGCTACCCATCCTCCGGTTGCTTCAGGGACAGTACCCAGTTCTGTAACACTCCGAAGGGCCGTGTTTATTTACGTCGAATCAAGAGTCAAATCAATTTTTTTTTCCGTTTTTGATCCCGAATAAATCTACCAGCCCCCCCAAAAAAATACAGTCCAAACAAAAGAATAGCTGAAATGTTCCAAAATGAACGTAACATTATTACCAACGGCATGCAACGGTGGGCAACGCGCATGTAGGGTAGTCAACGCTCATGTTAGGGTAGGCAACGTCCATGTGAATCCTCTACAGTTGCAGGCGTTCATAGGCAACGCTAACTGCTTACCATCAGACGGTCCGTATGCTTGTTTGGAACCGTCGTTGTATAGAAAAAAAACTAATAATTAGACATAAAATATTATCGTGTGCAGATAGTTTAGAGCGCCTCGCTCGTTCAGTTGCTTCTGCCGGCTGCACCTAGCTCTTCCCTAGATGGTTTGGCCACACACGGGACGCATTCTAGGGCCACAGACAAGATTAATGGCGGCCGCGGGTCGCGTGTACTGCCAGTGCTTACACCGGCCGTGGGGGAATTTATTTTGTTTGTGGTCATAGACGCGGTGTTAACATCGAGCGGCGCCGGCGCAGGTTGGGAGATGCGGTCGTTTTCTATGCGATTTCTGTTCACTGCTTTTTGAAATTTTAGGTAAAAGCAGTGGTTATTCTATAGCGACGTTGAAGTACCAAGAACTACTAACTACGAAAATCTAGTTTTACATGAGAAGAAAAAAACGGTTTATAGTTTTACATATTATATATATCTATACGTACACTATAGAAGGCACCTAATATATACCTACTATAGTATAAATCAAGTACAATTACAAAACGTTTTTTTCGGCTCCTGTAAAATTTGGTTTTCGTAGTTAGAGTTCTTGGACTTCTTGGTACTTCACCGTCGATATACTGTATACATTAAAGTTTATTCTTATTTTCCCTTTTTAACGGTGGTCGGAAAGGTGTCTTTTTTTGACGTTAATACCGCTTGGTTTACCGTCATTATATCCTTTCTATCGCTATATTCCAAAAACGATATTCGTAAATTTCTGGCATCTTTCTCTTTTACCCCAATTAAGGCATGAGAGTGACAGAGACAATCGTCCGAAATATACGAATATCGTTTTCGTCGGTAGCGCCTCTGCGTAGTTCCATCGCTAGCTCTCACCCCTCGCACCATGCGCGGGCGCATGTCCCGAGCAATCCGAACAACATTCAACACCCGATTTGTCCCACCCGGAACCCGCCGGCCACGGCCGTTTGTATGTAAATGTTGTAATGTACGCACAACAGATTTTCACCCAGCGCAGGACACACGTGGGACACATTTTGTGTCCTATTAAAATGGATGCTTACGGTTTTCATTAGAAGTAATTATCTGGTGTTTATCCCCAAAATCCGATCACCACTTTAATATTATGTAACTTTTATTCTATTTGATCCAGTTTCACTCAGTTATCACCAATAATCGGATGTAGGATGCAAATCCCCGGGGTTATAGTAGGATATATTAACATGGACACGACTTACAATCCCACGATTCTTTTTATTGCCCACTTTTATAAAAATTCAAATAACTAAAAGAATGCAAATAAATGCGTTTATTCGTACAATTACACTTCTGCTTAAGTTATTTTATATCTAAAGTAATTTTGAGTAATCAATTTCCCAAAATCCCGGGAAAAGTATAACGGAAGGATGCGCGCCTGTGACTCCCCTGGTGTTGGAGGCAATCGGTCTGCTCGTTTGCCACCTTTGTCATTTAAAAAAATGCATATTTGCATCCTTCCGATCACTGGTTATCACAGGTCCAATTTTGAATTCGTAGAAGCTTTTAGGATTACCACAGATATCCTTAACTAAAGTTACTAGTTACTATAATATTGCAAGATATTTAATATCAAAAATAAAAGATTACATATAACTAAGTCACATGTACTATCGAACAAAGTGATTCATGACCCACCTATCCGACAAACGGTTTGAAAGTGTCATTAAATTGATTTGACACTTTCAACCATTTTCGATCTAGGTGGGTCATGAATCACTTTGTTCGATAGTACATGTGACTTTCATATGTACCTAATCTTTTATTTTTGATATTAAATATCTTGCAATATTATTACAAGAGATTAAAACAACATTGCCCGTTCCCATTGTTCAGAATCCGTAACCGAAACGTATGCAGATATTTTGACATAATTTTATCTCTCCACATTGAATAGATCTTGAAATATGCTTCTATAGAATTTACATTTATCACAATAGATTCCATCTAAAACGATCATATAGATCACTTGCTATCGTAGATCGTCGATGCGCGGTTCCGCGTGCAACTGGGTCGCTGATAAGGGTATACTGAGATTATTGTAATAGCACACCGCGTGTGCGCAGCCTAGTAGGTACAATGCTAACCGTATTTGTAGGTGGTTCGTTATATATATTTGTAATTTTGTATATGTATATGTTTGCCTAGTACCCACCAAATCGATCAAAAGTCATCATTTGGAGATAGTCTGTGAATGATAATGATTTTTTTCTACAACTAATCAAAATTAAACTATACTTATGTGTGTACATGTAGGTAATATTGTGAAATTGTTATCTTTATTGCATAAAAAATAAACTTAACCACAAAACACAAAAGACAGTCAAACATTGCCATTTTAGGAGTTGCTACCTTCTGACTCTAGCATCAGATTATATCAGAGGTACCATAATATTGCATATTACCTTTTTTTTTTTTTTACGTAGCCTATGCCGTGTCCGTGTCCCACTGCTGGGCAAAGGCCTCCCCTCGCTTAAGCCACTCGTCGTGGTCTAGTGCATGCTCCCGCCAATCATCCTCTATGGTCATCCCGCCATCTCCTTTTATATCTGCCTCTGTCCCAGCCGACTCGTTCGGCAGACTTATATACATAAGCATGCTCAATTTCAGCTCAATCATATCAGAACATGCATTGCAAGTTAATTAAAAGCTCGTTAAAACAAAACAACTATCATACTTTCCGTGTTCTTTTCTCATCCTTGACGAGGTTGATTATTTCAATTAAACGCCGGTCAACGACACAACCTTCATTTTTCCTAATTAATTAGATACAATCGATGGTACATAATTAAGAGGGTACTTAAACCATGGTATTTCAATATAATCTCCCGTGGTTAACCATTAAGGTTAAGGCCACTTTCTAATTAATAATTAATCTTTAAGTCCATCAATGTACAAGTTATCTCTCATGTTTTTTTCTATATTTTAATGGATTTTATCTATTTTGGTGAAACAACTTCGTATTAAGGTGACCTGATAACAGCGGTCCAGATTTTGGAACCATAAACTAGCGTGGCATGATTTTTGTAACCTACTTTTTGATCATACCAACCTAATTGCCTGGATTAAAAAAAATATAAAAAATATTTTGATTAGTTCACGATTTGCTTATGTTTCTAGAGTTTCTAATCTGTTTTTGTCTGGCTTTTTAATATCCACAGACGTCTATAAATGTGTAAAGCTGTAACAGGACATAACTCTGCAAGAACTCATAACATAAGCATTATTCCAACAACCAAGTCCTTATTAAAGTTAAGTATGTATAATGCAATGCTACTAACGCGGCAAATGGAACTGTCAACACAACAAATTAGGTCATGTTTACACGAGAAACCTACAAACACAGAAACCAAGGCCGTCTCATAATAGCAGATGAGACTGTTAGAAATTCCAAAAAGGAATACTTGATATTTTCAAATTTCTAAGTGCAAAAACTAAGACACACATCAAATATACCGCTGGCAATTAGCACTGGCTTCTGAGACTTCAGAAATTAAAAAAATACAGTCAGACACGCAGGATTACCAACTAAATCATATAACCTATCAGGCAATATTATACTTTAAGTCGATGGGATAAAGAAGTTGACGTGACAGTATAAACGGACTCAAATCTCGAACGCGTTGACCGGGTCACCGCACGGAACCGCCGTACGACATACTGCTACAACTGCCTGAATAGAATGACTAGCGTTAACAAACATAGCGACACGTGTAATGCACTTTAATGTTATGACATTAGAGTTTATGTCTGCTTGTATTGCTAGTTAATTAGCAGGAGTTAATACGTGTACGTTGGTAGGATTGTCGTAGAAAATATGGGAAATGTTTATGATAACCTCCATTGAGGAATACCCTGAGTTGCGCCGCAAAAATGTACCTATTTTCGTATAGTGTATATGTCGCCATGTTTAGAGAAAGATTTGTTAAAAATATAGCCGCAAATTCGTTTAGATACCTGGTTACTTTGGTAATCTACATTTGACTGTAGCGATAGGTAATAAATAACTATAGGTATTCATCCCACTTTTGGATTTAGTATAGCGTATGAAAAAGACAATACGATTTCCATCACCTACGAGTATGCTTTAAATGTGGAACTCCTTAACTAACTATGCAACAACAATGTAGGTATTCAAACAGCTATGCGTAATTGGACAAGTATGTGTGTGAAGAGTTGCAAATAGTACCTACGGCCTTATTCGTGGTAAATTAGGAATAACCGTATCCCACCACCATGACACCGAAGACAAGCTCCGTACCGACAAACAGCAGTAAAACTTAGCATAGGTACCATTGTTTTCTGCCGCGGAAGACTGCCGTAAACAAAGAGCTATAAAGTGTATGGTTCTTTTCGAAAACCTTCACAAGCAAAACTTTAAACAAGCGAATTTAATCCTTAAGTCTACTACAGAAGGTATCTGAAGAATGCCTTGTTATTGTGGCTACACTTGTATTTACAGGTTTGACTACTAATTTCTTTGTCTCACTTAACTGCGTAGATAAGAAATCTTTAAAGTGGGTTAAACGGTAAGATCCCCGCAGTCTACAAGTTCGGTTCAGTCTTCGAGTTCAAAAATTCTTAAGTATCTATATTCAATATACCTACACATAGTATACTAGGTATTCCTAGCAACTTTGTCCGCCAGCCATCCCCGTCTTTAAAGTATGGTTGCAGGATAAAACGTTTCCTATGTCCGTTCTCGTAGCTCAAACTCTCTCCATACCAAATTTTATCCCAATTGGTTCGGCGGTTTCAGCGTGAATAGACAGAGAGTTACTTTAGCATTTATAATATTATAGTATGGAAGTATGGATATTATATGGATAGTTTTAACCAAGGGACGTAATTTGAGTCTGAGTAATAGACAGAAAATATGCGGCGTGACATTTATAAGAGCCAAAAGAAGTTTTTAAGAGAAACGCTTAAAAAAACCTAACTGAACTTAACGATGCTTTATTTGAAATCCTAAATTGAGATAAGAGTATATTTCACAAAATCATATGTTTTATCCACTTTTAACGCATTATCGACGCTGATTTAACAAAGCAAAACTCCCTAAGACAGAAATTAATCACTTACCATCTGTTTCTTGGATAAACAACGTTACTTTTACTTGTGAGACAACAGAATAAACAGTCAAATTCGCAAATATGATAATTTGTTTACAAAGGCTGGGATATTGCAAATGTTCTTGACCCGTCACTCACTTGACAGGCATTGAACCTTTTACAAAATACAAAATCGAATGCTGCCAATTCCAATTACTTCCCTTATCTGACATACTGTCACTTTGTCAAAATGTACTATTGTGAATGCCACATCACGCCCCTTTTCTGTTCAATTATTATGATTGATATGTCCATTCCATCGATCAAGGTCGCCCAAATTAGACAAGGCAACAATGCAAGCGGCCTAATTGCATTATTAGTCATGTCACTGTCACGATATCACCGTGTCGTACGAACAACGGGACAAGAGTGAATTGTTTTGTCTCGAGTCGCTAGTACGATTACCTATTGCGACGAAGCGTTAATTTGCATCAATATACGGGTGTATAGCAAAAATATTATATCGAATTGAGAATCTGCTATTAGTCTTAAACGGTGTAAATTGTATTGTATTTAATTCTTACTCATACTCGTATATATGTCCAGGACACCAACAGACTTTACTTACTTATATAAGTTACTATCAACTGCTTAATTATCGTAACACAAATGAAATGATTATCTTAAGTAAGACTAATTACAGCCCTCGACTCACCCATACATGTTGCGTAAATAAACGCCAAAATTAATTTTCTTAACAGCCTTCGCCAAAATCTATACTTCACATGGAATTGTAGAAGAAAACAAGACAAATTAATTACACGAAGTTGATACTTCGAGTTTACATACATGTTCATATCATGCGGGTACCCCCAGCGATGTCGCTGTAAACTTAAATAAAAAAACCTAAATACAAGTACATAAAGAAAATATTAAATACTAATTACATTTGGAACAAATTAAAATCAGTAGGTACCTCGCGGTATCTCGCGTATGTTCGTCGCGTCTACGTCGCTTTGTTAGTCTAGTCTGTACGATTTCTCGTCAATGATGAAATCTCAAGGAGCGAATGTGTGAATGTTTGGTGTGAGGGGAGAGTTTTTTTGTCATGATATTGTAGAGAAAAAAATAGAGCGGCATATAGGTCTTGTAACTTGATTTATGAATTTTATGATGAGGCAATAATGAGGTAGGCATTGCCTCAAGCAGATGCAAGTCTTATTTTGGGGAGGCCTAATCCAGCAGAGAACGATTAACGCCTAAAATGATGATGATGAGGCAATAAATTGCACCATTTTTGACCCATTCTTGTGGGTATAATCCACTTGCAAATATAATAATTTAATTGCCAATAATTTTTGTACTACCATAAAGTTTTAAGGATATATTTTTTTCTGTTCATTGCATTAATTAAAGTAAGTGTGTTATTTTTCCGCTAATGAAATACGGTCGTAAAATCAACGAAACTAGAATTTTAAATCATCCACGAAACATAATAAAACACAAAAAAGCCGTGGTGTTGATTTTTATTTATGACTTTAAATATGCCAATTAAGGCGCTCTAGATAGTGAAAACACCAATTTTAGAAAATATTAATAAAATACTTTCACAGAACTTACAACTGCAATTTTTTTATATGTATTATTTCAGTCTATTCTCTAGTTTTTGGCTTCATCAGAAACACGATTGCTGATAAAAACCTCGATAGCTTTCTTTTTTGAAAATAACTCGTTTTTTACACCTTAAACCAAATATCTCGATAACTATTATGAATATCAACACAAAATTTGCTTTAAATAATAGTTTTTAAGTAGATTTCGATTTGTACTTCATAGATTTTTAATAAGTTGAGTACATCAATAATACCAATTGATTTCGTTATTGGCAAAATAAAATGGTTCAGCGCGCGGCGGCGGCCGACTATTGCCCAGTCGCCAGTACGCTCGTGACCGCTGTCAACGTAGGACGTGTGCACATTTTTCTAACGCGATAATACTACTTTAGTCAGGAAGCAATAAGGGTAATGGCAGTGTAAATAAAGTTAAGCGAAAGAGGAAACGCTTAAGTGAACTAAGAGTACATAATATGACAAATATTAGAATGCCTAAACGGTAATCTACGTACCAGAACATTCAACCGGCCGCGTCGTAGCGGATTTGACATGCGTTTTTACGTAGTTAGTTTGCAGGTCTGGTGCAGTTTTAGTAATTGTGTGTTGTATAGTTTTATATTCTAGTTCTTTTCAAGTCAGTAAAGTTACTAGTACTACCATTATTTCATTAATTTATTATTAATATAGTACTGCATTGAGTGTGTTAGGTACGTTCACAACACACCCCGACTCGCTGCCCAAAAAAATAGTTTATTTAAAACATCGTTATGAGTCCCGATAAAAAGTTTGAAATGATATTATGAATTTAAAAAATCGGACTACAGATCTTTATCAACAATGTTATTAGTAGTCAAAATTTATATGAAAAAAAGTTATAACCAAAAAAATAATGACAAATGATCATTCTGATCACAAAACGTTATTATGAAAAATTATATGCTAAATATTTTTATGTGACCCAATATGGACCCGCATCAACTTGCAATTAACCTAAACGTGAATTTAGTTTTAGTTAAATTTATTGTTTTATGATTAATTGTTTTTTTACGTATTTGTTGTTTTTCGTAATAAACACGGGAATTAAATACCATTTAGTATATTGTATAGTAATTTTAATTTTAGAGCAAAACATGATTCTCAACTTGAAAATAGTCCAAAAGTATACTTAACAAGTAATAAAGCAAAGAATATTTGTTACTTTTTTTTAATTCCTTTGTGCTATTTTTGTTTTCCTTTGTGCCAAACGAGGAAATGATATAATACAACCGTATTGATAACCTCCTCCTTTTTTGAAATCGGTAAAATAAATTCGGTCGGTCGGTATAAATTTTGCAAAAATACAAGCCACCGCTTTGGATGATAACAAACTGTTAAACCGAACACTTAAATTGACTACAGATCGTTAACTTAGCGGAGATGATGAGACTCGAAATCGTCATCTGATACTCATCGTGGCACATAAGTAATACAACGCCTGACACAGGCAACACTGCGATCTGGAATACAGTGGAACACTGGGATCACCAACCCGCTTGCCAAACGTGCATGGCACACGAAAGCCAAGGCCTAGAGTTCCTAGGGGCCCCCGATACCCTGGTTACTGTAGCGGCCAGTGTACCAACGGGATCAGGTGTGCAAATAATAGCGTAAAGCGTCATTGTGGGTCACTTTAGGGGGGATCTATGTTCAGCTGTTGACGTCCTTTGGTTATAATGATGGTGATTATGATGATGATGATGATGATGATGATGATGATGATGATGAGAAAGTCGTTACCAAAGAGCATCACATGACAACTCCATTAAGCCCAAAAACGGTTACCTTACACTTTTATATCACTTGGTTCCGCTGCCAGAAGGTGGTACTTTCTGAACTCTGAACATAAATGGTTGATCTATCGCCGAAAAATATAACTCGTTATACGTTTTACGGCATTAGTGAGTCCCGATTGACGAAGTTCAGGGATAATACACTAAAAAAGAACATGCAACCGAATTAATAACCTGCTACTTTTTTGAAGATGGTTAAAAATACGTGCATGGTTACCAAAGTGCATCTCATGACGATTTCATAAAGCCCAAATAGGATCCCCCTACATTATTTGATCATGAAGTTTCGTTACCTATTCCGGCTACAAACATCAAATCAGGTTACTCGTAATATTTCATCAGAAATCCCTAAATTAAAAGTTGAAATAGATAACATATACCTTAAGAAAAAACGACGAGGACCTCCGGTGTTCGAGACGGGATTCGACGAACCCGCATCTCTAGCTATCGCTACTGACGCTTTAACCAATTCGGCCACCCGTACACAGCGGAACCCGTCGAAATTAATCAAATATATGTGATCTTGTTCATTTTAACGTTTTTTTCCCCATACATGTACCTTTAAAATTTAGAAAGTTCTCTTAATACCTCGTGGATCCCATCATGATATCTGAGTTCTGGTAACAATTAACCTTGCTTCCAAACAACGAAAGTATTTTTGAAATCGGTCCATAAACGACGGAGTTCTGAGGTAACACACATACAAACAAAAACAACATACAACCGAATTGATATTAATCTCCTCCTTTTTTTGAAGTCGGTTAAAAACCCCGGAACGGCACTTACAACCCCGACACCGAGAGACAGTGCGTCCTCTTCCATCCTTCTTGTAATAAGTTAAGTTTCATTACTAGGTAGGGCAGTTGCCCCAAAAGGTGACCGGCACCCAAAAGATGAACGAAACGTCTTAAAATCTAAATAATTAAATCGTGTATTTTTCCGTAACGTGGCAACAGATATTTGTATCATCTCTTTCATTCACGTTACTAAAAATTACGTTTTTATTATTATTTAATGATATATTTGCTGTTCAAGTTATGTTTTCAATATTGTGACTAATTTCCAATAGATGACCGGAGGTCAACTTGTGGGCATAGGCAACATTTTTCAAATGCTTGTATAATGACCAAAGTTGAACAGCACTTTCTTTCGCTAACACCTTTATTTTGGGGTTTATTTTAGTATGAAAACGTGTTGTTCAACCTAGTATTAATGGATTCCAATAATGAATTTGGCCTCCAATTTGTTCGTTCATTTTATCAATATCATGTCCAAAACTTGAATTAAAAAAATGTATTATTTCATGATGTGGCAAGCAGTTCTAAGCGAAACAAATTTAATGGCGATGGTTTAATAAAATGATATACAACCTAGTGACAGACAGATACAACCTAGTGACAACCTAGGACGGACATCGAAGTCTTAGTAGTGGGGTTCCCTTTACCCTTTTTACGGATCTCTAAAAACAAATAGTATTGTATAATTTCCGGAACTCTTTGGAATTTGCTTCAACCAGAATACGGTTACGAACAGAATAAGGCCATCAACTGTCTACGCGAGCGACGCGCGTGGCGTGGTGCGGGGCGCCCCGCCTGCGCCTCCACCGCGTTCTGCTTCACCCCCGCAACTACCTAAAATACGTCTATAAGAGCGCCTTAATGTATATGGAACAGCTATAAAATAAAAATTCTTTTTTAAGTTCCAATTTATGCCGAATGTGATTTATATAGGACTTATCATTCAATATTTGACGGGCAGTTGTTGGTAAGGCAGCGGAATTTTCTCGAATAGCCTGCAGAAGCCGAAGGAGAACCATGCAAGTATATAAAAAATAGTCAAGCCGGTGAGAATAGGATTTTATAGTCGCGCCGTCACTGGTAGGTAGATGTAAATAGCACAGACTGGAATTTCTACTTCAAAAAATTTTAACTGAATAAAGATAGAGTTGGATTTGATATTAGGTCAAGTGCCGAAAGAATCCTTACATAAATACATCCTACAACCTTATTTACTGTACAATAGAGTTGCTCGGTACATATTTTTGAAACTTTGGCAGTGAAAGAATTTTTACACTTGACTGTACTGCACCGAATACTTAAAATAATATTTTTTATAAGATCTTGCGAAATACCATAAATGAGAACCCAATTTCAAATTTGACGGTGATATTAGACCTTAACTCCGGAGACCAAGAACAATATCATTTTCGAAATGTCGCTAATTAAAATTTATAGGTATGTGATAAAATTGGGCGTATATACTTAGTCTTTATTCTTACAGTGCATTAATATACGCTAATTATTACACTGACAATTACCTCTGTTAGCCGACCTTGCGTTCACTGCGTGTGCGCATATCGTAAATAAATAGTCGGCATAATGGTGTTAAGTGGGAAACGAAATAATTTACCATAATATGTCGTTTGATGAGCTTGGCGTGAGGTACTTACCTGCAAAAAAAAAAAAAATTAAAATGGTATATTTTTGTCACGTTGTTTATTATGCACGTAGTCTTGTTATTCAAACTTTCAACCCTATTTTCAGCGCTTTAGATTACATTTTTCAAATTTAATTATTCCCTCGCCGCCATTGCTATCTATATAGGTACCAATCCAAAATATATATACGCCAATGTATATGAAATAGGTCGATACTAACTACCCCGTACCTAGTAAGGCGAATGTTTTATACATATTTCAATATTCTTATGTTACAATTCAAATGAACCTTATTTTTCATAAACGCCCTTAAAAATCCTCCCAGGTTATATAATTGCCTTAATGAGAACCTAGCTTCAAGATGGTAGATGGCGATAAAAATTCGATAAAGCTATTTAAGACCCTTTGTTAGCCGGCAGGCACATTTCTACGGCACAAGGTCGTATATGACTAGTATTTAGTAATCACATACGCTCTTGTGTCATTGTATAGATTAGAGATTACCCTGTGCCACATCTTAATGAAGCTAGCGCAATGTTTGAGGAGCCCTATCAGCCATGATAACGTCCTGTAGCTTGCTTGACTTGCAGCTTCTGGTGGAATATGGTCGTATGTGTTAAACACTAGCAAGCATATAAGGCATTCTTCTGTCAAGCATAAGACTTCATTTGTGAGGCCGCCCTACTTAATTAAGTACTAAATCGTAGTTACGTTACGTTACCGTGTTAGTTCAAATCTATTAAATAGGTATACGACGACGACTTTAGTAACTATGATTTTGATCAGCACAAAATGGAAATGGAAATAGTACATTTCGATACTAACAAAAAAAAAAATTGACGAGGGTGAAAGTTGGAGCCCGAGTGAAACGAGGGTGACAATCACCCGAGTCTTAAGTTTTGACACGTGTATCGAAACCAATTTTTCATAACAAGTGCCTTAAAAAGTGAAATTAACGCATTAGTTAGGAAAAAAATATTACATTATTTTAAACCAAACACAGAACATCGAGAAAGACGATTACGAAAGACAAGCGATACAATACAACTACGACGTAAAAGATGTAGATTTAGGATATCAGTGATACAAGTTCAATATGTGTATAGAATCATTTTGAAACAATACTAATATTGCTTGTGACTCCCCTGTTGTTGCGGGTGCCCATGGGCGACGAGTATTGCTTCATCATGTCAGCCGAAAGACGTCCACTGCTGGACATAGGCCTCCCCCAGAACGACCCAAGAAGACTGATCCTGCCCCTTCCAGATCCAGCGGTATCCCGCGACTCTAACTAGGTCGTCGGTCCACCTTGTGGGAGGCCTACCTACGCTGCGTCTTCCAGTTCGTGGTCGCCACTCCAGAACCTATCCGCCCCAACGGTCATCGGTTCTGCGCGCAATGTGCTCCGCCCACTGCCACTTAAGTTTGGCGATCCGGAGGGCTATATCGCTTAGTTTATCGCGGAGTATTGCTTACCATCAGGCAATCCTCGTTTGCCATCTTTGTCATAAAAAAAAATATTTTGTAGTAGGCAGCAGTCCGGCGAGTCCAAGAAAACTGACTCCTTTGGATTGTCCTAATTCCTACAGTTAATATTCTTTTTTAAACTCTTTAACAAGACGAGAACCGATTGTTCTCCGAGTTGCCTGACGGCATTTTATACTTGAATTGCATGCTATAAATGACTATACATAAATATAAATGTTATTTACTTTAGTCAAAACAATGATCTCTTGTTCAGCTATTTAACTGCCAAAACATATTGAGTAGTAGCAAGTATGATTAATAGAATCGTCCGGCTGTGGACAGTATAATTACAAGCTTGCGCAAGAGCACAGTAGTCGTATCGTAGTCGCCGCAATTGCATTTAGCTGCACGCGGTTCGAGCATGCTTCAAAATTCTAATTAAGTTGTAATATAAAATTATAGCCAAAATTTTTTTTGACACACACAACTAGGTCATGGTGATTATTTATTTCTTATTGTTAAACCTAAAAATATCCTAGGTGTTATTTCACGTTCCTATCAACGCATCGAAAGTAACAGCTGCGTTCATTGATTAATACTCATTTTCAAGGTACAAATTATCACGTAAATAAGGGAATAATTATAAAACTTTGATTTTGGCAAAAACGCAATTAATGATTTTATAATATAACGCAATAAAAGTTTGGTTACTATAAACATTAGTCATCCAAGCAGAACAAAAACAAAAAAAACTGTCACTTGTGCCTTTTCGTTGACAACACATATTTGTTTAGCTTCAGAGAACCGAACTTCGACGAACCGGAAAGAAAGGAAGTCGTTGATGCGTTCACTCGCGTTTGTTTATGCCCGGGTGTTCGACGCGTGTTCTAAATTTGAAAGATTTTATTTTTTTAATTATATCGACTTTGGATGCCTGACATTAAATCTACAGGGGCTAAAAACAAAAGTTGAAGACCATCGACTCTGCAATATTATGGCTATGTCAAATCCAAATCACGAAGTGAGTTCCATGTATGAGGTCGGGTACGAAGTGTTAATTCCGGGAAGTAGCACCTTCGTATCAATGTTCATGGATTTAGGTAATTTACATCGACTATTGCGATATAAACATAAAAATATGCTTTTAGTGCCTTTTTCATTAGTTGATTGATATAATAAATGTAAATTATTTTTCATTTTATGCGACCTTCACATTGGATGCGATGCGACTTGGGCGTTGTCGCGGCGATACTCGTTATCGAAAACGTCAATGTCACAACTCATGGTAAGGGTACAGGCAGGACACCGTTAAATAATAAAATTATAAGCGCATAGTGCTTTCTCGCCTCTTTATTTGTGAGAAAATGTCTGTAACAATAGATCTACACAGTTATTTGGAACAGCTCAAGCTGCCACACACAATAATTAATTCACAAGTCTAAACCGCAAACAAATATTACGCAAGTAGAAATTAAGCAATATGTGTAAACAGCGCAAAACTAGATGTTATACCTCTCTATTCTTGACATATTAAATATTAGGTAGGTACATTACACACAAGCGCAGCTCTGATTAATTAAAAACCATTACTGCTATCACCACATTTTAATAGTTCACTTAGGCAAGGTTCGTTTGATCTTGTATAAACACACTTTCAGTCGATATACAGCTCCTATGTAGCTCGAGTCCAAAGCTACAGCGGTCAACCTGAGTGTTGGACTATGTAAACATTTGGAATATGCAGCCAGGTGTTGATTGCCAACTTATAATATTAATAAGATCCTAATTAAACCTGGACTATCTACCAATTACCGTAACAAGATAAACGCAATCTCGGCAACATATCAACTTTAAGAGCACGCCATTTATTTCGCCTCCATCATTAAACTGAGGTTATTTTCAACATAATATCGTGAAATTTTAATCAACGGCGCAACCGGCCATCTTGTTTAGTATTTATGGGTTTACTACAATGTTTTTAATCGACATTTTACTGCAGAAAGCGTTTATATTATGATGAGCTCCTGAAACATCGCTATAAAGAAGGTTCTTTACAACTATAAACAGTCATGTTCAGCTACTATTTAAACTGTATTACATATTAGGGTATTATTACTTTAACTGGTAAGTATACCTAAGTTGTTCAAATCTAGCCTGGCTATTAGTTTTGTGACAAAATGTTTAAGGTACAAGTAAAAACGCCCTTTAAAACCAATTTAATTAACATGAAAAATGTCACAAAGCATCTTTATACTATTTGAGAGGTGTCAACTGTCAGATAACTAAATTCGTACGAGGGTGGCGCCATCATGAGACGGACATTGACAGCTAAATAGTTGCTAAGTAGTAGTGAATTACGCTTGTTGAACTAACATTTGTTTAAAGAATTTCATCGTCATAGACACTAAAACTGCGGCAAAGCAAGTATCTGAACTTTGTCCAGACACTGGACCATTTGCATTTCATCTACTCCGCGGCAGGATTCCATTGCCCATAAAGAGCCGCTTGTGCAACTATGGAGAGTAGGTGTCTCACCGATTGCGACGCGGCGAGCGAGCATAAAGTCCTAATTCATTTTTATGTGTCAATCGATTTTGTTTTGTTGCAAATGAGTTTTTTTGACACCATGGAACAACTGATTCCAGTATTCAGGCTATTCCTCTGTCTCTGGTACTAGACAGTGCAACGCCATCTGCTGATGCTTAAATAAAGTTATTTTGGCAGTATATTGTCTTCGGTTGACGCGTTCATGAAATAACTAAAATGGATTATATCGCGTACCTATACTAATTAAATTAATATGTACGCAATATAATCCGTTTTAGTTGTTTTATTTTATTTTAACAGCGTTAAATCGCCCGTATTTCATTAAAAGTACATAAAAGCTATTTAGATATTATTACATACACCAAAAAAGGTAAAGCACAAAAATCACCCATAGTCGATTGACCTAGTCACGTAACTTATTGTTAAATCAATTACATAAATGCTAGTTACCGTATATACCTACACTTTTTACTGATATGGTAAGGCATCTATTCAGGCTCAAATCACAATCATCTGAAGCAACTAAACACCCAAAAAATGTAACTCAGGGGACCCACAGAGTGAACGACGGAGAACGGCTGTGTTTTTATGTACTTTTAGGATGCGAAATTCCATTGGCCATAGTCAGTATCTTACGCAAGTCCGGTAGGCGTCTGCGTGTTGCGAATCGTCGCTCTAGATGCGCGAGACAATGATCTGCGCTTGCGCAAAACGTGTGCAGCCCGGCTACTAAGGGCTCCTATAGCGATTTGGCAAAAACTTTACTTGCTATCGTCTTCGTAAAATATTTATATGGACACATTGTACAGCGACGTATAACTGTGGCAACTTGTGGTAGAGGTACATTCGCCAACAGATACATCGGAGCTGTTGAGGTGCTCACAAATATCTGAACATGTACTTTATCGGCTTGACAATGACAATAGAGGCGTCGTTCAGATTTTTGTGACCAACTCCTCAGTTCCGATATATCTGATGGTGATTTTACTGACGACGGGAGAATTTGTTGTCCGATACAAAATTGATATTTCAGAGTAAATACAAATACAGATATCTTATATATTATATTTTCACTTATAATTTGTTTTTTTACTGTTTGCTAATGATTATCGATGTTGAAGACGTTACATTAAAAAACTTTAATACAGGTGGTTAATAATAATAATTAATTGGAGAATACACTCGCTTTCACGTAACCAAATCACGAAACCAAAAATGAACATAAGTTAAAAACGAAAGAAACAGTTGGATAAGTAATTAATTTATATATTAATACAAACGGAAATTGATAAGATTCATAATTGAGAATCAATTATTTATTATTGTTGATAATTGATTGAATTGAAGAAGTTTTCCTTTATTTCTAAGAAATTTCTTTGTATGGTAAAATTAGTTTTCTTAAGACGCTCCTGGTAGAACCAGGTATGTTCCACTCCATAAGGTCTCGTGTCGAAACCTCTTAAACCCCTCCGTAGTACCCCAGCTCGCCCACTCTCAATGTAGGTGGTGCTCCAAATTAATATTATATTGTACGCGCGACAACGCGAGTTTCTCACACCCAGTACAACAAAGTCGTATGTCTTGATAACAGATAGTCACTTGCGCCCATTGTACGAAGGATGATCTGAACTGAATTTAGGTTACGTTCATCTTTCGCAAAACGACAATGGAACTGATAAAATCCTAATGTCATTTCATTACGCAAGAACACATCACGATTTTCTATTGTACAGATTTAGAACCTAATCCCTTGGAACAAGGTCATATTTACAATGGCAAATTGAATGAGATAAGGATCCGTAAGTCTGATCTATTTGAAGTTCTAGTCTGCTTAAATAGTTCTTTAAAAGTCATATTACGCTCCGCTAATGTTTCTTATTTCTCACACTGCGTGTTACTTTTGTTTTATCCAAAATATAATAATAGAAGCAATTTTTTACAGCAGTAGTAGTGAGCGAAAACCGCTTACGGTTTATCTGCCGCCATTGTCGCTCGTTTACAATTTAATTATTTGTAGGCATGCTTAAATGAACAATAAAATATATTTCTTATGTCTAACTGGCTTCTCTGGCTGTTTAGTAAAAGGTCATTCCAGATTCATTATTATTCCACGTAACTATCACTGTAAAAATACAGAAAAGGGTACATTAAATCCTGGGAGAAAATAACTTACCAAATAACAACATAACTCTCGTCATCTTCTTGTCATAATAAAATACTCGAGATTCCAAGTGGCCAAAATGGCCGTTTATCTTTTACGCAATTTTAAAGTATAGCTCTCAAGTAATAAGCAGCATAATAGCATGTTAACAAAAGCGGACTTGGGTCAGTCTGGCTCTAAGTACAGTTTTATGAAAACAGGGTAAAACGCACAACGGCGTGGCCGTGGGAACTGAACATCACAAATATGCGACAATACGATACTTTGCGACACGAGTGTCTTAAAACTACTCAGAAATGCAACAAAGAAGGTCGAAACAACAGCTTTGTTGATTATAATAACTTACAACGTATAGATTAAAATGAATAACGATTAACATTTACAATTTTAAATTGAATTTGACAGGCTTGGTTACTGCGGCGCTACCGCGAAACACGATATTCGTAAATTTCGGACGATTGTCTCTGTCACTCTTATGACGTCTTAATTGGAGTAAAAGGGAAAGATGCCCGAAATATACGAACTTCGATGTTCGCGGTACCGGGCCTGTTTAAGTATATCGTCACATCTACTTTGAAAAAATCTCGTATCTTCCTCTTAAGATAGGACATGGTTTTTTTGATAGACAGAATACGAAGAGTTTTGTTGTAGTGACGATATGATTTCAATTTAAAAACTACCTTTACTTAAGTATAACGATGTTCTCCCGCTAACCACGGCTCGAACTTTTCAATGTTCCAAGCGGTGATTAATTGACAACTTCCTAGTTTTGTTAAAAATACGAGTCTTTCTAGACGTTCGGGTATCAAGAATAGCAATCATTAGCGATGCAAATGAGATGGCAACAAAAACAGCCGTAGTCTGTGAGTCACTGAAGTGGCTCGCCTGAACGGAATCGTTACATGATGAATAATGTAAGTAATGTAGTCATATAAAGGTCGTGGGCAGAACTTAAAATAAATCATAACAGTTAGTGACTAGTATTGGCGATGGTACCTTAAAAAACGATCTCTATCTTGCAGGCACATTTTTGTCAAAAGTCAAGCAGTTTCATTTTTTTAATGACAAAACGAGCAGACGGATTGCCTGATGGTGAGCAATTATCGACGCCCATGAGCACCCGCAACACCAGGGGAGTCACAAGCAGCCTTTAAGATAGGAGTACTCTCTTTTCTTGAAGGTATGAGATAGACTACTACTTATAGACTTGTAGATTAGTTTATAATCGTTGTTTGCCTTATTTATAAACAGGGGACAATCGGTGTCAACGGTATTCTATCGACAGCAACATTTTACTACATTAAATAAACTACACTTATGTCTTTCCTACGCTTCATCTAGAGTTGTTTAGTAAAAATAAAGTTTTAAAATACTAGCATTTTGAGAAATATCGTAGAATATATACGTATGCAATACATCGGCGCACGGTGACTAACAATGGCAAATGAATTCCTATCAAGAGACCTTAATGCACCGTGCAATAAAAATGAAAAATAATCTTATCGTAACACGCATCGCGGTAGATTCCACACCTTATTTCTAGCGAAGCAGAGTCTATTTTTAAATATAACATCATATGTAAACTTAAAAGTATTGTTCGACTCTGGAATTTTATTATCCTTCGCGCCGCACAATGGGAACGCGTGCAACTGTGCAAACATGTACGACCTGCACTTACATAAGTGTCAGACGGTGTGGCACTAATGTGCTAGGCGGCGAAGCGTTGTCCTGTAATATGAAGCCACATAGAGACTGCGCGGAAGATACTTCATAGTAATTACAGTTTAATTGTTTTATGAAACAAGAAGTCATGCTGGACTTCACTGGAGAACAGATAAAAAAATCGAAATAACTTCGTTAAGTCAGGTCATTGGACATTAGAAAAAAAATAAGAGCGACACATAGCTTCGCTAAGTCATTAGGTTATTACAGGAATATAGTAAAATAAATAATGCGATTCTGAGCTCACATATGTGAATGTGACGCATCGCTAAACAGGTTTTATATAATGTTCAAAATACAAATACAACGGTCTCGCAAAAAATGTGTGACGGAACCACGGCCAAGCGTCCTGCATAAAAACTTACTTTCAAAAAGACACAAGTGTTGTACAAAATCTCTAGTTTATATATCCTTTAAAAGTTAAGCGTATTAGAAGTACGCCGACCTCCTTGACTTCTGTGAGTCATTCTAATAAATAAAATAACCGACGAAATCGCGATTCGAATTCAAATATCGAACGATTCAAACGGCGGCGCGGGCGCAGGTGTCCGATTACGATAATCGGGGTAACTGTAAATAACTGTTAATGTAGCCTTTACTATGCATCTGCGAAATCTAAATATGGAGCGCCTACTCAAATTTAATGTTCACTTTAATTCATGTATTTAATATAGTCGAGATATATATCGTCGGAACCTATGAGTACCGAGGAAAATAATACTTACACTAATTTATATAATATTAGATACAGTCAGCAGCAGAAGTAGCTAAGCATTTGAAATGTTCAAAATGAGGTCAACACGTCTCTATTGTCAAGAGAATAAGAGCGCGTGTAGGTCATTTTGAACACTTCAAACGCTTAGCAACTTTTGCTGCTGACTGTACACACTTTCGTTAAGGTTGGATATTAATGTGATAATTCTCGCAGTCGCACTAGCCATAAGCTTTGGGAATACCACGCCACGTGTTAAATGTATTTAGATGAATGAATCAACTATTTGTTGTTGTTGTTCTGTCCAATCAACCAGGGGACAACTGAAGCATAGTTTTGTTACAAGAAATGTCGCCCTGCGTACTACTACTACTGACGCGCTTGGTAGGTGACCCATTTAACTGTGGTTAGAGTTACGTAACCATGGCAACGACAGACAAAGATTGATTGAGTCATATTAAAATAATGAAAATTGCAATGCATACTATTTGAGAAAAAACTCGATACTATTATTATGTGACTGTGTTCGTGTTAGCTAGAATGCCGACTTTTTTTACCGGAGCAAAAGGGAGGCGTCGGCCTCATTTTTAAAGCCCTTTTTTGCTGCTGCGCCTGGGCAAGCAACCGTTACTCTAAGGCGAAGGGTAAGTCCGGATTGTACACATATCTCTATCAATATATCATAACCATAACGTTATTCCGTTTCCTTATTCGTAGGAAACAAGGTATCAAACCATCTAGTATTTTATGCACTTCGCTTTCTATCACATAGTATCGTACCAGAATAGAATATCAAATAGATTTTTATACAAGCGTTTAACCTCAGTCACACCTGAGGCCTTAGTGTAAGTTTCTTTTGCCGTAAAAAAATGTTTACGAACGCGTAAGTGATAAAGTTATTTATATGGGAAACGCAAACGCGTTCATGACGTAAAGTTACGTTGAAAACTTACACTCAGGGCTCTGATGGTAAGTGTCAACGATGTCGAGGCTGTAGCACGCTGGTTCAGTAACAGCCTACTCTTGCCTTGAAAAGCCCTAAATTATATATTTCCGGGAATACAGACTAAGGGAGCAAATTCCATTCCTTACCATACCAAGACTCGTGTACAAAACATAGTTAATATGACTGAACAGATATCTAAGAAACGTTACTGCTACATAAAATACGGTTTATTAGTTCCAGAAACGATTCAAAGGCGTATTCTCAAATGATAATTCTATATCAATCAGTATATTGCGCTTTTACAAATGTGGTTGGACAGTAAAACGAGCGAGGCAGCAAATCCGTTTTAGATATAATTTCGATGTATCAGATGAATAGGTCTGTAACGGCGATATGTCATAGAGCCTTATAAGCTACCCGATCTGCCCATATATACGGCACTTAGATATTAATTAATGGCGTACTTAAAACGATAATTATATGAATTATAGTTTATTGACAATATTGCTTGATACCTTGTACCGATTGCCGCGGAAGGGAGAAAGCTGATGCGTGGGTTTTCATAATTAGTGGATTGTTTGTTATATTAGAAACTATTAAAAGATCATAATTAGTTTTAATTTGATAGTTATGTTTAATGGCTACCTCGTTAAGAAAGTGCCGTGTGATGCTGCTGACTAGAATAGCACCACCCCATCTCGTCCCGCGGGTGTCGTAAGAAGCGATAAAGGGAAACATCCTACGGATGGGCAGCAGCGTCCGTCGAAACCCAATCTACAGCTACTGCGGTCGCCAACCCGCCTGCCAAGCGTGGCGACTATGGCAACTACCCCCAAGACGATACAAGTCATATTTGTGGGAGGACTGCATACGGCTGAAATGTAAGAAAGTATCTAATGCATAAGAAATTTATAAACCAGTTGTTTAAGTTCTTAAAACTATTAGAAGTGAAAGAAAATTAATTTAAAACGTTCTATAAAGCTTAACGAAGACTAAACATGGGCGTATAAACAAAATTTGGCACATCGACGCTACGGAATGCGGCCACTCGAGCCTAAACCATTATTATAAGGCAATACTAACAGTAGCAGCGGTAGCAAATACACTAATCACCTCTTAAGAGACTAAACACAATCAACAGACGTATTCATAAACACTCAATGCTGTATAGCTCCAAACTAAACCAACCATTATAAGTGTGAACTGCGGCTCCACTACAGTTACAACTATCCGCAACACACATTTACACCAGTTCTAATAATCTTACTGTTTACTAACGTTCATGAACAAGACTATAGGTCAAGTTTCGGCAAGCGAACTTGACACAGCAATGGAAGGCGGAGTCAAAAGAGCGTATAGCGTTTATGTAACGAGTTTCATAGGCCGTTTGGTTTCTGAGCTGCTGGTGGAAGGAGGTCAGTTGGTCGGCGGGCTGCGGCTTACGACACGATGTGGAAAAGGATATCGCTGTGATGGACATTAGAAACATAAAACTTTGCCAACATATTGTAAATAAATATTTATGTTTTTTTTTTATATTTCCTTTAGACAGCACAATCCCACATTAAAGGCCCATTTAGACGATACAAGATTCTTGAACAAAAATCCGCAATAATTGTATGCAAGTTTTGCCATTCAATAATTGAATTGAATAATTTCATTCAATAATGAATGAAATTATTGTATACAATTCTTGACAGTCAATTTTCTTGACCGTATCTTGTTTACACCACGGACATTTATTGCACGGCAATATTTGCTCGCAAGTATCGACACGTCTAAACTTTGAGTTGAATCAACTATGGCGTATTGGAGCAAGAATTGAACCGATTTGGATTGGCAGATTTTGTTGATGATTTGCATTGCAAATTGAATTCAATACTGGTATTGAATTCAATTTGCTGCTTGAGTACAATAATGGCACGTTATGTTTATACAGTGCAATTTTTTTATTGCCTTAACTTTCTTGTATTGAATGTTCAAGAAACTTGTATCGTCTAAATGGGCCTTAAGGTCGGACCACAAAAGCTTGACACAGAAAACACGCAGGGGCATGTGTTATGTCTTATATTTACGCGTCTTGTTATTTTTACCCATTTGAATAAACGGTTTTTAAGCATCAGTGTAGCCAATCCTTTACCCTGATCCATAGAAGTGTATTATAAGAAATTTATAATATTAGTAAATAGGTATTAGAAAATTTATAAAGTATGTATTTGTTACTAGGGCTAATACATTTCGAACCAATCTTGATTGAATCAATCATTAAATCAATTTGAAATAGAGTAATTCCTGACTCCTGACACTATTAACTCGCTCAGTTCAATTAGGTCTAGGTTCCCTACAGCCCCTAATTACCTCCCGCCATCCCGGATCAGGGGATCAGTCTTTCATCTGTCAATCTTGCATCCAAACAAAGATGACTTGATGACGTTAATGACATGATGCCGGGACTGATAGTGTACACGTTGTGGCTGTCACTATAGGTACAGTCGCCATCAAATATATTGGAGCTGTGGAGGTGGTCACAAATATCTGAACATGCACTTTATTGTCTTGACAATAGAGGCGTTGTTCAGATATTTTTGACCGCCTCCACAGCTCCGATATATCTGATGGCGACTGTACATGATAGGGTTACTCGTACAAGTTCTTAAGAGATACATTTTTTTTGTTTGTTTTCTAAAACTTTGAACGTTCTTGGACGTTTTTTTTTAAACATCGATGATGGCAAACAAGCATACAGCCCGCTTGATGGTAAGCAGTTACCGTAGCCTATAGACGCCTGCAACTCCAGAGAATTTACATGCGCGTTGCCTGCTCTTTAAGAACGTATACACTCCTTTTTTGAAGAACGTTTGCACGAAGCGTTGTTGAATCAAGAGTTGTTCGCATTTCAAGAAAAAACATTATTCATAATCAAAAACGTAAGCTGAATCCGTTTTAATAGGTTTCATAAAGTGTCCCGAACACCTAGTATGTTCAAAATTCAATTACGTTACTTCCATACAAAGTGCCCTAAGGAAATAGTACATTGTGCAACGAGGATGGTAAGTAAGGTATAGTAAACGCGAGTCTATTAGAAGCCCGACGACGAAGTCGGAGGGCTTTTAATGACTCAAGTTTGGTATACACTTACCACCCGTGGTACATACAATGTTTTTCATCACATTTGCGAGGATATAAAATAAATTCGTTGGTAAAATATTAGTTACTTATGTAGGCTTAAAATCAAAATACACTTTGAAACTAAAATCAGACCAACAATTGCGTTTTGTTTTCGAAGTTGACAGATCATCCTGCCAAATAGTATCAATTATCAAAATCAAATAGAAAACAATTATTTTTAATAAAAACTAAACATTAAATTGGAGTAAAATTTAATATAAAGATATGTTTTTTTTATTAAATACATATCTTTTACATATTAAAAGTTGGTTGTAGCAAACTTTTGAAGATATGTAATACACCTTGGCTGTTTGGAAACATCCTCAGTCCAAGTGAAGTATAGGTTCTGTATATTTTTAAAACTAAACTTAACAGCCCGTGTGAGCTAAATCGGCTATAACTGCTCTGTACTCTCGCAAGTAATAACGCCATTGACGAGCAAGTGTGATGAAAAGTAACTGATAGTATTAGTTAGACCTGCTAGGTGGTTGAAATAATTTTAACACGAGTTCATTATCAGTAGAACGATGAACAAGAGTTATAAAGATTGTTCACCTCGCCCACTTAGCTACTTCTGACATTGACAGTACCTTCACTAATCTATATATATCAGTGGCTAAAAGTAGTATAACTAATCCACGAATATCGCCAAACGTGATGCTTGTAATAATTTCAAGTTCACATGCCAGGTCGCAATAGGTGCGCATGCGCACAATAGCATATTTCGCCGTCATTAGAATACAATGAGAAGGTCGTCGCGGCCCAAATTTAGTGCATATAATAATCAATAAAAACCAGACTCGACCGAATGTTCTAAACACTTGAACATTCTTCAGAGGACCATGTTATAAGTTTATAACAAAGCGAGATGTGTTGGAACTTTTAGCACATGCACGAAACTTAATAGGACAAAATTATTTTTATAATAAGTAGAAACGTCTGCTAGCATATCAAAGATATTTAAATCGAAAGAAAAATATAAAAATTTGACTCGCAGCGGGACTCGAACCCACAACCACTGGATCACTAGCCCAGTGCACTACCAATTGTGCTATACGAGCGCCGCTTAGACGTGTCAAATCTTATCCTTCCTGGTATACGTCAGTGTAGTAGTGGTTGTGGGTTCGAGTCCCACTGCGAGTCAATTTTTTCTATTTTTCTTTCGATTTAAATATCTTAAATAGAACAAATAAAAAACCAACACGATATGACTATAAATACGATCATAAATTTCCTTAACATTTCCTTCAAATCGTCCGATAAGCCACAATCAACACTGAGTCATAAGCGAGCCGGCGCCGGCGCATCGGCAATTAGAGGCTGATCCATTACAGGCAGGCATGCGCGAAATGTGCGCCCAACTAACTATGCCGGTATGCATTTGCTTTGGTCGGTTAGAGGGTTATAAATATATATAATATAATAAACAGATGTTTAAATATGGACACAAACAAAGTTACAAATATCGTTGATTTAAAATTTTAAAAGAACAATTTCATGATTTGATTCTGTTTCACTGTTCAAGTGGTTTATCGGATAATACCTAAAACTACGTTAAGGTGAATCTTCAACGCCCTTTTTACTTTTTTCTATGATACTAGACCAAGGCCTATTCAGACTTTTAAGAGTAAAACAATAAATTAAAAACCTATCGATTTCGATAGAAAAATAAATGCGAAGGCGAAACGTAAACTTATCACATTACATTCATTACCCCACGTCGTGATACTATCCCTGCAGTTTCTCGTAAGATGGTAGCCAGCCAAGTCGCGATACGTGTTAAAAATGGCCATACACGCTCCTATCAAAGTTAGCTATAT
Source organism: Grapholita molesta (assembly GCA_022674325.2). Taxonomy (NCBI): domain Eukaryota; kingdom Metazoa; phylum Arthropoda; class Insecta; order Lepidoptera; family Tortricidae; genus Grapholita; species Grapholita molesta. Next base: position 15,941,157 of record CP053130.2, on the reverse strand, counting down.
TGCTTCCACGCATGCAGGTTTCAGAACTTCACGGGAACACGCCCCGAGAACGTCCAAGCTATTTACTTCGTAATTATCTTGACGGAACATGTGTTGTGTATTCATAATATACATTAATACAACGTTCTTGGGCAACTGTAGTAGGTACATTATAAAATAGTATGAGAGCCTATACACGTTCCTCCGCTGGGTTTTCTTTCAACTCACTACGTGGGCAATAGTCCCCCACGCCGGCCTAAGACAAGTTGGGGACTATACATGCAGACGCAGATGAATGTAGGTACTCATGAATATGTTTTCCTTAACCGAAACGAGAATAAAAATATTTGGTTCTTGAAACTTTGGCCATCTTTTAACGATTAAGCTTTTTTTGGTAGTTCACACTTCGAGAATTCCTAGGCTATAGGTACAGGTAATTTGAAAACAATAACAGAGTGATTATAAATGTCGTATAATTATATTATTCATAAAGTAAGGGCTTCTATAGTAGCGAATGCAATATGTTTCGGTTCCGAGCACCATTTATGTAAATAATTGGAAGGGAGCTCTCGCGTGGGACTCATATATCTGCCGCATCACTATAATTGTAAATTACAGTACATCCACTTAGTTTTTCCGACATAATCCGCAACAAAATATCGTACACGCCGCAAACAATCTATAAAGTTACGCTCTTTTTTAAAAGGGTAGACATCGAAGCGCATGTGTTGATCAAAGGAGTGCGCGCACGCATTGCTGTAATAGAATAATTAATGGGCGCCGAGCGAGGGTCACTGACAGCACTCCCCCCTCCCCCCAGAACGTGAGGACTTGAATGTCAGAACTGCTACAATTGTGCTGCGCTATCATTATGATGTCAGCGCACTCGTTATGATTCCTGATAGCCGAATTGAGCGATATTGCAGCAGCCATTATGATCGTCTTGAGAATGCTTTTACTGTTTGATTGTCGATTTCAGTGATGGATTAGGCATGCGAGTATATTAACTTGATTTCCAACTACTCCTGACGAGATGTGTCACTTTCAATTTAAAATAACTCCACTTGAGTTTGTGTCTTTTTAATTGAATGTGAGCCAAACAAATGCAAATCTCCGATTGAAAGAACGAAGGATTTATCGACTCTGTTCCGATGAAAATGGAACGGCCGAAAACCCATAAATTTAATATTTCTAAAGAGCAGAGCCTTGCCGTGTCCGTTCCACTTACGACACCAGCTGAAGGCCTGTTATTAGCCATTCAAACCGGAGAACAATACCCTCGGTTAGGGGGTCGCAACAAACAGGCAAACTCATGCAAATTCACTTTAAAAAAATCACCGGTTGCCCACCGCCATTGTTTTCTGTGAAAAGATTTAGAGGCGTACCCGGTGCACGCAAGCTACTCATTATTTGTATTCATTAAAAAAGACTAGTAGTTGTACCACTTGGACCTACACTTTAGTGCACTCTCTAATACACTGAGGTACCTATTGTCGTCTCATTCTCCTTGGACTACACGGACGCATGCTTGCCGTGTCATGAAATGTCCTCACTATTCTCAGAGTGTCAAATGACACCAACACTAGACTAGACTATTAACGAATAGTGTTACTTTTTAAATCTATATCTATAAACGTGAAAGTCCTGACTGACTGACTGATCAACGCCCAGCCCAAACCGTTGATTAACCTAGATAGCCGACTTTTTTACAATAGGCAGTTTATATATCGTAAGGACCCACTAAGAAGGGATGATAGGAAATTCTACCATTAAAAGGGTAAAAAGGGGGTTGAAAATTTGTATGGCGATTGTGTTAAATTTAAAGTTAGAGACTTGAAATTTTGTGTAAACACTGCTTAATCGAATACAAGAACAGTAATTTCGGCGGTTTTTGAAATTCATCCCCTGAGGGGTCAAAAAGGGGGTTCTTCTGCGCGTGGGAAGCCGCGGACATAAGCTAGTAAGAAGATAAAAAAGTTAAGCTTTTCAATGGCAATGTAAACTTGATTACATTTAACAGATCGCAGGCATCAATCCAGAACGTTTACAAATGAATGAACTCAGGTAGTTGCAGCGCTGTCAGGGTGGTCGAGCAATGCCTAATGTAATGCAATCGCCCAGGGGCTCCCGACTTGAAATATCACGGCATCTCGTGTTAGCCTAGATGAATAAATGCTCTAAGGGAGAAACAAGTGAACTATATAAAATATAGAGTTCTAAGAATGTAAATAGATGCCTTTGGTCTCAGTTGACTGAACTTCTACCCAAACAATCCTTGAACCTACTGTTTTTAGCTCAACTGACCTCGCGTCGGCAAGGATCATTATAGCGACCTCAACGTGACATCGGTGTTTTCCTGAAAACTGGCAATGTACCACCTACGAGCTACGTGGCTCGTTAGAGCACTTTGTTTATTGCGAATTAACCCAAACATGGCGCACGTAAACAATTTAATGGCGACCGCAATTGAGCAGACAATCAAGATCGTCGCAACATTTCGGCAAATATAATTTATTCCTTTTGATATCTGAATCCTGACTACTCAAATTACCAACCTGATTACTCAAATTGCACTAATACCACTCTCTTGTTACTTTAACTAAGATGCCTATCAAGCTATCAGCGTAATCTTTGCAGCAATCACATAGGGAACAATTCTTTTCTCAGCGTTTCCTCTAGTCTGTATTTGTTCTCGTTAATCTAGTGCAGGATATTATCTAGTGAGAGCTCGTGTATCTCGGAAGTCGTGTCGGAGGTCCGCGGGCGATACTGATCTACAACTCTCGCTTGCATTGTGACGCGGACAGACGCCGTAACGGCGACTGCCCTCTGAACTACAATAGCACACAATACGATGCGACGGGAATGGCAGGAAGCGTTCCGCTTTGCGTTTCTATCCGAAGAGAGAGTTCGGAAGAGTGTCGAGTTACGAGTGTCCGTTACCAAGTGACAGCGGACGTGTAATGTGAATACTTTAGAACGTCACCGAGTTGTTATACTGAATAGGATTATGAGCGTTTCTCGCTCAGACGCTCTTAAGTCATTCACGATCTGTAGGACAGATCTCGTGGCTTCACGACAAAATAGTGCGAGAGCCCGAGGCGCGATCACCGCAAACCACAGCTTTTGTTGACGGCTAATAAGTTTGAGGAAACGCTGTAATCGTGCGGCCTACTTGCGCCGGGGGCCCGCGGCGAGACCGCTACTCGGCTCGATCTCGCCCTTACCGTCTTTAATACTCGTTTTATTAAAAGAAAAGTAACTTATTACTGCTGAACAGTTATAATTTATACACGAATGAGAGCGTGCTGCTTTTCTACGTGAACTGACGGCAATTCTTCCGATGTAGGACTAAAGTGATCCAGAATTAATGGCTCTTTATACCGGAAGACTAATGCACTTTGATAATAGCTTGTCCAGTATTCAGTGTATACGGAGAGTCACCGATACTGCCTCTTCCACGGCTTTAGTCTTACAAGAATACATTTAGCTAGACTTAATATAGTAATACATTGTTATCAAGAAAATTTTGTTTTAAAATATAACTCGATGTTGGAATATTTAGCATACTATCTTTGTTTTAAAAACCCAGTCGTGTAACCTTTAGGCATTACTCGACCAATATTGAGTGCAATGTCTATTGTTCTGCAATACGGGTATCGCTGGAGCAGAGAATTAATGTGGCAACATTTCTGTACCATGGCATTTCTTTCCCATTGTGTTTTTGCAGTTTCCCAACACGCGCATAAAAACTGGCATTCTTAGAATTTGGTGGATTAGTACTTCATAGTATTGCAAATCGGGTTTGCCAATGGATTAGTTTGATCTTTTTGCACCAAGCGTTTCTAAAACGAGTTCAAACAAAGCCAGCATCCATCACCTTTAGTACAATCCGTGCTGGGCCCCCACAATGGCCGGGAGATGGCAGCGAACTAAATGGACCTGTCATTTGACTGGTTGTCCATAACTATAAAACCTTCAGACGGCCAGCTTTGTCCCTGTGACAACCGATTGAATGAGCATCAGATAAATTATTGCCTTATGATTTGAGAGAACTCGAACTGGTAGCTACATTTCGCAGAACATCTGCAATCTCGTATTAAATCTTATTTTGTTTTGGAAATAAAACTATGTTTCGTGTAGTTATAGTTCAAATTTCTAGAGCAACCAAGTTCGGGATAAGAGGTTGCGGTAATGCTGCGCCGATACTCAATATTTATGACTCTTGCGCATGTTATATATAGGGCTGTCAGGTCGTGTAGATCTTAGTGCAGTCGTTAAGGGGGTTCATTACGGCATAGAAAGCGTAGGAAAGGTTATTGGTGTAATGACAGTTTTGATATTGGACAATTTAGCGTACAGTATAATTGCACTAGTAAACTTCTATGGCAAACGTATTCATTTATAATGGGTCTGTTACATAATGGACCATTATTTACTGCGTGTAACTGTTCAATAAAGTTTTATATGTATTTGAACATCATCTAAAATGGGTGATTAGTGATTACCCATTCGCGGCCTTCGTGTGTAGGCTTTTAAGAATAATTGCAATGATGTAAATCTCAAGGTTTATTTCTAACCTTGCCATTACGAATTGCTTGTAAATATTTACATTTAACTGTGTTCTATTATTATTTTGCGAAATTTTTATCTTGGACTCTTAAGAAAATGGAAGTATTGCAAAAAATTAAGGTTAGTTAAAACTCTGCAATTATTATTAAGATAATAATGTCATTTTTATTTCCTTAATAAAGCAGTTGTTATTTAAGTTACATGCCTAAAAGTGTATTGGTGTATGGCGTTACAAGCATGAATTTAGTACAATATAATTACACAAATACGATACATTTTACATGCTTAATTTTCATAACACAAATGAAATGATTAACTGAAGTCTCATTTAAGGCAGGTAACTACGAGAAGGTAATTAAATTCATTTTTTTTTGCATTTCACTTAAATCTATTTATTAATTCATTCAACCCAATCTCATTAGTTGAGGTACCCACAAATGCGATTAAAATGTTGCTAGATTATATGCGATTGTCGTAACGCGATCATTCCGCAGTCGCACAAATCGATTACTATTTCGCACTAAGCATCCTTATAAGACTCATAGAAAAACAAGTCTAAGTTTTACGAAAACAATAAACTAAAACTTCGTTAAGTAATAATAAACCTTATTATAATGTAGTAAGGTTCAAGAATAGATCCGTTTTCGTGGATTCACAAGGGGCCTTACTATAGTTACTAGCAAAGGGCGCGCGTGACCAAAGTTAAGTAATACGGTTGATAAATCACTATTTAGCTTTATTGGTCTATTATAGTTTCTTTGTAAAAGCAGAGAGAGATAATTCCGGGCGTCAATAATTCTAGAGAAGTTATTTAAGCAATTTCAAGAGTTTTTAAAATGTATATTCCATATATTTTGAACAACATAATTTTGATTTGACTGAGTAATCGTTAGGCGATGAGTTGGTACTTGGTAGGTCCCCTATCATGTGGACTGGTGACCTGGTCGCATAGGACTGGTCATTGTGGAGTCAATGGGGGAGGCCTATGCCCAGCAGTGGACGTCTTTCGGCTGAAATGATGATTATGATGAATTTTAACCTTATTTTACAAGTTTTAGATTTTATAAGAGCGCGGGCACATTAATGTTTTTGTCCCGCGTTTCATCGGCGTTTCTATATCAAAATGCGGGTTCATGCGGCGCGCCGATTAAAATGGGATCGCCAGGAAAACGTCGAGTGACCGCCGTTAGTGTGCCCGTGCCCTTAGCCCCACAGGTGTTACAGTAACAATTATTACGACACAGGTGCAAATTACACAAATAAATGTGACACATCTCTTCTATGACTATGTAACTGACATGTGTAACTTCATTCAGCTCATACAGTTCTATAATATATAATCATAACAATCCTTACTACTCGAATACCTTCATTCATACATCCGTTAAAAAAAACTAATCCTTTTTTTTACTTATTTTGGATTTGCTATTAACAGTTCCGCCCACAATTTTTCTGCTTTGCTAAAGATCGACTGGTATAGAATGCTTTATATTATTAAGTTAAATAAGGTTTCAAGTTTTTTCGTTTGATTCCTCTGTATGTGTTATTATTGTTGTGTTGTCACGAGTAAATATTTTCTATTCTATTCTAAATAAATAAATACTATCCACCAACGGCGGTGCGTGCCTACAACCCGATTCCCGCCGGCTTTACTATTTTTTTACAATTACAGCGTTACTTTTCATCATGAAGAAAATGCAAGCCAAATAGGCTTCGGCTTGCCTGCGAAATCCTATATAAACCGTTCGGAATGTTAGAGCGAGCAGACTGTGTGCGGGCAAGGTAGCCCGTGGAAAATCCAGGACCGTTTCGCACCAGATTTAATTTGTACTACTGGAATAGTATACTCGTACTCATAAATGCTGACAAATTTTGTGATTAGCAATACTACCATAACGTCCATAACACACAAGGATAAATAGGAAAAGAAGGTAAGTCTGAATATTAAACGCTTTATTTGGCAGTGTACAGACGGATATACACATTATTCGACCATCATTTAGTACTTTTATTTATGATTAGAATTTTTAGGACTATTCAGATCTGGCGAGGCTGGAACCCACGTTTTTCTTGCCAAATTAAGGATTAACAATTAATGATTACTTAAGTATATTGGCTTATAACGGCAATATAAAGCATACTTTATATCGATTATATTGTAGTGGGGTCCTAGGTTACAGCCTTGCGGTAAAACGTGCCCTGACGGCGTGTGAGCCGCACGCGACACGTGTCGGTCAGACGTATCTACTTATTAGCCCTGTGTGTGATTTTTCGCTACTTATGCTAATGTGTTTACTTAGAAACGTTGCACAATATGCGCAGTAGCAGACTTGCTACAGTTCGATAGTGACACAAATGGTACATCAATCGGTTTGATAACGACTTTGCTTGAAGCAAAGCGATTACGTAATGTTTGATTTCATATATAAAAATATTTATTATAGTGTGCTTTATAAATAATCACATAATTCAGTAACGAAACACGTAATCGTGGTTGACCAAGTTAAATGCATTTGATAATTCTGTAAGCGTCAAATGTTGTACTAACGGCAACACTATTAGCCGCACATTGATGGACCTTATTATATAAGGCATAAGGTCTACCGATGTATAGCTAAGAGTGTTGCTGTTGTACCACCAACAAAAGACTTTCAAACTGATTAATTCTAAAAGCATTTCTTTTGTACTTTAACTACCTAATAATCTAACGGTACGCATCACGACAATTAAACTTTATTTATTTCAAAACGGCTTATGTCTCACGAGTTTTAATATAAAATTATGCATTTCGAAGCTAAAACAAGGATCGTGTTAGATTAAGCAGTCCCAGGAAGCGTGGGGCTAATTATCATAACTTAATTTCGTGGTTGCGCGTGCGACGCGGAGTCGTGACGTCACGTGAGCCGGGGAGAATGAGAGTGATTCATTTGTAAGCACGTGGCGTACATATTAGTAACAGTAGGTAATCGATTCGTCCTGTTAGCAAATGGAGCACTTGTATGAACTAATAATATTTACAAAATCGCCAATTTTATCGCACTTGTCCGGCTATACGTATTAATCGTTGTGGTCGTCGAACATAAATTTTAAAGTAACATTAATCCTTAAAACACAGTGCCATTAGAGATTATGGCATAATAAACTTTTTTATCCATATGTTAATTCCATAATGGGTCACTTAACAACCGTTAATATAACGCGGTACCACATTTCTTCTAACTAACTGTCCCCTGGCTAATAGGACAGAATAACAAAGGATACAAACTTGACAAATTTTTGAATCGCCCTTCTAAATACAAAATTAATAATAAACGTTAGCGTCTTAATTTTATAGTTTTGTTTTTAAGCTTAGTCTAATTTCAGAATTACATTTTTTCTTATACACGTCTACATGAACCAGCGTTTGACCTCAGGCAAGCCTGATGGTAAGTGTCGACGAGGTTGAGGGTGTAGCACGATGGTTCAGTAACACTTGGCTTTTTTGCCTTTTTTGCGTTCACTCTTGCCTTGAAAAGATGCAAATTATATTTTTCACGGGAATACAGACAAAGGGGCGAATAGTTTATAAGTTTGATTTCTGTTTTCTGTCCTGTAGCTTTTGTATTCTGACATGTAATAATGACATAATTAATTGTATCCTAGGTACTTACTAAAAAAAAACAATTTTGGTCAGTATCACAGTGTCCGCCAGCACCTCGGAACGGTCTCAAACGAAAGTCACGTTAAATTATGATCTTTCCTTGATTACAGTCCATTGACATTTAAGCAGGGACTTCAATAAGGCAACTGAAACAGCCAAACACCGGAATGCAGTGCACTGACATTTGCAGTTCATGGCAGCGCGAGTGCAGGATACCTTGACGGCTGTTGGAATGACTTTGGCCGGACGTTTATAAAAAAAAAACGCTATAAAAAATGACAAATATATTTTTTTATGTTTCTCAGGAGATGAAATATACGTGTAAGATATTTGACACGCCTGAGAAACTAAATCATTTGACGATAAAGTTTAATAAGATTATAATCCGGATTAGGTTGTAAGAGTGAAAAAGAGTACCTATCTATATACAACTTAAGAAAATCTAAGTCTAAAGCCCCAAAAAGTTAGTCAATTACAGGCTATATATGAACATAATCTATGAATATCAAAAAAAAAGATCTAATTAAATCTCAAACTCGCATCTCCATGAAGAACTAACATTCAATGATTAAAAATAGTTGCAGTCTGTGTTTAGACCACATCTTGTAAATAGGTTTGATGATGATGAACTCGTACATACCGGCAAGATGACCCAGCTGACTTACCTGCAAAAAAAATAACAAAATTAGACATCATCATCATTTCCTCTTTAGTCAGAGTCATATTTGACGGATTCCTAAGGCCACTGCTGGTTATAGGAATCCGTCAAATATGACTCTGACTATGGCTGAGGGGTATAGTTGCCATAGTCGCCATGCTTAGCAGGCGGGTTGGCGAACGCAGTAGCTGCAGATGGAGTTTCGACGGACGCTCTTGACTATCCGTCGCCTTTTACGACACCCGTGGGAGGCTATCGGGTGGTGTCATTCGAGTCACGGCTTAACGATTACATCATAACAGATATATTTAAATGGGAACCCAATATGTAAGAAGTATTGTTCACTTATAATTAGACACGATATCTAGCAAATTGTTATAGCAACGCTTACATAAGAGTATATTAACCTATTGTAAAATTATATGTTTAGAAGTCAGTCTGTCAAAATATCTTTCGAATTTAATTAATAGTTACAGTAAGCATTTGTACTAGATGTAGCAAGTAATTATGCATAGCAAATACGGAAAAGTATTGTAAAACATGTCATCTATATAATACTTGCATGATGCTTTTTTTGATCTCACTTAGGTTCTATGATCATCCGTCCGGAGTGGTAAAGCGAGCGGAATATGTGAGGGGAAAATAGCCTGGGCAAAATCCAGGACCTTCCGCACTAGACTTGATTTGTTCTACTGGAATACTCTGACTAAATAGGCGGCCTGAACCGAACCTGAGTGGTATGTAGTGGTTTCGAGGTTATGGGAGTTTTGTCGCTGTTTATCTCTCTGAGAGGACTCTAGCAAGAAACTCAGCTTAACCCCACCGTTGTCGGAGTGACTCTCATCGGTACGCGGCGATACCGGGTTCTTATCAACGCTAGTTTACCCCATATATTTCTGAAACTCTATAAAAATTTTGTCACTTTCTAACACACATAAATGCACAAATGAAGAGTAAGGACAAGCAACAAGCCTAAGACAAAAAATAACAAACGACCACTGACATTCGTTGTTATTGTTTTTGTATATGGTATTTAGAATTATGTATTTATGTATCCGAATCGGTACCAATGACAAGTCAAGAGTCCGTTGCGTAATGACGAGAGGTCTGACCTAGTGCGTAGTGACACTATGAAGCTGATGCTCCTGGGTTCAAATCGCAGTAGGGTATTTTATTTGTGCTATGAGCACAGATATTTGTTCCAGAGTCATAGGTGTTTTCTATATGTATTTAATATTTGTTTATTATATCGTTGATTAGGTACCCACAACACAAGCCTTCTTATGCTTACAGTGAGTTCAGTCAATTTAAGTAAGTATGTCCTGTAATTTTTATTACCTTTTTAACCAGCGTAGTTTTATCAGAACTTTATAGGTGCTTCAGTATTACACAATATTATCCGGTTCAAAGGACCGTACATGCTGCAGATTTGCTAACCAATCCCATTAAAACTAACAACGTTCAATTAAAATAAACATGACACGTTGAGGCTTTCATCTAACGAGCTAAGCCTTACGCAAACCTAACTACATTACAGTTAGTTAGTATAAACGCAATAGTCAGTACTTGCTATGACATGTACATGTGTTCCTATAATTGAATAAGGTACAACCATCAGATATATCGGAGCTGAGAAGGTGGTCACAAATATCTGAACAAAGCCTCTATTGTCAAGGCGATAAAGTGCACGTAATTTATCTGATGGCGTATGTAATTTAGAAGATTGAGAAATGAACGTGAAATGGCAGAATCGGTTCAAGGCATGCGCAGGCGCATATGCGGTAATTAACCTTTTACTTGTACGGGAGCTGTTAGATATCGATCCTATTATAATTATATAGATTTAAAAGGGCGTAACATTATAATATAACAAAGGAACATACGTCGTTATCGCAAGGCAGAACAATGTTGGTATTGCGAATATGTGACTTGCCAATTAGAGCTAAGTTAGCAAAGATACGTGTAATTAGTATAATTTGTTTATGGTATTGTTGCCACGATCGATTTTTAATATAGCGCATTGTGCATTTAGTCAACATAGCAGTAGATATAGTCAACATTATTAGGAACAAAATGATGTAAAAGACTCGATGCCGAAGTCAAGAAGTTTTATGATTAGAATTTAAATTTCAATACTTGTGTCTACTTCACTTGGAAAGAAAAAAAAAGTACTATAAGAGAAAACTGTTTTTAAAATATGTTAGTTACTAGATATGAACATAAGAATTTTGCTACATTAAATTGTGCTTAAACAGCTTGCAATTTAAGCTATGCCACTTTTGTAATTATAGCAATAATATCGCATCGACCTTCCCAACTTTCGCAAGTTCTCAAAATACTATAAAATAATCTATAATTTATAACTGGAACTGAATAGTACAAGGTCGTATTCGAATGGCTTCATTTAAGCAGAGACCAGCATGTGAATGTAATTACATCCATCGTTTGAATTTGAAGAATACCTAAAAGGCGAAAGGTATTGCTATGTTTGGTGTCCCATAGTTCATATGATCTTTTGGAGCCGTGGTAGTTATTGGTAACATTAATTGTTTACTTTCATTATATAGCAATTATTACTAACCGTTTGTTTCAGTTCAGATGCCTAACTATCACGATTTACCTATTGGCGAAATTTAATAATTTCAATAAAACTATGTAATATCAACATTGTTCCCCAATATTAGCAAATTTAATAAAAAAAAACGATTATTCAGAAACTTGTAGTTATTTAAACGACATCAAAGGTAACAAACCCACAATGAAAATGGTATAATCAGGAATCTGATGTATATGTTTTGATATTTAAACATCTATTTTGAATTAAAATTTTTAACAATTGACAATGACCTCTTTTCCATCGTTTGGTCAGTTATCACGTAACAAGTTTAATTCTCAGTAAATGAGTAATTTCTTACATTCCATAATATCACTGCCTGACTCACCTATACTTATATGACTTGAAGGATCTCACCTCGACGTTTAAATGGTGCATAACGACCCACTCGAGAGCCCCAGCCTCCCAGCCAACAATGACGCCTTCCATCCATTACAACAGGTTCAAGGGTCGAAGAATCCCGGCGATGACCTCAATGCCGCTTGACGAGCTATCATCGTTACAGGAAAGGCTCTAGGGTCAACTTTGTTTAGTAAAATAGCAATTTCCGTCAGGGGTTCACTTGAGCATTTGACATGATAAGTAGATTTCAAGATTGGGACGAATTTTATGATAAGCAAGTGTAACGGAAAAGTCTTAGGAGAGTATTCTCCATGTCGATCGACGTCAAAACTCAATACACATTGCGCGGATACGATCATCCCCATCAATGAGACGGTGAGACAAAATATACCGGGTTCACAGTTCACACAACAACCGCATTCCTCAAACCAAAAGTTACATTCACAAGCCCGATGACTAACGAACCAGAGGAAAACAAAGCACGAAGCCTCCATGCGTCATTTCGCGTGGAAACTGTATGATTACGTCAGCAATCGTGACCGACTGTGTCGCAAAACTGTGAAGCGACAAAAATAATGAACCAGCGACTCCATTATCCGAAACCGATAGCGATCGTGTGTCTAGATCCATGTGAACCGGGGGTTGCATAACGGCGTGCTGTAGTGAAACTATCACGAAGTATCTTGAAAGCTAGCTCATTGACAACGATAATGTCAAATTATCTGGAGTAATGTGGTAGATGTGGTTGACAACTAATACGCTAAGAGGTGAATGATGGAGGAGGATGTACGTACGTTAATATCATCTAAGCTTTGTTGACAAATCAAGAGTGAACATTTTGAACAGATTGCTTCTTACTTTTTTTTATACTCGACTGACCAGCGTTTGACCTCAGTGACACCTGATGGTAAGTGTCGACGAGTTCGAGGGTGTAGCACGCTGGTTCAGTAACAGCCTCGACCCAAATTATCTTTCCGGGAATACAGATGAAGGGAGCGAATTCCATTCCTTAGCAGTCCGCACACATTTATATTGTATGAAGTCAAGATACAGGTTGTGCTTCCACTGTAACCCACGGATCACGACGCGGCTAGTTCACCGCCATTATAGAAGAAATAATGCTGATAGTAAACACTCAATTAACTCTTCCGCAGAGGCTATAATTTAAAGAGAACTAACTATGAAGCTTACAGATTACACTGCGAGGATGGCGGGTTAACACGAATTTATTTATAAGTTTGGTACAAAATCTTCCAGGATCAATTAGCCAATAATTTACGTACTGCATATCTGGAAAGAAAACGGCTGTAGGTACATATGGGTCATAATATCCCAACTCAGTTAGGTCGTTAATTAAGAAATTGTTGCTCATTAATCAGGCGCCAGCGCGCCTAGATCGCGTTCAGCAGTTTCGATTTATTGCAGCCGAGATACAAGCTACAGCTATCTAAGATCAGGCAATGTCACACAGACACAGGGAAAAAAGGACTCTGCCATACCTTAATAGGCTCTAAGAACAAATATCAAAATATCCCTGTTCTTGCCCAAAGTAGGCCTTGCACGTTTAGTTCTGAGACAAAAGGTCTTAATAATGTTCTTTTTCGTAATGCTTTTGTTTTGAGAGGAAATCTGTAATCCTGTTCGCAGGCCGATTTAATTCTTTTATTAGCCACAACGGAGACTGGCATATCGAAACATTTAGTAAAGAGATAATTAAGAAACAGTACCAATAAATATCCGGTGAAAGAATAAATGGCGTAAGTCAGTTTAAAGATTCCGTCAAGGCCGGACAAATTGATCGCGATCATTATTGGAATAGCGCAATGGTAATATTTTAGAGAATAACGAGTATTTGCGCAAGTTGGAAGCTCTGAATCTAAATAGCGATTTGCATAGTTGAATGCGCACGCGGCTTTGCCTTCAAAATTGTAAAGGTCCGATGTACTTAAAGAAAATGGTGGACATATTACGTTTAAAGACACCCATTGAAGATTAGACGAGGTGTCGCCAGGAGGTAACGACTTCATGGAAGGCGAGGCTTTATGCTCATCTGATTATGAAATGAGATTCTTGCTAGTCCGGCGGGGGAATTTTTATGAGTCCGGTAGCATCGGTTGTGCCGTTGCTTCTGGAATAAATTAGCGACAGCAAAATATTAAGAAGAATCCAAGTACCAACACCAGAACAACTGGACACTAAAATATTGAACCTTCAATATAGAGTTTATTAGTAGAAAACTTGTCATTAAAATAAGGATCATAATCGGTTACTCTGCAGCTGCTCACACAATCCGTTTGTGAGTCGAAATAACGACATCTGTAAACAATTTTTGGACCTAGACTTGAAGTGTCTACTCGTAGATGCGTACGAAAACATTATATAGGGCGACTCGTACCCAGCACCTCCTCCTTACAGAAGACCACAGTCTAATAGCACTGCTACCTTTCAGGTATGTAGTGTTGTGTTCCTGATGGTGACCATACGAGTACCATGATGCGGGCCGTATACTTGTTTGCCACCGTCGCAATGTTAAAAAAAACTAGTAACACACAGATGAAAAAAGGAATGGTGTTTTCATTGTTTATTCGTGGTGTAAACATACCGTTGTCGGAGTGGGGGGCAAGCTGAGCCGACGCATCACAGCGGGAGCATTGTCTGGATCCTCGGTGATAAGATAACCACCACAATTCTAAAAGGTTAGCGTCATATAGAAATTTCAAAAGACTTACGACTTTTTTTACCATGGTCCTTAACCCTTGTTTGTACAACGCCTGTCGCTTTGACTCAATTAGGAACAAGTGTAACAAACAAAACAAACTGACAACTAATGACTTCTTTTTATCTTTAGTGAGGTGCGTGTTACGGCGGTTGCGTAACGAGCCCGGTTTGGTTTTATTGTTAGGAATTTACTTGTTAATGATGTGTTCGTTCGCTATCATTGATGAGCTGGGAACAAAATTGTTCTATTTGGAGTGAGAATTAATCAATTAGGTTTACGAGGTAAGATCAATGTGGAGAATACGGTCCTTCCAATACGCCGGCCTTTTGGAAAAACCGTGTCCTCAGGGTATTAGTATCTAACTCTTTTACTCATAGTATCACGTGTAATATATAGTTGGAAGCACGAAGCAAGAAGCACTGGCTTTTACCTAATTAACTGCATTTTGTGTACCTATAAACAGAAGATTTATAGCCAGGTCCGACGGTTTAAAGGCTCGAATTATTTTTGTAAATGCTTCTAAACTTATAGATCTGAATTGTATGCTATATCTCTTAAATTAACTTTTGGCCTGTCCTATATTTTATCTCTATCACGCGACAAACACAATCATCACATACAGCTGTTCGCATGAATGACATATTAATCATTTCGGATGCACAATAAAAGTGAAAATGAACAGTTGTTAACGTCCGTCACATCCGGCGGGACCCTGCCGCTTTCTAGGAAGAGCCTGCGATGACGGACGGAATACTAACGACTATTGCGCTTGCGCATCCACTTGTAGTTATGATTATGACTGATATAAGCGACGAATTATGATTACGGCAACATGTCTGCATAATATAGGACTCGGAAAAGATAATGTAGTGTTCTGTATCTTTTTAACCTTAAATGGATGAGGTAAAAGGAGGTAATATCATGAGAGTCATACCTACTCTGTTTGGTGAGTCTCGCGATGTGGGACATAATTCTAAATCCACCCTTCCCTCCCACCTTTTGGTTAGGACACATTTCAAGATTCTGCTATGATAATACCAGCTAACACGGTACGGTCTTATCCAGAGACGCCGTAAGGATTATTTATTGTGAAACTTGTCCTACAATTATGAAATGTAGTTTGAAAATAACCATTTGGGTCAACGGGACAAAAAGACGGTCAAAGAGGGTCAAGGGGAGGAAGAAGACGACCGAGTTTATGAAGACTGTGGGACGGAATTACCGACTCCAAGAAAACGGGACATCATGTAGAAGGAAGAAAAGGGACCTTATTGTCGAAGGAGCTTACGTCGTTTTACAAGATGACGCCAAAACAATTCTACTTGCTTAAACAATAAACAACACGAATATGTATAACTTTACTGTTTCGCACCCTAGTTACTTCCCTCATTCCTCGATAATACTCGATATTGTCTACAATCCATATTATGATCCTTTGATATAGTACTACTTTTTATATCGATCCGTCCGTACCTTACGTACCTTTTATACTTTGTACTAATAAGGGGATCATGTATGGCTACAACAGCAAGGACAATGTATCAACTGGCATCGTCACAAAACAAATGAAACCCGACGTGTCTTGTTAACCTGCGTACTGTTAAGAATTTAATTAATTTACCTCCCGTCCACATACCGCTCCAATTGAGACAATTGTACTAAGGAATGCGTGGACAACTGTAAAGAGGATATTCGCAAACGGTAAAAAACGAGTTCAGAGTGTCATTCCGATGGTGTCTTCAAACAACTGGTATAAGCATATCGTTTGGCGTCAGTTCACATCGTATGAAGGTCATTGGAGCCCGGGCTTCCCTCGAAACCTAATCCCATAAATTGGCGTAGACACAAAATTTATCCCATTTATAGAAGCTGTTAGTACTGATTCCTCCCGTCCACACAGCGGTAAGGAGAAGAAGTAAAATGCTGTGATCCTATTGTGGTAAAGGCACCGAGTGTATACACGCATACATGTTTGTAATCATTTGTTTAGTTTGTCATAATGAAATATTTTTCTTCTGAACTTAGCAGCGCGTAATGTATTCGGCATAGAAAGTGTGGACTAAAGAATATCGACCTTTAAAAATATTCTTCTGCAGAAGCAGGAAAGATAAATTTTTTGAACACAAAACTATCGTGAGATTCAACAATATAAATTGTGTTGAAGAAGGTAAGTCACGGGTCTTCGTCGGTCAGCCAGAATTTCCCGCTAGTAAGTATATAATTGATATTAATATTTTGTTAGGAGACGTACTTCATTTGACGGTTAATTTCATTTTGAAGAGTCATTGGTGACGTACCAAAGGCTCTTCAAAATGAAATTAACCGTATTTCATATTAACTTGATTGCACTGGTTACGAGCCTACTTGTGGAGACCTTAATACCCATTTTCAACCACGTGGATGAATTCCCGGAATCTAGGTTCTAATTTTATTGTAATGTAGTGTGGAAGCTGTCATGTCATAGAACAGGAATAACTTAACAACTGACATTTATTGTAATAACACAACCACGCCTGAAGTGTATTGTGTCAAGGCGAACACTTTTAAATACGCAAACGTGCTACAAATTCTAGATAATATGCAAATCGTTACATAAGATAGATACTACCCGGCTGACGTGCTAAAAGTCGGTCTAGGGACGCTAAGAATACTAATTCAGATCTCAACGGGAATTTCAATTTAGCTTGTACTCTAATCACCCTTGATAGTTATTCTTATTTGTTATTCAAAAGTGTGACAGAAAACTTACTTCGTTACGTGTTTGTTGTTCTTTATCGTTGTAACATTTTTTTACTTTTTATAATTCCTTTTACTAATTGGTACTTCCGTTTTTCCCACATCCATACTAAAATTATAAATTCGAAAGTAACTCTTTCTGTTGTTCTGTTACCTCTTCACGCTTAAACTGTTGAACCAATTGGAATGAAATTTGGTATGGAGAGAGTTTGTGTTACTACAAAGGACATACGATATTTTTATCCCGCAACCATACTTTAAAGAATGGCGTGGCTAGCCGACGAAGTCGCGAGGAAAAGCTAGTACCTATAAGTTGTCTAAGAAAATTTTCTTCGAATTGGGTACATGTTTGCTAACTGTACACATGAACAATGCCATGATCATTCAGTTTAAGTTTCTATTCAACTCATCCACAGCAGTTTTAGTACATGCTTGTTGTTTATTCCTGTTATTTATAGTAGATGTTTTGTTTGCCGAATGTACTAACTAACAAGTTTGTTAAATTAATTTGTTAGTATGAAACTAGCAGCAGTATACTGTTTACTTGATCCCACTAAGAAATATTGCTAAGTTTTCAATGCGTTGTGGCAGTTGATGAACTTAGTAGAGCAGATTATTAAACAGATGGAACCAAATATAAGCAGGGTAGTACATAGACTATTTTGCATGTAATTAATGGTACGATTACATTTTAATAAAGTAGGAACACCATGACAGTGGCAGATGTAAACGACTCGATTGCAATGTGCCGTGTATTCTGTATTCACATTGCATTGCATATACCACGTTGAATGCTCAGGACCAGTGGTAACCTTAAATTACTTAAGACATTGCCATTGTATAGTCACCAGGTTTGACAAACCGTTGCGACCGGTAAGCATTCGGAAGAGCAACTTTAATGGAATTCATCTCACACCGGCGCCCGCGCCGTTATAACAATGACCTGGGGAATCTACAACCTTATAATGATGTGACATGTAAATGCTTCTTACTGCAGGAAGATCGAGAGGGATAGTATGAGTAAAATTTGAATAAGGTTACGTTATGGCAATTATATAAATCAAAATAAACAATACTAGAAATGAAGCCAATAGTGCGAATCAAGATTTTAATTACAAAATATTAGATTGAAAGGAATTAATGTTGTGCAAGGCGAAAAAGTGTCTAAATCAAAGTGTAACAAACAACAAACCTGGCATGCAGTAAGTTTACGTAATTGGAGCTATGTTCAGACGAGAATTGACGCAGGCGTCGAGAAAAAAAAGGTACGCACCATTTTACAATTTTGCAAGCTTATTCTCAATGAATTTTGCAGTCTTCGAGTAAACTCAATTATCCCAGCCGATATTTGTCGGAAATAGTTTAAGCGTCATGACTTATGAATACACCCCGTTATCTACTGCTCATTTTGGTGGCATGCTAAAATAGTGATGTTGCTTCACATAATTAGTCGACTCATATTTGTCTATAAAAGTTGCTTGGCAAACTAAAATTCTTCTTTAGTGAAAGCCCGAGAGATAACTCATTCATTCCTCTTTTTAATCAGATCGGAGGGCGACAATTATAAAAATCGTCAATTATTGAATATCGTCAATTTGGGGTCCGATTTTTTAAATAGTCACCGAGTAATCTTCATAGAGATTTTCATTAATTCTCTATGGAAATCACTTGATGACTATTTCAAAAATCGGACCCAAGATCTTTTGACATGTTATTGAGTGAGTAAGTCAACTTCATTTATCGACTTAGATTATCGTAACTGCCCAATCACTTGCCCCTAAACTGAGCATAAGATAACGGGGTGTACTTATGAAGGTCTACCGCGAAAATCGTAGTTCGCAAATTACGCAGTAATTTTTGGAACAAAAGAGATAGATGCCCAAAATTGTCTAGTTTCGATTTTCGCATTCGATTTGTAGCAGTTAGGAGATGTAGCAAAACCATTGGTCTCAATAGTGACTGCCAAGTAGAAGGACTGCATGAACAGATGATCCGGTGAAAAAATTAAATCATTAATCAAATCAGAATAGAGGCACATTTAAATAGTTGTATATTGTATCCTTACTGAACAAGAAAATGCCAATTGGATGATTCTCCATTCGGGTATGCCGTGAATATTAAATTGTCAGTATCCTCCTCTTTACTTGGAGGTGGACATAAAAACCATTAAGCCCAATAGTGGCCCAGTTAGTAAATGTTCGCGATTTCTAATTGCAAAATTAAACGTTTCACATAACGAAACGAGTGAGCTTGTTTGATTATTCACATCTCACGATTTAGGAATCGCGTGGGCGATCAAACGAAGGTTACTAAAAGTTGATATTGATGCGAAACTAGGTAGCAATAGGCCTTTTGACCTCATGACCCTTCGAATGGTTAGTTGCGAGAAATAAAATTTACATTGTTGTTTTTATGATATTTGTAATTGTGTAATCAAAACTTGGCACTCAGTGGTTTTTATCTCCTACAAAACATATTGACGGTAAAGTATAAAACTATTGTATGATTACTGATTACCTATCTTTAGGACACGTGTACTTTACTGACTGTGTGTAGCATTTTGAATTTACGATGAATAAACATTGAGTGTAATAGCAAACAGTCAGTAATCACAATTATTCGAATTCAACTATCTACAATAAAATTGTACATTATCTGTCTCTCTACTATATTAGTACCTGTTCGACCAAACATAAATACTAGTTACGATTCAAATCATATAAATTCCGACACTGTGCCTCGCATTATGCAATAAGGATGTGATTATCGACTTCACGTAATCTGGCACGACAGTCCAAAACGGCTTATCTAACACGTTTCCGAAGTAACATAAGCTGTTTTATAATAAACCTTTACAGACGACGAGTCCGCTGTACCATCGCTTACATAGCACTTGCCTCAAATTAACCAGTGGTTGCTACAGTTTAATATTGGACTGGCGGTAAGGAATGCAATTTGAAAACCTGAGCTCATGAACCACTGTTTACCAATTGGTCTTCGGTGTAGCCATCCCAAAAAAATCCTCTAGGTAGACAGATGACGCTTGCTGGTTCTGTATAATTTTCGGATTGATGTGGGCATAAGCTGATCTGTGGCTGAAGCTGAGATAAGGACTCTCTTAAGACTCTTAAAGATCCTTAAGATAGCATTTATAGTGGTTTAATCGAGCTCAGTGTTTATAAAGCGATCGAAATCGCAGGCAGGACAAGCCGGCGCCTGGAGTCCTACGCTACCTTCCGCCCACGGCCGAACATGCTAGACGAAGAACGTACTAATAAACAATAAACTTTATACTTTCTTACAACTTTTCTGTTTGGACAGCCGCTCTGACATCTAGGTCACAATGCACGGTGTCTGAATTAATTCTGCATTAAAGCCTAAAGTTATAATTATAGTTTATTCTAATGTGTCAAATCACGTTGCAAATTAAGTCTGAAAAGATAGTTATAATGGCTATTTTAGATCATATTCTAGATAGATTTGTCAGGGAAGGTGTTGCTGGATTTTTGGACTGAGTTTTGGCCTGTAATGTATGACCCAGAGTCGTCTTTTACACTTGGTTGCATCTTTTGAGCAAAGTATAATGTACAGTTACACACATTGCGTGCGTGTTTGTCGCGAGGGCCGCAAGCGGCGCCGACGCCTCCAACCTTCAACTGTGACACCGTTGACACGCCATACTTAAAAAGGCCTCTAAGGGCAAATCTTCATGATTTAAAATCTTATCGCTCTTATACGTTTCGAAAATCACTCAAGCCAGACGAAATTATAGATATAGGAAGAGCTCTGAAAGCGTTAACATGATGGCTGCATCTGCATCAAAATACGAACGAAAATTACAAAATAGATTTGTATACAACACATACTTTTTATAAGTCATCCTTATCATTATCATCATCGTTTCAGCCGTAAGACGTCCACTGCTGGACATGGCCTTCCCCAAATATAAATTCATTTCATTTCATCTTGGAGGAGTTATGCCATATAACAATTGTCTTTTGACAATGGATATGACAAAGAACTGTTTAAGCCCACTCATAAACCTAAAACTAATATCTGAAACTATGTAAGTACGTAAAGCAGTCAATTAAAATCTCGACATGAGAGATAAGAAAACGTTCATTGTGGTTCAAAACAGTGTCGTAATTGGAGTAAAAGAGCAAGATGCTCGAACTATACCGTGGTGTCTTAAGACTCTTAAGTAATGCAAGGTTAAAGAAAAACAGTTTTAAGTATTAAGGCTTCTACGGTTCCAATGATGTTATCAACGTTTATGCCTTTGTAGTTAGAGCATAAAACTAAACACGGATTTGCTTCTATGAACTTTACACGTGTTTCCAAGCGTATTGAATCAAAATTATTGATTAATATCGGTTTGATTGCGATCTCACCTTGAATCATTTCTAATGTTTTTCTGTGGGTGTATCGCACTGCTCGATGTTGAAATGATTAATACGTGAAGTGACCTAGGAAAATCGGTAATACGAATATGAAATGATCTGTCTACCACCGCCACGGATGTAAGAGGAGTTTACAAAATATAATTTAATGTATAGAATTCGGGCCCAATTTAGTTGCACCTATACCTATTTTTTTAAACGAGTATACAATGTACATGTAGACACAATTAAATATTGCTTTTGTCACATTATGATTTGAATAGGTACATTGTTCTCAGTGAGATTCGTATAAGGAAACTACTGTATCCAATATTAATACCTATATTTTTTTGTATAATTCCATTGTATGTTGCTGTGTAATCTCCTTCGTAAATAAAATAAAATAAAATAAAATATAATAATTACTAAGGCTGCGAGTCTTACATACTTCTACTACTTAGTTACAAACGGATAAACTCCCGTGTACTTATATCGCACTAGTCGAATGTTTCGGGTAAGCTCTGGTTCCCGTTTTCAAGCTGAGTCAGGACACACTGCACAGGGTGAGGGTGAGTCACTCACAAAACACACATCGTCTATTATTTGAAGTAGAATGTCATGATGTGTACTACGTATATTTAATGCTACGATGAGCCCGTCAAAGCAACTATAAAGGCCATCAGTCTTGGCCGGTAAAGACGTCATCTAATTTATGTCGACAGGCAGTTAAATAACTTCGTCGGTTAGAGAACACAAGCTGCGAGAAGGTCGTATCAGATAATGATAAGTAACTAAACTTTTCGTTTCAATTCTGATATCTGAGGTTCGTTAGGTTAGCTACCTATTATTTTGTTTAAAAAGGTTTGATACCGGTTTGCGAGTGACATAAATAACACTCACAGGTTGCCACCGGTGTCAGATACCAAGCGGATTGAGCATAAACGACGATCCGGCTCATAAATATGAAAACGAGGCAATATCCACGTATTTAACCATTTTTATCACGCATTTCGGAAGTTGTAAACAAAATGCTAAGGTTGTAAGTGAATTTACGACGTCGCCACTCCTGACACATACGAATAAGGGTGAGTTAATTAGTCTACAACGTTTTGCGCACATTACATTTCCTATGACCAAATCAGCTCGATAAAATCGTATAGTTCAGCGTCAACGCGAGCGTTTACACACAATAAATTGAACACTTGCGCACCACGGCGTGATTTGCGAGCCGGCACCTGCAATTATCTCGCCTCAAGCTTGCATATTTTAATTTAACGTATGCGGAGTGAAATTTGGACAAAGTTCAATATTACTTTAAATAAAAAAAACACCATTCTTTTTTTTTGTAATTATGTTTTTATAACAATGTATATATCAAAGCTTAATGTAAAAAATAGTTTACTCCCATGCGAGATGCTTTACGGCAGTTCTGTGGTACTTTGTCCATCGCTGTCGAAAACATGGATGTCGGCATTTTATTCAGCTCCAATTTTATTTTTCGAATCAAACTCTGTACATTTTTAGGCCGAAAGTTATTGTAATATACTCGCCTCTTTAGATTTGCCCAAAAATCTTCAATAGGGCGAAGTTGCGGAACATTAGGTGGATTTGATGTCTTCGGTACGTATGGGATATTTAACTCCGCCATTTTGCTAAGGGTTTTTTTGGCATAATGGCTTGAGGCTAAGTCTGGCCAAAACACTACATTTTCTCCTCTATGACTCGTATTTATGAAATCCCGCACTAATGGCAAACAACGCTCTATGTAGCGGTCGGCGTTCACAGCTAAACCTGACTCAAAGAATACAGGCTTGGATATTCCGCGTCGACTGATGGCAAGCCATAGCAAAACTTTTTTAGGAAATTTCGTATGCTCAACATATTTCACGTTCTCATCGGTTGGGCCATTGGTGTTCTCGAAATAGTAATTCCCTTGCCACTCGTTTCCATCTAATGTGAAATATGACTCGTCATCCATGACGCAAGTGACATTGTTTTTAGCGTAAAATATTTCTTTGACTAATTTACGCAGCCGTAATTTTTGAGTGAATTCTTGGTTTTTAGAGACAGTGGGCTTAACTTTTCTACATCGCTTATCGATGCCCATCTCTTGAAGATATTTCTTAACAGTTTTGCCGTCACTTTTAAATTTTCTTCCCAGCTCTCTATAAGATTTTGCGACACGGCCGGCTGTAATTTTCTTTAACCGAGCTCTCTCAGAAAACTTGCTCAAGCTGGAATAGTTTCCAGAACCAGGCTTTCTAGCAGTGGTTTTCTTCAAGGCAAAGGACGCCAAAATATTGTAAATAGTGCTTCGACTCTCACCCATTTTCACAAAATGTTCTACCACATTTGATTTCGGCCATAGGGGATGGCTACTATAGAAATTACATACTGTTTGACGACGGCGTTCTTGTTGATTTACCATAATTACAAAATAAAACATCCAATCTTTATGAAACTTACCAAACTGATTGACAGATATATTGACTTTACATTGACATACACATATTTTTTATTTAGACTTTTGTTTTTTATATTTTATATATACAAACTTTGTCCAAATTTCACTCCGCATACGTTAAACGACATTAAAATAGCCCGGAACTGCGTTCAAGGGCGCACCAGAACAATATTTCACACAATTCGGCTAACACCTTACCCCGACGGAATAAGAGCTTCCAAGCGAAACCAATAAAACGTGCGTTGAACTTAAAAGGTGACATGGGTATTACGGTAATTACCTTAATTTGTAAACAGAAAAATGGTCGCCGACCTGTCGTATGCTGCGTTAAATAACCGATGTGAACGCAGTTAAGGATTAATTCGCTTAGGATGTGAAGCAATTAGCCGAAGTGTGGGAACGCGAATTTCGCTGATGAGGTGTTTAATTGGCATGTATTTGTTAAATTCGCGGATCAACTAAACGTGTTTTGTAGCAGGCGATTGCCATATATTGCCGGTAAAGATTCTGTTTAAGTATTCACGACGGAAATCTACCTTGAGTTTTCTTCCTTTATATCAATCATAAACATTAAATTATGGACGCAGCTGTGATGGAATAGCGATAAACGGTCGAACGCGCGATTCTGACAGTCGCGTTATCGGCGAAAAATCGTGCGCTTGACGCGAGGGCGCGCCCCTAACGGCTCCTTAGGATTATCATTTGCATATCTCAAGTGACGAAGAGCGAAGGAATGCCAACCGTTGTCTGTACGGGGCCAAAGATCTAGCAAAAACAAACAAAGCACGAGTGAATCAGCATAGGCCTTTTGCGGAAGGTCGCAGGTTACGATCACCAAGGATCGGCAGTACGTAAATCAAATCTTAAAACGAGGAAACACTCGCGAAGTCGCGGTCCTCAGCTATTTTTAATTAAGAGGCCTTAAGGGGAAACGTTTCGATTTCAATCAATACAAAAATCTCTTTTTTCGGGTTCAGTTTTATTTTGTAACATGAAACCTATCACAAACATAACCTACGTAGATTAATGAGAAGTCTTACCTTTAACATTCTGTTTTGTTTATTATTAGATTACATCAAACGGATCACAAAAGCTTTAAAGGTACTCACAGAAGTACATTACTAGTAGTATTAGTACCATTTATGAATACGGAATATTCGAAATTTAACTTCAAAGAATCTGATTATGTTTGGTACTGGCGTGACTTGTTATTTTAAGATAATTGACCAACAGCTCTTACAAAGGTCTCAAGGAAAAAAAGGATGTGCTGACGGATTTCACGGAATGCAAACTCACATTTCCCCTTAAAAGGCCGGCCTTCAGGCGTGACAGTCCGGAGATTAACTTGTAATGCAAGCAATGCTTTTATCGCTTAAAGCGTTTCGCGTTAAAGAAGCGATGATTGCGACACGCGCGATATGACAACCAATCATGTTTCGATTGCGACACAAGTCCTTTGACGTTTGAGCCTTGGCTCGATAATTGATGATGTTTATTTTATGCATACGACAAACTTATCACCACACGTCTATCCCGTTGATCATGTTCGTATATTCTTCTTTGACGCCATTTGCCATGTCTGTTTGATAATAACTTCCGACATAGCGTGGATTTCAAAATTACGAGCGAAGATTTTGAAACAATTTTGACCGACCTTGTTTTAGATCTAATGTCTATCTATAATCTAATCTACTTTTTAGTGAATGCCCAAGTCGTCTACTCTGTATGATTCTAGGAGATCATATATCATTTTCATTCCCATCCCATATTCCGCCATATTTGAATGAATTGGTTATTTAATTGCCAGAAAGTTAGACAGTCCCATACGGGATGACAGTCATTGAAGCCATAGTTGGACTGTTCCTGGTTTAAGTAAACAGATTGCAACTTTGTAATACTCAGCCCCTTTTAGCTGCCAACCATAGACTATAAACAGACTTAATAGAAGCCTAGCGATAAGATCTAGCCACGGAACGACGGTAATTGGGAACATCCCCGAAAATGGTCTGCGCGTGAGTTGGCTTTGCCTTACGTCGTAGGAAGCCTTTAAAATACATGATTTTGACTTTTGGTCTTGGGGTATTCCAAACGGTTTAAGAACGGTAGTGAGGTGACCGCTTAGAATAATTTCGAATAGACCGTGACACTTAAAACAACGCGAAGAAATACGTAATCCTCAGATTTATAGAATTCAACACCAGTGCGCTCAATGCGAATTCGCGTAACTCTGTAACAGAATATATATATGTTTGGACCCGGGTATGTCCTTAAACTACGTCCAACAATGAGAGGGAGGGCACAGCGTTGACCATCGCGCTTGAATCTGGGGCAGCCCAACTGGGGAAGTACCTCCTCCTTACAAAAGACCACAGCCATAATAACACCGCCACCTTTCAGGTATGTAGTGTTGTGTTCCTGATGGTGAGTTCCCAGAGCTCCAACCCCCCTTAAAGTCCGGCAACGCGCTTGTGACTCCCCTGGTGTTGCGGGTGCCCATGGGCGACGGAAATTGCTTAACACCAGGCAATCCGACTGCTCGTTTGCCGCCTATGTCATAAAAAAAATATATATAGACTCTCAGCAAGGATACCAGAATGAGGGGCCCACAACTCCGGCCACGATGACCTACGCCAACTTAACAGGTGTACCGCGGTGATAATTGTGCCATCTAAGGAACTAGCGATTTAGATTACGATCTTCGCCGTATAAGCTTAGTATTCAGGGGGCTTATCCACTGTAATATCTACTTTTGGTGAACAGATGTACAAGTAATAGGATACAGTTTCACTTTACAACTGGAAAGAAGAAATATTCTACAGTCAACTGGCAGAGATTTTTTAGGTGCGAATCGTATCCGAAATTGCAACTCATATACACACGTCTCTTCATTATCAGATAAGACAGGCACCTTTAAGCAGATTTGCAGAAACTATACATTTCCTGTCATAATTTAATTTAATTAGGTTAATTTTTTTTTAAGACCGTATCGCTCTCCTAGTTTTTAAATACTCACGCGTCAAAAAGACAGCCACGAAGTTACAAGTTCCAATGTCAGAATGGGCACTGTCTTGACGTACGTACCTGTAAAAATAAACATATACATATACCAATGGACTATAATCAATATTGGAAGGAGGATACATCTTCCTCCATAAAAAATAAGTCACGTAGTTTTTAGGCTTGTTCACTCGATAGCTATTAATACGCATTTTTTTTCCTTTAGAAAATGAACTTTGTTTATATTGGATATGAACGGTTTATGAGTTTAACGTCTGCTATGATACAGATATTTAATCATAAGGGGAACCCCGAATGTGTCAGATATTTTCTTTCAATGATTCATCACCTTAAATTTACTTTGTCTGCATAAATAATGCAATCTTATTACTTTATTTATTCATGATAAATGTTGTAAATCGTAAATGGTTTAAAACGTATCAGTTTGGTTAAGAACTGAGGGCCTACCGCGAAAATTGAAGTTCGGAAATGGAATGCAATTTTTTTCTTTTACTCCAATAAAGTAGAAATTAGGGTAACAGAAACAATCGTTATAAATTCGAGTTCCGCGGTAGGCATTGCTTCAGGCAAACATAGGGACAATCATACTGTCTTTTTCTTAGTCTTCTAGTTCTAGTCTTTGTCTTTCGCTAGTATCCTCCTACTACCACTATTTACGAGAGCGAAATACTTCTAATGTTGATGAGGAGTCTGATAACGATTTTTAGACTATACTTGTAACAAGTTCGACTTACCTATACCGCCTTTAAAAAAATCATTTAGTAGCTCGCGATTATGTTTTTCATATAAGTACAATTTTCTCGGCATCAAATTATTGAAAAGAACTAACATTGTGCAAGCAAACCCGCGGTTACAAGAGTTACCTCTGGAGTTACAGGCGTCCATAGGCTGCGGTAACTGCTTACCACCAGGCAGACCGTATGCTTGTTTGCCACCGACGTCGTATAAAAAAAAAGAACATACTATAATCTCAGTGTGCAAAATAAACAAATGCATCTTTAACTCTCATCTTCACTCAGCATACTATAATCTCAGTGTGCAAAATAAACAAATGCATCTTCAACTCTCATCTTCACCCAGGACCCGTCCGGAAGGGTATCCGGCATCCATCTTGGTTTGCTAATTAACCTACGATATGCAAACCGTATTGAAAGCGGAATACAGAATGGAGGAAACCAGTACTGTTCGCATCGACATGGACACCATTGTAAAATTGACTCGAGTATCCATTAGATGCAAGGGTTATTAGGGTCCTACTTATATTAGCTGTAGAGGTTGTTGAAATAAAACCTAAGCACAAGGAGAGTTTATTTACAATTGGAGATCTCAGTGTGACCTACTAAAGGTCTTATAGGTACATTCAATTAAAAAGTGGTAATGACCCACAAACTAGATGAACCGTACTCATATGGGTAGCTGGCTGTATGGTGAAGATCGCTAGCGGTGGCGGTCTATTGGGGAACCCTAGTCCAATGGACGTCAGTGGCTGATAAATATATAAAATGATCCTGTGCTGTTTCTATTAAGCAGAAACGTCTGCGAGCTAATATCATCGATATTTAAATCGAAAGAAAAATAGAAAAATTTTACTCGAAGCGGGACTCGAACCCACAACCACCAATTACAACTTATTGGTAGTGCGCTGGGCTAGTGATCCTGTGCATAAAATGGCTATTGCAATTCAGGGTACTTTTATTTAGTTACAAACAGATAAACTCACGTGTAATTATATCGCACTAGGCGACATGTTTCGGGTAAGCTCGGGTAAGCTCTGGTAATAGTAGTAACATGGCTCACGACAGTTTTAATTGTATCAGGGTACTTTATCAAATAATCTCTCCTTTCTACGTGATATAACTTGCAGTTCTTATTTATACATCTTCTTTAAGTTAGTAGTCCTTTAAGTTGAAACAAACACGACACTCATATTCGTTGAAACCAGGAAATGAAGTGATCTGCACTTCCATTACCAACGAAACAACCCTTCCCAAGTTCCAAACATGTCTCCCTTGGGAAATATAAGAGCGTAGTAATCAGGAGATGTTCATTAAAAGCAGTCTGCGAACACACCACAGTCTGGTCGTTTAGGGACTTGGAAAACAACGCTATTGCCAGATTTTAAATAAAAGTGTGGAAGTATAACAATCTACATGCCCGGTATGAAAGTACTCGAGAATACGCTATTCGGTGGGTGTTTTTTGGTAAGTTTGAGATGTTTAGAGACAATTAGTATGGAGACAGAACGTTAAAGCCTACCATACTTCATAAATAGCTTACCTGAAGATATCCCATACGAGTAAAATGTAAGCTGAAGAAACATTGTATGTATACGTTTATATATTTGTTAATGTTTTTGTGTGTATATATATCATATATAAGTCTTCCTGCAGACAAACTGTTTAAACAGATTCGCAGGACTTTCATCTTTTGTACAATATTGTACAATCAAGTGCAAAAATACGTACCGAAATAATCCTTTCATAAATACGTCCTATGACCTTATTTACTGTACAATAGAGTTGCTGGGTACATATTTTTGGCAGTGAACAAATTTTTACACTTGACTGTATAATAAAAAAAAAGAAGATTTAAAATAATCATTCTATTTTAAAAACCTAACTTTTTTAAGTTTTTTTGGTTCACTAAAAACACATAAATCAGTACCTACATCGTTTTTGTTTTCAATAATTAAGTCCATTTTGTTGTGTACAGTAACACATAACTAGGAAGCTGTTATAATATCTAAAATGTATCTAAGTTCTACATCCTTTAGATAAATAAAATGGCATATACATAGCAGAGATAATAGTCACGAGAACGTAAAAGATAGATAAAGTGTAAAATTCCGCTAGCCAACTACGTGGCCATATTGTAGTAAAGAACAGGGTTACGCAAGGATACTGTACGCTTGTTTAAGATAAAATTCCTTTATCAGACGCCTTATCACATTCCGAACGCGTACCAATCTATGCAAGTAGGTACCTACACCTACTACTTAAAACTTATCAGCCAATATATTACATTCGCGTGGAAGGCTAAGAACCTATCAACTATTACGGACTTTCGGCTGCATTGTCTCAAAACGCATGGAGTTTGGTAAAGCCATTTCAATTTGGAATTTATTTTATCACGCCAAGATACAGAAAAGAATAGAACGTTTAATGTAAATGCATGCACATTAGGGACATATATTTAGTCGACATATCACATGACGATACGCTTTGGTAAGTTAATTCGTTAGTAACTGGCGCCCCTCCAATAATGGACCACATTATACTAAAAAATAACTCTGTTTATATGCGATTAGAATTTATTTTAGTATGAAGTGGCCAGTTATTGAGCACCCCAGTAATTGAAACCCCATTAGAAAATGTGTTCTATTTATAGGTAAACACTAAATTTCAGTATAAGTTATTGGCGATTTACCATATAATTTTTACACAAACTGACGTCACAACCGCCCACATGAGAACACAGACCTATTTGATACAAATTTTAATATATAATACTGGTACTTTATACGCGATTTCCACAGACTTGTTTATTGAGGCAAGAAAAAAAAGATTAACCGATAATCCTAAAAGTTTGAAAGAAAAGGTAAACGAAATAGCTCTGGATTGCCCAATATATATTTTAACCCCACCTGACTACTCATAGCAACATAACATATGTACAGTCGACGTCAAAAAGATGTTTACACTTTTGCACCTTATTACAAAGGATTAAGGTGAAAAGTGTAAACATAAATTTGACGTCGACTATAAATCTCTGATGAAGATTGTCATTTGTCTAATGGACTGCGGTTTGACCCAGATTTCACGGAGTCGTTATCAAAGGCTTACAAAGTAAAAAAAATATCTGGCCACTAGGATTAGTGGCAGAATGCAGTCGAAAAAATATTTACCAAATTTAAAGGCAATGGGAAATGCACTAGTATCGCTGTCAGATATGAATTTAAGAGCCGAGCATTATTCTAAAAGAAATACGAAATTACTTACTATTAAGCTGACTATACGTTATAATTATGCTTCAAATAAATTGCTGAAAAAGTACAAGTATCTTAAAGCTTAATGACGATTGTTTTAAAAAAAGTTGTTAATTCAACTTGGAAACGCTAATTTTAAATCTCAACAAACACTGTGCGATATTTATTGATGCCGTTCAAAAAAGTATCTATCATTATTCTTCGATCATACTATAGGCAAAAAAAAAGATCATCGACCAATTCTAAATAATTAGGTAACGAAATGAAAAAAAAAACATGTCTTCTGTTCCGTACCATAACATTCATAACTCCACTATATATTAGCTTTGCTACTCGTAAGCCGCGAGATTGAACGGCATACCTCGTGGCTTAGCATAATAACAAAATCGAACGCTTCTGCGCGCGCGCCTTACACTACACAGGATGATTTGGGTTCTTTTCAATCGTAGATCGATGGATATTTCTCGCAAGTACAAGTATTATATATGCTGTGCGTTTCTCTAGAAACTTCCTGCCTCGCACATCAAAACTGTGGAATGATTTGCCGTCGGCGGTATGTCCGGACCAATACGACCCTCATACCTTCAAGAAAAGAGCGTACTCTTATCTTAAAGACCCATACCTAGGGTACCCATGGGCTTCGGTAATTGCTTACCATCAGGCAATCCGTCTGCTCGTTTGCACCTTTGTCATAAAAAAGGCAAGCAACGGGTCTAGGTCTATTAGCCAGCCTATACCTGAATCCAGCGAAGCGATAATCCTTCTAGTGTCTTATCAGGTTTTCAAATGTACCTTAGAGTGTTGAAGTTAGTTGTAAGACTCGGTTTCCGTTATAGATAATATAAGTATATAATGGTAAGGTTCTTCAGCAACGAACTCTTTGACCATTTTTATGTCTCGCTTAAATAAACCGTGATATCGAAACGAAATTCCAAATGTTTCTTCGATGGAAGACGTAAACACCCAACCTGTATTCTTATTCGGCCGTAAAATAACAAGCAATATCGCAATCCCATTCGCACGTCCCTCACCACACGATTATAATAATAAAATAATGTGTAGGCTTCTGGCTTTGAGCAGTGCAGCAACTTTTACCTCCATTCTTCGGCCGTGTGAAAGTTTAACAGTGCCAGCAATATAAACATGGTAATTCTGGGATACATATGTATAAGCCGACGTTCTCACGGAATCCTTAAAACACCGTAGCGACGTAAACGCCTTAGAATTTCATATATTTATCCGACTTTTTACATCTGTCTCCGTTCTGCATCGGTGCGTCTCCATGGCTCCTGCGCAGCCTAACAACCCGATCGAGACCCGAGTTATCCCGAACGTTGACGAACGTAAAGACGTTACATACAATTATTTAGGGCGCAAAAAGTATTCCGTATACAATTAGGCTTTCCGTTAAGACTAGTTTGAAAAGTCAAATACCTAAGTAACAGAGGCCGCGCCTCACTAATTATTCCCCGTCTACAATTATGCACTTTATAGTTAAGTTACATAGCTTCCTTTTTGTTTTAAAACACGGATATGGCTTTTTGTGTTAATCTAATTGATTCTCGAATTAAACTAACGATTATAGCATTGTCTAATATTGTGACATTGATATCAGTGTGGGTAGGGTCATAAAGCAATAGTGTCTACTTAATAAATTTTAAATTCGTGAGCGATTGTTTCTGTCACTCTCATGATACCTTAATTGGAGTAAAAGAGAAAAATGCCCGAAATATACGACGTTCGATGTTCTCGGTACCACTCGGCCTAGTTACGTGTCTACACGCATTTTGGCGTCCTATACCCAAATTTTGACATAAGTTCCATATTAATTCTCCGCACAACTACATAGGCATAGTCCTGCAGAAGTTTTTCACCTATAAACACTTACGCATGTATAGTTACTCTAATACGCATCGAGAGCTTAGGGTTCCATTGTCAGACGAGTTACGTCCTCGGCATCGCGCAGGGAAAGCGAATGAAAAAGGAAAGTGCGGCAGGTGCTCCTGCGAGGGGCAGGGTCAGGCGGGGGGGCAGGAATGCGACTATTATTGGATCTGGCGCTTGCACAGGGTGCGCTTGCGTTGCGACTAATTAATCGTCACGGGTAAAAAGCTAGACCTAGAAAAAGGTATACACTTTTTACTTTTGAAACCGATGAGCGGAACTTCTACTCTATTAATTTAAATGAGGCGAGTACTTAGAAGGCACGATTCAATTGATTAGCCATAAATCAGTCTATCAACATGCTTTGATGGTTCCGACAATTCGCCCATATTGACAAAGGTTGTGAATTGATCAAATCGACCTCAATTCAGGGATGTGTAGAAACTTCCATTGAAACAAACACACCAGTGGCCGTATTGTTGCTCATAAAACCCAAAATCTCATTGGAAAAATCCACTTGTTGTTAATAATGAAAACCACAAACTTTTTCTAAACAGGTTAAGTCTGCCAACATCACGAAACAAAGTATTTGTAATATATAGTGCAACACAAACAAAGAAATGTTATCAAAGTCTGATTATGACGATTAGAGTATGGAATTTATTATGTCACTAAAAATAGACAAATAGACTTCAGACAATGAGATCTATGTTATTTTGTTGTCATAATTATGATGTTGTTTACTCTGAACCCATTTCGTTAATAAATAGTAAACTGCTCCAGTTACCAGCTACCTACAGGCTAACCATTCGCCAAAATAAATTACAGAATAAATAATACCAAGCACTGTAACTTGACATTAATACAAATATAATTAGCCCGATTATAAATAGTATACAGATATGAATTTAGAATTCGAACGACCGGTCCGGCCTAGTGGGTAGTGACCCTGCCTATAAAGCCGATGGTCCTGGGTTCCATTCCCAGTCAGGGCATTTATTTGTGTGATGAGCACAGATATTTGTTCCTGGGTCATGGTTGTTTTCTATGTATTTAAGTATTTATATGTATCTATCTCGTCGTCTAGTACCTGCAACACAAGCCTTACTGAGCTTACCGTAGGACTAGGTCGATTTGTGTAAGATTGTCCTGAATATAAAAAAAAAATAAAAATTAAATGATCAACCGCCCCGCTATCACCCTGTGCCGCGCTCGGCGGCGGCGCCGGCGCCGACTAACAATAGCGGTCTCAGCACTGCTCGTAATGGCAGATAACGATACCGGCTATTAAAATGGGCGTGCGCAAATCAAATACAAGATACCTGGTCAGGCATAAAGTTCACTATTGTGGTAAAGATCTTTCTGTTTTAAACACAAACTGCCTATCCTCACCTACGGCGCCCAGACATGGTCTCAAACTGAATTAGAAAAGTCTAAACTCAAGGTTTGCCAAAGAGCAATGGAACGCAGCATATTGGGTGTTCGTAGAACAGATCGTGTCAAAAACACCGAACTGCGATCCAAAACCGGCATTGTGGATGTTGGTATGAAGGCCGCCAAGCTAAAGTGGGACTGGGCAGGGCACGTCTACCGAATGCACCCAGAGCGCTGGACGAAACTAGCAACTGACTGGGTCCCACAGGACGGGTCTCGGGGTAGAGGAAGACCAAAACGAAGATGGCGGGACGACCTTGACACATTTTTTAAAGAGTGGCGAGAGAGTGCAATGGATAGGACCAAATGGAGAGAAAGAGGGGCGGCAGCAGTGGGATACTCTTATAGGCTAATAATAATATTTAAACACAAAACTATCGTGAGATTCAAACATATTTGTATAGAAGTAGGTAACGCCCTCAGCTATTGCCGGCGTCGAGTGTCGCGGGCTGCGCCCAGCAGTCTTCATCTGTTAACCAACGCGCTCGGCTCATGATTATGCTCTTCGTTATGGAGTGAAAAATGTCGAGCAATATTCGACTTATAAAACGTGAGTTACCCCGCTTCTATACAATTAAGATCTTTCTATTGTCCTAATTCGATTCCGCGGGGTTAAGGATCGTCAAGGCGCTTGCAAATTTTCCTGATATCAATTTTCCAGTTTCCTTTGCTAGCTGTTTGTTGTGATACAATTGGTCATGCCATATAGCTGGTATTGGCCCTCTCGGCTTTCTACCGTTTAAGTTTTCCACACACAGTCTGACCAATTTTGCAGGATGAGATCTAGAATAGGCGACCAAGACTCTAATAGTTCGCTTGGTCGCTTATTCATTCTGGGACATTATTGGAAAGTGGTGCTCTATAATATCCTGGTGTATTTAAATAAATGTTTATTGTAAATGCTTTCATAATTACAATTCCAATGGCGCTAATTTGAAGCCGATAATAAAACATAAAGTTACTGATTTAAAGTGTCACGATTTTAAGACAAAGTAAATGTAATACACACTTAATGTAATTATGATAAAAAACATCACTTCAGTTTTGAGGGCCAACCGCGAAAATCTAAGTTCGTAAATTATGGGCATCTTTCTCTTTTACTCCAATTAAAGCTTAATTAGAGTGACAGGGACAATTTGTGAATTGCTGTATGCTCATAAGTGTCGTGTAAGAGTTCTTTCGCTAATGTAAGTAATAACTGGTATGAAATATTTTACATCACACCGGGTATCTAGAATGATGTAAGAGAAATAACTCATTTTTGACTCCCGGACCGTATCGAACGAAGATTGAAAAGACATGTACATTTGCATATTACGCTGGTAATGCGTTATCTAATGTTATTCCATTTTATAATTGCATTCGTAATAATTAGCATACCGAGGAAAACTTAATTGTGCATGAGATTATGATTTCCCAGAAGTCATATAAAACAAACTTCCCGTTATAAATGCAACTTTAAACTACTGAAAATGGAGTTCAATTTTAATGTCTAGTAAGAGAGTGGAGAGGTTAGAAAAGGAAAGGTCTAATATGGTTTTCTGTTACGAATAGTGATTTATAGGTATTGAGAACAGTAAATCTCGTTACGTCTCAGAAAATGATTTTGCGCAAAGGCTTTGTTTGCATAGTCCATGCATTCCTGTAGAAAACTTTAGCGAACTAAAAGCATGGTAATTTAAACCTTATTTTGTTGGGGCAGGTTAGGAACCTAGGGACTAGATTGGCGTGAACGGGTGAAATGCGAGCTTGACCGGGTTGTTACTCGACTTCAAGGTTTTTTCACTGTGACCACTGTGTAAAAGTGGAGTTCATATGTCGTCGAAACGATTATGACAAATACCTCATATAGCTCTTGCAGTTCACGAGGGCGAATTGTAAAGAGTTTCTTATTTCTATATCCAGAAGGTGTAAATTTAATTAATCCACTCGCTATACATTATCTTGATCCTATAAAGTAAACTGAACTTTACGTTTTTTTCACAAGCCGCAATCCATACAAATTCGTAAGGGGCTACCGCGGCCGGAGATTTGGAAAGCACTAGGCGTTTAAGTAGGTAGTGAAACATTTGGTCATCCAGCATTTAGAGTGAGGCAGAGAGTTTTTCATTACGAGCATATGTTGATAAAATTAAAACGTCTTTTTCCTACGCTTGTGCAATTACTATATAAGCTTTAAGTCGATCTTCTGCTGCTACTGGCAAGTTTGGTTTGTCGGTCTATACAAATCAAACCTAACACTGATTCGTCCTGATAACGCATGTATCCAGATACTCTATTGCAAAAACTTACAGTAATTACACTCGTCAGTGACATATCCGCGTATGAAAGTGTTGTAACAGCCCGTAACAGAATGCTCACTGACCCGTAACATGTGATTATGTCATTATGGACCGAATTATCTTATCTTTGCAAAGGTAATTAGGGTCACGACGACAAGTCTCGTTCGACGCTAATAGGTAAATATTGCATTAAATTGCGTTACAAACGTAATGTAGCTAAACACGAGATAATTTTGTCTTTGTTTGATGTTACTATCAGAATTAGTTAGTTTCTTGTTTGTTAGGCAATGTCGGTTAGACACAATCTCAATTGCCATACTTTTGCGACTCATGCAATTATGCAGAATTTGATATATTTAATATGCTTTCTTCGTAACAAAAATGCTGTTTTAGAATATCAAACTCGGACCCGGACCCGGGTATGTCCTTAAACTACGTCCAACAATGAGAGGTAGGGCACAACGAAGTACCATCCCGCTTGAGTCTGGAGAAGCCCAACTGGGGAAGTACCTCCTCCTTACAGAAGACCACAGCCACTGCTACCTTTCAGGTATGTAGTGTTGTGTTCCTGATGGTGAGTAAGGTTCCCAGAGCTCCAATTGATGTTGCGGATGCGCATGGGCGACGGTAATTGCTTACCATCAGGCAATCCGTCTGCTCGTTTGCCAGCTTTGTCACAAAAAAAAAAAACAAAAATCAGGTTACGTCCAACACGCGGTACAGTCGACGTCAAAGATAAGTATACATTTTTACATCTTATTACAAAAGGATTAAGGTGAAAAAGTGTATACACATCTTTGACGTCGACTGTACATATAATCAGTAATCCATCAAGTAAACAAAGTGCGTATTAATCCTAGCAAGCCTCACCCTGACCTGGCCATTCACCGTAAAACTATTCTTACTTATGATGGATTGATTACCCTAATTGCCGGGCACCTACTATCTCGCCAATAAATTATACTACATCAATATTGAACAGATTCATGTGATCAGATCCGTTTGTATATTATACTAAAGTAGATAGCTTCAACTAATAAAATAAGACATTGTAGAAACTTAAGCATCTGGAAAATTAGTGAATAAATAAATATTAGAGGACATTCTTACACAAATTGACTGAGCTGCACGGTAAGCTCAATAAGGCTTGTGTTGTGGATACTCAGCCAAAGATGTATATAATATATACAAATACTTAAATATATAGAAAACACCCATGTCTCAAACAAATACCTGTGCTTAGCTTAACACACAAATAAAAGCCCTTACTGAGAATAATATGAGCCTTCATTTGTAACTGTTTATTCTCTATACGAGTTTTTCGGTTGAAATAAGCTGTTCACCATCGTACACCTAACTAAACACAATCACACGGTTATCTGTAACATTAAGCAATCGCGAATAAGTGTCTCGTATGAGACACTTTCGTTTTACACAATATTTGCTCACGACTTAACCCATCCGACGTCTACAAGTATACTTGCAACGAATCTTTATAAAACATATCACAAAGGCGTTTTCACGACTCACCAAACTCAACTTTCCACGGCATTTGAAAGGGATTGGATACACTTCTTCTCGTGTACTAACCATACAAGTACCTGCGTCTCGCATCATTTGAAACTAACGTTTATTATTTAAGGTTCAAAAGTATATTATCGGATGTTACTTCCGGACTAATGCACAGACCTTTACGTCGATATGAGAGTATTTAAAGTGTTTTTTAAAGGTATCATCCACTCTGGAAATGTAACTTCTCATTACAGTTCAAAATTGTACAGCATGACTTTTGCGCAACGTTTTACATAGAGACTGGCATGGCGCGGTCGGTTTGCAATGCGAATGACCTGCATTCATATTGTTCAGATATTATTACACTACATTACACGCCAGACGTAACAACCTCGTAGATGCAAAGGATATGGTAACTGACACTCAGATTGGCTGGGACTGGTTTTACCGATTTATATCTAGAAAGTAACCAATCCGTCATAGGTGTTCGCATCTCTTGATGCTTTAATAAATACAGAGAAGAAAATAACGAGTATTTAAGAGGAATGTCCCACAAGGTGGACCGACGACCTAGTTAGAGTCGCGGGATACCGCTGGATGTGGAAGGCGCAGGATCGGTCTTCTTGGGTCGTTCTGGGGGAGGCCTATGTTCAGCAGTGGACGTCTTTCGGCTGACATGATGATGATGATGAAGAGGAATGTACTAATAGGTAAGTTTGAAGTGACAATAAGCAAAATTTTTGATTTACATTTTGAGTGAAATAGCTAAATATCGCATAGGAACAATATTAAACCAAAATCATTTGCATAAGGAACTAATAAAATACTTTTTTTAGACATTTTCTTTTTTTTTCTGACACATTATAATTAAGCAAGAACAAAAAAGACCGAAAACCGACAAACGCTAAACAAGTTCGGCCCTCGATCTCAGATCGAGATACACTGTAAGGCAGTGTTTCAATGTCAGTGAAAGTGGTCCCGGGCGATGCGCGGGCGCCATTTTCTAATGCGTACTTCCAATACGTCCGATAGGTACATTTCATGTTTTGTGTTGACCGCGAAAAACATACACGCATACAATGAGAAAGACTACAATGGCTAAATGCAGAAAACAATCATTAGTACTACTTTATTGACAAAGTTAGGATAAAATTTTATTTAAAGCGACATACAAAACAAGTACGACGAATTCGTATTTCGAGATTCTTAATTAAGAATCTCCTCATTTTTTTAAGTCGGTTAAAAAAGGGCATGCCCCGACTAAATAAAAATGTTGTCACAAAGCGTTATATTCATAAGTTTCAAGTATTCAAAAGACATCACTGAAGACATTAATAATATAATATACCTAAGAAATACAAGCTGACTCTACAGAATAGGCAGTAAGGCCTTTGGCTAATAGCCTGTCCGGATGGACGAATAAAGAAAAAAAAAACGCCTTAAGCGATTTTCTAGCTTACTAAACTGGTTCTCAAACTACCCGGACCCGGGTATGTCCTAAAACTACGTCCAACAATGAGAGGTAGGGCACAGCGAAGTACCATCACGCTTGAATCCGGAGAAGCCCAACTGCAGAAGTACCTCCTCCTTACAGAAGACCACAGCCATAATAGCACTGCTACCTTTCAGGTATGTAGTGTTGTGTTCCTGATGGTGAGTAAGGTTCCCAGAGCTCCAACCCCCCTTAAAGGCCGACAACGCGCTTGTGACTCCCCTGGTGTTGCGGGTGCCCATGGGCGACGGTAATTGCTTACCATCAGGCAATCCGTCTGCTCGTTTGCCACCTTTGTCATAAAAAAAAAACCCTCTCCACCAAACAGAAGCGAGTCATCAATGTTTGGGTCCGTCGGGTGACGTAACCCCAACCTCTCGCTGACCGTCAAAATTGTCATTCACCGGCGAGAAAGCGGCCATCGAGGCGTCGACAGCTGATCGTGAAAGATGACTCGTGTAGCTGGCGATAACGTGACATACATTAGGTACGTTAGGTCTGGTCACAAATATCTGAACAACGCCTCTATTGTCAACGCGATAAGCGCATATTTAGATATTTGTGATCGCCTCTACAGCTCCGATATATCTGATACTGTACGTACTTGTATGTCATGTTTACACGATAAACATCGGAGGGCAAGAATAATTACGGGAGTACTGTTTTGTTTTGTCGCGAGAAATAATTAATTCGACGAGAACAATTACAGGAAGTTAGGATAATTATAAAAAAACAGCTACAAAAATGGGTTTCATTTTGGCTCCTATCAAGTGATCAAGGTTTCTATTATAAGTATTAGTAACATTAATGTTTAGATTTATCTAACTTTTAATAAGTATCAGGTTTCAACAATAATTTACTGCACTAACATATAGTCATGTGATTTGATAGTAGTAACATCGTAACATATGCTTTTACTGTTGCACAGAAAAGACCTGTACCGACGTACTTGGCTACTAGTAGTAGTATTAGTAAAACACATTATTGTACAAAATAACACAGTAAAAGACAAAAACCAGAACAATGGTATAAAGGCGAGCTCATCCCTGTAAGAGACCTCTTCCAGCAAACCTTTGAGTACTTGAGAGAGAAAAAGCATCATGAAATCATCATGTCAGCCGAAAGTAGTCCACTGCTGGACATCGGCCTCATCTCAAGGCTCAAAGTCGCTCAACGAGCTATGGAGAGTGCTATGCTCGGAGTTTCACTACGAGATCGACTCAGAAATGAGGAGATCCGTAGGCTAACTAAAGTCACCGACATAGCCCACCGGGT
Source organism: Grapholita molesta (assembly GCA_022674325.2). Classification (NCBI taxonomy): domain Eukaryota; kingdom Metazoa; phylum Arthropoda; class Insecta; order Lepidoptera; family Tortricidae; genus Grapholita; species Grapholita molesta. Next base: position 15,900,172 of record CP053130.2, on the reverse strand, counting down.
TAGCAAGCTGAAGTGGCAATGGGCAGGCCACATTGCACGCAGAGAAGATGACAGATGGGGTCGAAAAGTGCTCGAGTGGAGACCACGGACTAGCAAGCGCAGCGTAGGACGTCCACCCACAAGATGGGCAGACGACCTCATTAAAGTCGCCGGAAGACGCTGGATGCAGGTTGCTTCCAACCGGTACATGTGGAGATCCAAGGGGGAGGCCTATGTTCAGCAGTGGACGTCTTATGGCTGAGATGATGATGATGATAAATTATTTACTCACGTGTACTTATATCGCACTATACGACATATTTAACTGGTAGTAACATGGGTCACAACAGTTTCAATTAAATTAATAAAAATCATTCATCAATTACTTTAATAGTTGTGTAACTAAGCTTTACAATAATTATTCTACCTTAAATCTAAAAATTATATATTTCGCAAGCTACTTTCGACACCAAGGTTTGCCGTTGCTCCCGTTGTATAAATCTGCGCGCACGCAGGCGGGCCGGCGGCGGCGCCAGCGCGCCCACTACGCTCTGGTACCTACCAACACCTCCCATTCCAATCGCACTCAGATGCACTTTCAAGATTATTAATTTAAATGTATCACATATGTACAAACAGCAGTATAAGTTTCTAAGCGGGCAAGGCGTTAAAAATTCTGATACACTCATTATGAACATCTTGGCCCATTTAACTACTTGTGCTGCTGACTGTACTTAAGCGACTTAGTCCAGTGTACTGTGGCCATCAGATATATCAGAGTGGTCAAGTTGGTCACAAATATCGGAACAACGCCCCTATTATTGAGAAGTTAAAGTGCATTTTCCGATATTTTTGAATACCTTGGTTGCTCCGATATATTTGTCTGTACACGGCCACATTAAATGTAGCCATATTTCCAGACGTGACACTGTGTGAGATCTAGGTTCAGTCGCCATCAAATATATCGGAGCTGTGGGGATGGTTATAATATCTGAACAACGCCTCTAATGTCAAGGCGATAAAGTGCATGTTCATATATATGTCACGGCAACTGTACAGATGTAATGCAGTACTATTTTCCATGGGAAAAACTCGGATTTCTATCAAATTGCGAAGGCACCCGATCTGCATCTATTACATTAGTAACATTTTCATATCGATTATCATGGAACTTTATTCTTTACTGTCAAAAGTCAAAAGTGAAAAACGATATTTGACCTTAAACACTAAAGTTCCATATTAATGGATATGAAAATGACAATAGAATCATTAATTAAGTTCAGGTGTCGTCATATTTCGATCGAGATACGAGTTGGAATTGGAATATACTACATCTCTATTTTCGCTTATTGTCTCCAGTTTAACAGTAGGTACGCCTATAGTTACTTTTAGACTCGATCTGCAATAACAAAAATGGATAAAACTTAACGATTCAGTAATCCTATCGGCACTGTTAACGGTCTAGTGCTCGTTAATATTGATAACGGATCGTCGTAAGACGAACGATTGCCTTAACGGTAGTTGAAAAATCCAATAGCCTCGTGAAATCTAGATCATTAAACTCCGGAATAATTAATTACTCTTAAAATCTATACTAATATTATAAATGCGAAAGTAACTCTCTCTGTCTGTTACCTCTTGATGCTTAAACCGCTGAACAGATTCGGATGAAATTAGAGATTGGTATGAAGAGAGTTTGAGCTACGAGGACATAGGATAATTTATATCCCGTAACCATAGTTTAAAGACGGGCATGGTTGGCCGACGAAGTCGCAAATTCGCAATGAAAAGTTAGTGTTATATAACCGGGAGATAAAGCCTAATACAATACTGTAATCCAATTTAATTTCTGGACCAATTCGTACCTACGCGAAATTCGAAGTTAGAAAATTTAGAGGATCTTTCCCTTTTACTCTAATTATGGCGAAGTTAGAGCGACAGAGACAATCGAAAGCGAATTTTTATTTTGGCTGTAGGCATGCACTCTTCCACTGATGGATTCGTTATTATATATGTGGTCAATTTTCTGCTGACACCGATCTAAGCTCAGTAGTAGCACAAAAATGGCCGACGTCGTTAAAAAAAAGGAAAAGAAAAGCTTGTAAAAGTCGACATGGTCGATCATATTACAACCATTGCTTAACCCTTCTGAAAGTCTATTGACGTTGTCTTATACTTAACTACAACTTAATTATGATTGCTCACGAGTAAGTATTCAAACGGGATACTTGCCACGTATATGTTTATGTCAATGAATCGAAAGTCTTCGAAATAAACATACGCTAACTATCCCATTTTAAGTATCCAATAGTTGTAAAAGAAAATTACTATAAACACAAGTAAAACTAAGGAATCAATTAAACATCAATAAAAGCCATACTTAAAAGCTGTTTTCCGAAGCGCCTCGCATTTACATGAAAAGGTCTTTAATGTGCTCATCTTACAATATTTTAATGCTCTCATGTTTGTTAAGTACCAGTAATTACAGATCTTGGAATCCCACTTATTCTCTTGACACTTGAACTGCGGGGTAATGTATGTACACATAAATATGCAATTGAATTTAATGTTATATTCTTGAAGATTGTACCAGTTCAACACCTTCCTGTTATCATCTATTGTTGTAAATTAATATCAAAATAAGATTAAAAAAGAGTTCCTAGCGCCATCTAGTGAATAACTGTATCGACCTATGTATCTTGTCTGTAAAAATAAACCGTTACTTGTCAACCGTTCTCCTATGTTTTATTAGAGGTTATGGGTTACTGCGGGCTTATTTTAAATAAAAAAAAGTAATGGTTATCGTTAGTTAAGTGAGTGAAAATGAGTTCTAATTTTCTGACAAACGTGCCAAAGTTAAAAGGTCGCGAAAATTACGGCGATTGCGGTCTGTTATCTTTCCCTCATCATACTTGTATAAGGGAATGCATTGAAAATAATGGATGTTTCCAGGCTCCAAGCACACTAGTTGGGAAACTGACAGAATTCGTTTAAGGGTAAATGGTATATATTTGGCCTTTGATATGTTCGTCTACGTATTGTGAACATAACCGATAAGATGATACAAGTCATATTTGGCGGAGGCTTATTTCCAGCAGTGGGCTACTTACGACTTAAGTGATATGTAGCATTTGGCATGAGCCGGGGTCAGTAATGGTTTAGAATCTAAATCAAAATCATTACACATTTGTATTGTTTTATTGTTCATAAATTTAGTCCTGAAAGGGCGTTGCATCTGTTTATTTCGTGCGAATAAGCCATAAAGTGTCTCATACAGTTAGGCTTGATTGTAGGATATCGATAAACAGCCTTAATGAGCGTGCGGTCAGTAAGGTATGTACACATTATTACTTGAATGAACATCTTTTGGCAGAGATATAAATAATAATAATAAATAAATAAATATTTCAGGACAATCTTACAGAAATCGACCTAGTCCTACGGTAAGCTCAGTAAGGCTTGTGTTGTAGGTACTAGACGACGATATATATAATATATATCTATACATATAAATACTTAAATACATAGAAAACACCCATGATCCACGAACAAATATCTGTGCTCATCACACAAATAAATGCCCTGACTGGGAATCGAACCCAGGACCATCGGTTTCATAGGCAGGGTCACTACCCACTAGGCCAGACCGGTCGTCAAATATAAACGTAAAATAAGCAACTTCAAAAATGTGATTGCTCCTCACAATTTACCATTTTCTGCTAAGGTCTGTCTTTAAACAATATAGGAAATATATAGGAAACCCTTTAGTGCGACAATACAAGCCGCTACTTGTCGCGTTATGTATCGTTATTGTTCTTAACCTTGTGACTCATTCTAAAACCATAAGTACGAGTATTTATGTATTTTTAATTACCATTTAAAAATACTCAAGGCAAGTAATGTATACTTGTTACTCCGAGCGTAACTAACCTTCGCAATCTCACATCTTACTCATCACCGCAATCAAAAAAGCCGCCCAGTTCCCATGGCCATAAGGTGTACTTTCGGTTGGAAGGTTATCTATTTTACGATATCTTCATTACGGTGTGACATAACAGTATGTTGATAAGGTCGTGTAACGTTGGAACAAAAAGGTGGCTGTTTGCTGGTGGATGTTTCTGTTAAAGCCAGTTTTGCAACGGTCTCCAACACAATGACTTTTGAAAACATTGTTTTCGTCAGAGAAAGTGATTTTCACAAGGTGTATTAGCATTTTCGTGTTTTTCTGACACAGTGACATAGTGTTTTTCAGTCAACTCAATGTGAGTAAGACCGTCATATTTAAATAGGTATCTACTCCCGCTATAATATCCCTTAACACCCATGTCATGTATTTATTTTTATGTATTCATACCGCCACTTTGAGACATTTATTAGCCAGCAAAAGTACTACTTAATGACTTTATATCAGTGGCTTCCGGTTACCTCAATTCACCAGGGTACCTACAAACACAAATGTTAGACGGTTTTGTCATTCTAACCATCTATCCAGTATTGATACTGTCTGCTTTGTTTGTAGTGTGAAAGTTATTTTCTGTATGAGTAAGTAAATTAAGCCCCATTTAGACCAGGCAAGAAAAAGTATTCGATTTTCATTACATTGCGGGCTATCGGCGTACGGCCAATTCGGTCGTTTTATATAACCCCGCAATAATGAAAATCGTATACAAGTTCTTGCATGGTCTAAATAGGGCTTTATTGTATTAAAGGCCCTCCTCAAATAGCGTTATCATACCGGGTCACATATAATCAACGGACGCGAATTTCTATCTTAGTATTGCCTAATGTGTAACTTAATATAAAATTAATGTGTAATACCATCCAAAATGTCATTTATGGTACAAGCTTTTATTCCTGGCTATACAGTTTATTCCCAACTTTAATTTGTTTGAACAATTAAGGCTACCTTCTGACTCCAGCATCAGATCAGATCAGTGGTACCAAAATATTGCATTGTCACCGAACTTACATAGGTGTGCTAAATATCAGCTCAAACAGTTTAAAGATATCTGCTTCAAAATTTAGTTGCAAGATTTCAACCGAACATGTGTTTACTTATGAGACTAAGAACAAATGAAAATAATTTTTTATGAAATATTTTGATTTATATTGATTTTTAAGTAGTAATACTACTAAATAAATTAAAAGTTGAAATAGATAACATATACTTAAGAAAACGGAGGTCGTCGTCGTTTTTTCTTAAGTATATGTTGTCTATTTCAACTTTTAATGTACTTACCTATTTAATACATAACTAGCTATGTATTAAATAGATAAAAGCTTCTAAAGTTGTAACATTCGCAACATTGTGATTTACTATTCTAATATAGTTAACCTAACCCAAATATCCTAGATTTTATTTCTGTACCCTTACCATGAGTTGTGACATTGAGGTTTTCGATAACGAGTATCGAGTTTACTATCTGTGCATCTCGCTTGTACTATTTTAGAGCGAGCGAGATGCACAGATAGTAAACTCGATACTCGTTATCGAAAACCTCAATGCCAAAACTCATGGTAAGGGTACTGTGCATACATAATGCGAAACGGTCAACGTCGAAGAATTGGAACATAATACAACCCTCTGTCACTCGACATAACGCTTTAAGCTTTTGTCATAAGATTCATTTTCGTCTGAATAAAGTAATATCAATTAACACCATAGTTAATTTGTCGGTAGATTTATTCGATTAAAACTGAGACTACGATTAACGTCAAAATGACAGATGAAAAGGTAATTAAATGTGTCATGCCTAAGAATTGACGCGACACATTAAAAAACTTATGACGTATTATCAATTCACAATTCAAAATATAGCCATAATCTAATGGTGATTGCTTATAAAACAAACAATGGACAAACAATAAGTATGATGCAGCAATATGAATCCTTTCTTTCTCTACACGTTCAATTTCACTATCCCTGACACAAATTATATCGGGTTTGTAGGACTGATTTAGTTTAACAATGATCAAGTAGCGTACGCGCCGATCAGGTGCGCCAACGTGCTGTGGGCGTATGTGTAGCACTCAATTATAATGAACACATGACGAAACATTCACACATTGTAACTTCTATTCATTAGCTATTACAAAGAATTCAAACGACACAAATCCCACACAGATTAAGGAATAATTTAAGGCGTGATTCGAAGGGAAATTGAATCGAAATCGGACGTAAATTACCTTTTATCAGAAAACAGTGCCACGTTGCCATTACCCTGAAGACCGAGGCAAAATAAGTGTGCCAACATACCTGTAACAATAATATAAAAAATATTAAGTAATGTTTATATATATATTCGAATCTAGAAGCCAGTATAATGGAACACTGGGGAATTGTATTTTTTTTTAAGGTTCACCATAGACAATATAGGGTACAGTCACCCGGGCGCTTGTCCAATCTTGTCTGGCGCCTATTCCATCATCATTCTGTCACGAATTTACTGGGAGTAACAGGAATAAGCACTGACATTCGACATATGTATTCATAGGTATAATAGTTAGTACCTAAATAGACAGTTTTTGGTGGCAGTGTGATCTAGTAAAGCCGTACTCGAGTCAGAGTCATACAATTTGTTCAATAGATGTCTATTGTGATAAAACAAAAATAAGTTTTAACACGTACACATAAGCAAAATGATAATATCACATAAATATTCAAACGAATATTTGCGTTGTGTTTGTTTACAACTTGTGTGGTACTTATACTATTACTCACTAGAACTATAGAATTACCCTACATTCTATTTTTTTTTATTAATGGCTGCTTGGTGTTTTGGCAAGGTGGATTTTGCGAATGTTAAGGTAAAGACATATTCTTTGCTTTTGAATTTTATGGTATAGAGAATGTTCGATTGGTAATTTAAATTTTTTGAAGGATAGGTTGAGTACTTAAAACAAATCAAAACAATTTAATTAATCATGAACCAACATTATCAAACTGACAGATTTCCGTCACCATAGACAATAGACATTCAGCAAGGAGTTCAGTCGAGTCCGCGGTACATCTAAGCAATCAGCATCCTCCATAGTTAATAGAACGGCCATTGATTTGTGGTCGGTAAACAAATAATAGAAGTCATGATTTGCGGGTATCAATTGTTCCAGTGACCCGCCAATCACGGCCCTCGAGGCTAATAAATACAATTAAATGGAACAGATGCTCAGGAGTCGTTCAAACGTGTTTCCGTTCAATCAAAGCATTCCATTTTAGAATAGTGAATGAACTATGAGAGTTTAGCGTGTTTGAGTTACACATTCGTTCTTTTGGCGTTCATTTTCCGTCTTGTTTATAATAGAACTTATCATTTAACGTTATTATTAAAAATCTATGTAAGAATGTCATTAATTAGTTACACTAATGTTGAGCAGCTAGCATTGTATGCCCGATTTTGTTTATACAGGGTTGGGCAGATTAAGTGTCCTACTTTAAAATTTTCATAAAATGACAACAACTCCATAGATTTCAAATATTTTTTAGTAAATATATAAAACAGTAACTGTAAATTACTAAAATAATTCATTAGTTCAAATTTCTCTCCATTGGCTTTAATTACTTTTCGCATTCTCCCATAGAAGGAGTTACACGCGGCACGCACTACCTCATCTGGAATATCGTTCCATATCTTCACTAACCGATGCTTGAATGAATTTAAATTCATGTCGTGTGTTCTCCCTATATTACTTAGCATAAATCCCCATATTGAAAAATCCAACGGATTCAAGTCTGGTGACGAAGAAGGCCATTCTTGCCAAGGTATAAAGTCCGTCAAATTCATTCGACATCAGTCTTGAGTGCGTTTGGCTTTGTGAGATGGGGCACTGTCTTGCTGAAAACAAAAGTAATCACTCCCATATAACTTTCGGGCATTTTCTAATAAATGACCCTGCAATACGTTCTGAATATAGTAATCTTGGTTGATTTTGACTCCTCGATCGATGAACAGCAGTGGTAATTTGCCTCCAGGCGATATTGCACCCCAAACCATGACAGCCGACGCACTTTGAAATCGCTGCACAGCTAATTTGTCCACTGGTATGTCCCTCAATGATACGCCATACACACGATCACTTTGTTGATTGTGGCTATCTTACAATAGAAACGTTTTTCATCCGAAAAATAATGTCATCACCCTCGTGCCATGCTAGTAGCTCCTTGCATTTTGTGACTCTAGCTTTTTCTGGTTGTCCGTTAACCCGTATTTTTTTCGTTTTTTGTAGGCTTATAATCTAAGATCATGTCGCAATATACGACTCATGGATCGTCGGGATATTTACATATCTTTCGCGAGTTTACCTGCACTCTGAGCCGGATTTCGCCTAATACGCTCATGAACATTTTTGACCACTTTTTTGATACGGACAGATGGTTTGCGTCCAGGTTAGGGCCTGATTCGGGAAGACCCTGTTTTCCTGAATCGCTTGATGGTGCGCGATATGAACCTTGCATTGAAATTTAAATGTTTCAGCTTTCTTAATATCTCGCAAGGGCGAAAATGTTTCACGAACAAATCGACAACGAGCTCACGTTTCGCGTCCATTGTTGAAAACAATAGAAAATAAAAAAAAGTCCAGTTGAAGTCTAGCGATTATAAAGCCGAATTTATTGCCTTTTTAAAAACATATATATACGGTAAAAAAAGTAGGATTACTTAAGAAAAAATATACGATATAAGGCTAGGACACTTAATCTGCCCAACCCTGTATTTATGTTAAGCTTATGGCATTATACTTCTAATTGACAATTATATCTTGTCAATTATATTTATCTCATCTCATGTGACGCTAAATTTCCTCCTATGGCCTTATTACTAAACGCGCTACTAAATCAGAGTGATGGCTACTCACAATAGACTCAATAATTATAATTCATCATCGATTACGCCACGAATCGATTGACAGCCAAGTAGGCCGGCGAATCGATACCGATTCGATTCGGTACAATACCGATGCTTGTGCAACTACACTACGGTCAAGGACTGACATAGACTTGATTATTCTATTGTTAGAACCGGGTTTGCTACCGATTCAGTTTAAAGTTCAAGGCTATCAAACTATGAAATTTTGGGTTTAACTGTTAAATTAAAAATGTATAGCGGCCTACTTTCATTAAATCCAATTTATTTTAAAACAAGATGATAAAAGAGCTGTGAATACTGATCATTCGTTGGAATTGTGCTGACAGTTCAGAGACCGATTGAATGAATGATTGATTGATTATCACTCATATGTAAAGACTCACCACAAGCTGCCTATACTGCCCTTACCAAAGCTACACAATTTCAATGGTCCTTTCTGTTACGAGTCCTAAAAGATGCCGCAGAATTCTTTGATCCTTTAACAAATACCTTACGCACTACTTTTCTGCCGACTCTAATAGGGGGTGATGTGTCATCATTAGAAGCTGACTTATTTTCCTTACCCATTCATAAAGGTGGCTTAGCAATATCCGATGGCGCCACCACTTCAAATTTATACTATGATATGTCTAAAAAAGGCTGCACTGTTCTTTCATCCTCCCTACTTGAAATGAAGCATATGGAACTCGCAAAGCATCACAAATCCCTCAACGAAGCACGTAAAGAATGCCACAAACTGAAAGAAGCACATGACGATAACCTTTTAGATTCCATTTTAACCAATCTCCCACCTATCAAAAAGAGCCATTGAAAGATCAATTGTGACCAAAATGAAAACAAAATCTTCTAATTGGCTATCCGTTATACCCACAAGAAAAGATCACTTTGACCTGTCTCCACACGAATTCCGAGATGCCCTCTCAATACGATACCATCGAACACCGATCTCAATGCCAAAATCTTGCGATGGATGCGGCAATAGCGACTTCAACATCGATCACGCCCTCTGTTGCAAAACCGGCGGTCTAATAACGAGACGTCACAACGAAATAAGGGATCTCTTTTGCGAATTATGCCAACAAGCGTGGGGAAATGTAGTAAAAGAACCAATTGTCACTGAAGGTGAAACCGGCCTACGAGGAGATTTAGCATGCCGGGGCGTATGGGTTGCACAGAGGGAGGCGTTGTTTGACATCCGTGTCGTAGACACTGACGCTCCCTCTTACACCTCACGCCCTGTTGCTTCTGTCCTGAAATCAGCAGAGTCGGAAAAACAAAACAAATACGCCAACGCCTGCGAGCTTCGTCATGCCACTTTTACACCTCTCGTCACCTCTGTGGATGGAGTTTTTGCACCACAACTAGCAACATTCGTCAAACACCTCGGGGAAGCACTTGCATCTCGCTGGGATAGATCCCTGTCTCGCGTATTGGGCTGGCTGAGGGCTCGTATAATTACTTCAATAATTAGAGCGACCAGCATGTGCATTCGTGGCACCCGCCACAAATGGAAGACAGCAGCGAAGTTATTCGGCTTCGATGATGGTGCCGCCCTTCCACACGCCGACTGACCTACGAACTCTTTCTACCACTATTTTATTTTACGTCTACCTATTTGTTTAAATTTTTTGTGTTCTTCATCATGTTACAATAAAAATAGTTCTGTAATGATCACAGCATCAAATAATGAACCCAAAATAAAAATGTAATTAAATATTGAACGCGTGAATCAGTGCTCTCATATACGTATATGGAATATCATACACGCATTTGTGGTAGTAATGCTTATTTAATTTTGTTTCCCAGAGGAATATGAAAAATGATTAGTAAAGAATTAAAAAACAGTTTCTCTTTTTTCACATGCCAAGAAAAATAAACGAACGAAGTTTATAAATATATAAAATAATATTCATTGCGCTACGCAAGCTAGAGTTGCAAAACACTACAGTTTTAGAGGCAGTATGATCGATTTGAACGTATTGTCTCATAGAAACGTCACACACTCCCACGACCAGCGCAATCGGCTAAGTAACTCGATACAAACTCGACCAATCGATACTCTTATCGATTCCATTAATCTCTTAACGCATTTACAAACCCAGCTATATCAAAACCGCGGTTTCGACACTGAAGTTTCATATCGGTTTAATTGGGACAGTATCGATTTAATTATATATTGTACGAAGACATTTATTGTTGTATTAAAATAGATTAAAATTATTCAATTAGGGTTAATTGCCTCTAAGTGAAGTAATATTGATCGATCAATGTGTCACAAGAAAATTTTGTGCAATATCGATATCTGTAAGTATGTAGATATCTACAAATTGTCGGAATTCCGACCTTATATGTAAATATTTTATGATGTAAATAATGTAGTATTTTCCGGTACCACCCAGAAAAATGGAATAGGCAAAAACTGTAGGAAAGTATGAATAACTAAAGAGCCATCAAATGAAGGGAAGAAAGATCGAGTCTAAGAGTCTAAAAGACGACCAGAGCGGTAGTTTTTTAGACTTTTATAAATTGCTCGGATTGGGCAAACACTTCTTCACTTCGCTTATCGCCACTACTTTGAAAAAACCTTGTATCTTTGTTCGGTCAAACAAAAGAAAAGAGATACACATTTACTGGGTTTCAACTAGAGTAGCAGTTACGATTAGTTTTTACAGTAGTGACGACATTATTTTCAATCTTTCTGCCATCTTTTTAATACCTAATTTGATAACTTGGTTAATCCGGTTGTTTTAATTTAAGACACCTAAATTAGCTTCATTATAATCAACTACAAACACTGCTGAGTCGCCATAGCGATAGATCTTTAGCACATTGTGCGCAAGGGGGTTTATTGTCATAATCGGTTTCTTGTCGTCGATTAAGGACAATATCAGTCAGAAGCTCAGCTCGACTTCTTAATCCCATTTGATGATACAAAACTATCGTATGGTTGAAATCATATTAATTGTACAGAAGCGGGTAACTTACGTTTATAAGGCCAATATTGCTCGACATGTTTCACTTCGTTACGAGGAGCATAATCATGAGGCATTCGCTTTAGCTGATCGACGCAGACAACGGAGCAATATTCGACTATCTCTTCGAAACGTGAGTTAGCCGATTCTATACAATTAATACGACATTTGATGGTCACGCCAATACCAGCAGCAACTACGGGTCACGGCACTAATGTATTTAACAAAAGATCTGGTCTGATCGATCACAGCACCCACACAGCCCTTTCGTAAGCGACCTTGGGCACTATCACAGCAGGATCGATTGCCCAATCGTTTGTGGTCGTGCGTCTACGCAGGATATCGTGACGCCGTCGCCCTTGCTCCATCATTAACTAGAGATGCATTTCGCAACGGTTTTAATTATATATAGAGCTAATTAAGACTAACTAGTCTGGCAGATTGATTTTTGATCGATATTTAAGTACGCACGTTGAAGGATAATGGTTAGGGTCATATCTGGCGTGCTCTTACTTGCCCTCGCAAATACTTATAAGCCTTTCCTGGTACCACGAACATCGAGGTTCGTAAATTTCGAACATCTTTCTTTATTACTGCAATCAAGGTATCTTGAGAGTGACAGACAATCGTTCGATATTTACGATCGATTTTCGCGGTAGTGCCGCTGTATGGCCCAATTAAACTAAAATACCATAGGTACTTGAGTGGTATTATACAGTCCGAAATACTATCTAACTTCTTCATTATTTTAATGAAGATTACCAACAGTTAATTAAAGTCCCCCGTAATATGCTCAACTTAATTCCTTCGTCTTTACTACACCACATTCCCTCATTCACTATAACCCCAATTATAAAGGATACCTACGTATCATTTCACAGATATACAGTAACCAATCGATGCATATAATCCAGAACCGCAAAGGTTTAACTCCTCCATACAACTCATAGGCATATGCCCTTTCCCAACAGTTCCAGTTATTAGGAGGAACTAGGTCGATGCGCCGGCGCTCGTCTAATTGCAAAGATAACGAGGATCTCATCTGAAATAATTAGTTGCACTACTCGGGTCATAGAGATTGTGGTCGTGCAGACATAGAAATAAGAGCGTGCCCCGGTCGGAATAACCTGGATCCCCAGGCTCGTGTACTTAATTATACATATGACATACTGACTGGAATCCCAATTGCTATGACAGTTCTGTTTGTAGCACTCTTGTCTCCGATAATTATTTGCTTACAGCTTACAGCCTTAGATAAAAAACTTTTGTTAACGGATACAATCTGATGTTCTACTGTATACCGATAATGATGGTTGACCAAGCTGTTAAATCTTAAGTAAATTCACAGAGAACATCAATTATTTTGTAAACGCCAAACGGAATATCGCTCCCAAAGAAAATAATTCCCCATAACTTATCCGCTGTCGATGGCACGCGTTTTGGCGCACCGTTACCCGAGCTGACCACACATGGGTCTTATTGCGAGGACATAAGGTCTGATTCATGACAATGTTGTCGATAACCGTGCTTACGGTACCCCGACACATGCGTCTGCTCGCCGTCTGCGACACAGTTTCCAAGCGGTTTTGTTTCTAACCAGTATTCTGTCTTGCCCTGGAATGTTTTTAAGCGAAGACTATACTGCTCTTGACCATGTTATGAAACAAGTAATAATTTGACTTTGTTTTCTTTAAGCGAACAATGGAACGATTAGCAGAGAACTTCATTGGTTTAGCACCCTCAGTTGCACATTCAATTTAATTCGACCATCACTCATTCTCTCGTATTAAGCAGATGTAATGACTAAGAACGATGATGGAATTTCAAAAGCCTAACCATCTCGGATTCCCATTGCAACTCCCAAGCGTTTGATCGATCAGTTGCTGATTGCAGTTCTTGAGATCGTCAATGGAGTCCCACGTCATGATTACACCAGTTGAACATTGTCTTAGCTCGCATAATCTTTGACAGCGATTTTCATACATAACACAGCGGATTAGGGTTGCTTATCGATGTATAATTTTTTCAAGGTGTGTCGTTGTCGACATGAGAAAGCGTGATGTAATTGCGGTGACGTTTCCGCTCTTCCCAGGTTTTTGCGCATACGCAAATATGCGTTAATGTCTCGTTAACCTTTGTGAGGAGATGCGGCGCCGCTGCGTTATGAGGAAGTGTTGTTTCCTATGTCCTTTGCACTTTTTGTTCCTACGTATGTTCTCTTTATGGGCGACAGTTGTGGAGATGCAAATGCCTAAGATTGTGCTTGCATCCCTCTCATTCAATAAATAGATATAAAATATGGTTCACTCAAACTTTGGTAAGCCAAAGTAGCATAGTGTCTCCAATTAGCACGATTGTTAATGATTTTATAGATTTAAAAAAGTTGTCGTCATTTATAGCCTCTTTCAACACTTGTAATCCGGGTTGACTAAAACGAAATCTATATCTATCAGTCTAGACAAACCCGTAAATGTTGCTCTATACAATTATTTTATTTTATTACATATATACGAGTAGGTAGTAAGAATCAACTGAATCGTACTTTATTGTGTTTTGTTTTCCCCTAAAAATTCATGAAAACAAAATCGATCTTAATATACGCTGCGCACGAACTGAAAATACGATGTATTAATTTAATTTTGCACTAAGATTTTTAAAAACCTTTTGCATATTATAAATTGTCCTTTATCCTTTATTTATTTAAAAAAATATAATAAATCATGCCATCAAATCCACAGGATTCGAACCCGCATCTCCAGGTATCGCGGCTGCTTTTCAATATTCTCGTGGATTGTGGAACTTATCGATTGATATAGCAAAAATAGTATTTATTAATATTGGCATCGGACACGACGCCATATTAGGAGCGCGCTAATACAGTTATCAATGGTGTTCAGGAAATGACTCAGGCGCATAAACGTAGGCTTAAACAAACTGCTGCGTGCAGTTTGAATTGAGACAAAAGCATTATGTTAAATATTAATCATCCTTTTGGAAAGACCAGCTTAACCACAAACAAACAAACACAGCAGTGTAACAGTATAGTGAAACAGTATTAAAATGCGACATATTGATACCTACAAGTATTAATTTGTCATTTGTGTGTTTTGGCGATTATGGCATTAATCCCTCGATGGTTAGGTATCGCTCTGAGTGGCGGTCTATGGGGGAGATTTATGTCCAGCAGTGGACGGCCGTTGCTGATGTGTGGGTTGGTAGATATGATGAAATGATGATCCTTACTTCAATTTCAGATTCACGGGAGGTGCTTCTATGGAAAAATGTTTACTATTACTTAATCTGAAATTTTCTACTAGATCGCCAAAAAATACTTCATTTACCAGATTTTATTAATACGGTGGCAAGCAAGAATACGCGCTTGCCCTTTAAGAACCTACACTCTTTTTTTGAAGATATTAATATTATTTCCGAAATAAATATAGGATTTTATAACCCAGATTATGATCGTATTACCTATAATGATAAAATGAATTGTGTCAGTATAAAAAAAACTGTAACTTCAATTAAAATGACAATCAGCCATCATTACAAAATGAAATCAACCTACAAGTGTATCGTAATGCAAGATAAATTGAATGCTAACCATGCAGGGTAACGGTCCGGGAGGAAACAACACCATTATGTCAAGCTAACGAGTTAACCTACACTGCCGGGAGAAAAGAGCACTAACTCACATGGAGATTATACAAACGAACTATCATATGTCCAGAACAGGACTTTATTACGTCGTCATAAGGTTCACACAAAAACAGTTCACTCAGTACACATCTGTTGTCTTTTTCTGATACGGTCGTGATGTGATACTACTTTACCTACCGTATAAAAAGATTCATGTAAACACTTCGATGCGTCCGGTGGAGTGAAGTTTTTATGTTGATAACAATCTTAAACAATCCTTGTAAAATTGATGGGACCACCCTTGTAGTGGTCGAACCAAATAAATTGAAACTTAAGCAAGTAAAAGGGATTTCCACACTAGTCATTTGAAGTTACCTAGTTGGGTCAGAAACTCCCGACTTCCCTGTATACAGTTAAGGGAGTGTTAATTTGTTGAATAGACGCTAATCTCCTATCGCCAAAAATATATTTTTTATGCACACAAGCTAATAAATATCGACCTGAAGAGAGACAACAACACAATATGTTTTTGTCTTTCTTAGCTAAACTAAGTTCCAAAGTCATTTCTAGAATCATCAATTGCTCATTGAAAATCCGCAACTGCACACTTCACCGCGAAATAGGTCGTTGTTCTAGCTTCACTATTCAAAAAGCTGTAACTGCTTTTAACCTAACACACTTGAGACCATTCTCTTCTGTATTGTCCCAAGCCTCGCCTAGCGCCCATTATGGGCACGCGTTAACGGTGCATCATTTCATCTCATTTCACCAACTCGTGGGAACTGTCAACCAAACACCAACCTTTCCTTAAAAGGACATAAGTACTTAGAATTTCAACTACACCGACGCCGTTTTAAATAACTTTGACTGCAAAAGGGCTTATAATGGTTGAATTTCAATTCGATTGTAGATGTTTTTCTTTCAAGCCGGATTATTTTCGTGAGGCATTCATATTGACAAAGCGTGATATTGAAACAGTGTTTTGAATGGTTAATCCGCTATAGATCAATGTACAGTCGTTTTGGCGTGGTAAGATTTATGCTTTCATTAGAAAATGAGATGTCTGAATATTAATCTATCTTTAAGATCAGGATAATCTTTATCTTTAAACAATCAGTTAACGCTATTTGTCTATGCATTCGTGACAGGACAAGTAAAGACGCTGATCATAAACAATTATAGGAAGAACTTTTTGAACTGTAAAGTGCAGTGTACAATAATAAATATAAAGTGCTTTTGTAATTTCGTTTGTATCAAAATAGAGGAATCGGGGAGTAGTGGAGGTCTTTGAAAAGTAGGGGAAAATTCCGAAAATTGTCAATGCCGAAAACAAGAGTGCGTGAAAGGTGAATGTTATTTTATTTAGGCCACAAGGACTTCAACTTTCACCCAAACCCTAATATTATATAAAGACGTTGAATACTTCATATAAACTTGGAAGTCAACGACCTGAGATATAATTGTTTGACTTTAGAATTAGTTCGAGCCATTTACCGACGCTGTCACTGAGTCATCGAATGACATTTCAGCGTAAAACTCATTAGCGGAAGTTGTCCTAGATTAAATTAAAAACGAGTCTTTTATATTGGGTATCTATTGGATTAGCCAATGCAAATTATACTTTGGTAACATCTTAAATACCTATGTAACAAAAAAAAATGTCAAGGTTCCTCAGTAAGTACACACAGCGACACTCTTAGCTATACGTCGGTGGACCTTATGCTTTATGTAAGAAGGTCCAACAATGTACAGCTAAAAGTGTTGCTGTGTGTACATGTATGACAGCTCAAGAGGTAACAAAACTATACGGTTTTATACAGGGATACACATTCGGGATAAAACCGTATTTAAAATATATTTATACCAATTACAATCCTTAACACAATCACAAATGTAGGTATTTATTTCATTCTCTAGCCAACTGAACTTATAGTTAACAAGTTACGAGATTATTTTAATTATCCACACATTTATATCCCAGCGAAACAGTTTTGTTACGGCCTCCGCTATAATACGCTTTAATTTAATGAAACACTAATTACAAACTGTAGCAGTACGTAATTAAAATAACAATTACTCACTATATATAGCTATGACATGAATACGATAATAAGCTAAGTGCGAACACACAACAGGATCAAAGTTTTCCTGATCCAGTAGAAGACAGAAATAGAAATAATTGCCCTCAACCTGATCTATAATGGTGGGACATAATTGTGCTTAGAACTGTACAAAAACACCCTCAATTTGCTGGCAACAACATACCACTGAAGCGAGTTTTTTGCTTCGAATTTCTCTCGAACGAAAACTGGATCCGTTCTGATCGTGGAATGCTGTGAACTTTAAAAATGTCGGGTTAGGTGCACTACCGGTCAATAAACTACCTTCATGTTGTTTTTTATTTCCTCAAATATTCACACGCAACTCCTTGCCAAGGTCGAGTATAAGAAATGTGGACAATGACGACTTGAATTATTTTGGATACCTGCCTAGCACTTCTCTAGTCGTCTCCGACATTAACCCCTGCAGAAATGAATCAACAAGTCAAAGACTCCTGGGACTAGGAACCGGTAGTAGGTAGGTACCGGTGTCCAGTTTACGGCATTCAATCATAGGGTACAACTTAGCAATAAACTTTTAAACGCGGATGAATTAAATTTAATAGTACATCTTCGACAGATTGAGCTTGTTTACGACCGCCATGCCGGCAAGAGTCGCAGGCGCAACATAATAAAACCCCTGGCTACGCTCGGGGGATGAGTAATAACACAAATCGTATGCAAATTACAACAACCGCCCACGTTTTTGGATATTTTATTAATGGATGTATTATTAAGAATCAATTTACCTTTCATAAAGCGCGTAAACGTCTTGCATTGTTACCGTATACGTGAAAATAAACTGTGGTTTAATTCTTCCGGACAAATTAATTCAGCATGTGATTAATTGTGCTCAGATAACGCCAGCAACATTTTATATTAAACTATTAAACGAGTCGGTATGGGAATAAAATTGTAATGAGGCAAGCGGCGAGATGAATCAGAGTTTTAACAACGCGACCGTCCAAATATAGTAGCGACAAACGTCCCTCGTTCCGACTAACGACGTAACAGGAGAGGGTTTTAATAATTATGATGCACGGGAAATTCAATACGAGGCAGTAACGAGGCACGTTTAGGATACAACAATACCACCAAAATAGGAGAAGCACGCTCGTCAAGTGCCGATGGACAAATGAACACCTGCAGACGACCCTAACGGAGTCCAGCCGCCCAGCCCCGCTGACCCCTCCCCGCCCACCCGACAAAAACAATACCAGGCTCCGGCTAAATTGGCAGGCGTTTATCTCAAGCACACTTTGAATAAAGGTCGGGGGTCGAGAGCAGCGGCTAGTGTTCGCACGACCGGTAGGAAGTGTGTCAGCTAACTGTTAAAGCAAACATTGGCAGAGACCGTCAAATTAGAGTCGCTTTTGACTCACGGCTGATAGCCCTGATAACCTGGCGACCTGCGACCTCGTCATGTTTTTATATCGCATGAGAACGATGCTATCGATTGGGACACCTACGCCGGTACTCGTATTGACAGTTCTCCGAAGCGCGCTAAATATTTTCTCTGCAGCACGTCGTGTAACAATAAGAATTCTAAACATGGTGCTAGAGAATTGAACATGAGGAATGTTATTTAGTACCCGTTATCCTAATTGACCCGACGCGATCTACCCATCACATTTAATGTAAATTGTTTTACATTTATGTGAAATGTAAAACAAGTGACAGCTGTATTTGATACGTGTCACGTATCATTTGTCGCTCAATAGGCTTAAGACTTTAGTACCTAGTTTACCTACTATCGAACTCGAAAGTCGGCAAAGCAGGAACTGAAGGGTCAACCTGACCCCGTCAGTGGTTTGTTTTACTAAATGTTTCACGGTCATGCATGGCCCGGTACCGCAAACGAAGTTCGTATATTTCGAGCATAATTCTCTTTTACTCCAAGAGGCGTCATGAGACCGACAGTAGACAATCGTCCGAAATTTTTGCGGTAGCGCCGGCATCGCGATGTTGTGTGATCGGGTTAAGAAGTACACAGTATAGTAGAATACAATTGGCATTGTTCGAGTCGGCAGATTAACAATATGCTTGCACACCGTTTAATTGATAATCTAATGAAACGAAGAGGAAGCGGTGCCCCGCAGTAATAAATAAGCAAGTGTCTTGCATGCCATTTATCATAATAGTCGGCGACGTTTCATCTCGCAGGTGGGTGTCCGAGTTGATATTAATTGATCTCGCTGTTTCCAGCCTACTTATGTAGATCACAGTATTGTTGTCTTCCGCCATGTTCAATGTGATTAAACAATGTAGTGAAGCAACTTTGCTGCCGTATTATTTTAGTCGCGTCTTTAATCAGTAGCTCCCGGAAGCGACAGGGTCTAGTTAGATATATTCACGGTTTAGAAAAAAGAAATATTTTGGGACAATATTGCAAATCAACTGAATAATATATAAACACTTGAATACATAGATAATAACGTCCATGGACCATGACCCAAACACCAAGAGCCACACATTGCAATCCGTTATTTTCTGTTGGTAACAAAAATCAGATGCATTGGTGCCTATAATATTCCGAGAATCTCATAATATGCAGATAGTGAATAACTAATTTTCCTACTGGATTCTCCGAGTTGTCATTATTTTAAGTTTCCTTCCGGCCCGGAGCGGCTTTCGTGTGTAAACAAGTTTTATAATTATTTTATTAAAGTTATTTATTAAATAAGAGAACCAGTCCGCTATCAAGATCCCGCCAGATCAGATATCCATAATTTGTCAAAGTACACACGCCGCTAGACATGTTGATTTTATCATTCCAAGGTTCGCCAACAAAGGGGCGGAAGGCAAATTTAAAAATAACGTTCTATAAATGGAGAAAAACGATTTAGTTCACAAAAGAACATTTCGCGGCGACAAAGTGGCACTATTCATATAAAAGTTGGTCTGTCGGCTAAATTTGCAAACCTTTCAGGAGAATTGCGACTTTATGTATACAGGGCTAAGGTTGCAAACCTATCAAATTCTTTAGGTGGAGATAGGAGGTTTCGTGTTTACTCGGAGCGGTGTTTTTGGAGGTCGGTCTTGCTGTACCATTAATTCCGCGTGAGCAAGTAATAACTTTACGTTTTTACGAGAAACATATCGGCCATTAACACTACTTTACTAGTCAACGTCAAATATTTATAAGTACTACACTAATAAAACTTTCGCCATTTAAATAAGTAGTAATTATACAGAATTGTTACTGTTGTGATAACTAAATCGTCCTTAAACTTGATATGACTTGACCTGACTAAAGAGAACACATTGAAGAGAATCAAAGAAGAGATTCTAAACAAATAACACATTAACCTGACACACGCCACGAATTAACATAATTAATATTATGGTTGAGAAAACAGTTTTTATTCATAATTACGATAAAAAGCTACCATTTTTGGTACCCCGCTGTGCACAGCTGGGTCGATAATTTCCTCGGGAGTCAGATTCGTAAGTCAAGCAATTAAACAGATATATATCTCTACTTACTAATAATAAAATATAATAGCCATTGTAGCATTTTTTGCTAAAAGAATATACATAAAAACAGAATCAAAATCCGCAACTCTGCTTGTCAGCCCAAACGGCCAATTTTGGACATAGGCCTGCCATAGACAGCCACAGGGCACAGGGACTATCAGACTGCAGCCACCGAGCTTACTCAGGTCAAACTACTACTTAAAAACATTATTAATACTTTAAAACATTATTAAGTGTAACGTATAACATAGACTATAAGATAATTTATTAAGTAAGCCATGGACCTTGCTGTCTGAAATAAAAGTTTTTATTTTATTTTATTATTATCACTTATGCGTGCTCTAGTAGCTAATGTCTGGGATCACAACATTGACAACCAACTACCAGATTACAATTAGCTGCCTAACAATAGTTACTACGGCTTCTGACATCTTCTGACACTGATTTCATTAGGTTCAAGGTCTAAAAACAAGCATTTCCTGATCGGAGGCTTAACTCAAACCTCAATTGCTGGATTACCGGCGTAACGTCATCGATTCTAGAACCTTCGATAACCGGATTAGCCAGCTGCCAGCGTAACAAAATTAGTTTTCAGTAATTCTTACGTATATGGCCAGTCAAGGTCCAAAATATCGACATGGTTAACGTGCCAAAATATGTATACACCTTAATAATAATAAGGTAACGTATCTATCTTTTTGACCTCGGCTGTGCCTATACTTATAGCTTCTATAGACTTCTCACTTTTTATTCGAAAAGAGATAGACATAGTAAACAGTAAGTCAGTCGTCATATCATAAACGCCTGTACAGTTAACTGTACAAATGTATGATTAACTTCACCTTACAGGCAATTCCGTCTTCCGAACAACCTAGAATGAAACATTTTTAACTCAGCGCAGTAAACACTAGAAAACTGGTACAAAATACAAAACTAAAGCCCGTACTACGCAGGAGGGCATATCGAGAAGATATATTTGGACAAAGGCAAAAAAAACCAGTACCGCAGTACCAGCGCCACCCACGACGGAGCGTTTTTGGTCCGGTTACTATGACTGAGACGCTAAAACATTAGATCAACACGCATCAGTACAGTAAACACGAGAGAAAATAGGCCGATATTGTTTACTATTTATAAAGTACTTCTGACATTGAAAAGAATATTCGCCGTGTACAGGCAACAGAGCAAGTTGCCGAGTAGCGGAGGTGTACAAAGTAATTTTTACACGATCATTTTGTCTACTACTACTGACTGTACCAATCTATTTCCTACTCTGCTAGTATTAAAGTTGCAACACACACTTCAATTTGCTAACAGAAAAGCAACGCAATTTACTTTTTTTTATGAGCGAGATAATAGTAAAAAATAGGTATACAAAGCACAACAGAAAAATCTCTTTCTAAATGTTATATACTAAAAACCAATCCACACTAAACACCGTATAGGAAAATCTAGGAATTCCACATAATCAGCCGGATTCATATGACAATCTCAAATAGTTTTTTAAATGTCGCACTAAATCTTTTTACGACAAAACGCATTACAACACTATATTATTTTCCGCTGTGGTCGCTAGTTTAACTCATTTATAATCGCTTACCTCCGTGGAAACAGAAATGAAATTATTACTACTTTATCCCCGGTTGCCAGAAGTTTGATACATGACCATCTTTTGTTAGAAACCCGGTAAATGCCATGTAACCGGTCATTAAATAATATCAACTTGCCTGAAGTCATCCATACGTAAAATTAAATCATTGGAAGCTGGAATTGTAAGTTGTATATATTTTTTTCTATGTAATAAATTGTATACAGCCATGTCATAAAGTACACTATTCGACAAATCATGTAGTTTAATAGCTTTATACTGTGATTAAAGAAAACCTTATTCAAAAACGACTTCTTCAAATTAGAATATCAGAATGTAATTCAAGTGCATAGATATGTATACATGTAAGACTTTTTGTGTTTTATCCCGAGTAATAATCCCATCGAAATTCGATCGTAAAAATCCCATCGTAAAACGAGTGCGAATTGTTTTTTTTTTTGTTCTAGATCCGGGCGCGGCACGGCAAGCGAGTTTTAGGAAAATCTTCGAATGCAGTTTTGTTTCTTATGATAAATAAAATAAAATGACTAGGCTCATTAAGGATTTAAGATAGTTTCCATTCAGGGTCCGACTTATTTTTACAGACTATATATTTTTATCCTTGGTGTAATAAAGTGGTGGTCGAAAGTTGTTAAACGCTGTCCATAATCTTGCGGTCAAGCATAATACTAATATATGCAAATAACTTCCTCGGCGATTTCAAAGAACCTTGTTATTCTCCCAAACTGACCATCCATAAACTAGGTATCTAAAATCTCATAACACTTAAAATTGACACGGTTACTAGTTAACCTCTCTTGACATAGACCTTTCGGATGTCCATATGCGGATCAGTCAATGCTTTGTCTGAGAAATATACAACTTTGCGTATTATTCCAAAGTCATAAGGTTCAAAACCGTATACATATAATTGAGTAGACATGTAAATCTGTCTTAAGGCTTGTAGTCGTTTCCTGGTGCCAAATGCTGTGCCAATTATCAGTAAGAGGCTTACAAACATCTCTGCGTGTTATTGAGCGCGGCTTACTCGTGTAATACTGGGATAACACGTTTATCTGCATTGATGCGTACCGAATGTGGAGCATTAGTAAGGCGTACTTAGTTCGTACATTCCTAACCTATAAATAAATAAATATTCCAGGACATTCTGACACAAATTGACTGAGCCCTACGGTAAGCTAAAGAAGGCTTGTGTTGTGGGTACTCAGCCACATATATAAAACACCCATGACTCGGGAAAAAATATCTGTGCTCGTCACACAAATAAATGCCCTTACTAGGATTTGAACCCAGGACCTTCGGCCAAACCTGTCGTCAAATATAACCTATATATGTATAAACAATATAAATCTTTACTAGGAGGAAGATTTATTATCAGACGAGTTCGCAAAAACGATTGTCTCTATCACTCAAATAACGCCTAAATTCGAGTAAAAGAGACAGTTGCCTGAAATTTACTAACATTGATTTTAGTAGGCCCTGAGTATCCTTTGTTATATATCAGCGTTATAAGAAATTAATTTGACAAAAAAAAAAACAACGTAAAAACATCGAATAGAAAACCTTGACTTCATTGGATGGCGCATGATACCGGGCTTGCCGCAAATTCCTGCCTGTTTGACTAGCTTTCAGACAGTTATGCAGTTTTCCATAAAAAAAGTGAGCCATAATAGCTCTTACGACAACATTTGATTCGTCTCTACTGATACTTACACTTAAAAAAAGTTAGTCATAATATGAATTGACAGCAATATTACCCCTATAGAAGAATTTAATTTACACCTATTGAATACCTACGCTAATTAGTGTAATCCCATCTAATCCAGCCAACAACAAATTGTCTCCAACCGCGGATTTTTTGCAGCAATCTGTTCGCGCTGCGCGAGCGCAAGATTTATCACCTCCGCCGTGCGTGGGCGCACCTACACTACATGCTATTAGCTTATTAGAGGGCTCTATTCAACTGTTTATTTGTATATGAAATTTGCATATTAATTAAATGGCGTTTATTATGATGCTAAGTACTCTGTATCGGTTCTTTTGTTTTGCGAAATTGTGCATTAGTATTACGCGCGTCTGACAAGCAACATAGTGACAAAATGAGATAAATGCTTTAGATATATTACATGATAAGTTTATTTTCATGTTAGTGAACAATTATAAACTCTTAAACTTAAGCAAACAAACATAACTTAAAGTTATTTGTATTCCCGGAAACATATAATTTAGGTCTCTTCAAGGCAAGAGTGAATAGGCTGTTACTGAACCAGCGTGCTACACCCTCGACCTCGTCGACACTTACCATCAGGTGCGACTGAGGTCAAACGCTGGCCAGTCTTGTTAAAAAGAAAAAAAAAAAACCGCTCAAAGCAATTTTTTCACATAAATATAATTTTATTGACGATATAATTGCAAAACCAGCTTCAACATCAGAATATTTTTTTAATATCATGCGTATTAGGTAAATAAAAAAAGTTCTAGCGAACGCGAGTGATGCAACTCTAACAGTAATAGTTAATAGTGCAATATACTCACATAATTAATTACCGACCGGCCAACGAAAATACAGTTAAAATTGTAAATTTGTTTTGAATGTCACAACGTAGTATTTGCAGTGTTTCACAAAATACTTGCGCAGTATTTGTATGACGAATATGCGATGTCAGGGTGACTATCAGGGTGGATATGGTATACATGGCGGGTGGTATCGCTCACCTTATTTCAACTAGGTACAAATTTATTTAGTATGGCATCGTGAACGCTCGTTTTAGATTTGGCCACGATTACTATACGAATATGTATATTAAATTAAAACAATTACAAATAATAACTTTAGGATTATGATTGGGTTGCTACTATACATGTACGGACTACTGCGCACTGACCTACAAGTCGATATTTTTACAGACTGCTGGTCCAAACTAACATCCAAATGCCTAGCCTACTGTGAAACTGTATAATGTTCAAAAACTGTAATTATTTGATGTATATAAACCTACAAGTGTAATTGGTGTAACCGTTCTTGTAATAAATAAATAGGGTAGACAACGGGTGAGTAGATCCTCTGGACTTATAGACATCAAGGCTACAATGACTGCTCTATCATCAGGTAGGCCGTATGCTTGTGGTATAAAACAATTCTAAGATTAGCTGGTAGCGTTATTGTGTTACAGTCGCAATCAGATATATCGGAGCTGTGAAGGTAGTCACAAATATCTGAACATGCACTTTATCGCTTTGAAAATAGAGTTTAGATATTTGTGACCACCTCCACAGCTCCGATATATCTGAAGACAGTACCGAGCGTGACCGGCGCGGGCGCGGTGTCGCGAATCGGGAATGCGTCTGCGCAGCACACCTCGCCTGTCGCTGTCGTGTCACTGCTATTGACATGTTGACGACGTTCAAGGTCGAGCTTTTCAATTTTTTTATTATATATTAAAAAAAATGCACATTCAGCTATAAACATACAATCAAATTGCAATACCGTGTGTGCCAAATATTTTCGATTGATTGATAGATTTTTAATTTTGGCAAGGCCACTGGTATTTTTATTTAACTGTGGAAAGACTTAATCACTAGTTGTATTTATTGACTATATGTACCTTAGTTCTCGAGCTATCAATAGACACGTTTTTTTTTACACATGTGCGATCGATATTTGGTCAGTTTTTTTTATATATACGACGGTGGCAAACAAGCATACGGCCTGCCTGATGGTCAGCAGATAAGCGAAGATAGGTTAACGAAATAATACCAATGCAATAACCGCGTGCGAGTATAACAACGCTATATACAAACATATCCCCGTCTCGCTCATACACCGGAGCAGCATGCGGTTTCGCGTCAGTGTGATGTGTGATCGTCAGTGATTTGGTATTTCGGGTAATCCCGGGAAATATATAGTAAAATTAAATTGAATCCGCCTCCACACTAGTCAACATCGAAGCGGCGTAGGAACTGAGCCCGAAGTTTAGGTATAATAGCTCCCGAGTTTCCGATCCCTGGTGATGACCGCCTGAAAGACGCGTACACAACAAATAAAGAAACCGGTCGACGACAAAAAGAGAAATCGCGCGCCATTATCGGCGGTCCGCTCCACAACAAACAAAAACTGTTACTGTACGGTAGCAAATACTACTATCAATACAGTCGACCATCTATTTGGGCCTGTTTACTTTAGCACACAAATCATTGCTTACCATTAGATAGAGTATAAGCTCCCGGTTAGCTGAGCAATATGTTCACCATTTTTTTTTTTAGACATAGGCAGCAAACGAGCAGACGGATTGCCTGGTGTTAAGCAATTACCGTCGCCCATGAGCACCCGCAACACCAGGGGAGTCACAAGCGCGTTGCCGGCCTTTAAGGGGGGTTGGAGCTCTGGAAACCTTACTCAACATCAGGAACACAGCACTACATACCTGAAAGGTGGCAGTGCTATTATGGCTGTGGTCTTCTGTAAGGAGGAGGTACTTCCTTCCCCAGGTCTCCAGTCAGGCTGCCCTAGATCTAAGCATGATGGTCATCGCTGTGCCCTACCTCTCATTGTTGGACGTAGTTTAAGGACATACCCGGGTCAAAAAAAAAGTTAAGATGGATAAAGTTAAGCACTAGACGACATGTTTCAGGTAACCTCTGGTATCCATCAGTAGAATTCTTTCATAAATACGTCCTACAACCTTATTTACTGTACAATAGAGTTGCTCGGTACATATTTTTGAAACTTTGGCAGTGCCAATCTATAAGTGGCCATCTTATTTCCGATGGCCTTAGAAGTCGGTAAAAATGATATAACTATAAAAATCGGGCTCACAGACTCCCCCGAACTAAATTCTGCACTTCACCCTTTTTCACTCCTTGCGCACAGACTTGCATGATCTACGCAAGTAATCTCTATTTTAGTACAGCCGTGACCTCTTCACCGCGAGCTATCAGTGCCCCCCCCCCAAGCTTTCATCTGGCCCGCTTTTCATAAACAATACTTGCCCGCTCTGACCGCGAGAAAGTAGCCGACAATATGCGCGGGCACGCCTGCGTTAATTTACTTGATCGCGGCTTGGTATCATGCTATCTATCATGCTACCCTGGCATACAGTCGCCATCGGATATATCGGAGCTGGTCACAAATATCGGAACATGCACTTTACCGCCTTGACAATAGACGCGTTATTCCGATATTTGTGACCACAACTACAGCTCCGATATATCTGATGGCGACTGTACCATGTTTCTCAATTAGAGACGCAAATCATACTGTCTTTTTCTTACACTACGACTACGACCCCTAAAAAGGGGTGCGGCTATAGTTTTTATCAACTGTTACTGACAAATCTAATATGGTTTGTACGACAATTAGCAAACGACTAAACTAGTCTTAGCGTACCACAAGCAGCATGAGGGGTTTAATGCCATAATCGCCACGCTTGACAGGCGGGTTATCGATCGCAATGTGTTATACCGCTCACAATGTTCCCAAATATTGATTTAGAACTGCGCATTGAACCAAATCGTACAAATTATGGTATCGCATGAATTATAATAGTCCGACTTTTGTGCTTCGAGGGGAGATGGAATGGATCATAAGTGGATTTTCGGCCGGGGAGCATCGGAACAGATGTTAGTTCTTACACATTTAACAGATGTTAAAGAATCCGTTTGCAGTAAGTAATATGCTTCGCCCGTTATACATTAGGGAATGAATCTATTTATTTTATTGGGAGTGTTCAAAAAATAGGGTACCCATTACCCTACCAGCGTAAGTTGTTAAGAAAAGTTATATCGATGTCAGATTTATGAGGATAATCAACCATAATCTTATATTTTATTGTTTTTCATTTTCTTGTAAAACTATATTGCTATTTGCATTTTACTTAGTGGTACTACTTAGTTACAAACAGATGAACTATATCGCACTAGCTCTCGGCGACTCGGCGGCTCGGGACTATACTTGAAAATGGGTACCAAAGCTTACTCCTTACTCGAAACATGTCGGCTAGTGCGATATAAGTACACGTGAGTTCATCCGTTTGTAACTACTAACTAAGTAGTAGTAATATAACTCAACAGTTTTGATTATGAAAGTAAGAACAAATCAAATTATTTTTTATGAAATATTTTGATTTTAAATATTCCTCGTCGCTTTTTCTTAAGTATATGTCATCTATTGCAACTTTTACTTTTGATTATATTATTTATTTACTCACTTATGTATTTGTGCGATAGCAACATATAAAGTACAAGTTCAGAAAATTTTGTTACATTATTCGCGACGATCACTACAAAGTCCACAAACACTAAAAACAAAACACTGACCGATAATGGACTTTATCCTCTTACAATAAGACATACGAACGGTCAATTAACTGTGTCGCGAATGTACCGTTACTACTGTCGAACCTATTTAATGAAGGATATAGTCCACTAGATGAAGAAAGAGTGTAAACAATGAAGGACATAAATCACAGCTTCCTCCGTGTAATAGTTGCATCCTACAGCTTCGCGGCAAAGCGCGCTATCTAAATTGATGGTTTCCGGCCACGTTACCGACTAGTGATGTGCCGGGAATATTCATATTCGATGTTATATCTTTACTACATGACTGATGAAAGAGCACCGGTTTAGGACAATGTTCAATTATTCACCATATTTTGGAGGCATTCTTCAAAATAATTTAAGCGGCTAAGATTCGATTAATTATAAAATTATATAGTTTAATTGTTAATTGACGCCTGTGAAGCAGATTTTTTAAAAGTAATACCCTTTCGCTAGAACTAAAGTGTATGAGATACTGGTAACCTAATGCATGACATTTATGTCAAATAAGAAATATTTTTAGATTAACATTATATAACATACTATAATCTTAAGAAATATTTTTAGATTAACATTATATAACATACTATAATGTTAATCTAAAAATATTTCTTATAGATATGTAGTAGTCAAGTGCATACAAATAGGTGCCCAAACTCCATAAAAATAATGGCACATTGGTTTTATGTAGGCGAAATATATCTACACATATCATGCACTTGATATTATGTATTAAACTTTATCCTATAGATATAGCAAATATTTTCTACAACAGGTAAGTAATAATAAACAATAATAATATTCTCGCAGCACAACACTAAAACTATTAGAGATTATAGCGCAGCTGTACGCGACACACTTCATTTGGTGCGCGCGCGTCTAGAAAGTGACGCTTTGTCATCGGCCGTCGCCCAAAATCGGACAGATGCGCGAGAGAGACACACTTATCGCTCAGTCCAATCAGAAGTGGGATGGAGAATGCTGAAACCGCACATTTGGCGTGCTGGCATGCATTCCATTCCGCGCGCCGCTTTTCAGGAAATCTTGCAGTTTTATGAAGGAGACACATCACATCATTCTGTGACAGCAAGAGCATTCTACATTCAAGGCAAAAAACACAGAAAAACATGTTTTGTGTCCAATGCGAAGCGTATTACAATACGTTTCCCACCGACTTAGAAAATCGAGTACTTTTCTTACAGGTCAAGCCTCTGTATGCCTAATACCACCTACGTACAATCAACCAATTTCATTTATGGGGCACTTTGTACCTTGTCACAGTGAAAATCTATATGAAACACGCAAAATATCTCTAGGTAACGTCACTGTGACAAGGTGCGAAGTGGCCTAGAAATCAAATCGGTTGACTATACGTACACTACGAGTATAAGCACAGAAAAAAACTTTTTATTTTGCCCTTCGTAAACAATGGAGAAAGGACTGCCTCACTATTTTGTATGAAGGACCATGTCCCATAATAGTATCATTTTGCACAGATTACTCAACGTGTACGTAATTGGCTAATTCCGTCCCATCATCGATGTTAAGCACAAACAGTATTATGGCGTCCAAATCGCACGCGCATCATCTCATGCAATTTCCTGCTTACATAACTTGGACCATACTGAAATTTTATTCTCAGTTTATGTCAAATTGCTGTACATTTTAGCATAACTTGTCTGCTGACGGTAGCTTGTGGTCCTGTGTTTAAATCTCGGTAAAAAACGCATACAAAAAAAAAATTGTTACAATTCAGACTGCTTACGATAAATTGAAATGATGTATTAAATTCGTAAAAAGTATCTAATTATCTATGTAATGCGGGAACAAAAGATATCAAGGAACATAACCTCCAAACCGCATATCGATTTTTTTCTTTCGTGAGACATTGTAAAATGAGTGCGTGGTGGGCCGGCGAACCGAACGAAGACTCAGCAATCAAAGTCTAAATCTTAGTGCTTATCGAAATGTTTGAATTGAATGCAACCTCTGAATGGCCATTCATCGTTGGTCATTAGGATTAGTGACATTACTAAAAAGGTATTGTTTTATATTAATAATAATTTATTTATATCTATATATTAATATACATTATAGCTCTAAAATATTCTATGTACATTGTTAATCAACACGGTTAAATATTTATTACATCTTTATGAAAGATGGTAACTCCTCCGATAAAATACCTGATAGTTCGATGTAAGTAACTTGTCCAGTTTTTTGTCCCTTTTTTGTAAAGGACTGAATATATTTCCATCCCGCCGTGCTGACGTAATCGCTGATCGATCTGGCTGATTTATCCCGTCCGCGCTGACTCACGATCATGCTAGGATATTGAGATATCGCTAATACAGGCAATAATAAAGTCAGCATTTCTAAAGAAAATTATGTGATTTTGCATTAATAACCATTGGATCTCACAAACTGTAGGCAGACCTCGTCGGAGATGGCGGGACGAGCTTGACGCCTTTGACAGAGACTGGTGGAAAACTGGCGAAGATCGGGATACGTGGAAGAGCAAGAGGGAGGCCTTTGCCCAACAGTGGGACAATATGGGCTCGTAATAATAATAATTAGCCCTATGCACCGGTGTTGCCTTTGAGCCATCTCTGATGTCGCTTTTTGTGGGAGCCCATCTCGCATAGGGCGAGTCACCGCCTGCCGGAAATAAAATTGAATACCATTTTATTAGGCAGACGTCCGGTTTTTTATCCAATAGCCCAGTAGCTAGTCCATCCTTTCCACCCAATAACCTAGTACATTCTAGATTCCATTATAACTCAATAGTCCTTACACCATGGCGGGTGCTGTCTCTGTGCGCGTCCCATGATACGGACAGGGGCAACATCCGCTTAGTGTACCCCTTACATTTCATTAAATTGTCGAAAGGGCCTCTGCGCGTTGGCTCGATCTGGCTCCGCGTACGCCTCCCAAATGTCCGGAACACTATTGTTCCTTGTACGGAAGAGATAATAATAACCAATTTCTGATAGGGCTCATTCAAAAAACATGTGATCGTTTTTGGCCTTGTTTTGATGATATTTGGTGATCTTAACGCTAAGTCAAGATCACGTGTAGTTTTAGAGTGATTTTTGAGTCAACAATTTTCACTGCAAAGTCAACGAAATTATGTTACATCACACCGAAAACAGTACTACTACAACTAAACTAAAGTACACGTGATGTGGTCTTGGACTCCCCCCTCCCCCATCGTGATCAATCGTCATATTTCTTTGACACACCCCCAAAAAAAAAAAACGATCACATACATGATTTTGAATGAGCCCATAGTAGAGTAGTATGATTGACGACTCCGCTCAATTTAATTTAATTGTCACCTAGTGCGACATTTCACCAAATTCGACGTACAACTTATTCTTAGATTTCAAATACATCTAAAAAATCATCAAATAATATTTGTATTTAAACTTTTGTGAGACATATCAGATAAATTAAAAATTAACACGGCTCTACTGACGTTTATTTAGTCACTCGCGCGACATGTTTCGGAGAACATAGGCCTCCATTATCAAGCACTAAGAGTGCTGAGGGTCCGTTCGATTCGGCGATCGCGTCGCTCATAACGTCACGTCACTAAATAAACGTGAGTAGAGCCGTGTTAATTTTTTAATTTAAAAATACTATAGGTATCTATAAGTTGTCAGTGTCGAATGTTTCTTCCTTCCCGGCCTCTGATAAACGACTGTAACCCGATATTGTTTGGGTCCTACTGTGCCCACTTGGATTAATTAATACAGACACTCGCCCACGCGTGGGACTTAATCGGTGTGTTATGCTGAAGAATTAATGACACCTAAAATGTGTTAAGTTGATATATACTACTTATTATAAAACTGATATTTGTATACAAATAGTCCCAAGACTATAAAGCCCCATTTAGACCAGGCAAGAACTTGTATACGATTTTCATTACATTGCGGGCTATGGGCGTACGGCGAATTCGGTCGCTTTATATAACCCCGCAATGTAATGAAAATCGTATACAAGTACTTGCATGGTCTAAATGGGACTTAAGACTAAAATGATATTTTGCTGAAAAAAAAAACTGTGTTTTTTTTAAAGTTCGTAATACTGCATTCGTAGTTATTCTAAAAATTACTTGCTTGCTAGATACGTG
The DNA here is from genome assembly GCA_022674325.2 of Grapholita molesta. Taxonomy (NCBI): domain Eukaryota; kingdom Metazoa; phylum Arthropoda; class Insecta; order Lepidoptera; family Tortricidae; genus Grapholita; species Grapholita molesta. Next base: position 15,867,083 of record CP053130.2, on the reverse strand, counting down.
TAAGTTTTTAATTTGATTATAACATAATAATTTCACGTGGTTTCTTTCTTTAAAAATACTATGGATGAAAAAATATTTTTTATCCACTATTTCGATGGACAACATAAAAATATTTTTTTTTACATTGTAATTGGTTCGATTTCCAGACGAAGCAATTTATTTTTAGAATATCTTTGAGTGCAGTGTTATTGATTTCATAGTCTTTGGACGTCCTATATAGTGTCCTACCTTCCTTCATAGCAGCCAATTTATGTTACAACATGGATACATATTTATGCTCATGACTGTACTTGCGTATATTAGATACCACGTAAAACGCCAGACGCCATCACTGCCCATACACATCGACCGCCCTTACCTGAAACAAAACAACCATAGATAAATTCCATATAGTCTAGCAGAACAATAGCCAGAGAAAGGCCAAAATAAAGGTCACGGATGGCCCATAGCCGCAGAACACCCGACATAGACTCTGCATTGTGAATAGGCAAAATATACAGGCAAAAATACGATTCACACAAATTATAAATCTCTTGGCCTTAATTGGCGTTCGGTTCGGTTTATCAGAAGGTTTTTTAAACTAATCGGGATTTTTCCTAAAAGTCGTAAGGAGCTAGAGTAAAAGGCGAATTGAATCGTCAAGCAAATGCTAACCTATCCTACATTGTGTGGTGACTGATGTACAATTAATTTACGCTTTATCTGCTTCTTAAATACGCGAGTGTCTTAAACTGAACGAAATCGAGTTAAAGGTGATATCTATTATCTATTCTAGATAATGTTGATGTTATGGACAGAACTACACGTTTTATGTCATACATACAGTATCTATGAAGTGATCCGTGCTCATTACATATTAATGCCTGCATTCGCATATTGTACAACAAAGAAAATATTTTTAAGACTCGGACCGAGACAAAATAAGAGCGGACAAATGCAGGCTGATCGTAAAATAATACGGCCGAGGTGGCATTGAGAAAACGTGATTTGAACATGTCAGTTACACAGATGCGTAATTTCATCGTTGACCCAACTTGTTTTTTATTTATCGAGAAAATGTTGGCGACCTGTATCAGATACTAAAATATTTAGCCATAAAACATACAGGATATCCGAAAATATGTCATGTTCGTTTTCCCTGACACTGGAGCGCTTGAAAAAGTGCATTATTTTCCATTTATAAATAAATAAATTTATTTGAACGAACATATCATAACAGAGACTTATAACTAAACATTTGACATTACATATGTTGTTTCAAAAAGGGATCCGCTCAGCATGTGTCGAGCACGCAGTGCAGCGACGCTGATTTTCGGATTCATTCAACCTTAACTTGTGTGCAATTGAAATAGTAAAGTATACAAATTTGCATGGAAATTGAGAAGATCAATATAAAGGAAAAATTTTAAAAATCAACTGCCCCGGGCAGCCCTAACTCGCCCATTTCTTTCTAAGAATTACACAATGTCCTTTAACTGATTATTGGAGGTTATATTGCATTAAAAATGGTTTAAATATTCATTCTTACTATGTCTGTGGTAGCATATTCCAGTCAGCTCCAAATATGAGCGAGACAACATTTCCATGTCTTCCAAAATAGTTTTCAAGATACGAACTTCAATTTGTAACATTCGCCAACATTCGCCGAACTCTATAAGTTCCTATTGTCGTGTTCGCAACACTGACTAATTGCTCATTGCTCTGACCGTCGCCACAAAGAATGTTAAACACTACAGTGTAATACACCTATTTAAATACTAAACAGGTGATTTAAATAGCACGTAATTATGAATAATAACCTGAGGCATCTGCATTATGCTGTCAAGGAAAATACTTCAGTTTATGATCCTGCAATTTGCGAACTTTCACGGCACTGCCCGGACGTGGTAAAAACGTTTTCTAAAATAAGTATAACTTAGTAAACTCTTGTTTCTCATTCTATTTGTTGTTGTGTGACCGGGTCAAATACAGTGTATAGAAGGAACACTAAAGGTGGTTTTATCTCATCTCGCCTACCCTCGTGACAAGTAATATCTCAGTTTTAGTATTGTTATAGACAATACACATATTATAATAGGATATATTAGTTGTTAAGCATGACCTGAGGCGCTACCGCGAAACACGATATTCGTAAATTTCGGACGATTGTCTCTGTCACTCTTATGACGCCTTAATTGGAGTAAAAGGGAAAGATGCTCGAAATATACGAACTTCGATGTTCGCGGTACCGGGCCTGTAAAGATTTAGATTATTTAACTGTATTTCTCCCTTGTCGTCAGAAACTTCACACTAAATCCAGTCGTATGAGAAATCCGAATGAAATCAATGAAAATGCCAGGAGTCTAAAACAAGGTATTCCTCTAAAAATGGCATTAAAATCTTCAAATCTTTTACATTGTTTTTGACATACATATGTATATTGCCTAGGGCAAAGACTTGAAAGGTAGTTTTACTTTAAAAATCTCTCTGCCTGTCCCTTATCTGCACTGCACCCAAGATCTGGGATCGTCTCGCACGGTTTATGCTAATGCAGCCCAGGCCACCCCGGCTTGCATTCATTATATGTGCAGTTTTTTTTTCTAAGTTCACTTCTTCGGTGTTTCATGTAGACAATTCCGAGGCCGCGGGCGCTACACGGTATTTATACACGAGGAAAATCATATTGTTGATGATATCATACCGCCTTAGGCACAATGAAATAGTAGCTTTTTTGCTTGGCAACAAAATGTTTGCCTTAGTAAATTTCTGTTGTATGTAGTTAAAGCTAAGACAGGTGTACAGTCAGCAGCAAAAGTGTGACACGACTTTATTGTTAAGAGAATAAGAGCGTGTCAAGATATTTCTGAACATCTGACCCGTTTAGCAACTTCTGCTGCTGACTGCGGCGCTACCGCGAAAAACGATATTCGTAAATTTTGGACGATTGTCTCTGTAACTCTCATGACACCTTAATTGGAGTAAAAGGGAAAGATGCTCGAAATATACGAACTTCCATGTTCGCGGTACCAGGCCTGTATACCGTGTGTTTCCTGTAATAAGAGCAATAACTTTAGGGATAGCTTCTACACCACAAACGTAGCAACATTTGTTCTACAACTTTAAAAAATAAAAATTTGGCGTGTCCATACAAGCCAGTTCCCACCGGCTTTACTAACTTTCTCGCAGTTCAACAGTTGTCCTTTGGCTCATGAAGAAAAGGTAAAGTCATATTAGGTCCGTCTTGCCTAAGAAAAAAGTTGACCCACCGCCACGCGTAACTTATTACTTGTGATTTTTTCAATTAACACCAACCAATATTCTAGTTGTATTTTATAACAAATGTTGCTACGTTTATGGTGTAGAGACGATACCTAAAGTTATTGCTTCTGTTACAGGAAACACCCGATATACAGTCAGCGTCAAATAGTTGGTATCATCCAAAGTACTCAAAAAGTTCGGTACACCATAGAATTAGTAAGGTGTACCGAACTATTTGAGTACTTTGGATGATACCAACTACAACAGTCTGCGTCATATAGTTCGTAGCATTCAATGAACTATATGACGCAGACTGTACATGTTTCGGTACTTCGGCTGTATCGATATATTGACTTCACAAGTATAGTTAAAAATAGGGAAACTACTAGACCCACGAGTACCTACCTCGCGCTAGCTCCGGTTACCCGCGCCTGCGCCGCCCTTGGCGTGACTGCGCAATTATCCACTGTTTACTTACACCCGGCTTGCCAGACATTAAGTAAGCAAGCATGTGACATTATCTATGAAAAGGGACCTTGTTGTCGATGGCGCTTATGTCGTTGTTCTAGACGAAACAATACAAACGCAATACGATTCGACGTAAGTGCCATCGACAATAAGGTCCCTTTTCTCAGATAATGACATGCATGATCTTTCATGTCCTCAAATGAAAGATCACTTGCTTTGTCATGATCGGTAACGTGCATGTCTACAATGAACGTGAAGATGTTCTCTTTTCCCCTAATTACGCCTTAATTGGAGTAATAGAGAGATATGCCGGAAACCATGATTTTCGCGGTACGCCCTCTGATTTGGTTACACACACGCACATATGTTTACTCTACTTTGTATAAAGACTTTTATTTATATACGTATAGATACGATTATCAGCTGTTTTTTTTGAGAATAATATCGCGTTATACAGAGAAGAACGTTTAAAACTTAAACGATAAACATTCCCGCTAAAAAGGGAGGCGCCATTGACTGTGAGTACTGTGACTGTATTTGACTTTGTGACGTCACAATAGAAACGTCAAATGTAGGTACATTGGTGTTTATTACTTTGACGTCACACTTTATAAAAACACGGTGGTATGTTTATGGTGGTGTGTTTCATATACAATAAAACTTTTATTTTCATTTTCCAAGTGAAAAGTCCTTATATCAAAATCATGTAAATAAATAAAATATTTTTACAGTTTAATTTTGATAGAGGAAAACACTGTACTATTCCATTGCTTTTTTAGCTTTTGGCTGTCAATGACGGCATTTCACTTACTGGGGATAAAAAAATTGAGTTTATTAGTGAAAAATCTAATCTGTTGCTCATTCCCTATTTCATAGAATCTTCTAAATCGAGCGATTTAGCATAATAGGCTAATTTCGAAAGTCGTCTACCAGTACAGTACCCTTACCATGAGTTGTGACGTTGACGTTTTCGATAACAAGTATCAAGTTTACTATCTATGCATCTCGTTCGCACTAAAATAGTACAAACGAGATGCACAGATAGTAAACTCGATACTCGTTATCGAAAACGTCAATGTCACAACTCATGGTAAGGGTACTGCTTCGGATTAAATGTTATAAGTACCCTTCTCATACCCAAAGTTAGTCTTTGACATAACTATCCGCGACACAAGTTGAACAAATCGGCTGTCGCAACATTAGAGTAGGAATGCGTCTAAGTTTAACATCGATAACTTGGCGTCATAAATCGGATCTAATCCCGGAGACGAATTGCGTCCGTCTCGTCTATCCGATACGCAAATAGCGTAATCCCCTCTGATTGTAACGTATGGACGGCTCGAAGGACAAATTTGATGTCAGAATCTGAGGTCGATGTACGTTAGGCGTTTACATATCGATATGTATTGTAAGTACTTTAAAAATAAAGATGTTTAAAAATAATTAACGAAGAACGGATTCAGGAAGTGTTTGCCACTTATTTTGATGCGCGTTTCGTAATAAGACTAATAAGTCGTATAAAAGCCGGCTAAATGGCGTTGTTTCGCCTGTTTTAATTCGGAAATTGTATTATTTATTAGACCTGAAATCACATGCGTAAATCGCACAACATTACGCCACAAAAGTATCCCAAAAATTATTGACGTAAACCGATGTATGATTAAATTATTTAGAAATCTTTAGGCCCGTAGGACAATTTTTTTGCGTCTTATCGAAAACGACAAGAGGTCAACGAGAAAGTCAGATGCCACCCTCTCGTCGGCTTTATTGGTCTAGACGGTGACAATCCCCACCGCGATTAGCTATGACATTCCACTTCTTCGGATTGAGCCGTCTCCGGAGATTTACAGCTGCGATAGGAGCGCCCTTCCGCCGACCAAGCCGCACTCCTACCGCTTCCATTTGGTTAAGGACCAGCGTAACTGTGTCCCAGAGATCAGCCACTACGCGAAACCTCTGATATAATTTTACTGGTTGGCTCCACGAACGCTTGCTTGCTTAGTAAGATAGGAACGGAGTCCAGATAAATTGCCTCTCTAATTATATTTACGCTGCGCCAGCCGACGCGCGATAAATTCTCGCGGGAATGCAGGATAGCGCCGCGTTTACAGCCGATATCGCGCGCTGTGTTGCCGTATGCTAAACCATTTACTTGTTGCACCAGGGGTGTTAATCAGTATCAAATTACATCATCTAAGTTTAAGCCATTCCGATTATTATTATTAGTCATAAAATCCAATATCAAAAAACAACGCCAATTATTTCGTTTCGGCTCGTTGAACTCATGAAATTTGAAGTATGATACGGTGCCTGAATAACTAAATAAAGCAACCGGCACTATGACAATAGCTGTAGTCTAAGTAAATAAGGTAAACTATGTTTGTATTACATTAGATGCTTGTAAATCTTCAATACACCGGCGGATTAAAGGTTCATGTAAATAGATATTAATCTTTTTGTATAGCAACACTACGCGCCTTAACGCCGTAAGATCCATCACCGGTGACGTTTGTATCATTCGAAATTAGGGAGAGAGCGATAAACACTAATACGTCCCGACATTACACTTATACGACCAGGGTATTTTCGTCCGATCGTATGTCATGGAGTTCGGAAAAAGAATTTAATTTCACGCCCACGTGAGATCGACGGAAAACAGACGGCTTACGTACGTTTTCCATGGCTGACCTATCCCAATGACAAGACTCGATAGACGGTCACGAAACTAAAATAAAACACGCTGTGATTGTCGATCGGTTCAAGCATGCGACTTTTAAACTGAAGGCTATGGCAAAGATGTTGGCACGTACATACCAGGTTCCGAAAAAAATTCTGTCTAAAAGTTCTGAATATCTGTATGCAATCTCATTTATTCTGTAGGCACCTTTCGAAGAAAAGCTGTATAAACCTCCCTAATTATTTCCTAATTTCCCCTCCTAGATTTAAGGCCAAATAGCAATCGCTTTTATAACATGCTAGACTAAGCAGATTAAACGCTGTCCTAAGGCAAATGTGAAGCGTAAATATGACAATCCTCCCCCATGCACAAGTTGAGTAACTAAACAGAGAGCGATGTTTACCAAGTTCCCTACATCCTGCATTAAGGGCTAGTGTAAACAGACAGAAGATATCCTAGGTCCTAAAATAGTCCGGAAGCGTCGATCGGCGCGCGATGTCACTGAACCGGCCAAGGTTAGGGAGCGAGTACTCGTAATCAGGGTGTCGTAACAAACGCTTATCGAGGAACGCGAGTTCATCGCTCAGTGGAACCAGTATACCTACACAGGTTTTATCAAATCTTAGGCTGTGGTCTATTATAAACGCCTTCGGCCGCTTACAGCGTCTGCGTCACAATGCTGCCTATAGAGATGTACTGTTGTGGTCGCTCTCACACGTCGACGTTGACGTTTTTTTTGTTCAGGAACGTTGACGCTAACGTCAGACGTCGCGTGTAGCACAAAATAGGAGACCAAAGCCTTAGCCTTTTCTCATGAGAACCACGCTGAAACCGTAAAGTTAGAGTGTAATAATATCTACGCAGTTACCTCACCAACTCCATATTTCGGAATCCATGCCCCAAATGGAAAATACACCTTTGAGCTATCAACTATCTTGAATAAATAGGCGGATTCACGAGAGACCTATAAAAAGTCAACGTTTCCGTACCTAGCCTAACCGGTGAGAATAACGGTGGGTGATTGCGTGGAGTCCATCAGTCGAGCGAACAATGTTGTGCCGCCAATATCTCTGACCGACCTTATACCTTATTGCAACGTGATTAGACCTACAAATAGTAAGTTCGGGTCAAGGGTCTTGATCGGTCAGCAAAAGTGAACAGCTCATGATTATGCTCCAGGAGCAGAAGAAACATGTCGAGCATTTCGACTTCTAAAACGTGAGATACTCGCTTCTATACAATTAATATGGTTACATCTCACGATAGTTTTGTGTTTAACATACTAAACAGCAACATATTATGAACACACGAGACTGTTACCTAACATTTATTTCATTTTCCCTTAAGACCTATTTGCAGACACATTTAATCCGCGAGAGATAAAGATTGTAAGCGAAAGATCACGGGCACGATGAAACGACATAATGAGCGTAATCCTTGTGTTTTCACATTACAAATCTTTGTGTGTGGTTAGCTTAACTGGATTGTTTAATGACTGTCTCGTGATATTGTACTGTGAACAAAAGGATTTTTAAATTATACAATTATCCATTTGAGTACCTGATACTAACTGATATTTAGTAACAGGTTTATTAACTTATAGGTTAAGTACCCTCGTTCTTAAAAATATCAGTTTACCGTAGGTATATGTATAATAGAACCACGTGTGATACAATGAAGACTATAATTACCATTGTTATTACTTTTATGTTTAAAACAATAAAAAATGGTATAATGCATACATATTTAGCCTCAATAAACGACCCACTTTATTTGGAAACTAACCAAAAACCGGACCTTACTCAATCGGTAGCTCATAAACATACATCTGCAAATACAGAATACGCGTTACAGACGTTGACGAAGAAAAGGCTTGTTATTAAATGAATATTTCATAAAGACATTGACGATAATTGAAAGTTGACACGCGTTTCAGTTGTTAATATGCAAATCGTGGTGCAGTAAGGACGCGTCCGAATTTCTCCGCCGTGGGAGTGTTGCATAAGGCAGTGAATCACGACTGCGACAATGGAGGACATACAGTTCCATGAGAGTCATATAAGCGTGTATCTGTGATCTATTAATCCTGTAAAGGCGTTGTTTAAGGCGCAGGCAATTACACTTACTGGCTTCTAAAAGTTAAATAGGCTAGTTAAATGATTAAATGGCCATTGGTATTTTTTAACATCGTGTAAAATATATGGCAAAAGAAGTAAAGCAAAGTTTTGAAAGCTAATCAAAGAATGGGGAAGATAAGTCTATGATAATAATGTTTTATTGCAGTTATCATCATCGTTATTTTAGCTAAAAGACATCCTCCTGGACCTGCATAGGCATGGGTTGGAAGCGACCTGCACCCAGCGTCTTTCGACGACCTTTATTAGGTCGTCTGTCCATCTTGTAGGTGGTACGCTGCGCTTAGTCCGTGGTCTCCACTCAATCACTTTTCGACCCCATCGGACATCTGCTTTGCATGTATGTGACCTGCCCATTGCCACTTCAGTTTCCTAAACCTGTGGGAACCTACGGATCTCCTCGTTTCTGATTCAATCACTAGCAGACAAAGATAAGATAGCAGTGAAGACTACATACATGGTATCATACACCGAACATACCATAGCATAGACACATACATTCATCATTCTTATCTAAGTCGTGATGACCTTGTTCAATAAAATCTCTATATAAAACTCATCTCCGATTCTGTAGTAGGACAGCTGATAATCGATGACATCTGCATCTACCATCTGCATACCTTGGTTACCAGCAACTTGTCTGGACGTCGGGATAGCGATCTAGCCGACAGATTGCACGTCACAAGCTATGAGAAACAGATATGCTCGCTCATGATATCCACTGACACATGCGATGGCTAAAAATAGTCATCAGAGAACAAATAGTTGTGAACCTACTGTTTGTATCATATATTGTAGGATCATACGATGTTTGAATCATATTTCGCCTAATTACTTATGAATCTAATTAGGTACATGTACTTACCGGTTTAATTTCGTTAGTTCTAATGAAAAGGAGTGTCAAGTCAGATCGGCTCAGCGAGAAACGTGACTATTGTAGCCTTTTTCACTGATGCAATTTGACTTACACCCATAGTACTTATATAATATGTTTTAAGAAGAGCGGCATACAGTATAGGTAGTACGTAAACTTAATGATCAAACATCATTCATTACTATGAAATTCATTAATTACTTAAAAACTACACATAAAAGCAAATGACCAGCTGATATATTCATCTCCACACAAATGAGGTCACCATTAACGAAATGCCATCGTCTTGAAATTCAACCGTCCATCACACGACCAGATCCGGAAGACCCAAACGACAATGTACGGAACATATGCAGGGCTTGTCACTGGGCTTACACTTCGTAATTAGGTACGCGCCCGACGCCCATATCGAGACGGCGAAGGTCGGCAAGACTTTCGCCACGCGGCGTTGTGGCCCAACCGGAGTATCGGAAAATCTAGTCGCCTACATGAGTGGCCGATTACAAACGCTTACAGAGGACATAAAATTAAAACCAACCTTGTGCCGCATCAGATCAAGCAAGTACTCGTATTGTGGAATGCCTAACACACTGGTACGACGGGAATAGGGTTCTACTGTTCTTATGAGGTTTTTCCGCCCTGTATTGGAGAACATTAACGAAAGGGGATGCGAATAAGTGTTACGAGAATATACACTACAATTCTGTAATTTGATAGAAATAAAGTCAGCAACAAATTAAAGTTAACCGCTTAGACGACCTAGTATTAGTGGGTTGTTCAATTTCGCAATATTGTATCAGATGTGGAGGTCAGTATTACACTAGTTCGCCCGCGCATTTAAGAATTAACTCAGTTCTTCTATAAACCAGTCAACATGAAGTCAGTCAGTCAGAAAAATCAAGTAGGTACCTAAATGCATATTTACAACTGTGTTTAACTACCGATATACTATTGCTGTTTAGGTAAAAACAAAACCTAACTCTTCGGGGCTGCTGCTCGTTTAGTACTGAGACTATAAAACGGAGTTAACTCATGAAATTTAGACTAGAATTCTAATCAAAATCAACGCTAGCTGAGCAAAGCCGGTGTAGAACGCAGCTGCGTTCGCGCGCGTCGATCGATCATACGTTAAGTAAGTGTGGTTTAAACATTCAGATGTCAACGTTGCGGTCTCATTGGAGATAAGCGGCAATCTAGGCGACAGTGTGACATGAATTTAATTCTGCTACATGGTTCTGAATTAATGTGGCGTCGGCTCAGTTAGCTGCACATTTCTAAACCTTATTGCAGGTCGATAAAGCTAGGTCTAGCTAGCGTAACAATACGTAAGTGTGAGGCGTTAGTAGTGTTAGTAAATAGGGCTCTTATTACCTTACATTATTATCAATATTAGAAACATGTACCTATAACGACAAAACAGCCAAGTTTTTGACAGACTAGGCAATAGAGGCGTTGACAATAGAGTCGTTGTTTAGATATTTAAGACCACCTCCACAGCTCCGTTAAATCTTATGGCGACTGAACCTACCAGCGCCGCCGAATCCATACAAGCCGATTGCCGTCGGCTTAACTAACGTTTGACAGTTTTCCTTGCCAATATGCTCCGTCTTGCCTAAGAAAAAAATTGTTTTACCGCCACTGGCACCGTACCTATATAATGTTGAGACGTCACAAAGTTGAAGTGCTCGTCTCCTAATCATAACATATCAACATGCCACGCTTGTTGCCTGCCTTTTTTTTTGTTGCTGGGAAAATGCGTTTACGCATCCCCCTGTAGGCCGTAGTCCCATGATAGTAGTGAGGGGGTATGTGGGACTCTTTCCTCGCTGCTCTTCTTGCTAGCCAAGATAAGGAGGAAAATACCCACTGAAAACCTTGGGGCTCCTCATTGCCGTTAGGGGAGTGCCACAGGATCACAACAACGTGTGACGTAATTAAAGGATGACTTTACCGTCGTTCAGTTGGCAATATCGTCAACCTCGCATCGCTCACATTTCCCATTCTAATGAGTTCTATAAGGGTCGAAGTTGCAGGTCGGTTCGGTTTCCTCGTACACTCGTGCAACAAGTTATCTGCAGTTTGCGGAACGAAATCCGATCCTTATGTAGCGACACGCGAACGAGGTCACAGTGTACGACAGTGACAGTACCTCTGGTTGGAAATTTCCTTGACGCCACGTTTGTCCACATCGAGGCAGATCCAAGAGTATACTCATCATCATCATCATCATCTCAGCCTTAACACGTCCACTGCTGAACATAGGCCTTCCCCTTGGACCTCCACATGTACCGGTTGGAAGCGTCCTGCATCCAGCGTCTTCCGGCGACCTTAATGAGGTCGTCTGTCTATCTTGTGGGTGGACGTCTTATGCTGCGCTTGCTAGTCCGTGGTCTCCACTCGAGCACTTTTCGACCCAATCTGCCATCTTCTTCGCGTGCAATGTGGCCTGGCCATTGCCACTTCAGCTTGCTAGCCCGGTGGGCTATGTCGGTGACTTTAGTTCGCTTACGGATCTTCTCATTTCTGAGTCGATCACGTAGATAAACTCCAAGAGTATTCTGTCGTTGTCTAATAAAGCATCTTGATGATGAAGAATCATCTTTAAACCGCCCGGAGGCCTATAAAAAGGTCTCCCATTGAATGCCATTTTGAATTTTAATTATGACAAACCATAGTTACATTTAGCCAGGCAAGTTTTAATCTTAGCGCGGCTAGAGGTTAATGCTAAGTACGTCCTCTTTCGACGGCCTATGGTTGTCACGATGGAACGACAAACGTTTCACTCAACGCTCTTGTGCCGACGAGCTCGAAGAGAGTGCGTGATAAACGATAAAGATGACATATGTCATTCAGGAGCGAGAACTGCTCGTTACTAACTCAGGATAGCGGTATCAATTGTTATTTTCGGACCTCATGCACCCCCGTGGACACAGTTCCATCATCAAATCATTTGGACGTTAACCTTACCGCAAAATAATAAGATCTATTAATGGTATATTATACAACGACGGTGTCAAACAAGCATACGGCCCGCCTAATGGTAAGCAGTTACCATAACCTATGGACGTCTGCAAGTCCAGAGGAGGGCATGCGCGTTGCCTATTTTTTATGAACCTATACACTCCTTTTTTGAAGAACCTCTACAACCTTACCTTAAATGCTAAATTTAGCATGTTGCTGATTACTTGATTAGAAGATTAAGGACCTTCTAAGATTTTCTACTATCTATAATATACCTATATATTACACTATCATTATTGTGAAGGTAGAACTGGTAGAAGTCAGGTTTGCATATTTCTTTCATAAAAGCGTTAGTTGTGCAGCGAGTAATACCTTTCTTTTCAGGTCGAAGATGGACTACTCAAATGAATGTACTCTGCCGAGGTCGCGCGGCTATCAGCCGAAGAACGTTTTTTCCACGTTATGTTGGCACTTCGTTAAACCTTCCGCTCCCACGTGCCTTTTTACCTGGAGATATGGCTGATACGAGTAATTGACGGTGAAAAAGTTTTGTTTGGCGGCGTTTTAATGATCTGACACGCTAGGTTCACGTAAAATTGGATTGGTAGGTACATGATATCAGTTATTTTGTACTTCTCATTTATATATGTACGTATATTTATTATTTATGTTCATATAAAATTTACCATGAACGTGACGTGTAAAAATTTTGGTAGCTTCATGTTCGAATTATATAACATGTTTTTAAATTCAACAACATACAGTCAGCGTCATATAGTTAGATACAGACAGTGTGGCCAAAAATATCGATACACATCGTTATTGTTACATATAAATAAAGATTTGTATTCATATATTTAGGCATAGCGATTGTAACTAACTATATGACGCTGACTGTACAATATAGTAATGCGGTAAAAGGTGATGGTGGTGAATAAAAGATTCTGTTAGGATGTTAGTGACGTTTTCGCCCTTGATTGACAAGGCCGCTCAGGTGCGCGCCCGGGGCACTCGCCCATGCGCCGGCGCTGGTTGTGCAAGCGGCGTGGGCGCAGAACAATCGCGCGCTCATTACCAAAACAACCGAGGAATGCGGGCTCCTGATATCGCTTACAAAACTGTGCATAACGGGCCAATGTCAATATGGGAGCCTATGGTAATGTGTCTCAAAAAATGTCACCCGATGTCACTGTAAACTACGTAGCCTGTAATGTAAACAATTCTGGGTCGGGTACTAGAAGCCTTGACCACTATTATGTGCCCTCTTCAAAATGCCAGCAAGCAATCCGAGGTTATACTAAGCCGTTCGACATTCTGAGTCACGCTAAATCCAGCGTTCTAATAATCGATATTGTCTAAAATAGCCTCGGTGATAAACGAAACCGAATGTGACGTGATGCAACCACCCGAAATTAGTAGCGGTGCATCGGCCGGCGAGGCACGCCGGGTCGCGGGGCTTGCCAAGCCGCTGGCATTTCGCTAATGACACGAATAAGATATTAGCGCGGATAGCGCGGCGCCGCGCAGGTATTCGGGCCAAGTGTCGAAGCAGAATTAACCCAGTAGTATGTCGGGAACGTGGGTCCATGGACGTGGAAACAACGAGTCTACAAATTAGTGGCAAGGCAAGGTTCGAGCTATACCGGCTTCTGCGCCGTAGTGAAACTGCCCTGAGGTTGCCGCTAAACTAATGAAGCTTACATAACTGATATTAGCAAAGGTTACCATTACCTTAGGGGCTTAGGTTATATGCTGTTTGTACCTACAGCCACAAATGAAGCTGTGTATTAGCTATGCTGCTGTACGGTTAATTACGATATGGCAACAAGAAAACAAGATCTTGTTTCCCGAGCCAAACGCGATGCAAAGTGCCCAGCTTAGCTACATCAATTCGCTCGGCCACCGACACGTTCGCGACGCTCTTGGCATTGCAGAAGTATGTTAGCCGTTTTTCTACAAAAAGCGTCGGCCGCCCGCCTCGCCGCGACTGGTTCCCGACACCATATGCGGGAGAGAACCGTTACCGGCGAGTTATGCAACGCGCTCAATCTTGCACGCGAGCTTCTAAGAAGTCGATATGCAAAACGTGTTCGCGGGTTGTGGAGCTAAGGGTGTAGGAGGGGCGGTGACATCGGGTCGGAGGTCCGGCCGCATTCCTCCGCTGCACGAAAGTGAAACCGCGGCGACCGACCGCTCAGCTGTAGAAAGTACACGATTACATCTCGGCTGCGCCGGACGAGCAAAAACTGCTATCTCCGGGCTCCCGGGAAACGAGCCGCCCCGGGCGACGGAGAAATTGCCAATAACAACTATAGCTAAACGATTCCTTTCATTTACTTAAACACCCGCGCGTTCAAATGTTGGATTTCACTCGAGCTAGCGCGGACCCGAGGCTATGGACCACAATAAAGCGTTGTAAACAGAATAAATCATCGCTGATCCCATCGACAGTCTTACGTAGCCCGATGCATCATATCGCGTAAGACTTTAAGAACTTTCATACTGGAACATTTCATAATGAATAACCAACTTCCACGACACATTGTTTTCTTTAGCTACAAATACCTAGTCTAATAATCATTTAGCGGCCAATTTATGTGCGAACTATTTAATAATTCCGTTCGATCTGAAGGCAAACAATGATGAGTCACCGCCAACAGGTATGATATCAACCCATCGATGACCATCACCATTTACGATAACCGACTGATTACATTGGAAGCTAAATGCCATATAGGTAGATAAAACGCGCAATCTGTCGGCGATGAACATAAAGAGCGAATAAAAAAACTGTCACAAGTCTGAAGTCAATCGACCTACAGCCGGCAAGGGGAAATGAAATTGATTCACCAACTAGTGGAACCCGCTCGAACCAGTTCCGAGCGGCCTCGCGGCTTCGAAAATAGCACTTGATCACACAAAAAGTGCAATTAGTCGAGCGACAAAGTTAACCAGCGGTCGATAAAACGTCTACGTCAGGAGGCCGGCCGATGCACGACCTTGCGCGGCATGCGTGGAAAGATCCTAGCATCACAACAAAATAAACTCACTAGCGCACTGCCTTGTCGTTTAAGTTACATGTAAACAACGCGGGCCTTACGTAGGTATTTTTACTTTACAAAATAAATATTCAGACAAAGTATTTACTAGATTTTATCGTGCAAATACCCAGGGCGCGTGTACCTATATTATACTACCTAGGCAGTTTAAGCCGTCGAACTGTACAACGCAATCAGTACAGGTCAAAGTCTATGTGCAAGGGCAAGCTGTTTGATTGGTTTAGCGACTATCAAATCTATATGACATTAAAAGGTAATGCGTAATAAGATTACAAATCCATAGACTGTTATTGGTTCCTGCTGTCGTTTTTTTTTTCGAACTGGCTACATGTTGCTTTGCGAATTTATCTTTAAGCAATAATATACCTCCGTTAGATAAGTAATCAGCTGAAATCGACATTGTCGCTGAATAGGTTAATGGTTGGAATTAATGGTTCATTAGTGTCAGTTAGAATTAAGCAGGTAAGATTAAGTACACGAGAAACAAGACATTAGCCTCACTAACAGCACAGTTATGTAGCGAAACTAAGATGTTTAATTATACAATTTTACAACGACCATCTTAATCAATTAAAAAGATAATTTATTAAGACAATTCTGTTGTTCTGTATTGGATCTCACCACAAGCAAAGTAATAGTTAATTAGCAGGCTCCATGGCTATGCCTGAATTGGTAATGCTGAGTGCACTAAAAACTAATATGTTAAATAAAAAATATGGCTTATCTAGTCAACTGAAAGAGCTAGGTTTCAGAAATGGTATCTTTAAATGAGTATGGTTTGGAATACCTGTGACCATAGACCACTCTTGCATAATATAAAATCAAATATGGAATTAACTAATATAAATAAAGTTTGGTTTCAAAAGTTTCAAATTTGTCAGTAGCGGTAAGGGAAATAAAAAATATTATTTTTGATGAGGTTATAGTACTTTAGTAGGGTAAAAAAGTACCTATAAGTTTCTTTCTTAATGAGTCAACATGTTATTTTGGATAAACAATCATGCTGTCTATGTCTTTAGGACACTAATATACTATAATTTACAAAAAAAAGAAAAGTATAGTTTTTTATTGTATTCTATTGCTTCTGACAAATTTGGGTTGCCAGACTATATCTAACAATTCTAATAAATAATTTTGGTTCTGAACTTGTAATATATTTTCCAAGAATAGTGCTGATAAATATTATGACTTTGGCATAGCATTAATTAAATTGCACCAAACATGCATTTAAACCACAAAGTTATTTTATTTAAACCATAGTGCTTTTACCGAACTCAATAACAAAAATGTATGCCAAAAACTACAGCAATAGCATAACTATGTAAATATAGCATATTAATATACATTATACAAATCTATAATATATTTTCCTTAAGCTTCTGTTTCCTTAAATTGGTACTGTAATGGATTTGGTAAAATAAATTGAATATCTACTTATTATAAAAATAACTGAGAAACTTGTCTTTTATTATGCTCACAAAAAGAAACCTCCTAATTTGTTGTATAAGTTTTTTTAATGACAGAAGAAAAAAGTATTTTTTTTTTAGAATAAGTATAAATTGAATGCATTACTTTTCTTCATTCTATAATACATTTACAAATTATTTAATATCAGATTTTTGTTTAAAAAATACTAAAACACCTCAAAGGTGTTTGTGTAAAATTGTCAGTTATTCCTTTAAATAATGTGTGTAGGTGTTTGGTTGATCTTTAAATTTACTGGCATTGTTCAAGAAAATAGTTGCCTTATCTTTTCTTATCGAGCACTTGCTTCTCATCAGTCATACTTATCAAACATACTGATAAGTTCCAGAGCTGATACACAAAACATTGTACTCAATGTCAACCTATATACATCTTATCAATGGCAAAGTTACATTATTTTTAAAATTTATATAATTAGAGATTCCATTACAAATTCACATCACTATATTATAATACTAATGGGTTTGTCTATGGATGTAGTTTATCATGTTTTATACTTTTATATCTACATTGCACAACACTAGTGACTGAACTAGTCTCAATTTACATTTTGCTAAACACACAAACACACATTATATTATTGCAATGTAGTGACATTGACCATGTAACAGTTTTGTTTGAAATGCAAGCCAAGCCCTTTCCCTCCATGGTGATTTTAACTACTTCCTGCACAGCAAAAAAGCTACTTTGTTTACGTTGTCCTTGGGAACAGGTTTTTTTTGGGGTTTTAAACAAACAAAAAAGTATTTTAGTCACATTGAGAGTAGCTCCTGGAACTGGTATTACGAGTACGGTCTAGAGCCCGAACATAACCCCTAATTTTTGGGACATGCCAAAATACGTTTGAGTACAAGTTTGACAGGTGAAGGAAACAATGTCTAACCTTGCAAAGGGAGTCTGTTCCACGTGGTAGACGTCGGTGATCGGCTCCGTGCGCATGATACTGCGGAGCTTCTCCTCGGAGAGCTCCAGCAGCCCATCACTCGCCGTCTTGAAATCAGCTTTACTCAAACCACTTATAACACTCATTTTCAACGTGTACTTTTGACGACTGACGATCGAGTCGAAAACTCGAAACAAAGGGTATAATAATATACCAAACGATTCACAATAGTCCTTGAAATCAACGTATACACTTATCAGCAAATACGAGGCATAAATTAGGCCACATGAAACATTGTAATGCCTCCGGGTTTCTCAAAAGGTAACCGAGTGCTCTCCCTTGTCATTGCGAGAAGCGGTTACGGTTTTATTCAAACGCTCCACTGTTAATAAACACGGTTTTTAAACAAACATTTGTATCACTTCATCATATTATTCTCAATGAAAAGTAAAATAATTTGTTTATTTACACACGCGATTCGGAAAACTTAAAATTGACAAGCGCGGCGCGGACAGCTGCGCATCGACGAGTCGACCGCACTTCGCCGTACACGTTTCTGCCGTTACGAGCGATGCAACTGGTATTCGGACCCGTAGCGATACTACGTATTTGACAACTCGTATTTAATACCTGTTCCGTGCCAAGTCCTAATATAGTCGTTCCCTACCTTTACTAGCTTAGTTGTGTCCTTAACATAACGCTTAAGTAGTTTTGATGTCGAATCCTAGATGGCGGTAAGAGACACAGTTAAGAATATTCAAATGGTTTCAACACAACGATTTTTAATAATTTTTACCGAGAATCATGATCATAAATATACTATTAGGTTTGCTGCTAAAATTATGGTTATTTCGTGACACATGTTTTGGTTTTATTTCGTAAAAATTGTGAACTGCCAGACTACTAGTGACATCTATCAACAAAGTAGCAATTCTAGGTGAGTAAGCAAAATGGCAGGTTAACTTTAAAACGATTTATCTCACTGCCGCTAGATGACGCAGTGCGTACTAAGTTGTTGAAACCGATGAAAGTTTTTATCAGGACCTATTTGGGAGAAAAAGGTTCCCCTTGTTAACGCCTAATTTGTTTTGCTGGCATAATTGCATATACGCAGAAATTGATCTCGCATTATTTTTTTGGTATAATATATAATTATATACATTGGTACATAATTTGGAAATACCGAATCTAAGTTTCCGTTATGGTCACTATTCTAACCTAACCTTAACCCGCTTTCGATTATTTGGCCTCGATAATAGTATGCCAATTTTTCGGACAAAGCAGTATTCGGGTAAGGACGGAAGGAGTACATTTGCCAATGGTTATGATTGTAATTAGAATGTTTTCAACAAGGGATTGTTGAGCCAATTGCCTATGTTCGTAACTTAGCCGTGTAATGAAAATTGGGCGTGATACAACGCCGCGAGCCGGGAGACATCGATTATTCATCACACGGCTTACATCAGCAAATGACAATGGTACCTACAAGTACAACAGTCATCCTTATTTCGGGTAATTAAAACCCACATTTATTAATTGTTTTTATTGATTTCCCAGAAATGTTTCATCAGTCCGCCAAAAGCCTTGGCTCCGGGCTCGTTGATGTCCTTAAAGTATGACTCTGCTTCCAGCCGCTCTAACCAGGCCTTGCTTTTAGGGAATCTGAAAATTCACATATAGGTTTATGACCTTATTCACTTATTGACACATAAGGCAGTTTTATTTATATCTACTAATTAGGTACCTAACATATGTACACGTCACGTCAAAAATATGTTTACTAATAAACTGAGTTTTAAATTTATAATTTATATCAATTTGAAAAAATATGCGGGATGGCCTTTGGCACTGAGCCATGAAGCATTTATTTTTTCAAATAATTTCTCTTCCTGTCAACGGTGGAGCCGAGCGACACGTCGGCCACAGTGACGACGTCGCACGCGACATAGTAGCTGCTCTCTAAACACGCCACGAGAGTCGCCACGCTCACCTCTCGGCATCTAGCTCGTGTATCCCCTGCAGGGCCATGACGGTGGAGCCGAGCGACACGTCGGCCACAGTGACGTGGTCGCTCGCGACATAGTCGCTGCCCTCTAAACACGCCTCGAGAGTCGCCACGCTCACCTCTCTGCTCCTAGCTCGTGTATCCCCTGCATGGCCGTGACGGTGGAGCCGAGCGACACGTCGGCCACAGTGACGTGGTCGCTCGCGACATAGTCGCTGCCCTCTAAACACGCCTCGAGAGTCGCCACGCTCACCTCTCTGCTCCTAGCTCGTGTATCCCCTGCATGGCCGTGACGGTGGAGCCGAGCGACACGTCGGCCACAGTGACGTGATCGCTCGCGACATAGTCGCTGCCCTCTAAACACGCCTCGAGAGTCGCCACGCTCACCTCTCTGCTCCTAGCTCGTGTATCCCCTGCATGGCCGTGACGGTGGAGCCGAGCGACACGTCGGCCACAGGGACGTGGTCGCTCGCGACATAGTCGCTGTTCTCTAAACACGCCACGAGAGTCGCCACGCTCACCTCTCGGCATCTAGCTCGTGTATCCCCTGCATGGCCGTGACGGTGGAGCCGAGCGACACGTCGGCCACAGTGACGTGGTCGCTCGCGACATAGTCGCTGCTCTCTATACACGCCACGAGAGTCGCCACGCTCACCTCTCGGCATCTAGCTCGTGTATCCCCTGCATGGCCGTGACGGTGGAGCCGAGCGACACGTCGGCCACAGTGACATGGTCGCTGGCGACATAGTCGCTGCTCTCTAAATACGCCTCGAGAGTTGTATACGCGTCCTCGATAAAGCTTATATCACGCTCAGTTGGACCAGGTTTTTTCTCCAGCAGCGTCGGTTTCTGAAAATATTTATTTTATCTTAATTACATGGCAATCGATCAGCATGCCATATATCTAAATCAAAATATAAAATGACAGGTTATCACGTACGTGTACGAAATTATAGGTTATTGTTCTGAAATATGAGTAGGTATATATAACATTTAGAAAAGAGATGACAATAATCTTTCAATTCTATACTCGTACTACTCTATTTTCCTCTTTGAATACTAAATATTTACATACGTCCAGGGAACACATTTTATGCACAGATACAAGATATGCCTCTTTGGTTGAGATATTATTCCTAGATGTACCTAGCACTAGTCTAACCCTCGTTTGCTAAAGGATAGCTTCAAGTTCTATACTTCTCTAAAACTATTACGGTGCGTCGGCTAAATTTGGACTAGGCCGATTTGTGTAAGATTGTCCAAAAATATTTATTTTATTTTTTTAATTCGCAAACTCTCGACGGAGGTGCGAGGTCTGATGCCATCATCCGTGTCGCTGACGTGCGCCCCCCGGCGGGTGTCTTGCGGCGGCCCCTTCGGAAGCTGGCAAAGCACATTTATGAGAGGTAGGGCACAGCGATGACCATCACGCTTGAATTTGGGGCTGCCCAACTGGGGAAGTACCTCCTCCTTACAGAAGACCACAGCCACAATAGCACTGCTACCTTTCAGGTATGTAGTGTTGTGTTCCAGATGGTGAATAAGGTTCCGAGAGCTCTATCCCCGCTTAAAGGCCGGCAACGCGCTTGTGACTCCCCTGGTGTTACGAGTGCCCATGGGCGACGGTAATTGCTTACCACCAGGCAATCCGCCTTCTCGTTTGCCGACTAAAGACTGTATCGTTAAGTATAAATACAAAACTAACCTTGAATAACTGCTGACATGTTTATTATTTTGTAATACTATGTTCTTAGGATATGATCTGTGTATGTTTTTAAGCCACATCTGATATAAGGAGGTTTAACATTTTTATTATTTTACGGACTTAATGATGCTTTTAATAACGTCTAGCAAATATATTCTGAACAACCCTATCGAGCTTAATTTGAGACTTTTCGCTGACTGTGTCATAAAAAAAAGCTGGACGTGGCACGTGGCTAGTGTGTGTAGTGCGTGGCGCACCTCTTTTTACATTATTTTTACTTTTTTGTCGTCATGCACACTATATAGTACAATTTCCACCAAACAGCCGGCATCGGATCGGATCTAAACGAATTTTATGCTGTTTAAATGATACTGAATTATATACGCACTACTTTAAAGTCTACATTACCATGATGCGCACAACAGCCCGGCGACGGCCGTCGCCGGCGACATGTGAACGTAACCGAAAGTACGCTGTGACATGTGACCGGCTGCGTTCGCTTGTCGACGTTTTCCACGGCACGCGATCGGCGCCGTTCGTTTGTCGTCGGAACCGTTCGACTGTCGACGTCGCGTCATGGCCGGATCGGCCGAGCCTTTTCTTCAGTCACATTGGTCGTTCCTACGATACGTTCGCAAACAACGGTGCCGAACGTCGACGTCGCCGACATCCCGCCGGCCGCGACCGACTGTTACCGCCCGATCGTAAGCGGCGACATACGGCCGGTGACGTTCGGATGTCGCCGCCTTCGTTTGTTATCTTTCCGATCCGATCCGTTGCCGGCTGTTTGGTGGAAATAGTACTTATACCGACACAGCGTACAGACAGACAACTTACAGCGACGTCCTGCAGTCTCCTGAACATGATGGTGGCGTCGAACAGCAGCCTCTGGTTGACCGTGGCTCTCGTCTGCGGGTCGTACGGGTACAGAGTCGCCTTGTACTCGCCTCCGTACTTTTCTATCAGGTACAGAATTATTGCGTGGCTGTAAGAATGTATAATAAACTTTTCAACTCCGAAACAACTATTTCAAACTGTGAAAAGTTGCCTGTTGTTCACAAGAGTGCAAAGTAATTTCTACAAATTGTTTATACAAATTGTTAGGATTGATTAATATAAATGTATATTATTTTATTGGTGAAATTGAAATCCAGAAACATAAATTTAGTTGCTAAGGTGACTAGTTCCGGTGGCGCCACTAGTCGCCCCCAGTATAGTGGACACGAGTGGCACCGTCGGAACTAGAATGAGGAGTCATTCTGGGATGTCGAGGGCGAGAGAACGGTTGTACTTAGTAATAATATTATATTGTATAAGAAATATCTATATTGATTAAAAGAAAATATAGTTTGAAGTGCATCAGTGGTCTTTAATTAAAAATCCCATAAGAACACTCCAATGTAATCGAGTGTTTTTTTATGTTAGCTGGTTGGATGTTCTTTTATTAAAGTTTTTGAATGAGGAATGACAAAATTAATATTAGCACGAGAAAGTAAACACTAACTTTGCTCCCTTGTGTGACAAATAACTATTATTAGTGGCACTTGTTTGCTACTTTATAATATTGTAAAATATCTACGGTGATAGTTAGTTGCATATATTGAAAGTCGGGTCTTAATTGAATAATATATTAATCAATTATTAATAGACTAGGTATGTATAGATAATTACTTGAAATATTATAATACCTTTCAGCAATAGTGAAATCGCCATCCTGCAGTACAGGTATAGTGGCCATGGGATTCATCTGTAAACCAATAAACGTTTGTATATGTATCAACATACTTGTGATATTTATCGAAAGGAAAATAGAAAAATTTGACTCGCAGCGGGACTCGAACCCACAACCACTGTATCACTAGCCGAGTGCACTAACAATTGTGCTATACGTGTAATAGGGGTACTCGTATTTTTTTTATGACATAGGCGGCAAACGAGCAGACGGATTGCCTGGTGGTAAGCATATACCGTCGCCCATGGGCACCCGTAACACCAGAGGAGTCACAAGCGCGTTGCCGGCCTTTAAAGGGGGTTGGAGCTCTGGGAACCTTACTCACCATCAGGAACACAACACTGCATCTGAAAGGTAGCAGTGCTATTATGGCTGTGGTTTTCTCTAAGGAGGAGGTACTTCCCCAGTTGGCCTGCTCCAGATTCAAGCGTGATGATCATCGCTGTGCCCTACCTCTCATTGTTGGACGTAGTTTAAGGACATACCCGGGTCCAAATTGTATAGCACAATTGATCCAGTGTTTGTGGGTTCGAGTTTAATATCGAAGATATTCGCTAGCAGACGTTTCTGCATAGTAAAAAATAGATTCTAACTGTATTCGTTACCGGGAATTCTTCTGAAATACCGATTACATGTTTATCAAAGGTCTTCTTACAATCTTTTCTTTCTGCAGATACTAAAGTAAGAGCTTGATTGCACAAATGCTATCCAGTCATCCAATCTTGTGACAGTTTTTTATGTTATAGGAGGCAAACGAGCAGACGGATTCCCTGATGATAAGCAACTACCGCCGCCCATGGGCACTTGCAACACCAGAGGAGTCACAAGTACGTTGCCCGCCGTATGCCGGATAGATATACTACGCTCTTTTCTTGAAGGTTTGGAGGTACTTTATGTTACTATTAGTCATACAGGGGTTATAGTGGTTTAATTTCCTGCGTGTATTTTTTTGGTATACTTTACCTAATAAACATATAGAATATATAAGTGTGCAAAATGCAAATTTTCACCCGGTAAATAATTAAAAAAAATCAACATGTAAAACTCAAATTGTGTGTGTCAATTACACACAAAAATGGTTATGAGGTTAATTTTATAAAATAAGAAAATGGTGGTTGAAGAACAAAAATATTTTTCAAGTAAAATGAAAATCTGAACATTGAAAACTGAACGTAACATTTTATTGTTTTACACATTAATATACCGTTGTAATAAGAAAACCATATTTAATACATAAATATTTCCGATTATATTATATGATGTAAAAGTATAGGCTGTATTTTAATCAACACGATAAAATATAGGCCTCTGCCATAGACTGCCACATGGAGCACACACATGGAGAACACTTTAACATACTGCGGCCACCGACTACCAGCGACCCGGTCATCGGTCCGGCTGGTTTGTTGATGTCCGACATTACCGATTTACGTATCTAAAAAATATGAAGAAGGCTGTCGGAGAGAAAAGAAGATTGGTGTTTACTCCACCGACACTCTTAAATTTGAACACAGCAAGAGCTTATTTTTATTCTTTCACCATCTGGTTATTTATATTTAATTTTATAAATCATCGTCATAATCTCTTTTACCATTTAATTTCTTGTAATTAGATACCAGACGATTTTTAATAAATTTTATAAGTATTCGAAGTTACAATTTTTGGGAAGCAAAAAAGCGCATGTAGTATGTCAAATAGATACAGAGCTGCCGGCGTGGTCTCTACACCGATCTAGTACATCAGAACACTATTGTATTTAATGGAATTTTCCTAACTTCTAAAATTAACGTGGTCACCCTATAGAAAGAGACAAAGGTCTGCGTGGTAGCTATCTCACTTGGCTCGCTTTTTTCGGGCTAGTACTCGATCTAGTTATAATAGTATATTTATGGCGTGCAGCGTGCCTCGGTGCCTTAGGGCACTAGAGTGTCTGTCACATTGCCAAATATCTAACAAGGTTCACTCAATAGTAAGAGTGAGTGGTCAGCGTTTAGGTGAAATATTTGAATAATAAAATAAAAAAATATTTTTAGACTAATCTAATATGTATTAACTACACATTTAAAAAAACATTTCGTAATACGTTGTAGCGATTTTATTACATTTGGAAACATTGGGACCGATTCTGAAACCTAAAAGCCTGAGGTCCTGAGATAACAAATATATAAAAAAACACACGAATTGAAAAAAACCTCTTCTTTCACATATTTTGAAGTCGGTTAAAAATAATTAGGTTGTAATAATAGTAATAATTAAGCACATAAATTCAACCTACAATGTGAAGATAATAAAATAATGCGTAATATTTTTAGTTAGTAACATTTAGGAAGTGATCGCACGTCGTACTTGTAGACGTACTTGTAATAGTGTGCGTATCTATTACGCATACGTACAGCGAGCCAAGCCACGCCGCTCTAAATATCTAATCTGTACAAGCTAAAAGGTTGACGAAGCCTTAAGAAAAATAAAACTTCTTGAAGGTACCTAAAAGTGACGAAATCCGAAAATGACAAAGTCAGAAAGTGGCGAAGTCAGAAAGTGGCAAACTCATAAAGTGACGAACTCAGAACGTGACAAAGTCAGAAAGTGACAAAGTCAGAAAGTGGCGAACTCAGAAAGTGACGAACTCAGAAAGTGACGAACTCAGAAAGTGGCGAACTCAGAAAGTGACGAACTCAGAAAGTGGCAATCTAAGAAAGTGACATTCTCAGAACGTGACGCTCTACGAAAGTGGCCTCCTTAGAACGTGGCATCCACAGAAAGTGGCGTCTTCAGAACGTGACCTAACCAGAACGTGACTAGTAAAGAAAATGACGTACTCCGCCTAAAGGAAAAAAAACGTTTTTCTGTGTTCAGAAATTAACGGCTTCTTTGATTACAAATTATTTTTTTGTGATCTATTCTCACGTAAGGGGAGCGGTTTATGTTTAATATTTCATAGAATCAAATCTTTGGCTTTAAAACCATTAACTTTCAACGTCCGCAGGGAAGACGAAAACCTAATTTATTGTCATACAGGTCAAATTTATCCATTAGGCACCGACTTTAATTGTTGAGCCACTTACGGTTCAAGCTGTTTTTTTGGTTTAATGCTTACTGTATGTAATGCCCACTGTAAAGTGAACCCTAAGGCTCAACAATTAAAGACCCTGACCGTACAATAGAGGGATTGTTTACCTGTTTGAACTCAGGCGTGCGATGCTCGAGGTTCAGAAGATCGGGCTCCACATATTCAAACTGCAGACCCAAGATAGCGCCCACCATGCGTACGGCGTTGGATGGCGGGCTCGCGTCCCGTTTATACAATACCAGGCGCGGGGACGCCGCTGTAAAATCGGGGTAAGTCACGCTTGTGATATCAGCGAGAACAAATGTTTATATAATAATTAACGATTAATACGGTACTACTCAGTGTGCGCGACGGGCCGGTGACGCGAGCGGCGCGCCGAACGGACACTCAGCACTCTTAGTGCTTGAAAATGGAGGCCTATGTTCTCCGAAACATGTCGCGCGAGTGACTAAATAAACGTGAGTAGTATCGTATTAATCGTTAATTATTAAATATGTCTCACGTAACTATGTTTATATAATGTTTTTTTTTCTTTAGCCTATATTGTCCCACTGCTGGGCAAAGGCCTCTCCCGTGGACCCCCACAATTCTCGGTCTTTTGCTGTTTCCGGCCAAGTGCTGAGGAAAGCATCCAGATCGTTCCGCCATCTCTGTTTTTTAGTTATATAATGTAAATATAATGAATGTTTCTTATGTTTTCTTTGTTTACTTGCTCATTTTACAGATTATGTATTGTTTGGTTTACATTTCTTGGTTTTGCTGCAGGCTTATTTAGATTGTTTCTATAAGTGAAAACCGGTAATTGGCTCTTTAATTCTTTCTACTCTAGATTAAATTAATGTATTATGCTGTTGGTTTTCCATGTAACAAATATAAAATAAAATAAAAGAAATAATTAAGGTATTAAATAATAATAAGACGATAAAGGCTCGGGCAGATATCCGCGTTTTGTGAGCGCGGCGCAGCGGGGCGCGACAACGGTGTGACTAGGGTAGTGTAACGAAATAAGGCACACATTCGGACGGCAGCGTCGCGCCTCGCTGCGCCACGCTCACAAAACGCGCCTATGTGCCCAAGCCTTTATGCGCGTCCCGTGACATGGACAGAGGCAACATCCGCTTTGTTGCAACATCAACTTAAGTAGTTTCCATTAACATTACAGAACATGAAACATTTTTTTCGCCAGAATAGCCACGATATGTCGGTATAGACGATAATCTTAAAACGTACCTATGTGTACAGTCAGCGTCAAACTGTTCGTTATTGTTATTACCACTTTGACTGCTATTAATTTTACTGCCGACTGCCGACTGTACAAACTCCATACATTTACTCCAATATAGACACTTGTCGACACATCTGAACATCATCACTAGGTACTTTTTAAAAATCTCGTATCTGACACAGATACTAGTTGAAACGCATTAACATATGTACATGTACTCATCCCAAGCATAGTTACGTCATTTCTTTTGAATGTCAGAATGAGTTACGAGGTTTTTTCAAAGTAGTGTCGAAATATCGATACATTTCATGTGACAAAAGTATTAATTACAAATTAGTTAAATTACAATAACAATAGAACGAGGCATTTGTTTTCATTTAGGCTAATCATCGTTTATTTAACACGTTCATACAAACGTCCAAGCAAATACTTCCATCGCGCGTCCGTGCTCGACTTGTGGGAGTTGTGGGTCACTAAGAAACGCCCAGGTTAGGTTAGGCACTCTGATTATTAAAATATTTTGTATAGAATGCTGTTGAATCTAACAAAAATATTTACAGACATCAGAATATTTTTATAACGTGAGTACCATTGGATGCTCCACTTGTGGGTCACTAAGAAACGCCAAGGTTAGCACTCCGATTAATATAATATTTTGTATAGAATGCTGTTTAATCTAACAAAAATATTGACAGAGAAATCAGAATTATCTTTATAGTGCGAACACCATTGAATGTAGTTAGAAGTGATTTGATTTCAGTGCGTACCTTGTCGGTTATAGTGACCCATGCGTGAGCACGGACTTGTGAAGATAGATCGTCGTGACCCAAGTATGGTGCACTGGACTGTGAAAGTGTTAAGTAGTATATTGTTATAAAAATATTTAACCGCGACTTTTTTATCATGGCGTAGGCTTACATATTTTTATCACATTCAATATATCAATATTTGTACAGTGACTTACTTATTTAAAAATATTTACAAAAACTTACCGTTACTAACACTTGCATTAATCCTCATATCAGAAGTTTTTTTAGTTCTAGTTTATAGTAATGAAGTGAATTTGCTTCGGTCTACAAACGCGGCACGTATAACAACTAAGTACTATATTATCAGTACCACTCAGTTCATGGTAGTCAGGTAGGCTGATATATGCCTATCTTAGAGATAAAAATATATTTCTCATAGTAACACCTATTGGTTGGAATTCAGTACCAACCTAGTCGACCACTTAGTGTATTAATTTGTTCGATACCTTTGATAAGTCTTTGCTATCAGATATGTTATTGCAAATGAACTATTTGACGTTGATTATCTTCAGCCGGACTTCAGCACATAGTAAATTATACTAAACAATTAATTGTATCGACGACCGGTCTGGCCTAGTGGGTAGTGACCCTGCCTATGAAGCCGATGGTCCTGGGTTCGATTCCCAGTCAGGGCATTTATTTGTGTGATGAGCACAGATATTAGTTCCTGAGTCATGGGTGTTTTCTATCTATTTAAGTATTTATATGTATTTATCTATTATATATATTGTCGTCCAGTACCTACAACACAAGCCTTACTGAGCTTACCGTAGGACTAGGTCGATTTGTGTAAGATTGTCCCGAAATATTTATTTATTTAATTGTATCATCATCATCATCAGCTCAGCCATAAGACGTCCAGTGCTGATCATAGGCCTTGGACCTCCACATGTCCCGGTTGGAAGCGACCTACATCCAGCGTCTACCGGCGACCTTAATGAAGTCGTCTGTCCATCTTGTGGGTATTTGTCCTACGCTGCGCTTGCTGGTGTGTGGTCTCCACTCGACCACTTTTCGACCCCAATTAATTGTATAAAAGCGAATAACTCACGTTTTTTAAGTCGAAAATTGCTCAAATTCAGTTTCACTTCGTAACGAGGAGCATAATCATAAGCCGATCGCGTTGGCTGACCGACGCATACACCCTCGTGAGTTACCCGCTTCTATACAATTAATATGTTATCTCAAACATGCAATGAAATGTATTCGTTATGTGCGTCATAATAGGCTTCGAAGTTTTAGGCGTAGACGTTTAGGGCGGATCAACTCCAGAGAACAGGTAACGACTTTCATATAAAATTGAAGGCCTAGGCCGGAAAGTATTTTATTTTTATTTTTATGTATACCTGGCGTCTGTGTTCATGAAGCCTGTTCAAACAGCTGAATTATATTTTTTTATAAAATAATCTCGCCTATTTCAGACGAAATGGTATGAAGAGATTTATTTTATTTATCATAATAATGAAGATTCCTGTGATCAGGTTATTACATTATTATACATGCTCTCAATTTTAAAATTTAATGACGAAATATTGGCAACACCAAACACTAGGTACTCTACGCATGCGCGTTTTCGAACGCACGTTTGACTCAACCAATCACAGGACACGACAGCAGTTGTTTTACTTGTTTTAATAATGGCGGAATGGAAACTTCTCGGCGTGTAAAACTTATTTTTATTAAGACTAAATAGTGTAAATGTGTGATTCAATGCTTTTGTGACTTAGATATAGTGTTACGGGTGTATACAAATTGAATAATCTAACCGGGCCCGGTTTTATGTATCTATATTTTGTTATTGTGTACCGCCAAGGGCCAATACCGTAGCGCCAACATTTAAAAGGTAAGTGGACTCTTTTTAGGTGGTTTTTTAAATGTTGTATATAGTAATTATAGCCAGACTATTTATGATAGTCATTAATTATTACATCGAAGGCAAAAATACTACAAAGCGGGATTGGAAAAAAAAATATTTTTTTGTCGTGAACCTGTTTTTTGAGTGGTATTTTTTTATTTATTTCATTGCATTAGTTTGAGAAAATCACTATACATACCTAGCCGTGAAAGGGTCTTGTAGGCTTCGTATCTATACAACTCACCATGCAACCCCCTCTTTCCCGGCGGCTGCAGTAATGTACTATTGTATCTCACGACAGTTTTATGTTTCAAATTTGAAACAATTGCCTCTTGCTTGCTACTACAAGCAAGCAACTTTATATCGCAATAAACAAAAAGGAAATAATTTCCTAGTTTAAATAATCTTTCACAAAAATGAATCTATGTTTTGCAACATATGGATTACCTAGGTACTCAATTTTAGATGTTGATCATTAAATGAGGCCACTCTTTAATTTTAAACAGAATTATCAAACAGTTGATGAAAAAGATCATTTCGCACTAAAATAGTACAAGCGAGATGCACAGATAGTAAACTCGATACTCGTTATCGAAAACGTCAATGTCACAACTCGTGGTAAGGGTATGTAATTATTCTAACGTTAGGTTATTGAAATTGTGAATTAACCTTTTGAACGCTTTTCGTCTCGCGTCAAAATATGACGTGTACGCCATGGTATGACTTGTGAAGAACAAATATAAACCTTATCTGTCAGCAGGACTATTGCTTTGACAGCGTCCGCCATAGCCACTTTAGTGGTCGGTGGCGTGGCAGGCACGACATCACGCGACCATTTTAGTGGTGCTTGGCGTTCAAAAGGTTAAGTAAATACATTATTCAGTAGTATGTCAACGTAATCAAACAACAATCAACATTAGAATCATTCCTTTTTATTCAGCTTCCAGAAATGTCTGAGCATCTTAGCCAACAAGATGGCTCCGGGTGTGTTGATCTCCTTGAAGTAGGGCTCGGCAGACAGCCGCTCCAACCACGCTGTAGTCCTAGGGAACCTGGGACAGATGGACAATATTTTTTATCTGCTAGGCTAGTCAATCCATATTTTCGCGTGTTGAAGGTATTAAGATATGTTTCTCTTTCTTTCTATTAACACTAAAAGCGTAGTTTTTTTTTTAAATGGCTTCTACTCCTTGGTAGTTTCCAAGGTGGATTTTGCCAATGACTACGTTTTTATTTGACACGCATGAAGAGATACATACAAAAACACAACATTGTTATGGGCATAACAGTCAAAAAGAGTTGTTTTGATATGACTTTCAAGTAATGACGTATTTTAGCGAAATTGTAATTTTGTAATAGAAATAATAATTAAAGAAAGCAAATTCCTCAGGCGTCGATGGTTCAGTTCTGAAAGGTTGCAAGTTTACAACATTCTAGAAAAAATTCTAGATTCCGAGTTTTCGTTAGAGCGGTTT
This sequence comes from Grapholita molesta, assembly GCA_022674325.2. Classification (NCBI taxonomy): domain Eukaryota; kingdom Metazoa; phylum Arthropoda; class Insecta; order Lepidoptera; family Tortricidae; genus Grapholita; species Grapholita molesta. The sequence goes on along the minus strand of CP053130.2, from coordinate 15,835,428 downwards.
CAGGCTAGCGTTTGTTTCTGCGCGTATACGCTCGTTTCTGGCAAACGTACTAACACGCGTGCTACATTAAATAGAACACGCGTGTACGCGCTTATCCCTGCGTGTTTGCTCGAAACATGAAATGGAGCGGTTACTCGCTCGCGCTTATGCGAGCGTATATGCGCGTCGATGCCCGAAGAAAACAAATCCGTACCTGCGCGCACGTATAAAATACGCGCGTATAAAACGTTACTTTGAAGCCGCTCTTACTGTTCCGGACATTTGGTAGACGTACAATACTAATACTTACTTATTATTATCCAAGGCGTGGATCCCCTGTAGCGCAGCAACCGTGGACCCGAGCGAGATGTCAGCCACAGTCAAGTGGTTGGCTGCGACGTACGGTCGGTTTTCTAGATACAACTCCATTACGGCGTAGCCTTCTTCAATCTCGAATATGTCCTTCTTGGAGGGACCGACGGATTTGCCAGCGAATGATGGTCGCTAGAATAAAGAATGCATATTCAATAATTTCAATATATTATTTAAACAACAAAATCTACTTATGAAATACCGGTTTAACCATAGTTTAAAACTGAGTTCACCCCGTTTATGTCCTATGTATATATGTTTGGACCCGGGTATGTCCTTAAACTACGTCCAACAATGAGAGGTAGGACACAGCGAAGTACCATCACGCTTGAATCTGGAGCAGCCCAACTGGGGAAGTACCTCCTCCTTACAGAAGACCACGGCCATAATAGCACTGCTACCTTTCAGGTCTGTAGTGTTGTGTTCCTGATGGTGAGTAAGGTTCCCAGAGCTCCAACCCCCCTTAAAGGCCGGCAACGCGCTTGTGACTCCCCTGGTGTTGCCCATGGGCGACGGTAATTGCTTACCACCAGGCAATCCGTCTGTTCGTTTGCCGCCTATGTCATAAAAAAAAAAAAACTTTTAAGCAGAAACGTTTGCTATCGAGACTATAATTCTTAGAAATAAAGGGAAAGCGAAAAATCCAACTACCTTTGAAAGGTGTCAACACATTCACGATAGGTGTCGCCTCCTAGGCGCATTGAAGGATATAGTGGAGACATTCGCAGCCTTTATGCAAACCTTCAGTAGCTGAGTTGGTACAGCGATGGACGTATATCTTAGAGTCGCGAGTTCAGTCTCGTCTGGGGCAGTTGATGTTTCCGTTTTCCTTTATTTCAAAAAAACTATGGTAACTCAATTTTGTTGTGCAAAAGTTGACGTCTGTCTATTTAATCAAATTTCTGCAAACTTTGTAAGTCGGTCAGAGGACAATCAGAATAAATAGAACAAGGAACGATTCAGAGAAACTGTCAATCAAATATTTATTCACCAAATACAACCATACCTACGACGATAGGTTGGGTGACCCTGTCTATGGAGCCGATGGTCCTGGGTTCAAATCCCAGTAAGGGTTATTATTCGTGTGATGAGAGTTCACAGTATTTGTTCCTGAGTCATGGTTGTTTTATATATGTATTTAAGTATTTGTAAAATGTGTATATTACATAACTATCGTTGACTGAATACTCACAACACAAGCCTTCTTGAGCTTACCGTGGGGCTCAATCAGACTGTGTAAGAATGTCCTGTAAGTATTTATTATTTATTTATTATCATCGTCAACTTTCGCTGTGCCCTCCGGTACGTGGTCCCCACTCGAGAACCTTTATGCCCCAATGGCCAACGGTTCTGCGACATCGGAGCTGCCACTTAACTTTAGCGATCCCCTTGCCTTGTTTCTACACATACGCAGTGTTAACCAGTATTTGATAAATACCATGGACTGCTGGACTGCTGGACTTAGGGGTTCAATGTCATAATCACCACACTTGGCAGGCGGGTTGGCTATCATAAGCTCCACCGCACACAAACGCCGCTTCCCGTCCCCTTGTGGTTTCTAGTCGCAGTTTAGGGAAAATAGTCTGACGACTTGCTATGATGATCAGCTACTCACAGAAACTGCTAGAATCTGCCGGAATAAGACGCCGGCGTCAAAAAACAGGCACTGGTCGACGATGGCCCGCGTGGCCGAGTCTGACGGGTACAGCGTCTCCTTGTGTTCACTGCCGTATTTGTTCAGGAGGTACAGGATTATAGCATGGCTGGAATTTAATAAACATATCATTAGTTAATTAATAAATAAATATTTCGGGACGATTTTACACAAATCGACGTAGTCCTACGGTAAGCTCAGTAAGGCTTGTGTTGTAGGACGACGATATATATACTAGTAAGATACATGTAAATACTTAAATACATAGAAAACACCAATGACTCAGGAACAAATATCTGTGCTCATCACACTAATAAATGCCCCGACTGGGATTCGAACCCAGGACCATTGGCTTCATAGGCGGGGACACTACCCACTAGGCCAGACCGGTCGTCAAACTAGTACATACAAAATTCAACTTGTTTGTATCGAATATTTATTTTGTTAAACGAAGACAAATATTTATTATACCTTTCTGAAACGGTTAAGTTTCCATCTTTCAGCACGGGTATGGTGGACATCGGGTTTATCTGTAAAACAATAAGACAACGATTATCAAGATGCAAGAAGTGAAATCCGTTTAAGAGAATAGCTGACTTACGTTAACATTTAACAATTCAACGTCGTTTTTGAGATAAATTGACAATGTGACCTGTCGCCCACTGGGTTTCACCAGTGCAATCAGGTGAGTCAACGCTGGCAGCTTGTTGCGGACTGTTGGAAAGTAGCGGCTCCACGCTTCCAAGCGTTCTTGGGTAGCACTATCATATGGGCTGGATTAGTATCCTGCCTGTTTTTAGTCAATATCGAAAGTCCGTCCGTCCGACTGTCCTGCCTTCGTTATTGAGGGAAGAATGCTATCAATTATCGCTTTAAATGAGGGTTATCTTGCGGTAGGTTTGCACCTACCAATGCCCGTACCTGAATGCATGCCCGACTCGACTGGGAAGGAACCCAGTCGACTACGGATTAAATTAAACCTCCCCCGTTCATTTTCTCCCTCGTCGCAAAAAAAAGAAACCTACCAATGCCTATGATAAAATTGGATACCTTTTATTAAGAAGGCGTCCAGGATGGTAGGGAATTTTTATCTAATAGCCCAGTAGTTAGCCCGTGCTTTTCACCCATCGCCAAGTACATTTTAGATTCCATTAACTCTCCACATACCATGACGAAGATATCAATCTCTCACGTCCCATAAAAGGGCCGAGGCAGCTTCCAGATGTCCAGATGGTGTAAATGAGAAAAGATTTAATGTATGTGGTTGGGCAGCATTTGGGAAGTCCTCCGATCGTCCAGTCGATCCCACAGTGCCTAAAGACGAAAATCTTCAATCAGTGCGTCCTACCCGTCATGACGTATGGAGCCGAAACGTCGACTGGGGAGGCCTATGTCCAGCAGTGGACTGCGAGGCTGATGATGTGATGTGATGTGTATTTTACGAAGAGAAAGATTAAAAAATTATCTTATCTGACCCCTTATAAAAACTCATTTAATTTTGTCCCAGTTTTCCTTACTCCTTATAAGACTGCGCGTTAGCGCGAAGGCCAATAGTTCCATGAAACGGGAGAGATACATCTTGTACAGTGAGCAGCAAAAGTGGATAAGCGTTTGAAGTGTTCAAAATGACCTACACCGCCTACACGCGCTCTTATTCTCTTGGCAATAAAGATGTGTTGACCTCATTTTTAACACCTCAAACGCTTAGGCACTTCTGCTGCTGACTGTACATGGTGTAAAAGTGACTATACATCAGTATTACCTTCCTAAACTCGGGCGACTTGTGCTCGAGCTTCATCAAGTCGGGCTCCACATAATCGAACTGCAGACCCAAGATGGCGCCTACCATGCGCACGGCGTTGGACGGCGGGCTCGCGTCCCGCTTGTACAGCACCAGGCGTACCGACGAACTAGCTGGAAACATGAGAGACAAGGTCGAGTCAGCCTCGTATAGTTCGCAGCCTAAGTAGCCAAATATATATCGAGGGTTTGGTGGTCAAACCCGATAAGTCGAGTAAATGGGATTTTGAATTTAGAACTATACGTCAATTAGGGAGGTACGATTGTTACTTCAATGAAATATTATATCGATTTATCGGGTTTGACCACGTAACCCTCGATATACCGAGAAATCTTTATTATTTAGAGGTATCAGAAATAGTACATTAAATCAGAGGCCGGGAAAATGAGGATTTCGGCGCAGAAGGCCGGGCGAGTGTACAGCCGGGCGAGCGTGCGAGCAAGGCCGGATAGTGATACGAGGCACCTACGCCTGCAAAGTTATATGAAATTCCATTTCCGTCCCCTTCAGTTGCCGCGCCCAAAAAAACATACTTTCGAGTCTATTATAAGGAATGTAAAGGCAATATTTCATTGCATGTTTTAGAAAAGATATGTTACTTACGATCAGAGTTCTGGGGTCGGAACCGGTAGGTATTAACCTCCATACAAAAATTACGGTATTATTTATTACCTTTTCGTTCTCTCGTTTCCTATTTTATTAGTTATACCTTCCATGCGGGGATTAGTTAACATCTCAGTTAACCATACTTGTCGAGGGGTCGACCGGCCCGATGCCGCAGCGAACGTGTTAATTGGAAGGAAAACAATATGGAACAGCTAATATTATATACATAAATACATTACTGAGATCTATATAACAAACCGCAAATGAATTGTACATGTTGGCCTACTTCGGGGTTTATACGAAAACCGATAGATTTTACCACTTTGACGCTGACTGTATTTTAAAATTTATAAGCAAAACTCTTAAATAAATTGTAGTTACCTGACGCCGTCAAAGGAACGTATTCTTTTTAAACCCATAATATGGTGGATAGAAGTCAAAAATTACAAAGAACCAAAAGTTATTTTACCCTGCCTTTTTGATTGCCTGATGGTAAGCAAATACCGTCGCCCATGGGCACCCGCGACACCAAGGGAGTCTCAAGTGCGTTTCCGGCCTTTAAGGGGGGTTGGAGCTCTGGGAACCTTACTCACCATCAGGAACACAACACTACATACCTAAAAGGTAGCAGTGCTATTATCGCTGCGGTCTTCTGTAAGGAGGAGGTACTTCCCCAGTTGGGCTGCTCCAGATTCAAGCGTGATGGTACTTCGCTGTGCCCTATCTCTTATTGTTGGACACAGTTTAAGGACATACATATATTTACTAAACCACGGTCGTTCTAAGTTACATTTTTTTTTTTGTTTTATCATGGTTTGCTTCAATGTCAAAAATACTGTTGCCTACATTTGTGTGCAATTGTAAAGTACCTTGTAAGCAATATTCATTGTTTATGTATGAAAACAATGAATTAATATATAAATATGCAAGGTCATCCTTACATCAATTGACTGAGCTAAGCTCAAGAAGGCTTGTATTGCAGGTACAGTCAGCAGCAGAAGTAGCTAAACATTTGAGGTGTTCAAAATGAGGTCAACACGTCTCTATTGTCAAGAGAATAAGAGCGCGTGTAGGTCATTTTGAACACTTCAAACGCTTAGCAACTTTTGCTGCTGATTGTACTTAACGATATATGTGATATGTAATATACAAACACTAAGTCAAATATATATAGAAAACACCCATGAATCAAGAATGACCTTACTGGGATCTGAACACAGGACAGCCTAGCCTGCTTAATAGGCAGGGTCACTATCACTGCCTGATCTTGACCTCAGGTGCTACCGCCAATTCGGACAATTGTCTCTGTCACTCCAATTAAAGGCGTCATAAGAGTGCCAAAGACAATCGTCCGAAATTTACGAATATCGTGTTTCGCGGTAGCGCCGCTGTCGTCAATATAGACACAAAAATAAATCCAATTTAACAGCAGCGATATCTCCATTAAGCATTGTTCAGATTTAATGGAAATAAAAAATACACCGTGTATGACCAAGGACTTGCAAGAACAAAGTAACAATCATGTAGTTATAAGATAATTAAGAAAAAGAAACCTCATTAGTCCACTATGAATAGTGATCATTAGACAAAATCGGCGTTTGGGTATTTTTGAAATGTTCCGTGGGTTTTAGCAGTTTGAGATCAGATTAACTTTGATATCTTAATACTTTAATACGTTAAAATAAGTTTGAGGTCAAGATAATTGTACAATCTTGCTAAAATAATAAACGCGAAAGTTTGCATGGATGGATGCGTGTTTGTTGGTCTTTCACACGAAAACTACTGAATTGACTTTAATGAAACTTTACAATATTGCTCCCACATCAGAATAACTTAGGATATTTTCTAAATTAACAATAAAAACAACTAAGCTCTCTCTCTAGTATATTAATCTAGCGCAAATGAAGACGCAAGCAATAGGTACCTACCTATATAATACCTACATATATGAGTCCTTCGATTTATATCGGAGCGGTGGAGGTGGTCAAAAATATCTGAACAACGCCTCTGTTTTCAAGGCGATAAAGTGCATGTATTTTTTTTTATGACAGGCGGCAAACGAGCTGACGGATTGCTGATGGTCAACGCTGTGCCCTACCTCTCATTGTTGGACGTAGTTTAAGGACATACCCGGGTCCAGATATTTGTGACCACCTCCACAGCTCCGATATATCTGATGGCGACTAATTTTACAAATAATATACACGGTATTCCACGGAATACACGTAATAAACGGTATTATTACACGGAATAAACACGCCGCACCGCAACGAACAAAACATGATTTATAGAAAAAAATAGTTATTAGATAACTGATAGGTAAGAAATATTAAAAAGATTATTCTTGTTTTTGTTATTCTTTTATGACTTATATTGTACGAATAAAAATAACAGAAATTTAGAAATTTGAATATTTATAATATGAATATTTATATTATTATTTATAATAGGCAACTTATTACAGTTAAATTTTAAGCCCCATTTAGACCAGGCAAGAAATTGTATACAATTTTCATTACATTGCGGGCTATCGTCGTACGGCGAATTCGGTCGCTTTATATAACCCCGCAATGTAATGAAAATCGTATACAAGTTCTTGCATGGTCTAAATGGGGCTTTATATTTAATTTTAATCTCATAATCGAATTTAAACTGAATCGGTTCAATATTTTCGGACCAATTGTCTGTGAAAAAAGGACAAACACCCAGACTCACTAAAATCAGAGATCGAATACCAGAATTATTATTATATATATTAACCGGTAATTAATTTCGGTATTTTTATTATTAATTATTATTGCGTATTTTGCTTTTACCTACTCGTACACTCGTGACTGCCTTTACAACCCAGAAAGCGGTTGTCGACAAATTCTGAATCTCCTCCGCTTATTTACAAAACCTTTAATAACAAGTAACCGGAAACCGGCCCATCATTTATTTCACAATCAACAAGGTACATCTACCTGACTGCATCTGACAAAAAAATCACTACGACCCATTGTTACCAAACCCTATAACCAAAGTTAACACAGAAATATAGCAACATTAATATTTACCTACCTTGCGTGAAATAAGTTTTGGTTAATCTCATGTTGTGACAGTAGGGTACGCGTACGTTAGCACGGAGAGGCGTGTAGCGACTCACTCGGGAACACGAACAGAAATAAACCGGAGGCGCGGCCTTGCGCAAGCACCGGCCAAGTACAGCTTAAACACTTATAGTGAGATTAGACTTTACACTATATGCCTCGGTGTTCTTATGGTTGGGTGATGTAAGGCAACGAGTCTCCGCGCGGACTAATGTCTATGACTTTAATAGCAGGCGCTCTGGGGCGAAGGCGGAGCAGTGCCACTTGCGGGCTTGCGAACTACTCCACCCCGAGGAGTGCTAATAACATCCAAAACGTTACCTAGTTGATGATGCCAGCGGCTTCGCCCGCATGGTTAGAGGGAAATGTAACATATTCAGTCTTCCCGTGGGAATGAGATGTTTTCCCGCTGGAAAAACTAGCCTATGTCACTGTCCATCCCTTCAACTAACGCCACTTAAAAAATCACGTCAATTCATCGCACCGTTTTGCCGTAAAAGACGGACAAACAAACAGACACACTTTCGCATTGATAATATTATGGATAAAGGTACCCAGAGAAGGTACCCAGAATACAGGTGTTCTATGAACTTTGCATTGTACCATACTAAGGGTGGAGTTGTGGTTATGCTGGTCTCGTCTCACATTGTATAAAAAACAGTAACATTTTTAAAGAATGGTGTCAAGCAGAAACTAAGTTCTAGATCTAGTCTAGGGCGTGTACTTAGAATACAACATAGGAGTCGTATGTAGTAAATTTCTGTCAAAAATTTCATTTTTTGTACAAATTTTGATTGCAGACTGTAATTTTTTGAACAATCTACGAGTACGCATCTAGAGGATTCTTACAAACCTAAGCACCACGGGTTCGTCTGGTGTATTTCAGGAGTCTCTATGATTACCTTCTGACTCCAGCATCAGATCAGATCAGCGATGGTACAGTCGCCGTCATATACTTGGCAGCATTCAAAGTAGTCAAATAGTTGGTACACCATACAAATCCTATGGTGTACCGAAATTTATGAGTACTTTGGATGCTACTAACTATATGACTCTGATTGTACTATAATATTGCATTGTCACTGAACTTTCATAAGTGTGCTAAAAAGCCTACTTACCTGACTGTCGATGGCGCTTACGTCGAACCGCGTTGCGTTTGTATTGCATCATCTTGAACAACGGCGTAAGCGCCATCAACAATAAGGTCCCTTATCATAGATAATCTCACATATTCAGGGTCAGTAAAATAGGAAAAAAATGTAAACAAACCCATTTAGATACCTCCATAGCTTCACAAATAGGCATTTTTAGATTACAACCATGGTTCCATTGTCATTGTATAGACATAAATTTGTTACGTACATTCTTGTTTAGTTCAAATATGCGATAAAAAATTACCTATATTCAGTTCAAACGTTATGGTTTTTTATGCCTAGAAATTCTGTTGTCAGTCCACCAAATCTGTTTACGTTATTTTCTTTTTATATTGAATCAATTACATTGCAAGTTAAATAAAAGCTTGTTAAAACCTTTGCATGGCAAATAACGATAAAAAAATAGTCGTTTCATTTTTCGATGTTTTATTTACATTACTTATGCTACCGTGCATTTATAGTACATAGTACAATTTACACTTTTGTATATTACTTAATATTTAAGATAAATCACTTCCGTAATAAGTAAATTAGGAACCTAACTTAAAAATAAAACTAAAAATCTAAACCTAATTTATTCCCCGGTGCAATGGTGCAGAGGATGCTGGCAGCATTCCCTCGCTGTATCCCAACTCTTGATGCCATAGACCAGTAGATTGTAGAAAGCTGATACCAACCTAAGTAAGCGATTTGTTAGTGGTAGGCTCGGCGGGTCAGGACGGGTCGGCGGCTGGCAGACAGTTGTTTACTATCTCTATAATCTCGCGCACCTCATCTTCTGATAACCGCTCTTCACTCTCTTGTACTATCTGAAGTATAAAATAAGCTTTATTTAAAAAAAAACCTATGTGAGAGTAATATAGGTGGATTATTTAAAATCAAAATCGGTCTTTTCTGTAAAAAGGTATACATTACAAGCGGTGAATGAAATTCAATCCCCTATATTCCTACCCTTATGGTTGGATTTTTTTTCGTTTGCATGGGACCATCTTCTTGGTATATCCTTTCCAATTCCAATCCAAGAATTATTAAAATCGGACTACTCTATAAAAAGTTATGCCTGGTCATACCTATTGGATATATGCGTGGACTTGAGAACCTCCTCCGTGTTTTTCGTCGGTTAAAAACGTAAGTCAAGGACCATGTCAATGTAGTTGTACAAAGAATTAATAAATAATAAATAAATATTTCGGGACAATCTTACACAAATCGACCTAGTCCTACGGTAAGCTCAGTAAGGCATGTGTTGTGGGTACTAGAATTAATAAGGAACTTACGTTAAAATTGCAATATAAAATGCTGACATGCGTGTCCGTGTATGACATACGTTACTACTACATAGGCCTGGTGCTTTAGCTAAGTTTATCACATTATCACCAATACTTGTTACAAAATGTATTATATAACTACTTGTGAATGTATCCATGAGGCTGACATGATGATACCTAGTGTGTTCAAAGCCTCGATAACAACTAGAAAAAAAAAAAAAAACAAATATTCCTTTACCGAAAAGAATGTATTAAACTAACTGTACTTTACTGTAGGTAACTGTGTTCCTCATGCATCAACATAGGTCTACAAAAAAATGTTTCTAGACCTGTAGAAAGTTGCCTATAAGTTTTAATTTCCTTTTAACCGTCGAGATGCCTTCTTCGTCTTGACAACTTGACAAAGAGAGATCAATATTATTCTTTAAGGGTTCAGTTTTTGCCATCTTAGGTTGCTACTATTTGACCAAATTAGCCAAACAAAGTAATTTTGTACAATCAGCATCATAAAATCCAAGGGGACAAATATATGGTGACACATCCCTACAACTAAGTATACCATCCATCACCAATATAATCTACGATTTTAACCTTTTAACATGGTCATTCATTGACGACCGGTCTGGCCTAGTAGGTGGTGACCCTGCCTGTGAAGCCGATGGTCCTGGGTTCGATTTCCAGTCAGGGCATTTATTTGTGTGATAAGCACAGCTATTTGTTCCTGAGTCACGGGTGTTTTCTATGTATTTAAGTATTTATGTATCTATCTATTATAAAAAAGTCAAAAAAGTCAAAAGTCAAAAGCATTTATTTGTTCAACATAGGTACAATACATGGTGTTAAAAATACAGGAAAGTCTCACTATGTCGTGCCTATTGGCATACAAATCTAGGTACTAGAACATGCTCTAGTCACAGCTATACGTTACAAACGAGCAACAATACAAATAATATTTTAACATGCAATAACCAGAAGAGAAATAAAGAATATAAATAAAAAAAAAAATATATCGTCGTCTAGTACCTACAACGCAAGCCTTACTGAGCTTACCATAGGACTAGGTCGATTTGTCTAAGATTGTCGCGAAATGTTTATTTGTTTATTCACATAACAACTATTACTTAAAATGGGATATTTTGGCACTGTTGCAAGTGCCATTCTCACAGAATGGCGCGAGACCAATCCCATTTTAAGTAATAGTTGTAATCACCAATACCTTGAGTATTTTGGTTGGTCCAATTTACACCAACTATTGGTACTAACCAGTTGAATTTCCAGTTCCGTCCTTGGCGGGCTGTTGGCCATCATGAGCTTCTCCACCTTGGTGAGCTTGAACTTCTTCATGGCTTCCAGAAACCTCTGGATGGCCTGGGCACTCTGGTTCTTGCAGTCAGTGTCCTGCAGGTAGTGGACAGTCTGCAAACAAAACCATTCATATCTATAGTTGCAATTCTATTAACTTGCTGATCCTGCAAAAAGTTAAAACAGGTCTTTCAAAGTATAAGACTCCACCTGTTCATATTCTGGTTTACCTGTTCTTCATTTATAATTGGCATGACAAATTTGTAATGCATTCTAATTCATAAGTAGAAGCTTGCAGGGTGTTGTCAAGACTAAGACAAAAATAATGAGCTAAAAAAAACGAGCTACAACCAGCAGTGAGTTTTATAGGCCACAAAATACTGTTTGTTAAACTTAAATTATTGACTTGATAATCAGTGGTTAAGTAGCAACAATTAATTATTTACATAACAATTATAACCAATACGTAATAATAACCTACATACTAATGTTTTATGATGTTGCAGTTAGATAGCCAAAATGGTTAGCTACTGTTGTAAAATGTTCCACTTTACTTCTAACATTTGTTTCAGTTTAAATTGTGTCTTTAGTATTAATTCTCATTAAATGTTTGACTTCTTTTCATAGCTCGACCATGCTGTTTTAAGGTTATTGTCTTGCTTGCTCGCTGTCAATTTAGTTACACAGGCAGCCGCTGGTGCTATCTGGCTGGCATGCAATGATGCAACAGGCAAGGCAAGTCCCATTTCTGGTATGGTCGCGTTCATGAACCGCATTATTATTATAATTTTAATGTATTTATTTAAGTATTATCAATCCCTTGTTTAATTTGTTTGTGTTATAGTTGGTCTTCCTATACTGTACTTTTACCTCTCAGATTTTGTTTTATCTGTCGTGACATCACCAAGTGGGCCCAACGGAAGATCAGCGCTGACTTTCAAGCCAGCAATAAGCTGAGTTGGGTCCAATTTGTGATGTTACACTACCTGATATTCCCTTCTTTTTGTTCCTACTTTCTGTTTTTGTTTGTGTACACTGTACATGATGAATAAATATCTTTTATCTTAATGATAAAATATAAATTAATTGATATACAAAACTAATATTTTGTTCATTCCCTCACTGATGAAGATTGCAACCACAAATATGTCTCCACTAAATGTGATTGTATGCTGCATGGACTGCCTGTTGCAAAACTAAAAATTAATAACTATAATGCTTTAATTAATATTTTTTTAATTCTTGTATTAACTTAGTAAGCAATTAATCATAAACAGTTTCAAAAAATATACTAAATAGAAACAATAATAAAATAGTAAAACCAACATGTACATAGGTACTTAGAAAATATATAAATTGGGCTAGAAATCAGTGTCAACCAGTAGGGTGGCCATAAAGACGCGTGCATACTAGTGGCGGCCACTCGAACTCGAATTAATGTTATCATAATACCACACACCACGAGAATATGGTCAAACACTGGTCAGCCTTGTATGAAAAAAATATATACATTAAATAAATAAATATTTCGGGACAATCTTACACAAATTGACCTAGTCCTATGGTAAGCTCAGTAAGGCTTGTGTTGTAGGTACTAGACAATGATATACATAATAGATAGATACATATAAATACTTAAATACATAGAAAACACTCATGACTCAGGAAAAAATATCTGTGCTCATCACACAAAACACACACATTAATATAAAAGACTCAAATTACCTCATATGTAACAGTAGCCAAGGAGCCCTCCCTTTTGTGCTTCTTCTGAGTGCTGTCCTTCAGCTGTTGCAGAATCTGCATCACCTCAAAATTGCACAGGAATGCAGCATTCGCTTTTATACTGAAAATATATGCCACTTTTAGCTTGACCGCCTTAATATGTCATATAAATATATATTGTAAATTCAGAGAGAAAAAATCAAACAATCACAAAGACAAACACAATAAACGTAATAAAAAAAATTGTTACGTTTCCATGTTGATTTTGATATTAACTTAAATATCTTGAAGAAAATGCAACATTTATTCAAAACCTAAAAAAAACACGTTAAATAGTCTAATGCTGAGAAAAAAACACATGAACATGACAGCAAAGAATAATTTTTGTTATGACAGTGACATGACATGTACCCAGTGTGCACATATGCAAAAAGTATGACTTATGTTGCCATGCCAGTACCATTTTATTCTTTTGTTTAAGCTTGCAGCACTGAGGATATGCCATTGGTTACTTTTTCTAACCGACTTAGAAAATAAAACTAATACTTTAAAGCATTTAAATTTGTAACAGAAAAAAGCTTAAAATGATAACAGGTTGAATGGTAACTAATACGAATTCAACGCCTACTAGATTTTTACACAAAATGTCACAGCCCTCTTGTACAATAAGAAATTGAAGATAGTCAAAACCACGGTTAGTTTTATCTATTAGTTCGTAATGGCTTTTGCCATAAAAGCTTTGATGTCCAAAGCTGTCCAAATTAAATGTGTACAAATAACACGATATTGCTGTCGGAGAGAACTGCACCATTATCACTGTTCCAATGATTTTAAAGGACCCGTAAACGCTTCGTACGATCACTATTTAAAATTACCTATTCCGAAAAACAAGTTTTTAGCGACTTACGTGTGGATTGATGGTACTGGTATAAAATTACGATCTAAAGATCGAGTATTGGATAAAGAACCTTGTGATTTGAAAGGGCTTCCCAAATGGTCGTTTGATGGCAGCTCTACAGGCCAAGCCAAAACAGATGATTCAGACACCTTATTAATTCCTGTCGCAATGTACCAAGACCCTTTTAGGAGAAGCCCGCACGTCATCGTACTATGTGAGACATTACATGGAGACGGGACTCCTACACTTACAAATCACCGTGCCGAATGTGCAAAAGTTTTGAGTAGTATTTCTGATCAAGATCCCTGGTTTGGCATAGAACAAGAATACACCATGTTTAATGAAGAGAATTGGCCATTGGACTGGCCTGGTCCACGAGGGTATCCTACGCTTAAAAACAAATTTTCATACTGTGGTATTGGGCAACATGTCGCAGGAAGGGAAATAGTTGAATGTCATGCAAGAGCATCCTTGTATTCTGGTATGGATTATGGAGGGAGTAACGCAGAAGTTATGAAGGGCTCTTGGGAATTTCAGGTTGGAACTACGCCTGGTATTAAAGCTGCTGATGATTTGTGGGTAGGTCGTTATTTACTAGAGAGGATAGCTGAGAGTTTTGGAGTCACTATTAGTTATCATCCCAAACCAATGGGAGAGCACCAACCAGGTATAGGATGTCATCATAATTTCAGCGTTAAGAAAATGCGTGCAGAGGGAGGCATTAGTGAAATAGAAAGAGTGTGTAAAGTTTTATGCGAGAACCATGTAAAAGACATGATACATTACGGCCTTGGTGACGGTGACGCAAACAAAAAACGATTATCAGGAAAATTTGAAACCTCATCCTTTGACACCTGCAAGTGGGGTGTAGCCGATAGAACGGCATCCATCCGATTACAGAGAAGTGTAGCAATAGATAACAAGGGATTCCTTGAAGACCGCCGCCCTGCAGGGGACTGTGATCCCTACAGAATATGTGCCCGTATTGCGCAAACTTGCAAGTAGTTCTATAATGTCAACTTTACGCTAAAATCAGACCTACAATGTCATCGATGAAAAAGACAGAATGAGTTGTGGTTATCTTGGCTGACTCATTTTGACTAAAGATGCCCAAATAAGTTTTTACCCTGTAACTGAATTGTATGTAGCTAATAAAATAATATATTTCTTAAAAAAAAATCCAATACCCTGATACCTTGCATGACAAATTTTTGATGCTAGTGTACTAGGACCCTTTTTTCCCTTATTATTTCTTCTTTTTGTGGTCCTGTTATCAAAGTTTAAAATACAAACACTAACCACACAGCTGCTTATATTATAATTTAAGTTTTCGCTTAATGTTTTTTTGCATGCACAAGTTATGATTTAAGGTTTTGATAAGATGTAAACTTCATAGAGTAATTGCTGGCTGGCAATGCAAAGATAATGTAAAACACTAACGTAAATACTCCAGTTTTGAAAAAATCCAGGCTCCATAGAACATAACAGCAAAAATTCAAACTCTAAAACTTGAAATTTATTAGTGTATAAAACCAATAACAAAAATGAATAATATTATGAAATTATTATTTTATAATAAATCCCACAATGTTATGATCATGTGCAGAAGAAATCTGATGGCGCATAATATAAATCACATCATGGACACAAAAGTGATGGACAGGTTTTTGAGACTTCCTTGGCCTTGCAACAAGGTCCTAGCTACGTACTGCTGGATTGACGGATCAGGTATAAATATGAGATGTAAGGATAGAATCCTCAGCTGCATGCCATACTCCGCAGATGCCGCGCCAGATTGGGCTTTCGACGGCAGCTCCACCGGACAGGCGTCCACCGAAAACTCTGATACTAAGCTTTTACCAGCCGCTGTATGTAGGGATCCTTTCAGGATGGAGCCACACGTATTAGTACTGTCAGAAGTATACTTAGGTGATGGGAAACCGTCACCAACGAATCATAGAAATTATTGCAATGCTTTATGCGAAGCTCATAAAGACCAAGACCCTTGGTTTGGCCTGGAACAAGAATATGCTATGTTGGACGTTGATGGTTGGGGCTTGGGTTGGCCCAAAGGTGGTGGATTCCCGGCTGTGAAGTACGAGTACTCTTACTGCGGCGTTGGAGCGAAATATATAGCCGGAAGAGATGTCTGTGAAGCACACGCTCGCTCATGCCTGTACTCTGGTTTAGATTTTGAAGGCACTAACGCTGAAGTTATGCATTGCAGTTGGGAATTTCAAATAGGCACGACCACAGGCATAAAAGCACCTGATCACATGTGGCTTGCAAGATACATTATGGCTCGTGTAGCAGAATTATACGGAGTTCAAATCACTTACCATCCAAAGCCAATGGGGATGAAGCATCCAGGATCTGGAATGCATCACAACTTTAGTGTTAAGAAAATGCGCACTGCACCCGGTGGTTACAAATTTATTGAAGAATGCATTAAAAAATTAGAGAAGAATCATAAGAAACATATGGCACACTACCAGATGAGTGAGGCAGCAAACCGCATGAGGTTATCAGGTCAGTTCGAAACTGCTCCATTTGACGAATTCCGCTGGGGTATTGCTGATCGAAAATCTTCCATTAGGCTTCAGCGGCGAATCAAAGAAAAAGACGCTGGTTTTATGGAAGACAGAAGACCATCTGCTGACTGTGATCCCTACATAGTGTGTGGATTACTTATGGATACATGCTTGGGTTCAGCCGGTAGCGCTGGTCAAGCTGGTCACGCTGGTAGTGGGTGTAAAAAGTAAAGTGTCAGTAATATTAAAATACTCCGTCCAGCTGTTCCCCATGTGCCGAAAGAATTTTCTTTTTCTTCTGTTTCCCGTATCTACTCATTTTTTGATTTTTACGTTTACTGCTATATAATAAACTTTGAAAATCAAGTGTGTTACCGTTATTTTTGTAATTTACGAACTATTTATTACACTTAGTTTTGGGACTTTAGCCTTTCCCACGCGAAAGACGTATATATTGGCACCGCAGGTTCAACGCCAAAGACGCATATATATGTCGTCGATCACAGCAAATTAGACACGTGTACACAAAGTTCTTCAGTTTTGACATTTCGATGACGTGGCGTGTGAGCATTAGCTTTTGCCTTTGACGTGGCGCCGAAAAGGTTAAAAAATATATCCACAACAAACAATAAAATCGATTGAGGTTTAAATGTAATTATCTAACAGTCATAAGTTATGAAATAGTACGCGATTTAATCCATTTTAGTTGTTTTATTTCATGAGTAATTATCGCGGCAACCGAAGACAATATTATAGTCATAAGTTACTTTCGTATTTATAATATTTCATACCTCAAGTGACTACTTCTATAGCGGTGCAACCACGATATGCGTAGATTTCGGCCGATTGTCTCGGTCTGGTTTAAGCTTTCACCGTCAAACAGGACCTAACATGTTTCATAGACTTCGTATTACTCTTAATCTCATCAGATATAACTCTAAGGACAATATCGGTTCAAAGCTAGAGAGTTGCCTGGAATCTAAACACGCTAGGTACTTTATACATTTCTACATCAGCCCTCAGATTCACAGTTTGGATCTAACGAGCGCTCTCTGGACGGCCGGTAAAGACCCAAAAGTAAAGTCCCAGAAGGGCATGGCCCACCTATCCTACACGGTCCTCCTAGGCCCAGGGACGCTCAGTTACGTGGTGTTGCTACTCTCCAACAGCTCGCCACAAGCTGCCCTATGTTGATATTACGCTGACTGCCTGCAGAGCAGTGGTTAAACTAGTGGGTGGTTGGGTCGTTATAGTTCTCAAATATTATTTATTGTTAATTTAATACCTGATAAAGGTGAGTTCGTTAAAACTTGTAGAATAATATACCTTAATATTTATTTAATAAAAATATTTATTAATGCTATAATCGCTACGCTTGGCAAGCGGGTTGGCGATCGCAATGTTATGACAAAAATCTAATCATAAATCTAGGCGTCATTAATGACGTCATGAGATTTCTGTAAGTCCAGGGGCCTATTTCTCGAACACTTGTAACTTGTAATACAAGCGGAAGTTACTTTTTGACACCTGTTGTTAGAAAGAGACTTCCGCTTGTATTACAAGTTACAAGTGCTCGAGAAATAGGCCCCAGAAAGAATTAATCGGACCGACCGTGAGCGTGCCCACAGTGCTCGAAAATCGACCCGGCCTAGGAGGAATAATAACTGGAGAACGCATCAGCGAGCACCAGTGAGGGACAATGATATTTTAGTTTTTGCAGCCCAAAATGTAACAATTCACTATAGTTTTGCTTTACAGGTCACTCTTTATAGCTAAAATATTAGCTTATTCTGTATTAATGTTGCGGTAGCAACTTCGGTTGAAAACACAAGAAAACTCCAATTGTATTTGTTTGTTTCCCTCCAACTTTGACATTTCTGAAGGGTTCTGTTTGAAGGGCAACAAAAATATGTCAGACGATGACAAGGACGGACGAAAATAGCGCCGTCTCTGCCATACCTATGGAAAGTTACATAAGACTAGTCCTTTCTATCATGGTATTATTATTAGCACGCTGGTCTAATTAAAATGGTTAAATGGTATGCCTATAGATCCGGACCACGGCTTAAAGCTACAGCGTGATAGATGAATTTAATATATCAAATTAAAAGTTTAATATTAAAAACAGTTAATTTAATGATACAATTTTATATTTTTTTATCAAGTAGAATTTTTTTTTGTGAATGCCAAATAGTGTTTTTCCAGTGTCTTGAATAGCTCCAACGTCTGGGGCGAGACATATATTTTTATCCTTTTCTAACACATGACCATAGACTCGCTCACGACTGTAGTTAGTTTTTAATCCGCCATTTTCATTCATTCTCTATTCTTTCCCTTTCGTCATATGGCGTGCTAGTGCGTTTGTCCGCCATATTAAATGAAATCAATAAAATAAGACAAAATGTCGCCTTACTAGAGTGCGTAAAAATATCCAACAACATCCAGTTATTGTGTGATTAAATCATCAAGAGGATCACAATGGAGAATTCCTACGGTGTCGGGGTTGTTAACAGATACGCTCTTTTCTTGGACGACGAGTCCGATCCTCTTGATGCGTTAAAAGCGCGAGAGCAGGCGAAGGAGCTCAAAAAGAAGACCAAAGAAGCCGAAAAAGAAAATAAGGGCAAACCCGAATCCAAGCCTAAGGGCACCAGCGTTGCCGTCAGGAAAGGGATCAAGGAAACTCAAAATGTGAAGTCCCAGGATAATAAGAGCGGTGAACAACAAAAGAGCAAGGGACCCCCTCGTGCTAACGACCGCAATGCGGAACGTCCGCCTCCGCGACGCCGCGAGGACAGGCCGCAGAACGGAGCCGTCGACAACAAGGATGGCGCGCCGAGGCCACCGCGTAGAGAATTCGGCGACCGCGAGCGCAGGCCTAACTTCGAGAGGCGCAACTTCAATGACAACGGTGAGGGTGCCGAACGTCGCGGACCTAGACCTCCACGTGAGCCCCGCGATCGTGACGGCCCGCGCGGGCCGCGACCGCCATACGACAACCGGGGCAAGCGTGAGTTCGACAGGAGGTCCGGTTCCGATAAGACCGGCGTGAAGCCCGTCGACAAGCGCGAGGGCGGCGGGCCTCACAACTGGGGCACTATCAAGGATGACATGGACGAGCTGAACAAAACCGGATCCGAGGGTGAGGTCGCCGAGGAGAAACCGGCGGCGGAGCCCGGGGCGGGTGCCGGGGGCGACGCGCAGGCCGGAGCCGAGCCCGAGCGCGCGGCGCCCGAGGAGGAAGTCCGCGAGCTCACGCTCGACGAGTACAAGGCGCTGCGCAACGCCGCTCGCGCGCCTCCGCAGTACAACTTGCGCAAGGCCGGCGAGGGCGAGGACCTGTCGCAGTGGAAGAACCTCGTGATGCTCGAGAAAAAGAAGGAGGGCGGCGACGACGACGAGAGCGACGACGAGTATGACATCGCCGACTACCCGCAGCGCGTGGGCCGTCAGAAGCGCGTGCTGGGCATCGAGTTCACGTTCAACGACCAGGCGCGGCGCGGCGCGGCGGGCGGGCGCGGGCGCGGGCGGGGCCGCGGGCGCGGGCGGAGCCCCGGGCGCCGGGCCGGGCCCCGCGCCGCCGCCGCGCGAGGACGTCGTGCCCTAGGAGCGTCCGCAGGCGCGCTCGCATCCGGCGCCTCCCAAGGTTGATGACAGCAAGGATTTTCCTTCTCTCGGCTAGACTCAGTGAGCCTTTAACTCTTCCCCCTTTCGAAAGAGTACGATAGAAATACAAATTGAATACTGTATGTACCGTTATTTTTGAAGTAAATATACAAAATATTTACACGAGCGTGTATTATATATTACATAGTTTAGTCAGTTGAGACGTTGATCGTCTCGAATCTGAGTCTACATTGGCAGGCTTGTTTCTATTCTAACTATATTGGGTTTGACGTAATGCTCATGTTGTGCGACATATTTGAGTGGGGGAGGACGCAATTTTACTTTGAACATGCTGCAGTAATACATACTGGTCTATTGTAACAGTAGCTTTTATCAAATTGTAATCACATCAGCTTGAGTTAACTTTACAGAGTTATGAATTAAGGTTTTAACTTGACTGTGACACATTGAATTAACTCCGTCACAACTTAGTGTAGAATGTGAAGAAAATAACCCTTGTTGCATTTTATATCATGAGTTTGTGTTGACAAATGCAGACTGGGAACTGTAAATAGTTATATATGTTTAAAAGATAAGGTCTTAAAATAACAAGGTTGATTTTTGTTGTTACACAAACTTCTTGAAAAATAAACATTTTGTATGTGTGAAAATTCTTCATTCTTTACTATGATATTAACTTACTAATGCTAACTTTTTTGAAATAACTATCCAATAACATACCTAGATATCCTCCCCCAAACAAAGCAATAAAATAACTTTTATGCATACTTTAGTATGTATTAGTAATTACCATATTAGATTGTAATCAAATTGATCAAATTTGTTGTAATCTATATTTCTTGTGGATAATACTCCACTAGGCACACTAAAGATCCTTGCCATTATTTTTTCACACATGTGACATGTATTGTTCAATACGTTAGTGGTCACGGAAGGCCATGCTGTGGCTGACCACATGTTGGTAGGAGTAGGGCATATAACAAAATGAAACTAGTTTATGTAAGTAATATTGTATATTGACACATTTTGTCACTTTCACACGAAAACAAATTACTTAAAATTTACACAATAAAACAATACACAAGGGTAGTTAAAATTTTCAACATAATATATCTATCACTTAAAAATAACCATGAACTCCATCAATGTAATGAGTACATAAGCAATAAATAGGGTATTTACATTTGTTCACATCTTTAGGGTGTTTCCTTACTATGAACGAAGTTACTTTTTTATAATGCTGTATAATTTTGAGCATGATACATTAAGTTGATACATAATTGTTACTTACAAAGAGCTCGTTTCATTTTTTAAATAAAGATTAAACAGTCAAGTTTTCCTCTTTTTCTTGCATAGCTTTTCATCTATGTAATTAATGCAACAATAGCAACACAAACAAGCTTATTCTTCAGGCATGATGTAACAAGAGGACATTTTGGCGCTTTCTTTACTCACAGTTAAGCATTATGTGGGTATTTATCAGCTGACTAGCGCAGTATATTGGAATATTTATAACTTTCTTTTTAATAAACTGAAATTACAGGTACATATATATATTCAGTATTTATATCACTAGTATATTTTCTACTGTTATTCCTATATAGTATGTAGGTAATCTATGTGACTGCTGCCATGAACAGAGCTGTCAATAAAAAAAAATCGGGAAGGTTACAGCATATACATTATAAATTAGTGACGAAAGCGTAATATCTAAACACGGGACCGATCCCGCTCACAGCCACGGTACACTTTACTTATCTTACGATACAAGCGTTAATAAAGTACAAACCTCGACGTTTACAGGGTATCTAGTCTAGGCACTACTCTGTCTCAATTGACTATTATTTACATTCGGTTTCATTAACGACAAAGAGCGATACTATATGATAATTTATTTGGAATATAATAATAATAGTCTGCCAATGAAACTGCGCAATTTAGTAGTTACAATTGCGCTTAGCACGTTCACCGGCCAGTATCGCTCAAACAGCTTCAGGAAGTTCACTCGATGCCGAAGGTGTTGGTCTCCTCGACGGCAAGGAGTAGTTTCTCGTGCAGCAGCTGCGGGGTGGGGTAGGGCGGCAGGTCCAGCCGGTTGAAGCACGTGTGCGCGCGCGGCAGGGACTCCACGCGGCCCCAGCGCTCGATGCAGAAGCGGCGCGGGCCCGTGGAGCCCCGCAGCGCGGAGAAGCCCTCGTAGGGGATGGACGACGTGCCCGTCACGAACTGCACCAGCCGGAGTCGCTGCTCGTTCGTGAATCTGGCGAGAGAAGTCATACTTTAACAGGGGAATCATGATTTATGGTCAAGTATAAAAAGTAAGTGGCGGAGACCATTATTGAGAAAACATATTTAATTTGAAAATTCACATTAGTACAGTCAGCAGCAGTAGTAGCAGTAGACTAAGCGGTTGAGGTGTTCAAAATGAGGTCAACACATCTCTATTGTCAAGAGAATAAGAGCACGTGTAGGTCATTTTGACCACTTCACCCGCTCAGACACTTGCTGCCGACTGTACTTATTGTTTTTAATCTACAATTGTTACAAAGTTTAGTGCTTCTGGTTTTGACCTTCCCCGTGACAAAGAAGTAAACGTTTCCGCGTAGTAACACTGAGAGTCCGTCTTTTGTTAAAATGATTGATAAAACTTAATTAGTTATAAACTTAGTTAGTGATAATATCCGAAGCGTATCTTATTACTTATATGAATTATTATAGCAGACATAAAACGATGTACCCGGCATACATAGCCTTTGGCGCCAGTAAATACCTAATTACTTATTTTAATTGCAAATAACCTTCGTCAGTTTTGCGACTGGTTTATCAAGTTTCAACAAATAGGTCGCCGGGCGACCAAATCATATCACAGCTATGCGGAATCGCGACCGCGATAATAAATTACATAATTTCATTTGCAAGGGGAATGATTTAATTAGATAACGTGTCTATGTTTGTAGGAAGTTACACGCATATCGATCAAGGTCTGTGCGTAAGTGTTGCATACAATGGGTTAAATATATGCGTGGGCGGTTAAAGTGTTATAAAGGTGTTCATGTACTGCTGGTTAATTTTTAATTCAACACTGTAAATTATATTCAGATCGTATTTTTATATACTTTGCGCTATATGGATAATTTCGAATCTATGTACCTATATAGCTTTTTTGTATTTGTCCATTAATAGATTCAGAGCATAGGTATATTGTAATGTATAATTGAATAGGTACGTCATGAAATAAAAATGTGAAAGGTAGGTGAGTCCAGGAGTGGTTAAATGTAGATAGTGTACCTAGAATTATTCAGGCTAGTACCTACATGAAATAAAACGAAAAAGCACAAGATACCTGCCCCGATAACGGCCCAACTCTTAATATATAGCCCACTATTGAAATGTTATACCTACCTGTAACCGTTGAATGAATCTAAATTTTGTGTTAATTTTTCACGAAATTTAAATAATTATATTGGAACAGTTGTGTAACTGTTATGTGTAGTAGTCATCGTTGGGCTTACACTGGCAACAATGCACCATGGGCCTACGTACTACGTGCTACGCGCTACGTACTACGTACCGGTCGATGGCCTGCCAGAACCACACGACGACGGGGTGGCGGTCGTGGTAGCCGCCGCGGTACTCGGTGTGCGCGCGCCAGTCGGCCACGTCCAGCTCGGGCGCGCCGGCGATCACCAGCTCCAGCTCGCGCGCGTCGAACGCGCCCACCAGCCGCGGGTCCACCACCTGCACGCGTTCCTTTATCAGTATCGCTGCTCGTGCTCTACACGTATACGGGCGCCCGCTCGCCGCCGTCACACGCTCTGTGCGGGTCCCGAGGCTGATACTAAGAGCGCGGATCGGCCCCGCGGGGTCCGGTTCCGCGCTCTGTGGGAGCCTGACGGTCCGGCCACGACAATGCGCGACTTGCGGCGCGGCAAGCGTTTTATCTGTTCGTTGCGCGGTCCAGACGCGCAATGCACTGCGATTCGTAGGGATCACACGCAATGAACAGATAAAACGCTTGTCGCGCCGCAATTCGCGCAATGTCGTGGCCGGGCCGTGAGGCACGCCGTAAGCCCGACCCGCACCCGCTCTCTGCGTAAATTAAGCTTAAATCGGAACGTTGAATTATTTTTTGGCGTGTATTACTGTTTGAAAAGTTTTGATCATAAATAAAACTTTGTATTTAGTATCAACCGACTAGAAGCAGCATTTATGGCCTACTTTAGACCTTAGTTAAACAGTCAACTATTCTGGGGCAATCTTTGAGTGTACCCATGCAATTCCTTATCCTATAATTTGGCTGATAAAAAGGGTGGTAGTGAACGAACCTCCATGATGCTCAAAAATAGGTAAGTATAAATTATTCAAATAAAAACAGCAAGCGCGTCCAATATTCTGTACAGTATAATAGACAATGCCAATTTGACTTATCCAATATCTTGAACATTGGTATTAAGTTTGTATAAATACTATATGTGTAAGCAATTTGAACTACCTAAAAATAATTTGAAATAGTTGATAACACTGACGTGTTTCTAGTAATTTTTGTTAAGTCAATTACTTGTTTTTATGCTTCGTTATAAAATACATCAGCTTGGCAGCATCGCATTGGAACTAATCTTCCAGTTACTTCGCTCGCAAGACTTACGATAGACATTATAAACTAGACTTTTCAAAATAGCTCCTTGAAAAAATGCACAGAATTGAGCGCTAAAGTCGTCTAAAGGAGACGTCATCGCAAAACTCTGTTTCAGACTTTACTACATTTTACATTGTCATTTTTATGAATTATGACCAATTATTGGCGTCTGACCGAGTCGTCCGTCAGAGCTGGAGCGCTACCGCGAACATCGAAGTTCGTATATTTCGGGCACCTTTCTCTTACTTCAATTAAGGTGTCATGAGAGTGATAAAAACAATTAATCGTCCGAAATTTAAGAATATCGTTATTCGCGGTAGCGCCGCTGAGAGATCAACGAACAGGATCGTAATGTAATGAGACTTTCTTTCCATATCCAGACCAACGTACCTCGTGGAAACCTCGCACCAGCCACTCGGTCTGCTCGGCCACGCCGCGCTCGACGCGCCAGCGCACCACGCGCTCGAGGTACTCCTTCTTGTTGCGCTCCGTCACGGGGAGCTCGCGCCCGCCCGGCTTCAGCTCGCGCTCCAGCACGCGCCCGTCCGCCAGCCGCTCCGACACCGCGAACGTCAGCTCCAGCGACGACACGCAGCGAGCCGACTGCAAGTTTAAGTACAAACGTTGATTAACGCAGACTGCGATAGACAATTCAATTCAATTTATTTAATGTCATAAAACACATGTCAAATACAAACATAGGAGGATATACAGTCAGCATCAGACGTGACTAAGCGTTTGAGGTGTTAAAAATGAGGTCAACGCATCATTGTCAAGAGAATAAGAGTGCGTGTAGGTCATTTTGAACACTTCAAACGCTTAGCCACTTTTGCTGCTCACTGTACAAATATAGGAACAATAATGGTGCGCGGACTACGTTTTATATTCTCACAATTGTTAAGCAAGTTATACATTTATTAAATACCTTTATTTATTATATGCCTTCATTTAGGTATGTACTAAAACTTTGGAATAATTTACCTAAATAAAAGGGAAATAGTTTTAAAATCATTGAAACAAATAGGCATGTTAGTGTGTTGATCTTGATAATAGGTAAAGCTAGAATCTGTTAGCACGTACTTCTTATAATAAGTACAGTAGGTACTACTTACTACTAGTACTTAGATACTAAAGATATCTCTTATTCATTAGATACAGTCAGCGTCATAGTTAGTTACAGTCAGCATGGCCAAATATGTATATCGATACAGATCTTTTTTTACATAGATGTGTAAAATTGACATATTTGGCCATATTGACTGTAACTAACTATATGATGCTGACTGTACAACTTACTTTATTTAGATATACTCGTAATATCTTTATACATAAGTATTAATTCATGGAACTTTGTTCCCAACTTTCTTTTGTGACATACTGAAGAACAAAAGACCTATTCTGATAATAATTGCGGTATATTGCTAAAGCTATATATCTAGAGCGACTAAATAAGGCTACGCAGTGGACTTATCTTGAAGAGCCAAGTCGATGCCCTAATATCTCCACTAGACGATTCCGTAGGTATCTACAGAACTTAGTACTCTTTATTATACTGTGACAGAACTGCATTTGCATGCTTCCTATATATAGGTAGTTTCATGAGAGTTGAAGTCACGCACACAACAACATCTCATGTAATGATAGGAAGATTTTGAAATTACTCATTCATTCCATTCATTCAATCACTACTTCATATAGTTGTGTGCGTAATCCATTCGCCTCAACTCTCGTGGAGTACCTTTACCTACAGAGTTAAGTATTCTTAACTTAAGAATTGTCATTCACTTTCTTAGAACAGCGATAGTAGGCAAACATAATATGCATCTCCAATGTAGGTAAGCTAAGGAAAAGTAGAGTAAAATTATTGGCGTGGCGCCAAAAGTCTAAAAAAACAGTGATATTTGGGACACTGACATTCGATCTCCGAAATATTGGTCAAAAATAGATTTTTGAAGTGTCGTTGACTTGCGAAATTATCAAATAACTAAATTGATAATCATTCTAACAAGATCCTTAAATATCAATTCAATGTCATATAAGGTTAAAGATACTGTGTCCCTCAAATAATAATGAATAATCGTATTAGACGTAATATTTCGTAACGTATCGAGTTGCGCAAGATATTCATACGTGACCATGAAAATCTACACGCCTCATATATAAAGGTATTGTTTTATCACTTAACTTCGAAACAGGTTAATCAACTGCGATAATAAAGATTAAAAACTGCAAATGTAGTATGTTTACGCTGTCATGACTCAACATTATCAAATGCCATAGTAAATTCAGTGGAATTGTACATTGTACGAGTTGTACGACCGACGGAATTGTAAAATTGTGGTCGCCGGCGGCGTGGTGTGATAACGACAATAAAATCATCACCACGTGCTTTTCCCCACATGGCCGCACGGCGGTGGCGCCATCTTTCTATCACGACCCAAACTAAATTAGACGTTTTAGTAAACGTCAAACTATAGTAGCGCGAATATATCATAGATGGCGCTAGTAGTATCTAACGCAGCTAGCAGTAAAATCTTTAGCGTAGGTTCATAGTTTAACAATAAGCTTCCTATTCTCGTTAAGTATTTCTAATAGTGGATTATATGTCTGAATTAAAATATCGTGTAGTCAAAAGTCGTAATGTATGCATAGGTCGTGAAAAGAAACGCGGTGTCTCTTATAATAAAAGTCCTGCGCGACTGACTTAATCAAGGTGTAAAGAAAATTTTAGGTCTTAATTATTTTAATTGAGCTCTAATCGGGTGACAAAAACATTACTTGGATGCCGATGCACACTGTTAAGTTTTGACCACATGTAATATTATATATTATTTTGAGACATTAGACTTCTAAGGGGATCAATTCGAAGCTAAAATATAGTACGGCTATTACATAAATGAACGGCTATTACATGTAGGCGAACTAAAGTCACCGACATAGCCCACCGGGTTAGCAAGCTGAAGTGGCATTGGGCAGGCCACATTGCACGCAGAGATTACATACATCATCACATACATTTCAGCCGTATGCAGTCCACTGCTGGATATAGGCCTCTCACAAATATGACTTGTTTCATCTTGGGGGGTAGTTGCCAGAGTCGTCACGCTTGGCAGGCGGGTTCGCGACCGCAGTAGCTGTAGATTGGGTTTCGACGGACTCTGCTGCCCGTCTATAGGGTATTTCTTTACGACTCGAGATGGGGTGGTGCTATTCTAGTCAGCCAGCATCACACGGTACATAATAATTACATAAATTTGGTAGTCCACATGGAAAGGTACCTTATGGCGCTTGGCGCTTACGCTATTGTTAATGACGCTTCAATAGATACTAATGTGACACCGCAACGTAAGCGCCAAGCGTCATAAGGTACCTTTCCACGTGGAGTACCACAAATGTATTCAAATTACCTGCAGCCACCGCAGCGAGGCGGCGAACTGCGCGTCGAGCGCGTCCACATCTTCCAGGGCCGGCGACAGGCGCAGCAGCGCGCGGTACAGCGCGCGCGTGAACCACGCCTCCAGCAGGTAGCCGTGCACCAGCGCCAGCCCCAGCACGCGCCCGGAGAAGCGGAACCTGGGGCATCAGCTCGGTTACAACAACGTACCAACTAGGTACCTTAAAACACGAAATTATCGTGAGACACGTGATTATGCGCCTCGCTAAGCGGAACATGGCAGGCCCGGTACCGCGAAGGTCGAAGTTCGTATATTTCGGGCTTTTCTTTTACCCCAATCACGACGCCATGAGAGTGACAAGAGACAATCGTCCGAAAATGAGTATCGTTTTTGGCGGTAGCGCCTCAGTATTCGACTTATAAAACATGAGTTGAAAGATTAAGGTTGACTGCCGTAAGGGCTACAGGCGGAATCGGCTAAGGTCGGTCGTAAAAACCTGTATGAAAATCGAAACTTTAAAATTAAAAAATAGAGATTAAAACTTGCACGTGCATTATTTTTATGCAATTTGACGGTTGATACCAATTATTACGACAAGTACCAGGTTTCGAAATATTGCTGCAAATAGTCATGCTTGTAGATAATTCTTGTTTTTATTATATTATAGCAGTCAAAAGTATCCGAAGAATCACGATTCAAACAGCATTGGACCGTTTTGACAAAAATGATTTAGAGAAAATTAATATTACAGGACATTCTGACACAAATTGACTGAGCCCCACGCTAAGCTCAATAAGGCTTGTGTCGTGATATATATAATATACAAATAAGATATAAATAATTTAATACTTAATAAATAATATTTACAAAGAAAACACGGACACTCATCCTTCAGAAATAACTATCCGTGCTCATCACACAAATACATAAATGCCCTAACTGGAATTTGAACATAGGTACATCGGCTCACGGCAAGCAGGGTCACTACCTACTAGGCCAGGCATGTTTTAAAAAAAATCTACCTATAAACCTATAGAATATAAGGCCTCTAATTTCAACAATACCTTTTTGAGAAACACATTACAATAAAACCTATAATTTCCTCCAAACATACCGTACATCAGACGTCTGTAACAGGACACCCAGTAAAACAAATCGCGTGTATTGAATCGATCGACAAAAAACTCAGTAACGTGAAATGCTTGACTGCCTACCGGGGTAACGAAACACCTTGTTTGATGTAACGCTAGGACGGGCCGCAGGGCGGAGGGCGTAAAAAATAGCATTATGTGGGACCTTGTACCGTCAACAGTTTAAAAAGTTACGTGTATGGAATCCTAAAAAGCTCAGGGCATAACGACAATATTATTTGAAGGACTGATTTTTTTCTAGTTACAGTACCTACTACTCGAGTTGCGTCGGTCCCTCTTTCTCTTATAGATAACTTTATGGTTTGATAATATTCTACAGTCAGCGTCATATAGTTGGTAGCATCCAAAGTACTCATAAAGTTCGGTACACCATACAAATTCTATGGTGTACCGAACTATTTGACTACTTCAAATGCTACCATCTATATGACGCTAACTGTACCACACTGATGGTGATGTGACACTATAAATTGTTGCTTTATCTATACATGAAAGAATGTGTTCGGGTGACTGACATACAGTCGCCATCAGATATATCGGAGCTGTGGAGGTGTTCACAAATATCTGAACAACGCTTCAAGGCGGTAAAGTGCACGTTCCGATATTTGTGACCACCGATATATCTAATGGCGACTCTACATACATATACCCTACTCTTTGGTCAAGTGCGTAACAATTTACAAATGATTATATTAAGGGAACTCTCTTTCTAATAAAAGGGATCGGAAAGGGACTTCTAATATTACAAGTTTCAAGTTGTTACCCCTGATTAAATTACTTGTAAATGTACAAGTACCAACTACAGTAATTATTACAAGTCCAGTCACCGGCCTGTCAAGTTTGTCGCCAGCCTGAGGGTGCATAGCTAATGATGAATATTGTTCTAAACCCAAGGAAAACGAGAGTTATTGTTAGCTCACTGGCCCATGTATGGTCACCGATAATTACTGCCGGAACCCGCTGATTGCAGTTCAGAAACGTGCCTAATGGTGTCAGTATTTAGCGGGTACTTATATTAATTTCTGGTTCTCTTTGACCATGTTTCAATTATTATATAAAAAAACTACTTTTTGTCGAAAAATATTTCCTAAGTTATAAAGGAAGGTATGTTTACATATTATTTGTTTTGTTTTTATTGTAGTATTGTATTAATGGCGGTTATACTTTTTTCTTAATCAGTATGGCTTTGCATTTCACCATGAGCCCAACTCATGGACTATGGGAAAGTTAGTCAAGCTGGCAGGAATCGGCTTGTGTGGACCCACTGATAATTACACAATAGACACCGCACATTGTCATGAATAAAAATATTATTGGCATTGGGTAACTTATAAACTAGCACGAGATCCAAAGTGTGGGGTCACCGGCAATATCTTACGATATCAAGACCGTAAAATATCTGACAGCATCTGATCTCCAGCCCATAAGGTGCTAACAGGGGCCTATTTCTCAGACACTTTTTGAGATAAAGGCCCCTGATATTTTTGCATAAAGGTAAGTAAGCGCTATTATAAAAGTGTGTTCCGATCATCATTACATATGTATTTTCGCTGTAGTTTATTTAATTAGTTATTTTTTGTTTTAATTGTAAATAAGGTGATTCAATAAACTTCTACAAAACTAGCGATCAAATGAAACCAATAAAACGTTTTTTCGTCTATATTAGTACATCCGCTATTTGTCTCGACTCCATTGTTGCTGTGGTCATATGGTCGCGACCAAATACATACCAGAACAATGGCGGAGTCTACTGCGTAACGGTCCGTATGTTGGTTTAAGCTTAAGTGAACGTGACGTAACACAACGGACAATTCAGAATAAATTAAACTTGAATTAGGTTATTTATATTTATCAGGTGTTCGGTGTACCTCAATGTTTTATTTTTATTTTAAGTCGATTACATATATAATTTGAAATATATTATTAAATAATGTTTTATTGTTGGTAGTTCCTGTTAACAGTATACTTAGTTGTGTTTGTGTGGTTCTACTTTCAGGCCTCCCTTAATTAATAGTAGACGCAAACAATTAAAACCGGAAAATGAATTTAAAAAAAAATTGTCAGATACTGTCTGATTTTTTTTGTTTGAGATTATAATTCGATACTGTTTGACGTTGGCACTTTCTCGTTTTACCAAGTTATTGTACAGTGACCATCAGATATAGGATAGGAGCTGTGGAGGTGGTCACAAATATGACAAATATCTGAACAACGCCTCTATTGCCAGGGCGATAAAGTGCATGTCCAGATATTTGTGACCACCTCCACAGTATAATAATCGTCGATCGATAAATTTGGTTCCGAACTGTTTGCCTCTGAGTTTCCTTCACAAATAAATACTTACACAGTTTGTATTGTTTCGCAACCGTCGTCAGCTCTCATACAATATGCATGAGACAATTGCGGTAATTTGTATGATTGCGGATAATTGGTGAGATAACAACGAGTACGTATGTATTGATCTGTTAATAGGCTCGTTGGTTCCGACAGCTCCAATGATAGTGTTTATTTTGTTGCCTTCAATAGACACAAATGATTCATACACTTACTATTACTGGCGTCAGAAGGTTCGAAAATTTCGATCATGTCTATTTCACTCCAATTAAGACGTAATTACAATGACAGAGACAATCGTTCGAAATATGTTTTCGTTTTTTGGGTTAAACCTTCAGGGTTGATAATAGGGATATAATACAATATGCAACCATGACTCTTTTACCGCGGCGAAAAATATTGGACACGTTTAGTCACATTAAATGTATACATATTTTCAGACGTCACCTTGCCTAGTGATGGTAACGAGACGTCACGTGTGACAAAAACATCTTTAAGTTAGTTAGACAGTTAGTGAAAATGCCTTTCGTTAAGATTTTTGGCTACGGCGCCTGGAACTCCCTAGATAGATGAAAAAACTTCTTTTTTTATATAAGTTTAGCGAATTTTGACGACCGGTCTGGCCTAGTGGGTAATGACTCTGCCTATGAAGCTTATGGTCCTGGGTTCAAATTCCAGTCAGGGCATGTATTTGTGTGATGAACACAGATATTGTTCCTGAGTTATGTGTGTTTTCTGTGTATTTAAGTATTTATATGTATCTATCTATCTATTATATATATTCGTCTAGTACCTACAACACAGGCCTCACGGAGCTTACCGTAGGACTTGGTCGATTTGTGTAACATTGTCCCGAAATATTTATTAATTTAATAATTGGTACCGATTTGGTATGTCAACTGAACCTGCATTGGCGTGGACTCACGACAGACTGTCAGTTGTACTAATCCTAAAGACTCGACTCACCATTCGTGGTGGTTGTCGACGAACGCCGACATCGGCGACACGTGGACGGTGTACGTGTCGTTGGCGGAGTACTCGAACAGCCCGTAGTAAGGGTTGAACAGCTCCCGGGACAGAAGGAAGAAGAACTCCCGGCTCGGGCCGCCGTAGTCCAGCCCCTCCTCGCCGTCCCACAGCACGCAGAGCTTGCCCTTCTGCAGCTCCTTCTTGCCGCAGGACATGATGCGACGGAACGCGTCTTCTAGAAGATGCTCGCGTCGGATGTGGAGCCTGGAATTTGGGGAGATTTTCTTAGGAACGTTGTCGTGGTAGGTTAAAAGTGTATCGGACACGATTGGGTTAATAGAAAAATGGAAAAAATCAGAACGTTGTGCAGAATTCGAATTTGCAATGTTTGGAATACCATCGTTTTATTAAATTAATGTAATGAACGAAGCTTATTCGATGTTCGGTGAATATTTCCTTCAGTTCTTCTTTTGTTTATAAGTTTCAGGCAGACGGGTAGCGACATCTACGGTGATAATTTTAACAGTATTGAAATTTCAAGTCAAATTTGATAAGAATATAACAATTTAATTATTTAATAGGTACTAAGCCAAGACGTTAGCAAATAATCCAACATGTCTCATAATAATAAAAGAATTTTGTCAAAAGACAGGAGATCGTGCGAAGAACTGTGTGGGCCTACCGCGTCGGTCTAAGTCAAGAGTGAACGACAAAGAAGAAGCAGTAACTGCTTAGTACAACATAACGGTAGTAAAATGATCAAGAAGTACTCACTTGAGTTTCCCTGTGAACGACAGAGAAGAAGCAGTAACTGCTTACTACAAGATTATGATAGTAAAATGATCAAGAAGTACTCACTTGAGTTTCCCTGGCCCCTGGCCGTAGCCCTTGCTCTCCAGCTTCCTGTAGAAGGCGCGCAGCTTAGCCTCGAAGTCCCGCCGCTGCGGCGCGGGCGCCCGCGTGCTGCGCGCGGCCGCCGGCGACGCGGCCGGCGACGGGGCCGCGCGGCCCTCCGCCGGCACGTAACTCATGATCTCCTGCTCGAACAGGCTGCAACAGAAAGGGAGGGTTAGTCGAATCTCTAAGGTGCATGAAGTTTCAATCAATTTGCTTCTAAAGTGCCTTATGTACAATCACATTGATGTAGCATTTGACACTCTGTATAGACATGTCACATTATATAATTTACATTCGTATTAATACGACTGGTGTCACTTCAGTTTTGATAAACGGGTATCATCGATATTTAAATCGAAAGAAAAATAGAAAAATTTGACTCGCAGCGGGACTCAAACCCACAACCACTGGATCACTAGCCCAGTGCACTTCCAATTGTGCTATACGAGTACCGCTGAGACTTGTCGAATTTTTCTATCTATCGCTCGTCGTATACATCATCATGTGTGACGTGTAAACACATCTACCAGACGTTTCTGCATAATAAAAAAAACGGGTATCATTTTTGATACTGTATGCACTAAAGGGATAAACGACTAACAGAACGTGACAAGGCTTTATATCAGATTTACAGCGCTATATATACGCAAGTTTGTTAATTTTAACCTCTAGCCGCCCAGATATGTAAACTTGCCAGGCGAAATGCCACTATGTTTTGGCATACTTAAAATTCAAAATGGCATTAAATGGGAGACCTTTTTATAGGTCTCCGGGTAGCTATAGGATAAGAATGCTTAGGAAATAGTCAAAATACTTTAAGGTATTGATTTATAGTAATCGATAATTGGCTATTTAGCAAATGGCCAATAAATATAGATAAGTACAGAGATATCTGGCGTCGGTGCGATTTCCTCTGGGCCGTGACGTAAGCGCTTCGATAATAGTACGAGCACAAGAAATAGAAATCTATGACAAATGTTATAAGGATGTTATGGTCCTGTATTGAAACATTATAACTGTAGGAGGTAATAAATATAAATAATGTTTTGGATACCGCGTCATATATCAACATAATTAAATTTCTAAGATACTGATACCTAGTATATGATATACATTAAATATATATTAAAGGTTAAGATTATATATTAAGGTATAAAGTTATATGAAAGCATTAAATACATTGTATCTTTGATGTCAATTTCTTCGCACAACTACTGTAATATTTATATTACCCTTTACTTAAATTACCCTATAAAAGCTAAGCTATTAAGCTATAAAGTGTATTGATTAATGTATGCACTTACGCTAAAATATGATTCATAAAATAATAACCCAGCCGATGTAAACCATAACACCGTTCCGGTTAGGTTTACATTTGTAGCAATATTAATTGTGCAAGTAGGTACTACGTACTTAATTTCATCTTCGTTTGGAACATCATACTACACTGGACATTTATAATTGATCATTAGTAAACCTTATTGCAATACCATAAGGTCTGATATTGGTAAGTAAAGTTAGTAATAACATCGCAATTAAAACAAAACAAGCACCATGTGTGAAAGTCGGCGAACTGGCGTAACAGAGCGTGAACTATTAAATTATTATAGTAGACGAAAGGAACCGACTAATTGCTGGCCTCATCAATCCTGCGAGGTGTGGGAGGATCGCAGCACGACAATGCTGAGATTATAGCCTGATGCAGGGAAGGTTAAGTTTTCTGAAGCCCTTAGATGAGGATATTTTTTATTTTTTTTTTCAAGTAGACTCGGTTCAAAATCTCATAGAGTAGGTATAAGATCCTATCGGTTAAGGGGCGCAAGACAATCCAAAAGTCATTGTCTTAATGTCGCATTTGTAACTTTAGCTAACAATTAGGAGGAATGACTGGAGAACGTATCCGCGAGTAAGGGACAATGATATATTGGCTTTTGAAGTTCAAAATGTTACAATTCACTATAGTTTTGTTTTATAGCTAAAATATTAACCGCAACTTTGGTTGAAAACATAATAAAACTCCAATGTATTAGTTTGTATCCCTTCAACTTTGACAGTTCTGAAGGGTTCCGTTTGAAGGGCAACAAAAATACATATGTGAGACTATGACAAGGACGGCGAAAAAAGCACCTGCCATACTTATGGAAAGATACATAAGACCATCCCTTTCGATCGTGGTATTATTATTAGCACCCTCCGTCTAGTTAAATGGTATGTCTATGGCTAACAATGACTATAATCGCGCGAAAATGATTTCCTATTAATCCCACTACGTCTCCACGGCACAGCTGCAATTCCAGTCTTAAGGTTGCATATCTGTTACAAAATCAACGTTAGGTAACCCAAGGCTCCGCTTTCCCGTTTCCCGTGAAACAGCTAAAATGCCCACTAGGTGCAATGAACCGTGATAGATTATATCCAAAAAGAGGAGCACAAGGCCAGCCCACATTAGACAGAGACAAAAAGCTCTTGGCTAGTAATACGATCATAGTAATCGATTTAGGCGAGCGAGATTTAGGTGCTCCGCCCCCCGCTCGTGGTGGAGATTAGGTAATTAGTATAATTTCATTTGGGCCCGATGGCTGCGTTCCTTGGACCGTCTACGCTTAATCGCTGGTAAATCTCGATTGAATATTCCAATGTGTTCAACACGAATTTACAATCTTGTATTTGAGGTTTGTTCCTTCCATCGTTTCGAACACCGAAAAACACCTAAGATGTCTGCTTCGCCCGAAATTTTAGGCTAGGAACACATCACTTGTATGGCAATTAAAAGCGTCATAGTCAATTAAATTTAGAAAAATACTGTAATATGTAAAGCATACAAGGAAACGAATTGTACCTTCTACGTAGTCTAAAAATAAACTACCATTCAACAAATTACTAAATTATGTAACCTCAAAATCGTAGTCTAAACATCGGGTTCACTCCAGTGTTTCGCAGAACCCGACAATCGGCACGCCGCGCGCCCAAATGCAACCCGTTCCTTGTAAGGACGTCTTCTGAACGTCATAATGGCTGCCATGCGATTATTGCAAGGTTAATCACACCATTTGCAACCTATATTGATGTTACAACAGTCCTTTGAAGATAGAAATGGTGACGTGACCAATCCCAAGGGATCAAGACGATGCTTGGCCACACACGTCATCGACCTAATTTCCTGAATACCTATATGCGAACTTAATAGGCTCAGGCACCCATAATCTCATAATAAACAAAAGTAAGGACTTAGTATGCTAGATCATTCGTTTGCGTGTTCAATGACAATGACAGTGATTGCTTGCATTGTTTGATCGATAGGTCCGCAGTTATTTGTATCACAAAGGCTAATAATTGAGGAAACATTTCGGTGCGTGCGCGCAAGGCCGAGCCCCGAGCCTCCACGATGGGAATGACCTGAAATTACACTGGTATCCAAAGAGATTCTTAAGGCGCGTTAGGTTGTAAGAATTCTTTGTACAAAATATACTGGTTAGCCATATACAACCCATATATGTTAGTTGATTTTATTGTAATATTTTAATTACAATTTCTTTTTTTCCGAAATTCTAGGACTAAAATGGGAATTTAATTTCTTCTTTTGAATGCCATGGATCTATCCTGTATCTACTGTTACTGTTAGGATATCGTTAAGTTTTACACACCATACGATTTTCAACAGATTACAGTCAGTATTTTTCACGAATACGGGCAACGTAAACTCCCTTGCCGCCTGCCTTGGCGGTCATGGAGATAGCTAGCATTTTATCTTAGGTTAATAACGAAAACGCTCACGGCGCTATAGGCTAAAAAACTGATTTATGCCTATAATGGCGTTCACCGTCATTATACAAGCATCCGGCATATCCTACGCATATATCATTCAGCCCCCGAAACTTAATGAGTGGACGGCGCGTGCTTGGCCCCAGGCACCAGGGATCTCATTCCGTTTGTTTACTTTGTATGGGCGACTTGTCAGTTCAGATGAACTGGTATACTCATGCTTTGCTGTTGATAAGCAATACGAGGTCAAATTACAATGGTTAATCACTTTAAAACCCGGCCCCCAATAACCTGCTGTTATGATGAATATTCGGCCTGGCCGGGCTCGGTCACGCACCTCGACAGGTGCGCAAGGTGGGGCTTTGGGCTCCAGGCACCAGCGATGCTCTGCATGATAACGGCTGATGTCTTGATAACGTTTTAGGCCTAGTATTGGTACAGCACCAGTTTTGCCCTCCGGCCGTCTATGGCACAGGTGGTATTTTTTGTGTTACACAAAACTATCTATACCATCAATATACCTTTATTAGAAAATATAAGGATGAGATAAAATGCCGCTCGAAGCGTACAACAATTTATCTCAATAATATGAGTTCTATGAGCGATTAAACGCATACACACGTGGTACTTATACTTAGCAGCATAATAATGTATGTAGAATTCGTTTAATTGTATAAAATTCGTGTGTTTTCAAAAATCTTACCCTGCTTATTACTCGTAGTAGTAAAGTAGGTACTATACAATACATATAGTGATAATTCACTATATTGTAAAGTATCTACCTACTTTCAATAATAAGAAGGAAGGTGAATCGCAAACATACGACTGTGCTAATTGACTACATGAGGACAGGAAACTCTGTGAAAACAATATAAATATATCAACGTGGCAACTAAATGTAAACCTTTGAAATGTACGATAACACGCCCATTAGACGTTAATAGAGGAAACGCCAAATGAAGCCGAGCCAACAAAAACAGAGAGGTCCGATAGAAATGCAAATATAGATTAGATTACATCTAGGGTTACCAGGTACAGGCCAGGTTTTCTTGCCCTGTCAAGAAGAATCATTATCCAACTAAATTTCAGACGCAAGAGTTTAAAACTTTTCTGTAAAAATCTTTACTTTGTAGGTCACAATAAACAGCGTGTAAAAAATGTGCACGAATTACAATTTTTGTAATTTTTAAACTGAAAAGTACCTATTAAAACTGACTGTGACCTAACGAGTAAGTAACCAAAGTTCCTCACAAGTTTAAATAATCCTGACGTTTGGTAACCCTATTACCATCTGGATATTGGGACGAATAGTCACCCTGCCTCGCTGCCTCGTGGTATCGAGGCTCGGTCCCGTTTTCTGTCGTAATCGTTACTTTGAGACGTTAAGGTGACACTAATGATTACAGCGACCTCTTATAATGTCTTGACAATCTCTTGATCGACGTTCATCAGTTCCGCGGATTGCATTGCAATCTTAGATTTACTTCGTCTATTTACAAATAATTTCATGGCAAAGTTTGCCAGCAAGCAAGCAACTAGTTTGGCAGTAGAACTTTAAATTTGATAAAATTGGGAAGCGAAGCAAGAAAACATCAATATAAAATTTCATAGATTTGAAATTACAACAAAATATTTTTTTTTATCAATCTAAAAAAGATAACTGGTTATCTATATGAAATTAATATCATCAATACTGCATTGGCATCTTAATGTGTAATCAAAAATTCCGGTGCCATAGCTTCGGCCACCTGTGATTAGAGCTCCCTAGTATACTCGTAATGACTGCTTGCGCAGACGCCGAAAGCCTCGGGCAACACACAGCCAATCTTCACAAAATGTTATTGTACCCGAGTGCGAGTTAATGTCTACTATAATTTTATCTCACACTCGTAACATTGTGCGTTATCAGAGGTCAGACTTGAACTGGTCCGGCTAAAGAGTCGTGGGTATTATGTTTTCTAAACAACCGCCTCTGGCGCATCGCAGGTAGAAGCAGACGCCGCGAAGGGGATAGATTAACGACATATCTACTCGACGCCATTTTTTACGAAAGTTCATTACATCCCGCTTTGTCTGAATTCTTTATTGTCATTGACATTTGATTAGGTAGGAGTGACTCCAAACATTTTAAACTAGGCACCCATTGTACCGTAACGTTAGAA
Source organism: Grapholita molesta (assembly GCA_022674325.2). Lineage (NCBI taxonomy): Eukaryota > Metazoa > Arthropoda > Insecta > Lepidoptera > Tortricidae > Grapholita > Grapholita molesta. The sequence goes on along the minus strand of CP053130.2, from coordinate 15,796,116 downwards.
AAGTATCATATTACTTCCGAGAATAATTCTAATATTGACACGTAGGCTCGGATTCGACTGTTCCAACACAATAGGCAGCGATTTAAGTTTTAAATAAAGTCTCCAATGATTTGGTGTTTACAATGGCGCGACCTTTTTAGATAAGTCGATACGTGCCTAATATTCTCCAAAATTACTTCCTAGGGCGACCATTAGCTGGAGAAACAAAAGGTTACTGCGGTTATTTGACTTATTTGTTCCTTGAAAATAATCAACGAACATTTAGACCTTAATTTGTTGGCAATGTAGTATTGCCATTGAGACTTGACTTCGTATTAGTCATTCCGAGAACGCTAATTGTAACTTCGAGTGCGCTGCTTAACGATTTGTTGTGCATGATTTATTTTACTAATTATAAAAGCAGCAGCTATGATTGATCATTAGCTCAATGAGTGCTGTTTCTATTGGGTTACGCTTGGGTTTATATCGCGTAGGTACTATAAAAGAGTAGTAACGATTAATCACATCGTAGTATTTTCACATATTATGGTTTCAGAAACGTGAAACAACCCAGCAAGAAAGCAGTTAAATTCTGTATTCCATCGTTTTCATGGTCTAACTTATAAGTGTGCAATATCTGTGTAGTTCTGAGTCGTCGTTTTTTGCAGGGCTATTAGTAATTGATGAAGCATGTATCTCCTCCCACAAATTACAGTTTCCCAGAATTTTACAAATTGATTTAGTTTTTATAATCCAACTCCGGAGTTAGGGGGGCATTAAATGATGGGTCTGGTGAGGATAATCTGGGTAATCATAAAGATTCGTTATAAATAAAGATGTTACATGTTTCATAAATTTCTAATATAATATCATAAATAACCTAATCAGATATTCTATATGTTATAATAGGGGCTATAAATTGTAACGCTATAGTTATAGAAAAAACAAAGACCACGCATAGGAAATCTTATTTCAACATAACAATCTTTCTTTGTCGATCACTATATTCAGAGGACTTAGTTCAGGAAATATGAAAAAAAATGTCCCGTTTACCAAACATTTTACCGAATCATGATTATATTTTACAAAGCAGGAACTATAATAACTTGAAATTAAAGAATTATCATTGGATGACAGTCTCGGACAGTTGCACAATTTACTATGTCAGGTACAATGCTGTGGTAAAAAAAATAATTACGAGTATTATCTATTGCGCTAAAGAACGGCCAACAACTGCAATGAAAATCCTATATTTTTCTGTACAGTCAGCGTCATATAGTTGGTAGTATCCAAAGTACTCAAAAAGTTCGTTACACCATAGAATTTGTATGGTGTACCGAACTATTTGACTACTTTGAATGCTACCAACTATATGACGCTGACTGTACCACGAAAAATAATATAGTTATAGATTATTGTAGAGTTGGTTACAAATGAGATCTCTATTATATATAGTTAGTTATAACTATACTAGTGCTCGACATGCTAATCTCTATAGTGGACACCTTTATTGCTAAAGACTTAAGTTTAAAACATACAAGTACAGCACATTTACTAGCATAGCACCCGCAAGTCTATTTTACAAGTAAACTAAATATCAACATGAACTAATTTTACATAACGAATTAATGTGTACTGTTTACAGTCACAAGTCGTTTCATTTCTAACGAACCAGCGCTAATATAACGAACATTTCTGGACAAGTAAACAATACATTCAAGGTTTAGGTGAATTAGCATCGCCACAACTGTAGCACATTAGGCTCCGGTGAGGATATTACGAAGGTTTTCCGGACGAGCTGCATGCAATATTTGCACAACGGTCGTATTGCGCGCTCTATTAATAAATATAAAGGTCATAGATCTTTTGTAAATGTAATGGTATCTTTAAAACTGTGAAGGGTTTAATTTTATAATCTGCATACTTTGTAAGAAATAGAAAATATAGAGTACTGTGTGACTAATCATATCAGCAGAAAGATGTCAATTGCTAGACATGTGTACGCTTATCCTAAATATGTTTAGAGCGTTAGTGTAAGATCTGAATAGAAATAGTTAATATTACCAACCTCCAACCTAATAGGTTATTAAATTTTTCGTGCATTTTATTAAAATATATTTTAAGAATCTTGGCCCATAATGTCGGTATAATAATTATAATTTAAAATATGTATAATGCAAACTATGCGTGCGTGATTTGGTTGTACGTTGTCAGTTAGTCAAAATAAATAATTGCTATATCTACTTTTTACTTAAAATCCTATTTTGTATATTTAGAAGTAGGTGATAAACGATCTCCGTTTATCTGCGAAGTTACTTAAACATTTTAACAACGCGTGGCGTCTAAATTATAGTTATTTTACCACCCGAGTGTTATAAAAATAATCTGAAAGGAGGTAATATCAGTCCAGATATATCGATAAACAGCAAAAAAGGATGTGATGTTTGTTCTGTACATAGTTACATTGCCGTCCATACAAAGGGCAAACAGAGCTGTGTTTGCCTTTTGTAAGTAATTAATTGCCACAGGAAGTCAACGGAGACAATGCGGGAGCCCAGCCCTAGTGACCCCCCATAGCATAAGGACAAAGTATTTCCTTTTTTCAAACAATGCTAATGGAACATGTAAATTTCAGTCAAGCGATAATACACTGTAATAGAATGGTGTAAGGATGCAGTGTCTCCGCGGGGTAATTTATACGTCAACTGAAACGCGCACATGGCGAAATATCGCAATGTGTTTGATGTTATCTATTGAAAGTTGGCGAAAGGCTTTTAGCACATTTGGTCTCTTTATTTTTTAATTGGACAATGAGTGCACGTGATCGTTTATAATACGGATACAAAGATGTATATTATCTTTATTTGTTCTCTTACTTCTCTTCTTTTACAGTCCAGGATTAAGTTACACGATTTCAATTTAAAAATACTAATTTTAAAAATTACTAAATAAGGTACTATTGATTTATAACATTACATAACTCATAGCTGACATATATAATAAATAAATAAATATTACAGAAAATTATTAGACGAATTGCCTGAGCCCCACGGTAAGCTCAAGTAGGCTTGTGTTGTGGGTACTCAGCCAACGATATATATAATATACAAATACTTAAATAAGAAAACACCCATGACTCAGGAACAAATATCTGTGTCATCACACAAATAAATACCCTTACTAGGTTTCGAACCTAGGATCGTCGCCTTCATAGGCAGGGTCACGTCACGATAGAAATTCGTATATTTCGAGCATCTTTCTGTTTTACTCTAATTAGCCCTTCGCATGCTTAGGCACGGATCCGTGCCAAACATTTGAACTCAACGGAATTAACTTCAAAGTCGTTTTTTCATTGGAGAATTTTGACATCAGCATACGAGGGGTTAAGCCATCATGAGAGTGGCAGAGACCATCATCCAAAATTTACGAATATCGTTTTTCGCGGTAGCGCTTCTGTTCGCCTCATATGTTTTTTTTTATGATATAGGGGGCAAACGAGCAGACGGATTGCCTGGTGGTAAGCAATCACCGTCGCCCATGGGCACTCGCAACACCAGGGGAGTCACAAGCGCGTTGCCGGCCTTTAAGGGGTGGTTGGAGCTCTGGGAACCATACTCACCATCAGGAACACAACACTACATACCTGAAAGGTAGCAGTGCTATTATGGCTGTGGTCTTCTGTAAGGAGGAGGTACTTCCCCAGTTGGGCTGCCCCAGATTCAGGCGTGATGGTCATCGCTGTGCCCTACCTCTCATTGTTGGACATAGTTTAAGGACATACCCGGGTCCGGGTTCGCCTCATATATGTGACTTGTGGTGAAATTAAGTGTAACGTGTTTACATTGGATATGTTTAACATATGTTGTTTGGGCTGCTTAGTTTTATCTGTAAACCTTCAGATTATCAGACATTGATAACGAATACTTCGTAATAATTATAAAACAAATGTAGCTCCACTTATGCAAATATCTTAAATGTCTTTATTACATTAGTATCGAGTGCCCAATAAATCTAATTGATTTCGATTGTAACAAAGCATTAACATGTGTCGGCTTTCGTGTATAGATTGGTGCAAATTGCATTAAAGCAATAAGGATACTTGACGCGATTGTTGGAAACGTGATTGCTGTACGGAGATAACTATTATGTGTTATTAAATGTAGATTTAGAAAATGTATCACGTAATATAAGAGTGGATTACTTTCTCGAACATTACGTGAACTATGCGCGTATATCTGAGAGTTATCACAATCACACTCTCTTGAATCTCTTGCTATATTATAATACCCATTATAGTTTTTGCTACTTCGACTAAATTTAATGAAATTAGTAGGTACCTCTTAAGACGCAAACTTAGGTAACTTAATAGTATATATACAAGTAACTACGCCCATGAGCTGCGTTCTGGTTACTACGGAATCGCTAGGAAAACGTCGAGTAGCCGACGCAGGTGGGCCCGGCCCTAAGTGTGGTAGAGCATGTCCAGCGCCCAAATCTGTAGCGGAACCCGACCGGAGAAGTACCTCCACTTGAAAGAAAACCACAGCCAAATAGCACTAAACTCTACTCATAGTTTTGTGTTCCTGCCGGTGAGTAAGGTCGCCAGGGAGCTCAAGCCCGGTACCGCGAACATCGATGTTCGTATATTTCGAGCATCTTTCTCTTTTACTTTAATTAAGGCGTCATGAGAGTGACAGAGACAATCGTCCGATTTTTTTTCACGGTAGCGCCGCAAAGCTTTAAAATTGCAGTAGGTATTGTGTGAATCCTAAGGAGTTACAGGAGTCATAGACAATGATGCCTGCCTATTATCAGGCGGGTAGTTTTCTGGTATACCATCGTCGTAGTATTTAAAATAATACCACAAAAAATTAAGCATTTCCTTAAGTGAAAAAGGTTCGCAAAGTAAATTTGCAAAAATGAGTTATCTTCCACTGATGGACAGAAAACGAGGACGCTGACCGATGGCCGCGCCTGTGTGACCAATTATTGGCAAATCGTAAAGATATTGTCCTTCGATCAATACGGCTTGTATTTAATCAAGATATACAGACATCCTTTATTTTAGAACACAGTCTACGCGAGTGAACAATTTGGAACTTTTATTTATGACAAAGGCGGCAATCGAGCAGACGGATTGCCTGATGGTAAGCAATTACCGTCGCCCATGGGCACCCGCAACACCAGAATAGTCACAAGCGCGTTACCTTCCTTTAAGGGGGGTTAGAGCTCTGGGAACCATACTCACCATTCAGGAACACAGCACTACATACCTGAAAGGTAGCAGTGCTATTATGGCTGTGGTCTTCTGTAAGAAGAAGGTACTTCCCCAGTTGGGATTCTCCAGAATCAAGCGTGATGGTACGTCTCTGTGCCCTACTTCTTACACATCATTTAGTAATGTAATTCTACTAGCAGATGTCACCATAATTACGTGAAAACGTTTGTCACACTCGTATTTAAAATGACGTTGATAGTCGACTGTCATTTTGACATTTGCGTTTGTAACATAGAGACTTAGGCTCACTTGCGCTTTCCAGGGTTAGCCGCTAACCCAGAGTTAAGGGTTAACAAGTGTATGGAGTTAACCGGTTAACCTCGGGTTAGTCGGCTAACCCAGGACCGCGCAAGTAGGCCTTAGAACGGAAGGTTAATAATAATAAGCGAGTAAGAACATAACCCAATTAGATTTCTGCATTGGTATGAATACTAATATCTCATTGTAAAGTATATTCTAAGTTCAAAATCATTTGCAACAGATGCACGTTGCTCCGACCATTTAGAGAGGACATGTCGCAGTAAGATAGACATCTTAAATGGTCAATTTTAACGCTTATCTCATTAATAATAACGACTCATCATGGCGTCGCGTAACGTTAAGCCGGCTGGTCACTTGAGTGCGCTGTAGTAGTAATATTATTTCTATGATCTTAAAGTGACCCTTATTTCCTATTTGATGATATGATGAGGGCCAATATATTTAAAAAATGTACCTAGCTCATCAAATAGTCATCGCCTGCAAGGGTTGCTGGGCTTTACAGCACTTTGGCACAACCTTACTGTGTCCAGGAATTACCGCCGGGATTAACAAATGTGAGGAGCTAAAATGAATGTACTTCTACTTCGTCATTCCCTTATCACTGAGGATTGTGACAAATAACTATGTCCTTCCATTTAACACGATCAAGGGCTATGTGGGCTGCCCTCTGCATGGAACCACATGATTGTCTAATGGAATCTAACCATCTCGCAGGAGTTGTTCCTTGCCGTCAACTTGCCCCAATATGATGTCATGTTCGAGGCTGTGGTGTAGCGATAATGACTGTACAGACGACATCAAAGGTATATTTACACTTTTGCACCTTATTACAAAGGATTAAGTTGAAAAAGTGTAAACATATCTTTGACGTCGACTGTATGTTTGAGACTAAATAGCAACCCTATGTAATTAACTTGCTTATGTGAACACGATCTTGTTTAACTCAGAAAAATTGCGCAAATTAAAAAAAAAACTATAGATCAACTTCTCCTAAAGAGTTTAGTTTCTGTGAACGATAACACATATGTTGCATGCAAATCACCACTACATTATACATATCTCCTTTCCTGTCATCTCCTTAAAGGTTAATTGGAAGATGTCGCAGAGATTGATAGCATTTTTACTTTCCTTTTCCTAATTAGATTTTTCCTGCGTTTTGTATTAAAAGTTTACTCCATTACTACTAATTATCACAAAAATATAAGTGCATAATCGTCCGCTAAACGCTTTGTAGTTCCACGGGACCGAGCGTTGGGTCCATTCAACAAACCCGTTGAAGAATCCTGTCGAGCATAGCGAAGGTTGAACGTACGTTTGGTAGTGGGCTACCCGGCGGCATTGGAACCAGTCCTCCCGTCTGCCTTGGCTCGGGACCCCGGCTATTCAGACCTTTGTGTTGAAATGATATTTAGCAGTGTGCGAAACGAGGTCAACACATAACTTAATCATTTTTGCTTGAGCATTCAATTCATATATGTTGTATAGTTTTGCTCGTATGACGCTTGCGTTGTTTGTTTACATAGATTCACATAAAAAACATATTGCTCTTAATGAGATAGTACTATAGTAGTAAGAAGGTACTAAAGCTTAAAGTGGCAGCATTTTACGATACTATTTTTTTTTAAACAACCATATGTTCGAACTTATGACCGTAAACTAGTATTTAATCGAAGATGGCAATAAGAAAAAAATCTAATTTAGTATGGTAAAACAACACGCACGAAAACATCGATTCTCCACACGCTGTGTAATCCGTAACGTGGTGTTTGTCCAGAACGTGACGACCGATCCTAATCCCAACGCAACGGATTACAAACATCAATGTACATTCTCATAAACCTTAACAACACTTTATAGAGTTGTGATTTCTTTGTTTGGAGCGCAAACAGAATTTAGCGTTTTAGTTATCTAAAAGTTGCTTTTACTATCTCGTATTTAACTTAAAGCTCGATGGGAATTTCGGCTTTATTTTAAGCTTACAAAGTCGTATTTGCATTGCGCACGTGTTTCCGATAGGAACTAATGTCTAAGTGAGCGGGATATCGTATCGAGATCTCGTACAATAGTCGATTCCCATATCCACCGATTACCGACGAACATTACGGTTTACGACGGTTTGATTGGGCCGTGACTAACGATATGGGAGCACGGCATACGTCTTAAAAAAAGAACAAATTTACGATACCCCTAAAAATTTAAATCCCGTCCTGTTATAGATAATTTAAAACCAATACCGGCAAATAAATCACACCTCTGTTTTATCGGGTTGAGGTTATTAGTATTTTCATTTCATGTTAAATAATAATTATTTATTTGTCCGCTTCCGTTCAATTTATTTTATAATTGTTAATTATTTTAACCGTTAAAATATAATGTTTTTCTTTCTTATCGTTGTGTTGTGAATGTTAACCTAATGGCGGCGATAATAATAATTAGTAAAGATAATACTGTTAGGGCTTGTAGGTACTTTACATACCGTAATGCTTTATAGGACCTAAAATGTTTATATTTCGACAAAGGACCATTCCTTTATTACTTTCTCTGAACGTTAAAAGAAACAAAGTTTATCAATGTTTGTCATTGTAATGCGTTTAAGACTTTTTGGTTTTAAGGTCCACTTTATCACCCTAGAAGCACGGTAACAGATCTGTCTATAAATCCACCTTATTCCCATGGTATAAGTTTGTGGAACGTATAGATGTTTATGAACAAGGCATGCGCCCGCGCATAATGGAGGGTGCTCACTGCTCAGTCGATGCGTTTCTTTTGATCGCCGCCGCCTTCCAGAAATCGGACAAATCCTTGATGTACACAATAGTATGGGTACGCGGCATCCCTGGTTCCCTACCCTATCGGAGATAGCGACAAAGGGTTGAATTTTGTTTGTAATGCACGCATGTGTGTAAACTCCATATTTATCTAAACATAGTTTTTTTTATTATATATTACTCAATATATTTATTATCTTAGGCGATCACAAGAAAAAAAAAATGTTGGCAGAGTTCTCTTTTCCTCGAAGTACTTGTAAATTGGTAATTTAACTCCAATATTGCAGTAAAACAAAATTGCAGTTGTGTAGGTTTCTGTTAAAATTGTCAGTTCGTCAATTTTCTTTCGCCGTCAGCCGATTTCAAAGATTGAAACCAACGGGACGCGCCGGCGCAACCGTAAAGGCGCCGCGAATGACGTCGTTACTGCGCCACCGCAAGATCTTAGCTTACAACTAGACAATAGGTATCTTAGGGTTCCTGAGGAATACCCATTTCCTAGTTGTGCTATTAAGGTATTAGTCATTTTGTGGACTTTCAACACAAATGCAACAATGAGCTATTAAATGTGTGTCGAGGCGTGTAAAATGGCTATCGTGAGGTCGAGATCGTATAGCATTAATTAATTCTCTTTCAACATGTGCGATGTTCGTATTATACTATGCTTATTATTTGAAAGAATGATATATTGAGTTGATAAAGATAAAAGTTTATCGAATGCAAGGGGCAGTTAAGTTAAAGCCGGAATAGATACCTCAAATCTTTACAACATTTTGCAGATTTTTTGCAGAAGAACCTAGCGTAGCAATAGAGAATGTGCATGACTTCGTATTTTTGTCGCAATAAATATAAACTCTAATTTACGGTTCAGTGGGAAGTGTAAATGTATTTATAAAAAGTTAATCTAGAGGATGCAGTGCGCGCTCTCCGTTGGTAAGCCGTAAGGCGTATCCTATTCTTGTCCCCTCCAGTTTACAATTTGTTGGACATGAGCTATTTATTTGATGTCCGCGGTGCTCTTCCGCCTAATGATCATTGTGCCGCCTTAATATATTTCAACAGACCCACCGGCGACCTAAATATCCCCGTCTATCCTTGTCCCGCCTCCAGCGAATAAAGAAGATAGGCTTATCGATCTGTAACATTTCAAAAAATAGTCTGTTTATAAACTTCAAACTTTTAAGGGCAAAGGGTATTTGGGAATGTTGCTGAACTTTACTTGGCAAGTTAATTGCTCAGGGAACCGTAGCGTTATCATAATAGCCGAGATTAATCAGGCTTTATGGGGTAAGAAACGAGGCGGTGGTGCTTTGGAGATGGCGGTTAAGTACTATTGCTGTTAGGTAAGCCCATTCTAAACGATACTGTATCGTTAATAGGTTCGGGGGATGCTGTAGGGGGAGTGTCAATAACAAGCTCTAATATTTGATATTCCATTTTATGCATTAACATTCTGACGAGCGGTCTGGCCTAGTGCGTAGTGACCCTGCCTATGAAGCTGATGGTCCTGGGTTCGATTCCTAGTCGGGGCGTTTATTTGTGTGATGAGCACAGATTCACGTTCCTGAGTCATGGGTGTTTTCTACGTATTTAAGTATTTATATCTATCTATCTATTATATATATCGTCGTCTAGTACCTAAAACACAAGCCTTACTGAGCTTACCGTTAGGTCGATTTGTGTAAGATTGTCCCAAAATATTTATATTATTTATATTTTATTAACGTTTGATCAAATGACGAGGTGTTTCAGCAGTATTGAAGCAGACTACAATAATTACATGCAGATTTGTCGCCAAATTACTATAATTGTTATTTTATATTTATTATTTCGTAATTCTGTTAAGTTAAAGATAAATATATATTTATTTCTGGAATATTAATTAGGAGAAAGTAGGATCAAATGCAACAATGGACAAACAAATCAGCGCACCTAAGCAGGCTAGGCTTGGTAGGAATGGAGGTGAAATCCACATTTGCGGAACTGGACGGTCAATTTATCCGCGGCGTGCTCGCGCGCTGCTGACGTCACAGCTGTCTATCCCGATCTAAATTATACGCTAGCACTGAGATATCGATCAGGCTATTGCTATTTAAGGCATAACTTTCATTTGCATTAACGATAAATTAAAGGAGTCTGCATGGAATATATAATACCTAATCGTAAGTCATCAATTCTGATAGGAGTAAAAACATATTCCAAAGAGTTCGTACATTTTCATTACGTTCATCGTTACCGCATTATGAAATAACGGAATTGTAGCAGAAACCTAAGAAAAAAAAATACTACACAACTTGAAATAAAATGGCCCACGTATTTGTATTTACCCAAGGTCTGATAGTAACATCATATCGTTGTACTGTAATTCCCCTTTTCAATATTATGACATGATCATCTCGTGTTAACGCGCAATTTCTGTGTTTAATATTGTTATAATAACGTGTTGTTGAGATAATTACACAGGAATTAGCGGCAGTAGGTACATATATACGTCCTTCGTACACACAATAAGGGTCGTGGGTGCCTTGACCACCGAATAGATTTTATCGTATCGAGACGTCGCGGAATAATTGCTATCATTATAATGCATGATAGTAATGATGGGATGAAAGAGCTGACGTCGAGTGGATAAGTTTAGAATACACTACGTTGTTACTGCACTTTGAAAAGATATTGAGTGGGCTAAATCCAGGCGAGTCCAGAGTTGAGGTCCTTAATGATATATTTATATATTTTATAATGTTATATTATGAATTATTTTAAACTGAATAGGTATGGCCGATGTTGTAAGTAAGGATTATAAAAAAAATGTCACTTTATTGTAAATCGTTTATTCTTTACTAGCCTCTGCCCGCCACGTCGTCTGCGTAATATTAGTACTTCTTGTACTTGTCAATTTACACAATATCTTTATAGTTTTGAAAGAGTAACAAACATCTATACATTTATTCAAACTTTCGCCTATAATAATTTCAGTAAGGTATGCTCACAACTTTTGTCCAAGGCTGTACTTATGTTTGTGAAAATTCGACGTACCAATTGCAGATATGCCAAATTAGACATATCATAGGTAAATAAGAATTTTGGGCATTATTTCTTTTATAATTTAAAAAAAAGTGTCTACATAATCCTGTTTAAGACAATGAAGAGACAAATTAAACGTGCGACAAACTAAGAGCTAGTTAATGGAGCGCCGTGAGAAGTCATTAATTACAGAAACAATGACACCCGCGACAGATTAATGGCAAGTTCGGGATGGCGTAATTTTTGCATAACCCGATAGGAAAGCCCGAGAGAGCCGGAAGCTAATGAATGGAGACATGAGCGTAAACACATTTGTTATGTTGCGCCCGCGCGGCTGGAAACTATAGTTATTTTGTGCACTTCCGTTTATAAAGATGCCTCAGAAACTTGGAATCATAATAGAATATTTTCCCTATTGCTGCGTTTTACGGTTTAGGCGCAGTGTGGACCCCCACAAAGTAGACCGACGAACTGGTGAAGAACTGTGGGTCGCTTTGAGGGAGGCCTATGTCCAGCAGTGGACGTTCTCCGGCTGATGATCTGATGATTTTCTCTATCTGCCTCGATCGTCAACCTGCCTTCCCCTATAGATCGCTAAAGGGAACGGTCTATAGCATACTAAGCCACTGTCTCCCAACGTCTAGTATCAGGTCAACCGTTTATCTAATTTCAAATTTATTATAAATTAACATATCGTATTTACTCACTCTTAATCACCGTCCTAGTTTATTTCATCATTTGCGCGACGTGAGTGAAGCCGTTCGTAGACTAAAGACCCAGGAAAGTTTAAATACAAAAATTTCAAATGTTTCTTAAATCCCGATAAATCTCTGCATTTTAAATTCAATACGTGTACGGAGGACGAATACCGGATGATAAAATTGTTTCAAGGGCCCTTCTCCGTTTGCGCAGGTAGATCTAGAAAGGACCCACAGATAGTGTTGCACATTGCCTCCAGGGATAATCCCTGGTTTGTCTGCAACGGACAGTTTGTAACTGTTGTCCAAATGCAATGTTATTGTGCAGTATTACTACAACTCTTTACTACTTAATCCGTTTGTAACTCAATTGGAAAAGCATGCGGTAGTCCAGATAAACCGTAAGTTGGAAGCCGCGAGATACGCACTAGTCGCAACGCCAGCGCATCGTGCGAATAGGAACAGTTGCGCAAGCGGCCGAACGAAACCGGGTAAGTCTTTATTACCTCTACGTTTCGCTGATAAATTGGGGCGATACAGTTTAAAAATAGCTATTACGTTATTCTATAAACAAAAAAGGTTGACAGGTTAGCCCGCGTGCATCAAAATGCCAGCCAGAATTTTAACGTTATGATAATTTTGATTGACAGTCAAAAACTATTGTTTGTTTTACAAATGAGATTGTTTCTGATTGTATGTTACGGTAGCTGATCATTTACATAATAAATAAGCTCGGAAATAACAATTGACTAATACTTAGTCTCTTTCCGTCATAAGTTAAATCAGTTAAAGTTAATATGAGAGGTCTGACAGTTGTCTATGAGCTGACAGCTGTCAACTCCAGTAACCGGTCCCTCGGATGTGGTCGGAGCAACCTGCTCCTATGGTCGATTGTACCACCCCATCTGTTAACGTCATCATCACCTTTTTTTGGATGTATGAAAAGTTTGACAGTCATACTACAGGATAACAGCTGCACTGCTTAAGCAGGAAAGTTAGTTATGCGTGGTGACTCTTATTGTTAGACTCATAACTCATAAAATCCTAGTTTGTTTTGACAATTGGGTAGAGCCAAAGTCACGTTAATAAAAAAATCTATGCACTATTTGACATTGAGAGAACTGGAACTTAATAAGGACAGTTTGTCAAATATTAACAGATTTCAATTAGTATTTGACAAACTGGCCTTAAGATCTAAGTCTCTTCATCACAAGTTATATGTAGTTTAGAAACTCCGTGATGAACTTAAAGGCTCAAACTGATGCCAAAGGTCTTGTATATGATACCCATGGTCTTCTTCCAGGCCATGACAAGCTGGTATCGGCGGGTCCCCGGACCCCCAGGCCTATTTAACTTTGATACAGTTCAGGTACCCTGATATGAATTAGTATTTGACAAAGCCTCAAGCTATGGGTTGTGACTAAAGTTACAACACACGTAGTTGTAGTTAGGAAACTGCATGAACTTACAGACTGAAAACGACGCCGAAGGTCTTCGATATGACCCCCATGGTCTTCTTCCAGCCCTTGACGAACTGGCGCCGGCGGGCCCCGCGGACCCCCCGGGCCTCCAGCTCTGCGTACCGGTTAATGATGGCGGCTGGCACCCCTCATCACTAACACTACACTTCACTGGTACAGTCACTGGACGTTTTCAAATTTTCACGGTGCTATTACAAAAGTTACATTCGAGGGTTTGAAAATGTCAACTAGATTTTTTGGACTTTGAATAGCAGTATTTCTAATATCAATAGATTATAACAGAAGGATGCATACTCAATGAAAAATAAGTATAGTATTTTTTAATTCAAGTTTTCCATTTTAAATATTCGTAAAGTTCGAAGTCGTCGGTGCGCGCGGGCGAGGGTCGAGACGTGCGCGCGTCGACGCGGCTCGAGCGATACTGACAGCGCGACCACTCGTAGCGCCTACGCCGTAGGGCGGGAGCTTTGTGCGGTGCTCCACTTTCAGGCTGAAAGCTTGCGTCATACAGTTTATGAACTTTGTATGTTTGGTAGATGTACTAATGTTTACGTTATTTATTTACTGCGATTGTAAGTTTTCATAAAGCTTTCAATTTAAGTTGTGTGATTTATTTTGTATAATGAGCTTTGTAGCTTTCGCGTGTCATTTAAAATTTGGCAAGTTTGATATGCATTTGTTCTTTAATGACAGCGATAAACTTAACGTGTTACATATAAGGCACATAACTATTTTGTCCACAAAATAAGATGAATTGAGTGAATAGAGTGAAGTTAATTAATGAATTCAGTAATATGCTTTCAGCATTCCATAATTATGATACATTGTGCTATTGCCGACAACCAGCTGTCACAGAGCTTATAAAACTACACACGACACACTACAATTCTCCATACACTACATTGTATGTTCTCATAGTAGAATAATGTTATTAGGTTTAGTCCCGCGCTGGCCCCAAGTAGATCAATAAACAACCAAAAATACCGCAACATCCCTCACTCAGATTTAAAATCACAAGCGCATCAGTTTATATAAATCCACATTCTTTATAATTTATCTTTCACATTGATTTTTAACTTCAATTGCGTACGGCGTGTTTGCAATTGTTTCCGTTAACTTGCGCCACAGGCGTAACAACTTTTAACACATTCTATCAAAGCATTTCCCACCCTATATTCATAAGGGTAAGGTTGAATTATGTATGTATTAACGTTTCTATAGTTCACGGGATACGAAATTTGCTGAGTGCACGCTACCACTGCGGTTGTCGGGTATATCAAGCTTATAAGACCACAAGTACCAGTATAAAGGTGAATTCAGGATCTGTCAGAACCATGACTAACCAAAGATCACGAATATCCCGTTACGTTTATTAAAGTACGTGCAGATCTGCCCATTTGCTAATGGATACCTATTTGCTTGTATTTCCAAGTTTACGATGTGTAGCGTGCGTGCAATGTATGAGCGATTCGCAGATTACCCTTATGGATTTAAAACCATTGACGACCGAGCTCGCCAGCGGAATACTGTGTACCATACGCCATGACATATACTATATGTAAAGTGGCAAATAAATATTTAAATAACTAAATAAATCAATATTTCGGGACAATCACACAAACTGACCTAGTAGACCAAACTGAAGGAGTACGGTAAGCTCAGCAAGGCTTGTGTTGTAGGTACTAGACGACGATAAATATAATAGATAAATACATATAAATACTTAAACACATAAAAAACATCCATGATTCAGGAACAAATATCTGTGCTCCATCACACAAATAATACCCTGTCTGGGATTCGAACCCAGAACCATCGGTTTCATAGGCAGGATCACTAACCACTAGACCAGAGCGGTTGTCAAATGATGTCGTCATGTCTAACACAGCTTTGCGTCGACGTGGTTCGCTGCTTTTGGCGTCCAAAAGCTTAATTTTGTGATAGTTTTGTTTAAAATTGTCTATGACAGCACTTCGACGCCATTTTTAATGTACTCTGATGTGTTGATAAAGAAGCGTATTGCTGGTTTAACTGAGACTATGTGTATTAGTTGTGTTGTGAACACGGCGCCATTACGAGCAATTTGCAAGTGCGCCTGCGTCGATGCGTCGCCCGCGGGTCGCGTGCGCCGTCCGTATGTCAACGTAACTGATTTACCAGTCTCACGTGGTCAGACAAGGGTTCTTTGAAACTAAAAGCACACATTCGATTACAATTTGTACTCCTGACAATGAGATTGGGCAGATTACTTAGTAAATAAACTAGAGATTTATTTTTGTCTTGAAAACATACAGTACAGGCCACCAATGATAAGTATATCACCTTTGTGATGGCAGCAAAATATTTTTATTTTGTAAGTCTACATCATGTTAGAGGTAGTATTTAAACTCTTGAGATGAACACAGATAAAGAAACCTAGTACTCCGTGGATGAACAAGTACAATACCTGGTCAAAATGAGGCTATGATTGTTGTTTTGTAGACGTTTTAAACTTGTTAAAGACAAGTACGTTTTTTTTTAATTTAAGTAAACGTATTTAAATCGAAAGAAAAATTTGACTCGCAGCGGGACTCGAACCCACAACCTCTGGATCATATAGCACAATTGGTAGTGCACTGGGCTAGTTATCCAGTGGTTGTGGGTTCGAGTCCCGCTGCGAGTCAAATTTTTCTATTTTTCTTTCGATTTAAATATCGAAGATATTCGCTAGCAGACGTTTCTGCATAATAAAAAATAATTAAGTGAACGTAGCCCCCTTCTGTTGTTTTTATTATATTTATGAATATACAAGTTAAATTTGTATCATACAAATTACCCTACAATTTTCAAATATGCTATATATTTTCACAAACAATACTAAGGCGATATATTATTGGCCGGTACTGTTCCCTTACGTATATCACTTAATGCAATTACCTACTCCTCAACAAAGGGTAGGTATTATGTACAAGACCCACTCATAGCTATATTTAGTTAGTTACATTGTAAACTTGGTATAGGTTAGTGTTGATGTCACTCCGATCTCATGCTTGACTCACTATTGGCCTTTTCCAACGATCGTTTTCGAGATATATTCTAGTTATTATGTAAATGTACGATAGGGACATATGACGGAAATTGTAGTAAATATGACCGGAGTAGCGAGATGAATGTTATTGACGTAACGTAAATGCATAGTGCATTAACTATGATATGTAGTTACGGAATACGACTAGAATGAGTTTTAATAATCAATGTAAGAAGATACGTTAAAAAAATATTTCAACAATTTCAATAAAATTATTACACGGAACTTATCCGGGTGTCAGTGGCGGCGCGACTGTTTTGTGTTTTTTTTTAGACAACACGGAGCCGATTTGTCGTAGCCTTTTCTTCTTGAGCCCAAGGAAAACCGTTGAAATGCAGTAAAGTTTGTCAAGCCGGCGGGAATCGGCTTGTATAAACGCGCCGCTACTGCCGGGTATGTCCTCGTGATCTTGGATGAAGACTGGCTACTGTAAGACTGACTAAGTAATGTACTTACACTCCATTTGGACAGGCTGATCTGATCTGAAGAGCCTAGGTTCTTCTACATTTTTTGAAGGACATAGGGTTTCGGTGCCGACTGCATATAACCTAAGTTGACACAACTTATAGGTTAGTAACATCAATGGTTCCTACTAACTCGTCTCCAGAGACAAGTTAAACGACTCGTATGACCATAATAGCTGATTACGTCCCTGTGGAGTGTGGAATACTACAGACGAAGAAGGCAGTAACTTACCACGAATGTCGTGCAGATAACACTTTTTGGATTATAAAAGAAGAGGTTAGTTTACACGCAAACTCCTAAAGTAGCGCCTGTTTCAAGGTCTAGTGTTTCTACGTAAAGACTACATTATGCCCCATTATACGTGCCTCAAGCATAGAATTACATCACTGGTGTAGTAAAACTATTATTATGTCACTTCCTTTCCACTCCTTTCCATTTTTACACGCTTTCCACGGGTAGGCCCTTATTGTTGTATTATGCTAATACGTCGAGGTGATGCTTTTGTTTACCTCCGTGGTATTTAAAGCTAACGTTACCATTAGCATTGTATAATGAAATATTAATTCACATGTTGATAAAATTATGTAAGTGTAACAATAACATAATTAAAAAAAAAAAAAAATGTACTATTATTTTTTATGCTAAAAAATTCAAACACAGAGAAAAATTGTTAAAGGACACATAAGTGACCTATTTTTATACTCAAGCCTATCAAATACAAGGGGCTTACAATATAGGGCTCGATCTCTCAGAAAATAAGATTGTACAACAATTAATTGTAAAAAAAGTGATAATTTTTATTAACATTATGTAATAGATGCAGTCTGATGTCATCCATTAACTGACGATGGCACTCGCTATACAACTACTAAAACACGTCTGTCAGGCTCAACACGTGTGCTCAGTGACCTAAATTCGAACCCACATCTCATGCATTCACTAAGGGTTACTACTATGCAGATGCAAAAGAACTTAAGTCTCTATAAAACTGACGTCAATATATCTTTTAAAAAATTCTGGTGTGCTAAAAGATATTCAAAGCATATGTAGATAGATCTGTGGATAACAGATAATGCGCTTTCAAAGGCAACGTGGCTCATTGGGGTCAAAGTAAACCAATTTCTAGTATTTTTAGACATGGTCGATAGATTTCATCCATTGTGTCAATTCTAGTGGCTGTCATTGGCGGGTCAGTGTGTACCGACGGAATTGGAATACAGAATGTTGCAATATAAATAAATACGAATGAAATGCTTAAACACATCACGCCACGCGCACCAACAAAATACGGCCTCAAAGCTATTTACCATTTGAACGTGAACGTTATGATATTTGGATTTCGCAACGCTCCTTTAAAAACTTTCTTCAGATTATGTTAATACAAAGAGTCAATCCTTAGTTTTGGAAGATAAAGACAATGGTGATAATAATAAACATCTGAAAAGATTATAGGATGTCTTTAAGCTTGACCACATGACCACATCTGAATGTCACAAGTTAGGAACTTATTTATTCTCCAAGGTGATCGTTATGTTTAGTGAAACCATTTTACTTCAAGGTAACTTCCGGCTTAATCATTTGTACAATATGCCTGGAACTAATGTTGTCAAGTGTTAACGCTCTTTAGTTAATATTTTGCTTACAATTTATGCAAAAAAGACACAACTACAATTAAAAACGAATTCTTTTTCGACTATTGGTTAGTAGATAATATCGTAAATATATACCAACTTGCCGCACAGCATGTGACAAATTTTCCGAACGATTGTAAGATTTTTTATGCATGTGAAAAGAGGACAATATCAATTAGCATTAAAATAAATGCGAGTTACATAGAGACAGACGGGAGACAATCGTGACGAAAATTGCCATTAGAGAAACGTAAAATTAGTTAAGTTTCCATGAAACAATTACGATCACGGCGTTGTTATTGTATTGACAATTGCCACTATTTTACTTTGGAAAACAAACACTAATGTAACTTAATATGACGGAAAAGTATACGAGTGTTGTATGTTATGTGTAGAATTTAGTGCATCTATGTATGTATGCTACTTATGTTCCTACCTATACCTGTCTTCCGTTATTAAAGTTTAAATCATGTAACCACGAACAAGAAGTTTCATGAACACGTTATTGAATCAAATATAATAAATTCGTGTGTGATTAAGAAGTTGAAATATTTCGGGCACGGGCCACCACATTTGTTAGGTAATTTGACTCATATGCATATACAATAAATGTTATCTTTTGTTATTGATACAATTGTTAAAACAAAGCTACTTACGGTCCTTCGAAAGTAACAGTTGTCACCTTGTGGCGGCCACAATATTTACGTTATAAATTAAGTAACTTGAGTGAATCACATTGCGTTACGCACGAACGACCTCAAGTGTAACTTCGATTTGTATGGGACGGAAATGATATATTACCATAGAGTTCAATGAAACTTATTGTTTTTTTCATAACCATTAGTATAGCGGTCTAGTCACCTGATCGGTAGTAAGAAAAAGTCTTTTGCGGCTTTCAAGAATATGCGATATCGACCGAGTTAGAAATGCGTCACATTGTTTTATTTTATAACACATTTCTGAAGCGTAGTAAACTGTTCTAATATCTATTGTATGTTCTAATGTCTATAGCCAATTGCAGCTAAACTAATGTAAGTTTATATAAAAAATAAGCAAAAATATTTTCATGCAAACTTATTCAGTAGCAAAAAAACTTTCACGATGTCTATGTTTCACGATAGATTTGGGTTTTAAAAAAGTTTCATTATTATATCAGACGAATACTCAGTAATAACACTAATCAGAATGACTCATTGTGATCAGACCACAAAGCACCAGAGCGGTACACTATGTTATCATCCTCTATTTCTACTTCAGTGACGTATACAATTATTTTAATTGATATTTTAATCCTGACTCAGGTTTAACATTGTTTTTAATTGTTTAAAAGAATACACTTAATAACCGCTTACATTAAGCTTATGTGTTTTTTTGAATAATATGTTATTTTATTATATATATAATCATGTGTTTGATAAAAACGTCGAATGACATCTAGTCGAGTCTCGTACTCGCTTTGTTATTTAAAAAAATTACATATTTTATCCGTCTATCAAATAATAGCAATTACGCGTACTAAAATCTCTTTATGAAGAATCTTTTACGAAAGCATAATGAATGTCATAGTTAAGTATTTTTGAAGTAGATAGTCATAATTGCACTGTCATTGTAATTGCCCTGCGAACTAACCTCATTAATGATATTCATAACCATCCCCGGCACAATGACAACAATAAGTAATTAAACATCACGCTGCTATTCAATTTAAGGACATATTTAACCGTCCAATTGTAACCCTTACTGCAGTGAGTTAAGGTGTTACTATCGCCTGATTATTTTGCCGATAGTACATAAAGTTGATTTGAATACCACACGCGCTAATGAGACCCAACGAAGTGTGCATCCTTATAAAGGTTCACTTAGTCACTATTCCATTTAACCCACACATTATCCGTGCTTCGGTAATAAAGTACTAATACAAATAAGGCAGACACAAACTGCTGTAATTTAGGAACCAAAGCTTGCCAAGCAACTTTTGAATTTGAGCTTTCTGATTATACAAATAGTAATTACTTCTTGTATACTCGATTATGTTGAAGTACGTTTAATGTCTAATCGACGACTTTTCTCATTCCCTGGTCTGAATTCCTATATATATCTATTTTAACAGCAAGAAAAAAAGTCAAGTTACGCGCACCGTTTTTTTACACATACATGCTCTTTGGTTTTTATTTGATAAATTCCGTTACACATCTGTATTTTGATATTTTTGATACAGAAGTATACTTAAAAACAATAGGATATTTTTGAGTTGATTAATATTCCTTTCTGATGGAAGTGTATAATGTATTTTAAGAAACACATAAAGGTACCTATTTATAACAATAACACCGGCGGAGCATCAGTATTCTGACATCGAACCGACTCAGAAACAATATAGGCGCACTGTTAATGGTATTGAATTGATTAGGTAGGCAGTGTAGGTAGGTACTCTTTATTGTTAGTTTTAAAACGTTATATTATTATTATATATCAGTAGATAATAAGTATAAAACGTATAGATCGGGTAGCCATCGTATAATTTAACTGTAATTTTGATATTTGGAGAAAATTAGTTTGTAACGCTGTTACATCGAAGTATAGGAGTAAGTAACATGTTATGTGTAGACCTAATAACAGTTTGAGAATTCAATAGTAAAACTGATAACTTTTTTCTTAGTCTTTTTTTGTTTTCGCAAAACATGGTTCATATGTGACAGTGTTCATATAGAAATACAAGAATAGCGCGAGCGACGCCTGCGGAATATCCAAGCCGTCATGTCAGGAGACGGGTGGGCGCGCAGCAGGAATGGTGCACGGTTGGTCACACATGCCACGGGAACACCTCTGTACAGTCGCCTTCAGATATATCGGAGCTGTGGAGGTGGTCACAAATATCTGATCACCGCCTTTATTGTCCAGGCGATAAAGTGCATACTCCGATATTTATGTCCACCTCCACAGCTTCGAAATATCTGATGGCGATTGCACTATAAAAAAACTATAAAGGCGTCGTTTATTAAACGGGCGTAGGTATATAATTGTAAATGACTGTGTTACACATGGGCAAACAAAACATGTCGTTGAAAGTATTTTAAACACAAATCAGGGTCAATTACTAAATTTGAATTCGGATAATAGTTTAGGTGATTTTCATAAGAATCAATCTGCAAATCAATACATGGAAGAAAAGTGTCACTGATCTCACCTGTTTGACTATTATGAAGCGATCAAGCAAACGAAATCAAAGACCGTTCAAGCGCTGAAACCTGTAGATATTTTTGATCATTACGCATTGCTCCTAAGCAAACTTTTGACACATTATTGCTATAAGAATTATGAAGTGCCAAGCATTATTAAGCTCAACTATTCCTGTATAATAAAAAAAAGTTTAATGCCAAGACGGCAACGCGCCTAGCGTGGCATATGCCTTATTAAAAGTGGTTTTACTGTCCATAATAAAGTTAAAAGGATATAAAACGGAGATGCGACGATAACATGCCAAAGGGTTTAACGGCGATGGTATCGCAGTGGACGATAAACCCTCACAATGAGCCCATCTGAATCTGTTAATTGAAATGATGTTAATAAAATTACTCAGGTAATTAAGATTAATTGTGTTCCTTGTAAGTAACGAATGAATGCATTTATGTTTTAATGATTGTTACAAGTTAACAGCGAAATAATAAGGCTTGTATGCATCTGCGGTATAATCCAGTATCCTGTGTAAAAAATTGCAAGCCCACGGTGAGCTCATCTAAGCTATCGTTGCGTATTTATATGTCAAATCTCATACCCAATATAACAGACACTTAAATTTTACGTGGAAAAGAAGTTTAGCTCGGGGACATCCAAACTAAAAAACAGATAACGTATTGATATTATTGTCAAAAGTGGCCCTATTTACGGTAAACACCGGTTGCCCAAGTACCTACTCGGAGGACATCTTTGTCCACTGTCCCGGGCCAATAAAGGCATTTCACTTTCACCACCGAACAAAGCGAGGGTGCCTATTCAACCAGTCGGTAACGTTACTTTTATTGCTGACCATTACGGGTAGAAAGGACCGGGACATATCGCTTAGCCACGCGTATCACTAATTAGTATATTTCTATACATTTACACAAACAAGCATTATATTGTTTAAACATTCCGTTTAAATAGAATTTTATTGTCGATAAAATACCATCACTAAAATCAATTAACTAATACTAATAAACAAATACTACCTAAGTAAGTAATGTATAAAATATGTGACATTATCTATGAAAAGGGACCTTATAGTCGATGGCGCTTATGTCGTTGTTCAAGGCGATACAATACAAACACAACGCGATTCGACGTAAGTGCCATCGACAATAAGGTCCCTTTTCATAGATAATGACACATATAAATGTCATAATAGTATTAAGTAAGTAAACGCGGTGTAGACTGCGCGATCTCGCTAACTATTGCATAAACCCTAAAGGTTTACAATAGCAGCACGCTTTTAACATCATGTGTTAACATTTGAAGTGAATAAATAAATAAATAATAAAAAACATACTATGACATGTTAAACATATTCAAAGCTGTCTAAAAGAATTACTTATCACACAAGACACTGATATTATCTTGCTCCACAATATGTTTCAACTCAGGAGCAAAAAGGATTCTCGCTACCTGGCGAGCACCATGCGGTCCCGTTATTTAAAAAAAAAACTAGCAAAGGGTACATCCATAATCTGACCTATAAGGATGGAAAAAACGCATGAAATTATAGCAGCTGTGCGCGATTTATATTTGACGCGTAAACGTATTGTGTTGTATGACAGTCCGTCATTTAGAAAGCGGATAATTGGAGGAAATGAGCTCTTATACTCGTTTAACGGGAACACGAGAGCTACAAATTTAATATGTAACGTTTTTTTTTTTTTTTTGAAGCACCTGTCGGTAATAGGAGCAGAGGTTTCGTCGAATATGTTTCAAGCCAGAATGACGCAAAGATACTTCATGTATGGCAGATACATGATAGACAGAGATGATACTGGCATTGTGATACGCGATAAAGTGTGAACTGTCACTATATAAACGTTACATTTTTATAGACATTTATATACTCGCATTTTGTCGTTTGCGATGTTAGTACATGTTTGCGAGTTAGCGCGTTCGATTAAAAAAGCGGTATAGGTGAAAAGCTTAATACTTTGGCGGACAGTACGCCTATAGGCGTCGCTTATGTTTTTGTTTCCTATGGTCTATGACAGATGACGTCATTTACCGTCCACCAACGTGTTAACTGGAGGACCATGTCTATGTAGTTGTTTAGAGAATTAATATGGAACTACGTTAAAATTTGAACATAGAACGCCGGCATGCGTGTACACATACATTACTACTACATAGGCGAGGTGCTTTAGCCAAGTTTTTCACCTATATCATAAGATACATTTTATTTGAAATTATAATAAGAGTAAAAACAACATTAAGTAATATTATTATAAAAAAAAATATTAAAAATTTAAAAAGTACCTACTGTAACCTAAAAATCAGTTCAACGTGTATACGAGTAATACGTTAATACGAGTATGATGATTCGTTCTGGTTGAGTAATCCATTGCTACATTCAAGTTTTTGGACATAAAATAACAAATATGTTCATCCCTAAGGATAAGACGCGCGAGGTATACAATGCGAGATTCCACAATAATTACGCCACATGCGATCCAAATGCTCTCATTATTCGCATTGAAGGAGAGCACCTGCGCGGGCGCAGGGTTGTTATTCTGATCCCTTACGAGCACACGGCTCCAGACTAGCTAACAGTCGACCAAATTCATCAGTAGCAGTAGAAGCAAAACTCTATGCTCTATGGATTTTTTCGTTCTAATGGTAAAGCGTAAAAAAGTCAGTATTATTATCCCTGTCCATGGTCTAAGAGGGTAACTAAAGAGGAGTTACTCAGTTAGTGGCCAAGGTGCTAGCTATTAGGGGCGCAATCTTGAACGGCCTTTTTTATTGATATTGATACGAGTATATTCATATTTATTTAAGCAGAGCCGAGGCGTCCATAAAACTTCAGTCCGACTGGTTTAAATCTTACATATGAAGTGTTTTATAGTTTTTGTAAACATCTGATTCTTTTTTCGATTTCTCAAACCGTATATGACTGAAAAGTAACGCCGATCAACTACACAAAATTTCCTTGGACGTTTCTGCGTTTGACATTTTCCCGATAATTTTGTAGTGCTTACTACTTAAACGTCATCTGCTGTATCATTTTAAAAATAATCAATGAAGGGTACTTTTTTTTAATAATAATTACAGTAAACATCCCAACAGTAACGACTCTTGAGTCCAGATTATACTGGTTGCTTCCAGACCCGGTAGGCGGTAGTACTCGTAATAACAGTTCAGGATACAATACCCATTTTGGCGTAGCCGTGGGAAATGTGTGTTCAATTCACTGAATGGCATTTTTTAGGTGACATGTAAAATGTTTGCAAGACATGCGCTTTTGATATATCTAACTGTACTTTTGTGAGTTAGTCGGAACCTGTTAGTCAATTATATCAGATGTTTAAATAAATATATGAAATAGGGTTTAGGATTTAATAAGAAACCGCCCCTAACTTGAATACTAAAGTCAATTACAAATACTTTTGTCTTCAAGACAAAAATTCGTGGTTTCATGAATATTAATGAATAGAGATAAAACTATTTTGTAAACTCTTGTTCTTGCGAAATTTGGTAGGCATATCCGCAATCTTCTGAGAAAGATAAAAATCAAACAAGGTACGCTTATATTTCCTAATACATATATCATAAACGAAACTCTATATTTTTGTAGACATCAAATTTTAACGACGTTTTGATAAACGTTAAGCAATAGCAATAAAAATGTAACGTTAACGGCGTTTGAATACGTGAATATTTTTGTTAAATAATTATAAAAATGAAATCACAATAAAGCCAACTAAGTATTACACAAATTCAACTCGAATTAAAAAAAAACACCCGACCTTAAAACGAAGAATCTATTTATTTAGGGTTCCGTAGTCAACAAGGAGAACCCTTAGTGTCGCCATATCAGCCTGTCTATCCGAAATACAAACTGGTCATACATTTTTAAATTTAGGTACTTGTATGCGTTTTCAGGAGCCTCGTACACTTACTTAAACTTATCTTTATTTCCAATGTAAACAAAGGTATACTTATAGGTATATACTTCATATTGTTTTCTATTACATCGATAATTATTAATCGAATAAAGTACTTAAATTTATAATATTGCATCTCTTGATATGTTTATAAAAAAATAACCACATCCGATAAAAGTCTTGTCAATATCTAAAGAAGTACTTGTAAAGTGGATAAACTATTTCTAGCAAGCTTTTGTAAGTCCTTTTAAAACATAATATGTTATCAGTAATAGAGCACTTATCGATTGGCCGCATCGAGGTCGGCGGGTTTATCTGGACCCTGCCAACATTCGGGTTACAAGTGGTTACACCATAACAATTATGGCGACTCGTTAACCTAGTATCACCAATATATAATGTGTGTATTTAATATTGAACATGAAGTCATGGATGTATGACAACACGAATGCGGTGTGATTCCAGGATTAACCATTTTTTTGTCTGACCATTGACACTGTAACATGGAGGTTCGTAGAATCGACAAAATATCGAGTAACGTAGGATTCACATAAAACGAGTCGGCGCGCGTCTTATTAGCATCTAAAGAATTTGAATCTTGTAGACACAGTTACCATTCTTATTTGTTTACGGGCGAGGAATTAAATAAATAACTTATAAATACTTGGTCAAATCCAAGAAAGTAAGACGAATATTCCAGCTATTTGACGTCTTCTTCGCCTAAGGAGCCTTTATTTGGAATGAGTTATCTTCATTACTCGTCTCATATGTTATTTTCGTTATTGACTTGTAAAATGTACATTTGAATAAATTATTGAATTAAATTGCAATGAAAACGAATTTATTCTGGATCAAATAAGACTTTCTTGTTTTTATAAACAGAGAATGAGGTTATAAATAGCACCTTCCAGTCGTTTGATGTGAATACTACTTAATCGTACGCAATTTTCACACCTACGAGGGCTGTTTGATAAATACCCGTTTTTAAACGTTATTCTTATTACTGGCTGAAAATATGTATATAAACTTTTTTAGGCATCCTTTAGGGCCAGAAAATGAAAAATAAAAGTGTACTTTTTTTGTTTTTTTTCTTTTAACGGCTTTTGTATGACGGAATTCGCGTTGTTATTGCAACAATGGAGAAAGAGCAGTATCGTTCTGTAATTCGTTTCCTGTTTTTGGAGGGAAATTCTTGTGATGAAATAAAAGTACGCATGCAAGCTGTTTTCAAGGATCATACTCCTTCTAAGACAACCATTAGATATTGGTACAATGAATTTAAACGAGGCAAAACGTCCGTCTTTGATGAAGATCGTCCGGGACGTCCTATTGAGGTGACCACAGATGATATGGTGAAAATATTGTATTGAGCGATCGCCGAATATAACTTAGAAATTGTTGACATTGCAAATGTTTCGATTAAACGCGTGCAGAACATTTTAGAACACAAATTGGGCATGAAGAAGGTTTCGGCGAGGTGGGTGCCGCGTTTGCTCACCGAGGAACAAAAGCTCACCGGAAGCAAATTTCAAGGCACTGTTTAGATAAGTACGAAAGTAGTCCTGGTGAGTTCCTCCGGCGTTTTGTGACTGTTGATGAATCGTGAATACACCACTATACCCCAGAATGTAAAGAACAGTCCAAACAGTGGATTTTGCCGGGGGAATCGGCTCCAAAGAAGGCAAAGACCGTTCCATCGGCTGGAAAGGTCATGGCGACTGTTTTTTGGGACTCGCAGGGAATCATCCATATTGATTATTTACAAAAAGGAAGAACGATAACCGGGCAATATTACGCTAATTTATTGCAAGAATTTGATACCGTGTTGAGAAAAAAGAGACCACATCTAAAAAAGAAAAAAGTTCTCTTTCACCATGATAATGCACCAGCTCACTCCTCAAGAATCGCAGAGTCCAAATTAAAAGAATTACATTATGAATTGCTGCCTCATCCTCCCTATTCCCCAGATCTGGCTCCCTGTGACTTCTTCCTATTCCCAAATTTAAAAAAAATGGCTCGCTGGAAAGAAATTTTCGTCCAATGAAGAGGCCATTGCCGCCACGGAGGCCTATTTTCACGAATTTCCGAAATCTTATTTTTTAGACGGCTTATTAAAGCTAGAATACCGCTGGAACAAGTGTATAGAGCTGGAAGGTGACTATGTAGAAAAATAAATATACACATATACAAACTTATGTTGTTTTTTTCTAAACACGGGTATTTATCAAACAGCCCTCGTACACTCGCGTTTGCAAACGTTGTAAAGTTTTCCATCCGTGTAGTAAAATTTGTACAGAATAAGTTAATATCTCGGACTACAGAGACTGCAAAAATATCTGACTCGTAGCTCTTAATTGTAGAAGCATAAGAGCGAAGCACATTATTTTTGCAGCTTTTTTAGTACTAGAAATTAATGCTGATGGCTGTCAAAGCATAGTGTCATTGTTTTCTTAAGCGATATTTAGATCAAGGTTCTGTTTTCGGAGCAAGTAAGGAGCGTGCGTGCGATCATACGATGCGTATGGTCGCGCATGCGTCATAGGGCGATGACTGGCCGAAGGAAACAGTATGGTATGTAAATGCATCAAGGACCGTTGTTTTACGCACATGTGACGAGAAAGTAAGAGCTGCATATTGTTTACCAATATAGCAGTCACGGTAGAACTGCCATAGTTTTTTTTATACAAGACTGACCAGCATTGACGAGGCCGAGGGTGTAGCACGCTGGTTGAGTAACAGCTTATTCACTCTTGCCTTGAAAAGACCCAAATTATATATTTCCGGGAATACAGACGAAGGGAGCAAATTCCATTCCTTCGCAGTCCACATTAGGAAGTATATACAATACACAAAAGTACCATAGTAATGCAAAAAAAACTGGCGCCGCAAGAAGATATTAATGTTTTCTATAACTTAATACCTCACTCTGAGAATATAGTGCTGTGGTAATACAAATTTCAGTACATCGCTATCTCGTTTGATACTTTATACATTTTTTTACCTTTATCTAGTTTTGAGTGAAATTTGTGCGTACTTTTCTTCGCATGTACACATGTC
Organism: Grapholita molesta; assembly: GCA_022674325.2. NCBI lineage: Eukaryota > Metazoa > Arthropoda > Insecta > Lepidoptera > Tortricidae > Grapholita > Grapholita molesta. The sequence continues at coordinate 15,767,289 of CP053130.2, read as the reverse complement.
ACTAAATCAATAATCATTCGCTGTAACCATAAAACGGACGTGGGTCGACTCCTACCTTATATTTACAGAAACGATGCAATAAAATGATGCCACTAGAACCCAATAGCACCACACAAGTGGTATTAAGAAGCGGATGCGACTTTCTATTACCGTCCCTAATAGCTTCAAAGGATTATAGCTGAAATTCTCTTCCACGAAGCATTAACAAAACAAGCGTTAGGATCATTCCCGAGGATGTCGTATGTCAACGCTAGGACAAAACGATTGCATAGATCAATGTTTTATATAAACGTATATAAAAAACAAAAGCTTTTACACAAATTTGAACTTTAAACTGTAGTGCTTAAAGTTCCCTTTGCGTTGATCGAGACACGTTAGTTGTATAGGAAATTGCGAAAGTGTTCATCATAAAGTACCAATTTAGGTTTCCGGTGTGAATCATACGTAACTCAAGCATTAACAGGCATACAGTTTAATTAACTATTAATTATCCCATTTGGTACAGACTATATAAGTCAGTCTATATGCAAATTTTATTATTAAAGAATCCAAACAAAACCGAACAAGTGACTTCATCAGCCAGTGAAACAGGTACTTTTCGAATCTATGTAATATTTTTTTTTTTATAAAAGACTGACCAGCGTTTGACCTCAGTCGCACCTGATGGTAAGTGACGACGAGGTCGAGGGTGTAGCACGCTTGTTCAGTAACAGCTGGTAAAGTATTGGAGCTACTCACGTAGCCTTCATTTTAAGCTTAATTTGGCACCGAGTATAGTTTATAATCCAACTTACGTACTGAACTAATCTAAAACTGTAAATCCAATGAAAAACCAGTGGCAAAACGGTTAAAAAATCCGTGAGAGCCCTCCGAAAAATTTTGCCTTTGAGTCCTGAAAGGGAAATCGTCATCTCATCAGGGTTGAGATGAAGTCACGTGACAGTCCGTGGCAAGCTGTGGGGCTTCGGCCCGCAACGTGATAGCCTAATAAATTGGGGAAGCCCTTGAATTTCGCAATGATTAAAACCTATTTACGTGTTCCGAAAATCAATTTACAGGCAAGTATTTCTTAGAAATTAATATTATGTATAAATGTAAGTAAACATGAAAGTATAATTTAATTTCAAGCTCCACCCTGCCCACGCGCATTGAGTTTAGACTAGACGTTTAATATGATTCTATTAGAAAAGGTCACATGGCGAATTTCACAAGCTGAAACGTGGGATACAGAATTACATTAAGGATCAAAATTACTGTTTTCCTAGTTCATACTGTAATAAACTTAGGTACCTATGTATAAGAGCTGGCGCGGAATGCGATGGAAAAAGACAACCAATCGGTAGTAATATCGCGGCATTTCTTCAGGAGGTATATTCAACCAATTTGATTTCTAGGCCACTTCGAACCTTGTCACAGTGACGTTAATAAGAGATGTTTTGAGTCTGTCATATAGATTTTCACTGTGACAAAGGAACGAAGTGGCCTATACTCTTAGTTGTACTCGTATCTATCTAATACTCTCCCGAGTCCAAGGTGCCTATATAGAGGACAAAAAGGTATCAGCTTAGAGGACAGAACTAAAGAGGACATCGGTAAACTTAAAACTATGCAAGGTTGCCGTGTTACAATAAAAATGTAACTCTTTATAAACTTCCAGTTTGTTAAACATACAATGACTCACTACGATGATGGAGCGTACAGCAATCATACCTGCAACAAAACAAGCAATCGTAAATACAAATGATTAATTCGTTACCCGAAACACACAAACAGACTTACAGAGCGCGCGGACAGATTGAGCTTTTCAGCATTTCAAACAAATCAATGCTGCTTTACGATCTACCTTAGCACTCGTATCAAAACCGCAGCGCAAATTATAATGAATCTAACAGCAATAAAAACAAGGTTCAGATTAGCTTAATATTAAAATTAGATAAGAGTTTCTCAAAGCAACGGGTGCAAAGTGGAGTCTGCACAACATTTGGCGCGCCTCCCCGGCGTTCAATAATCCTTGCGATAAAATTATGTCTGTTTGTTTGTGTGAGGATCATCGAACCGACGGGAATAGAAGGCGAAGGCGCATTGAAATAGCGTCCAACGAGAATAACGCGATTTACCTTTACTTTACTGAAATCGAGTAAAGACTGACAATCTTCCTACAAAACCCATTTTCGCTGATGGGGCCTGATGCGTGCTCCAGTACATGTCTGAATAGATCTAAAAACTTATTTTAATTTGAGCTCTTCTAATGCCGTGATTCATTCATCTCAAGCCATCTACGACTGACTGAGAGAGAAAAAACCAATACCACTAATTTACTTAATCAAAAAGATGAAAACTCATTTAACGAAAACACAACTAAATGGCCTAGGAAAATAATAAAGTGTAGTAAAGTGTATAAATCATTTTTTGGGCAATGTATTCATTTATATAACAAGTTACCTGATGATGCCTTAAAATTACCCTTCCCAGTACTTAAGAATTACTTAAAAAAGTCTTTGATGTCCAAGGGCTATTACAGAGTAGAGGATTATTTGACAGACAAACATGCATGGCCCAAACCAGAAACTAACAAAACCGCCTAGCAATTAAATCAACAATTGTATGTACTGCCAGATCATGTAAATGACACAGTTCAGATAAGAAAGCATATTAAGGTATGTCTATTTTGTGAAGTCGAATTTGTTTATACATTATTATTTTTACTTTTATATTTTAGTATTTTCTTATCTTGTAATAAACTGTTTGATAATATCAGTCCGGTAAGAAAACATATTATGTTTTCTTACCGGACTACGCATAATTATGTAAGTACTTTAAGATTTGATGTATCACTGTTTTGAAAAAATAAGTCCCGCCGTAGTTTCTTGCCGGTATATTCACGGGTCAGAGGTGTAGGGTTTGAACCGGTGTAGATTTTTTTTTTGACGTTCATAAGTGCATGTAATGTGCCTAAATTGAAAAATAAAGATCTTTTATCTTTTTTTTTCTTTTAATTAAGTTTTAGGTATTTAGACTTAGTATTCTAAGTAAAGTAGACTAAGTAACTATACAAGACTATTCCATCTTACTAGACTATCCACTTTAGAATTCTGTTTATAATTAATACCTTTGACTAAACTCACGCAAATTAAATTGAAGGCATATTATTCCACAATCAAAACTTTCGTTAAGTATATAAAATCGGAAAAAAGTAATAAAGACAAAATCGTTAGAGTTAAAAAAGCTATCATAAAAGTACGTATTTTACTACATAGTTATTAATACTGGCATAATAAAATTATACCCTTCCGATTAAAAAAAAATATACAAAAATCGTTTCACGATTCTCGGAGATATCGAGTAACATACATACAAAAAAAAAATAGTTCGAATTGAGAACCTCCTCCTTTTTTTGAAGTCGGTTAAATAAATATAAAACCGTCGTCTACTCGTACATTATTTCAGAAAGAAGAAAATAACAAGTAGAAAATAAATAACGTTTAGTAAAAATCTTAGACAATGTATTGAGTTGCTATTATTCGAATATTAGCTATACAACGTTTCAATCAACATTTTAATTTGAAGCAAAAAAAGAAAACTCGTTAGGGCAACAATTAAATGGTGTAAATGAAGGTTTGAATTGTTTAATCAATTATATCGTGACAGCAAATGGGTTAGTGAATAAATCTCGATCTGAGAACGATTGTATGTAAATGCCCGCATGGCGTGCGCGGGCGGCGCAAGGGCAGAACAAACTAAAAAAAAAAAGTCTTGAATTAAAAGACTAGTCTAACTTGAGCCCAATTTTACTCTCACCTACATATAGTTAAAGGGTTGTAGGTTATACTGGTATTAGGTTGGGTGATGGTGAACTTGAGCAGCACAGCCCTCATCGCTTGCAATTGTTTCATTTAGCTTCTTGCGAAACCCTTTATCGTTTAAAGGATTAAGTGGGTTTAGAATTGTATTTCACTAACTTAGCTCGATTGAAGCAAGTAGTCGAGTACGTTTTCATCAATTACTTTTTTGCTGTATACCGGGTGCGGCCTTTAATAGGAGCAAACATTTTAGGGATCGCTTCTACACCACGAACGAAACAACATTTGTTCTACAACTTTAAATAATTAGGTAATTTATTACTTGTGATATTTTAGAACAAAGTAAATAGTATCTTCAATGAACAGCATCCAAGTCTAGTTGACGTTTACTGTCAGCTTACAAACTTCATAGTTTATGCAATACATTGCTTGCTTGGAAAATCTTTTTTTATTAATATTTATTAAACTATAAGTTATTTTCTAAAGTCGTAGAACAAATGTTGCTACGTTTTTAGTGTAGAAACGATGCCTAAAGTTAAAGCTCCTATTACAGGCCACACCCGGTATATGTGGTTTAAGTGGCTACAATTGTAGTGAGAGCATGAGCCCAGAGCTTAGAAGAATTTGTATATAGAGTTAGATCATACTTCCTATAATTAGGACGTAATCGGTTGAATCGATCAAATACGATTGTTGTAGAGCCTGCAGAATAAAGATTACAATGACGTAGAATATAGACAGACTGGTAATTTTATTTAAAGTTGTTGTTTACTTTACTTTTTTAATTTGTATTATGTTTTGTGTGCTTTCTACTCAGAATAATAAGCTCTGTCGATTCCGATGAGAGTAAAAAAGTGCCAGAACATTTTCATACACTTTTGTTACTGAAATTTCGTTACCAACATATGAAAGGTATGAAAAATGGTAATGTAATTTTTTTTGGCTAATAAGGATCGAAAGTGCTTTTGATTCTGAGTAGAAACTACACAAAAATGGATTTCCGCAGCTGACGCTTATCAACTATGTAGTTGCGTTAAGTACCCTTACCATGAGTTGTGACATCGACGTTTTCGATAACGAGTATCGAGTTTACTATGTTTGCATCTCGTTCGCACTAAAATAGTACAAGCTAGATGCATAGATAGTAAACTCGATACTAGTTATCGAAAACGTCAACAACTAATGGTAAGGGTACTGATTGTGTCTCTGTATGGTACATTTAGGTATTACAGCTTCTTTTGTTTGTATTCCTACATGTCTTGCAACGACATGAGACACAACATGTCTCCGCTCGCCTGTCATCTATTTCGGCCACATCAACTTGACACATACTTAACGCCGGTGCAAGTGGACCGAGTGTTTTTGACACTCTCCTGTCACAAGTGTCTCCTGTCAGGTTGTCGGGGAACTATTAATTATCAAGTGAGGTTGAAGAGGTGGTTATAAAAGGATACTTGACTTTGTCTACAATTGGGCTTATTTACAGTTTTCTTAATATGAGTTTTTATTATTAAGTATCTTGTATAAGTAGTTTAAGTATAGTCACTTGAGAAATAACAAATCGGTGAGGTTGTTACATAACTTGAGCGCAGGATAAGAAGTATATAAAACAACAAGTGTAACTTGTAGTTTTTTATATAAAACTCTATGGAAAGCAAAAAGTGTATCCTGACTCGTCTTGAAGATAGGTAGGTACCAGAGCTTACCCGAAACATGTCACCTAGTGCGATATAATTACAAGTGAGTTTATCCGTTTGTAACTAAGTAGTAGTGACATGGCTCACAACAGTATTAATTATATTATGGAAAGCAAACAGTTTCAATTGCATTGTTATCGTTGTTGTGACAAGTTTTAGCGTCATGTTTACAACTACGTTTAAATTCAGTCATACTGAGTTAGGTATCCCTTAGGTGTCATCATTTAGTTGTGAGCCTAAAACTCATTAAGATCTTTAAATGCGTGTTACGTACTTTTTGTGTACTTAATCATGTTTTGCGTATAATCTTGTAGCAATTTAGGGATAATTTACCGCTTCGCTACCTTGCCGCAGGCTTCATTTTAGTTAAATAATAGAACACGTAACCATCAGACATGAAAAAGGTCAATGCAAAATGTGAATCAGCGGACGAACGGCAATTAGATGTGTGATATGTTATTGCTAAACTAGCTTAGTAATTAAAATTATAGAATAAATAATTATAGGACAGCTTACAAAAAACCTGTAACTATGTAATATAAAATAAGGCTTCTATTGGCGAACTTGATTGCATGGTGATACACGCCGTACGGCCCGGTGTGTTATGCTTTTGATGGTTGCCAAACAGTAAAAGGAGTTATATCAGTCTAAAGGAGTTAAATCTTGTTCAACTGTTAAACTTAAGTTCAATTGCAATACAATTAATAACTGTGGTGGGGTTTTTTTTAGAGATTTTAGAGTAACTGACGTCGCAAATACATCTTACTACATCTTCAACTCCTATCAAAGTAAGCATCAAATCAAATGCTAATCAAAGCCCGGTCAGTGATTATATATAGTGCAGAAATGGACTTACGCGTAGCTTTCCATACCGAGTAGGGTTTTACTAAGGCTTCTCAGGATTTTCCCTCGCAATTGTCACGCGTTGCGAGTAGAAGACGTGACTCACGTGCTTGTTAAGCCGATAATTGCATCAAATGCAGATGGAAAAAATGCATGATTGTGGACATGACACATGCTGAATTTTAATATAATAAAACTTAGGTGTGTGGATAAAAAAAATCATACATGTATCGTAAGACAGTGGAATTTAAAACGGTTAATTTACATAATTTACTAATGCTACCATTTGTACATTTTAATTAAAAAATACACTGTCCATACCTATCTACGTAAACGCATTATTTCACAAATAGTAATGTTCTTGAATTTACATATAATACATTGAACTGGTGAGCCCTGCTTGTGACGTCATCGTACCGTATGATTCAGTTAAGAGGCGTTTCGATCATTGGATCAGACCGTTTTGCCGTTTGATACTTATTTCTGACCATTTGTATTAGTTTAATGTAATTAGTCCGAATCAGACATTTGATCCTCACTAAATGCAGAAACAACTGGCAGCATATTCAAAAAATTGTCAGAAAACCAATTTATGAACAATAATATACAGGATATACAATGAGAACGGTACCTACAGGACTGTAACAAATGTACCTAGTGACCAAAGTAAAATACGAGTATGGGGGCTACATTCGTTTCATGCAAACCAATTTTAACATTGGTTCAATGGGTCCTTAACCTCCTGAAGTATGTACTATGTAGAACGCTGATCGTCAAGAGGTTAGTCGTAAAAAATGAAACAAAGAATATATAATGTCGCGTCGGTGGGTCCTTACACGTGAGATATAACAATAAGTGTCGTTCATGCTTGCAGTTTAGAGGAAACTGTAGAAGTCTGCACATAGTAACTTCGCTTTGTATGAATCATTATAAGACGAAAGGTAATTGACAAGCGGATGCAATTCAACACACAAAAACATAATCTAAGTCTGGGCTGTGTCCAACTTTGTCTGAGCTCATCGTTTGACTCAACTTTGTAAAAACTATGTCAAAACATCATTTTAAAAAAACTGCCAGTCCTTAGAATTCTAAGTAAAAAAAAAGTATTTCTAAATGTCCATTCTTAGAAGCTTAAGACGTTTTCTGACGACAAACGGCAAAACTCGTAAATATCAAGTAATAAAATAACATAATAAATGTCAAAACGGAATGTTAAAATTATATGTCAAGGAACCACAAGGAAAACAATTTACAAAATAAGGATTATATAAAGGATGTGGTTAAATCTACTATAGGTGAAAAACTTAACAGAAGGACCAAGTGTATGTTTTTTTTTTATGACATAGGCGGCAAACGAGCAGACGGATTGCCTGATGGTAAGCAATTACCGTCGCCCGCAACACCAGAGGAGTCACAAGCGCGTTGCCGGCCTTTAAGGGGGATTGGAGCTCTGGGAACCTTACTCACCATCAGGAACACAACACTACATACCTGAAAGGTAGCAGTGCTATTATGGCTGTGGTCTTCTGTAAGGAGGAGGTACTTCCCCGGTTGGGCTGCCCCAGATTCAAGCGTGATGGTCATCGCTGTGCCCTACCTCTCATTGTTGGACGTATGTAGTTGTGCAGAGAATTAATAAAAAGAAAAAGAGTAACTTCGTATACAAAATAACCGATTTTACTCGCTTTAAATTAACCAATAAAAGTTTAATCTGTATAAATAATTTTTGACCTTTGAACGAGCATCCGTCCAACACATACTATAAATAATATTTATAAATGGTATAAATAAAGTTGTGTCGTCGCTCATCGCACCGTTGAAGCCAGAGAAATTCCAGGAACCAATTCCAATTTAAATCTATATTAACTCGATGATCAAACTAATTAATGATATGTTAAATATCTTTTTGCCATTTGGATTCCTCGAAAAATACTTCAGCTAGTACCTTTTTGAAATATACGCGCACGGATCTAAATTTGTGATAAGCTAAAATTGACGGAGAATAAACAAACCAAGAAATGTGCTTCTGGGTCACCTACTAAAAATACAATATATTACAAATCAGACTTTTATGGTGACAAGTTCAGAGTGGTCCAGAGTTAAAACTAGTGGATATTACACAGTGCAATATTGGCGTGTTGGTTGGAGCAGAAGTACTAGCAACATGCGAAGGACAACAAAGCGATCCTTTGACAGATAACCATGGCGGCGACATAAATTAGCGATACTGGACTATATTCTACTCATTTAAACGCAGCTCGTGATATATAGGTATAAGGATAGAATCAAATTTGAGATGGCAATGTAAATTGCAATTATTTGCTATAGCTATGTTACATAATATAGAAAAACGTAGCCGCTACGCCTACCCACTATAAACAGAGGCTCTAGTGTAAGTTTCTTTTGACGTAAAAAAACGTTTACGAACGCGTAAGTGATAATGTTATTTATATGGGAAATGCAAACGCGTTCGTGACGTAAAGTTACGTTAAAAACTTACACTCAGGGCTCTGAGCCCTAAGCGTTTGGGTTTCCCATATAAATAACATTATCACTTACGCGTTCGTAAACGTTTTTTTACGTCAAAAGAAACTTACACTAGAACCTCTGAAATTGATGTAATGAATCGGTTAAATTTAACGTGGAATACAACCAGATGCTTTATGAACGCCGGTCATCGTCACAGCAAACAAATCTCATCTCGAACCGATAATGCCCAGCACAAACATTCCCTCTCCTATCTTCCAACGCTCAAAATATTTACGAACTAACATCGGCTACCAGAGCCTTGAGTGCTTTAATTCAAACCCGAGCTGTTCAAACGAGCCCAAGGATAGTCAAATAGTTGATACAATTTGTAATATTTGCCAAACGGAATCCACAAAGTAGCCGCGGACGTGTGGGAGTGTTTGTTATTGGCAATTTATTGCTTTGTGCAACCAATAGGTAGGTACATGACACGTTAACATTACCTATTACTAGTTTTTAGCTTTTATTCGAGTTCAGAACAAGAGTTGCCGTGTGATGCCGGCTGACTAGAATAGCACCACCCCATCTCCTCCCGCGGGTGTCGTAAGAGGCGACAAAGGGAAAAATCCTACGGTGGAAACCCAATCTACAGCTACTGTGGTCGCCAACCCACCTGTTACCACGCTAGGGTGACTATGGCAACTACCTCCAAGATGATACAAGACATATTTGTGGGAGGCCTATGTCCAGCAGTGGACTGCATACGGTTGAAATGTATGTATGTAGAACAAAGATAATTTACGTGAAGCGAAATCAGTGGGATCAACTTCTCTTTTGATCAATAGATTCTTCTCGCAATATTACTCTTGGATTAGTTCAATGTGTCGGCGTGGCAGAAAATTAGCACGACGGGAATAGATGCAAACAGGACGGCGGTTCATTAGGCGTTACGAAATATTAAGATATATGTATTAGTTTCTGTTAGATGTGCGCTGGATATTAAAGATGGAATGACAAGAACATTTATCTTAATTTATTTTAATAAATGTATTTTCGAATTTTCATTATAGTTTTAAAATATATTTTACAAGCAAAATTTGGTGGAAAATTTATAAAAAATGTATCTATATATGTGTACTAGGACTTCTATGCGACATCCTACAAATTTTAAGGCTTTGGCAAAGGTCCACCATCCAAACCACTGTATTTTAGGTACATTTTACTTATTAAACTTTTATCGTTTATCATTTCGGCTACAGGACGTGATGTCACAGGGTTAAATAAACATTAAACGTTACATGTTATCGAAGTTTTTGTGAATCATTTGAATGACAAAGCGGTGAACTTAGACTCGACTGCGACAAGGCATTGTGATTCAAATGGGAAACATGTAAATTATGGCATTTTAATGCACCGGAATTAGAAATGACTATATCATTGCTTTTCGTGTGGGAAGAAAATGGTTTTACTGAAACCTTTACACACACATGAATACCGAGGAATTACTACTTAATACTCAAGTCACTTGTAGGTGACGCGCCATTTTAAAGTCTTAATAAAGTGACCGCGAGCTAATATACAAATTGTCGTTCGTCTTATCATCTAGTTACTCAGCATTAGCAGAAAACACTAAGACTAGTATTTAAAAAATATTTTAGAACACTATTGTTCTTTTAAGGCTCTAACAATAGAAGAAAAGAGAAATTAAATGGCATGTGCTAACACAAATAAAAAAACTAAAACTGTCAAAAACATTTATAAGGGCAATCCTATTTATTTCATATCGTAACTACAACACAAGTCTTATTATATGTTAGTCTATGAAGCCGAAGGTCCTGGATTCAAATATCAGTAAGGGCATTTATTTGTGTGATGAGCACTGATATTTATTCCTGAGTCATGGGTGTTTTATAGGTGTATTTTAAGTATTGGTATATTATATAAATAATCGTTGGCTGAATACCCACTACACAAGCCTTCATGAGCTTACCGTGGGACTCAGCCAATTTGTGTAAGGATGTCCTGTATTATTTATTAATTCATTTTTATAGAGCCTACTGAAGATGTAGTATGATTTGTTTAATATTGTCCTACAAAAAAAAGTCCAAGCGAAAGAAAGGATCTTCGGGACAAGCGTCCCGAATCTCTATTGTCATTAGAAAAGATTTTACAGTTCATATTTTATAAATATTTAAAACAGTTATCAAACAGCCTAGTGACAGGCCCTTCAAAGATATTATCTAGTTCAAATCAGGTAACTACATAGCTCCTCGAGCGATGGCGTATCGAACTAATGGGCAGCGACACTAAGTACTTTTATCTGGCACATATCAGTTCTAACGATTTGCATTTTACTTAATGGACGTAACTATTAGAATGTCATTTGGATTTAATTGATGAAATGTCAAGAGTTAATGTACCAGTCAATGCCAATGCTACAAAGAGGTTGTAATAAATAATATCAATAATAATTAACCATATAGGTCGTAGTAATTAACTTGTATATTGAATGACTAAATATTAAAAAGAGAACATTTGATCACAAAAAACTGCAATTAAATATTTGGCGCCCATCAAACTTATAAGACTCAATTATACACTTTATATTATTGCTGTTAGTGTCTCAAGTCAAACTTATTAAAACGCAGAACTTTAGAAATAGTGAGTTTACTATAATTTACAATTTCATCTAAAAACTAAAACGAACAAATAAATAAATATTTCGGGACAATTTGACACAAATCGACCTAGTCCTACGGCTCAGTAAGGCTTGTGTTGTAGGTACTAGACGACGATACATATAATAGATACATATAAATACTTAAATACATAGAAAAACACCCATGACTCAGGAACAAATATCTGTGCTCATCACACAAATAAATGCCCTGACTGGGAATCGAACCCAGGACCATCGGCTTCATAGGCAGGGTCACTACCCGCTAGGCCAGACCGGTTGTCAAATGTAATTTTTTATAAAATTATTTCGGAAGCATAGAAAATGGCAATCTATTAAATTCTGCATAACATAACCTGGGCTCGTGCATTCCATTTATATCCTAAGCAGGACAACCGTTGGTTTTCCATTCTCCGTAAAAGCGCTTCCTTAAATGTCATATAGGGTTAACTGACCATTCACAGGCTTTCACATCATGCATAACACCCAATAGCTATTGCAAAAGTTACTCTATTGTTTATAATATTTAATAAAATACGGAGTGGTTATCGACTTATGTATAAATACAAGTAGAACCTTAATTTAATACTGAAACAATAAGGTGCATGTAGACATATGGCACTGCTTTTTTTATATATATATTCAGAATTAATAACAGAAAAAAATCCAGTTGTGAGAAGAGTTCGAAGTGTGATGGTCCCATTTTAAAGTAAGTCAATTTGTCACGTTGTTTGCCAAACTTGGGCAAACGGACCGAGTTGTCCTTACTTACTCACCAAGAGCATTAGATTAAGATAGTTGTAAAAAAATAAAATTGTGTCTGAATAAAGGCGTATATTATTTAATTTGTCAAAAGATACACCTATTATAGTACATCTATTTTCTTGTTAACGAAAAATTAAATAAATTAATCATATATTGTAAACTCAATTTTACGGAACTAGATTATTTGATATTATCAATTTATATGTTTTGATCTAAGTTTTGAGGATTCAACGGTCAAGTGATACCAGAAACCAGTGGACAGACGAATGGAAAACTTCTTGTGAGTATAGCTCGGTGTATTGTTTTGCCACGCACGGGCCACGGGCCTACTAAATCTGCAGTAACGGCTGATATTACATATTAATATGTAGTCTGCAGCGCGAAACGCGAGACGAATACACGAAAAGGACACGAAGGACTACACAAGATAAGACACCTTGACGACTTAGCTATGAAGAATTTATACACATAGAGATTCACCACAGTGTTATTATATGTACGACTTTACGCATTGAAGCCATCGATTTGACAGTACGATATATTAACCTTTCGTGTGTGGATTCGACCTATTTGAATGTTTACATGGAGCAGATCTGCTGCTTAAGATATGAAAGGTTAAGTTAATACTGGCGTCTTAAGAAGCACAGTACTTGTGTTTTCAGTGCACGTTTTTAATAATGGGTACGTTCTGTATTCGTATTAATTTAGGTACAGTCGCCATCAGATATGTCTGAGCTGTGGAGGTGGTCCCAAATATGGGAACAACGCCTCTATTATCAAGGCGATAAAGTGCATGCTCCGTTATTTTTGAATCTTGGCTGCTCCGATATATTTGATGGCGAATATACCCCAAGAAAATATTTAAGGAAAAATATATAATATTAATTATGGAGCAAACTCCAAGAGAGAGAAACAGTTGAAAATAGATTCTAGTAATTTCGTAAATTCGTCTCTTCGTCAGATTAGAAGCTAAGAAGCAAATATACACGTCATGACACTTATAACTCTTATAAGACAGCATTTCACAAAACACGCTTCGACATAAAAACCAGAACACTTATATCCCGAAGACACCTCAGCGCTAATAAAACTGCTATTCATCTTCACTTATACTGTTGCTAACCAGAAATCGCCCTTTTTTAACCCAATCTAAGTTAGACTAAAACCCATTGGAATACGACGGTTTTTACTTTAAGACCACTGTAACTCAGAGGTAAAAACTAGAAAAAGGTTAAAACTGGTTGAGGGCTTCGGGAGTATCAATTAATATGTAATTATTAAACCGTGGAACAAACCACCACCGCGAATAAACGCCCTCCGGTATCGTGTATGGGTTCTGTGTTTAAAAAAAAATCAATGTGCGCGTTCATTTTTCTTTCCTAATATTTCCTCGTAATACGCTTAAGCATTTTTAAGTTGTACCTTACTCCCAATACTTATACAGAGTTCTCTGTATAAGTATTTAGACAAATAAATACCTAGAGAGGCTTATAGGTATGTTTTTGTTCGTATCGTTTGATATTGCAGTACCTACGTTTTGATCTCATAAGACATTAAAGCGATTCAAATGTTTCAAAAGCCTTTAACTTCTATAAGGGCGATGCAAAAAAGTTACCAACATTAAATAAGGTGTCGCAAGTCCTATCGATTAGAGAACTGTCAAAATTTTCTTACAAGAAAATTTGAATGATGCCTTTGCTGACGGTATGCTGCAGTAATCTCATGTACTTGTACAGTTAAAAGGGATAAACGGGGAGGGAATTGCTTATTAGTTATTTGTTTTTATCTATCAGTATCAGAAAAAAAAAATGACATGTAATTTATGTTATTCCACGTAATCAAAAAATACGGAGATCGCACATCTTGGAATAGTTACTTTCAAGTGACATAACGTTTTTTTTTGTTAAAATATCCAACGAAAAACGCTACCAAAATAATCGTATAGACAGCTTAATACAATTTAGTTCTCTTTACGCAGTCACCATTTCCTTTAAATTCAAGCTACATGTATGAGGGAACCCTACAAATGTCCGCGTTGTATATTTTATCTTCGCCACAGGTCCGGCAGGTTTGTTTCTAAAATAAGGTAAACGCCGGCAGCCTGAGAACCGAGTTATCATATTCCTGTCCAGTATTAAGTAGTATTATTACAGATAACGTGTAACGTCCGACAATATGATAGGTAAGGAAAGACACTTTTTGTGAAATGTCACTCCCATTTATTTCATTCGACCGAGGTATAATGTCTTAAATATAATTAGGTATGTGTGATGAAATCAGAAAAAAAACATTGTTTAAAAATCCGGCAATGTTATTATTGTTCCGGAATTAAAAAGAGATTAAGTTATCGGTCAATTCATATTGATTTTGAATGAAAGCATCCCTTCAGCCGTAAATCGACATGACTTAGGACTCCCCCAACTATGACTGGTATCATTTTGAGTGGTAGGCTTGGCAGGCGGGTTGGCGACCGCAGATATAGATTAGTTTGGGGTAGGTTTTTTGTCGCCTCTAATGACACCCGCGGGAGTGCTATCAGCCGGCACCATAAGGCGTCGTAAATGTATGGAAATATGTAACTTCTAATCCGTTTCTGATCGCGTTATGATAAGTTTTTTTTATGACAAAGGTGGCAAACGAACAGACAGATTGCCCGATGGTAAGCAATTACCGTCGCCCATGAGTAATAAATGATACTAATTACGTTATTACTAGTCAAACTGTATGATGACGACCGGTCTGGCCTCGTGGGTAGTGACCTTGTCTATGAAGCCCATGGTCCTGGGTTCAAATCCCAGTCAGGGCATTTATTTGTGTGATGAGCACAGATATTTGTTCCTGAGTCATTGTGTTTACTATGTATTTAATTATTTATATGTATCTAAATATATATTATATATATCGTTGGCTAGTACATACAATACAAGCCTTACTGAACTTACCGTAGGACTAGGTCGATTTGTGTAGGATTGCCCCGAAATATTTATTTATGTCCTGTCAGTTTTTTTCAAAGCAAACATAAGTCTATGTTTGATTTAGAAAAGATTTCGACTTCTTCGTCGGCATAGATATTAAATAGGTATAACAAACGTACACATATAACGAGCAAATTAATGACACACCATTTTATAAAGTGAAAACATATAATTTTCTCTCAACTCTGTGGCTGTTGTAATGAGATGTTATTATAGCGGACTAGTTAGAGCCGGCGGATTTGTTCGGACATTTTATGAAAATGTTTGTAAACTTGTTTTATTTGCCACATTTGTTTTTGTACAGAAGTTATACGGAGATAGTTGTTTCTGTGTATGAGGGTCTCAGAAGGAGGGTGATTACTATGGAAAGACAAAGGTGAATCAGCAAATCAGCAACAACAAGAAAACCAGCTATACTACAAAGGTCTTACCAGTTTATTGGACTTCAAAATATCGATCGATGAAATATAAAAAGTTTGTACTTATTATTGTTAGTCGATGTCGTAAATAATTATTCGTTTCTGAGACTCTACTATAGTGTCTGTTTAACGATTTCGACGCACAATCGCAATTGCTAGTAAATCATAATATTAAGCACCTTGTAAGCATAAACAGCTTGTAATTTACGTTTGTACACAGAATCTGTAACGAGGCCGGCGCGTACGCAGCGACCGCAGCGCCGCGCGTGATCTAATACGGAACTATTATGTCAGATAACGCGTGCTTTTCTGTTTGAGCGTTCACTGCCATTGACCGGACTTAAACACCATAACATAATAAAGCTGTGATTAATTATTTTACTAACTTTTTTGTAGTTGTGCTATTGCGCCTATTGCCAAATGAAAGAAAAATGTACTCGTATAAAAAAAAAATTAAGTATCTAATTTATTGCACACTTTAAAATGAAACAAATAATAAATAGGTATTATATCCTCTAGTCGCCCGGAGACCTATAAAAAGGTCTCCCATTGAATGTCATTTTGAATTTTAATTATTTCAAACTACAGTTGCATTTGGCCTAGCAAGTTGATCTCTGGGCGGCTAGAGGTTAAAAGTTTTGCAAGATCGTATTACCATTTTCAATAGCAACTCATGCTTGTTCTCTAGTTTTAGACAAATAATAATGAGGAAATATAAAACAGATTGAGTCACTTTAACAATGTATTAATTTATACAGGAACACTAATTAACGTAGGAAGACCACAGCTTGTGGTCAAGAACAATAACATTGTCCTTCTATATTGTTGTTCAGATGTATCCTATTTATTCCTGAATATTGTTACTATAGTAGCCCTCAAACGAAGAGACGACTGAGGTCATAAAAGTCCGGGCGTGGGCCATAAACCTCGAGCATAAAGCATAAAGCACGGGTCGAGCAACACAATGGATAACTGATAACGCGAGCTCAAGGGTTTTATGGGCCCGGTCGCCACTTTGGTTGAGGGCTAGTATATAGTCAGTGATTCATTTAAAACACAAATGAATAAGTAACTGATATGGTGAAAGATATCTAAGTAGGTTTAGGTCGAGAAAGTAAACCAACAATACGAAATTGTACAGCAAAAATAATACCTCATTACTGATCCGAGCCTTCTGTATAATTTATACGAATTTTGCCAAAATTATGTTAATGTGCGGTATGCTTAATTTACAACAGCATAACTAATATACGGGTATTTTATATCAATAGGGCCGTCCAAGCGTTATTCAATAATCAACCTAAAATTACGGCCTTTAAAGTCTCTTATAGGCCACATGAGGTATAGATATGTGATATTTTATGTATGGCCGAATCGGTCTATCATAGAGTGAATCAGAACATGAGAACTAACGGTAAACCGGACTGTATGGAACCAAATTAATACTTGGAACAAATACGTTAATGATAAGGTATTTTATTAGAGAACTTTGAATGCGGTAGCTTGGTAAATTCAACCCTATGTTTTATAAGTTAGGGTTACAATTAGTTTGATTAGTTGTTTGTCCTAAATAGCAAGGATAATAGGGAAATAATAACATTGTGAGGAAATCACGTGATAGAATTGAGAGCACTTGATGTCGGTTGCGACACGCCTGATGTAATGGTGAATGGATTTTATGGGGTTAAGAGATATAATTATTTGTGCAATGGGGTTTCAGTTTATCTATAAAATTATTAAAGACTATGAATACATGAAACTCGTGTCAAACTACCCACCAAACTGACTATACTTATGTTATATATATTGAACAGTATGACACATACAATTCTCACGATCTGCGCAACATATCAGAGCCCTGAGTGTAAGTTTTTAACATAGCTTTACGTCACGAATGCGTTTGCGTTTCCCATATAAATAACATTATCACTTACGCGTTCGTAAACGTTTTCTGACGTCAAAAGAAACTTACACGAGCCTCAGAAGAGGGTTGTGTGCAAGTATGTATTGTGGGTATATAGTACAGTCAGTATGGCCAAATATATCGATACACATCCTTACTGCTATAAAAATAAAGATCTTTTTTTATCTGTATCGATATGTTTGGTCACCCTGGCTACAACTAATATGACGCTGACTGTACGGATTCTTGACGAAAATAAGTTAACACCAAAAGTTTAATAGTGTTATAAAATAGTATTACCCATTTTTTTAAGTCTGACCGGGCAGCAATGTACGCACTCCAAATTATTTTGACATGACATGACATGACGCATCGGTACATTAATTATTACGAATGCTATATACATTGCGTGCTTAATTATTATGCATGAAAAAAAGAATAACCAAATTTTTTTACAAACTGAATTTAAATAGGTTCCCGAGATCCAATAAACACTGTATCGTTTTACGGTGTTACAGCAATGCATTTTTAGAAAATTTTTAACAAGTTAAAAAGAATCTTTGTGCTAAGAATGTAGGTGAACTGTCTTTTTAACTTATAGGTTTGCTTATGCTGTTAGTGGATGACAATTCCAAACGGTCGGTGACAATTCAAATTGGACTATATTAGTATAGGTCTTCCACGCGTTGACTTTATCTCTTCTATCTAACACAATCAGAGTCCGTCAAATATGACTTTATGCTTTAAGTGAAAATAAAACTCATTTGAACTGATCGGCGTCAATCTAAATTAAACCTTATATGTATAGTAACAAGACCCACCTTAGCATGCATACTGATGAACATCGTTCAAGGCGGGCTCTTCTTTGACGGTGGCCACCTTGACACTAACTCTTAGCACACACTCTCAACACAACTCTTCTAACCGATCGCTGCCAATCTAAACTAAACCGTCTCAGTATAGCAACAAGACTCACATTAGTATGCAGGACAGATGAACATCGTTCAAGGCGGGCCCTCTTTTTACGCTGGCCACCTTGACTCTAACTCTTACCACACACTCTCAACACAACTCTTCTAACCGATCGGTGTTAATCTAAACTAAACCGTCTCACTATAGCAACAAGACTCACCTTGGCATGCAGGACAAATGAACATCGTTCAAGGCGGCTCCTCGGTTCGGTGTCAATCTAAACTAAACCGTCTCACTATAGCAACAAGACTCACCTTAGCATGCAGGTGAGCTGAACGTCGTTCTGGTATCTGTTCAGGGCGGGCACTCCCTCCACGCGGACAGCGTTGACCTTGTCCCGCAGGGCGCTGCCGGAGCCCCCGCAACGTTCTCGAAGGATCGACATGATGTTCGGTTGTCGGAGGAAGGCTACCACCTGGGAGTGAACAGTTGTAGGTTAGACGTTATGGTAACAAAGATTTTAAGGTATTGATCATCATCATATCAGTCGAAGGAAGTCCACTGCTGGACAGACGACAAGTCTGGCCTAGTGGGCAGTAACCCTGCCTACGAAGACGATGGTCCTGTGTTCAAATCCCAGTCACGGCATTTTATTTATGTGATGAGCACAGATATTTGTTTCTGAGTCATGGGTGTTTTCTAGTCTAGTACCTACAACACAAGCCTTACTGAGCTTACCGTAAGACTAGGTCGATTTGTGTAAGATTGTCTCGAAATATTTATTTATTCTATAGGTCTCTCACGCCTCCGGTAGTCTCTGGTCGCAATAAAGCGATTGAAATTAAATTAAATTAAAATTCATTTATTTCAGACTCTGAGATTCCTTTCGGCCGCGTATGTAACCGAGATTTGTAACTAGGTACAAATCCATAAATTAAATTAATATCACATAGAAACATTTGTAAAGTAAAAAGTACCTTGTCATTGTAGGCGACGGGTATCTCGTGCAGGGTGCGCGCGTGCGCGTCGCCGGCGGACAGCGGCGGCCGCGGCGGCGGCGTCGGCGCCTGCGGGCACGGGCCGGTTACCAGGGGAGTCTTCACGGACACCCCATACCCTCGTAACGGCCCGGCCACGACAATGCGCGACTTGCGGCGGTACGTTGCGCGGTGAAGGCGCGCAATGCATTGCGGTTAGTTGGGATCACACGCAATGAACAGATAAAACGCTTGCCGCTCTGCAATTCGCGCAATATCGTGGCCGGGCCGTAAGGCCGAGGCAATTTTATCGTTTTTAATTTTAATACTTTCTCTTGTTTCCATAAGAACTGGAATAGTACTTGTACAAGTACAAATTAAATTCGAGATTTGAACTCTATGAAACAAGAGGTTTTAAATTTGAACACTTAAAATTTCCTCGGCCTTACGAGGATACATATCCTTTTATTCATAAACATCTGTCAAACCTGCTTCAGTTATATTATGTTTTGTTCTTATCCGACACCTTGACACCCAGAGGGTACTAGGCTCACTCTATACGCCTCACGATATTTGCCTTCACCAAAAAGCGACTGGTCAGATCATATTAGATGACATTTCGATATCAGATGATATTTCGTATATAAGTTCCGAAAAACTTATGGGTACAGTCGACGGCAAAGATATGTTAATACTTTTTTACCTTACTCCATTGTAATAAGATGCAAAAGTGTACCTAAACATATCTTTGACGTCGACTCCGCCGGAGTTTGAACCTGCTACCTCCGGAATGCAAGTCGCACGCTCTTACCGCTATTAGGCCACCAGGACTTTTACAATTGTGTTTGTAATATAGACAAAACATAATTTTAACTAATCCGGTTAGAAAGACATTTGTGAATAAACGGGTAAGTACAGTGTACTAATAGTGTAATAATCAGTATCAAAAGTATATGAAACTATAAGTATCAAGTATATTTTTAAACATAGGCATTGACATATTTCTCAAAACTCCGCGTTTTTAAGTTTTTTGTAGTATAATTTGAATTTGCTTTTCCAAAAGATACTTTTGATGCTGTGCATTATTTACACATATTTACATAATAGCATCTAGTAGATAGTGTAGGTATAAAAAATCAAAAAAAATATTATAAAGGGATATTTTAAAATAATAAGCTTAGAAATCATATAGGACTACACACTATAATTCCATAAAATAAGAAGTCCAAAGATTTATATAATTATATCAAGTAAGATATGAAAATTACGTAGAATAACATACACCGATAGAAATCTTGACTAAATATATAATTCACAGAATAAATTAATATACTACCTACACATAAAATATACCGACAAAAGTTATTTAGTAAGTTGTTGTCCATTGAATTATTTATTTTTTAACTTTATTGTAAAAAATACAAAAGGCGGACTTAATGCTACAAGGCATTCTCAAACAGTCAACCTTACAATTATTACAATTGTGATGTTTTTTCCGTGTAATATAATTCTGATTCTAACTTTAAAATTTCACGAATCGTATATTAATATTATTATAAAACTTTTGACGGTGATTTAAAACATAACACAAAAACTATGAAATCTTAAGAGTAGCACAGATAATAGCTGCCGTGCTAAAGAGGGTATCATGACACCTACTATAATAAATATTCGTAACAGTCTGTTTATATTGTCTATGGTTAGTAAACACATAAAAGGGTCTGCATATAAAAGGTTGCTGAAACGAAGTCAAAACAAAACCAGACGAAACAAAACAAACACATGCTAAAAAAAAACAACCAAAAACAAAAACGAAAGACAATTGCATCGAGTCAACAAACATGCAAAGAGCATGTCAAAAAAAGACAGATGACACGTAGCCAGCTAGAAATAAGGGTGAATTTCCAACAACGTACCGGACTCGGCCCGATTCCGAAGCAAAGGTATTTCATGTCAATCTTTAAAGAGAATTAGCCGTTGAATTCACATGACATTTGCGATAGGGAAAAGACTGTTCCATGACATTCAAACGGCAAAGTTTATTATATAAGGGAAGGCAGAAAATGTATATTATCCGTCTGTCTCACGAGCGTTAACTGTTAAGCGTATAAACTTTTATAGTCTTTTCTAAAAGTATATGAAGATTGTTTCATGTCAGAGTTGATATTACAAATGAGTTTTACGAACTCCATAGTTCATACATGGCTGAAATCTTAAAAACAAGACAAGGCAGACAACATGTCAATAATTATTAAATGTCATAACACAGTCTAATTCGCTATGGGATGTTTGTTAAACACTTAGGCGACGAGAAAATTGCGTGGGGTGATCAATCGGCGAAATGACTGGTTTCTGAAGTTAGCTCAGGTTTATGCGTTCCTCGTGGTAGAATGTTCGCGATATCGTGACGCTAGAAGTTATCAGAAGTGAAAACCGAAAGAGAATTTTCAAAAGACTGTTAAAGAAACACTTTCATACCCTGCCTATACCTTAATCATAGTAATTTGTTAAATTAGCTCGTATAAAAATTATCTACTTAACTAGAGACTGTCGTAGTAAAACTCGTTGTAGAGTTTTATGGGGCTATATTCAGAAACCATTGTATGGCACATTTTTGATAATTAATATTAAATAAATAATAATAAAATTACGGCAGGTTGTGAACGCCAGTGTTTTAGTAAGTATTCAGGGCAGTTGGTTTTCCATTTTTCTATATTTCTAAGAATCATAGTTTCATTAGCAGACGTTTCTGTAATTTTGTTTTGTAATTATTGCTTTCGATGCTGAGAACTGGGTTTTATAAATGTTTCTTAATATCCGGATGAATAAGATCAAAAAATATTTATATCATTGGTGCCAAAAACTAAATTAAATATATGCAATATGTTTTAACCTAGTAACCACAGAAACCGGTCAAAAATAACTTATCGATAACTGATACGAAGGCATGTGTCAAAATAAAATGTCATAGGTAATAACTACATACATTACTTTTAAGTTTCAAATAATATGTACAATTTTATAGAATTTTAGTCTTTTGAAAAATTTTCCATCAGTTTACTAAAATAACTGTTATTCTAGTAAAATGACTGTAGTTTTCCATTTGCAAGTATGTAGTTACCTATTTAAAATGAGCCCATAGATATTGGTGGTGTGAGATTTAGTAACATGTAACATTACATACAATAAACCTAATAAAATGTAATTGTGGTAAAATACGTTTTACATTTTACAAGTCGGTAGTTTGGCTATAGGTATTCCTCACAATCCTAGTATGACACACACGAAAAACACGATATTTGCGCTAGATACATTTTTTTAATCGGGGGATTTAAACTTCACGCTACCAATATCGCCATCTATTGTCGCAACGCTGAACTATCATCAGTGCGGGCGCGGGTCCAAGAACCTACGGTATATTCAGGGTCTATAGGAAACGAAAATAATGTATACAAACTTATTTACCTTCATAGTTTTACTATTATTGCCACTGTTCATTTTATTACATTCTACTATCTAAACGTTCAACAATGCGATAATTGCTTTTAAATTCATCGCAATCCAACTTCTATAATCAGTGCTCGGACAAGTCATCGCAAAACAATCGCAACACGGCAATAGAACAAGATTAATAAAATCGTATTATATATAGTAGTATTTAATTTTATTTTTCAATTACATAATTTATTACTGCAACCCAAAATTCACCATACGTATGTGAAGGTATTTCCATTAAATTTTTTTAATGCTGATGGTTGCATGTAGGCATTTATTTGCAGCACATTTAAAATATTTAGAAATAACTAAACTCAAGAACATAATTGTATTAATTTAAATTGTCACCACAAAACTGTTTCAAGCATGGCACTTTGACACATCCATGACAGATATGCGATTGAAAAGGTTAAATGTAAAATTACGAAAATATCCGATTTAGATAATAATAATATTAAGTCTCGACTCTTATAGAGTTTTGTTCCATGTCCATATATATTTCTGCGATGACTTGTCCGAGCACTGCCTTTAATAATATTTTGTCATTTGTCAAATGTAATTTTTTCTTACTAACGCAGGTGTCATTCAGCCATATTTGTTAACATTATTTTCGTTTTGTATCGACCCCGCCACAGTGGTGAGCGAGCGCCGCACACCTGGTCGACGACGAGCGGGCGGCGGCGCGGCGGCGGCGAGGCGGGCGCGGCGCGGGCGGCGCGCGGCAGGCGCGGGTCCATGAACGTGGTGCAGCGCAGCACGTGGTCCACGAAGAAGCGCTACAACCGCACTAGGGTCACCCACACTCTACACCGTACTCAAAAGCTTACTAGTTCATATGTTATTCGGCGATTTCGAGTTGTCATAATCAATTTCAGTTTCGCCCCTTAATAACTATAGAACATGTTGTAGAAGGTGGAAAGTAAGCTTATTGACGGACAAGTTCAGTCATGAAATAAAGGATTGACAATGTCTAAATACGAAATCACGTTCTTCCAACATTTTATTTGTCTGTTTTCGGCGCTGAGTGACGCAGCGCCATCTATAGACTAATGTTGAGTTATTTTGACAGCGAGACGTCTCTTTACAACTAATATAGAACTGAGATCTGCTGCTGTAAACGCAATAGATGGCGCTAGTACGTTCGTGAAAATAAGACGAACGCAATTTTTTATACATATTATCAACCCAATATTTCTATGTCTGTGGGTTTGAGGGCCAGCACTCTTTCCAAACAATCGCTTGAAAACAAACAACAAATTTAGAAAGAACGGGACTTTGTATATACAGACATTGTCACATAAGCTGTTCTATGGTCGTTACATTATATATTTACATTACATAGCCGAATTAGCTACTTCTTGTCAATCGTTGCCATGGTTACGGTGTAGCGGGTCACTCCAATTATTATCACTGCTCATGTGTACGCTTCTGCTCTCTTCGTAAACACTAATTGCGAAATAATGTAATACATAAACAGTATACCCGAACAAGAGATGTTAGTACAAATTAGTAAAGTTTTCCACTACCGAAAATTGAGATGACTTGCATAAAAGTCGAAACCATTAAAATTAAATCTGTGAACATACTATTAACATAATATTTTACAACACGCAACTTTAAACTTTATCTTCAAGCAATAAGACTGCTAGGAACCTTCGACTCGCTTAACGGCGCACTAAACTTATATTGGACATTATCTATGAAAAGGGACCTTATTGTCGATGGCGCTTATGCCGTTGTTCAAGATTGCGCGATACAAATGTAACGCGGTTCGACGTAAGTGCCATCGACCATAAGGTCCATTTTCATATATTGTTAGTTTATAACTATTCTTAATTTCTATAGCTCTTATTACCTTCCCGTTACGGTCGAGTTTCGTGTCCCACCCGAGCGGCAGGTCCCTGTCAGGGTCACTGAACATGTTGACCAGAGCCACTAGATCCCTGTTGTGCTGGTAGCGGTCGAAGGAGCTGGTGTCCCGACGGATCTTCGATATCATGTGCTTGAGTGTGGAGTTGCAGTTGTAGAGAGACGACGCTTCCTGGAATGAGAGATATGTATTTAGAATTGTATTTTGTCGAGATTTTTTTCTATGACAAAGGTGACAAACGAGCAGACGGATTGCCTGATGGTAATTACCGTCGCACATGGGCACCCAACACCAAGGGAGTCACAAGCTTGGAGCTTTGGGAACCTTACCATCAGGAACACAACAGTATATACATTTGTCTAGGAGAGTATCTTCTTTCTTTGTTAACTTGTTTTATGATAGAACCATATTTTTTAATACCAGACTGACCAGCGTTTGACCTTAGTAACACCTGATGGTAAGTGTCGACGAGGTCGAGAGTGTAGCACGTTAGTTCAGTCTATTCACCCTTTAAAGACCCATATTATATTTTTCCGGGAATACAGACGAAGGGAACTAAGCAGTCCGCATTAGGAAGACAGAAGCAAATCGCTTCGTGCGAA
This sequence comes from Grapholita molesta, assembly GCA_022674325.2. NCBI lineage: Eukaryota > Metazoa > Arthropoda > Insecta > Lepidoptera > Tortricidae > Grapholita > Grapholita molesta. Next base: position 15,741,885 of record CP053130.2, on the reverse strand, counting down.
TGAAGGGAATATTCACAATGTAAGGATGAAACCGCTCCCTTCGCCTGGACGTCCGGTAACAACTATGTAAGTAGTTACTGTTGTAAAATAAGGCGTGCTAAGGTTTTTTGTCCATAATGTAGTTAAGGTCACAAATACCGATGCACCTAACGTGCCCACATATTATCTTGATATTAAGGTACATGTATACATTTATTGACACTTTTCCTGTATAGATATTTTTGACTGTACCTAATCTTTTCGAGTAGAATTTTGTATGATGTTTATTAATGTAATTATTTTCATCTTTAATAATCTATGTCACCATTTTTCATCGGCTATAGAGAAGACAGAAGAAAAGCTTGAATTTTATTAGCGTGGTTATTTTGGCTGGAAGTCTCTACGTGTCGGCAAAGAAACGTTTGGCCTAAAGACGGTATCGGTGTCTCTGGAACACTGTCGCAAACGGCACACTACTGGGCAAAGACTAAATATTTAAAATTTTCTATAGAATCCTATTGATTTTTTTCCATTTTAACTATTCAAATGTCCCGAAGTACCCAGGCTTATGGCGCCCCTACCCTACGAAGTGTCCACTGTCCACACGTACCTGGTTCATGTGCAGCACGGAGTAGAAGTCGGGGCGCGCCAGGAAGGCGGCGGCGGGGTGCGCGGGCGCGGCCTGCGCCGGCGCGGGCGCGGGCGGCGGCGACGCGCGCATGGCGTCCAGCTGCGCGCGCGTCATCGTGCGCCGGATCGACTGGTACCTGCAGATTTACACAGAGTTGTGTTCAGCCAGCGGCATATAATTTCTAGCGACCTAAATACAAACATATCGATCAGAAAACTAAATAGTCGTAAGAATGTCGTACATACTTAGCGTAGGGATACGTAGTTGTCGAACCTTAACTCAAAAACGATTCAACCCATCGAGTTCTAAATGATTTTCCTTGCAAGTTTTTATCGGGCAGTACATTCATATTTTTTTCATATTTGTGTGGTTGTTTCAACGTGTGGTTCAACTTACAGAGCAATTAGTTACGTAAATATTTACTTTATCAAAAAGAGCTACACTGTCAAATTTAGGCACCACTTTAACGGTTGAACAAAAAATCACCCCCTTGACATATAGGAGAACTTGCCTAAATTCTTGAAAATTTTTGTATTTTACCACTTGGTCCGCGTGATTAATTTGCGCATTCTTACCAAAATACAGGTTTCTAGGACTAACGGTTACTGAGCATAGCCAAAGACAGACAACAGACAAACACGACGACACAAGAGTTTCTAGTTGACTACTGAACCCTAAAAAGACATAGGTTGATTTGCAAATAGCTTTCGAGCTTGTTTATTGTCACAAAACTAGCAAAACAAAAGTTTTATTACACTTACTCTAAAGTCTTGATCTTTCAAAAGTAAAACATTTTCCGCTACTAACCTCCTATCCAACTGCCTTCTCTGCACCTCGGGCGCCGGGGACCTCGGGGCAGCCCCGTTGGCGCCGGGCCGCTGCCACGTCGTGGTGCGGTTGATGTGGTCGATGTAGAACACTCTCCCGTGGCTGTCCATGCGAGCCTCCCAGCCTGGAAATGTATAAAAGAGCATGTCAACCTCGCAACGCCCATCATACTAAAATATTTATAGTTAAAACCACCCATACTAAGCAGTGAATTGGGTTGAATTATCTATTGTACGAAAAGTAATGAAAGAAAAGAAATTCTACCCTATTTCCTTTTATAAAAAATTTAAACTCCATTGAAAAGGAATGTACATTGTAATGCACACTGGGCGTTACGAGGATAAGGCTGGCTCAATATTCTTGCGTGTAACTTTGTCATCCAATAGCAATATTTTCCCCATTTAAATCTAGCTAACTCCATTACTTTATTTATATTTTAAGTTCTAGAGATCCAACAGCTTATTAATCAATATTTTTTATCTTAAATTACCTTAGGATTCTCCAAGCACATCTATAATTATTAATTAGATTTCTCATTCTATCTTTGTAGTACGAGTTAGGGTGCGAACTATTCGACTAATTAAAACGACTAGTACAGTCGTCATCAGGTATATCGGAGCTATGGAGGTGGTCACAAATATCGAAACAACGCCTCAATGCGATAAAGTGTATGCTCCGATATTTTTGAATACCTTGGCTGTTTAGATAAAAATGGCGACTCAACTCACTCACTGTACGTTTAGTAATTACGTATAATAGGAACACAAATAAATACAAAGAATTAAGTATAATTACCTGCTGGTAAAGGTTCTTCGCATTCAATTATCCCTCCAATCATATTGGCGGGAAAATCTCCGGTCAACGCCATTTGCCTCGACGCCCTTTCAGGGATCGAAGGCAGTCTTATACCCGCCATGTGCCTTAGAGGCGTGGGCGAGGCCACCGCGTTCTCATTAATCTCATTATCATCGGTATCTTCTTGTCGAGGTCTCCGTAGAACGACGTCCTCGGGAGGTCCAGCGTGGACGATGGTGAAATGGTTGCTGTTTGCGAACTCCATGTTGGGAGATCTGATCTCTGTCGTACGAAGTTCGTTGGTGAATTCGACCATTTCGAAGTTTTCTGTGTTTTGTATAGGGGGTGGTGTTAAATCTGATGGTGGTGCCGGGCGCGGGCGGCGGGCGTGGTGCGTAGGTGTGGGCGGGCATTGTGGTGCCGCACCTGCCAGTGCCGCCACTCTGGTCAAAACTCGTGGATGCGGCCTTACTGGACTGTTCAACCCACTGTTCGTCGGCGAATGTTTTGGCGTCCCTTCGCAACCCAAATTCTTTAGCAGGTGCCGCGGTAAACTTGAGTGTTTTGGTGTTGAACTCTCGCAGGAATACTTCCTATTCATAATTAGCGTACCAACGCTGGGTAATGTTTTGTTGCCGTCTTCAACTGGAGACGTCGAGAGCGAAGAATTGCAGGAGCTAGGAGCGTTGGAACAGCCGTTATCGGGCTGTTCATGAGTTATGGTTGCGGTATGAGATGAATGCGAGTTCAAAAACGCAGTCATCATTGTAGGCGTGGCGCGACCCGAGTTCTGCCTCGTCAATGGTTTGTGACCTTTCAAAGTCGTAATTTCTTTTTCTTCAATATGGTTCCTATTATCGTCCTCAAACTCAGAGTGATTGCTGATGTCATTTAAAAACGTATGTTGCGCCTTCTCCTCCGATTTGGCGTGGTTTGGCGTGAGATTCGTACCGTCGACGGTATCAGTCGGGGCCTTATCCTTCCTCGCGAACGTCGTCGTGATGTAGTTATCAGGTCCAATATCTTTAATAAATAATACTTTATTCCTACTTACGCTAGGCGAACCTTCAGGTACATCTTTACATTTCTTCTCGTCCACTAACCTAGATAATTTCATAGAGGATATTGTAGATTCACATAAGCTGCCGTCAGTTTCCGGGGTCGCTAACGGGGCGACGTTCTGACCACCTCGCCAGAAACTAGCCGTCGAGGACATGGCAACCTGTTTGCCGGTGTAAAACTCCCCGGGTTTGAAGTCGTTAATGCCGCTCTGTAGCGTCGCTGACTGAGAAATATTGTTGTCTGTGAAAAACTGCTCGTCCGTGTCTATTAACTCGAAGTTGAATGCGTCTTCTGGTTTGGTGAGTTTCTTGGGTTTACGGTGTCGCGGCACGTGCGGAGGGTGGGGTGGTGGAGAGAGCGCCCGCGAGCGCTCCAGCGGCTTGTGCGCCGCCCGCGGCGGCAGCGGCGGGCCCGGCGACCGGGGGGCTTCCTCCGGGACCTTCCCTCCCTCCACTTCATATACAAACTTCATTATTTTACAAGGATTCTTTGGCGACCATATTTTGTAATACTCCGTACCGGGCGACGTCGGCGATTCGAAACCGCTATTCATTTTTGACTTCTTTTTGACACCGAGGTCTACCCCGCCACCCGTGTCCACTGGCGGTGGACATTTCTTTTTCACCCCCGACGATGTCGCACGAGATTCACTATTTATAGATTGAGATTCTTTACTTAAACTAGTATCTACAAATTTGCTAGGATCACATTGTTCGAGTTTTGGCTCGTTTCCGTTGCTTTCTAGAGTGCTAATTGAGCATTTGTCGACGAGGCGAGCGACTTCCGCGGGGTCGGGCTCGGAGCCGAGTTCGAAACTCTCGTTGTGGTACGAGAAGGGTGGTTGCCGCTCGCCACCGCGCTTGCGCGAGACGCCTTCTTTCAAACGATGCGGCAGCTTGCGTAGTTCCGCGCGGAGTCGCGCGGGCAGCGCAGGCGCCTCCGCTTCCATCTCCTCCTCCTCGCCATTGTAGTACCGGAAACATAGCAGCTGCTCGCAGTCTAAAACACAACAACCGGCAAGTTAATACAATCGGTTTTATTTTACTCAAACATCATTAGCGACCCTATCTAAAAAGTTACTGCTAACAATGATTGACGAGCTCAAACGTCCGCCTCATGAGTATGTAATGCAGCGCATTAGAAGCGCGAGTGCAGCTTACCTTCGTACGGCTGATTAGGCTCATCAAGCAGCCACATTATGCCGCCGCTGGCGCATCCGGTCGCCGGCACGCGCCCGACGACGCCACCCGACTCTGCAACACACAAGTGTCCTCATATATTACCACTATCGGTTTTTGTTGTGCCTAACATTCCAACATATCATACCCGCCATAAATTCCCACTTTATATCCGACATAAACTTAGCGATCGCTCCGAACGCTGTAAAAATACAATCTAGATGTATTTTTATCGATCATATTCTTTTACATATTCATATGTACATACATACGTATACAGGGCATGTTTAAAAACAGCCACATAAAATATGGAGAGGAAGCTATCGGGCTCGCAAACAAAATCAAAAATGACGAGTTCAAATATCTCATTTAAAAGCGCTGTTGGGTACCCGCATGAAAAACAAAACACGGGGCAGGTGCAAAACGCAGAAGTAAAAACAAACAACGAACCGCGCAGAACCGAGCACGGTGAGCCCTTGCATTTTTTATCTAACAACAATCGGCCGGCGTCGGCCGCGCGGCGGCGCGGGCGCAGCGCATCACAAATTATGTGCGAGCCCTAATCACCGGATGCGGGACTCGCCCGCACATTTTACGCGAAATAATCGAAGCCACCGAATTGCCAGTTAATTGGAGGAACACGGCCATAAATTTCGCGGAAGCAAATTGATTCTGCAACGCATCCCGGATCAGTCCTGCTCCTGCGAGCATTACCATATTTTGATTGGATTAATATATAAGACGGGTTAGCTCCCTGGTCAATTAACTGCTCTTGGCGATCATAAATATTAAATAATATGTGTAATCAGAGATGCCATTACCGCATGTTTAATGTGATTCATGTTGAAGGTTCAGCATAATCATTACTTATAAGAAATATATAATGATAGTAGTTGTAGTGCAGATAATTACCTCGCCAAACAGATTCGATAACAAAATTCAAAGTTCAAAATGATATATCGAGTAAATTGAGGTATAATCACTAGTTCGTTTCCGTTTTGGAACAGTTACCCAAAGACAACAGTTCGAGATCGATAGCTCCCATTAGTTTTTTGTTCCACAGCATTTGGAAGACGTCATGAGCACGCATGCAGCCCTACTTGTTTAATGACAGTCATTTCCTTTAGGGTGCTTATCGAGTAATCACGATTAACCAGCACGGAGTTAACTCTAATGATGATTAGTGTAACATACTTGTGAGATTTACAACCGCTAAGAAAAAACGGGACTTTCTAAGTGTAAATGAGTTCAATTAACTAAATTTGGCTTCAAATTATTGCAGTAGTGGTGAGATTGACTGCCGTTGTTGTCAAAGACATGGTACAGTTTTTACTATTGCTGTTGTTAGTACTGTCGGTACTGCGGATTAATATATAACCCACTGTAAAGCTTTTGAATAATAAAATACATCTATCTAGTATTTATTTGTATCTATATTTACGTATCTTCAACTGCGACCTGACTAAGAGAGACGCAGAAAACATGCACACGATAATACTCTGATTCGTTACAAATACCCTTATCACCTGAATACAAATCATATAAAGTTATTTCTGGTGAAACCGACAGAAGCTTCCCGAAACAAATACGTTGTTCAGACACTTAAAACTCGGTATAAGTTACCCACATCTGCAAGTTAAGTTGATTAGTGAACCAAATTCATGACGAGCCGCTGACGACGGCGGTGACACAGAGGGCGGCTATTTCCGTTCGTGACGCAACGTCCGAGTTCCGCAGGACACGAGAGATAATACGAGATGAGACAAGGATGTGGGATTTGCGATATGGCGTCCCATTGGCATACGTATGCAAACTATAGCTATACTTATTTGTGAAAATGTTGTGTGATAACAAAACGGAACCTAGAAACAAAAGAACTTATTCCCGTTGAAGCTCAAGATTAAACGTTACCAAAGGACTAAGAACACTACTGGCTAAGTCCAGATAGACATTAATATAGTTCCACTAGATGATGCCCGCGGCTTCGTCCGCATGGTTAGAGGAAAATGTAACATATCAAGTCTTCCCGGTATGAGACATTTTCCCGCTGGTATCCTATGTCACTCTCCATCCCTTCAACTATCTCCGCTTAAAAAATCACGTCAATTCGTCGCTTCGTTTTGCCGTGAAAGACGGACAAACAAACAGACACACTTTCGCATTTATAATATTAGTATGGATTATGTTCCTTGATTTAAGTATGTATCAAGAAGAACAAAAAATCGACACTTTTTTACATTAAAGCAAATATCAGCATCATAGCCACACACTTTATAAGTAATGTAAAAACTCGTGAAAACCCAGAACAATTACGATTTTTTATTATTTGACCAATAAGTGCCTCACAAGGTGTCCTACCTTGTCTGCTGCGCACATGAACATGGCCCAGGTATATGTCTAGTAAACTTCATTTAACGGAGTACACTTTTTACTCGGTTCCTAGAACTAGAGCTGACGATTATGAGAAAAATTTTGCTCGTAGACCACTTCCGCTCGTTCCACAGACAAATGGTGATCCACTTAATATCGAATAAAAATATAGTTTCTGAAATATAGAGGAAACATCTGTTCTTAGCTTCCTCACAAGAGGGATAAAAAGAAAAAATATTATTGCGACTAAAACTGAAACAAGCGATGATGTAAACTCAAATTTAGCAGCGTTTCTCACCGATAAAATTTACTGGGAAAATTACTCAGTCTAAAGTGATTTCACATGGTGTTAATTAAACCGCTCTCATGAACTTTTCGCTTCTGCTAGTAGGTTCAAATCTGCCTTATTAAATAGACTTAAAGCGTGATATTTTTTCACCAATGAAACAGTGAGCGTTAGTACTTGAGGCTCGGGTTGGCGGAAGCCCATAGTTGACTAAACTACGGTCATTCCTCGACCCCTACTCGACGCATCTGTCCTCCTACGCCGTTTTAACCATGTTTTTGTACGTACTGATCTCTTTTTAAGTGGAACCCTCGGTTTCACACGCGAGCTGATCTTTATCTTGTTACTGACACCTTATAAGTACGTGTGTGATGCTGTTGTTACTGAGAATAATATTACAGAGGCAAAGTTGAAATTAGATACTATGCTATAGAATTAAACAGAGAAAACGTGCACCTGACCTCTGACACCATAAAATTTCGCTTTAGATTGTAATAGTTCTTATAATTATATCATTTTATAATGTCTCAGGTATCAGCACTAAATTGTTACATTTATCTTTAAAGTAAATTAACACGTCTTTGGTCACTTTGTTGCCATATGTTAATCTTTGTTGCCTCCGATCAAAAAGATAATCTTGAAAAAACAACGACTAAAGGTAATTCCATCTGTAAATGAGTCTGCTGCGAACGCTTAGCTGTATCCGCCTTGAAATAGCCAAAATTACACTGTACGTCAGGAAGCGGGTGTTAAGGGGCGCTGACGACGGACCCCCATTTAGCGGGATGACAACTTGACAGTTTCACGATTGCGGTTAGGATACGTTGACGGCTGCAAAGCTTTGTTTCTTAGTTCACACGGCGGGCTTTCAACGAATTAACGGCCCTCCGAGCTGTCGACAGAGAAGCGACAGACTATTTCGAGGCTTATTTAACTCGCGAGCCATAAATACGTTCATTCAGTCTTGCTGTATCGTAAACCGGTCGAATGCAAATGCATTTTAAATTCCTTGCCTTTCATTCAAGGATCCATTAAGGACCGGTTAATTTTACGAGTGCAGACCACTTAAAATTCTACCATTCGGTCTACAAATCGCAGCGGAAATTGGAAGTTAAGTACAATGCGGTGACGATGCCGTCCATTAGCACCTCCCTGTGATAACACCGTGACACTTATCGCTTCTAAGTCAATACTAATGATGGATGTGTTTTACGAGCGAGGTAATAAGGAAACGGCTTTACCTGGCTTTGTAACATGGATTTACAGACACCTTAAAGCATAAATCTTGTACTTATCGAACGCGCGCTCACCTGCCAAACACTCCGATATTTTAATACCTAGAAAATACCCACCTAATTGAGTATACTAGGTATTTAAATATACCTATTGAGAGATACACGTCAAAAATCTAACGTAATTTTATGATCTCCTAGTAATTCGCTTCTCTGACTAACCAAACTACGTATAATGAGTAGGAATGAGTTTTCTTGACCTTCAGTCGTCTTGATTTTTTTCTACATATATCACAACATGGATATGTAAATCCGGCGCGAGGACGTGACTCATTAGACCACTGTTTATTCCATTGCTTGTCGACCGGTCAAATTTCCCGGCATAAGTGTGATCTCGAATGTAGTAACGGTCAGTAATCTGAGATATCACTTAAACTGTGCAGCTGAGTTAACACTTGGTAAACGATAGCATTTAGGCTCCTAATCGTAATTCAAGAGCGCATGCGCTCAGCGGCACGGCCACGCGTTTATTGCGCTGGAGTTGATTGATTACTAAGACAATTTTTTAATTAGCCGTTAGCTCCAACCACTTTTCCCCGACAGAATTTTGTACATTAGAAGATACGAATCATCTCGGTGTAATTATGTTACATAAGTACAGTAATATAAAACATATCAATTTTAAATCTGGGTCATATAGAATAACTAATATCACTACCTGTACCTACACGCACGTATTTTATTATTTTAATATCATCACTGTGGTAATAGGTATTAGTGTAGGTAGTTAGCAGTAAATTAAAATTGGAGACATAGTTCTAAAAAGTGTGCAAGAGAAGAGATATCCTGCTTCCATTCGTCTTTAATGTCCTTCGTTTATTTGTATTTAAACTTACATGAGACATGTTTAATAATTAACGATTAACACGGTACTACTCACGTTTATTTAGTCACTCGCGCGACATGTTTCGGAGAACATAGGCCTCCATTTTCAAGCACTAAGAGTGCTGAGTGTCCGATCGGTTCGCCGCTCGCGTCCCCGAGTGCGCGACGGGCCGGGGACGCGAGCGGCGAACCGATCGGACACTCAGCACTCTTAGTCCTTCGTTTAGTTTTCAAATCTATTCCTTAAAAAAATTGTGCATCATACACTTACATTGATATCAACATATTATAACGGTGTCGATAACGGGTCTAGAAAATAATGTTCCGACTACTTAAGAACATGAAGCAGGCAACGTAAATGGACATAGAATTACAAAATCTTAGCGAGCTGATTTAGATACATCTGCATAAGAAGCGCTATAACCAGAGAAATAGATATGGTTCTTACCACATTAGGACTCCAAACTGGGTGCACTTGCTTATAACCAAGTCCTGATATAGTACAAGGCAGCCTTCCATATAAGGCCAAAGATGGCGACGCCTGTTACACCATGTATGGTGAAAAGCCAGCACCTAAAGCCAACACTTCGATGACTTTATTTTATCAATCGAAAAATAAATCCGCTGAGCTTGTAGGCGGTAAGTCGTTACGTCAGCCATTACTACGGAGCCTCGGTACCTAATTTCGTCGGTAGCAAGTCTATTTAACTGTCAATTAGCTATGACTGATCAGAAGCACTGATAACAGATTTTTGATACAATATTGCGGACACATTTACGAAACAATAACGCTCCACCAATGAAGCCGAATAAAGCCGATACTTTCGAAATGATTGGCTTAAATATTCCACCTACTTATATTGACAAGGCGACAGGGCGGAGACGCGTTTGGATATTTCCGAATGAAAATCGTATTAGGTTAGGGTCGTCGAACTTTCTGCTTACAATAATTCTGTGTTGGTTGCGGTTTCGTTATCGTTTTGCAACTCGCTGACACGTAGCTACGGTCCATTCATGAGCGAGCGGAGAGGGGGCATGAACCAGGCGTTCATTGATATTGCGCGCGCGCGGCGAATCCGACCTCGTTGCGGCCGCGAAATGCAATCGTAGATATCTGTACTACATTGCAATGCATTGAGTATTTGTCGCGAAAGGACAGTTAGTAAGCATGTGTAGGTTATAATGCTACTTGCTGTTAGCAACATCCGTAAAAATCGTGTCACAAAAATGTTATCATAGAATTTTAATTGAATTTGTATTCATGATCGATTTTTTTTCGACGAAATTCGTTTTTATTTACCCCAAAAATCTCTAGATGACTAGATGTTTTGCTAGGTAATACATACCTAAAACCAAGTTATATAATGTACCGAGAACTGAACTTGTCAAATTACATCAATTAAAAAACATAAGCAAACGTAGATCAAAAATTAAGTCACGTAGGTATTAAAACAATTCAACTTTTTATTGTTACCGGTCGTGCCAATGCCAACATCATCGACTCTCTCTATTCATAGACAACTCTATATGACACGCTCGATAAAGGGATCCATTTCACGCCTCCAAACCGGTCCACCGGAATGCGCCCAAATGAGACATAAGGTGACAACAATCCATAAGATTAAACGGCAGATTAGGTAATAAAATAAACAAGTGAAGTGAACTAGGCAAGTTAATATTTGCGAACGCCCACATCCGCCAAGCCGCGGTCGGGCTGATAGTCGATTAACAACGTATACCTACTCGGTGGGTACTACTTGGTGGTATTTGCCAAGTAGCCAAGAATCTGTATTAAAATAATAAAGGGTGTAAACAACACGACATTGCGCAGGGAAGAGAAATACTTGTTTGCTCTTCAAGAAAGTGTCGCCTTATTGACAAAAGCATATATGAGCGGTATTTCAAAAACTACTGTTTGCCGCATCGCCTATTCTTCTTTAGCAAACGTAGAGTGCATTTGCTTGAGTAATGTACAGGCTTTATGAAATATGCATTTATGCAAGTTGGCGCAGAGAACATGGCGCTACTAATGGAAAACAGATGTCAGGTACGGAGACTCAAGGGTGGCTAGTGCGTGCGCAAAAGCAAGGAAACGCGCACACAATGCATTAGATACAGTAAAAACTCTCATGCTGAGAAAACAAAAGACAATGCGAAAAAACTCCCAGAGAAACAGTTACGTTCTATTGTACTATCCAACCATGATAGCAGTTTATTAATATAAAATATTTTAGCCCTCACTAATCATAGTATTTAATCAGGTATAACACATGTGTTCACTTTAAATATTTGTACATACGTATTTTTGACAATCTGCCTACCCACCTTCTGCCCACGGTAATTTGTAAGCTAAAATCGTATCTTTGATGCTCCTCGAGGCAATAATTTAAACAGGGATACGGAATAATGCGCTGTTTATGTCACTGTAAATTGTCCATGCAAAAACATGACGAAAATGTCGCTAAATTTCGCACTTCAATACGTCCGGCGCGTGGGTGAGGTACACATGACGTTCCAAGTATCTTTGTCTATACCTAAAGCCTAGGCGATAGAAACTGTTAACACGTTGACGGACTGTACGTCGGCAGCCGGGGTGTAGTCGTTTGTTTCCTTTGGCCTATGACAAACAGGCAGAGACATCACGCTGTGTCCGTCACGCTGAACGTGTTAAAATATAGAAATCTCACAAAACATTTGTGGAAAGGTGCTTTTACGTAGGTACTAATATACTTTACTTGGACCGAATAAGTTAGCCTAAAATACATTCCTTTATGCTTAACATCACTCAACATAGTTACAGATTAAATATGATTTAACATTGTATGTATTAGATAGGATGTTATGGTAGGACTACCCCATTACCTGTACCTGTAGCTACTTATAATTTTGCAAGTGAGAAATTCCACGAGCCCATTACACATTCAGGAGGCGTAATGCTTTCAATGCGTTAATATTGGCACGCACATGGAATCAGGGACCGGCCCCGCGATGCTAAAGAATTGGTAACTACTTCACATCAGACAAGAACCGGGACGAACGACCTCCATGTCTGCAAAACGAATACAAATGCCGAATTGGTCGCTGAATCTGCGATTACATCAATATACAATATTGTTTCAAGCATCGTGACTTCGTGACCTCCTCCCAACTACGATCCATAAAACTTGTATCACTCTGTGCGGCCTTTCGTAGCAAATATTAAAACCGAAACGGTCGATCGAGTGTGATTTGATCAACTCATGAATCGCATTAATTTGCTCGCGGCCACTTCAACCGATCAAAACGAATTATGAACCGGCATTTCAATGGATCAGAATTCCAGCGCGTACTTCCTGTACGAGTATGAAAGCGTAATGTACGAAAACCGAATCTAACGTATCGATTTCCATACTCGCCGTTAAAGTTCGCGCGTGGCCTTTGACCATGATTTGAAAAATGTCAAAAGTCATCGGTAAGGATTTCCGAATGAGGTATCTTGTTTATTCGGTGTTTCTCATTAGCTTGTCACGAGCGTATTGTCTCGAATAATTTCGGAACAGCACATTATATCGTGAGAATCTTTGCATATTCACTGACAATGGTTGCGCAAAAACTATAGTCGGTTAGAACAAATGTACGATTGTTGCTACAGTCCCTCATTAACCGCTTTTTATGTAACGGTGAGAAACGTATAACAAAGGCTATTGTAGAGTTAAAATCGTCATTTTTGGAAAGACATGCACGCTTATAAGAATCTAAGCAATTTATCGTACTGAACTAATACGTATCATTTCAACATTGAATGCCATTTTCTGATAATAATTATAAGGCTTGACTCTACCATAATTATTTCAAATATGTATGTATATTTGTTTTCTATATTTTTAATCGTTTCTTACTCCAAACGCCAAGTTACTATCTATGAGTAGTAGTAGTTGCCCTTCATATTGGCACTCAATATTTTCCGGTTAACAAGATATCTATGGGTAACCCAGGACTGGAGTATTTATAGAGTTGTACCGAGCAGGCTGCCCACGTCCCCAACGATCCGACATTCCAGGATAAATCGTTAGATAATGTCGATCCGGATACTTTAGCATTTATAATATTACCTGTAGTATCCATATAATCAAGTCCTGTCGATTAACCTGTTTCATGTTAACCAGCGAGCAAAACTAGTAAAATGGTGAGATTATTTACAGTAAATTAATACAGAGTAATAACGAGGTATAATTTAAGTTCCCGCGGTTCCAGCTCACAAACGTTAGCTTTCATATAGTTAATTTCTACAGGAAGCTTTTATTAACTCTATGGACATAAATAGATAGTGCATTGAGTGCTAATGGTAACGGAGGCTGCAGTGTTATTCCATATCTTTCCAGGCGCCTTGCAACAAGCGAACAAATCTAAATGTGATCTCCATTAGGCAATAGTTCTTGTATATTTCAAGGTGCTTTTTATTTTGGTTCTTCCGAGGCGAATTACATTGGAAATAGCAGGCAAGCAGCAAGTAGAGCGTTGCATTCCCACCAACTGGGTATACCGCTGCTCCGGCCGTTGTCTACGCTGCGACCGGATCTTTGGCTTCAAGAACCCTGTACTGCAAAACTTGGCACCTGAATCGTCGGACATGATTACATCACTCAATGTCACCTTTAATTAAGACTATACAGTGAGTTAGCACTAAATCCTACATAGTACATACGCGGTACTCCAAACATTATCATTTTATTACATCAACCGCTCCAACTGACTTTGCCTGTTAGCAAGGACACAGGAAGGAGGACGTTTGTTTCTGTCTTGATAATTTGTACGTGTCCTCAAGCGCGATAGGGCCGCCTACGCGCCAAGCCAGTAAAACCAAGTAAACATATTCCAGCACAACTAATTAGAGACAGTGCAAATGCAGTTCGTTTTGCGTTTCTATATCCTGTTCCCACGCATTGGCGCGGAAGTTCGTATCGTTCTGTCAGAGCCCTTCCAGTGCATTCCCACGTAAGAACCTGCGCGGCAACTCCAGATCAGGTTTGCAATTACGCGCCCGTCAAAAATCCAAAGAGTAATGAAGCTTTTAATATTCTATTCAGACATATAAAGACCTGCCTGGTTATGTTTGTGATGAACTCGCAACGTGGGATGTTACGACCGACTGAATGGCAAAAGAGTTATACTTTTCAAAGATAAAATAAATTAACCTATTCACTCAATAATAGACAGGCCTATAAAAATAAAATAAATAAGCCCGGAGCTTGCATTCCGTACCCGTTTACGGCCATTGATTAATTAACGAGATAGGGCTCATTCATTCGCCGGCTGCGGGTACGGCATAGCCCTCCGATCGGTACTTCATTATCTTATAATATGTTCTGGTGGAATACTTAATGCCGATCGCGAGTAATGGCCATGCAATATTGCATTGCATAATATGAATGACTACAGGCCGATGAACGGTAGATATGGCTGCGCTAAGCGCTATGCGGGAAAGAATAACGATTTTCAACCCGATAAGCCTTGCGGATTCTCCGCCTTCATGAGACTTCATGCGGACATTTATAGACACGTTTTACAACAGCGTGTAACAAAAGGAATTAATTACGTGGATTCCATTGAATTTCACATATTAATTCAGTACGTGTCAGTTGTTTATGGTCAGGCGATGATTCAGAAAGGAAATTGGGCGTAGTCAACGTAACCGAATTTGTGAACTTTAAAGGCGAACGGAAAAATGGTCGAAGGTATACCGTTGTGACCGTTTAAATTATTGGAACAATCGAACCGACTATCGAATGCGTGGCAAGGACGCCGGTACAATAAGCGAAGTATGATTTACATAGAGTTGTGACCGGATGCGGCAACGGCTACGTTTGTCCTGCTGCATGTATGGCGAGCCCGTATTGTATGGAAGTGTCAAGGCTGGCCTGGGTGCTCGAGGGACCACCCAGTACCGGTCGGGCGACCACGCTCAACCTAGTCACACACACTACAAATCTGACATCTGACAACACATCGCAGCCTGATCTTTTTCAGCACGGATAAGATCTACGCTTTTACGCTAACGAGTATTATCATTGGTGATCATGGCCATCACGAGGGTATTTCTAAATTGTAACCAAATGTTTAACTAGACTAACTGCTAACTCATAAATATTAATAAAGCGCCGGGTTTCCAAATTATTAATAATTATGTGCCTTACACAATGACTCGTTAATTCTAATTCATCATCATTTATATTTGACCTTTGAGACATGTTCATAAATCTTAAGAAAAATCGAGAGCCGTGTTTTCATTCAATAGATATTCGTTAGGATAGGATAGCCAGCAACAGAGGTTACTAAGCGGGCCACGTGTTTAGCATGATGACTCGCTCTTATTCTCTAAACTATAAAGTCTTGTAAAGCTCATTTTGAAGACCTCACACGCTTAGCAACATTTGCTGCGCACTGTACGAGTACTATAGCTCACACGATAATATCCATCAGGACATTCAGGACGTCATGTCACTAGGAAGGCGTTTAAATGAGGAGGTTGTAGATATTGTTGGTTTATGGAAAAAAAGAATTATACAGCGATTGTTAATATACGCAGATGAGCAATGAAATACCCCTCAAAAAATAATCCACAAAGGCGAAGTCTAAATAGTAATAGTCTTTCATCCGCGCATGACGTTTGACGTTATGACATTTCATTATAGCCAATGACATTGATCAACATTAATAGCGGGAATGTATTTTTTAGATAATATCAAGGCCGAGGAAGGGGGCAAGGAGATAACTGTCAATAGAATATTGGGATCATATTTGGGAGCCATTTTGTACTGGAAACGAAGAGTATTCAATCGCTGAAATTATAGAACTATATAATCGAATATAAAATTTACATTTCTCCTATAACGGTGTTCCATTTCTACTATGTTCTGTGAGGCCATTTCACCTATGTGCATAAAAGAAATTCATTTCGATTATTATCAACCTATTTAATTCTATTAACAACCTTATTTGGACCCGGGTATGTCCTTAAACTACGTCCGACAATGAGAGGTAGGGCACAGCGAAGTACCATCACGCTCGAGTCTGGAGAAGCCCAACTGGGGAAGTACCTCCTCCTTACAGAAGACCACAGCCATAATAGCGCTGCTACCTTTCAGGTATGTAGTGTTGTGTTCCTGATGGTGAGTAAGGTTCCCAGAGCTCCAACCCCCCTTAAAGGTCGGCAACGCGCTTGTGACTCCCCTGGTGTTGCGGGTGCCCATGGGCGACGGTAATTGCTTACCATCAGGCAATCCGTCTGCTCGTTTGCCACCTTATGTCATAAAATAAAAATAAATAAATTATATGAGCACTTCACATTATTTAAGAGTCGAGCACTGCCAAATAATTCCTAGAACAACATTTAAATAGTTTCGCTATAGTCTATCTAGCTCAGACATCTAGGCATTGATTCGGCACAGCGTCACATCCGCCTGGCCGCGCGGGCGCACCAATATGGGCATTGTATGCTAAGTGTTCGAAACGTCCAATATTGCGGTAACGGTGCTGCAGCATACCGCTATCTTGAAGCCTGGATAATGCTCTATGGATAGGTAAATCCTCTATGGATTTACCATTTAGAAATATAGGTACAATCAGCAGCAGAAGTGGCTAAGCGCTTTAGGTGGTCAAAATGAGGTCAACACATCTCTATTGTCAAGAGAATAAGAGCGCGTGTAGGTCATTTTGAATACTTCAAACGCTTAGCCACTTTTGCTGCTGACTGTACCAGAAGCCCAGCAACTACCTTTACGATTAAGTATGGAACATAAGTTACGAGTACTATAAAATTATATGTGACTAAAAAGGTACTTGAACCCTGCCGAGATGTGGGGATTTTTTTTATACGACGTGGCAAACAAGCATACGGCCCGCCTGATGGAAAGCAGTTACCGTAGCCTATTGACACCTGCAACTCAATGCACATACGCGTTGCCTACCCTAAAAGTTGTTGGAGCTCTGGGAACCTTACTCACCATCACTATAACCAAGAAAATAGCAGGAACGCAGTGACGACACATATTCGTCGCTAGTCTACTCGAGGCACAAGTCAAAACATCACCATCACATACCCACTACTTCCCTGGTAAGTTACCTCCCTACATGTGCCTTACGTGCATACAAAGGCATTGTGTTGAGGAACAGAGATAACTGGAAACTTAGTTGGGTAAAGCTCACACACACCGGAGTTAGAAATTTTTTTCGAGGCTTTAGTTAGTGTCATAATCTTTAGTAATATCAGATAACCTGTACTGTACGTTAATAATCGCGAGAAATAAAAGAAACAGAAAGACACTACTGTTAACAAATGTAGCGGTAGCATTTTTTATAATTTATAATGTGTATTAAATTATAAACGCCGATTAATTACCCAGCTGACGGTGAGCTGCGTAAACATATCAATTTACACAAACCGGCTCAAAAAATGGCGTGGGCGATTGTTTGCGTACACTATACCAGTCGCATCCGACATTTAAGTCATTTAACGCATAGCTACTTCCGGATAAACATAAAACCAGATTAAATCAATACGACAGTAGCAAAGCGACAAAAAAGAGGTAGCTGTCGTATCGGAATGATTACCGAAAACGTTTATCCTCAACTGTTATATTCCCTAGTGTAACTTTGACTTCGAAGTCTGTAAAAACTTTATGTTCATGTATACTGGTTTCCTATATTCATGTCTAGCTCTGTTAGCGTTAGTAAACACGACTGCTATGCAATTCTAATGTGTTATTTAAATCGCCAACCGGCCACAAGTTAGTCGGAGGCTGTCCCCAAAATAAGACTTGTGATATTATTATTTCGACCGGCAACAATCTACTTTTATTTACGTAATTTCCTATAAGTCCTTATTGTCATACGAGTGACTTCACGTGTGAATTGCGTTAGTTATTTTAGTATGGATATATGGTGACACTTATACTAGGCATCACTAGCTTACCATAAATGTCGCATTATAACCTGCGTTCACGCAACGAGCAGAATGCAAGGCCTAAAATCACACAGCGGAGCGACAATGGTGTTTACACAGCGGACATAATGGGCCGGCCCTTTGACTCGCCGCTCATCCGGACTGCCAAAGAACCGGAAGGTATTTCACGGGCTTTATTCTCGATTCCGAAGGATTACGCTGTCAGATTATATTTTTTCTGTCAACAATTATAATCTTAAGTCAAACATCCTCACCCGGGAATAGAGGACTTCGCAACACGGGAGACATGCGCAACGAATATAACTTTTGAGAATCTCCATTTTAATTAGTATTTTAATATTTAACCTGCAATATAGGGCACATTAAATATTTAACCGAGACAATATTCTATTCAAACGGAGCAGCGATCGTGTGAAACAAATCCTGACCGGCACCGGACATCCGTCTTCGTTATATTCCCGTTGCACATCAAAAGGAATTCGCCTATCAAACAAATTACAACCTTAAAACTTTAGAAAAAGAGCTGCAATTTAAATAAAGCGGTGAGAAACTGCCCTAATACATCTTGTCACTTGAAGAGATGATTAAATTGCAGTGGACAGCAGCGAGGCGGATACGGAAATAAGTCATAGTGTTACAAATTGTGGTGTTGTGCGCGTTAAACTGAAGCTATTCAGAAAAGAATATCATACCAATTTTAATACCAGTGGGCGTAGGTGCTGTAGCTTAATCTCCGCCGTCCATGGAGCCTGTTTAATTCCGATGATGTGATGTGACAGGAGATTTGTAATTGGTTAATTGTTGCGCCAAACGTCAATAGGTTGAAATAGTGCGATATCCTGCGGCGCTACCGCGAAAAACGATATTCGTAAATTTCGGCCAAATGTCTCTGTCACTCTCAGGATGCCTTAATTGGAGTAAAAGAGAAAGATGTTTCAAATATACGGACTTCGACGTTCGCGATACCGGGCCTGAGGGCAGTGATACTGGCAACACTAATAAATTGTATCGTTAGTATATCAGTCAAAATTTATCGTTTTTGAACTTGGAAAAGGCTAAACCTTGTTTGTAAACTCGATTTGTCTGTAGAAGTTTATATTATTAAAAAAATATAAAAGTTCACGGTAGCGATGATCACATTAGGAGGCTTCGTAAGACCTATTATGATCTAAAACAAAGTCGAACCACACTCATAATACTCGAGTCCGTTACAGCTCTAGGCTACATAGCACGCGGTCCTAAAGTAAATAGTTTCGCGGAGAGACAACATTACCATTAAAGTAGTCAAATGGTGTAACATGGAGCGGCCATTCTGACGTAGGCGAAGCCCACGTTCAGATACATTTCCGGCCCAACATGAGACATCTCTTAACAACTTCACAGTCACAGGGTAACGTTTGTTGTATGTAAAAATGTTTGCTTTTCACATGAGCACGATTACTTGATGTGGATTGAGACTTGTTTTCAATCGATTCAGAGTTTTATTTGTTTCTCGTCAACCTTGAAGGTCTGGAGGGAACGGACATGGACGGTCGTAAAACAAATACGGTCGCAGAGACAGACGCTTGTAAATATATGGCGAGACCACAGATATATCATACCTTGATTAACGCATGTGCATGTCCTGACTGTAAAGAAATCAAGGGAGGCCACCAGTAAATCTTCTTTGCAAACAAATAAATATTTTGGATCAATTTTGCACAAATCGAACTAGCTCCATAGTAGCGACAATATTTAATAGACATATGCCTAACCCTCAGGAACCAATATTCGTGATAAATAGTCAAACGGCATGTGTTTGACTAACAAATATTCTATGTCACTAATAAAATTGTAATGAATATAATAAGACATTATTTTTTTATCGGCGTACATTCTACCTACTCAAAGAAATCATAAATGTACCTTAAATTACATGTTGACGCCGTCGTTTCCGACACATTGTAGCTATCACCGCAACCGAAGACAATGCCGAACCAAAAACCGAATCATCATCTCAGCCATAAGACGTCCACTGCTGAACATAGGCCTCCCATTAAAAACCGAATCAAAATGTATAAAATGCGAGTCTATTAGTATAATACGTCTGTGTGCTCGGTGCTTGCTCGATTGACGGCCGATAACTCCTCCGTCGGGAGTCAGAACCGGCATCCGGCACTCAAGGTGACACGGGCCATCCTTGCAGATCCGGTCCGAGCGAATTGTCGAGACAATGCCGGAGATCGTGAGAAAGGGAAACGAAAAAAACTGGCTGATTGTATCATTAGACACGAGTACATTTCCAGCGAAAGCTATTTAAAGCGGAAAATAAATATTTATAATTATAAGTAAAGATGGCGATGGACAAGCGTAAAGAAGTGGAAACAACGATAATATAACGATGATATGGTATTTGAGAATGATATAATAATGTTTGACAACTCATATAGGTGCTATTAAGTGGTAATTTTTGATGTTCATATAGATATTTACTATACAGAATGACTGTATTATCAAACGAGAAAAAAAAATACGCTGCAAATTCGCATTTATTTCGCACAAGCAGTCTATTCGCAAATACAAATTATTCATCAAACAATATAATCACATCCTGAGAAATACAGTAAACAGAAATTGTAATTGAATAATACACGACAAAAATATAATTCCAACTAAGTCATTTAAAACCTCAGTTCGAAACTCCCAGAAATATGAAACCTCTGACACATAACGACATTCAACAGTTAATGTCCAACTTTATTATGGGTTTTAAGCTTTAAGTGTTAAATCAAGATCTCGGTTTCATCTTAATAATAAAAACGATTACATGATATGACTTTTGATATTAAAAGCTCGTAAATTATACTGTGAGCTTATCTGGTTATTTAACACCGGTAATATAATAACTGTGTGGTAAAAGTAATGCTGGCGACAGCGAAGTATGGGCGGTGTGCCCAGACGGTTGCAGAGTTACCTTAGTAGGTTGCAGGCAAGTCAACCCTAGCGAACCACTAAGTGGCAGCAGATTAAGGTTCATTAGTCGAACTGCCTAATGAAGACTGCACTAAGAGTCAACAACTTCATCAGATACTTACTAAATACATTCATCATCTGAATAACAGCAAGATAAAACTAATGTTTTCTTTTTTCGGGAAAGACTCGTAGATAGGAACGGATTTTAAGGTCATAATAATACATTTCCACTAGCTCGAGTCGGTGAGCGATGACAACATTAACAACATAGGGCCAGATTGTTGCCCGTGCGCAGTGGATTGTCGTTAAATTCAATTAGAGCGCACCACCGGCCGGCGCCCGCGCAGTTCGACGACACGGCGCCCACATTCGCCACTTATAAATCCCATTCAATCGATCCTTAGTGATTGACAAATTTTCGTGTGGGGGCGGGATTATTGAACGCACAAGTGTTGGTAAACGTACGAGGTTTCGGAATAATCGCTTTAGAGTAAGCCTAGTAAAATTACTATTTTACTAAGCTTATTCTAAAGCTTACTATAAAAATTACTGATTTTAGCGATGCTTGACTTTTTAAGACGTGGATTAAATTGCGTCACCCACTCCTCTCTGTAAGGACCTCGTTAAAAAAATCCGAATTATTACATAAAATTCCAGGAGTGTTGATTACACTTTGAGTCTTTCAACAGTAATTACTAACACCAAGTTTTTTAAACGGATAGGCTTGCAAAACTCACCTCTAAAGGACCTTTATGACTTGTATCCTTACTAACATAATGTGCCATTCAATAAGTTGTTGCGCCAAGCGGATGGACCTCGGGCGTCATTCTTGGTTTTCTACGCTTTTTGGAATCCTCCGTATACGTAGATGTACCTTCATACAGGCGTGGGTGAGACTGAGGGCGGCACAGCTCCCTATAGCATCGCTCTTGTTAGCTCTCGAGTTATGGCATGTAAACCAATAAACGACGGTCATATCTTACGCCGCGTCGGTTATACAAGCGGGAAATGCAGCTAAAATGCGGGTTATGTAAAGAATTCATAGCAAAGGACTGAGAAATAAACAGTACGGAGTAAAGCCTGCTTGATCTTATTATTCGAAAGTAGGTAACAGTTAAAAACATACTGATGTGACACACCATGGGCCGGATTTGTCGTCCTGTCTCACAATGCATCGAGCGACGGACGTACAGAAGATTTACTATGACAGATATCGAGCCACGGAGCTGTACCCTTACCATGAATTGTAACATTGACGTTTTCGATAACGAGTATCGAGGTTACTATCTGTGCATCTCGTTCGCACTAAAATAGTACAAGCGAGATGCATAGACAGTAAACTCGATACTCGTTATCGAAAACGTCAATATCACAACTCATGGTAAGGGTACTGTGACACTTAGTTAAATCACATCAGCGTGGCTATCATTAGGTTACGTGTAACCGGTGTAACCTCTTAGGTAAGCGGTACGGAAGCGGCGCAACCACTCGTTATCTCATAGGGCTTGTGCATATCCATCATCTTTAAGATTAGCCGTCATTAACTGTTTAGAAGTTGCTTTATTATCATGGAGATAGCTAACAGATTTTAGTTTGTAAAATGATGTGACTACCTTTCCTATTTATCAATAGTTTTAGTATCTTGCTATTGAAATCCCAATAAAACAAGTTTCAAAATCAGCTTATTCCAGATTTCGTGTAACTTTATTGGCTAATAGAAATAATGCATGTTTGAACTACACCATAACAGAAAATGGGCTGTGAAACTAACTGAACGATACTTTCACCGAACCATTCCGGTACACAGCCAAGTGCTGCATATGGGCACGGGAGACGTCACCGCGTTTTGTATGTTAGGTATACTTGAGGAATTTCATTTTTGAAGCCTATTAGTTATATTATATAATATCGTATAGTTTTAAGACTTCGTAGATTTGTGAACCTATGCCAGAGGTATTATCGAAAAAACGATGTGTTAAAATAGATGAAGGAGGGTGATCCGCGGAAAAATATTTTCAAGTCACAATAAAATAGCACTACACAAAAAAAAATCAATGAAAATTTACAAAAATTTATCAAAGTTTTATTGAGACTCTTGCAATATTTTAATACCAAATTCTCGGGTCATTGTATTGATCTAATCCTTTGAATTACTTATATGGAAAAACGCGTATATGATAAATATGAATTGAATAGCATAATCTAAAGTGTGGGGGCATAAATTACGCTCAGCCTTTACTACCTATAGAAATCCCTCAAAATTACGATGACGTAAGTACACGTTAAACTTAATATAGGCGATTCTCTTTGCTCTTTTTTTTAATCCATAGAGCGTATTAATTGGATGCCGTACCGTAGGAATAAAGTTCCTATAAAATTAGTTCAAAGTTTAAATATTAGTTGACCTGTTGATAAAAAAATAGTGTGGTAAGTCAACTCAGTTAACTGACCGCTAATAAACCTTATGGTAATATTATGACATACGAACATCCAACATGTGCGTAAATAGCAAAATAGGGTATAAACCCAGTACCCTTACCATGAGTTGTGACTTTGAGGTTTTCGATAGCGAGTATCGAGTTTATCTGTGCATCTCGTTCGCACTAAAATAGCACAAGCGAGATGCACAGACAGTAAACTCGATACTCGTTATCGAAAAACTCAATGTCACAACTCACGGTAAGGGTACAGAACAGATACAAGTTGCGTCAAGTAGCTCAGTGAACTATTGTCTTTAACGCTTGCGGGTGTTACATGACTGAAAGTGTGTTTATAGCATTCGCCTTCCTGCCATAGACCGACGAAAATACCGTTACACCCGCGCAACCGAAATTCATTGATTTACATACGCAAATCATGACGAATTGCCCACAATGCACGTCCATAACACGTCGTTCCCCATCCCACAAACAACTGACAGGCGGAAATGGAGCTAATCATGTTTAAATTAAAGTTTAATTTTAAGTGGGGAATACCTAAATTCTTAAGACCATTTAAAAATAATAAAGCGGCAATGGTTTTGCATTGTCGAAGGTGGTGGAGTCTCATTAATATTTCATTTACAGCGGACAGTCCTCGGAATGTAAGGTCGTAAATATCGAATCGACAGAGCAACCTATAAAATCGCAGCAGACACGCTCATAAAAAACTGTAAGGTAAAGTTTCTAGACGATACGCCGACTACTTAACGAGACTTTGCTTTGATGAAATATGAATGACTTTCGTGCGGAAAAGTTCCCGCGCTTTTGTATGGCGGGGCTTAAGATTTAACTCCGAGAGGCTATGCCGCTCTCAACATTTTCTTTTAGAAACATATAAATTTCTTTATAGTGTACATAGTTTGTCCTAGAGGAATAATAGCAAGCTAGGGATAGCGGAAACATGGGCTTTAACAAAAACAAACAAATGCCGCATGGCGAGTCTTAAAAAATGTACACTCGTTAGTGCATCCGGTGAATTACGATTGCGCGTGATGCCTTTTTGCCTCAGTCCGATTCTAAAAAGAAACCGATCAATCGAGCAAGCAGCATAGCACACGGCAGAGGAATATCCTGCCGCGCGGCGGGGGGTAGTGGAGGTGGTGGGGGCTGTGGGGGGTGTGCACGCGCAGGCATCCATGAATGGCCCTAACGAACTCGCTGGCCTTGGCGCCCGGCCCTGCGGCCCTTGCGACTAACATGGATACAAATGATCGCTATTAGATATTAATTATAGACATCGCATCTATTGATATTGTGCAATGACACTCGGTCATACATAATGTATGATAGAGCTTATAAGTAGCCTGACAAGGCGCCTAAGTAAGCGATAGGCAACATATAGTACCTATAGCTATAGTACTTATAGTGAGGACAGTAGAGCTAAGAAAACGGGATTTAACATGTATGTTTGTATATTTTCCAAAAACAAATAACTAGATCTATTTACTCCCGAATACCCTTACGGTTTGTATATTCACTATTCAGAAAAGCAACGATATAATTTAATTAACATAATTTTCTAATAAAACTGCATCCAAAGATCGGAACACTCCAAATGGGGTACTTAAGTACTTGTATAATTATTAAATCTACATACTATCATTTACCAAAGATGTATGTTTCTGTGTGATGAAAGGATATGAGAAAAACAGCACATACCTGCAACAAAACATATTTAAATATTAGTGTTTGTACTTAGGTAGATATAAAATAAATTTTAACAAGAGAACATTCAATGGTAGTCTTAAAGAAAATTTAACAATCAGTTAGGGTACCTATTCGTACGTTCGATTGTCCTTAACTTTATGACATAGAAGTCATACATCACGGAACGTTTATAGCCACATCGCACCACGGCTCCACATAACAGGAAACGCTTCAAGTCTTGCACATAATCAACAGTCTATAGGTATACGGCAAACATCTCATTCACGATCCTTTGATTGCGTCTGAATGAGTGAATGAGTGACGTGCTCTGTGTATACAATTCGCCGCAGCAGGAAGTGGAACGAGTCCAACCATATCAAGGACGATGGGATTGGAACTGAATTTATAATTCCATTCATAATTTACGTCAGCAACGGCAAGCCACTAGCGAGTTTTACGTCTATTCATCACATAAAGGTCATCGTATCAGAAATAAAAAAGGTATCTCTCAAACACCTCCTTGTCAAAGTTATGAATGTAAATAACTATAGCACTTTATTCAAAGACGTAGTATACGTATACGAGACTGGGTACGAAACTACTAAAACGTGTCATTCTCTCTAAGTACAGTTACAGACTTTAATTGTTGAGCCACTTACGGTTCAAGCTATTTTCTTTTGTTTAATACTTACTATATGAAATACCCAATGTAAAGTTAACCCTGAATGGCTCAACAAAAGTACCTGACCGTAATGGCGTGACCTGACCGATGCTTTTAGTACGAATAACATGCAGTACGATATTCAAAAATCCAACATTATTATGAAAGAGGGATGCAAGGTTTTAAAATGAAGTCTTCTAACACATAAATACGGTACAATTTTGTGTCGCTCAACTTAAAACTATTAACTCTGAGGCTGATTAGCTTTCAGATTATTATGAGTATGTTGCGTAACCCCTATCACAAATAGCTCGTGAAAACTGCAATGCCAGGGTTATAGCATAGCCGAAAGGATAGGTATTAATTATTCTTGTAGGGTACAAACATATCACAAGTTTTCTACGTTTTTCCTGTTTCCAGTTTTATAGAACCGATTGCGGATCACGTTGTTTTCATTAATTCCGAAGACGTAAACCAATGCAACATGACGGCCTTCGTGGTCGGACTGGAGCATGGTAACCCACTTAAGTGCGCGTGCCCGCGCGTGCCGCCGCGGGATTACGGCGGCGCGAGGTAATGACGTCTTGTACAGCTGGTGTGCCTATTTACCTACCTCTGCCATGTTATCCTGGTAGCCTAATAACTATAATTTAACACACATGTGGCTTCAGGTTATAAATTAATAACAAATTGCTTTTAACCGTGATTGAATTGTTATTTGAATGTCAAACCAATGTTTTCAGTTGGCAAATTATAATACCCAGGTTAAAGTAAACAGAACTGCCCGTGTCAACGGATGATGAAGCATGTCGAGTATCGTGTTCTCAGGCGAGGCGCGGAACGTGACGGGGAGCGTGCTGGAACACTGCACTGATACGCCGTAATGCGGAATTTAAAAAAAACAGGGCTCAGTGTAATCATAATAAAACTTACATCCAGCTTTAATTGCCGTATTAGCAAGCATTAGAACAAATTGAGTGTGAGAAAGAATCGCTTCAGATCATCTACATGAGATGTATCTTCTATAAAACTCGGTTATAAATTTTCAAACAGAAAGCTGTTTCACCGTAACGCACCGTGAACATTTTGAGCATTTTCTCAGCGAAAAATCGTTTTTGACGCACCATTACGGAGCGTCTGTAAAAATACGCGTAACATTGAGAGTTTTTATACAGCGTTAGTGCGTTCGTCGAAGGGCACGGGGCACTTCGTGATCTATGATTACGATAGCGTAGTTGAAAACTGAATCACAAGCCGAGCGTGAATGCATGCCGATTACTGGTGACTTCATTCCAGCCGCCTCCCGACTGCCGGTTGATACGTAAATGAAAACCAGTGCAATTTCGATCTTCGATGATAGGAGCATTGGGGACAGAAGTTGAAATAGATGACATTTACTTAAGAAAAAGCGACGAGGACCTCCGGCGCTCGAGACGGGATTCGAACATTGAGGATAGGTTCTGGATTTTTCTAAGGCTACCATACCACTGCGCCATCTGTTCTCTCTATGTCCACAATAACGCATATAGAAGAAGATATGGATTTCGAAGCAATACTGAACGTTTGAGACGAGCGATCTTTATAAAAGGTGAATACAACTGAACTTTGTACAGTAAATGCCAAAGCTATTATCGTTTTACGTACCGCTGCAGATCCGTGACAGGCTAACCTGGTTCGCTTAGTGCTAAATTGTTGGCTATGTATACGTACCTACTACGGTGGCAAGCGGATGCGATTTAGTCTAGTGAAGAGAGGCTCCCCCAAACTACTTATTTCTTAAACATAGTTTGACCTGTCATCACAGCTAATCTTTAACTTCCAATCGCCAGCGAATGTGACACATCTGTTCTAGTTGTTATTAGGCGTTATCGCTACATGGTATAAAAAATACTACAGATGCTAGTGGTTATTCAAATCAGTTTAGTATTCAGAGCACAGGACGTATCTCGGGTCTATCGGGAGACTTGGTCACGCAGAAACAATACGCCATTACGCTCAATTGTGGCCACCGAATCAACTATTCAATACACTTGGCAAGTCAGTTCATAGTGACCAGTATAACTTCATTGCATAATTCCTAAAAGTACAAGTTCCAGATACACTGGCTTCTCAATAGTTCGAGTCGAAAGAATATAAGCATTGAGAGTACGGCCAGTACCTGAGCTGAGGAAGTCGATATCTATTAGCTGGCACAATAGGTGAGCGACATCCGAACCTCATTACCGGCACCCGTTTCCGCTGACGATTTGCAACAAGCCAGTAGGGTTAGGTGCCCATGTGAATCCTGACATTATAGAAGATGAAAAGCTAGCAATACCTACTCTTAATTAAATGTCAAAATTCCCGAGAGGATGAGTTTATCAGTTCCGTTTATTCAGGTATTTTTGTATATACCTACTCGTGAGCACACCCATACTTAAACATAAAAAGTATCCTAATTTAATTTTAGTCCTTTGCTGCTTTCCATCGCTACTTCCATATAAGTGTTTGAGAAAAAGATAGATTTAGTCGATTCTTAAATATTATTAACCCAGTAAAATCAATATTTACAAAATCTGAACCACAGAAACTTAAAACGAAAAAGCAAAATGCTCATTTACTATTAGGAAAAAATCCAATTTCCAGATGCAGTGGAGGGATACATCCAAACATCCAGGTCTCTGACAGCGATTGTATATTTAGTAATTGGCAGCTTTGCGACATTGAAAACTTCACGCTTTTCTCTTTCATGTCCGTGGACATGTTATTTTCTTTTATACCCAATTGCCGGTACGGTAAGGACATTGCTATTTCTGTGGTGTTAAAGAATTGTCTGTCTTTATGAAGCAGTTGAAACAGAACTAACAAGATAAAAAAACTCGGGGATGTAAGCTAACGATATTAAGCACGTTTTATGTGGTATTATATTTGTGGTATAAATGTTTAAATTGTCACAAGATGAGCAATCAAATAAAATCAACAGTAATTTGAGGTCGTTTCTAGTAGCATTGAAATTAGAAGCCAACAATAACAGTAAGTAGATAGCCCAAGATAGTGGTGCCGGTGTTGTGTTTGGGCATTGCGCTAAGACATGTACCTGCCTAAACATCGACGGCCTTGGCGGTGCTATGTTTA
The DNA here is from genome assembly GCA_022674325.2 of Grapholita molesta. Taxonomy (NCBI): domain Eukaryota; kingdom Metazoa; phylum Arthropoda; class Insecta; order Lepidoptera; family Tortricidae; genus Grapholita; species Grapholita molesta. The sequence goes on along the minus strand of CP053130.2, from coordinate 15,712,844 downwards.
CGGATGCTGCGAACTATACAACAATTACAATCCGTATTGTTTTGAAATTTGGAATGCACGAGTTTTTATTTTTATGGGGATTCTTCAAGTTTCATACGAACTTTTAATATAAGGCGAATATGACTTAATATACCGCCATACAAAATGTTAACCCCTTCTTAGTGGTTGCCAACATTACACAAAATAATAAATTAATTAGTAATTACATATTTGCCAGTTGCGAAATTTTCTTCAGCTTTCTATGTACATACAGTCAGCATCATAAAACATCCTTAGTGCTATATAAATAAAGATCTGCATCGATATATTTGGCCTCATTGATTACCACTAAACATTTGGAGCTGACTCCAACGGTTTCAGGTCGGGAGTCAGTCATTCATTACTTTTAAGTTTTAATGAAAATTGTCATACACATTGCCAGTCATAAACTTTTAACACTCAATAATATTTATCGATGCATCACACTGTTATGACATCGAACACAGCCGCATACAACCTGTGCATACAGAACGTGACGTTTCATCCGTCCACGGGCTAGTGATCCGTGCAGCCAATACGACTAAGAGAGAACAAACATGATTTTGTTATATGCAAACAGAGGTTATGTCAGTGGTCCAAGTTCCATCCGCGAGACACGTCGCGTCGCCACCTACACGGCTTAAGAGCCGCGTGTTTGCCATGCTTCCCAAATATTTGTCGTGTCAATATTTGTCGCATGCCCCCGCCAGCATTGCATGAAGACGTACGTATATTGCACACACCATTTCAAAAGCCGGGATCAAAAGACGGACTCGTAAAGCAAACGAGTGGGAGAAATGATTAAAACTCGACGAACAAAACCACACAGAGACATCAGAGGGCGGCAGGCGAAATAAATCTCTCGAGAAAAAACCAGTGGGAGCGTAATCGCTGATTTAATGAATACAATTTTACAGGACAGCGTACAACGCTCGAAGGAAAACGTATAATGATTTCCGCCGTGCGGTACGAAAACATCGAAACGGTATCGATACGCGAATTCCGTAATTTAAAGCGATGTAAAAACTTTATTTACGACGCATCGAGACGAAAAACAACACGTCAAGAAATTAAACGTAGTTGATCTGCTGGTTGTCGAAATCAAAAAAACATTTGACCGCCATTAACCACCGGAACTACAGCTGGTATGTACAAAACAAATTCAGTGAGTAATTGCATACATAAACCAGCTAAGCAAAGCATTAGTGAGGGCTTATGTATACCGGATATGGGAAGTGCGGTCGATATAGTGCAAGTGGTCCGGCGTCAATCGGCCAGTCCATGGGTTCAAATGGCTAACCGAGTACACAAGGGAAATTGGCCAGTTTAACTATAACCATTAAGATCCTTATTGGCATGTTTACCTAAAAAAATATTACGCTGGTTCGTCTAACCGCTTTACTAGTTTCGTTGGTGTTTGGTAAGCAACTTGAATCAGAGCCCGGCGATTCTAATTCTGAGATATATCACGAGCGTTTCCTGCGCGCGCGACGGAACCGGACCACTCTGTCGCCAATAAATTGCTTGAATACTACACCGGATTAGATTATTGACGACAAAATAAATCTAAAGGACAACTCTTCGTTTCTCCGAAAGCTAAAAGGATAAATAAATTAATACATTTGATAGGAATAAGTCATGAAACATATAACAATAAAAAACTATGATCTCCGGGAGATAGTTTCACATTTTATAGATAAAGCTGTTAAGAAATTACGAATATGAGATGTTATAATAACATTAAAGGCAACTCGACGCATTTTATCGTCAGTGAGAAATTCCTATTGGACAATGGGTACGACAGCGTTGATTCATTGACTACTGTGTTTACACGATGATCTATTACTCGTATACATATATTCGTATGTTCCGGCGCGAATGAAAACAAACGCCCGCATATATAAGCTGCTTAATTAGATCATACTAATAGGCAATAAGCTTAAGACTGCGGTTTCCTTGGGTCTATGAATTGATCACCCACTAAAAATTTAAATATATAGGTACTACTCATAAATTTTCTAAAGTCTAGACGATGTCAATAACTGCGATCAGTTAACCCTAAAGAGTATCCTATTTCTTAAATAATGTAGGTGTTTCACACCTATGGTTTTCATCCATATTCTCTCTATATCCATTGGCTAGGCACGTAACATAAGTATGTTCTAGGAACACCACTATTGTTCGATTCTCCGGACGGCAGCTTTTGGTACTACCGTTGTGGCATATCTGCAGAATTTCTGCGAAGACTGCCGCTTTTGTTTACAAGCTTAAATTGAGGAAAATTGTAGAGGAAAATACAATATATTGCACGTGGCTTCATAATGTATAGTATAGGTTAGTAAACACTTGGCCAGCGGTTCTATTTATCAATGAAACACGATGTGCTGGAGTGAGGTAAAATCAAGATTGCGTACGAAGATTTACATATTAATTCATATTTACATATTTATAACATAGCGTAGTTTGTTTGTATCGTTACCTTTGCAAACGTGACCCGTACAAGGGTATACTCGTTATCGAAAACTTCAAAGTCACAACTCATGGCAAGGGTACCGATAAATGTAGCAAGTTGAGTCAGTCAAAATTATACGAGTGCTTCCGAAGTTATTTTATTGGGCAGATTTTACAAAGCGTAAAATTTTATATTTCTCGTAAAGTGCAATGAAAAACTTCGTCATGGGTAACAGCAAAGTACATACTAATGATTGTGGGTACGAGACTGTCACAGTCCAGAAAGCCGTCATGGGAACAAACCATCACGCATACGTAGCACCATCGCCAAGATGGGAAATTACATGCCACGCTTCACGATTCTGTACTTTGAATAATTGCAATGCTCCTGGGAACTCAAGTTGAAAGCTTATACATATTTAAAGCCTCTTAAATTGCGTAATAGGTATTAAACTTTGCTAAAATGAAGAGGCCAACGTTTTGCCAAAAGTAAGAAGGGCGATAATTATTTTCTACACGTTACACGTGTATAGTTCTTTGGCATGCTTCTGTTAAGTGTACCGAAATATAAAGCTTTAACTATGATAGAAGTTAAGATTTTCAGCTACGACACCCAGTTCTGTCCAATTAAATTTTTTATCAAATATAAGTTTCACGTTCTCAATTTGCTTTGCTGAAAATCATGACTGCCCGATGCGCGACAGAACTCTGATGCGACCATTAATTGGAGAGTCAACCGTTGCTTTCTCTTTAAAATGGCCGAATGTCACGACAGCGACCTGTCGCAGGAAGCCGCGGGGGCGCGCGGGCGAACACGATATCCCTTTTACGGGGACCAATTAACGGCCGCCGGACCGGATGTGCGTACACACAAGCATTAGCACCTCCACCCTTCACTAATCTTCTCAAGGGTACAACGAACATCCTGAGAAACCGAAATGGCAGCCCAAAAATTTTACGATCACGGTCGAACGTCAGCTTCTTTTTTCGCCGGCAAAAAACCAAGGTTATACCTGTGAGAATATATTCATAAACACATTTTTTTACAAAACTCTTTCTATTACTGGAACTCAAAGAAACCGGAAGCGGCGCCCGTGCCACAATTACAAAATCAAAATATGGCGGACGCATGCTACTTCCGTTTTTGCATGAGTGAGTTCCACCCTCTTTCGAGGGCTGTTCCGGAAGAGACTAAATTTAATAAACGTTTAAAAGTCAATGAGACTTTTGTTCTGACGGCGGATTTCCGGTTTTATTGAGAGTAACCGTAACTTTTGTAACGTAAAGAATGCACGACAATTGATAACTAGGTATATTAAATTAATAAAAATAAATAAATATTTCGAGAAAATCTTACACAAGTCGACCGAAAGTAAGGCTAGTGTTGTAGGTATTAGACGACGATATATATAATAGGAGAGGAAACACCCATGACTAAGACACCCATCACACGAATAAATGCCCTGACAGGACCATCGGCTTCATCGGACCCTGCCTCACCCACTAGGCCTTGTTTTTTCGGCAAATTGTTTGAAACTTTTAGAAAATGTATCTCAATAATCGTTTTTTGTCAAGAGTCGCGGAGGATTTTCTGTAAAAGCGCTAGCCTAATGAGGGGTTCACAGAACATTTCGCTAAGAGTATTTACCCCATTTAGATAAGAATATTTTGGATAAGAACGGAAGTGCCGGCCGTTAGGAGTATCGAATTTAAACAGATTCCTTTGAGGGCGCGAGGAGAGCGCGGGCGCACGGGCCCATTACCGGCCGATCGTATAAACTTCGAACATAATTTATCGTTTCCTCTCAGTGTTTTTCACTCGGCAACAATGCTCGACTCTCCCGAGTGTGAAGTTAATGTCTTTACGACGTGTCGAGGAGTAATTTGCTTTAACGAGTCGGTGATCCGAAGGAAGACAGCATTAACCGCCATAACAGTACAGTAAGTTAAGCAATTGGATCGCGTGACGGACTCGCTGTGTCTAGTTGTCCCTGTCGAGTAAACTAACATTTCGGTGAACAAACTCGTTTATCAAATTACTCGTTTAAAAGTTTACATGCGCTTCGCAAGAAACATTGCGAGTGCCTGGTGGGAGGGAATGTTTTAAAACTTACTTAATGAATTAAACGAAACAGCGGGTTGGTTTCTTGGTAAGCCGTGAGAAAAGATCTCACAACTTCTTTTACTTGTTCAGCAGCGGTTGACTAATGGATCGACACAAACGTGAAGAGATCGTGAGAATGCTTCAAGTATCTCATGTTTTAATTGCAACATTTGAAAGTAAACAGATTTTTAGATCACGAAAGGTAGCATACGCATATCCTTGAATATTGGAAAAATTCTAACCTGCGGGATTGTTTTAACTGTGTATTAGAGCTTTATCGATTAATTTAAATTATTTGAAGCGTCAGCACAGGTACAGTACAACAGGGGTAGAATGAAAACGGTACTATATGAGAAACACATGCATGTCGAAGCTTAATTTCCGTTCTGTGCCACCACCGGTCTGGTATCGTCAGCTTCGGATATACTTCCAACGAATTTATGTTACAAAATTACAATAATAATCATGTAGTCGGCAACTAAGTAAGCATTATTTGTAAATATATATAAATACGTTAATGGTAATTTTAAACAGTTTCACTATATTTTGCCAGCAGGCGTCCAAAAATGATTAAACTTATCTCTAAAAAATTACTATGTCATGCATGTGTTCATCCGTCATGTCCACTATATAATTATTTATAGATTCGTATACAAAAAATGTGAATGTCAATGCAATCACAATAATAAATACTTAATAAATTATATAATTCATAGGTAAATTTATGTCACTTTTTATAATCTGTTAATAAACGATCGACGATCGATCTAAAGCTACATAGCCAATCATTTCATAAATATTTTGTGCCTGTTGACTTCCGAAGAATATACAATCGTGTCGCATTTTTTGCTCCAGTGCCTGCAGAGATGCAGTGTCATAATGACTTATTCGCATTAATATATAGATCGAATTAAATATCATTAGAAGAAGTGCAGCTGGAATGTCTATGACAAGATGTCTTTGCTGCATACTCGTCGCGCCACAACGTTGTAACAAGCAATGGCGAGGGATCTACGGAACGCGTATTGTTAAGTTTTTTAACAACCTGATTAGAAGTTTGTCCGAGCGCAACGATAAATTAAATGCCTTTGAAGAATTATTACGAACAGATATTGCAGCTCTGTGATTTTATCGTTCCATCCGGCCGCTTCGCTGCGGGAAGCGTTTTATATATTATATTGTCGCTAAGAGACCTTAACACTTGGAGATGATATTTTTTCGCTGCACCAACATTGTCTTATGAGAAAACTTTGTTAGTAACAGCAAGAACTTATATCTATAACAAAAACTTTTACGAATACTCGTCAATACTATTAGATGTAGACAGTTTTATATGTCAACCGCAAATCGTTCGTTCAAAATCTAATAAGAAACGAATAAGATCTTGTACGTAATCATAATGAAATGAGATGAAGGAGTGTTCGAGCGAGGCGTGTCAATTCAATATCCGCCGGTGGCCGCCCATGCTCGGGCGCTTTATGCCGGTCAGTCTTGGACTACACTTGAGTCAGTTGCAGTTAATTTGTGTTAGGTGTTATTGTAATTTATAAGATCATGTGCTGAAAGAGATTTGCCAAGAAGCCTGCGTTTTTATTTTGTAGATCGAAATGAGGATTAGGTGCTGTTTAGAAACTTTGAATGGTGTAGACTTCTTATGGGTCCAGTTTATTAAACTCGTTAATATTACTTTTTTACTACTAGGTTCTTTAAGAACTGTTAGAAAAAACAAGCGAATTAAAACGAAGGATGTGTATCAGTTCCAAACAATCGGGCCTCATCAATAAAGATGTGACTTGACAACAGTATTTGTGTGCTTGGAAAAAATCGGCAACAATCTACTCAGGTAGAGCTGAGAGAGCGCCTATTTAATGGACCATTGTATCATGCACGGCGCCAACTTTTGACCATTTTTTTAACACCTAACCCAAACTGCATCTGCTCGAAACGAATTCGACTTGTCTCGCCTTGAAATCTAGGTTTCTATGGGCTCAGACTAATAAAAGAAATGAAATTAAGCAGCTCAACTTGTACGATATCAATTGGATCCAATATAGGTCCGAAGAGAGCGCAGGCGCAGTCTAATCGGCGCATAAATTGTTAGTGAAAGTAACTGCATTACAAATTACATCGTAATTATCTACATCGCTCAAGCTAATCATACCGAAGATGACAACGTGTAGGTAAACTACACCTACTATTTGAAATTGCGTAGGCCCCCACCTACAGCCCAACCCACTGTCGTATTTTTGTATAATACCGCCTAGCCTACGTGTCACCACAGCAGATGGCCTAACTTCATACCCCGATATTCTTGAGAAAATTCACTTTTAATTAGAGTTGCCTACTCACCGTATTCGAGCTGACAACCGGTGTGCGAAGCCGGCTTTCACAAGGGCTGGTTTCCCACTGATATATAGCAGCAAAAAGTGAGTATCACTATAGATGTTTTCAACTTTGATATATTTGCTAAGCAAATATATCAGTCACTGAAGTCCAGGTCCGTTAGCACAGTTCGGTAGCACACGCGATTTCGAATTTCGAAACGTCAAAATTGAAAATAGGAGCGTGCGGTTACGGCGCGTACGGCTCGGCGCGACTGAGCGTAGCGCACGCGCCGGCGGGGGTCGTGTTCATTCACAACCGGTGGCGGGGCAAGACCCATTCATGCTCGGTATCAGAGCGGAGCTGACCGCCTCCGCGGTGCACCGTGTTGTGCAATCGTAATGCTCATTACTAGCCTGCGACATCTCACCTGCTTCCGGTAAAATCAATGTAGATTTGACTTAAAAATTTATTCGTTGAATATAGTAAACAGACGATGTTTTGGATATTATTAGCGATCGCATTTAAAATATGATTGTTACCACGTTTTATATTATAGCGTAAACTGTGAGGTTTGGCGGATGGTTACCTAACCTAATTTACAACACTAAAAACACTGAGCATGCATTGTCCTGACACTCCAGACTAATTGACAATGGTGCAAAAAACAACTATTAAATATTTAAATACTTTACTTTCCAATTAATTTATGGTATTTCAATACTAAAATGACATTCTCGTTAGAGGGCTGCTGATCACGCAATTTTAGGAAATCAAGTTCTTGTTCAAGGTTTCTGATGAAATGACAGCAAGGCACGTGATAGCGTGGATATTGCACGTACTATACCTATGGTTAGGATACCTAATAGGGTGGCTTCTTTATCATAATTTGGTATATACTATACAAATATACAATACGAGTACCTACATGGGTACATTACGCAAGCCAGGACCTAGTAATAATAGGTACAGAGTTACAGCGGTACTAATCTGTATCGCTAATGGTTTCAGAACTTAACCACTTCAATTTCTTATCTGTGCAGTCTGCAAGAAAACATAAATTAAATAAATCCCTTGATCCTTTTGTATCAAAGGTAAATAGCAAGTTTTTAAGTAAAGACCAACCAAGATGAAGGCAGTAGGAAAACCTGTAAATACAGGTGATGTCGGGATCGCGGAGATAGAAAATAATATATGACATAGAATTAATGGGCGAACTTATATATTTAACCTATAAATTTTTAATTATTTTTCAGATGGTAAGTTGAAAAAAAAAATTACTTGCAATTTGGTAGATGACCAAATTACTCAATATGACGTCTTGTCGCTTGACATACTGCGTATATGTCAAAAGTCATAGGCGTTTATGATTTGTTAGTTTAGGATTAGGTATTTAAATTGTAAAAATAAGAAAAGATATTAACGTTGTTTTGATCAAATACTAACCATAGACAATATTGACCAGTTACTGATTTAGAAAAACTGGTTCTGGATCACGATACAAAAATCACCCAGTAGAACTGAAGATTTCGATATTCCATGTAGAGGTTTTCTTTCATAAACTTTTTACAAAAACACCTCAATTCAATTGTTTGAGTATCATGTCACCTTAATGACTGTCAACACAACCAGAAGTTCTAGATAGTCAACTACAGCTCAGAAATAACGGTAACGACGTCATCAACAGTCAACTCGTCGGCGGTTTTGCAAGACAAGCTGCAAGCAACGGTGCAAGTGAAAGGGTGCAGTTATGTAACAGTCCTACTAACCACGTGGCTGCACAATGCAACTGCACTTCGATAGACGTTTTATTGTCCCCTGTACATGTTGCCGAAAGTTACTTCATCGCATACTAGCCGCCGATCGCGACTTTGTATGACATTAAAAATATCAATATAATTATCAATTGGATGGAATTCAATTCGTATTCCTTATGCCTTTATGACATTTACAAATTTAACATAGGTATGTTCCAAATTTTATAGAATCCTCTTTTGACAGTTTAGGTTCTGAGACAATTAATCACAGACATTAAGTCGAAGGGCCTATCGCGAACCACGTCGTTCCTTCGTTCGTCTGTTTGTTTCTTTATCGCTCGATTACAAGTACGAAAGATGTGTACATTGTTATACAATTAGAATGATCATAGCCAGTGATAATGATCTACTCATAAAGGTACAACGCGAAATGTCACGCGTCATTTGTTTGCGGTATTTTATTTGCTGTCCTTTAATTTACTGTTACATACGTCCTAATCCTCAGGCAATGCTTAGGTTAGCCAAAGCAAATATGTACCTACATGATTCTTTTGGCGGCATGGCCATGGACAACCTGGTCATTGGAAAACTTTGTCACCCCTGATTAAGTAGACATAAGCCTTATTTGGTCAAGCATAGGATTGCTTTTGCATTGAATACCTGGTTATTAGTGCGAAGTAGCGGTATCAACTAAAGGCGGTTATCTCACCACGCACTCAATTAAAATGATGCGTGGGTGCACTTTCGTGAATACGGGAAAGCAAAGCTGAAGTAAACTCTGACAACAACAGCATATAGGGAATAAACAGAGGTGTGGCAGTGACTAAAATATTCGAGTGGGTACAATGTACGAAAGTTAAACAATCGTAAAATAGATTGATTTTACGATATTCATATTAAGGCGGTGATGTAACTTGATTATTCTAATGATTAAGTATCAGCTGCAACAGCTGGATACATGCATTAAAATACATAAATATAGGAGAGTAAGTACCAACTCGTATACAGTGTGTAAGTCTAATACGGGCGAATCTCTTAACGGAGGGTAGAATAGGACATAAGAAATATATTTAGATAACTTTTGCTTAGAAATGCAATATTTTTTTTATCCATATAAAAAAATTCGGCCCGCAATGTAATGCAACACACTCGAGTTAAACACTCGTTGACAGTTAGTTTCAAAAGCTTATATCGCGTAATGTTCGCAGTACATTACTGCTCAGAAATTTTACAAAAATTAATTACATGTGTATAATAGGTATAATTAAAGAAAAACCTTTTGGTTAATCATTATACTGGTAAATCCTATGTCTGGTTTAATTCTTCGCCCGTATTAGACTTACACACAGTATATGCATTTAGGTTGACCTTAATTGTTGTTTGTGTACAAAAATGAATGTAAACAAGATTCCAATTACAAAAAAAAACAAAGTTACGTGATACATCAACCATATAGTTCTCGTGTAGGTTAGTTTGCTAGGTGACAAATTATGTTGGAAGTTTTAACTTAAAATTACTTACTAAATATGTTGAACATAGGTTTCGATTCCATTTATTCCAAAGGGAAAAGCAACGCGTATTTCGACCCGGATTACCGGTTGAATTGTACGTCTAAAGCATACTTACATAAGATTCCACGCTTCCTGTTGCCAATTAATACAACCGGTGGCGACCCCGTTATAATGCCTCCAAGCTGAGCTAGTCAGTCTAAGGACTGTTATACCACTTTCCTACAATTTTTAAAATATCAGTTATTTATACCGTGATCTCGCATTAAGCATAGTTGGCACGGATCCTGAGGTCTGGCTTAGGCTGGTTCCTCTAAGCGTTTGCCAGGCTAGTGATGGGCATGCCGATGCCGGGCCGGGAGTAATACAAAAACGCAGCAGGACTTAACTAGATGGCGATTATGAGAGGCAACAAAGTATGGACATTAAATATTGACTAGATTACGGACAGATAAGTAATTAATAATTATTAATAAATATTAAATATACATTTTGAGACAATATGACACAAATCGAACTAGTCCTATCTCAATAAGGCTCGTGTTGCGGGTATTAATAGACATACAGTCAGCAGCAGAAGTAGCTAAGCGTTTGAGGTGTTCAAAATGAGGTCAACACATCTCTGTTGTCAAGAGAATAAGAGCGCGTGTAGGTCATTTTGAACACTTCAACCGCTCATCCACTTTTGCTGCTGACTGTACGTACGTATATCACGTATCAATTATTATAGATCGTCGTAAAATTAATAACGCAAGATGCAATCGTGATAAAGATATAAATAACTGCCAGGATTCGAATCCCGGACGTTGAGCTTCAAAGGCATTAGGCAGAGTCGCTACTAACTAGGCTGGAAGGCCGCTAATGGTATGAATAAACTCAATAAACACAGATTGAGCGTTAAAGCGTGCGGCTTGAAACCGGAGGTCGTGGCTTCTGAACCTTGGCCCATCATTGCACCGGTTTTTACTTATATGGGCGATCTTTGATTCCTGATCGTAAGGAACCACTATTTATTTTATACCTATATGTATACCAGAAGGGTATCACACTAGCGTGCGGCAACTTGATGTTAAACGACCGCTGCTCCCTGTGGACGTTTGCTACTCCAGTGAAGACTTCGCTGTTTGCTGACGGCTTTATGATTATGACCTAAGTCTATTACCTATCAGTGGCGGGGCGTTTATACAAGCCGATTCCCGCCGGATTGACTAACATTACTGAAGTTAAACGGTTTTCCTTGGGCTCAAGAAGAAAAGGCTAAGACATATCGGCTCCGTCTTGCCTAAGAAAATTTGTCGCGCCGCCACTGCTACCTATATCCCATTTAGGTAAAAGATTTAGTGGATTTAGATTATATTCGGTAAATTTGCAGTCTAGCATGCCTAACATTAAGGTATTAGATAACCAGCGGAGCCTATCGTCAATATTGCGGAATCAATGCGGATATATGCTAATAGCCTAGCCAGTCTATCCTTTGCTTTATACGTCTGGACACAGCAATTACTATAGTCTAGCCAGTACTTTGGAAATGCGCCAAGAATCCTATCACGTCCCGATCAATCTTACCTGCATAGCACAAGGCGATGTAGTCCTTCGGCGTCGTCGCACCTTCCGGAAACTTCCACTTCACATGACACTTAAAGCCGTCCAGCTCCCATTCAAGCGTCCCCTTTTGTTTACACTCAGAAACGTTGGCTTCCGTCGACGTTTCTTTTGACACATCTTCGACATTGTCCGTCTCACTGTCCTTTTCGTCATTTTTTTCAATAAATTTCGCGACATCTTCACTGGCTTTAGTACTGTTCGTTCCGTCTGTATTTTGATCACTCGCACAAGCGTCATTATCTGACATGTCTCTTTAGTTACACATCTTCCGTTATGCCATTATGGAGAGCTGAGAATGCAGGATTATAGGAGATAACTGGCTTTAACAAGTTAACAGAAGCGAATGCCTGTAACTGTGTTATGGGGTGTGGGGGGTGAGGGGAGTTGGGGAGGGTGGCGCCGTCGCGACGCCAGCCTGGCCGGCGCCCACGGCGTCTCACTGACGCGCGCCTTATCCAATCAACCCTACTCATCTCTAGCACATTGTGCAGTGACCAACTAGCCAACAATTCAAAAGGCATTTTTGTAATTTGTATCTACATGCTGATTGTGACCTAAGTATACATAGATAAATATTAAAAATAAATGAGATATATGAACCAATGACAAAAAATTTCATTTATCAACAGTGGAAATTTCAAATGTCGTAAGTCGCTTATAAAAGTATGTCCCTTACGACAATTGAAATTTCCACTGTCGTTATATAATTTTGTCAGCCTGCACAGCACATGCTGATTTGAATGTCATGCAATAAATTGATAGTTGGTGGCATAGTTGAAACTACTTGAAACATACTAAAGAAAATGTCCACTAGGATCACAGGCTGGATTTCAAAAAATAGCTGAAGCAAAGCAAATCAAAATATTTAATGTAAAAATATTTAATATAATAATTCATGGATATTTTTTTCTAAATAAATATATATATTTACTAACAATATTGCAGAAAGCAATTACATTTTAAACAGTTCAACTGTAAGATTGCTGTCAAGTAAAAAAGAACATTTTAATGTGCCTATTAATAAAAAATTGTTTTATAATGTGTTAGCTTTATTTTTAATTAACTGCTATAACTACTTATTTTTTATTTTGCTTTTAACCCTTGGTATGTCTGCTGTTGTACCCACATCTATATACCTATTCTATGCCTTACAGCAAGAATGTACAACCCATTCCGGCATATGACAGCTTAATAATAATACATACAAATTGGTGGCAAATTGCTAGAAAATGTTTAAAGGTTAAACTTTACCTTATTGGTAAATACAAAATTTATATAATAGGGGTTTATATGAATAAATATTAGTTTTACAGTTTTATAAATTGTAGATAATTATTCTGACAAGATAGAGATGAGAATATAGGTCCTGATATTTCTAAAACAGAAATGGAAAATAAATATTTTAATGGAACATGATATAACTAAATTTAATTAAAACCTTTGTAATAAACTGAATAAAACAATATTAATGTATGTATGAACACTTACCAATACTAATGTTTTAATTACGCAAATGAATGTACCTCTTACTAACAAGATACATCACCGTAAATCCGTTTTAATGCACGCATTTTCAAGTAAATAAACTAGTAAAAATATCAATCAATAATTCCCGAGGTATCGGTATAAAATGATAGGGTTTAAGGGAGTCGGCACACGGAACATACGTGAGCAATCACTGTGTTACTAGAAAAGGATCACTGTATGCAACGTTAAAGTTTCAAATTTCACACAGAAATCACGATTATAACAAAATTTCATCGCTGTGTAATAAATTTTTCGCCAAAATCCATACTTCTCGCTATTGCAGGTGAATGACATTGACATTGAATGAATCGTTCGAAAATCATACACAAACGTAATACCAGTTTGTCTGGAAGATATAGTTTTTTCGTTAGCGATAAATCTCCTGTTGTGTGTATATCATATATTTTGTTTTGTATACCTACTGTATGTTTTATAAAATGTGCCATCGTACTTTCACTGTTAATAAAAAGCAAAAATTTTTGGAGGGACATAAAGTAATTTCTTTCTGAACTCAATATTAATGTCATTGTCACAGAGATGTTTCTTTATTCCTTTTGCCAACCTTTTGCTTACTTTAGTATTTCGTGATTTTTCAGGACGTTTTGTAATAACTGTCATTTTATATGATTACAAATAAACGAATCATGTTATTATGAATATCTCTTAATAATTATTATTAATTTATACACTATAATAATTTATGCATTTGTAATCTAAGTGGTACATTATCTGGGTCTGGTTTAGCAGCGAAATTATAACAGGAATCAATCGCAAGGCTAAGCTACATCGTGAATGGAAACGAACAGGTTGTGAGTCTACTTATAGCGAATTCTCGAAGCTACGAGCGGATATAAAACTTCGACTGTCCGTTGCCTACGATACCTATGTTCATGGCCTACAGGCCAAAATTTGTCATAACCCTCGTGCTTTTTGGAAACATATCGGTTCTTTAAAGTCAAAGGGTGGCTTTGAAGCTTGCGTTAATTATAACGGAGAAGAATATGTTGGTAGAGAAGCAGCTGAAGCTTTCGCAGATTACTTCGCGAGTGTGTTTCTACCTAATGCCCCTTTGCTAGATCATAACGCTGCCAATAACAAGGATGAGTCAAAGTCGGCAAACTTTGTGCACATTAATTTCATTACGCCTCAGGATGTAGAAACTGCCATAAGGCGTTTGAAGTCACGGAGTTCTGTTGGCCCAGACAATATTCCAGCATATGTGGTTAAGGGATGCATGGATTTTCTTATCCTGCCTATTTATCACATAGTGAATTTCTCACTATCTACGGGGATAGTATATCCTTGGAAGTGGAAACTTACGCGCGTCACTCCTATTCCTAAAACCAAAGATACCTCCCTGGTGGAAAACTACCGGCCCATAGCCATTATGTCTTGTTGTGCAAAGTTGTTTGAATCAATCCTGCAGAAGTTGATTTTGCCCCAAATTAGACCTTTTTTGTGCGACTCACAGCATGGCTTTAGATCAAAGCGGTCCGTCGAGACCAATCTTCTAACTCTTACAAGTTTTATTTCTGAGTACCTGGATAAAGGAAAACAGGTCGACGTTCTTTACTTTGATTTTAAAAAGGCGTTTGACCTGGTCGATAATGATATCTTGCTCAGTAAATTGGCTCACATTGGTTTCTCTCCTCGGCTTCTTAAGTTATTTGCTAGCTATATGCAAAATAGGCAGCAATTTGTAAAGCATGGGTGTTTTGTATCTTCCGCCTATGCAACGCGATCAGGCGTTAGTCAGGGCTCTATTCTTGGCCCGTTTTTATTTGGAGTCATGATTAACGATCTAGAATTAATGTTAAAGCATGCAAGATGCCTTCTTTATGCCGATGATCTAAAGCTGGTCTGCGGTATAGAAGCAGTGACAGATTGCGAGGCAATGCAGGCGGATATAGAGGCCGTGATCAACTGGAGCACCATAAACAAACTCTTTTTTAATGTTTCCAAATGTTGCGTCTTGTCTTATACTCGGTCACTGAAACCGTTTCATGCCCTGTATATGCTGGGATCTGAAGTTATAACCCGCGTAACTACAGTAAAGGACCTCGGTGTCATCTTTGATACTAAACTGACGTTTCGCGATCATATCGAGGCGCTAGCTGCAGACTGTTTTAAAAGACTGGGATTTATCGTCAGAAATGCTCGTGACTTTACCAACCCAAAGGCAATTAAATTACTGTATACGGCCCTCGTTCGGAGTAAGCTGGAAACCGCTAGTTTAGTATGGAATCCAGCTGAGAGTACGTATGCATTGCTTTTAGAAAAAGTGCAAAAGGCATTCTTAAGATTTCTTTACAAAAACATGTACAAGTATTATCCATTTTTATATCCTACTAAATTCTTGTTAGGATGCCTCGATTTCAATTCTTTACAAGTAAGGCGTAACCATAAGCTTCTGGTTATGGCTTGTGGTACTTTGCGGGGAGACTCTGACTGCCCTGACCTAGTGGCACAGATAGTGAGGCTCTCTGTACCTTTTCTGTCCAAGCAGGAGCTACGGCCTAGGAATTCCAACCTTCTTGCCACTCCCACAACGCGTACTGTAGCGCGCCAAAAGTTTCCCCTCGTTCGAGCTCTAAAATTTCTGAACGCGCTTCTGTCATGGGCGCCTGAAAGTGATTTGTTTGCGAGTCGATGGGCAAGTGTGTGTAGCGTCTGTCTGAAGTATTGCGAGATGATGGACGGCAGTGCTGTTTTATAAAACTGTATTTGTAAAGTGTTGTCTTGTGTACCTACTCTAGTATCTAAGTCTGAATTGTACAGTTATTTGGTTTATTCTGTTATACTGTATACATTATGTTTGAATAAATAAAATAAATAAAAAAATAAATTATAAGTAAACGTTTTAAAAAACACTTTAAATCTGTCAGTCAAATTTAAATTGTAATTTACCGAATTTCCCGATTTAATTAAAAACTCATGTTATAAATCGTTTATACATCAATAATTGTGTTAAGTGGTTAAAGATCTGATACCTGATACAAACAATGACTTCTATGGCATCCGACTGCGAATCGAACGTTAGTGGTTTCATTACCTGTAACGATCGGACAATCTCTCAAATGTATTTGTCCGCAATTGAGGTAAACATTCTCTTGGTCTTGTTTTATAGGATTTGTTAAATGTTTCATATAACTTTATTATATAATTCAAATCATCTGTGTATAATATACAGGATGGCGCATTTAGAACGGTCTATATGGGGAAATATGAAACTATATACAAGAATTCCCAAACTGAAACAAGTTTTTTTTATAAATCTATGTATGCAGTTTTTCTTGCCCCAAAATAGGATGACATGATTCCTAAGAACAGATCTTTGTATATTTTATAGTTTCAGTATTCCCCATACTGACCAATCTAAATGCAACAGCCTGTTTATATATTGCTTATTATGTCCAGGGCATGGAGTCAATCAACCAAGATTTATTGCAAATAGCAAATAATATGAAGAGGATTGTAAGCCAAGCGGGCCCCTTGGAAAGTCAGCTGAATGCCCTGCTCCACGTTCTGCCGGAACCCAACCTTCAGTTAACAATGGAAATGGAGTGATATTAATAACATTTCAAGAGATTTTATTAATAAAATAGCCATGTGCATAAGATTTAAGTTGATATAACATGTTCGGTAACTGCTATAGCTGCAGTTGCCAGTCAAATTGAAACATTATGTCAGAGTAGTATGGCCATTGGTCTAAGTACTGACGCCGAACGTGTTAACACAGAATTTTAAACTACCAATTTTAGAAAAAAAAAGAGTGAAAAGAAGTACCCACTGTGAAATTTGTAACTATACATGTTGATATTGTACTGTTGATAGTAGCATTGTATTTAAATAAATGTTTTTTATATTTTGATAAATGTTTAGTGTTTATTGATTTTTTCCTAATACAGAAGTAATAAGTTCACTTAAAAACAAGTACCAGAGCTTATACAAAACATGTTGACTTGTAGAATATAAGTACTTGTGCCTTCATCTGTTTTTAACATTACTCACAACAGTTTGAGCAAAAAAATATTAGCCTATATAAGTGTCCCACAGCTGGAAAATAATTTAAGTACAAAATATAATACAAAAGTAATTATTAATTTACAGCTTTTTATCTAATACAGGTGTTTTAATATAAAATGCTTCATATTATCAGCCAGTATTGCTGTAAGTAGTGGTGGCACATCAAAATTCCTAAATATAGGCATTAGGCATAAAGCATGCATGGGAAGGCTAGATTTGACTGAAAATGGATGCTTGTAGAAAAGCTTTTAACTCTGAAAATTAGTAAAATGTTTTGTTTAGTTTACCATATTATGTTATTGATCTTACTAAAGATAGTTTTATAAGGTTAGTGAGGGCTGAGTATTAATATTTTTTGGTACAGATGGAGTAGATTAAGAAATCTACTTGATTAGGCACTATAGATTACTATTTCCACTGCTAAAAGCTGTTAAAGATGTATTAGGACCATAAAGTCTTGAATAGCATTAGGTCTTTAAGAACCTACAACAAAATATTTCTTTAATTTAAGGTATGAAATCTTAAATTTGGAGTATCCGTTTTGGATGCGGGTGGCACAAAGCTGGTGAGCGTGATTCGGGATGATGATGATACTTATACCATAGATGTATAAATTGCATATTGAAATTCCTTGATGGACCATAGGTAGACAGCTGTCAATAATTACAAACTTCAGTTAAACAAAGTAAACAAAAACAATTATTTTTTGATTTTTTCAATTTAATTATTTGCTTTTTGATTCTGCTACGAGCCCCAAACTATAAACTGGATATTTCATTCAAGCAAAGAAATATATACGTATAAAAAAATGATAAGCACTAGACCAAAATCCCCCACGCGAGCTGAAGCCATCGCAATCGCCCTGAAACCGCAGCCCGTATTTAGCAATGGGGTTCTTATAGGTAATTTTTTTAGTATAGGTATTAATATTATACTGTAAGTGAGAGTTTCAGACTACTAGCTATACACAGTCCAGGACTACCGCGAACATCGACAATTTAATATGCCTATCACACATTGCATTGTACATTCGAGAGAATAAACAAGCGTACGAAAGTTTTTACCTTGGTTTATAAGTAGGGGATAAAACAGTCTGTAAAGTTTAGGGCATCTGCGAAGAAGAATTAAAATAAATAAGAAGTCAGAGGCGCTACCGCGAAAAACGATTTCGGACGATTGTTTCTGTCACTCTCGTGACGCCTTGATTGGAGTAGAAATATGCTCGAAATATACGAACTTCGATGTTCGCAGTACCGGGCCTGTGCTAACCATTAAAATCCCACAAAGAAGCAGGTATTTGGTTAAAATAACACCTCGACTTGTTTCGTACCTCGTTTCGTAGGCAACTGGGTAGAAGACAGAATAGAGTGCCCCAAGCAAGGCACACTTTACTTCCCACCGAAAGAAGAGATCGACTATGAAAAGCTAAAGCCAGAGTCGAGACAACCTGAGTTCAGACAGAATAAATTAAACGGCCTGAGGGTAGGTGGCGCTAAATTAGATTATTTACTTATTAAAGCACCCATGTAGATTAACTTTAACTTGTAAGTGTTCTAAAACAACCGAAGATATGCCTAGAGCTTTTTTAGAAAGATCCTGTGTCGTTATTGCAGCCCTCATCAATATATATAGGTACACGCCGCCTGAGCTGATGGTAATGACCGGGTGGTCTAATTGGTTACGGCATCAGCCGCGAAATCTGATAAGGTGCAAGTTCAAACCCACGGCTCATGGGAGTCTGGAGTCCGCTCCGAATTCCAGGAATTGGCGTAGGCACTTTTTTACGAAAGCGACTGCCATCTAACTTTCCAACCCTGAAGGTAAACTAGGTCTTATTGGGATTAGTCCGGATTCATCACGATATCTTTCTTCAAAAAAGCGACTGGTAAATCAATTGATATTTCGTACTTAAGTTCCGTAAAACTAAGCGCCAGGGTTTAAACCTAAATACGAAATCCGGATTGCAAGTAGCACACTCGAATCTTACCGCTAGGTCACCATCAGCGCTGTCAGAATAGGTACTATACTGCAGGCAATTGTTGATAGTGTTTTAGTGTTCCTGTTCTTTTCTTTAAGGGAAACATGGAAATGGTGTATAGACACGACAGCCACGTAAAGTGCGGGAACTTCATGTCGACTAACGACCTCGTGTACAACCACCAGCCGAGACCGCTGTGCGGGCCCGTGCAACGCTACTACCGAAAGTGCAAGCACCAGTGGTACCCGCAACCAGACAACATGGAGTGCTTTGTATGTTAATGCTTTCCATTTGACCGCTTAGCTCGGAAAACAATCTCCTAGCCGTGACATAGATGGTTTCTATGTACTCAATCAGCAAAAGTGGCTAAGCGTTTGAAGTGTTTAAAATGACCTAATACTCTTGACAATAGAGATGGGTTGACCTCATTTTGAATGCCTCAAACGCTTAGCCACTTCTGCTGATAACTGTACGACTGTGGAGTGGCATGAAGTCGTGGCAACCCTCCGTGGACAGTGGCGCTACCGCGAACAACGATATTCGTAAATTTCGGACGATTGTCTCTGTCGCTCTCATAACACCCTTAATTGGAGTAAAAGAGAATGATGCCCGACATATACGAACTTCGAAGTTCGCGGTACCGCTCCAGCTATGACACATGTCATGGCTAGTACGATATATAGTTAGGTACCCACATGGGTTATGTACCGTAATTTATTACACATTTGAGTAGTCTATATATTTAATTTATCAAGCATTCTACATAGATTATAGCTATTTTAACTCTTTTCGCCAGGGTAACAAAACGGAATGGGGTCTAAAACGGTTCAAGGAGCACGAGTGGGCGTGCACCGACGTGTCGGACTACGCGTCCTCGGTCTACGACGACACCTACATGCCTCCGCGGCCCCACCAGTACCTGCAGTGGTGTGAGCGGAAGGCCAGGAATTCGTAAGTCTTTAGATTTGGGAACCCTTTATGATTGTCTTTTGTTTTATGCAGGGAAACCGGTATTCGCTTCGTAGAAAAATACCGGTCGTTTACTATAATGGTGTTCTGAGCCCTGAGTGTAACTTTACGTCACGAACGCGTTTGCGTTCCCATATAAATAACATTATCACTTACGCGTTCGTATTAAACGTTTTTTTACGTCAAAATAAACTTACACTAGAGCGTTTGCGTTCCCATATAAATAACATTATCACTTACGCGTTCGTATTAAACGTTTTTTTACGTCAAAATAAACTTACACTAGAGCCTGTGTCTTACATAGTGAATGAAAGCCTTCTAGCCGATTCGTCGAGTTCCATTTTCAAAAACTTTTGTCTGTGGCGTTGAACATTGTTTTCATGGCACGACAGGCGTGCCTGACGCCATAGAATATGATGACACGCCTATCGCGTCATCAGCCATGTGTAAAAAAATTGTAGTTTTTGGAAAACTATTGGTCTGATGCTATTAAAGCTGCCAAGCGGACGCTAGAATCGTGCACATAGCTAACAGCTGTCGTTAGGGAAAGAGGCGTTGGGTCCTTTTTGATTTCGGTTTTATTATTGAAGAAAACTAACGACATTTTACAACATGTTTTATTGCAGGAACTTTACAAAAGGTTTCCGGTATTCAATGACAAAACCATTGGCTAAACCAAAACAAAAAAAACAATGATAACATCAAGAATCATTTTCTTCTCATCTTAGAAAATTACTAGTCTTTAAATATCACATTTTGTTCAAGATGAGGACAGTGACGTCCTCATATAAATTTATAACAATAGAATGCTTCTTCATGCTTTCACAAACAGCCCCCACTGGCACCAACGAGATCAGCAACTTAACACTAGGGTTTAGTCTCAAACCTTACTACAACCGCTTAATACTAATATTAAATTAACGAGTCCGCTTATCATAATGGCAGTTTACCATACTAGAAAAAAAGAATCAAAGAATAAAAGAAAAAATATACGTATGTGTCAAGAGCATCGAAAATAGAAAGTCAAAATGGCTGACTAGTGAGATTATCTAGTGCTAAGCGAGCTTAGCTGAGCTAGGTTGATCAGTCCAGACCCGCCGGGCTTGAGGCCCTGCGGGTACTGCTGCGAGGCCTGCGAGAACACACTAGCCGGCGCGGGTTGTCCTGCAAACCTAGGCTGTGGAATATGCACGTGTCCATTGTACTGCATCTGAGGGAACACTGGGGAACTCACGCGCGAGAAGTTAGACGGCGGCTGGTAGCTAGGGTACCCTCCGGTGTTGCAATTCTGGAAGCGATCGAGCAGCGACGCCGCGGGATCTCCGCAGATAGACTCCTCACGCGACGGCGGCTGCGACATGATGCGCTGGTTCGCGCTCGACGCCTGCGATTCAAACCCCGAGCTTTGACTTGACGACCTGCTTCCATTCACGCTGAAAATAGGCCTCTCGCCTTCTGATCCCCAGTAGCCTCCTGCGACCCACGACGTACTATGTCCGAGTTTGCTAGGAGATATCAAGGGCCTAGAACGATTCAATGGAGCTGGAGCAACAAAGCTGGGGGTTGCAGTGAACTTGCGAAGAGAAAAGATGGAATTGCCCTTTTGGCTCGATTTTTTCGGACTACTGATACACAAGGAGCTTATACTTTCATCTAAATCGGAATCAGAATCGTCCTTTAGATTTTGAAAGTTATTAAATGATGGTTTAGTAAATAATGTCTCCGAAACAGAACTTGGGCTTTTGCTCATAATACTATTTACACAGAATGTAGAATTGACCCTGGACTTGTTAAAAATGCTGTCATTTTTCTTTGGAGTGAAGCATCTTCCACTGAGCATACTTGAACTAAGAGGACTTATAGTTTCTGTAGAAGAATCAGTGAAATTGTGCAATCCAAATTTGCTAAGCGAGACATCATCATCCGTCTCTAGTATCACATCACTGTCATCGTCCAGGAATGAGGTTTGTGTTCCGTTTCTTAAATTCTTTATCTTTGGAGAAGTATGGATCCTTCCCGACTTTTGTATAGGCTTAGTTTTAGCCATATTTCTATATACAAGCAATACTGCAAACAGACTTGTCAACTGAAACAAGAGGGAAAATTATTAATCCTTAATATTTTAGTTTTAGTTAAAATTCATCAATGGTTTAAATAAGGGTGAGATATTATATTTAAGTAGATAGTATATTTATGAAATGTACAAAACTTCAGCAATAAAGCCTATTTTTATTTTATAATATTTTTTATATCTGAAATAAATTTATTTTAACATCAAAAAGGGGCACTATAAGTATTAGTATTATAGATTTGATAACATTGTTTTATTGTTTAACACAGTTCACAAAGTATTAAAAATAAACAATTGATTAATAGTTATCATACCAACCTTAACTAAACTGATGTATGTTGGTTCCATGGACACATACTTGTCAGCTACAGACATGACTACGAACACTGACCAGAGCATGTCAATCATCACTGTATTCTTCAGTGTATTTACGTTCCAAACATGTCCTATTATCTGTATCAAACAAACAAGGCCCCCTAATGTCTTTTGGGTCATGTCATTAAAATGGTCTGATAATCCTATATTAGTCATTTTAAATTTTATTTTTAATGTCTCACTTATACCAGTATTTAAAAAGTCAAATGAGTAATCTTCTAAAGTCGGGAATGTCATAAAAAATTTCATTTTCAATATGGTTATCAATCTATCTGTAAGTCCGGTTAGTATATTCTTTAAATTCATTAATGTGCTGGGTAATTCATTGGTGTTTCTATAACATTCTTTTGATACCAGAACCACGAGCACTGCAGCAATCAATATGGAAGTTTTGTTTACAAAGCTCTTTAATAATGAGCTCTTCTCTTCATTCTTTTGTTTTTTCTTGTCTGGGCTTCTGGTGTCCTTTACTTTTGAACCCAATAAAACTTCTTTTTCCTTATGCAACTTCTTTTGTAGGACTTTTCTGCAAGGACTACAAAGTTTGTATGCTTTTTCTAGTTGCATCCTGAAATATAAAACAGTCAGTTAAAATAATAAATTAGTCATATAATGCTGACTTTGCAGAAAGCCTACTAAAATATATTTCACTATTTCTAATGAACCAAATTGTTACCACTTATATAACTTATGTTGTATCTACTTCAGTGATTTATCAGTACGCAATTACGTATGGTAAACTAATCAATAGTTGATAACATTTTGAAGGGAAAATGCAGGGCAAATCATAGATTAAAATACTAAATTCTTACTTGTAATTTTCAATTTCATTGTCGAAGTTGCTTTCATGCATCGGGACGAAGTTAGCGAGCTGCGCCACTTTGAGCTGCTGGTTTACATTACACATTTTGCATAATCCATTCTTGGGAGGACTTCTTTGGAAGACTTTGGGTGATTTGACGGCGGAGTCATTTAACACGCTAGTAACAGGTTTATTGTAGTCTCCGTCCTGAAATCAATATCGTTAGCAGAAATTTACATTGTATTGTAGTTGGGTGTAAATATTATATTATACCGAATATTATAATAACCTCACCTTAGTGAACCCATTGTACTGCTCACAACTCGGACAAACCCAGCTGTTCCGAACAATAAACTTAATCCAAAAGTTTTGATTACAAAACCAACAGTTGACACGCCAGGGAAGCGCTAATCTGTATACAAAAAGAAACAATTTAGAAGATAATATTATTAGATCAGGCGGGAAAGCGGGGCTACGTAACCTCAAAGTGACTTACCTGAGTTTATATATTAAATTCAAAAGTAATATAGTACACAACACTGTAGTTATTGATATTAACACTGATTCCATCTTGAAGGTATAATCCATTTTGTGCAAGTCTTATAATATTTATAAAATTACATTATATCAATCATAACCTCCAAAATACATTTTCCCGTCTTCTTCTTTCACCAGTAACCCTCCCCCGCAACTTGCATGGATTTTATTGGACGATGAATAGAAAATGGAATTGCCATTTTAAAAAAAAACATGGCGGGACTAAAAAAACGTCAAAATGCAGCTGGCGTCGGAAACACCTGGCCCGGTACCGCGAACTACGAAGTTCGTATATTTCGGGCATCTTTCTCTTTTACTCCGATTAAGGCGCCGTGAGAGTGACAGAGACAATCGTCCGAAATTTACGAATATCGTTCTTCGCGGTAGCGCCGCTGGCCCGGCACCGTGAACATCGAAGCTCTTATATTTAGAGCATTTTTCTCTTTTACTCAAATTAAGGCGACATCTGAGTGACAGAAACAATCGTCCGAAATTTACGAATATCGTTTATAGCGGTAGCGGCCCTGTCTGAGAGAAAGAGAGAGTAGTGTGCAGTATGGCAGTATGGAGTCTACTCAAAGGTGGAAGATTTCCTTAGTGAGTATATTTCACCGGGACACCATGGCGGCGCAACCAGTCACAAATTGTATTGTATAAAGCTTCGCGCAACCAAGTGGACACCAGGTAAGGTACCCTTCATATAGCTGCATACAATTTGTTGGTGGCGGGCGACTGATTGCGCCGCCATGGTGTCCCGGTGAAATATAGGCCTTATACTGAATGTTACAAAAAAACTTAATACAAGATATTAAGCCGGCATCTGCTAATGATTTTGAACAACTTTTACTATTTCACGTTTCATTTCATTCAAGAACTGCTAATAGGAATTTTAGTATTTTTAACAAAAGTATATATGTAGGTTATATTCCTCTGGTCCGTGGCATATTGACATCGTCATGCCTTAGGCCTTACGTTTCTAAACGACATGAAACTGTCAATGTCACTGTTAATGTCAATTCAATTTTCTATATACATGTGATTGTAGGTTATATTAAAGTTAAGTACATGTTTTTTAACTATCTCATAACCTACATTAACTTTATCTCATTTCTTAATGCAAGCAAAAACAATATTTAAGCTTAAGGAATCCAACAACCAGAGATGATGTTTACCGAGAATAATATTTTATACTTGTGCAACTTTGACGACAAGTTTCACACTTTGGGTAATGTTTACTTATTATTTAATGTTTAATCCTACGATTTTATTTATTTATAATGACAGTTATAACGTATTTAAGGAGGTAATTTAACATTTCTTTTACCTTTTAGATAATGAAAACATTAATAAACTATGGTCAGGGAAATGGGCGTTAAATGATATTGATATATGTAAGGAGTTACTAGCAACTGGACTGGATGTTGACCAAATTAAAGCTCTTATTACTAAGCACCTGGACAATAGTTCTTCATTAGAATCTATACTTTTTACTGCTATAAGTTCTTTTTTGACATTTTGCGAACAAAATTGGAGTACACACCCTGAGAAACTGAATTTGCAAGAATATTTCGGCATAGAATGGCCTGCAAGTATAGAGGCGGCAGTGAAATTGCAGCGGGATTCTGAGCCGCTGTATGTGAACATAGCACATCCAGAATTGCTGTATTTTTCCTTGCAAATATTTAATGCTCTTTATTCAGTTCAGCAGAGTTTGGTAAGTTAACAGTTTTTATTATATTTGGTAAACAAGAAACATTAAGTAAATAGATGGATAAAACATGCCATATTCTATTTACATTCAGAAGGTTATATTAGTATTATATATCATATTGTTTAAAACTAATAACTTAATAAGTGATAACTTTAATTGGCAATTTGTTAATTACAAATAACCTGAAAAAACCTTTAAGTATATTATATGTATCTATCTATTATATTTATCGTTGTCTAGTACCTACAACAGAAGCCTTACTGAGGTTACCATAGGACTAGGTCGATTTGTGTAAGATTGTCCCGAAATATTTATTTAACCTCCTTGGGGCAAAACAAATTATTTGATATAATATGAGAGAGAACTGTATTGAACTTACATAACATTATCCCATAGCATATATATACTTTTATGTTATTTTGCCCTTTGAAAACTAGCAAAAATATACCTACAATGGCTTTTAAAAATTTACATTTTCTCTTAAGAATGATACCATGTTTATAATTTTAAGGTTCACTTATGGTGGTATTTCCGAAGCATAGTTGTCCACCAAAAAGCTCTAGAAGACAACAGTGCTACAATCTACAATGAGCTGGAGCTGCTTACGGCTAAGCTGTCCAACGAGGCCAACAAGCTCGAGAACAGCAGGCTGGCTGTGTTGCTGCAGGCGGAGGTTGCTCAAGCGTACCTTATCTATGGAAGGGTACAGAAGGCAGAGGAGCACTTGACGAAGGCTAGAGAGCTGGCAGGACTAAAATTAGAGCTGACAGGTAGTTATTATACTCGTATACAATTATTTTTTTAAATAATAGCATGTATACAAGAATAAATATAAAAGTTTACCACAAAATGTAGTGTAGGACTGAGGCAGGTCGATCGCTTGTTGCTGTCATTCAGCCCAAAAACCTGCACCAATTGTGCACCTGGTCCACATTTTGTGGTAAACTTTTATTGGTTTCATTGTACTAAAAAAGGAGGAGGGAGCCCCTCAATTCATCTGTTTTTTTAGTGTCATACAACCTTTTTAAGTGAATCAATGCTGATGATTCATGTTTTATTTGAAAACTGGTATTTAAAAAAAAGTGAATATAATATGTACTGCATTTAGAGCAATAATTGTTTAAAGGCCCTGCCTGTAATACATGATTATTTTATTTAATCTAAGTGATCCCATTTAAATGTGACTGATATTGATATGCCTAGTAGTTAGTGACCCTTTTAGTAATACATGTTTACTTATGTAGTAGGTTGTTTTTTGGTATGATAATGTAATTAATAGTTTATATGACACAACAGTCAACACACATCTTATAGATCTAGCTACATATCTATAAATTACTTCAGGGACTTAATAAATACTAGCACTACCACAAGACTTAAAAGATCTTGGAACTAGACCAGAGACAGTAGACTTAAAAATTTTTTTAAGGAAATTAGTTAGTGGACTATATTCCAAAAAATAACAACATTGGCACACAAACTGACTATGGCTAAAATGCTGATAGCATATGTAATGTGAGAAAAAAAAAAGAAATATGTATACATTTTTTTCAGGTGTCCTGGGCAAGAGAACAAAGTGGCAGCAAACAACCCTACCACAGTTAGCATTAACCAGTGCCCTGGACTCAAGTGTGAAAAGGCCCTCGGCTGAGGAGAGTCACGGGGAAGCAGAGCTGCCTCCGGATGTTGAGCTACAGGATGATGTGAGGCTGAACAAGATCAACTATCTCGAGGAGATCAGGCAGGCTGAGTTGCCGAGCTTGGAGCAGACCCTTTGCATGCTGACAGTGTAAGTTTTTTAAACTGTTGCTAAAGTTGTAATTTAATTACTTCATTTACACGAGTGTAAGGCTGCATTTCCAGCAGAGCTATGCCAGGCTGTGTTGCGATGGATGTGTCTGTTAAGATCCAATATAATCACACCGCGCGGTGTGTGCGTGCACACACTTACAACGTTCCGCAACGTCGATACACGAACTCGCACAGCTCATTACCTAGCACAGCTCTGGTGGACACGCAGCCTTAGCGTAGCCAACCTCCCATCACTGCAAAAATGACGGTAAAATTAAATATTAAATTCAAACTCAAACATTTATTCAGTAAGTAGGCCACAAGGGCACCTTTACATGTCGATTATATAAAAAGTAAAAGAGAAAAATAAAAGTTGTTTCATGATTGCACAACACCATCTAGAAACATAAAAACAATATCAGAAGATTGCAGATAACACAGTGTCTTAATTCTGATTTACTTGTTTTCCTGTACACACAGCAAGACACGCAAGCTGTACATAGATGAACCTTATTATATAAGGCAGAAGGTCCACCGATGTACAGCTAGGAGTGTTGCTGTGTGTACAAGTATTATGTACTTTCCCAGTCAATATCTTCAAAAATCGCAACCCAAAGACGACCTAATGCACGAAGAGCTGTCACCGTACATAGAAGCCATATTGTCCCAGAAGAGCGGCCCGTGGGCCACGCGAGTAGCGGCATTACTAGTCCGCTGTAAGCTTGAGGCGAGCCACAAGCGCTCCGTCGAGCGGGCTATGCTCCAGTGCGAGACTATTGTTAATGAGAAAAAGGAAATAGCACCTATTACCAGGTAAGAAAAGTCAATTTGATAGGGCAGTTTTTAAATAAGCATCCGTGTATTGTCCTTAAACATGCCTTTTCGTAAAAAAAATCCAAACAAATAAAATACATTCAAACATTTTCTTTCAAACAACGAACATTTGAACACCTTTTAAGAAATACAAATAAGTTACAATTACGACAAACAAGAACGGGAACTACCAAATAATGTAAAAAACTGTGAATCCCTAAACTTATATAAAACCAATCTGAAGAAATATATACATAGTAATATAATATAAACCAGTTGCGATCATGCTAAATATGTTAATTTTAAGGATATCTAATATGTAAGCTCATTTAATTGAACTATTGTTCTTTTGAGTAAATAAAGAATTTCTAAACCTAGACTGCAACCAGAAACCACGGCCAGAAGCCCCTTGAAGCGTGGCAATTATGTGATCAAATCCCTCATACACAAAGATCGCTGCCTGTGAGGATCTATGGGGGAAGCCTATGTCCTGAAGTTAATGCCCGGCCGTTGATATTATGCGGTATTATGCGATTAAATTTTACAATTTGCGAAATTGATTCACTGCTTATACTTGATTGGATTTGTTTTTAATTGTCTGTACTGGAAGAACCGTATTTGTTGATTTGCCGGTAAAAAAAAAAAATTATAGTAGCAGTTTTTATTTAAGGCTTATCTTGTAAGAGCTCTTAATAGAAAAAGTTAGATAGACATCGGAAAAACGGGTGTTTGTCGACGGACCGATTGCAACTAGTACTTCATTCTGCGCCCCAATTGTTTCGCATTTTTTTTAAACTAAATATTACAGTTAAGAATAAAGATGCAATTAATAAAATACTCTTTTTTTTTGAGGTAAGCAATTGCAGACAAACATTTAGTTTTATCCATTTACACGAAAATGAAAAAGAATATTATGTTCACAAGAATACTTCGCCATTTCGAGGCTCAACCGGAAGTCCGATAAATAACGATTTCATATCAGCGGAAGGACGTCCAGTGCTGGACATGGGCAACCCGTTTTGCGTCACCCGCTTCTGAGTGCCGTCTAAATGCCATAATCGCCACACTCCCTATGTGTGGTCTATCGCTTGTACAATGGGTTGTGCTCTGAGGAACTGTTTGACATGATGCCAACGGCCGCTTCCTACTACCGCACCGCTTGCCGTCGGCAGTGCATTCATCCTCACAACCTGGAGCCTAAAGGGTCACACACTAAGCGGTTTGAGGAGTTTCCTCCCGCGAACGGCTGTGGAATCAACTCCCTGCCGAGGTTTTCCCTAGGAACTACAGTTTGAGGTTCTTCAAAAAGGGAGTGTATAGGTTCTTAAAGGGTAGGCAACGAGAGATGTGAGTCCTCTGGAGTTGCAGGCCTCCATAGGCTACGGTAACTGCTTACTATCTTGCCGTATGCTTAAAAAATAGAACTTGGCAAACGGGTTGGCGATCGCAGTGTTCCACCGATTCCATAATGCTGTCCATCCCCCGGTGGTCTTGGCCGTAGTATTAGCCGGCCGGGCCGTTTGCTTGTATGCCACCGTCGTTGTATAAAAAAAAAAATCCTGTTACAGGCTGTCGTACCTGTGGGCGTCGGGCCTGGGTCCGGCGTGGGCGTGGCGGCAGCAACTGGCCGACCTGTACCTCAGCCTGGGGCTCGCGAAGGCCGCTTTGGAGGAATACCAGAGGTTGCAACTGTGGGAGGATGTTATAGTGTGCTATACTATACTGGAGCTGCGGCATAAGGTATGAATATTATATTATTAATGTTAAATTCATTTTGAATACCTCGTCAGATTAGCAACTTCTGCTGATGACTGCACTGACATAAAGAAATGGACTCCTATACGCGAACAAATTATGTAAAAAAAAATATGGCACTAAAAGACATTTCTATCACGTTCCAGTTTATGCTAATAATGATAATTTATAATCTACTTTTAGATAATATAATCAAACAAAAAAGAGCTCAGTGTTCTTATTATTAAGTATCAAACTTAACTATTGATAAAGTAATAACTGTTTAGTCAGTCGACAGCGGTTCAAAGAAGACTAACTAAATGTGCCGCCCAAGTTGTTGGAGCGGTTGTTTTTTAGAGCCATTTTATTTGGGCTGATAGTGAATCTAAAAAAAAAAGATAAAAGATCTTTATTTTCAATTTAGGCACATTACATGCACTTATGAACATCAATGAAAAATCTACACCGGTTCGAAACCTACACCTCTGACCCGAGAAAATACCGGCAAGAAACTACGGCGGGACTATTTTTTTCAATACAGTGATACATCAAAAGTACTTACATAATTATGCGTAGTCCGATAAGAAAACATATCAAACGGTTTATTACAAGATATAACTGAAAATACTAAAATATAAAAGTAAAAATAATAATGTATAAACAAATTTTACTACACAAAATAGACATACTCTATCTACGACTCTACGTTTATTATACATCGATGGCTGACTGTTTGAGATTTATTTTATCTGGTTGTCCTGTAAATTTAAATATCGTTTTGCAGGCAGCGGAAGTGATTAAGCAGCAGATCGACATCCAGCCGTCAGTCAAACTGTATTGTTTATTAGGTGATGCTACAGGTGAGTACAGTCGCTGTCAGATATATCGGAGCTGTGGATGTGGTCACAAATATCGGAACAACGCCTCTATTGTAAAGGCGATAAAGTGCATGTTCCGATATGTATGACCATCTCCACAGCTCCGATATATCTGATGACGACTAGTTATTAAAGTTAGTAAACTAGTGTAAGAAGTGCTGGCTAAACGTATATCTTTGAGATTAAGCGCCATCTGTCGAGTATCGCGTGTACACTTTTCGGGCGTTTGCCAGCGAATAAATTATATGCAACTGAGATCTATTGCGGCTGTGAAACACTAGATGGCACTAGTACCATAGGCAGCAATGCGGGATTGCCTTCAGTTATTGAAGAGTGGCCAGTAATTGAAACTCCGTTGGAAAATGTGTTCTATTTATAAGTGAACAGAATTCATGTTCTGTATATGGTGGCCAGTTACTGACGATTTACCGTACATATATATATATATTTTTTTCACAAACATGCACTACAATGTTAACATTATGTTCCTTATAGGCTTAGGCTTCAAAGTATGTGGTTTTTTTTTTTTTTTATAAATGATAGGTTAGCATTTGGCCCCAATCTCACCTGATGGTAAGTGACGATGAGGCCGACGATGGAACATGCTTACCCAGCAAGTGCTTATTCACTCTCGACTTGAAGATACCAGAGATGGTGGAATGAGTTCATGCAAACCACTCGCACACTCGCCGAAATGTATCCTATAAAATACCGATAGGCATGCGACTTTCCTTCGGTGTTCGAGGCTTTGCAGCTTTGCCCCCACCAGATCAGGATCGTCAATGAGCTTCTTGGCACGTTTATCTATTGAATCTAAGGCAGCAAGTTGGTACTTCGCGGATCCATCCCAAAGGTGGCAGCAGTACTCCATACACGACCGGACCTGCGCTTGGTAAAGCTGCAGAAGCTGTTTAGGTGTAAAGTACCGCCGCACCTTGGAAAGAATTCCAAGTTTCTTGGCTGCAGTTTTAGCCAAAGATTCAATATAGTGTCCGAAGTTCAAATTGGATGATAAGCTCATTCCAAGAAGTTCCAGGTGATCAGAAATGGGTACGGATACACCCCGGAAAGTTGGAGTCAGTTCAAAAGGACTCCGTTTAGTGGAGAACAGACAGGCCTGTGTGTCTTAGTGGCATTGAACTTGACTAGGTTGGCTTCTCCCCAGTCGGTTACTGCCTCGAGAGCCAAATTCAATCGATCCACCATGCTCTCACGACAAGACTGGACTTCATCCCTTTTGGCCTTCGCACTGGACAAGTACCTATCTACAACCGTGCTGTCATCAGCGTACCCAATAATTCCCGGGACTAGCAAATCGTTGATGTGCAGCAGAAATAAGGTTGCAGATAAAACAGATCCCTGCGGAACACCGGCATCAATATCCCGTTGGTCGGAAGTACACCCATCTACGACCACGCGAATCGATCGCCCTCTCAGGAAATCTGCAATCCAGTTGCACAGGCCAAAAGGAATTCCATATGCTGGAAGCTTGCCAACTAGACTGGCGTGCCAGACCCTGTCAAAAGCCTTGGAGATATCAAGGGACACAGCAAGAGCTTCGCCATAACCCTCGATAGCCTCGCTCCAAAGATGAGTGACATAGGCTAGAAGATCACCAGTCGACCGCCCAGAACGGAACCCAAATTGGCGATCGCTGAGTAAATCGTTGTCTTCTAGGTATCTTAGGAGGCGTTTGTTCAGTACACGCTCCATAGTCTTACAGAGTATGGAGGTGACCGAGATCGGACGATAGTTGGCTGGGTCTGCCCGACTGCCCTTCTTGGGTACAGGCTGCACATTGGCAAGCTTCCAGCCCGAGGGAACGACTTCAGCAGCGAGTGAGAGGCGATAGAGGCGAGTCAAAACCGGAGACAATTCGGCTGCGCAGTTTCGCAGGACAATGGCTGGAATTCCATCTGGACCGCTAGCCTTGTTCACGTCCAGATTCCGCAGGATTTTTAGCACTTCCTTTTGGCGTATATGAACCACGCCCATAGAGCAGTCCACTTGCGGGAGAATAGGCGGTGTTTTTCCTGCGGAATCTAATCGTGAATTCGCAGCAAATAGCGAGGCAAACAAATTAGCCTTCGCGTCAGCAGTATGCGCTAGCGAACCATCAGGCTTCATCAAAGGTGGCAGTGATGGTCGACAAAAATTCGCTTCAGTCGCCTTAGCCAGGGACCAAAAAGCCTTACTTCCAGGCGGATAAGAGGCGAGTTTAGCCCCGATATGGCATATGTGGGCGAAGCGTGCCTTGCGAAACTGCTTTTTTACAGACTTAGCGGCCTTATTGTAGGCTTTCTTCAGCTTACGAGCATTGGGTGCTTTGCGCTTGCGAGCATTAACCCAAGCCAGGTACGCTGCCTGCTTAAGTGCCTCAGCACGGTCACACTCAGCATTGTACCACGGGCGAGCATCAAAACCGGTCGAGACATCAGAGAAGGGAATATAGTATTCCATACCCTGCCGGATGACATCAGCTACAGCGCTAGCACAGCTCGAAGGATCATGGGAAGAAAAGCACGAGGCACGCCAAGGATAAGACGCAAAAGTGACGCATCTCATCCCAATCTGCTGACCTGTATCGCCACACCCGTCTCGTACCCCTAGGGCCCTGATCTGGTGGGGAATATACGGATACAGCCTTAACCAGACAGTGATCGGAGGTACCCAAAGGGGCTGTTACTGCCACCGAATATTTGTCTGGATCAGTAGTCAGCAGAAGGTCAAGGCAGTTTGGTGTATGGGACTCGACATCGGGTACCCTAGTGGCGCAGTTTACCAACTGGGAGAGATTTAGCGTTAAAGCAAATTTGTGAGCCTCTCTTCCAGCATGGTCGGTTAATTGGTATGGGAACAGCCATTCTTGGTGGTGAGCATTAAAGTCCCCCAATATAACTAACTCCGCCGCAGGATACCTAATCTGAGCCTCATCGACTGCCTCACTGAGATAACTGAAAAGCCTTGTTGTCTCCTGATCTCCACTATGCGAACGGTAAATACATGCATAGACAATTTGTGCAACTCCCGTGTCCACCCAAATCCACACAACAGAGAGGCTGGAATCTTCAAGATTTTGGAGACGTTTGATACAGATATCATCGCGAGCATACACACAAACCCCGGCGCGAGGAAGAAACCTGTGCTCGAGAGTATACCCAGGGTAGTTGAGGTATGCCGCGTCATCCGGAGATCTGATCTGCGTCTCGGTGAGGAACAGCAGTTGCGGTTTTGCAGTCTCAAGGTGGTGGTGGACCGCAGTGATATTTGAGTGCAGACCTCGTATGTTAGTGAGGTGCACTTTAAGTGGGAGGGAGTGCAACCGCTGTTTAACTTTTTTCCTTTTATTGTATACCATTAAATTTGTGCGTGGAAGTGGAGAGCGAATAAGCAGGTGAATGTAAGTGGAGCAAGGCAATTCCGCCATTATGACCCACCGTATGTCTTTGCGCGCCACACACAAAGACAGCTGACCCGGAGACCGCGGGGACGCCCGAACCCCCCCTGAATGGTCACCTGGCCCTCCCATCCGGTCGCCAACCGGCAAGGTGAAGCCATCCCGGGATTTTTCGCTAGTTGGCGGGGCAGCCTTTCAAGGGTGGCTTTCCCTTTACTTGGGCCCCCTACTAACTGCGGTCGGCCAGCGGAGCACCGTGCTTCGGATCCCGCTGAGCTCCAGAATCAGACGCTAAGGTGTGGCACACAAAGACAAAGGCAACGGTATCCAAGGCAATCGCAACTGCTCGGACACATCCACCTAGAGGCAACCTCAGACTAGGTGCCGGAACACGGAATCCGTTTGGCGGCACGACTTAGTCTGAGGGGTGGTAACCAGCCACGGCCGAAGCCTACCACCGGTAAGTTTGGTTGTCCTTTTAGCACCACCCAGGGGTCACTTGTAGGGTTTTACAGATTTCGGGTAGTAATTCTAACCTACGGAAGCGGACAACATCGACCCCTAAAGTTGCAGGTTTGGCTAGGCACCAGAGGTCGTCGCTCTTTTTTAAATGACATTTCACGTAGATTTGTGACACAGCATCTTGGAGTTTGGCCATTAAAAAAATATTGGTGATTTTCTGACATTCTGCCCCTACGCCTATTAAAAACAATAATCAAATTTTCATTCATTTTGCTGTTACATTTGGCATGTTTACTTTAGTTTTTTCTGAAAATTTAACTTTTTATTTCTTGGATTTATTTTTAATTATCGTATTGCATGTTTGAGACAAGCACTATACATACCTCGGCGTGAAAAGGGGTTGTCGTCCTCGTAATAATCCGTCGTCGGTCGTCTACATATACTCGGCCGCAACTCGTTACTTCCCGGCCTCTGTAGTAATATACTATTTTTGATTACTGTGTCTGTTCAGATGACCTATCGTGCTTCGAGAAAGCCTGGGAGTTCTCCGGACACAAGAGCAGCCGCGCGCAGAGGCACTGGGGCAACTTCCTGTTCGACCACAAGAAGTACGCGGAGTGCATCCCGCACTTCGAGAAGTCGGTGGAGATCAACAGCATACAGGAGGGCGTGTGGCTGCGGCTTGGGTACGTGCTTTGTTTCTTTCTATCCATATAAGGAACCAAGAGAATAGTACAGGATCGATAATATAGTATATTACGTTGTTTGTAATTCCAGCAAGTTTTTTATTAAAAGGCCGAGCAGTTATGGGTTTGTCATACTTGTCATAATTAACTTAAAGTTAAGTTTAAATATAAAAAAAATATTTCAAGACAATCTTACAGAAATCGACCTAGTCCTACGGTAAGCTCAGTAAGGCTTATGTTGTAGGTACTAGACGATGATATAATTGATATACTATCGAACAAAGTGATTCATGACCCACCTAGCGGACAAACGGTTTGAAAGTGTCATTAAATTGATTTGACACTTTCAACCGTTTTCGATCTAGGTGGGTCATGAATCACTTATTTGTTCGATAGTACATAATAGATAGATACATTATAAATATTTAAATAGAAAACACCCACGACTCAGGAACAAATACCTGTGCTCATCACACAAATAAATGCCCTGACTGGGATTCGAACCCAGGACCATCGGCTTCATAGGCAGTGTCTCTAGGTCACTACCCACTAGGCCAGACCGGTCGTCAAATATTAGGGTGCTAGTTAGGATAATAAAAACGTAAACGATAGCGGGGCTTTTAGTACCCGCGGTACGCGCCCTCTGTCTCTCGTTCTGTCTCTTCGCTTCTTGAATTCCTTTCCTCTTCAGTAGTGATTCGGAAATCACGTTCGGGTGTAGACTCGATGTTGTTAGCCTTGCGTTAGAGTGAGACGCAGCTGTGAGCTATAAATCTATCACGCTCTAGCCTTTTGCAATCACCGTGTTTGCGTGGCGTGGCCGAACCTATTTATTAAAAGTCATGCCAACAGAAATTCGTTTATTTCATGAGTTTTTACTGTTATTCTTAGGTATTATACAGGATAAGAAGTTAACTATCTTAGGTATAAAGACTAAGTATAGTTAAGTATTTATCTAAGTAATCATAGTAGGTAATGATGAGTCATATATAAATAATGGATAGACAATAATGTCTGTAGAAAGTCGCGTTCGTTCACATTCTGGCTGTTTCTCTGTTTCGGTACTATGTGGTCCAGCGCCATCTATGGGCTGAAGGGTAAGTTATTTTAGCAGAGAGACTTCTCCATAGAACTGAAAAACTGGCGCTAGTGCGTTTGCCAGAATGAGGGAAACGCGAATTGTATAGATCCTTGATATTGTAATCTAATAATCCATACTAATATTATAAATGCGAAAGTGTGTCTGTTTGTTTGTCCGCCTTTCACGGCAAAACGGAGCGATGAATTGACGTGATTTTTTAAGTGGAGGTAGTTGAAGGGATGGAGAGTGCCATAGGCTACTTTTCCAGCGGGATAACACCTCATTCCCACGGGAAGGCTCAATATGTTACTCTAGTAAATACATAATTTAAAAAAAACTTGTATCCAGGTTCGCAGCACTGATGACAGAGGATTGGGAGCTGTCGGCGCGGGCCTACCGCCGCTACACGTACCTGCAGCCCAACACCTTCGAGGCGTGGAACAATCTCGCCAAGGTGTACGTCCAGCAGGGAGACAAAAACAGGGCCTACAGGGCTTTGATGGAGGCGCTGAGATTCAATTATGACAACTGGAAGGTATACATTATTTAGCAGCAGATACATCTTCTAGCGAAATTACGCCTAATTTCACTTCCCAACCAACTGATTGCAACATCTTTAGTAGCCAAACTAACGCTTGGCATAATGTTACTTGGCATATTTTTCATTTGATCACAATAATATTTAGCAGATATTTATTTTACCAAGATTTATTTCGTAAATGAATCTCTAGGCAAATGTTTTATTTGGTCTTACTATATATTGTCAAATAACCTTTTACCAATTTTTACCAGAAAAGTGGGTTAGGTTAGGTTTTTTTTTTATTTAGAATTAAGGCGTTGGGTCTGATGTCCTTTGATGTGACCCCTACAGACACGACTTGTTACCAGAAAAATGGGTTAGGTTAGGTTAGAACTGCGACCCCTACAGACACGACTTGTTACCAGAAAAATGGGTTAGGTTAGGTTAGAACTGCGACCCCTACAGACACGACTTGTTACCAGAAAAATGGGTTAGGTTAGGTTAGAACTGCGACCCCTACAGACACGACTTCTTACCAGAAAAATGGGTTAGGTTAGGTTAGAACTGCGACCCCTACAGACACGACTTGTTACCAGAAAAATGGGTTAGGTTAGGTTAGAACTGCGACCCCTACAGACACGACTTGTTACCAGAAAAATGGGTTAGGTTAGGTTAGAACTGGGACCCCTACAGACACGACTTGTTACCAGAAAAATGGGTTAGGTTAGGTTAGAACTGCGACCTCTACAGACACGACTTGTTACCAGAAGAATGGGTTAGGTTAGGTTAGAACTGGGACCCCTACAGACACGACTTGTTACCAGAAAAATGGGTTAGGTTAGGTTAGAACTGCGACCCCTACAGACACGACTTGTTACCAGAAAAGTGGGTTAGGTTATAACTGTGACGCCTACAGACACAAGTTGTTACCAGAAATTATATCTGCCAACCAACACATTCGTCATTAT
This sequence comes from Grapholita molesta, assembly GCA_022674325.2. Classification (NCBI taxonomy): domain Eukaryota; kingdom Metazoa; phylum Arthropoda; class Insecta; order Lepidoptera; family Tortricidae; genus Grapholita; species Grapholita molesta. Next base: position 15,674,753 of record CP053130.2, on the reverse strand, counting down.
AAATAAAGTCATTTTAAAACATGACCAACTAAATATTTTGCCATATAATATTATTCTAACTGATAGTTTGGGACAAGATATATTTGCGAAACATTGGTTTGCTACGTGAAGATTTTGCCAAATGAAACTATGGGATTAATAGTTTGGGAAGTGATAATTTGCCACATAATTTTCGGCCACATATTAGTAATCCGAAATTATGATTTAGTTATGAGCAGTGCTCGGACAATCGCAACACGGCAATAGAACAAGATTAATGGAATCGTATTATTTACAATATTATTTAATTATATTTTTCAATGACATTGATTCCTGCGATCGAAAATTCAGCATACGTGTGTGAAGGTAATTCTATTAATATTTTTTTTGCTGATGGTTGCATTGTATTTATTTTTACCATATTCAAAATATTTTAGATATAACCAGAATTACCTGATGAAATAATTGTATTAATTTAAATTGTCACCTCAAAATTGTTTCAAGCATGCCACTTTGACAAATCCATGACAGATATGCGACTATAGATCAAATGTTAAATTACGATAATATCCGCTTTAGTAGTATAATAAGTCTTATAAATAAATAAATATTTCGGGACAATCTTACACATATCGACCTAGTCCTACGGTAAGCTCAGTAAGGCTTGTGTTCTAGGTACTAAACGACGATATATATAATAGATAGATACATATAAATACTTAAATACATAGAAAACACCCATGACTCAGGAACATTGTCTGTGATCTTCACACAAATAAATGCCCCGACTGGGATTCAAACCCACCCCCTAGGCCAGACCGGTCGTCATGTCCTTATAATTTAGATAATCTATATTAAGTCTAGACTCTATAGAGTTTTGTTCCATGTCCTTATCTGTTTTTGCGATGACTTGTCCGAGCACTGGTTGAGATTTGACCTTGCGATCTTTACACCGCCGGCCCGGAGGCGACAGTCGCAATACCTAACCTATGTCCTGTTTTAGCTATGGGAGAACGTAATAATAGTCTCCATGGACACCGGGCACTTTGAGGACGCCATCCGCGGCGTCCACCGAATGCTGGACCTGCAGCACAAGTTTGAAGACACAGAAGTGCTGGCGCTACTTGTACGGGCGGTTGTACAAGATAAGGAGGACGCTGATGGCAACAGCAGTGCTAGGTAACAAACATAATTATATGTTCTTAAACTACGTCCAATAATGAGAGATAGGGCACAGCAAAGTACCAATCACGCTTCAGTCTAGAGATGCCCAACTGGGGAAGTACCTCCTCCTTACAGAAGACCATAGCCATAATAGCTTTGCTACCTTTTAAGTATGTAGTGTTGTGTTCCTGATGGTGAGTAAGGTTCCCAGAACTCCAACACCCATTAAAGGCCGACAACGCGCTTGTGACGCCCATGGTGTGCCCATGGGCGACGGTAATTGCTTACCATCAGGTAATTCGTCTGCTCGTTTGCCACCTTTGTCATAAAAAAGGGGTGGGCCTAAGACCATATCGGGTCCGTTAGGCCTTAGGGCAATATATTCTTGTATAATTTGAGTTAACCATAATTATGGAAAATATTGGGGTACGTAATTTTTGGGAGCCGTTTTGTACTGCAAACGAAGTCAATGTATATTCATTCGCTGAATTAAATCCTTTAGGTATTGTGGAAAATATATTTTCTTATTATTATACATATGTAAGTGGTTTTCGTGAAATGAAATCGTTATTTCCAAGTCAAATTTTTTGCGGGATTTCTCTGTACCTTCATATTATAATTCACATTTCACATTTCAGCCGTATGCAGTCCACTACTGGACATAGGCCTCCCACAGATATAACTTGTATCATCTTGGGGGTAGTTGCCATAGTCGCCACGCTTGGCAGGCGGGTTGGCGACCGCAGTAGCTGTAGATTGGGTTTCGACGGACGCTGTTGCCCGTCCGTAGGATTTTTCCCTTTGTCGCCTCTTACGATACCCGCGGGAGGAGATGGAGTGGTGCTATTCTAGTCAGCCGGCATCACACGGCATATTATAATAATTTTCATCAACTACATAAGAGAATACACATCACTTTGATAAGACGCAGAAATTCATTACGTTATGTACGCAATTGTGTGATAGTATTTATTATATATAAATCTTTTCTTTTTCAGGCTAAGAAAGCGCATCCTAGAGCTGTTCGGGCGCATTACATCAATACACCAGAATAAGCCAGAAATCTGGCAGCTATACGCAGACCTCAGCCCCACCCGGCTACTACAATCGCAGCGATTGCTGAAGGCCTATAGGGGATACACGCACGTCAGTTGTTTTTGAGTTGTAATTACTTTTAAACTAGTTGAAATACACAATGAAATAATTACTAGTTGTGGCTTGTCCTTGGCCTTCAAAGACAGTAATATCTGCTTGCTAAAAAATTTGCTGTAATTTCTGCTAATTTGTTAGAATCTGAATTACAATATTACTTACATCTTACATGATAAGTCGCAATTTTTTTAAATAATATTTTGTAACACCTGTTTTTGAAATGAAATTAAGCATTTATTTCGGACAACAACAGCAGTACAGCCATATTATGTTAGAAGAGCTTATACTAAATGTAAAAATATGTAAGAATTTATAGTAAGAATTTATAGAAAAGTATAATTACAATTGGCATTTACATGCATGGACATTCAGTTTAACCAGTAGCGCTTTGATGGAGACATTCTTGAATAGACAAACGTGTTAAGTCAATTTCATGTGTTGTATTTTTATTACAGAGTGGAAGCTGGACCAACAGCCCAGAAACCTGCAAAAAGGTCATTGAACTCGCGCAAAATCTTTTAGAATACAGTCTTCAAGCCCGACAAGAAGCCGAAGACAAGGACAAGACGCAGGCTGAACAGCAGTTATCGTCTGCGCGGCTGACTGGGCAGGCAGTCATACGGGCGGCCGAGAAGCAAGACTGGCCGGAAACTACAGATGCCCTTGAGCAATTAAAAGGCTTGTTTAATAATGTAACAGATTATATGAAATCTATTATGTAAATAAAATAGTTTCATTTTATCTCCTCATTCGGTTTCAAAACAGTGCACCCAATAATTTTCACCCAAGATGTAACTTCGGTGCTTTAAAAATGATTTGAAAAAATCTTCGTTGTTTACTGTACTTGACTTTTTAAATATCAAATCAGAGTTACAGCACTGGAAAATCTAATCAGCCAAGTTGGTTAGATAAAATAGGCGTGTATATTATTGCCTCAAATAGCTTTAATGACATTTGAAGCGTTTTGATACTGCATTTTTTGTCATATTGAACATTACCAATTTAAGTAAATATAAATAATGCTAAATATATAAATGAGCTAATTGTATTAATGGCTGCTTAATTTAAAATAAATCAAACGGAAATTCATTTATGTGCACGCTTACTTAACAAATGATTTAGACCATGTTTAGACATTAGTCACATTCTAAATATGGTTGCAATAAACAAACGCTTAGCTTACTAATGAAATAATCAGCAGTGATTACAGTGATTAGTAGTGAAATGGGAGGATTTCTTTTTTGCGCTAGAAATTAATTGAAATGTGTATTATGTGCATGAAGTTGTAGGAAACAGTGCGTAACAATGGCTACTGCAAATGAGGAGGAAATCCTCGAGGGATTTCTTTGTCCCATTTGCAAGGCTGACTTAAAAACCGCATCGCAACTTACGAATCACTTTGAGAGTTTGCACCAAGAAGAACAGGATGTTTTGAGGTCTCTAAAGGAGATATTTGGAAAAGCGAAGAAAATTATACTCAATAATGATGACGCGGATATTCAGGAGACGTTCGATCGTGCGTTAAAATTTAATTCTCAGGATTATTATGAGCCAAGTGAAGAGCAGACAATAGGTGTCTCTCGGAGCTCGACTGATTACTTCAAGGGTGTCAGGTCTGCGAGGTTGGAGAGGTACGCGACCGAGACAAACAAACTGTTAATTAGACTAGACAAGTTGGTGGCCAATATGCCCAGCGAACCTAACCAGAGGCGACAACATGAACAAGAGGTCAGTAAATGTTACTTTTTATTAAATTGGGTATGTTTCGAAAGGTAAATTATTTTATGCCTTATTAATCTAAGTTTTACAGCTGCAATAAAGAATAACTTAAAATTAAATAATATCTTAAACTCATAAGGCCAATTAAGTTTTAGATTTTATTTTATTTAAAACTCGTATTTATATTGTATTTGTACATTTGTCGTGGCAACCCTAGTCGTTGGGCTGCCTTTTCAGTCATCAAGCACATCTGAGCACCTGGATCTATTAAGGCGCGCATCGTATGTAATACTCCATCGTTTCCCAGGATCTTGACCATATATGTCACTTTGACGTCGAACGTAATGACTAATAAATTAATTTATATAAACTTTATTATGTTTCGTTCTCACAAAATTGTGCCTAATTTACAAATTTTATTAACAAGAATGAACTCTTATCGTGTATAAATGTTTAGTGTGGTATTGTGAAGTTTTATGTTACTATGCAGCGCACTTCTCAACCTACTGCTGCATTTTCATGTCATTTGTGTTTGAAATCTTTTCAAACCACCAAGGGGCTGAACATCCACAAAGCCAGGTGTCACCGTAACTGCCTTACTCAAGATGATGCCCCCCTAAACATTGGGGACGCGCTACCAGCTCATCACACCGAGCCTTTTCACATACGTCTTAGCCATTTGAAGAACAACGTTCGTGTAGTTCGGCGGATCCCTCGAGGGGCTAGAATCACCGTGGCAACTCATCTTGCAAAACTGGTACAAAAGTGTTACGAGTCAAACTCACTTCAAGACTGGCACAATCTACTTATTTTTCCGTATGTAATTTTGCATGCTAAAGACGACACCAAGAATTCATCTTTGACGCAGAAAATAAAAAATAATTGCACAGCACATTCCGTTCCCCCGGTTGTTCAGGAAATGCGGTCATTGACTCAGAATCGAAAAAAAATCATTGAATTTAAGATCGGTGACGGCGATCTTAAAGGTGCCACTCGCCTGCTTTTACGAGTGACGTTATAGCACCTAATAACCCAGACACTTTACTGGCCCTACAGAATAAGCATCCTCCCGCTCCCGTGATCCCCTTTTTCTTTGATCCTCCGATACCGACCCAGTCTTGCCTGCAAATCAAGGACGTTGATGTTATTAATGCCATACTTTCCTTTAAAAGTGGTTCTGCGGCTGGACTGGATGGCCTTGCTCCTCAACATTTAAAAGACCTAACATGCCCCTCTGCTGGTGATGCTGGTGTGCAACTCGTCTCCTGTATTACAAAATTAATTAACTTTATGTACTCAGGCAGCATCCACCCAGATATTATACCAATTATATACGGAGCAAATTTAATTGCACTCACTAAGAAGGATGGAGGAGTTAGACCAATCGCTGTGGGATCAACGTACCGCCGCTTAGCGTCTAAAATCGGTGTACGATACATTTTGCCAAAGTTACAAAAGATTTTTGAACCTGTTCAACTAGGTTTCGGAGTCAGAGGGTAGCGAGGCTGCTGTGCATGCGCTTCGGACGTATTTGGAGACCGGTCAGTGTGAGGTTTTACTGAAAATCGATGTCAGGAATGCTTTTAATTCTTTAAACCGAGATACCTTGCTGTCTGAGGTTAAATGTCACATCCCTGAACTATACAACTACCTACTACATTGTTACGCAGACCCTTCGAAACTCCTATATCAGTCAAACGAATTGTCGTCCGAAGTAGGATGCCAGCAAGGGGACCCCCTGGGACCAGCCATTTTAGTTTGGGTATAAACCAAGTAATTCAAAATTTGTCATCAAAATTCAACGTTTGGTACCTGGACGATGGAACATTAGGGGGGGATGTGGAGTCAGTGCTAGCCGATTTGTCTCTGATAATAGACAAATTCAAATCTATAGGCCTCGAGTTAAACTTCGACAAATGCGAACTGTACTTTCCAAATTCTGACAGCAATGTCAATAGTCTATTACAAAGATTCAATCACCTGGCCCCTAATGTTAAAATACTCGATAAAAATACGCTTTACCTTTTGGGTTCGCCAATATTTGAAGAGAGTTTTCCTGAGTTTATCCAAAAATCCATATCGAAATTCCAAAATCATTCACAACGTTTACTCGAAATTAGCCCCCATTATGCATTCTCTATTATTAAATTTTGCCTTTTATTCCGAAGCTTACTTACGTGCTCCGCTGTTGCCCATTGTGGAAAAATCAGATACTTTTATCGCAAGTGGATAATCTTATTAAATATAATCTAGAATCCATCCTTAATATCAAGTTCAGTGAACAATCTTGGACTCAGGCGTCGCTTCCCATCCGACATGGTGGTTTGGGCGTACGTAGCATGTCCGGTGTAGCTATGCCAGCTTTTTTGTCTTCGGTACATAGTTCGCTTGGTCTCATAGGGAAAATCCTTCGCATAAACTGTGAGATCTCCGGCTTAAACCATGCAAAAACTGCTTGGTCGAGCGTATGTCCTGGTCAGGATTTTCCTGAGCACCCTGAATCACAAAAGAACTGGGACGACCCGGTGTGTAAATTGACTTCGGTTTCCCTTCTCGGCCAATGCGCTGATGCAGAAAGAGCCAGACTTTTGGCAGCAGGTACCAAAGAGGCTGGGCACTGGCTCCACGTGCTTCCTTCTCCCAAAATTGGGACTTTTTTGGATCCCAACACCTTACGGCTCTCGGTTTGTCTTCGTCTGGGTATTCCGGTCTGCGCCCCTCATTGTTGCCCGTGTGGTTCAGTAGTAGACCGATTAGGGCACCATGGTCTGTCCTGCCAGAGGAGTGCAGGTCGATTCTCCAGACACGCCGCAATTAATGACATCATCCGTCGGTCTCTTGCCTCGATCAATGTGCCCGCCCTATTGGAGCCAACAGGGATATGCAGAAGCGACGGCAAGAGACCCGACGGAATGTCCCTAGTCCCTTGGAGTATGGGGCGGGTGCTGGTTTGGGATGCAACCTGCGTCGACACACTAGCCCCGTCCCATCTCCAAGTTACTTCCTTAAGGGCGGCAGCCGCTGCAACCGCGGCGGAAAATGGAAAGTTTGACAAGTATAGAGGTCTCAGCGCCGAATATTGCTTTGTCCCTTTTGGCGTTGAGACCCTAGGTCCTTGGGGCCCTAGCGCTCTGAGTCTTTTCAAAGATATTTCGAAGAGACTCAGAGACGCTACAGGTGACCGGAGAGCTGGCAGTTACCTCGCTCAACGCATCTGTCTCGCAGTTCAGCGGGGTAACGCAGCCAGCGTCTTCGGCACCATGCCGAAGGGACCTTTTTTAGATTTAGTATAGTTAGTTTTTAGTCCTATTTTTGTATTATTTTATTATTTGAGTTAATGTTTATATACTGTATTTTTTATACTTATGACAATAAAATAATATCCCTCTTTGTACATTTGTGTAAGTAATTGAATTTAAAACTTGTATTTAATTTGTACTTCTCACAGTGGCACTTCAACATTAATGTAAGTAAGTAAATTTGAGTTCAAGTTTGAACTCTATGAAACAAGACAAGGTTTTAAATTCAAAAACTAAAATTTCATCTTCCTTACGAGGTTAATTAGGAAAATTAATTATTACAACTTAGATGCAGTGTGAATCTGGTAATACTTTGACATCATCTTAGTTCTGCTTCTAAACACAATTTATTTAGAGATAGTTCCCAATATAGTAGTAATACCCAATATACTTATTTGCCAACAAACTGTACTCAGTTTGTGAGTATATAAAAAAAAAAAAATTTGAATTACAGGTAGTTCCATGGCTAGATGGGTCATCAGTGAAGTTATGCCCCAATTGCGCTAAGGCTTTTAACCTGACCCGTCGCAAGCACCACTGCAGGCTCTGCGGCTCCATCCTGTGCCATGACTGCTCCACATTCCTAGATATTAATGTAGCTAGTAAGTACATATTGAAAGTTTGGATTTTTATAGGGGCTTTCTCTTAACTTTGTACAGTCACCATCAGATATATCAGAGCTGTGGACACAGATATCTGAACATGCACTTTATCACCTTGACAATACAGGGTGGCTCATTCAAATCGGTCAGTATGGGGAAATCTGGAACTATAAGACATACAATGATTTGTTCGTAGGAACCATGTCATCGATTTTAGGGACAAGAAAAACTGCATACATAGAATTTAAAAAAAAAAAATTGTACTCTGTTCGAGAATCGAACATAAAATGAAACTAAAAACTTGAAATGATGAAACAGAAAATAAAACTATTAATTATTTTCGTTTCAATATGGATTGTGTTGGTTATAGGCTGCAAAAGTTACCATGAAACATGGTATCTCATATGAATAAAATGCACTGTAATTCAATATCTTTTAATTTTATTTTTAACAACTTTGGTCGATTCCAGAAAAGAAAACAATTTTTTTTATTTCTATGTATGCAGTTTTTTTTTTGCCCCAAAAATCGATGACATGGTTCCTAAGAACAAATCTTTGTATGTCTTATAGTTCCAAATTTCCCCATACTGACCGATTTGAATGAGCCACCCTGTAGAAGCATTGTTCAGATAGTTGTGACCACCTCCACAGCTCTGATATATCCGATTGCAGCTATACAGTTAAGGTAACCTTATAGCAATGGCGTAGGTTGTGAAAAATGTACACATATTTATGCCCTTCACTGTACCATTATTGATAACAAACTGTCATTTGTAAGCTTAGATGGATTAGTTGGTCAGAAAGATCAGACAGTTGTTCCAAGAGTTTGCTAATGGATCTACTCCAAAGGCAGTTTGGCAGCATATAAATTATTTTCTTCCATAATGGAAACATTACATAATACTCATTCACAGCAAAAAAAAATACTCAAGCAGTTGACTGTATATATAGGGCATGTTCCCGGTTCTCATTTTCTATACAAATCTAGTACCGGAACCGGGAATTCTCGGTTCTCACCATACAAAATCAGAACCAAGAGCATGCACTAACTCTATAACTCAACATGGGAACTAACACCTTTTGATACCACAGGATCAATAATAGACCCATCGGTACCCCTGGTCCCCTCAGACCATGAGGTGACAGAGAAGACCGGTCTCCGCCTGTGCGAACACTGTTACAACCTTATAGAGCTCCGGAAGCAGGTGCAGGAGAGCCGGAACGCCAAAACTGCGTTGGTGCAGACCTATGAACAGATGCGAGGGCTCATGGATGAGGCTAAACCCGCTGTGGCTATGTATGAAAAGGTATGTCTATGAGTTGGAAAGATGTTCTAGACAATATTGGTTTCTCGCGTTACTATTATGCTCATTAACGCGAGAAACCTTATCTTATCTTATCTTATAAATCATGGGGACCCTTTCAGATACACTCCGACCCATTGGGATCTTTTGTGTAAACGCGAGAAACCTACCTACCTCTACTACTTAATATTGGCGCGTTACATTTGTATATATTAATGTCAGTAATGCAAGCCAGTAATGTCCAACTGCTGAGAAAGACCTCTGTCTCATTCTTACACTTGTTTTTATCTAAAGGCTTAGGGTGTCAGCCATGACTACTGATGCCTCGGGTTCAAATTCTGCCATGGCTTAATCACTTTTCAATTCACGAGCATGAAATTCCAGATGTGTCAAAGCCTGTTTGACGGCGAGAGCACGTACAACCTGGGCGACGTGAACGCGCTGCGCGGGCGGGTTGGCAAGCTGGCGGAGGCCGTGGACGCGCTCAGCAAGCACGTGGCGGCGCTGCCCGCCGAGCCCGGCTCGCGCCACGCCAAGCTGCACGCGGCCGTGCGCCAGGCCGCCACCGCATACATCAAGGTCACACGACTTATTGCTGAATTTTCTGATCTGAGATAGTTACTTTTGGCAGTCCTCAACTGTGCGTTTTTCTAGAAACTTCCTGCCTCGCACAGCAAAACTTTGGAATAAATTGTCGTGTGCAGTATTTCCGATATGACATCCAAACCTTCAAGAAAAGAGCGTATAGAGATCTTAAAGGTCGGCAACCTACTTTTGACTCCTCTGGTGTTGCGAGTGTCCATGGGCGGCGGTAGTTGCTTACCATCAGGCAATCCGTCTGCTCGTTTGCCTCCTATATCATAAAAAAACCGATTCAGTGCGGATGGGACGACACGCGAGTCATCGATATTTTTAATGTGTGGCGTATGACACGAGAGGAGTGTCATCACATTCCAAGGCGTAAGGCACGCCTGCTGCGTCATGGAATAATTGTTCGCCGCCAGAGGCAACCTTGTCACCGTAGCAGCGCAGGTCCAACGCCATTGACCTTCAGGTCACAGGCCACAGAGCAAAATAGACCTACATGCACATGCATAAAGTTCAACTTCAGTTTTGACTTTTCGGCGACGACGTCTCTCATCTGAGCGGTAGCTTTTGCATTTGACATGCCGTCGAAAAGTTTTATTAGTTGTGGTTCCGAGATCAAATTAAAAAAACAAAACATTTTATTTTATACAGTCACCATCAAATACATCGTAGCAGTCAATGTATTCAAAAATATAGGAGCATGCACTTTATCGCCTTGATAATTAATATCGCATTGTTCCGATATTTGTGACCATCTCCACAGCTCCGATATATCTTATGGCGACTGTACCAACTAGAGACGTAGGTATGCTAGCGAAACTATGATTTAATTATTGGAGGAAACGTGGAATGAATTACCGTGTTGAGCAAGATTCGAAATTGCGATCTTTGGAAACTCAGGACCATATTTCTTTGTTATAGATAGAATGATACCATTTCTTTTTAACCAAAATTATTTAGCTATGGTATTAAAAACCCCTCATCAACATACAATTAAAACTGTTGTGAGCCATGTTACTACTACTTAGTTACAAACGGATAAACTCACGTGTAATTATATCGCACTAGGCGACATGTTTCGGGTAAGCTCTGGTACCCATCCTCAAGCCGAGTCAGGACACACCGATCGCGTTGAAGATGGGTACCAGAGCTTACCCGATACATGTCGCCTAGTGCGATATAATTACACGTGAGTTTACCCCTCATTAACATTCTCAGGAGGAGCTGCTATCGCTCAGGAAGCTGCCGACCGAGGCTCAGATCGAGGAGGTCCGCCGGCAGCGGTACGAACGCGCCGAGCGGCAGATCCAGCGCGAGCGCGAGCGGATGCGGAACGACGCCGCGCCGGCCGCCGGCCCGGGCCCGCGCCGGGAGCGGCACGGCGACGCGCCGGCGCCGGACACGGAGCCGCGGCCCGTGCACGACGACGACAGCCCGCTGCTGGAGCAGATGAACATCATCAGAGGCTATATTAAGGAGGCGAGGAGGGAATTGAGGTTTGAAGAGGTACGGCACTTCTTTTATTATGCTTGAAAATTTAAAAGAGGAACCAGAGCTTACCTGAAACATGTCACCTTGTGATTTATAAATCAGATTTGACTCAAAGTGAAAAGTAGAGTGTTTAACGGGAGACTAAACAGCCATAATGACACCGGAACTTCATACACCCTCGCTACGCTCGGGTGCTAACATCTCGTGTCATAATGGCCTGGTTTAGTCCCTTGTTGAAGAATCTATTATTTTTTATGTCTAGCAAACATATTTTTTGTAAATACGCACAGTCACAGTCAAATAGTTTGTGGCAACAAATATGGCGAAATATATTGATAGAAATCTTTATTTATATAGCAGTAAGGATGTGTTACGATATATTTGGCCATACTGACTGCAACTAACTTTACTATGCTGATGGTACCAGTGTCCGGTAACATTTATATAAAATATTCCTATTTGTCTGCAGGTGGCGATGTTGGAAGCCAACCTGAAAGAACTGAAAAAGGAGTACCAGCTACAAATGCTCTCTCACAGGACCTAGTTACCAGATTACTTCAACTATTTATTTGTGGCTCCAGTGAAAGAGGGTGTAAGCCAAATTGGATCAGTGGAAAACGACCTTTTGAACGACCACTAAAGTGGTCGCGTGATGTCGTGCCTGCCACGCCACCGACCACTAAAGTGGCTATGGCGGACGCTGTCAAAGCAATTGTCCTGCTGATAGATAAAGTTTATATTTGTTCTTCACAAGTCATTCCATGGCGTACACGTCACATTTTGACGCGAGAGGAAAAGCGTTCAAAAGGTTAAATACTAGTAAGTGTAGACCCATACAAGCCGGATTCCGCCGGCCTTATTGACTTTGCGGCGTTCCTATGGGTTTCCTAGCGCTCGTGAAGAAAAGTCAAAGCCAAATTCGCCCCCTCTTGCCTAAGAAAAAACTGAACCGCCGTCAGTGGCTACGGGGCAAGAGTAACTGGGACCATAGTCAAGATGCCATAGAAAAAAAAATACCAGATCGAAAAGTAACGTGATCTTTTCCATTGTCCGTCGTTCCTTTTTTGAAATCGGTGAAATATGGACACATTTAATCTGACAATTATATCACATCTCTTACCACGGCGTAAAGTCGGGGATAGGTTGAAACCTATATCTTTACGTTGTGAGTAATCCATTCATTCCCACGAAGCGATTCGCTTCTATTTACCTTCCTTATGGGGACTGCTAAGGAATGGAATTCGCTCCCTTCGTCCGTATACCGGGAAAGATAATTTGGGTCTTTTCAAGACAAGACTGAATATGCTGTTACTGAACCAGCGTGCTACACCCTCGACCTCGTCGATTCTTACCTTAAGGTGTGACAGGTAAAACGCTGGTTAGTCATGTATAAAAATAAAAGGATACATGTTTTTGACACAAATTATCATATTTTCAGACATAGAGTATTTGTTTTCGTGTCTATTACGTTTTCTATAAACGGTAGATCTTGGCTATGGCCGTAGTTACACTTGCCCCGTGACTACACTTACCCGTATGATACATGTGCCGTACATTTTGTCGGACTTACGCACTTTTTCACTAAGCCAATTTGACTTACCCACTTTCTCACTAGTCACAGTATTATATTATATGTAAATAACGCCTGTTTTGTTAATGAAATTATTTATGCCGTCATAAACTTTATACTGTGTTAATATTTATACGTAAATCGTATTTCTTAGGTTTAAAAATAATAAATCTGATATTATAAAAATCGTTAATTATTTAGATTTATATAGTAACAATTATAATTATAAGGTAGATTAACATTAATTATTAGGAATAATTAAAAAAAGATAACAAGATATAGATTGCACATAAAAAAAGAGTAAAAATCATCAGACTATATTTCGGATCTGTGGAGGTAGTCACAAATATCGGAGCAACGCCTCTATTGTCAAGGCGGTAAAGTGCATGTTTGATATTTATGACCACCTTCACAGCTCCGAAATATCTGATGGCGACCTACATAGATACACGACACATAATCGTTCGACACGGCATATAAAGCATAAAATCAGCGATTCATAATAAACATATATACAAATATGTCATAGACGGGCGATCGTAGCTCATCATATATCTCTCTTATTTACACGGGAGCGATTATCTATTGTCCCTTGAAATAGCTGATAGCTAAGCCGCGGTGGAACCAGTGTCATAAGTTTAAGTGCGTTTCTTCTGACAAGACGCTATTTTCTCAAGCTGCTTCAACAGCTGCGGTCTCGTGCACAGCGCTTTCTTGATGGCATCGTCCAGCATCTTGCGCTGGTCAAACGGAGCAATGGGCGTGTCTTCCAAATGAAACGTGTAAATGCGCCCCAGACTGTCCGACACAAACACGCTGTCCCCGTCGGCACCGAACACTATCGCCGTTAAAATACCATGCTGTGTCAACGTGTACTCCGCGCAAGGAATATGTGTCTTCCTCCTTAAATCCCAGATAGACAAAATATTCGTACTGACAGTAAGAACTATGGTCGCGTTTATGGGACAAAATGCAGCGTCGTACACGGCCCCTTTACAGTTTAGCGTCATGATGACGTCATCTATCCCTTCTACCCATAGCCTTATAGCCCCATCAGCCCCGCAAGTCATCATCAAGTTCTTCATGAAGGGGGAACAGGTGAGGGAATAGACGGGGCCGGCGTGAGCCCGGAACACGTCCATGTGTTGGTTTAAATAGTTCTTTGAGCATTGGTGGATGCAGCCTTCGTCCGTCCCGATGTAGTAAATGTGACTGATGCTCGGATGCCACATGATGCAATGCCCGGCTGGATGTCTGTTTATCGGTACGTCCACCTTCAAACACGCTTTTGTTACTTGAAGCCCTTTCAAACTGCCTTCGACTGTGGACAAACGCATCATAGGCGTGCAAATGAAATCGTGGGTTTTTGTGCTCGTGAATCGTTTAACCCTCCCATCTTGGCACGTGGTTAAAACGTATTCGTTGTTCTTGTCCAACGCGTGCCATGTCACCGTCCAGATTGGCTCGAAGCAGGGGTTAGTTTCCCGCGAGCTTTGGGCTATAATCTTCTTGGCATACGAGGTGACGTCGAGTATCATTACATCGCCGTTTGCGAAGCCGCAGGCGAGCCAGTTGGGGTTCTTTAAGGAAAATGCTATTGAAGTAAGAGGTTCCTGGAAGCGGTAAAACCGTTCCGGTTTGATAGGGCTCTTTGTGCACCAGACAGCCACAATACCGTCAAACTGCTTGGCGCAGCCAATGTCTCCGTACGCCACTGCCAATATGTTTTTATTCTTAGGATTAAAAGCCATCATCACGACAGGGTGATCAGCAGTCTCATTGCATTCAAATGTCCAAAGCTGTTTGATTGTGTACACATATACGAGGTCTAGCGATAGGGGATCCATGGGAAACAGGCCTCTGAACATCTTTTGCGCGTCGGAGTAAGATTTAGCCGCTAAGACACGTTCTATTAACATTACTGCATCGTAGAAATTATGTGTTGATCCTATTTCTTCAAAAGTTTTGCCCCGCGTTTGGTAACTGCCGGTGTCAACTAGCTTCTTCTTACGCAGGAGCTTCGCGTCCGCGGACTGGTAGAGAACCATCTCGTCGGGTTCCTCCTTCGCCCGCGCTCGTCTCAGCATCTCGTAGGTGTCGTGCATGTCCCACAGCGACGCGAAAGCTGATGCGTTTTTCTTTTGGGGTCGAACGGCTTGCGTGTGTCGCGACTGAATCACCACGGGCTCAGTCTGAGTTTCTTGCATCACCATTTTCCGATTCCTGCCTTTCCCGACAGTAATGTAGTTGTAGAATTCATTCGCTTCTTCCACCGCATTTCCTTCCGGCGTTCCCTTGTCAAACGAGAAAGACGGTAGTTCGAGCAGAAACTCTGTCTCGGTTTCTTTAAAAACGACCATAATGTTGGGTGGATACGACATGGGCGGGTTCTTTTTCGGTAAATAGAACGCGGAGGGCGCCTTGTCGAGGTCGACGTCGTCGGGAGCATAGCCCTCTTCCGTGTTGAGCGTGTGATCGATTTGTATGTCGTCAAGGGAGATGGTAGTGGCGAACACTTTGGGGCCGCCGTCCGTCGCGTCGGTTTTGGTTTTGTCGAGCTTGGCGATGGCGGGGATGGAGCGCGCGCGAACTTCAAACGCCGCGTGGCTGAATGTGTCCATCATGGTCGGGAAGCTGGCCTCCACTATGTCGTCCGGAGTCACGTCGACGCCGTCGATCACGACGCGGGTGTTAAGTCGCTTGCTCATAAAAGAGAACACTGATTTGTTAGTTTTATGGGCGGCCACTTCATCGCTCGCTAGACTGTGGTGGGACGCGTCTGCCGCTCTCTCGAATGTTATTGAGGCAATCGTGCTCATTTTGATGAACTCTATTCAATTTGTCTTATAATTAGGTATGCATAACTAGCCTTTATAGGAATATTGAAATCAAGAAAAACTGTCCAGTTAAGTATAAACAAATGTCACATTTGTGACAAATTATTTACCATTGTCAAAAAATTACGGTAACTTGTTTAGCGGACAGGTTGCATTAGTAAAGTTAATAATTATGATTTTTTATAATATAGGTTCGTGTACAGGTAGGGAACATTTTTCTTACTCCGTACATAAATCACTGCACTTAGTCCTCGACCTCGGGTTTATCATTTTTGAATCCGAAGTGTAATCATTTTATAACCTATATATAATATACCTATAGGTATAGGTACTGTTATTTTTTGTCTGCGATGCCAGCGCCAACTAGAGGTCACAATTTCCTCTGGCTGTGAAATTTCAAATGACTGACTGTCATTACGAAAACTAAGTATTGTAAACAGATTGTAAACAAACAATTAATTTACACATTTTTCTTATTAGTGGGTGGGTTTTTGGGTTGACGTCTCGGACTGGCAGCTTCGTATAATTAAGATAGAACTTCA
Source organism: Grapholita molesta (assembly GCA_022674325.2). Classification (NCBI taxonomy): domain Eukaryota; kingdom Metazoa; phylum Arthropoda; class Insecta; order Lepidoptera; family Tortricidae; genus Grapholita; species Grapholita molesta. The sequence goes on along the minus strand of CP053130.2, from coordinate 15,658,506 downwards.
CTTAAGGTAAGTTCGTTTAATCTTATAATGATACCTAAATATTTATAGTATACTAGATAATGCCCGCGGCTTCGCCCGCATAGTTAGAGGAAAATGTAACATATTGAGTATTCCTGTGGGAATGAGTTGTTTTCCCGCTATAAAAAGTAGCCTATGTCACTCTCCATCCCTTCAACTACCTCCACTTAAAAAATCATGTCAATTCGTCGCTCCGTTTTGCCGTGAAAGACGGACAAACAAACAGACACACTTTCGCATTTATAATATTAGTATAGATACCTAAATATTTTCAGGGAAATCTGACACAAATTAACATTGTGGGCATAAAACTTTGTAAGCCGTTCAAAGGTGTCATCTGTATGGTGTAGGTTTATTTCAGTTCATTAGTGAGTACCTATTATTCTTTGGGTGTAGATAGTTGTGGTGTCTATGGCCTAAGCCGCGGACTCACGGAGCATATCGCACGGTGCGCTCCGCCGAGCGCGCTTCCGGCCACGCATGGCTACAGCTGTTCTTGCTAATTGTCTTTGGATAATTCTGCACCTCACTCGTGTTTACGTGCTTTCGTTATGAAAAAAAAAACATTTATTATAGTGACGTCATTGGAATTAAGGGGAATTTTAAATTAATGACATTTAGGGAGTCTCTGTCCCCGAAGACAGAATTTTATTGATATACCGATATATCAATAAAATTTAATCGATGATTAGTTTATGAGAGGTAGGGCACAGTGATGACCATCACGCTTGAATCTGGGGCAGTCCAACTGGGGAAGTACCTCCTCCTTACTACACCTTTCAGGTATGTAGTGTTGTGTTCCTGATGGTGAGTAAGGTTCCCAGAGCTCCAACCCTCCTTAAAGGCCGGCAACGCGCTTGTGACTCCCCTGGTGTTGCGGGTGCCCATGGGCGACGGTAATTGCTTACCATCAGGCAATCCGTCTGCTCGTTTGCCGCCTATATCATAAAAAAAAAAGTTACATCCATTTCATGAGAATGTAGTCAGATACCCAAATTGTTGCAAGCTGCTAGTACTTATAGAGTAGATGCATTACGATACAAGAGCCAAGAATAGGAAAATAGCAATTGAAATCGTTAAACGTTTTACAGTACCTAACCTAACCTGGCTCTTTTAATTTTACGTAACGTTACGTAAAGTGCTCGTTATTGTACTATTAAGGTAATGTAACACCATATGTAAATAATAATATTTAATACCACTACAATAGTTGTACTATCACCGCCACACGCATGTGAATATACTTTGAAGCAAAAAGGTCTTACAACGTTCATTGCATCGCAACTTAATCGCATTCCAAATAATGCTCGCAAATAATGAATAAGTATAAGAGGTGAAAAATCGTAAAACTGCAATACCTATTATTAGTAGTTACCATGTAATTACACCACGCCTGTCTAGTGCACGCGATCTTCGTAATCGGTAAAAGCTAGGCTGGAGCCCCACTGATGCTCACGGGAGCTACACACGTGGGTGCATTCGAGTTCAGAAATATGTGTACACATATTCACTAAATTGAGCTGCAAAATTGTAAACATATTTAAGTACTCGACTTAAAAGTTCGCTTCGTATCGAAAGATGGAAGACTTAGTAGTTTCCTCGTTCGTTTTGTTTATTAGCTCAAAAGACCCTTCGCATCAAAAAAGTACTTGCATCATAATTAAGTGTAATCAACCAACTTTTTTTAGATGAAGGCACAGTATTACGTCTACCATACAAAATTATTTATAGGTACATGTACCTAAGTACAGTCGCCATCACATATATCGGAGCTATGGAGGTGGTCACAAATATCTGAACATGCACTTTATCGCTTTGACAATAGGAGGCGTTGTTCAGATATTTGTGACCACCTCCACAGCTCCGATATATGTGATGGCGACTGTACAAGTTCACTACAGAACTTTGTAATCTGACTTGATAAGTTATAATATAAGTTTAGGCTAACGCACCGGCCATGTCCGTATGTTGCAGCTGTATTCGTAGGATTCGCGGAATAGCGACATATAAGCCGACCATTAGGAACTATTGAGTCTGGCCTAGTGGTCGGTGACCCTGCCTATGAAGCATATGGTCCTGGGTTCAAATCCCAGTCAGGGCATTTATTTGTGTGATGAGCAAAGTTATTTGTTCCTGAGTCATGAGTGTTTTCTATATATTTAAGTATTTATATGTACTAGTGGTTCTGTAAACCGAAGACTTAGGAGCATTTCCTGGTGTATTTACCTATTCGAAAACCTTTTTAGCCTGTTCACCTCTACCCTCATGCAAAGAAGCTTCATAGTGCCTATCCTAATCAATCGGTCTAAATCGAAAGGCTTTAAAGCAATGTCAGCCGTCGAGAACGGGAAAGAGCGACGTAGGATTAGGAACAACCAGCATAAATATAGCGTCGTCTACTACCTACAACACAAGCCTACTGAGCTTTCCGTAGGACTAGATTTAGGTAAGATTGTCCCGAAATACAAACAGTGAGTTCATCTAATTAAACCATTGATATGCTTGTACGTGGTGTATGGTTGGCGAGACGTTCCACCCCGCTGCGCCGGAGCGCGTCGGCTCTGCCCGGCTGCATTTGGACGCGTGCCGCCGCCGGCGACGCCATGAAGAGGATCTTCAGGACACTCAAGCAAAGTGAGTAAACATTTTACATTTTGTAACTCCGATATTTAGATCGAAAGAAAAATTGTAAAAAATTGACTCGCAGCGGGACTCGAACCCACAAGGATCACTAGCCCAGTGCACTACCAATTGTGATATACGAGTACCGCTGGTAGTGCACTGGGTTAGTGATCCAGTGGTTGTGGGTTCGAGTCCCGCTGCGAGTCAAATTTTTCTATTTAAATATCAATGATATGTTAGCAGACGTTTCTGCTTAATATAAAAACATTTTGTAACTCCTTTATGGTGTATAGTCGGCTCTGTGGCGTAGCATGCGCTACCCCTAGATTCGTTATGTTATGAAACTTATGAACTTTGGGAGTTTCAAGTAGAGTGAGAATTTGCAATAGTTTTACTCGATCCCACGGCGTATAAAGTACAGTCAAGAAAGACACTTGATGCTGTTTAAATTATTGACAAGCGTGCCTTATTAGCTTATCATCTGCCTCCTTAGTCTGCCTAAATATTTTATTCGAAGTGACGTATTTTTGTTTGTACTTAAATAACTTTGACGGGTTTCATTTACCCATGGTATTTATAAATACCACTAACTTATCCCTTTATGAGGCAGAGGATATATATCGACCACATATGCTCACTTGAATATTCAACCATACTGTCTTAACATTATGGCACAATGTCGCTTGTACTTGTTGGAAATTTAACTTGCTCGTAAAATAGGCTTTGATACGTAGGCTTCCGATAGCTGCAACGAATCCTGCGATACCATGTCTCAGTCAATGGGGCCTTATAAAGGTTTTTTCACTTCTCATGCACTAGAAGTGTGTCATATTATGCTTGCCAAGGCGGACTAAAGTAATACATTTAGCCTCTTGGGAAAATATGTATACATATTTATGATATACAAAACGTTTTAAATTGACCAACCAGAACACTTCATCTTATTAAATCCACCAATCCCGACACATATCGAAGTTAATCGCAACTCTAGATTCTTTTTTGGTGCGAATACTGTTTAAAAATGTGAAATCATTAAAAAAAACTTTGTATAAAGTATCAACCAATCAGACAATACCACAATATTATAATCGACCAATCAAATTGTCAAAGCATTAGGTACTTTTTAGTTCCTACTTCACAAGCATTAAAAAAAGTTTAAATCGTTGGCAAACTCTTTGAAGCCTTTTGAAGAAATTTATACGTTGTCTATGGCATTTATTCACGGCGTAGATATATCCTATCTGTATCAAAGCAGTAAAAAAAATACAAAGACTGCCAAATTAAACATTTTTGACTCAGAATTCATTGCGGGTGAATAAAATTGTAATTGTTAATTGTTGAAATGTTATTTTATCTTATTTTCTCGCAATCGAAGTGAAAACTAGTATGCATAACTCGGGTCTAAACGCCATATTACCCCTCGAACAATTTTCCCTCACTTCGTTCGGGAAAATAACCATCTCGTGGTACTATGGCCTACTTTAGCCCCTTGTCAAACAATCTACTATTTTTTACGTAGCCTATGTTGTGTCCGATTGCTGGGCAAAGGACTCCCCTCGCTTTAACCACTAAGGGGTTATACAGCATTTTAATCAGTTCAAAACCTCGTAAAGCACGCCGTATGATTAACAATTCGTCTTACCTGCGATTGTATCTCCCGTTCTGAAAACCGATAAAACTCGAAAAAAACCGTAATTTAAGGTCAAGAGGGTTCGCGATGGATAAAAATTATTTATTTGCCGCGATTTTGCCCGGCAATTAGGGGGGCGGGGCGACCCCTGACCCGCGCGTCAAGGTGACGACGGACTTTAGAAATTGCATCTCCGTTAATTCTGAGATCACGATTTCGAATTTTGCAAACACGTCAAGTGGCGAAGAATTTGTATGTTTTAGTGGGAACTTACCCTTATTACTAGACCCCGGATTCTTATGGCGATGACGTCACAATAGGGTAACCTGGGTGTAAGGTAATGGCACCAACGTTGGACACTTTTAGCTGACAGGCACCAATGATGGACACTTAGTTCTTATTTCAAAAATCATAAAGTTATAAGGGCGATTCTCCGAGCCGAGCTGTTTTGCGTGACTTCGGTGGAACAATTTTTTTTTTACTTTTTTAATGTGAAACATTAAATCCTAGATTCAGGCTGAAATTTAAAAAATATTGCCGGGAAAGGCCCCCTTGTAGACTTAACGGTTTTTAAGATATTTTAGTTTTTTAAATCACCGAAATCAAGTCCACCCACCGAAATCAATATTCATAAAAAAGTTCAGAATAGGTGTTAAAATCACTTTAAAAGTGTTTATGTCTTTAAGTTTTTATCAAAAAATACTTGTCCATATAAAGTTTTCTTATTAAATTCAGAAAAATCATGCATTGGAAATTCATTAACTATAAAGTATATACTTAGTTTCATATTTTCAGCCCAACGAGCTGGTTTTAGCAAGCAAACTAGTCAATTCGGAAGAATCGCAGCCTAACTCTCTTGCATTTTGTCGGCGATGTCACGCACGCCCAGGCTTCCTCGCACGTATTCGTTGCGAATTTTATCGAGCCTGGTAACACTCCGCACATCCACCTCAGCATCTTCATTTCAGCAACTTAGATGGTACGCAGGTGCTTCTGCGTCACTGCCCACGTTTCGCTGCCATAGGTTAAAACTGGTCTAATCATGGTCTTATAGATCAGCCCCTTTAGTTTGACCGGCATTTTTTTGTCGCAGGTCACACCAGTCACTTCTCGCCATTATTGCCATGTAGCGGCTATTCGGTGATGAATGTTGCATTGCATTCGATGTCTCCGCACATGTGCATTATACCACCCAGGTATTTGGACTAATTGCCCATAGATGGGTATCGGACTGTCGTCACGTGGATCTGGTTCGTTCAGTAACATGAATTCTGTTTTGGCAACACTCAACACCAGGCCCCCGGATTGCAACTGGTGCTTCCATGAAGCGAGCGCTTTCTGCAGCTCAGTACGGCTTTCAGTGCATATGGCTACATCGTCAGCGTATATAAATGTCCATCTTGTGCTTCTTTAGTAAGCGAGTCCAAAAACTAAGCAAAACAGGAAGGGGCTCAGTACTCAGCCCCGATGAACACCTTTTTTGACCGCTATTGCTTTGGTCTAACCCACCGATGTCCGGACCACTGATCGTCCATCCCTATAGATGTCAGCAATGGTCTTGACATATTGCTCAGGGACATTTTTCTTTCGAAGGCTCCACTAAATAGTATCCCTTGGAGCACGGTCAAATGCCTTTTCCATGTCCAGGAATGCAACGAACAGCGGTTTTTTCTTCGAGCGATATTCTTCGGCAATTGTGGACAGAGCAAACATATTAGGATCGGTAGTTGATAAACCAGGTACGAAGCCATAATAATGTCTAGATAGTGAGCACTCTGACCTTATTCGGTTGTCGATTACTCTTTCGTAAAGCTTCATAGTATGGCTTAAGAGCTTGATGCCTCGGTAGTTGTTGCACTCGCTTCCCTTTCCTTTGGCATTTTGGAAGAGAGCAACACCTGACTGAAGAGATTAGAAATTAGCAACACACCAGTTTCTTGCAGGCATTTCCAAGCGTCCACTTGGATACCTACGAGGCCTATTTTTGAAGCGCTTTCTTAACCTCATGTGGCTGTATCGGAGGTATGAGACCTACATTTACTGCCATTTCCGGAAGCTGTGTAGGGCTTAGAAGTTGTTTATAGTAGTGATGCCAGGCCGCAATGACATCTTTATCCTTAAAGAAACAGCTTATTTGTACTTATTATATTGCTGGCCGAGCACCCGCATCCGCAACACAAGCCTTCTGGAGCTTTTATATGCAAGATGGGTGCCGAGAATGCGAAGACCGACGCATCGAGGAGCTTTTTATAGCGGTGTAGTAAACACAGCACATCAATTTTAAGGGCTTATAATTTTGAACCAGAGCCTAAACATCATTGAATACAAAATGGCTGGAAAGTTGATGGCCAAATTTTTCCGGGATTGTCGAGGTATTTTGAAGATTAACTAAAAGGAAAGAGGGTTTCATTATCATGTGTCTTTAAACTAGTATACTTTTAGCTAGTGTGAACTTTAAATTTCATAATTTAAACAGTAATTTAGGACCCAAAATTTCATCAGACGGAACTATAAAGACTTGAAAGAATAGAGAGTCGACTCCAAGATTCTTGATGACCTTAAGCGTCTATTATAGGCCCAGAAGGAGAATCTTTATCAGAAGGCACTGAACTTGGTAGATATAAGTCAACGGTAATCATAATTGATAAAATAGGAAAAAAATCCGCAGATAGCATAACCAAAAATTTTTTAAAGTTGCGATTAAATATACGAGTATACTAACAACGTTTGTGGTTAACATTAACAACATATTCAACTGTTTTGAATACAATTATAACATACAAATTATTTAAAAACAAACAATTAACCTGTTTTTAGAGTCAAGATTGATCACGGTGGCACCTTTTTTGATTTCGGTGGCCTAAAACCCCACCGAATCCACGGAAATCACACCCACTGAATTCAAATTTTATCATTATTGAACAATTACACAAAAAGTAACCATTGTATTGAAAAGACTCACTGGTAACCAAATCACATACTTCTTGGCATGACTTAGGCACTGTTGCACTAAGAAAAGAACAAACACTGAACGAAAAATTTTGTTCACCGAATTCAAGAAAACACGAAACCAAACCCACCGAATGATGAAGATACCTTTGCGAATTCTGCTATTACACTGTGAGCCCACGTCCGCTCTCATCGGTGAACGCGGCGCAACTGAAGCTACCTGTGGACGCGGCATTGAGTTCCTGGTATATTGCTTTGTGCGATACCGCCAAGTTTTGTAAACTCCAGCGAAATCAAGCGTTGGCGCGGGACATGGCGAAAATATGTTTTTATTTAATAAGGGTAATTCATATATTATGTTCAGTGAAATTATAGTAGAACTAAACTAATTAAGAATATGTGAACCAATATTAAAAATTAATACAACATCCCCAACTTGAATTATAATTTTTTGTTTCAACAAATTTGGGTGCGGGACACGCCCACCGTACGTCAATTTCTGCACTTTTTATTTTTTTTATAATATTGAATATGGTGTTATGGAATATTTTATTAATTGTCGAGATATAACAGACGCTGAAATATGTGTATGAATTTTTTCATAAATATTGGGCCAAAAATTCACGCAAATATAGCCTCGGACACGTAAAAACGCCACCTCTGAGAACTGCCCATAAATTGAATTATGTCCCAACAAATGCACAACACTTAAAATAAGAAATAAGCACTAATGTTCATGATTGGTTCCTTGTCCATTACTGGTGCCGTCACCTTAAATGGAACGGTGGAAAAAATATAACATAAACAAAAAATAAAACAGGCTATAAATATATTAATTGCACCAGAAAAATAATACAGTTATTAACCGAACAAGTTTTAATCAATCACAATATAAATTGGTCAGTTAACATCAACCAAGCAACGAAAGAACAATGTCGATAATTTAAACAACTGACAATTGATTTATAAGAAGTTTCGGAGTAATAAATCATATAATAAGTACCGTAGGACTAGGTCGACTTGTGTAAGATTGTCCCGAAATATTTATTTATTTATTTAAGTAGGTAATATCTTCGTATTAACACATATAATTTTTTAAATCTTATCTTATCTTAGTAAATCCGTATTAATTACTACCGTTCCATTTACACCCACGTTACCCTATTGTGACGTCATCGCCGTAAGAATCCGGGGTCTACTTATTACCATGAGTTGTGACATTGAGGTTTTCGATAACGTGTATTGAGTTTACTATCTGTGCATCGCGCTTGTACTATTTTAGTGCGAACGAGATGCTATGTAAACTCGATTACTCTTTATCGAAAACCTCAATGTCACAACTCATGGTGAGGGTATGGGTAAGGGTGGTTGGGCAGGCCACGTTGCACGCAAAGCAGATAGCCAATGGGGTCGAAAAGTACGAGTACAGACCATGCACTAGCAAGCGTAGCGTAGGACGTCCACCCACAAGATGGGCAGAGAATCATAGGACTGTCTTTACCTTACCAAGAGAGTTTAGTTTATTTCCTTTACCACTGCTGACAAATTCTGTTTGCCAGTCTTTATTTCAGTTTAATCATTTTAATAATATCTAAAGGCAATACGTTACTTTAAAGCATTGTAAGGGACTGACTTGTAATGGATTGTTTTATTACATTAACTTAGACATAATAATCTTTCGTTAGTAAGTAATATTGTATTATATTCAACACAATGTATATTGTTATGAATTATTAAATAAATAAACAAACTTAGGAATCGAAAGTTGGAAAATCGAGTGTGGAAACTGTATTCTCATTTTTCGTTAGATTTGTCATTGTGATACATTTACTTTGGTTCCGTCTCTTTTAATGACTTAATGTGGACTTAATAAGAGACTTTTTTTTTATGACATAGGCGGCAAACGAGCAGACGGATTGCCTGGTGGTAAGCAATTACCGTCGCCCATGGGCACCCGCAACACCAGGGGAGTCACAAGCGCGTTGCCGGCCTTTAAGGGGGGTTGGAGCTCTGGGAACCTTACTCACCATCAGGAACACAACACTACATACCTGAAAGGTGGCAGTGCTATTATGGCTGTGGTCTTCTGTAAGGAGGAGGTACTTCCCCAGTTGGGCTGCCCCAGATTCAAGCGTGATGATCAACGCTGTGCCCTACCTCTCATTGTTGGACGTAGTTTAAGGACATACCCGGGTCCAAATAGACTAGGTCGATTAAGAAATAACTACTGGTTCATTTCCCTTTCGCTATAGTGTATAGGACTGGGGCGCTACTGCGAAATTGATATTCGTAGGTTTGTATTTCTAACGATTGTCTCTGACACTTCCATGACGCCTTAATTGAAGTAGAATAGAAAGATGCTCTAAATTTATGGGTTACCACGTTCGGGGTACAGTCAAGTGTAAAAATACGTACCGAAAGAATCCTTTCATAACTTTAATTTTTACACTTGACTAGTACAGTCAAGTGTAAAAATTCGTTCACTGCCAAAGTTTATAGGCCTAGTAAGGCCTGGTACCGTTTTTTCACTAGACAGTCAGAATTCACCAAGGTATCCATAATCAGTATAAAGTATAAATTTCCGACTCCATCAATCTTTCGGAACAATCAGTGTTGCAAGCCGATGTTCCCAGTAAGAGGTTCGAAGAAACTGACCTTCCATTAACTATACTTGCCTTCCCACTGTACATATATTATTTTTACTTATTAAAAGTATTAAATGCAGCATGTTTCGTGTAAATTAATCTTTCAACAAAAGGATCAAAACGCACTATCAGATACTAGAGTCGACCCATTCGCCCCTCTGCGCCATGGACTTAAGAGATGTATGGACATGCATTGAAAGTGCGTGTGTTTGACCGAATTTAATATAACAGCTATATTTTTTTTTGTTTTTGAACTTAAATCGATGATTTTTTACTATGCAGAAAGGTCTGCTAGCGAATATCTTCGATATTTAAATCGAAAGAAAAATATATATTTTTTGACTCGCAACGCAGTTTTAATTTAGAAAGGGGTAGCACATTGTTGTCAAAATTTTTGTATTTTTCTTTTTTTATTTAAATATTAAATCGGTGAATTCTGTGAAAAAAGCAAACACGTTTTGTTGGCGGCGCGTTGATGTCTTTTCCATAGCTGGGTGCAATTTTTTTTTATATTAACATGAACATTGTATTTGTACGAGGGACATAACTCGAGAAAAACTTAACATTAGACTTTAAAAAATTGGGTGGATTTTGGACTTGCCGCATTAAATAATTCAATACTTCTTTCAAACCGGTTTTTACTTTTCCGAAATAAGTTTCTGATCAATCAAAAATTTGGAAGTACAATTAACAAAAAAATAAAAATAAAAACCCCTCGTTTTTCTTACAGTAATACCTGTATTCTTTAACATTCGATATTCATTATTTTGGTTTTGATGTGGATACTTCATTTCTGTATTCTTGAATAAAAGTTGAACGCAGGTTCAACTTTTTTTTAAAGAAGTTGTATCTACTTCACTCAAAGGTACACTACTTCCAAACAAACTTTAAACAAATATTTATTTGGTATGAAACTAAATATCAAAATAATTTTGATAAGAAACTCTAATTAAAAAAAGTTAATAAAGATTTTTACTCAAAAAGTATCTACATATAATTAACATCTATATATTCGAAATAAAATGCTTTTGACTATAAATCGCATAGTTCCGTGGTTTAGGAGCAGCCAGTCCATAGACGCCGGTCGCTGGCCCCGCCCACTGTCGGCGAGCGCGTGCGCATGTATCGTAATTGCATCTTACGAGTCAAATGAAGCGTGTGACCGCCGTCCAGAGGACCGCGAACAACGAAATTCCAAAATTAACTATGTATCTCTCTATCACTCTTGCGATATAGGGACGAATAGAAAAGGGGGAAAGCGTAGTATAGTAAACACCATTAGGGTCAGAAGAGGCAAAATGTTAGGCCACTTGTTACGGCATGATGACTTCTTCCTAAAATTATAGAAGGTGGAATTGAAGGGACGACAGGATATGGAAAGCCTAGCTATGACCACATTGACCACGTATCTTGGCGAAATAAAAAGTGAGGCCTCGTATGAGGACACCTAAAGACTGGCCCAAAAAAGAGAGATTACTCCACTGGCAAGAGCATGGCTTTTAAATAGATGATGATGATGACGAATAGACGAACGAACAAAGTGATTAGCGATAGGAGTGCAAAAAAGTGGACAGTCGTGCGTTCTAAAAACATTGTCATCAAAGTGTGTGTGTCAGTGTTTTGTCTTTTACACGATCCCCTTTATACTCGTAATTATTACTTATCTAACGACATTACTGAATTCAAAATCTTCTTCGTTATTCACTCCGTTAATTTATGAAAACCTCGTCCATTGCGTCCAAAAGGTCAACACGTAGAGACGTACAGTCAACCAAATTGATTTATGGACCACTTTGTTCAAAAAAGATCTCTTATTTAACGTCAATGTTCCAAGTGGCCTAGAAATCAAATTGGTACCTATATTAAAATCAAATTGGTTGACTATACCTACAACCTACAGTCACGGGCAAATATGTGTGTATACTTTTTTACATTGTCTTATAACAATGGCATAGGATGGACACATATACAATGTACATATTTGTAGACATTACAGTATATGTATTTTGGGAAGTCTGACTTTTTTGGGAGATCCTATGTAAGCCTATTTGACTGACTGCTTGTGTAAGCGTTTAATTAATATTTTTTCGGTAAATAATCCTTGGAGCTTGGGACGGATGCTGGTGTGGGATGCTACCTGCGACCTCCAACGAACTAATGTAAAGCGGAAAGTGCCGAAATTCTTAATCGTAACAAATATAAAAGCCTGGGCAGAGAGTACCATTTTGTACCGTTTGGCGTAGAGACGTTAGGTCCATGGAGTCCCAGCGCGCACAAACTTTTTGCAGAAATCGCGAAGCGTCTGGTTGATGTAACTGGTGACCGAAGAGCTGGCGGCTTCCTCGCACAACGTATCAGCATTGCGATAAAACGAGGAAATGCCGCCAGCATCCTTGGTACAATGCCTCAAGGGCCTTTTTTAGATTTTATACTGTAACTAGTTAAGTACTTGTAATTATAATAATACGATTGTAATTTCTGTAAATAAATATATATTTCGGTAAATTTAAAACATAATGTAATATGCTAAGTTGTTCACAGAAACGCAGTCGTAATTTAAACGATTTGACATTATAACTCGATTTACTTCCCTTCGAGTGACTTGGTTCTGGATATTAGCCACACTTTCGCTGTTCCACACGGTCACCTATTGACATACCATTACCACAAGTACAAGGCCGAGACGAATCGACCGCGCCCACTCAAAACAACATAAATACATTACAGTCCCAGTTAAATTTGTAGTTTATTGCAAGAGAATAAGATAGAAAATCTAATGTGTTCTGCAATGGATGTTACGGGTTTCACGTGTGGTGGGCAGGGCTGATGTCCGTCATTACATATTCGCCACAACAAATGCACTGGTGTCCCTTTCATTTGTTTACGTTATGGTCTTTGGTTTGCTATAATTTTGAGACACTGGAACTATAATGTTACGTATCAAAAACGCATAAATATTTTTAGAGACCTTGCCTTTAAAGTCGAAGATCGACGAAATTATCATATGTTTGGAAAGAACTGGATACGAAAAGCTTATCTGACAGTATGTTTTTTATACAACGACGGTGGCAAACAAGCATACGGCCCGCCTGGTGGTAAGCAGTTACCGTAGCCTATGGACGTCTGCAACTCCAGAGGATTCACATGCGCGTTCATACAACCTGATTCTCGCTGGCTTGACTTTTTCTTACAGTTAAACCGTGTTCCTTGTAGTCGTGAAGAAAAAGCAAGCTAAATATAGGTATGAATGCTTCATTGCAGAATGCTTTTGAGGGTTTTGACCAGCCGTTTGAAATTATAGAAACAACGAACATAGGATACTCACCAGTACCCTTACCATGAGTTGTGACTTTGACGTTTTCGATAACGAGTATCCAGTTTACTATCTGTGCATCTCGTTCGAACTAAAATAGTACAAGCGAGATGCACAGATAGTAAACTCGATACTCGCTATCGAAAACTTCAATGTAACAACTCATGGTAAGGGTACTGGTATATATGTTAACACCTTCGCGACGGCAAATTAGTTAACGTCGCAATCAACCATACTTGCATCGAGTCGAATCGGACCGATTCCGTGGTGAAGGTGTTAAATACTCACCTGGGTGTTATTCTTAGTAGTCAAAAACACAATAAGATAGGCAATCAATTACAAAGGTGAAAGATATAGATGCAGTCTAAGTTCCCTAAATTGTATACATGCACCCGGCCCCTATTTCACCACAGCGACAATTGTCACGATTCATATATATGTAAATATTCATTACATATGTAAATTTCTGACGTTGCATGTGTAAATTGGTTACATTGACCGCTTAATATTGGGTGGGACGTGTGCTTGTTTGCCACCAACATGTTAGTTTCAATAAAATGCTCTTATTTTTTATTATATCGTCAATAAATAGGTAGTAGTTTGGTGAAGAGCTCTTGACAATTGTAGTTTTTGACATGTGATTAGTCCTATGTCGGAAAATCGCGACAATTGTCGTATTTCTTGTGACATTTGTTAAAAGCCATTCATCTAACTACTACCTATCTATTGATGATATAATAAATAATAACGGTATTTTATTGAAACTAACGTGTTGGTGGCAAACAGGCACACGTCCCACCCGATAGTAAGCGGTCAATGCAATCAATGGACACTTGTAACGTCAGAAATTTACATATGTCGGGAATCGTGACAATTGTCGCTGTGGTGAAATAGGGGCCTGATGTATTACTATTTAGGTACATGTATACATATTTTGGCGCTTTGGTTGAGTCGATATATTTAACTTTGACTGTACCTATTGTTGCCTAGATTTTTGGCGGCGTTTCGAAAGTGCTGTGCCTTCCATGGCATGGTATACCTTGAGTTTTATCGCGATTAAATTCCGTTTAATTTGCAATTATGTGTAAAAACATTGAGAATTTAAATCAGCGTACTATTATTAAATTACAGGTAGGTACCCATTCTCATAACAAGGAATTCCTCGCGACTGCCCTTCTTTAAAGTATGGTTGCGGGATAAAAGTTATCCTATGTCCTTTCTCGTAGCTCAAACTCTCCATACCAAATTACATCCCAATTGGTTCAGCTGTTAAGGGTGAAGAGGTAACAGACAGACAGAGTTACTTTCGTATTTATTATAATACTTGCTTTTCCTCGCGACTTTGTCGGCAAGCCATGCCCGTCTTTAGAGTATCATTGTGTGATAAAAATATCCTATATGTCCTTTCTTGTACTTCAAACTCTCTCAATACCAAATTACATCCCAATTGGTTCAGCAGTTTAAGCGTGAAGAGTTAACAGACAGGGTTACTTTCGCATTTATAATATTAGTTTGGATTACACCACTTCCATAAAGTGATAATTTACTTGATCCCAGTACCCTTACCATGAGTTGTGACATTGACGTTTTCGATAACGAGTATCGAGTTTACTATCTGTGCATCTTGCTTGTACTATTTTAGTGCAAACAACTCAGGCTATAACTCTGCGTACAAAACTTAAATATTACTAATATTAAAGTATGGATAATTTGTTTTTGTCCCATAATGTTAAGAACATTTTAAACGCAAAACTATCCACAGATATTGCTTAAAACATTTTCCCTTCATCAGGATCATTCGAGTTGCCTTACCCGTTGATGAGCGCCTAGAATAAGTGTTACGCAATCGAGTTGATGGCCCATATATCAGCGCAAGTAATTATTGTTATTTAAGCCTGTCTGTATATACACGTGTATCCCAGGCACAGGGCCATTCTTCTTTCATCCCAACTAAGATTGGTATCAAGACTATCAAGAAATTTACACCATTCACGGTTATTTATCTTATCAATCACAATTGCTAAACATATGCCAAAACGACCGGTCCTGTACTTTGACCAGGTCATCGGAACACCTTGTGGGAGGTCTACCCACGCCGCGTCACCGATACGTCGTCGCCAGTCGAGTAGTTTATGGTTCTATCGACCAATCCGTTCCGTTCTTCTGCTTATAAATAAAATAGGAATATTATGATGTAATACAGGCCCGGTACCGCGAACGTCGAAGTTCGTATATTTCTGGCATCTTTCTCTTTTATACCAATTAAGGCGTCATGAGAGTAACAGAGACAATTGTCCAAAAATTACGAACATCGTTTTTCGCGGTAGCGTCGCAGTTTATAAAACCCACAAATTAATTCGTACCCAGAAGGTCTACCCCGATCACCGAAATAAAAATAGGAAGGGAAAGAAAACTAAATAGAGGAAAATAGAACGAACGAACAAGTTCGCATTACATTTTTCTGTAAACACACATGGGGAACGACCCAGCAGGCCGGCAGGGAATGTGTTCGTGCATGTGATGCATCGCCCGGGATCGTAATGCAGCAATTTCGCCTTTTCGCCGATTGCTGCGTGCCGGCCGGTGGGGCGTAGCGTCGGCACCGGCGGCCCGACACCACGGAACTTTGTTTTTGTATTTAAAGTTTCGTGAGACATATCTGATAAATTAAACATTAACACGGCTCTACTCACGTTTATTTAGTCACTCGCGCGACATGTTTCGGAGAACATAGGCCTCCATTATCAAGCACTAAGAGTGCTGAGTGTCCGTTCGATTCGGCGATCGCGTCGCCGGCCCGTCGCGCACTAACTAAACGTGACTAAATAAACGTGAGTAGAGCCGTGTTAATGTTTAACTTTGTTTTTGAACTTAGGAAGAGAAACATTATTGAATGTTATTGAAAATAGAAGAGGAACAATCATAGGACATCTACTTCGTCACGATGACTTGGTTAAAATAATAATAGAGGGAAAGATAGAAGGGAGAAGAAAATGAGGAAGACCACAACATTACATGGAGCCGTTAAAAGAAAAACTTGAAGTTGTAACTTATAGAGAGTTGAAGGAAGGCAGGGAATAGAGCCGAATGGAAATTACTCCATCGACAAGAGCCAAGCTCTTAAATAGATGATGATGATGATAAAGAGTAACATATATTTAAATATTATAATTGAATGGAAAATGTAAATGAATGCAATGGATTACATGAGGAAGAACTGATACGACAGTTCAGTTGTTCTATACGATTGGCACGGATTTCGACAAGATACAAGTGGAATCTGTCATTTTTCAAATTTTCTTTTGATTATATAATTTCACCAGTAGGTAGACAATATAGGAGCGGTACCGTGAACATCGAAGTTCGTATATTTCGGGTATCTTTCTCTTTTACTCCAATTAAGATGTCACGAGAGTCACAGAGACAATCGTCCGTAATTTACGAATATCGTTGTTTGCGGCAGCGCCGTAGAGTGTGTATAGCGTACGATATTGATGCTTCGTAAAAAAAATATCTTGATTTACAAACAAATTTTGGTTCTAATCTTTGGTTGTCGTTTACAAATTATACAAATTAATTATTTAACTTCAATATAAATGAATGACATAGTAGATCATAGACCTATTTTGGTACTCTTGAGGTAGGTATTTATATTAATATTAATTACCATTATATTTATACCATATATTAATTACCATCGAAAATGATAGCTACCTGTTGTGTACACATGCAATTACAAAATAATATTATCCATATGCTGTAAGATGTATAACAAGGGCGGTCATGATGCCTATAGGTATCTATTCACACCAAGGTGATTACATTAAGATATACTTACGTAAAACATTTAATGTTTTTGACTGTTGTTCTATTTAATATTACACGACAAGAGAAAGTTAGAAATTCGCTCGCAACGCTTTCCTTGCTGATTTTTCACACGCGTTAGCCGTTGAGATGTGGAGATAGGAGTAGAATGAAACAAATTGTGCTCGCCACAACATAATGTGGTTGTAGAGAGGCGTGATCGCTTGCTAGCCGAGTGGTAATGATGGTGTGTTTATGTTAATTCCATTAAAGCTTAGCTCGCACTAAGTACATCAATGTCTCGTGTACTTCCTAGTTTACTTAACTTACCTATTCGGACAGATGAACAGAGCCCTGAGTGGAAGTTTTTAACGTAACAAAACGCCACCACCACGTTAGAGTTACCCATATAAATAACATTATCACTTACGAGACGTTTTATACGTCAAAAGAAACTTACACGAGAGCCTCTGTTCATAAAATTAAAAGAATGCTAAATGGATTGCGGTGTATATTCAATTTCTTTTTATGTCATGGTGTATTGCCAACTGGTGTCTTTCAAAAGCTTAAAATAGGTCTTTTTAGGGGAAAATAAGTGCAGAGCAATATTAAAAAAATATACAAAAGCTAAACCTTAATACCTAATGGAAAACTATATCTACACGCTGCAAGAATACTTCCATGTTCATAAATACCATAAATATAAGAAAATAATATTCCTAAACAGTGTTGCGTTTTTGTAATTGTCGTGTAATTAAATAACTATATAATGTTTAGCTATATTTGTAGGTATTTTAAACCTTAAATTTAACTATGTAAAATTTTATTTTTTATTTTATTTCTCTAACAACATGAGAGCAACACATTTCTTATTCTTAAAGTTGTGCTGTCGGCAGTGCGCCGGCGCTGGTTCCCACGCAATTATCAGTTGCCTGAACTACCCTTAATTTCAGTGCGAGGCTTATTTAGCTGCCTTTACTTGTAAACATTCGTGGTCATTATGTGCTTCTATTTTGTGCAATTGCTGTGTGAGTTGGGCTTTTGTAGTTGTGATAGTTGCCGCGGGTTCACGATCTAAGGGATGTGTTTAGTTTAGTCTAACAAACTCGAAGGATAGTAGATTGAAAATGAAAAACTAATGGGTTAAGTAAGTTTGTCATAAACCAATAAATATTGTGTGTTTTAACTCAATAATGCTTTTACTTTAATGAAATAATAATTTAATAATGCAAGATTTTATAGGCCACTACTCGACTAAGCGGGCTAGGGCTTCCCAAAAAAAAAACAGTCGACCCTGTTTCTACGTAGTAAGTATGGCAATATATTATTGTCATTTTGCACGGTGAACCGGGCCAGAGTTTAGACTGGGGTTTATTTCTACTACTATTTTATGTGTTCAAGTGTTTTGTTTTTAGTTAGTATTTATTCATAAGTTATTTTATTACTTTATTTAGTTATTTAAATATATTAATAATTATTAAAAAATTATGATATATTATGTTAATTAAGGTTTTATTAAAAGTGATAAATTTATATAAAAATATATTGATATTTAATATAAAATCCAATTGAATTCAAAACATGGAATATTTAAGAAATGTTCTCAGAATATTCCATCGTTACAAAGTTAAATGAGCATTGTTTAAATTGTAAATGTGACCACATTTAAATGCTTCAGACAGTATAGATACATTTAAATATATTATTTTTGTCTCATCTGACTGTCATATACGGTTGAACTATATTTTTTTGTAGACCGTAAACATAAACAAATTGACTTTATATGAACTGTGCTATGCATAGACTTTATTTACGGTACAAAATGGCTAAAAAATTACCCTAATATACTACTGAAATTTATCCCCTTAAACCCTTCCTCGGACTTAGATATTATCCAATAAAATATTCCCGCTATTAAAAAAAAGGTATGATTGGTCGGCCAAAGATTTGATTGAACCTCATGCGCAGTTAAGGACTATATCTTTTAGACTACACCTTTTTGGACCAGAGCCGGTACCGCGAACATCGAAGTTCGTATATTTCGGGCATCTTTCTCTTTCCCAATTAAGGCGTCATGAGAGGGAAAGAGACAATCGTCCGAAATTTACGAATATCGTTTTTCGCGGTAGCGCCGCAGGTTTTGTGGAGACATCGCAGACTTCTTTCGTCATCTATGTCAATCGTTGTTATAAAAATATACATAATCACAAAAAAAAACAGTTTTTTCTGTTTTGTGTACATAACAGTACAAGTATATTCTAGGGCCTCCTACTATTTGTATCTCAAAACATACGAACAAATCCATATTTTGTTCTCGTCACGTTGTATCACGATAAAGCTTCCCACATAAAACTTAATGCTTTATTCCAATTTATTGGGGCGTGTCGTTTCCAATAGTAGGTGGACCAATATAATAGCTATCCGATAATAATCTGCCTAATAATAAGTTTACACTAATTGATGTTCAAAGGCCAAGTCGGTCGTAGTTTTAATAATTCGAGCATCTTGTTTGAAACGTTTTCTAGAAACTCGCGATTTACTAGAGTTATGCAAAATACTTGTTATTCTCTTTTCTTGGTCAAACCCGACTTCGTCAAGTTTAAGCCCCATTTAGACCAGGCAAGAACTTGTATACGATTTTCATTACATTACGGGCTATCGGCGTACGGCAAATTCGGTACATTCATTCGGTCGCTTTATATAATATATTTAACCCCGCAATGTAATGAAAATCGTATACAAGTTCTTGCATGGTCTAAATGGGGCTTTACTCTAGAAAATGGCCTGAGTGCGAGAATCATACTATATACATAAAATAAATATTTCGGATTAGTTCCTATTACACGTTGACACATTGTAAAAGTTACAAATATAAATATAAAATACTAACGTAACTAAGTAGAACTAGAATTTTAAAACGTAAGCAGCTAGAACGAAAATGTACTTATATTTAAACTTTCACGGCTTTTACACCCGCGGTCTTCATCCGAGACGACGGGGACAATGTCGTTATCGAAACGTCGAGGAGGTAATTTTTAAATTAAACAAATATGGCGGATTGACAACTGATTTTTTAATTAAAAACCCATTTGAAACATGGCAAAATATAATTAAGAACATAAATATTTTTTCACTGAATATTGATAATTATCGCATATTTAAACTAAACAAGAATGTAAGCAACAAATGTATGTGTATACAATGACAATGAAAGGTGTTTGCTTTTTTAAAGTGCGTTAGCACGAAGCTAAGAAGGTAAATAAGTTTGTTTCCTTTTTTTTGGTTTATATTTACCCCGAATAGTTATATATACATATTTATTTGTCATTTAAAAGTACGATATAAATATGGATATCACCCTCCCTTTATTTATCCTCTCACTCTAACCCACGTCACAGTTGATCGTCACCACAATCGCTCTATTAACACTTCAAATACTTCAGATATTTCTGATCAGGGGTGTCACGAGGCTCCGATACGTGCACGCACGTTTCCCAACTACCCTTCCAAAACGACTTCAAAACATCCGAAAATCGCAGGCTCAAACGTCCTTTTCAAACGAAAAGTATTTTATTTCCTTTACTCCAAAAAGGGTATAAGTGCATATAAAAATATGAAGGCGTCTACGCTTTTTAATTCCGTGGTAATTCGGATCGTGTCAGGAATTCCCGTGGCCCGCTTGTGGATTGGTCACATTCCCCTCATAGCGATATGCTCGTGCGTTCCCTAAACGATTGTTTTCGATTTTCACGGACCATAAGTCATGCCGATACGAGGGCAAAAAATGGGGATAAAAGTCGCGATCGAGTTTAGGTATATGTTACGAGTTTTTCAGCAGTAGTTTTTTTGTCTGTCATTTGGTGTCATTTATTGTCAGGTTCTGTAGGATTGTCATGATCGGCAATATGTTAGTATAAAGCCTAAAGGATACGATTATTGCTTATCGCCAAGCGTAGTGTGTGTTTCCTTTACAACCAATAGTATAAGTACAACCCTATTGGTTTGTTCTTTTTGATTATGATAATTCACAATAAAAAAAAAGTTTACGAATAGCGACCACGTACACACAGCAACACTTATAGCTATACATTGGTGGACTTTATTACATAAAGCATAAGGTCCACCGATGTACAGTCAGCAGCAGAAGTAGCTAAGCATTTGAGGTGTTCAAAATGAGGTCAACACGTCTCTATTGTCAAGAAAATAAGAGCGCGTGTAGGTCATTTTGAACACTTCAAACGCTTAGCCACTTTTGCTGCTGACTGTACAACTAAGAGTGTTGCTGTGTGTACCTTAAGGCGCAGCGTGGGTAAACCCCTCGTTACGTGGACCGACGACCTGCTAGCCTAATATGGTCTGGTTTTTATCACTTGTCACATTATCTGTCGCGCTCCAACAAGCATGTGAGAGTGAAAGTGACGGAATGTGCGATAGACGATAAAATGACAACTATGCTATCCGTTCTGGTAAAGATCGCGGGAATCCACTGCATGCCGGATGCGTAAAACCGGTCATTGTGGATCGCTTTTGGGTGGTCTATGTCCAGTGGATGTCACCCAGCTGTTATGATGATGACGATTAATTAAATATACCTTGTGTCGCCGTCATAGGAGCTTTAACTATGGAGCCCGCTTCTGCACCACGAACGTAGCAACATTTGTTCTACGACTTTTGAAAATAACTTATAGTTTATTTAATATTAAAAAAAGAACATTTTTCAAGCACGCAATGTACTGCGAAAACTATGAAGTTTGTAGGCTGGCAGTGAATGTCAACTAGACTATTGAATGCTGTTTATTGAAAATACAATTTAGTTAATTTGTTCAAAAAAATCACAAGTAATAAATTAAATATTTTTTTAAACTTGTAAAACAAATGTTGCTACATTCGTGGTGCCGAAGCGATCCTCAAAGTTAAAGCTCCTATGACAGCGACACACGGTATGTTAAAAAGCGTAAGTGGCGGGGATTATTTAACTACATTCACTTTCCAATTTGAAATGTAAATCGGATAAACATTGAGATTACGAATTATGTAGTTTGCAGCGGTTCGCGTCACATTAGTGAAATATATAATATATATGAGCGTTAAATTGTACCAACCTGGACCATAATTGACTTCAATAAGTGACCATAAGTGACCACATTTACAACTGTGTCTTTCCCGCAAATGTGTCTGCAGACTATTAAGTATTTGTTCTGCGGTCAGCGATGTGTAAAAAAAATTGACAACATGATTTTTTGTAGCATCAGATTGCTTTTTAATTTGAAATGTACTTCAAATAGAGGGCGTTACAATTATTTTACAAACGATTCCAAATATTTCATACTTATATAGCTCGCTTTTTTGGGATTAGAGACACGTAGGTAGATTAGTGGAATCATGAACATTATTTGGATTGATGAAACGTAGGTAAAATCGACGGTTATTTTTACAATCTCAAAAAAAGCATACCTAAGCTCTATAAAGTATACCTAAATATGACATATCGCTTAGTTTGCTATGCTCTATGTACGTTTATATCTAGGCTGCAGACTGCTAAACGAAATTGAATCATACTTTTGCATTGATTATTCGATCAAAACATTTAAAAATAAATTCACAAATTTTATCTAACTGTAAAAAATGGGCCCAACAACCTATTCTACTATACACAACATAGTAGGAATTAGCGTTCTCTAAGTTAGGAGGGTTGGTCTACCACTGTACCCTGGACCGTAAGGGTCTCCAAATCAGTTGACGCATTCAATACATTCTTTAGGCCCACCAAGTCTCACTGAGAGCCTAAGTCATACTTAAGTTGACATGACAAAAGTTGCTTAGTTGGTATGATTTTTCTGCTACAGTCGCCATCAGATATATCGGAGATGTGGAGGTGGTCACAGTTATCTGAACATATACTTTATCGCCTTGACAATAGAGTCTTCAGTTCATATGTGATATAATAGCTAAGGTACAATTGCTTAACACAATTCGTAGGTACGCTTTTTGAACAAACTAATAACAGACTAACGAAAAACAAACATGCGTTTATCAAATTCGAAGCGTGAGAGTGCTAAACAATCTCTTTAGACCTCATTAACACCTGGCAATTACTTCGTGACTCTTCGTTTGTTACAGTTTCACACGATGGTCCCACAATGGGACTTAAATGGGACCGATAACAAAATTGCGTCAGTTGTGAGATGTCTTGATTAGGGACCGGGAATGTAAGTGGCGTGAAATGCACATTAATAGGCTGAGAGATCTGTAGATATTTCTATGTTTTGTATTAATTAGATAGAGTCCAGGAGTAATTTTCCGGGCTTCATTCCAATTTCGTGTATTTAATAAATTTTTAAGCTTAAATAATAAATCATTATCAAATATCTTAGATATTTTAGTGTTGCGCATAACGACATATGGTTGCTATTTTTTTCCAAAATCTTTTCGAAATAACTAACTTTTATATTTTTAAACGTATCAAATATAAAAGCCTGGGCAGAGAGTACCATTTTGTACCCTTTGGCGTAGAGACGCTAGGTCCACGGGGTCCCAGCGCGCACAAACTTTTTGCAGAAAACGCGAAGCGTCTGGTTGATGTTACTGGTGATCGAAGAGCTGGCGGCTTTCTCGTACAACGTATCAGCATTGCGGTACAACGAGGAAATGCCGCCAGCATCCGTGGTACAATGCCTCAAGGGCCTTTTTTAGATTTTATACTGTAACTAGTTAAGTACTTGTAGTTATCATAATACGATTGTAATTTCTGTAAATAAATGTATTGTATTAGTAAAAAAAAACTTTTGTATTGGGTTTGTATTATTTATTGGATGTCACGTGATAAGTTCGCTTCAGCATCCTATTTCCTGAATTCTTACAAACTACACAAGAAATTAGAGAACTCCGAGATGTTGTTGAGACGCGCGCTGTTTAATTAAACACTATACATAATAACAATACAATTATTTGTTGTTTCTATTTCTTTATAACCAATTGATTGAATACTTATTACAAATTTAGTATTTAAGTGGTCATAACCAACGCTCGCTTGTCACGTTTTTATTAAAACTAGTATAATAATTAAAAATATAAAATCACTGATCAATCTTGATAAAAAAACACGCGCTTAAGGGTCAGAACATAAGGTTTCCAAAGCCATATTTCGGAGCAACCATCGATTGAACAATAACATCAGCCCCATAAGCTACAAGGGTCAGTCTGCCCCGGGTCAGTCGAGCGCGCGCCGCAGTCGGCGGCGGAACGGACCCGTGTCGTGCGCGTACGCACCCGTCGCGTTATTTTTCGAGTTTCGTGCGTGTAATCGGCGGGATTGTATTGATCGATTATACTTGGATATGTTATTGTTGTTTAGAAATGTAAGTGTATTTGTTTTTAATTATTTTACGTTGTAACCGTTATCATATAGGTAAATACGCAAAATGAACTAAGCTCTATCCTATCTGTCATACTTTTATAAAATAAACTAACTAAACCGATTATGCTGATATTTGGTAGAAACATTGAAAAATTAAGGGACATTGCACTTTATCTCCGAATATCCTCTTTATCAGAAGAGGCAAATTCTGTAGGTCATGAGTAGTTTTTTTCGACAAATATTTTCTTGGCATTTTAGTTACCTATAGTAACTACGAATATATGTAATATATGTATAGATATATAGGTAATCTGTTTGTAAATTGTTTTTATTAACTATATTTTAGTAACAGAAAACCGATAAATATGCAAATGTGAATGAAATGCGATCAATACCTACCTACAAGAATGGAAAAAATACATACTTCCAAAATATCTAAGAATTCAGAAGGGCCGAAGGGCTTGCCTAAACCTTCAATACCAATCACAAAGTAATGAAAGAAAGTCACAAAGTTACGTTACATAAATGATTTGATTGTGATCCGAAGCATGTAATTATTTTATTCTGTGTTTCTCTGCCCGAGGGCCACAAAACGCGCGTTCTACGCTCGCTCGCGCTCACCAGTGTTTGCCGCTTATCGTAAATTATGCGAGCGACGAGCGTGCGCACTCAAGCGTGAGCGTCAGTTTCGTGGCCCTTGTAAGCTCGTAGTATCTAATTTACTACGAGTATTTGTTTTTTGTGTCAGTGTTTTACATGTTAGTTTTAGTGGAAAAAAATGTCCGTAAACATTTTTTTTTTTTTATTATGACAAAGGTGGCAAACGAGCAGACGGAGTGCCTGATGGTAAGCAATTACCGTCGCCCATAGGCACCCGTAACACCAGGAGAGTCACAAGTGCGTTGCCGACCTTTAAGGGGGGTTGGAGCTCTGGGAACCTTACTCACCATCAGGAAGACAACACTACATACCTGAAAGGTAGCAGTGCTATTATGGCTGTGGTCTTCTGTAAGGAGGAGGTATTTCCCCAGTTGGGCTGCCCCAGATTCAAGCGTGATGGTCATCGCTGTACCCTACCTCTCATAACATATTGGACCATCGACCGTAGTTGGCAGAACTTTGGTGTATGAACTTGTAAAACATTCGTTTCAGAGATTCTGTCCAAAGAGCTGCCTCCTCCGTATCGGGAGAATGAGGATGTCCCTTGTGATCAACAGGAAACAGTAAGTATTTTAAGTTGGCGGTCGAAAACAAATAAAGATTTTAATAACTGTTTGCGACGTATATAAAAATAATAAAAATACAATTTTTGGGACAATGTTACACAAATCGACCTAGCCCTACGGTAAGCTCAGTAAGGCTTGTGTTGTAGGTACTAGATGACGATATATATAATAGATAGATACATATAAATACTTAAATACACAGAAAACACCCATATGATTGAGGAACATGAATCTGTGCTCATCACACAAATAAATGCCCCGACTGGGAATCGAACCCAGGACCATCGGCTTTATAGGCATGGTCACTACCCACTAGGCCAGACCGGTCGACCCGGTCGTTATATAATGATGTCCTTTGCCTTGCGTGGTTCAACTCTGACTGTACGAATGTATTTGTTCAGAATAGGTACCTAACTATCTAGCCATTTTTTAAACTTTCATACTACAGGGAGCGCCAACACATTCTTATCATAATCCGACAGGATCAATATGAGGAGTTTTTTCACTAAATAAACATAAAAAACAGCAATTATATGTATAGAAACCAGCTTATAAGTTTTAAGCCGAACATTGCTCGACATGTTTCACTTCATAACGAGAAGCCGAGTACCTAGATCTAGTTTTTATTATCAGAACTTTTGTTTTCGGCATTTTTACACACGCAGTTTAAATGATTATAGATTACCAAACTGTCCACAAACATCACAATAGCAATGATCTATGATCTACGCAGTCGATCGATTGATGCAAGTAATCAATCAATGATTGACAATCATTGACAAAAATATGACACGTATTTACGGTCAGGTTCTTCCCTGATCTATAATGGGCGACAGGTTTGTTCTAGTGGGTATTAGTGACCCTGCCTATGAAGCCGATGGTCCCGGGTTCAAATCCCAGTAAGGGCATTTATTTGTGTGATGAGCACAGATATTTGTTCCTGAGTCATGGGTGTTTGTATATGTATTTAAGTATTTGTATATCATACCGTGTGTCGCCGGTCACGTCATAGGAGCTTTAACTTTGGGGATCGCTTCTGCACCACGAACGTAGCAACATTTGTTCTACGACTTTTGAAAATACTTAATATTAAAAAGATGATTTTTCAAGCACGCAATGTACTGCGAAAACTATGAAGTTTATATGCTGACAGTTAATGTTAACTAGACTATTGAATGCTGTTAATTGAAAATACCATTTAGATTGATCGAAAAAATTACAAGTAATAAATTAAATATTTTTTTAATGTTGTAAAACAAATGTTGCTACATTCGTGGTGTAGAAGCGATCCTCAAAGTTAAAGCTCCTATGACGGTACCCACAACACACGCCTTCTTCAGCTTACCGTGGGGCTCAGTCAATTTGTGTAAGAATGTCCTGTAATATTTATTTATTTTATAATGGTCTAGAACTGATTTAAGCTGGTTATTAGCGAATTCTATGACAGACTAGGAAAAATTTTCAAAGACCCTTATTGTCTACGGCATTATTGTTCTTTTCGCTACAGAACCCTATACCACCATGCGAGATCCTCGACCTCCTAGCCAACTGCAAGATCAGCCCCGACTCCGACATCGAGTACGCGGAGATCCAGGAGCCCACGGACATGGGGGTGTGGCACTCTACGCCGCTGGCCCACCGGCACAAGTCCAAAATATCCCTCACGTGGGTGCTCAAGGAGAATGCAGAGAGCGCCAAACCTCAAACCGATGTGAGGTGAGGGCTTTAACTTGATTACTTTGATTAGATAGAATTGTCAGTCAATAATCCAAATAAAAAGACATAAACCATCACTACAGCCTAACCGCCTCCTAGCCTATCCGGTAAATACTCTGGCCACAAAGTTGAACCTTGGAATCCGCCACGTGTTTATAATTTGTATGTTTATGAAGAATATGATTTGACCAGACTAGGGTGCGATGCAATGATAGTTCGATTAAGATTATTAGACTCTGATTGGACTGGTTGCTACTCGGCCCAACCACGACAATGCGCGACTTGCGGCGCGGTAAGCGTTTTATCTGTACGTTGCGCGGTCAAGACGCGCAATGCATTGTGGTTAGTTGAGATCACACGCAATGAACAGATAAAATGCTTGCCGCATTTCGCGCATTGTCGTGGCCGGGCCGTGAATGAAAACTCTTACGAGGGTACAAACAAGGTACCTAAAAGATATAGATATGGAAAAACTTCCAAAATTTGCTTTGATATTGAGACAATAAGGGGCATGTACCTATATATGTTTTGGAACCTTTGCCGTATCGATATTTTAGACCTTTTGACAGCACCTTTTGTCAAGAAGAAGTTGCAGAATTTTCTCAAAAATTCTTTGGAATTTGACATCGGTGCATTGCTACGGTGGAATACTAACTCAATTAATTGCATGCCTCGTCTGTTGTTTACCTACTTAATATGTATAATTCGTTTTGAACAGCCAATTCAGTAATACTTCTATTATATTTTCAGATACCAACGTCAATTCGAAAACCGTATCAAAAACACCAAGCTACGAGAAACCAGAGTCGTTGGCCGCAACGAGTATTACCACAACCTTCGGTTCCGGAGCGCTTGTGAGGAGTTCGTGAGTCAGGACACGCTGTCAGACGAGACCAGCACGGAGGAGTACGTGAAGAGGAGGCATAAGCATCGGCATCGGAGGAAGAAGAGGCAGGAGCGGTTTGGATATGATATCAGAGACCTGGACAGCTTCTTGAGTGAGGTGAGTTGACTTTAACTGATGAGTTGCAGGAAGGTTTGCCCTTGGGAAGGAAAAATGTATTTTGATATTGTTTTTTTTTTTACAGTTACTGACATCTATTAATGCAATATAGTCCCATAGTATACCTTAGTAGTAAATTTGATTTAAGTATTCTTAGTGGTTGATTTTTTTAGTTAGTCAAATTGCGGTGGAAGGATCTCTTACCCTGCAAATAAGAAATACCATATTGGCTTCGTCTTGCCTATCACTGGACGACTGGATTTTAACCTCCTACGTCCTCAAATTTTGGTTTTTATTTTGAATTTGGAACCATGTCATTACGTACTAAGATAAGTTAAAATTACTTAGCTTGTCTTTTATAGGCGCCTAACTTTTAGCCATAAGGTTCCTACTGGACAAAGGCCCCCCAAATATTACTTATAGTACCTTGGGGGAGAGTTATAATCGCCACGCTTGGTAGGCGCAACTGACCATCAGTCGGTTGTCCCCTCTGTAACACCCATGGCACCGCACCAAATAGGCACCTTAGAACCCGGCATATTAAAGAATCATTTTTAGAAGAATTCACGAACAATCAATATCTCAAGTCGTTCGTGAGGTCGTTACTTTAACGTAAAACCGAATAAGGCACAATCAAAATAACAAAACGGGTCGCACCTAAAGTCATAAAATTAATATAAACTTTTGTCGTAAGATTTAGTACTTAACGGGATCGGCGCATTCCACATTTTTGTGAAGTAACAGGTAACTGATCACGTTATATAAAATTTGGAAAAAGATAATTTGTGATTGCCAAATAAAGCAATGTAGAGCAATTTCTCTCTTTAAGGTCACAAAATCGGTATACAGTTTAATGTCGATATCAAATACATAAAACGATTCAATATTATCTTTTAAAATATACTGGCCAGAACGTTTTGTTAATGGAACCATGTAGATAAAAGCGGCCATATATCGGGCCACGCTCAGTGTAGGGGGTTCCGTAGTATTCGATCCATAACTAAAAAACGGTTCAACCGGTTCAAAATTATTTTCCTTGAAAGTATTTATTGTGTTGGACTTTCATGATTTTTTTCATATTTTTTGAACATGCGGTTAATAGTCACATCTTTTTTATAATTCCGGGACGGTTATTTCTGAAAATTGTTAACATTATAAAAAAAAACTAATAACATTATAAATAAAACTTGTTTCTTTTAAATACATCTAACGACGTCACACTTGGATTGAAACGAAAAAAAGTGACCTCCCTTCCCCTTTTATCCATTATTTATTCGACCACGTTGTCTGCGTCGCAAATGTGGCAATATTCGTAACAAATTACAGTTATCTAGGACTAATGGTCACTGAGCATAGCCGGGGACTGACAGACAGATATGGCGAAACTCGAAAGGTTCCTAGTCGACAACGGAACTCTAAAAAAGGCAGAATAAAAGAAGTTTCAATTTGAGAGAAAAGCAATTCATCTTTCAGTTTCGACACGATTATTTCTTATTCAAGAATTTTAAACTCTGCAATCTCGATCATTATTCATATCTGGAATATTATGACATAATCGTAGGTATATTCAGGTTTGGTTGTGTATAAGTCGTAAGAGTGCTGTATCGATATAGTATGATAGGTTGTTTTGGGTTTATGAAGCTCTTGTAGCTTTTTGTGCCTTACGGTTCGAGGACGCGTTGTTCCGATAACATGCGGGGTGCAGATGAGAGAACTATACAAACCAGCCCAAGTTTGCCCATCCTGTTTCGTCCAATACAATTTGATACCAGTTTTTTTTTTTTTTATGACAAAAGGTGGCAAACGAGCAGACGGATTGCCTGATGGTAAGCAATTACCGTCGCCCATGGGCACACGTAACACCAGGGGAGTCACAAGCGCGTTGCCGACCATTAAGGGGGTTGGAGCTCTGGGAACCTTACTCACCATCAGGAACATAACACTACATACCTGAAAGGTAGCAGTGCTATTATGGCTGTGGTCTTCTCTAAGGAGGAGGTACTTCCGCAGTTGGGCTTCTCCGGACTCAAGCGTGATGGTACTTCGCTGTGCCTTACCTCTCATTATTGGACGTAGTTTAAGGACATACCCGGGTCCAAAATAACAATAATATGCGAAACAGTTTGAAGCGTATGTCGGGTGTTTCCTGTAAAAAGGGCAATAACGTTAGGCATCGTTTCTATACCACAAACGTAGTAACATTTGTTCTACTACCTACTATATCTGAAAATTTAAGTAACTAAATAAACTTTCTATGATTTTATTTAGTTACTTACATTTTCAAATATTGTAGGTAGTTGGTGGTGACATGCCTAAGTCCTTATAGCAAATGTATCCCATCATAACTGTGTCTCCTTGTAGAGTAGATCATTGCTTACTCATCGGATGTTGGTAAACTTTGCCACGTTAACTAGAAAACGACTTTATATTAGAAATTTAATTGAAGAAAGGGACTTTTGATAAGAACGAAGAAATCATAACATAATGAATACCACCGACCTCAAGTTTTTCGATTTAGGAAGCGACTGTTTACCAAATACAGGATCATAGGATTAAGTGGAACTATACTGTATATATGTACCTGTTACGACTGGTTTGCTTCAATGCTGGACTACGACCCGGGAACAGGGAACCCAGGCCCAGAACATACACTCGATCGCCGTTCTCGAATCTCAAAATTGGCGCAAAATTGGACAAGGCATAAATTGCACGTCATTTACAACATTCGAGATACTTCGGAGGTTTAATGAAGAGTTTCGAGCCGACCGCTTATCCTCTCACAATTTTGCTTTCGATATTAAATCTGTGGGTAATAATCCTTATGACAGTGGGTTTCGTGTTCGTGTTTCGCCGCTCGCATGCAACGACGGCACAGTCAAATTAGAGACAGTATTCTCAAGTGATCAATGGCGTTACGATTCCAATAAGTCCTTCGTATGACGTGTGGGTAGGTACACTTTAGAATGTAACTCTGCGATTAGACATGCTGGCTCGTCACTCGCCTTGCTATTCGTCGAAACGTTCGACGAAACTTTCCCTATACAAAAACGCGATGCGAGGGACGAGAGGAATAGCGAGACGTCCGCGTACACATGCGTGCTCGTGTTTCGCCTCGTTATTCGCCTCGCTACTCGTGCCAATGTGTGGCGGTAGCATAAGGATACCGAAGGACGAATACTGTGTGTAAGTCTAATACGGGCGAAGAATTAAACCAGACATAGGATTTACCAGTATAATCATTAACCAAAAGGTTTTTCTTTAATTATACCTACTATACACATGTAATTAATTTTTGTAAAATTTCTGAGCAGTAATGTACTGCGAACATTACGCGATATAAGCTTTTGAAACTAACTGTCAACGAGTGTTTAACTCTAGTATGTTGCATTACATTGCGGGCCGAATTTTTTTATATGGATAAAATTTTAATTGTACTTTTAAGCAAAAGTTATCTAAATATATTTCTTATGTCCTATTCTACCCTCCGTTAAGAGATTCGCCCGTATAAGAATTACACACTGTAGATATAAATACTACTTCCGATGTTTAATAAATATATTTAGTGAATAATAGGCTAGTTAAAACTCCTTCCGTTCCCTGCACGTAAATATAAGTTTAGCCTATAAAATGATTATAGTTTCAGAAATCGGATCTAGTCTAAACATCAAAATATTCGATATTAACGATATAACACACACCTACATGGTGATGAAATACTTTTGGTTTCTATAAACCTATTCTCCGAATGTCATCGTTGCATAAAAAAAGTAAATTCAATATCTAACGCGTCTAGCAGGAGGTTAGTCCTTTACTTATTGGGAAGCATCATAGGTATTTGATAATTAGGGCCACCTGATTATCAAAATTGTATACGTAGCGATCAAGACATGTATTTACAACCATGGTTAGCGCAAATTCCTCTTATGAAGGTGAACGGAAGAAGCACACACCAATAAAGATCCTCAGTTAAAATACTGGTTACAAAATATCACTGCGACTGCACTGCGATTATCTCCAGTAGAAAGGGCCATTCATCAATGCGGTTTATTTAAAATAACAATATATCTCGCGGGGTTAAATGTCACGGTGTTAATTGCATCCACTGATGCCATATGTCACGGTTGAAAAATGTACGGGACGCGATTCATTTGTCTGAAGTCTGAGCGTTGTATCGATTCCGCGATTAGCGAGTCGAGTTCTTTGTGGAACAGAGTAACTTGATCTTCGTATCATCAGACCCGGTACCGCGAACATCGAAGTTCGTATATTTCGAGCATCTTTATCTTTTACTCCAATTAAGGCGTCATGAGAGTGACAGAGACAATCGTCCGAAATTTACGAATATCGTGTTTCGCGGTAGCGCCGCAGTACCCTTGCCATGAGGTGGGATATTGATGTTTTCGATAACGAGTATCGAGTTTAATATCTGTGCATCTCGTTTGCACTAAAATAGTACAAGCGAGATGCACAGAGCCCTGAGCCCTTAGAGTAACTTTTTAACGTAACTTTACGTCACGAACGCGTTTGCGTTTCCCATATAAATAACATTATCACTTACGCGTTCGTAAACGTTTTTTACGTCAAAAGAAACTTACACTAGAGCCTTAGAGTGTAAGTTTTTAAAGTAAGTTTACGTCACGAACGCGTTTGCGTTTCCCATATAAATAAGTTAAATAACATTATCAGTTACGCATTCGTAAACGTTTTTATACGTCAAAAGAAACTTATAGGTACTAGAGCCTCAGATAGTAAACTCGATACTCGTTATCGAAAACGTCAATGACACATTCATGTAAGTAAATAAGGGTACAGTAACTCATGTAATGATCAGTAAAGACCTGACGACAGGTCTGGCCCATTGGGTAGTAACCATGCTTGTGAAGCCGACGGCCCTGAGTTCTAATCCAGTAAGGGCATTTATTTGAGTGATGAGCATAGCTATTTGTTCCTAAGTCATAGGTGTTTTCTATGTATTTAAGTGTTTGTATATTATATCGTTGGCTAAGTACGCACAAACAAGCCTACTTGAGCTTACCGTGGGGCTCAGTCAATTTGTGTAAGGATGTCCTGTATTTGTTTATCTAAAGGTGGATTACTTGGTTCACTAGCGCTGAGGGATCAATTGGAATGACTCTGACCTCGGTTGATGAGGTTTTTAAATGATTAACATTAAAACTTTTTTTTCTCGTTACTTAAATTGCAATAAGGCACAATGTTATTTAACGGAATATTAATTTTTAATAGGATTACTATACATTTTGTATTTTTACGACAGTCTTCAGTTCAAATCCCAAAACATGGGAATTTATTTGAGTGATGAGCACAGAATTTGTTTCTGCATCATGGGTGTTTACTATGTATATAAGTATAGTATTTGTATATTATAAAAATAATCATTCAAACCTTCCCTAATTATATTAGTAGTAGCAATAGTGTAGATATATCTTCGGCTGAGAACTAGCAGCACAAGCCTTCTTCGGCTTACCGTGGGGCTTACTCAATTTCTGTAAGGATGCCCTCATAAAAACTAGACGAGGCGTTCTAATAATAATACCACGATCGAAAGGGATGGTCTTATGTAACTTTCCATAGGTATGCCAGAGTCGCTGCTATTTTGATCCGTCCTTGTCATAGTCTCACATAATATATGTTTGTTCTCCTTCAAACTGAACCTTTCAGAACTGTCAAAGTCGGTGGGATAGATATAAACAAATATAGTTAATTGGAGTTTTCTTCTGTTTTTAACCGAAGTTGCGGTAATTAATACAGAATAATCTTATATTTTTGTTATAAAGAGTGTCCTAACTCCTGGCAAAACTATAGTGAACTGTTACATTTAGGGCTGCAAAAAGCGAGAGTACCTTTGTCCCCTACTGGCGTACGGGGATGAGTGCTCCAGTAATTATTCCTGCTAGTCCTAGGGATATTCTCGTTTCTGATTCCATTACGTACCTACATACTCCGAGCATAGCTCTTGTGCGCGATTGTTGTATGAACTATAAATTAAATCCTTTACAGGCATCAATAGATTGTCCAGGCAACATCCCAGTGGTGATCGCGTACCCGACCACGTTGTACCAAACGCAGAAAGAGCTACAGAAGGAGCTAACCCTACCGCTGGGCACCGTGGTCAACGCGGTGTTCAAGAACAAACAGTGGCTGTACGCGCAGACGCCCCACGGAGACGAGGGCTACGTCATGTATAACGCGTGTCTCCCGCTCGGGATACTACCTAACAGGTACGATTACCTTTTATTTTATTTTTTATTATGCAGAAACGTCTGCTAGCGAATATCTTCGATATTTAAATCGAAAGAAAAATAGAAAAAATTAGAAAGGGGTAGGTAGCACATTGTTATCGATGAATTCTCAATATGAATTGAGACTTCGATGCCGTTAAGTGTTCAATACGCTGGCGGTAGATGTGTTTACACGTCACCCATGATGACGTATACGACGAGGGATAAATAGAAAAATTTGACAACTCTCAGCGATACTCGTATAGCACAATTGGTAGTGCACTGGGCTAGTGATCCAGTGGTTGTGCGTTCGAGTCCCGCTGCGAGTCAAAATTACGCCTACGCACGCGCAAAAGAACCCCCTTTTTGACCACCTAGGGCATGAATTTTAAAATCGCTGATATAACTTTTCTTGTATTCGAATAAGGAGCCTCTACACAAAATGTCATGTCTCTCGTCTCAAATGTTACAGAATCCCCATACAAACTTTCAACCCCCTTTTTACTCCCTTAATGATGGAATTTCCAAAAATCCCTCCTTTGTGGGTCTTTACGGTATATAAACTACCTACTGTGAAAAAAAAGACAGCTACTTAACAAGGGAAAGCGGTTTGGGCTGGGCGTTGATCAGTCAGTCAGGACTTTCACGTTTATATGTAAAAGTATATATATGTCACCGTAAAATTGTAAATTCCGTTAGTTTATAATCTAACTCGCGAGATTATAAACTACCGTAATATTGTGAACTGTCACACACTGTTCACAATTTAACGCATTCATTTTAGTTAGATTATAAACTATCTACGACAAACCGTTAAATTATGAAATGACATGTATCAGAACGCTACTCGAACGCTGATTGGTCGTAGGTCATGGGCCCCGCGGCGCCATATTTGTTAGTCAATTTGGCGCGCTTACACTGTTTTTAAACAACAGTGTTTTATTGATTATATAAATAGATTTACCGTTATAACTCAAACCTTTAGAATTACTTATGTGTCATATTTTTGTAAGTTAAACGAGTCAGCAAATAACAAAGAAAGTGCAATTTGAAATGTGTGTTAATTATAATTACCGTGTAATCTACCTAAGTAATATTTTTCATTTTTGATACGATTTCTCATGTGAGCCTGTATAATCTCATTTAATATATAAAATAATAACATTGAAAATGTCACATATTCAACTTGTACACCAAAATAATTTAGAAATACCAGAAATTGACGATCAGGAAGAATTTACCATAGAGTTACAAAACTATTACAGTGGACATAGTGACAATAGTAAAAAATTTGAATGGACGCATGAAAAAATACAGAATTTTTTGTATTTAAAATACAGAATGTAATAAAATTGTTAGAGGAGTATAACGGGATCCCTTTGATTCCCATAATTTTAATATTCAAATTTTCTAAAGTCAGAAATTGTTACCCATAATTCTTTAAGACATAACTGTCTATAGTCATAATAGTTATCACACATACAACTAAATAAATATAATAATTAAAGGCTATAATGTTACACATCATATAAGACAAAAGTCATAAAAGGAAACAGCATAATATCAAAATTCATAACGATTGTTTTCCAAAAAAAATAAAAAAATAAAAGGGGTTAGGGCTGAACTGCGACCCCTACAGATACAAACTGTTACCAGAAAAGTGGGTTAGGTTAGGTTAGAACTGCGACCCCCACAGACACGAACTGTTACCAGAAAAGTGAGTTAGGTTAGGTTAGAACTGCGACCCTCACTGATCCAACTACCTGTCAATACAATTCCTATATTGAACGTTATGATCAATAAGGCAATAACGGTATGAAATTCAATAGTCGTGACTAATGATAACGGACAAAAGAAAATTCTGACTTTTGAAATTATAAATAATGACAATATGTCTACCAACGAGTATGAAAAACATCGGTATGGATTTAAAAATCGAAAGTTTAACATTATGGGAGTCAATATAGACCCGTTTAACGAAAAAATACTTATTGTTACAATTTTGGTTTTATTTTATTTATAAACATTTTACTAATTTCTCTTAACTATAGATTTTTTTTTTCATTTATAAATAATACCTGTACTCATGTTTTTGTAGTGCATTTACTTTTTTTAACTGACACCTATATTTCATT
This sequence comes from Grapholita molesta, assembly GCA_022674325.2. Taxonomy (NCBI): domain Eukaryota; kingdom Metazoa; phylum Arthropoda; class Insecta; order Lepidoptera; family Tortricidae; genus Grapholita; species Grapholita molesta. The sequence goes on along the minus strand of CP053130.2, from coordinate 15,621,849 downwards.
CTTAATTCTATGGATACAGAATGACTTACCGAAAGTCTTAGCCAATCAGCGCTCGAGGGGCGTGTCATTTGACAATTTGACGGTTTCTCGCGGATAGTTTAAAGTAACTAAAATGAATGCGTTAAATTGTGAACTGTGCGTAACAGTTCACAATATTTCGGTAGTTTACAATCTCGCGAGTTAGATTATAAACTAACGGAATTTACAATTTTACGGTGACATATATATATATATATATATATAGTTTCTGAGAGTTCAACTACCTTCATAAAAAAACATTCGGTCGAAATCTCCTAAAATAATCAAAATGCTGTTTCAAATAAAATACATAATAGTTATAGTTTATTTATTTCATAATAATAAATTACAGTATTAATTATCTTATTTATCCTAATTATGTCAATAAGAATATCAAATTAAAAACTACATATCAGTGTTAATCAATAATATGAGATATTAAAGTCATATAGGTACTCGTTTACAGAATATAATGGATTTTCCGATAAAAAAGTGAATAATAATTGTCACTTTAAAATACTTTCGTTGTCAAAGTTTCAGGACGGACAGCGGCACTAGGTAACGGTATATTAATAAAATTTAATTTTCAAAAAGTGTGAATAATTAACCACCTACAAAAGGGTCGCATTTCTTTTTACCCGAAAAATGAACTAAATATATGTACCTTTCAACTGTGAAAATTCTGTTAAATTATCTTGCATGATTTGGAGAAATTGCGTTTCTACGTTTCTTTTCCGTTTTCTATGGAAATAGGGTTGTAAATAAAATGTAAAATTGTTTCCATTTATTGTAATGCTGCCGCCAAACATTCGCGCGAGTAGCGAGGCGAATGACGCGGACGTCTCGCTATTCCTCTAGTCCCTCGCGTCGCGTTTTTGTATAGGCAGTCTCGTCGAACGTTTCGACGAATAGCGAGGCGAGTGACGAGCCAGCAGCATGTCTAAACGCGGAGTTAGACTTGTATTAAGAGTTAAAATGAATTGTTTACCGGAATCTATATTATGATTTCGTCTTTTCTTGTTAAAGTAATGTCATCCGTTTCACTGTTTAATGCAATGTAATTAACATTTTCTGACGTTACTTTTAGAAGACGAAGTACTTTGTTTGGTATAGGCAAACGTTTCTGTTGTTTATTGTTTCGCAAACTGATGGAAGACAAGTAAGGGTCGGACGATTCTAAGGCTCTATTGAACAAGTCTAAAATAGTTGTATCAAGATTTAATTTTCTGGCATGGGGCTCCCGATCATAAAGCCAGTATTTATTTCTTGACTCGCCATCTTGCTCAGACAACATACCTATAGGCAGCGTACTAGCTTCTATGATGCCTCGACCATGTATCAATATCTTATGCAAAGAAACAGACATGTAGAACCACCCATATGTTTGTACGTATTTCTTTGCAAGTGATCTACAAAATTCTTCAAATTTTTCAACATCAATATGTAACCCACTCGATAAAGCAACCAATATAGTATGTAAATCTTCTACCAACCACATCTCTAGACCTAAGATTTCTGCAAACGTTTTTCGATGTTCGTCCGATAATGCTGTTCGTGCGGTATTCCCGTCGTTCGTTGTTCCTGCATTAGGAAGAACAACATCAACTAAGAGTGACATTTTAGCTCTAATTTCTGCTTGTATCGTCTTTTTTCGTTCTTCAACTATTTTAGCTTCCGGGGTGTTTTTATTTACTCGCCACTTCATAACCGCTGGGTTATTTTTGTAGCCCAAATGAAGTAAAAATTCGAAAATCCTGATCCAGGCGTGTAATGGGCTTAATCCATGTCTTAATGCTTCAGGATTTATGTTCTTTTCGCTAACAATTTTAAGGTTGTTAAACTCTACTGCTGTAGCACCGCAACATGCGCAGCGAAGTTGTGAAGTGGTCCCAGTTATTATATCGTACACTTTACCATCAATAATGGTTAAGTGTAGCAAAGGATTCGCGATCAATGTATGACTGGAAACAGTTTCAGCATAAAGCGGATTTAAAGTTTTAATTTCATTCTCTACGCGCATTTTCTCGCTCATGATCAGTTCTTTAGTCTCTTTTCTGTATTGTATTTTTAAAGGGCGGCAAAAGCGAAAAGATTGTGGACAGGGGTTAGTCCACAGGGCAAAGCCGTCTTGTGTTTTTAGTTGCAATGGTATGTATGTAGTTGCAAATAAGCAGTTTTTATTATCACCATCTTCGGCATCTATAAACTTTTGTTTACAAAAAGATTGCCCTGTGCTGCCATCAAAACCCCAGGAACCTTCCAGTGTACAATAAAGATCACGTTTTTGCTTTTGTCTGTAGTAATCTGATATCTGTTCATCGCAGAATTCTACAATTCTACGGAATGTGTGTAACAACACACTTTGTAACGAAACATTTGCTTCTCTTTCAATAAAGGTTATGTCCTCTTCCGGGTAACATTTTTTTTTAGCCATTTGTACCTTATAATAAGGAGGATAGGCTGGAAATCCTCTTTCTTTTAAATCTTTCTGCTGTTTAGTGTAATCATATACTGTCAGTTTTCTATCAATTATGAATAACAGAGCTTCATCAGGGTTATAGGGTTTAGGTGCCGACTTTGATATAGTCGATGCAATTTTTTTAGGACGTGTTGGACTTTTCAAGCATTCTTCATATTCTAATTCTCGAGCTGATTTTCTACTAAGTTTCTTGCCGGTTTTATCCTTAACAATATGTGACATAACTTTAATTATTTTCAAATCAGGTTCGTCTTCAAACGATTCTCCGAGAGTTTTGCATGCACGACGTTTTAGGCGGTCACTTAAATCTTCAAAAGAACGGATGGAACAGCTAGGAACATCAAAAGAAGTTCCAGGTTTTGGATTTATTGATAGTTCATGTTCATGAGGTTTCAAAGTATTTTGTAAGGTAAAGCTACTAGTCTCAATTGACTTTGATGGAATATTTGTTACTAGATGTGTTGCTTCCAGTTCTATAACGTTTGGTTGTGATAAATAACTGTCTCGGATGTTTAATTTTGGTACTTCGATATCGAAAATGGTAGATAGCCAGGTTTTATTTTTACTGCAAAATCGGTTGAAATTCCTTTTACTATTTTTGTATAAAGTTTCACATTTATCTAAAAACTTAGTAATCCTGTTTTTGAATTCTTTGTTTTCGGTGTCAATAATGTTCGGAATTCCGTTTGGATATAAAGCCTTTAACACCGTAAGGCATCGATCGTGACTATCAAGATTCAATGGTCTCATCTTAACTCCATGTGAATGTGCTTTATCTACTAGAATTCTGTAAATTTCTAGTTTCGTGAGCGATTTCGTTTGATCCATATTCGTGGTTTGGTCGTCGGTTGCCACTCGCTGACCAGCATGAGGGTTGGCGCCCTCATGCCCCCCTAGCATTAAGTCCTCTGGTCGGGGCCCAGAAGGACATCCCTCAGCAGGACAGGTCAGGGCCTGCTGAGGCAAAGCAGTGCCATGGGTCTTTACCGGCTCCATGACACCTCACCCCCGCTTCTCCAGATATTATGTATAGGAATTGGGTTTTGACTAGTGTCTAACGAGGGCGGACCCCTTCCCAATCCCACATAATACCTTTCATCGAAGATTGTTCGGAACTGTTAATGGTATAAAAGAAAGGAGCTCTGTCGCATCAGCAAACTATAGTGACAAGTTGTCACTGACAACCCTAAGCTAAAATTTGAAAAAATAATATTTTCTTATTCCTGCTTTGCGTTTAATAATCTTGCTTAACATTTGTACAACTTTATACAAATTTGCACAAAAAAAATAAAACCGTGTAGAAAATAGTCGACATAAAAATAATTACATCACCATAGAAATTAATTAAATGACGACTACATGAGAGTTTATCTTTATGTTTATATACATATACTGGTGCTATTTAATCATGCTGAGCATACCAGGGAAAATTTATTGATAGATCCGCGACAGAGCATAAAATGCGTTTTATTTGGTTTTTCATGACTAACGATTTTTTAATATCTCAAAAACTATGACACCATGGTAATTGGTGTTTTACTACAAGCTTTTTTCTGGTTACCGTCTATCAAAAACGGCAAAAAATAGGGTTGGCCGCAATTAAGTCATTTTCCCACACTGCATGTGTTATGCCTGTTTGAATTAGATACTGCCACCGTGCGTTCCATGGGTTATATTATATAGTAGACTAATGTAGAACCTATTTTTAATTCCAGGACATGCTCCCAAAAGAAGACACCGTGCTGGGAAAGCAGCACAGACGTATACCCGCGCCCTTGCGGCAACCTAACGGACAACGAAAAGGAACAACTTCGTACCCGCACGCGTTCCGAAAGCCGGTACAAACCGCGCAAGACGCGCTGTGCCGAAAAGGACTTTGACTCTTTATACTTAAGAACCAAATCCGTATGCTCCAATATAGACAACATAGAAAAAAACAAATACTCTACCATAGACAAAAGAAGAACGAAGAGACAGACTTTATTAGTAGTGAATAGTGATTACAAAGGAAGTGTTTTGAATAAGACTTTGTCAGTGAGAGAAGGAGATGTGGTTGTGTTGGTTGAGGGAGTGGGAGAGACTGATGTTGACGCGGACTGGTTTTATGTGAGGAAAAGAGATGGCAGTCAGGGTTTTATACCAGCGGTTATAGCCGGTCATGGGTATATTTAGTGAGTATATTTGTTGTATAAAGTATTCCATTCCGTTGACATGTTTGATAAAAAGCCATTTGAAGCCTGTAGATGGTGAAAAATCATTTAAGATCCTCTGACTTTTCTGTTAAGCCATTGCATCTTGTCTTAAGGAACTATTTCAAGGGGACTAGAAGCTGACTTTTTGAACATGACACTTCTTTATTATTTATATAGATTGACCTCAAGATTTAGCGTAACATAAATGCGATAGAAATTTGTAAAGTATAAAAACACTTTGTGTAAAAGTGCGTAACTTCAAAGCGAATATTTCCTAATACCAGTTGTATTTTTAAGTTTTTGTAACTGCGCATATCAAATAGAATTTTAAAATTAGGTACATGAGCATTTATATATAATAAGTTATTGTTAATAAAAAAAAGTATTTTGTCGTGTTTTACAATTTTATTTTCTTTTCTCAAAATCCTTCCTGACTTATTGTTATAGCATATATTTAACATAACGGCACTAAAATGAAACATAAAATTTGCCATAAACACAAGCATTCATCTTTCTGGCCGCGTTATAGTTTTTTTATTGTTCGTCTTCGAGAACGGTGAGCGCCATTACTTTAAAAACCAATTAACTTACCGAAAATGCAACACCTGATCTCTATAATTAAACGTAGTGCACAGATCTATCTCCGGACTGGATCCGGCGATTGCTAGTACATTAGGACTGGTCTTCAACGCCGCCGAGTAGACCGTGGTAGCCGACACCGGCAGCTCGACCCTGACGTCCCCGGAGTACGACAGCTGGTACAGGTGCCGGGCGGCGCCCCCGGCCACCACGCAGTCCTCGTGGAAAAAGGCCACGTGGATGCCGCGGTCCGGGAGGTCGAAGGCCGTCACCGGGTCCAGGGAACGGAGGTGCCACAGGGCTAGGCGGGGGCCACCTCCGCAAACCTGTCAAAATGCTAATTGTTAAGAGTTTTTAGAGTCAAATAAGCTACCTGAACTAACCAATAGGCAATGAGAATGGACTTTTCTCTATGGACACGTATTACGTCTCTTATTTATAGAGTGAGGAAATTAATTGATTACTTGTCGCTTAAAAATATTTCGACAAAGTTGGACAATGGTTACGATCCGTTTATCTGTACGAAAAAAAAAATGGATATGTCAGGTATGCAAGCACATGTGCTGTCCTGAAGTTCAGCGATATTAACACGATATAATAGGCATTAAAGAGCTTACGCCAATCAGATTGGTAATAGCCTATGTAGACGTAGATGGTTTATCCCCACAGGGACCACCACCACGCGACTCTGGTCATAACTAGGGGTGTCTGGGGGTGGCAGTCATTCAGCAGTCCCTTAAAACAACCCACAGAAATATGCTAGAAACAAGTAGATGATATTTTCATTGATTTCATCTATCTCTATTTAAAGAGTGTGCGTGTAACATTTTTATTTGTTCGGGTGTTTTGACATCATGAGTATAATTTAGTGATGGAGATACCTGGAATAACATTTAATTTTTTTTGTCACAACAACCTGAAACCCATTAATTGTACAGAAGCGCGTAAGTCACGTTTTTTAAGTCGAATATTGCTAATGTTTATTTGTGTATACAGTTTTGTTCTATCTGTATATAGTTCTAAACAACCTATAACTTATAGATAGTTTCTATAATCAAACTTACAATCCAATCGTCTCCCAAGGTGACAGCTCCCACCCACTTGCCTACATCTGGGCGGCTCACTTTGCTGTGGGTGTGGGGCTCGAGCTTGTTGTGTGACTTCCCCGTCCTCTCGTCCCATAGCATGACGAGGCCGTCTTCCCCAGCTGATATGAGTTGCTGTGACCTGGAAATGAAATTTAGATAAAATGATAGCGTATGTAGTAATCCTGCATTGTTTCCTTATGACAAGATATTTATAAAAACTAATTAAGTATTTTTATTTCTTGGGACACTAAATTAATTAATATTGATTAAACATATACCATTGTCCAAATATCACTGTCATCGTAAAATTGTAAATTCCGTTAGTTTATAATCTAACTCGCGAGATTGTAAACTACCGAAATATTGTGAACTGTCACACACAGTTCACAATTTAACGCATTCATTTTAGTTAGATTATAAACTATCCGCGAGAAACCGTTAAATTATGAAATGACATGTATCAGAACGCTACTCGAACGCTGATTGGTTGAATGTCATGGGCCCCGCGGCGCCATATTTGTTAGTCAATTTGGCGCGCTTACACTGTTAAACAACAGTGTTTTATTGATTATATAAATAGATTTACCGTTCTAACTCAAACCTTTAGAATTACTTATGTGTCATATTTTTGTAAGTTAAACGAGTCAGCAAATAACAAAGAAAGTGCAATTTGAAATGTGTGTTAATTATAATTACCGTGCTACCTAAGTAATATTTTTCATTTTTGATATGATTTCTCATGTGAGCCTGTGTAATCTCATTTAATATATTAAATAATAACATTGAAAATGTCACATATTCAATTTGTACAACAAAATAATTCAGAAATACCAGAAATTGACGATTAGGAAGAATTTTCCATAGAGTTACAAAACTATTACAGTGGACATAGTGACAATAGTAAAAAATTAGAATGGACGCATGAAAAAATACAGAATGTAATAAAATTGTTACAGGACGGGATCCCTTTGATTACCATAATTTTAATATTCCGATTTTCTAATGTCAGAAATTGTTATCCATAATTCTTTAAGACATAACTATCAATAGTCATAAATGTCATAATAGTTATCAGACATACAACTAAATAAATATAATAATTAAAGGCTATAATGTTACACATCATATAAGACAAAAGTTATAAAACTAAACAGCAAATTATCAAAATTCATAAAGATTATTTTCCAAAAAAAAGAAAAAATGAAAAAGGGTTAGGTTAGGGCTGAACTGCGACCTCTACAGATACAAACTGTTACCAGAAAAGTGGGTTAGGTTAGGTTAGAACTGCGACCCCCACAGACACGAACTGTTACCAGAAAAGTGAGTTAGGTTAGGTTAGGTTAGAACTGCGACCCTCACTGATCCAACTACCTGTCAATACAATTCCTATATTGAACGTTATGACCAATAAGGCAATAACGGTATGAAATTCAATAGTCGTGACTAATGATAACGGGCAAAAGAAAATTCTGACTTTTGAAATTATAACTAATGACAATATGTCTACCAACAAGTATGTAAAACATCTGTATGGATTTAAAAAAATCGAAAGTTTAACATTATGGGAGTCAATATAGACCCGTTTAACGAAAAAATACTTATTGTTACAATTTTGGTTTTATTTTATTTATAAATATTTTACTAATTTCTCTTAACTATTGTTTTTTTTTTTTCATTTATAAATAATACCTGTACTCATGTTTTTGTAGTACATTTACTTTTTTTAACTGACACCTATATTTCATTCGTAATTCTATGGACACAGAATGACTTACCGAAAGTCTTAGCCAATCAGCGCTCGAGGGGCGTGTCATTTGACAATTTGACGGTTTCTCGCGGTTAGTTTATAATCTAACTAAAATGAATGCGTTAAATTGTGAACTGTGTATGACAGTTCACAATATTTCGGTAGTTTACAATCTCGCGAGTTAGATTATAAACTAACGGAATTTACAATTTTACGGTGACATCACTACAGTATAAATATGATTTTTATACTTAATTGGAATTAATGATTTACCCCAATCTCACTAAATCTGCCCATCCTTTTTCTTTGGTTTCATTACACCCTAATTTTATTTTACTACTGTTCCAAAAACATCTACATTTCAAAACGCCTTTATGTCAAATTACCTAAATCCCAGAATGCCTAATTTTTTTACCCGACTGCCAAAGAGGGAGGGTAATGTTGAGGGAGTGTATGTAAGTATGTATGTATGTCTGTTCCTTTGTGACCTCCTGTAGCCTAAACGGCTTGATGGATTTTGATGTATGAGGTATCGTTAGATTTGTCTTGATTACGGGAGTGTCATAGGATACATTTTATCATAAAAGTCCCACGGGATAAAGACATAATAATATTTTTTCTAAATTTCCCTTTAAACAACAAAAATATGTATGCGGTATCATTAGATTCATTTCAATCACGGGAGTAATTAATATAGGATACGTTTTTCTCAAAATTCCACGGGAACATGTTAATTCTGCGTCAACGCAAAGCAACTCATGCGTTAGCAAGCAAAAGATAGGGCGTGGCCTGGCATGCGGCGCGCGGCGCGGTGCGGAGGGGATATGCTCGAGTATACAGCCCGAATGCGGGCACACGCATAAGGGCACACGTCGTTGACGGTCGTCTCTAAATAGCGATTTTTCGATACTTCGTCGTCTGACGCGAAACTTATAAAGTATAAATAACTCGTTCTTTTTCTTTCGTGTTTCTCTCTTTAAATTTATTCGTTCTTTCTAATTAATTAACTCGTTCTTCCGTTCTTTTTTTGGTTCTTTCTTAAATTATTCATATTAATTAATAATATAATAATAATTATTAAGAGGGACCTTAAGTAACATCACTCGTAATCTAAAGCCAAATGTCGTCGAAATAATTTAAAATGGTACTTACATATACATAGTCTTCTACATCTACAACATTTTCGTTAAATAAAAACAGCTAAAAGTTATAAATAAAGAATTATTATTAAAAACAAAATACCCGACTGCACACTAAAAAAGAGTAAAACAAGCCACACAATAATATTGATCAATCAAATGCTAAAAACTAATTATGTAATACCGTTTAAACAATACCTATATTAAAATACACTACAATATGTGTTCGTAATCGATAGTTAAATAAACAGAAACTTATTTTGAATACAAATTTACTGAATATAATTTATAAATGTTGATGGAAAGCATCGCAGGCGGGGACCACCTTGACCGCCACCAACGAAAATTCTGCTAAATGGTGCACAACCGAAATGACTATAAATAAGCCTCTGTTGGTCCCCGCCTGCGATGCTTTCCATCAACATTTATAAATTATATTCAGTAAATTTGTATTCAAAATAAGTTTCTGTTTATTTAACTATCGATTACGAACACATATTGTAGTGTATTTTAATATAGGTATTGTTTAAACGGTATTACATAATTAGTTTTTAGCATTTGATTGATCAATATTATTGTGTGGCTTGTTTTACTCTTTTTTTAGTGTGCAGTCGGGTATTTTGTTTTTTTAATAATAATTCTTTCTCAAAACACCTAAGTATTAATATGGCGGAATTTTAATACGTTCATGTATCATAAATTTCATAAATATCATAATGACTAAATTTCACATAAAGTTCAAAACTGCCCATTTTCAAAACAACCAAGTACCAAAATAGGTACCAAAATTCATAAGATTTTAACGGTCAGACTGGAAAGACGACGAGTATTATTGGGGCACTAAAAAAAATTTGGCATTTTGCGACCGTGACATTTTACTTTTCTGGTATTATCGATTTACGCTATTTTAGGATTTATCTCATTCCGTATTTCAATTTTTAGGCATTTTGGGAAATGGTGGTTTTACGAAAAAGTCATAATGATTTTTTGTCATTTTAACAGTGAGACATTTTGTTCTTAAGGATTTACAACACCATGGCTATTTAAAATATTGGGGAATTAGAAAATTAGGCATTAAGCAATTTAGGTAAAATGAAACCCAAGCAACCTTTTGACAGTTTTAATACAAAACTGTATGGGTTATTTTATTACAACTAATTGACTACCTAACTCTTAGTCCAAAACCAACCAAACCTAAGGGTAGTAATTAGGCAATTAACTGCTGTCTAAAAAATTAACACCATTGTTAAAAAGGATTAAATTAAAATTAAAATACCAGGATTTCCCAATATTTTTCAGATTGCAGTGCATTTTTAGCTTTGGTATAACGGCAAGGCACCCTACCCTAGTTAGCTATGAGAAATAGCTACAGTCGCAAGAAATAGTAACAGTGACGCGACGTAAGTATGTAGTTGCGTATGGTATGTGCTTTACAGCTATTATTGGTTACTCATAAGTACCCGTGAATATTTGTTTTTTCGCATAATGATAGAGGACTAACTCATGGCCCTCCACTGCACCAGGGCGTTGCTGTGCACACTTTAGGCACCAGTTACCCCACTATGTACATTATATGCACATTTGTGCAGAAATAGCTGGGTACTGCAGTTAAATTCATTGCATTTTTTAAACAAATTGAAAGTGTTAACTTATTTTCACTATACTCACTTTCCATGTATGCTATGAATATAATCACTGTGCCCCTCATAAGTAGTCAGCAACCTGCCATCCTCCAAATTATAGACATAAATATTGTTGTCTCCGCAGCCGGCAAACAGTTTGGACTGGTCTTCAGAGAGCCATAGGCTGTTGACGTCTGATTGTTCCATGGAGGATTTCATAGGGATAGATATTGTCCATGAAGGTTTTGACCATTTTCCGGTGGAGACTGCCTTCCACTCCCAGCCTGCGATCAAGAGTAGCTGCTAGTATGGGGTTGCCATATATATCTCAGTTTACAAACATGCCTATGCAATGTCCCATTGTAAATACCAGAAGAGATATTATAAAGCGCAAGGAAATATGCTCGCGAGGCCATGCATTCTGTGGGGATGTGGCTTATGAAAAATTTGTCATGATCACAATTAGGTATTAGTATTTTACACCATATTTATTGAGTCTAAAAAATGGAAAAATACTACCTCAAAAACAGACATTACTGTATTTATACTGATATTGATTTATTCTTTTATTTAACAAATTATTAGCCAGAACTTACCTGTGATTTCATTCACTGTTCCAATGATAAGAAAGCTCTCAGAACTGGCCAAACTGCATATTTGTTTGCCAGATTCTATCTTATATATTTGTTTAGGTCTGTTATAGTCCGAGGTGAGGAGTTCCACAATAGGATTTAGAATTCTGTCGAGACTGAAATAGGAAGTAATAATATTATCATTTGTTAACAGGTATAACGAATATTAATGTGTTTATAAGCATGTGTGAATGTTTCTAATATACTTACTCAAATACAGCCACTTGTCCGTAAATGTTACCGGCAACTAAATATTTACCGCAAGGTGAAAATGTTTGGCATAACACGGTGTTATACAGTATTTTATCAAGCATGGTGATAGCTTAATCGAGTGTCGTGGTGTGATATAAGGGTATTTTCAATTAGTATCTAGTCAATTATTATTGTTAAGCCTGCACAACACCTGCACAACAAAACATAAAACAACATAACCCTAAAATAATTTCAATTTCAACTGTCAAATGTATGTCATACAATATACAATACTATTGCGTCCAACTTCTATATGTATTAGTTTACTTATAATCTAAATAATTAAGTATTAAAACGTATTCAAAGCACATTCAAAGCCCTACCAATATGAACATTATATGTGTTTTAATAGTATGTTTGCTATTATGTACGTTTCAGAAAAGTATACCGTGCGTACTTTGTAAACTCAAGTCTCTATATAGATTTGCAAACGTATTTCATAGACAAGCATCTCTACTTTTTATCAAAGTATTGCCAGCAAGACTTTTCCCCTGATCTTGTGATTTTTATTTTTTTGTTGTATTATTTCATAATATTAACATATTGTGAAAGAAAAAAATATGCTGAACAGTATTCTTAAAACCCAAAATACTAAGTTAATTTCTATATGTTATAAAAAAAATGTAACTATATTTTTTTTTTGTTTTCTTAGGACTTACTACTTCAACACTTTACATGAAAAATTAAGCAGCATCATAAACTTTTACCGATATCCCCTGGCCTACATTATAAAATTTGTAATACGCTCACAATTATGGGGATTAACTGAATTACTCTGGCAATCATTATATCCATAGACAAGATACTTATACTTAAAAAAAAGTATTTTACCAAAATGGTCGTGTTGTAGGTGTTCGTAAACGTGCTAAATAATTTAAAAAGCCGATTGTTTTATAGGTAAGGTATTTCTTAGATCTAGTTTCTAATACACCTTAATAAGTTTTTGTGTAAATCAATGAAATTACTCTGACCGGCATCTTGTCGACGTAATAAATTGCGCTTCGGTACATGTCATGTCAAACGGTACATGTTACGATCGTACATTCTCACTTATAAGTTCGTTTTAGCCTGACAAATCAGCAAAATGTACAACGGCATCGGCTTGACAACACCGCGAGGGTCGGGAACTAATGGATATGTGCAAAGAAACTGGGCATCAGTACGAAAAACCAAAGATTCTGTGAACTATCGTACTGAGGAGGAGATTGCCAAATTAGACTCAGCATCAAATAAGCAGCCAAATCAAGAGATCCTCGACCATGAGAGAAAGAGGAAGATTGAAGTGAAGTGTGCGGAGCTCGAAGACAGCTTGGAGGAACAAGGGTAAGTTAATCTAGATATTAGATTAACCTTTTTCTTCAGTGGATTTTCCTGACTTTGCTTCCATACAACTTAAATAGTAGTTGCAAAATGTATAAAAGTAGAACTAATCAGCCAAATTTGAGAAATTTTCTGTCATCCATGTTTCTCTTCAGTATAGAAAGTCTTTATTTTTCTTCTATTATTCCCAATTTTATTATTTTCTCTAAAGAAAATAGTACAATTTGATAGCTCAAAGTCTTATTCAAATATTTGTAACCAACAACTTTAAATTCAAAGTTGTAACACCTGTTTATACATTATAGGTTTCCCATTCAACTTGATATTATGAAATTAATGCATTTACATATTTATTGTTGGTACTGATAATTAGCTGTTTTTCAAGGGTGAACCTTCCACTATCAAAGTCATACAAATTGGTATTCACAACAGCTGTAGGTTTCTTTCTACCACTTAACTATTTGAAAATTAATTTCACATTTTAAATATGCACAAGGTACATAATTATTTAAGTCATTCTTTGCATTTAAAATTCTCTTAAGAGTTAGTAGAGCCTACTTAAGAATATAGCGGTAGGTAGAACATAGGTATAAGGTACCATAGGAATATGTTTCTTATGTTCTTAAACTTTCTAGTCCTTTCAAAAGATGGTGTGGTTTGTTTTACCTATTCTCCTTATTTTAAGTACTAACATGACAGTTTAGTTGCATTATTTTTACTCATTCTCACTATGCGCGATTCCATGTATGCTTGAAACAGTTAAAATAGTCCAATTATTTAATAAAGTTGATATTTTAGTACCTAATATAATGTGACTAGGTAAAACAAGTATTGCAGAGAAATTTTTATATAATTTCCGCTTGGTTACATGAATCAATTTGCTTGTATATTATTATGATATTCCTAAAACAACAAACTAAGTTATATATATTACGAAGTAATCTCTTCATCATATCAGCCACAGATGCACACAGTGCACTACTGGATATAGGCCTCCCTGAAAGTAACACACATCTCTTAACAGTTATCTATTATCATATGTGACATTATCTAGCAAAAGGGACCTTATTGTCGATGGCGCTTACGTCGAACGGCGTTGTGTTTGTATTGCGGCTTCTAGAACAACGGCGTAAGCGCCATCGACAATAAGGTCCCTTATCATAGATAATGTCACATATATTAGAGGATAAGCCATGAATATAAACCACTTTAGAAATCATTGAGATCTTAAACATGTTCATTCAGATTACAAATATTTTGTCTATAACTACTATATTATAGGAAACTCAAATTAACATACATGGTAACTACCCTGTTTTAAGTAATAGCTGTAATGAGATTATTATAATTCAGTTTTTTTTTTACTTATATACAAGCTACTATTAATTATGCTTAGGCTTGTAATTATTATTGCACAATTTTTGCAATTTCAATTATACAAAACATTGCAACCTTTTATGATCCCAGCCATGTATAATCAATTAATCTAGTACACTGAAAAAATAATTAAAACAATTAAAAAACCTTTGAAAATCAATTAAAAAGCTGTTATAGCTCTTACTGTGTGAAATCACTTGGTAATTTGAAAAATGTGTACTTGTTAGTTATCAATGTAGCTGGAAAATTAAACTTAATTATGTGTTTTATGCTTAATTTACAATTTTCAGCTTTTCTCTATTTGTCATATCTACCACCATACAATGCAAATGTATGTTGTATTGTATTTACCAACATATGATGCAAATGTATGTTGTATCTACCACCATATGATGCAAATGTATGTTGTATCTACCACCATATGATGCAAATGTATGTTGTATCTACCACCATTTGATGCAAATGTATGTTGTATCTACCATACAATGCAATGTCAATTGAATTTCTTCTCTATAAAAAGTAGAATTTACTTTTTTTTAAACATAAATGAAGTCAAAGAAATGCAACTTGTCCAATTGAAAATGGTTTGAATTTTATTTTAGTAATTGGTACTACTGTTAGGACCATGGTATTTATGAGATTACGAGAAGCAAGTATGTTCTCTTGTTGTAAAACTGTACCAATTCCATACCAGTTGTTTGGGAGTTGTACTGTTTTTACCCATTCACAATGTAACGGGTAATATTGCAAGTAGTATGTTATCCTCTAGCCGCCCAGAGATCAGGTCTTGCCAGGCCAAATGCAACTATGGTTTGTCATAATTACTATTCAAAATGGCATTCAATGGGAGACCTTTTTATAGGTCTCTGGGCGGATAGAGGTTATTAAGGGGCTGCTTGTACAAGACGATCATAAGCTATACCGGGTGCGGCCTGTAATAGGAGCAAAAATTTTAGGGATCGCTTCTACACCACGAACGTAACAACATTTGTTCTACAACTTTAAATAATTGGTTAATATATTACTTGTGATTTTTTCGAACAAAGTAAATACTATTTTCAATGAACAGCATCCAATAGTCTAGTTGACGTTTAAGCCCGTTTCACATCAAGCGCGGGCGGGTGCGTGTGGCGCGGACCCGCGCACGCCCGCGCCCGCCGCTGTGTGAAGGCGTTCATTTAAAACTAGCTGAACAATCGCGGCGCGGGCCCGCGCTTGATGTGAAACGGGCTTTACTGTCAGCCTACAAACTTCATAGTTTTTGCAATACATTGCTTGCTTGGAAAATCTTTTTTTATTAATATTTATTAAACTATAAGTTATTTTCAAAAGTCGTAGAACAAATGTTGCTACGTTTTTGGTGTAGAAACGATGCCTAAAGTTAAAGCTCCTATTACAGGCCACACCCGGTATAGGACTTATATGGTATTGAAGACGCAGTCAAAGTTCTGATCTCATATCATTTCTATATCTCGATCGTCATACACCCTGTGTTGAACCCTAGTTGTTCCTATTACCATGGGCGACTATGGCGATATATGTACATCTCTTAAATTTACGTTATTACGCCAATTAATGTCAACAAATAAATGCAATATCAGTGTAAAATCTTCAATTGACGTACGTCAATTTCATTTCCAATAAAGAGATACGCTTGACCAGTACAAGTTGGAAACAGGCCAACTTTTAAAGTACATAGTATTGGGCATGCTCCAAAGCAAATATTTGTGATTATTGCTATAACTAGATGTAAGTAATTTGTCGAGCTCATAAATTTTGAACAGCCGACTCGTGCAATTTGCTTCGCGGACAATTGAGCGTATCAATAATGTTATATTAAATATAATATATCGTATATTATTAAATATATCTAAAATTATGGCCCAAGTTGTGTTGTTATCACAAACACTTGTGCCTGAATTATGGAAGCTCTCTATGTATTTAAGTGTTTATATGTACAGTCGCCATCAGATATATCGGAGCTGTGGAGGTGGTCACAAATATCGGAACAACGCCTCTATTGTCAAGGCGATAAAGTGCATGTTCCGATATTTGTGACCACCTCCACAGCTCCGATATATCTGATGGCGACTGTACCTATATATCGTCAATCGTCACTACCTTGAAAAAACCTCTTAACTCATTCTGGTAATCAAAAGAAAAATGTCGTAACTATGTACAGTCAGCGTCATGTAGATAGTTACAGTCAGTATGGCCAAGTATATCGATACAGATCTCTATTTATATAGCAGTAAGGATGTGTATCGATATATTTAGCCATACTGACTGCAACTAACTATATGATATTGTATGTAACTGTAGGTATGGGATGAGTAGGCACAGAGTTACTGTGTTTCAAGTAAAGAGTATCTGTGTCAGTAACGAGAGTATTTCTAAGTAGTAAAGATATACATATAATTATAGTCGTCTGGATACCTACGACTAAAAGCCTTATTGAGCTTACTATAGATTTAGGGCGAGACGTGTAAAGATTGTCCGGATATATTTATTTAATATATCAAAAATACTAACGTAGTTGATAATAGTAACTCGGCTAATGAATGAGAAGTCAAAGTTTTGTTCAAGCGTGGTACCTATTTATTTATTTTATTTCCCTTGGTAGTGGGTACTGCGCTGTATCTCGGGCCTTATTGTTTTTGAGTACACCTTCTACACAAGCAAAGGCCATTCTGATAACGATTGCCTAGATCCTATTTAATTATGACGTTCTTGAAGGCTTGGGTAGCCGAGCGGATCCGAAAGTTCCCCGACTATACTTATTGAGTTGTTCGAAAGTAATGTAGGAAATATCATATAGTCCTAAAATATTTGATCTGATTTAATTTTAATTCTATTACGCAGAACGCTATTGGTTGTGGTCGCAGTTCTAACCTAACCTAACCCACTTTCGGGCATTAATTTTTGGCTACAATAACATTATGCCAATATATTTTCGGACAAAGTAGGACCTATTCGGCTAATAAAGAATTATGCTAAATAAAGATTCGACAACATTAACAAATCGGCCTAAATAAATTATGAAAAGATTCGGACAAATTATGCCAAATAAAGGGAATCCGTTCTAATAACCTCACATGACTTACCACACAACGCTTTTTAGGAAAAACAAACGATACAAACCATTCTACTATTTGTTTTTTTTTCTTAAATTAAGGACTTTAAAATAAAATGACGGAACACAATTCGATGAACATATATATTGTTATCGGATTTTAATGTATTATTCCCTTATACTTGTAATATAGGTATGTGGTACTAATTTCTATATGTACAGCCTTCACACCTAATTTTACACGGTTTTCTACGCGGGCAATTTGTCATTATTATGACAGAAATTATTTATAAAGACATCGTGAAAAGCATTTAATGTGTCATATTCCTTACCATTTAGGTCCCCCTCTTCCCAAAAATAGCGATTAAAACGTAAACAAATTATACAATTTTCAAAGTATTCATCTTGATCGTCGCCAAATATGTCTATTTACATAATTAACATGCTCGATTTATATATTCAAATATTTCCCTTAGATTTTATTAAAAACCCAGTCGTAGTGCTAATCTTGCATGACCTGAAAACTCGTTAGAGCGCTGGAGCAGTACGTAAACAAGGCGTAGGTAGATTGGGCTACTGTTATTTTTATCGCGTCGTAATCGCTATAAAAACCGCAACAATTTACGTGCAACCTGTTTCCAGTTGCCATTGCACATGCTGAAGTGACCTATTGACAGTATAAACCTTACTTAGATAATAGAAAAAATCTTGTAAGGGTTGTTGTACATCGATCGCTACGCACCCTCGTTTAGGGGCGATGCCCCTGTTGCGCCGGAGTATAATCAATACATACAAGCACACCCTTAGTGAATTATTCACATTCATTCCAGTTTGCTCTGCACACGAGCGCGCACGGGGCGCGTCTTATCGCTTTTATTGTTTTTCAAAAGTAATTCGACTCGATTGCCTCACCGCGACAGCTATGCATTGGTTGGTACAGGTGTGAGCTGAAGTGACGCTTGCGAATTTAATAAGAAAAAAAAATCATTACGCGCCACTTGTTCACACTGAGCAGTCCACTACTTTTTAAAATAGGAACTGTTTTTTTTTTAAATAATGAGTGTGTCTTTGGTGTGGTTGCGTAGGTTGCCGCGGGAGGAGATAGCGGCGCGGGTGGCGGCGTTCAGGGCGAAGATATCGGAGACCAGTGAAAAGGACTTGCCCAGGGACGAATTCGGCAGGGTAGCGTGAGTACCCTTTTTACTTATTCAAATCCTTTTTATTCTCAATTTAGATTCAGGAGTTCCATTTGCGAAAACGAGTTGAGTTTAAAGGTAGGTATATAAGACTTTCAATATAGCAAGTACTTTCGCTGTGATCATAAAAAGTTTGGTATGTTTGCATACAGTTGGATTGTAGGGCGTGTTGGCAGCATTGCACGACCGCTCGCGCAATACTTGGAATGCTTGTTATTGTTTTCTTAAATGACAAACACGGCCGTCCAGCTGACTGGAGACATGATCGCATACTTAATTCCTATTACAGACGTGTTAGAATAAACTCCGATTGCGCTTTAGCATACAGTAATGTAAAACACAACGCGTTGATTGAAAATTCTAGCAAAATTTATTCGTATTTTTATGACAAAATTTAATTAATTGATAACGAATCGACATGGGTATGTGTTTCTATATATACAATCACGGATTGATTAAGTGTTAAATTGTAAAGATTAAAGATTAGTAGAAATAGTTTAAGAACAGTGAAACCGGAATTAAATGGAAAGATGTGCTGTTATCTTTTAAGAATTTGCTATTGAATTCAAATCACTCGTTTCCGACGGTATACGTATGGTATACTGGCCATTTTATATAAAAACAAACTCTGTTTTTATGTTGAAACTTTATAAGATTTCTCCCAAAATCACCAAGTCGCGGCCCTTTTATCTTTGTAAGAGAATAAAAGTATTTATTTTGCATGAAACTTTTAATAGGGGCATTAGAATAGCTTTAACAAAAGATATTGGAAAATTCGGGGCTCGTTTTCTCCAATTAAGATTGAATTTAACAAAAAATAAGCCAAATTTTTTTTTTGTTTCATTCCTCACCAAATGCTAAATGAGACTACCTGTGTAAGGTATACAGCTAGTCTCTCTTGAACTACTGAAAATAGTTTGAATATGCTCATAGCACACGTAATTAATGTGGACAAGCGTAGGCGCGATAATGTAATTGACGGCTACACGGAGCAGGCGACCGTTGAGCTTATGATGTATCGTTAAATAAGACCGAGATATTGATTTTGTACGCTTAGAACCGATATTGCAATCGTCAAATAAAATCTTATTTGACGAGACTAACAGAAGGATTCGATGGGTATCTGTCGGATATGTGCCGATAATGTAGTATTTTTTTAAATATAATAAATTAATTAAATCAATTTTACAAAACATCAGCTGTGCTGTCACGTGAAAGATGTAGCTGCCAATGTTTGTGCGTAGGGTTCTACATCTATTTGTAATAAACAGTAAACGCAAAAATAACAAAATATTTAACATTACTCAAAATTTTGCGCCCGGGCATTTTTTAAATCTGAAAGCCATCGTGTAAAGTTTCTTGTGAGTGTGACCACTCAGCTTTATAAATGGCCTGCTTTGTATGTAATATTCATAAATACGCTAATGATTTCATCGCGGCTGATTAGCGATTATTTTTAGGTTTAAGTATGGATTTATCCTTAAGTTCATGAAAATATATTTCGTAAAAAATCCGCAAGTCATCCAACGTGTTTCTAAGTCCAAAAGGTATCCTGTAAAACTGATGTAACTACCGAGAGTTATAAACACTACGTTTTGTGCCCTAAGCTTATTATGTGACCGCCAATTACTGCACGTGTGGTTTATGTTGTCACCTCTCTTCACACCTCATATTATACGAGGCGTGAGGAGAGGTGTTTATAAATAAACGGGACTTAACGGTCCTCGAAACGTCGGAGGTACATTTTAAAGTTACTATACGCGGTTAAGTCCCGTATATTTGTAAAAAGGTTTAAAAACCGTGAAAGTTCAAATCAGTATTAGATGTTTATAAGGCTGAATATAAATTTAGTTAAAATATTAAGTTGTATGCAGTCTTTACAAACAATATACAAAGACGATATTGGTCAAGCAGGGCCTTTGACCGCTTAGCTTGTTGCCGGAATGCCATGCCACAGACGCCATAACATGGCTCAGCCATAGCTTTTCTTTAAAACCATCGCGATTTCCTTTGGCGTTTAAGAGGTTAAGGCAAGGCAGATGACAGAGCTCCATATTTATCTAAATAGCAAAATCAGAATTGTTTTGTTTTATAATAATTATTGATCAGTATAACTGTAATAAAGAGCTTGTGCACATATAATATCGTTCATTGATGCGGGACAAGGCGTTTAGGCTCAACCCTATTTGTGAACTAGGTAGCTAAGTGTAGAAAAGTATCTTGGTAACTCGAAGGGTAGTACTCAGTCTTAGTTAGCAAGTATCACTATCAAATGACAACGTGTAGCGTAGTTATCGATATAATTACGATATTTTATTTTTCTGTTTTATTTTCTGCAACTAATCAAATAAGCGTTCAGTGCCGTATGTAATTAACCGTATATATTTAATTAAATGTAAATAAATAACAGATGTACCTACGTTATACAGCCGTTTTATGATGTCTGTGGAATTACGCGACACACCTAGCTCAAACGTTAGGTTTTGACATTATTCCAATTCCAAGGGTAAAAAAAAATCCAGTCTGGAACGATAAAATAATTTGCTAATACATAATTGATTTGCCCTGCGTTAGAATTTCGCCAAATGACGATGATGGAGGCTTCCACGTGCGAAAACCTCGAGGCATCCTCGAAAATCGGAAGTTGACCTTTATCCTCAGAATCCGTAAATAAACGACAACGTTTAGGTAATGTCAACGAAATCCCTAAAAAAGTTTTGACGCCCGAAAGTTAACCTCCGACCGCGATATAGCATTACACGCGATACATTGACCGTCACCGCAACAGATCGGGTTACTTAATACATGCGGAGGTGGTGATGTATAGCGGATTAGTGTTTTATGTCGTTTGGGTAGTTTCAGTCGTGCTGGTTCGGGTTCACCTCAATGTACGCTTTGGTTCATCATTATTTCTATCATCATTGGATTATTTCTACAAAATAACAGTCTTTGGCACCTACTTAAGTAGGAAATTCACCACTGTTGCCATTAATGAAAGTTCCATACTCAGCCAAAGTCTAAATTAAGAATAGTTCCCCAACCCGTTAAAAATAAAATAAAAAAATTAATATAACCTCCATACCAGTAAAATGCTCCTATAATTCGTCCGTTATTGTGTAGCAAATAAAGTATAAACTCATTGTGTCATAATCGAAGGAAACAAAACTCAACTCTTCCAATTTTATAAAATTCTAATGTCTTTAAAGTAATTACTACTACATTTAGGCCCGTGGGCCTTAGGAGGATAGACGGACAATAAGTTATACTTATAGTTTTGATGTTTCTCGTAAACTGGTCCGATGTAAGCCAACTCTCGCTCGGACTGAACGATTGTTGCTCCGTGGGGTGAATATTGATCGGACTGTGACGTCAGCGGCTCCCCCTGGACTCCGGAGGGGTGGATTTTAATATGGCACCGCGCACCCTAGCTGAACATTAGGGTGTCCCTTATTTTTCGACCTATTTTTTTTTAACGCATACCCTCTATATTTGTTCGATATGTCCTAAAATACTCCTAAAACAAAAATTAGCTTGATCTATGAACGGGAACCCGTGCCGACTTGAAGCTGAATCTTGTCCATACAAGTTGCTTAGAACGATCTGCACATTACTGCGTAATTTCTTAGTGTATCGACAATTCTTGGTATCTATAAAGCATAAGTTTGGTTTTTCAAAATGGATATTGAACTGCGAAGTTCCAAAAAGGATATTTTCTTAGTGGGTGATATAAAATATCAGATAACAGGTGCGAAATTGCCTTCAAATAGGCAGGTACTGGCAGTTTTATTTTATAACATTCGTGAAGTGAATTTAAAAGTAAACGAAAGTGCTAATCTTTCGATTCGTGAGTGCATTATCTTTTGGGAAAAGGCTAGAATACCTACACGGGCACTACCTAACTGTGTTAAGAAGCTTGTAGACCTTTACCAAGTGTGGCGTGATTTACAAAAAAATTGTAAAAAAAGCACAGACATTCATAAACGCCGGGAGCACGATTTTCAAATGAACTTGGATAATTTGTTTGATATTGCACATGCTGATGCTCTTCAGATGATAAAGATTGAGGAAGATAGAGTATTTTTACAGTAACAGAGAGAACCGGGGCGTCAGGGTTGTCTAGCAGGAGTCGACCAAAAATTGGCAGAAATGGAGGAAGAGCGAGCTCGCCAACGGAAAATAGACGAAGAGAAAAGAAGATTAAAGACCACATCCATTTCTGAACCTTCATCATCATATGATTATGTATCGCGGGACCAGAGCCCTACGTCTTCCGTTTTATCGGATCGTTCTCTAGACGAACCCGCATTGACATTGCCTGTTGCCCCCCAAGTTACCGTTGTTAAAAGGGGCCGAAAGGATTTTATTTCACCTAAGTTAGTAGCAGCCTTAGATAGGTGTCAATTGAGCACTAGAGATTCCGTTTACGTCCTTCAGGCTACAATTGAAGCATTGGACCTAAATATCGACGATTATCCCGTAAATAAATCTTCGATACAACGTATTCGAACACAGGCACAAAAATTAGGGCCGAAGGAATAAAAACTGATTTCCAAAACAATTTACCCGATATTGCAACTATTCACTGGGATGGCAAATTACTACCTGCCATAGACGTACGTAATTCAAAAGAAGAACGTCTGCCGATTGTGATTACTTATGAGGACAAAGAACAACTTCTTGCTGTGCCTAAGATAGATAGTTCATCAGGAAAAGACCAAGCTCAAGCCGTTTTACAAGCACTTCAAGATTGGGATCTCGGTGATAAAATACAGATAATGTGCTGCGATACAACGGCTTCAAATACAGGTCGTTTTAATGGTGCGTGTTCCATATTAGAACAAAAAATGGAAAGAGAGTTATTACTGTTTGCCTGTCGCCACCACGTCTACGAACTCGTTCTGAAAAGTGTATTTGAAGCCAAAATACCACAAATCACTCGTAGCCCTGATATCCCACTCTTTAAGAAGTTTAAAGATAACTGGAAAAATGTTGATCCTTGTCCTTTAATACCTGTACAGTGTACAGAATTTGTGAAAAAACACGTCAACAAAACAGTCCGCAATGAACTTCTGGAATTTTATTGCATAGAGTTAAAGAAAAGTATTGTGCGAGATGACTATCGCGAACTAATTGAATTGTCAGTAATATATTTGGGCGGTGATAAAGAAAAAAAAATCAAAATTAAGCCACCAGGTGCGATGCACCAAGCTCGGTAGATGGCAAGAGCTATTTACGCTATAAAAATGTTTTGCTGCAAGACCAACTAAAAATCAGTGTCAAAGACAAGCGAGCATTGCAAGATATTTCTTTATTCATCACGACTTCATATGTAAAACCATGGCTTCAGTGCAATATAATAACGAGAACCCGTACCAACAGGAAAAAAGATATATTCCATCTAAACAAGAAATGGCAAACACTTTATTTAGTAAATGCATGGACGATTTTGTGTCAACAAAGAGTAAACATTTGTTTACACGCTTGAAAATTGACACCAGCTTTTTGAGTGTTCCTGTTTTAATGTGGAACCAAGATGATGCTTATTTAAATGCTTTATCTAAAATCTCGACTCTTCGAGCTGTAAATGATACAGCAGAAAGGGCAGTTAAGCTGATGCAGGACTTTCACGGATTAATAACAGCGGACGAAGAGCAAAAACAATTTCTATTGCGTTGTGTTCAGGAACACAGAAAGCTTTATCCTGACTGTAAAAAAGCTACTTTGCGAAAACTGTATCCCAAATAAGTATAATATAACTGTATTTGATTATTATGTTGATTTTTACTTATTTTCCTATTTATTTTAGTCTTATGGAATAAAATGGGAAGTATGAGTATATGTGCGTAGTACTAAAAAACATTACAAAACTTTGAAGCCAAGTCGGCACGGGTTCCCGTTATAACAAAGTGTGGAAATTTCACAGGTACGTTTTTATTTTCATTTCTAATAATATTGAGGGGTATGCGTTCCAAAAGAAAAAAAAAAATTTTTTTTTGCTTATATAAGGGACACCCTACTGAACATATTAGGGTATACATGTAGGGCAATAACTGCAAGTAACTGGGTTGACTATATTTTTGCGCATTTTGCCACTTTCTGTTGATACAGATAAGACTTGGCTGCGTGCCGAGAGTTGTAACTTTCAAGTGAAGGGGTGTTTAGTATTTTACAGATGTAGTTACATTATGGTCTGAGCCAATATGTATAAATAGATTCATATTGTACTGCTATTAAGACGACTCATACCTAAAGGTATAAGCTTCTAAAAAAAATGAATTTCGGAATAAAAATTCTTTTTACTTATTTCTACTCAGAATTACAATAAAATGACGACCGGTCTGGCCTAGTGGGTAGTGACCCTGTATATGAAGTCGAAGGTCCTGGGCTCGATTCCCAATCAGGGCATTTATTTGTGTGATGAGCACAGATATTTAGTTCCTGAGTCATGGGTGTTTTCTTTGTATTTAAGTTTTTAAGTATTTATATGTATCTATTTATTATATATATCGTCGCCTACTACCTGTAACACAAGCCTTATTGAGCTTACCGTGGGACTAGGTCGATTTGTATAAGAATGTCCCGAAATATTTATTTATTTATTTAAAATGTTTTCCATAGGGAAAAAAATCCTGCCAAGCGTGGCGCTATGGCAACGCCCCCCAAGACGATACAAGTCATATTTGAGGGAGCCCTATGTCCAGCAGTGTAAAAATTACAAGTCCGTGTTGTGGCTCATACAAAATGTATGTATAAAAGCGCCACATCTTTTACCCGACGCAAATGGAACAGTAATAAATATTATATTGTAACTTTAATTAGGAGAACTTCAATTAAATATTGATGAGAGTCCACTCAAGTTGACATTTTGTAACCCGCCCACGCACTTTTCACGTATCATAATTCATATAGTTAAAATAATAAATTAATAAATATCACAGGTCATCCTTACACAATTTGACTGAGTCGCACGGTAAGCACAATAAGACTTGTGTTGTGGGGTAATAGTCAAACAACGATATACATAAAACACAAATACATAGAAAACACCCTTGACTCAGGAACCCTGTGCTCAATCACACAAATAAATGTCCTTACTGGGATTTGAACCTAGGACCGTCGATATAGGCAGGGCTTCAAAGTTTTGTAAGTTTAGTAGGCACATTTAATTTGCCGCGCCCCTGAAAGCAGGTTGCGTGCAGTTGTCTAAATTTATGTCAGTAGATTGCGTTTGCTCATTAAATCAGGGACTCTCGAGCCGCGGACACGCGACTAATAAAAAATGTGCTCGTTCAGATAGCGCTACTTGCATTTATTGCCATGAACTTGTTATTTTTGTAAGTACAAGGATATATTTATCATCATCTTGCGTTGTCCCGGCGTTTGCCACGGCTCATGGGAGCCTGGGGTCCGCTTGGCAACTAATCCCAGAATTTGGCGTAGGCATTAGTTTTACGAAAGCGACTTTTGTACAAAACTCGTCATAAGCCTGGATGTCCTGACCACGTGTATATATATATATATTTAAATTGAATATTATAATTACAATGTTATACACTGTACACTAAACAATTATATTGTAGCCAAATTACTACGTTTGATGGCGATTTCAGTGCGCGGTCTCCAATACTTGCAATAAATAACTCATCTGACGTAAGTGTGCCACGCCGGAAAACAATTGGCCTAGAAATGTTCATTTTGCGATAATATTTTATATTTTTCTGTGAAACAATAACGCTTTTTGTCTGATCTATTTGTATTCCCAGAAGATAAATGTTATGTTTGTTTTTGTTAATATTATTCATGTTGTCAACTTGAGCTACCTACTGAGAGATTTACGTGCTTGCACGGAATGGATCCTAGTCTGCGATAAGCTTAGACCTTTTTTTATAATAAATAAACAATTACTATAATGATTCAGAGTTTTCTTTGCGTGGAAGGTAAGAATATGTTTTTATCTAAAAAAAAGAGGATAATAGCTCTTAATTAAGCGACATAATGATATTAAGATGTCCGCAGCTGCCATTTTCTAAAAAAGCGTATTTATCAAAAACACTAAGCTGAATGTCTTCTTAGCGCTCTAATAACGTGTTGAATTAATAGTCACGTAAGCACGTAACACGTAAGTGATACTTGGAATGCAGCTGCAGCTAGTTTTATGTGATCTAATCTTAAGTAACTCCACTCATTTCATAAAGTCTATACCTAGTTGAAAAGGTAGCTAATATAACATTGATTTTATAGTATCCACCAGCTAGCTTAAGAAACAAATTGTCTTAGCGCTTTCGGAAATTCGTGCTTAATCACAACCACGTGTTGAAACTAATTAATTAGTGATTTTGCCAACTAATGTTATTCAACTTTAAGTGATTTAATCACGCAAAGCCATAACCGCAACGGACAGACAGCTGAATGTTAGTTATTCTAATTAACGTTGGCAGCCGTGCCAAGCGCCGCGCCTAAACCTCGACATACGGCAGTGCTGGGTGGACCACCTTAGCAATGGACTTACTGACGATTACATACATTACGTATTCCGATTCACGAAGTGCAGTGCAACCTATTTTCATCAAGACCTGCCTTCAGGTACGATCCTAGAAACTAAAACTGTTTCATTCATAGCAAATGTAAGGTTATTCTACAGGCCATTCACAGGATTCAGGTCATGTAAAGAAAATAGAACATAAATATGTACTTGCTAGTATATAAAATATTATAGTTTACGGCATATTTCCATTCGCTGCAGAGCGTTCTGCACGCCACTCAAGTTATAAATCATGGCAATACATTGATAGAAAATAACTTTGGTGGATTTAATATTGCCTATGTTGAATGTAGGTGACGGCAGTTCAAAAATGCGGAATATCGTTCGTTACGTTGGTTGGTTTGTAATTTTAGATTTGAAGTTGGCGTGATTGAGACTGAATGTTCTATTACAGCCTACAAGTTATCGTGCTTACTACGTGTGACGGTATTAAAATGTAAGTTATTTCCCATTAACAATCGCGATTAGAAATGGGACAAATATCTTGAATGAGAATTATACTACATAGCTGGTTTTAGTTCACTAAACTGATTGAATGTAATTTTCATGAATTCTTAATATATTCCGACCCTCAGCACGCCTGAACGCGATTTTAACCAAATGCCCTTTACTGATAACGCTTAAAACAACTCGACGTTTGCGAAAATTCCTAAGCGGGGAAAATAACGAGCATTTTCCCGTCGGGTAAAGGGGAGCGCTCCCTGTGTGCGTCGAGCGGACATCCTGTTTGCGCAGGCTGCGCGCGGCGTCAGTAGCGCCGCCGGCCCGCCGCCGGCCGCTCTCGTGCCCGCCCGCTGTCACGCAAGTCTTCCATTAGATTATTAAGTCAATTTAGATTAAGAAACCAAGTCTTCCACTAGTTTTAAGTATGCAGAGGGGCAGGGGATCGCGTCGCGAACAAAATACAAACAGAGTAGTATTCGAGAGGCTATGGCGCGGGACGTTCCAAGCGGTCGTGGCGCCAGGGCGAGGCGGGCGGCCGCGAGCGGCGTCGCACGAGCCCGCGCCGGAGGCTCTGCCGCTGCCGGAGCCACCGGGGCCTTCGCACGCGGCCGACGTGCTGGAGCCCGCGTTGCGCACGCTGCTCGCGGGGCTCCGCGGCGCCTGCTGCTGCCGCTGCGGCTGTGCCGCCGCCGAGCGCAATTATAACGATAATTTGCAGGTCTGTCTCTCCAACGACGAGGAGAGGAAGTCCATGCGGTCCGTTATAAGGTGTGTTTATCGATTAGTTGCATGTAGGCTGCGGGCGTCAGGCTAATCGTTAATTGAAAGCGCGCTATCGACTTGATTGGAAATAAAACGATTTCATACTCGTTTGTTGCCAGCGCTTGGTTATTGTGATATGCTTGGTTTTATTACAAACTTATCAGTATGGATTAAGTATGTTAAATTATTTTAATGTTTCCCCATTTCTAGCGCACTTAGGTGCTGCTCAGGTAAATATTCGTTAGTCCTCTTTGAAGCTTTATTAGGATTTAAATAATGTAAGATAACATACTTTTATCGTAGGGTCTCAATGAAATGTTGATCATTATTAGATTATTGAACTTGATTAGGTATAATTTACAACGTATTTTTCCCTACAATGAAATCTACTACCTACATCACACTTTGAAACAATTCAACATCAAAACAAACACATGTTTGACATTGACATATCAGTCTGTAATTTTGATTCTTAAAGATACATTATTTTAGTATTAGTTTCGAGTGATCAACTAAATACCATCCTCCATGACGCGACCGTTCGATTGCAGCGTGCGCGAAACGCACGCCGTGGCGGAGGCGCAGCAGGCGAAGAACGCGCGGTTGCGCGACGCGTTCGGCATCTCGCCGCGCTTCGTGGAGGGCTCCAGCCTCGACCCCGAGCGGCGCGCGCGCGAGCACGCGGCCCGCTACCCGCTCGTGCGCACGCCCAGCCACGAGCGCGACGAGCGCCCGCAGCCGCCCAAGAAGAAAAAGAAACGAAGGTATTGTTGTTATTCTAGCTGGCCCTTAGGCACTGGTCCCATCGCGACCTAGAAAGATAGGAGCTATCAGCTATTTCAAGGGACAAAAGATAATCGATCCCGTGTAAATAAAAAAAAAATGAAAACTTACAATAGACAAAGAGTTACCGTACCGCATAAAAGGGTTCGCTCTACAGTTGCAGCTGATAGTTTACAGGGTGGATGTAAATGTAAAAATAAACAAATCCACTTGAATTTATCATTTGGCCAATTACGTACGGGTTTTAGGATATCAACACTATCATGAATAATTGTTTTCTCGGTTTATTTTCTTGTCAGCACGGTTGTTTTGTCGGGTATTTTGGTACAACTGAATTAATAGACATGACATAATAAGCCTTAGGCTTGACAAATTATCAGTAAGTAATACATCAAGTTCCCCCCAACTACTGACATAATCAATACAATAGATACATTACAAATTGACAACAATAGTCGACAGTACATTGTTTATTGTTTACCTAAGCTTTTGTTTTCAGTGCATCGCCTGAAACAAAGAAAATAAAGAAGAAAAAGTCGAAGAAAAACAAAAAAGAGAAGTAAGTTTGTTTATTAAATAGTCTTATACCTACTATTGTTTTGTATGATTGCATGTTTATATTATAAGAGATGTTCTCATAGTTTTTTAAACCCAGGCAGGTAATGTTGCCGCTATCAAAGAGGCAAGTATATTAGAGTATGTTTTCAGTGGATATAAAATACTATCCCCATTTTTCAATGTACTCAGCCGATAAATTTTGCTAATTTCAGCGAGAGGAAAATGTTATGGGATTTCATACGTAGGTATGGTAATTGTGAGAGATATTTGTTTTTATTTTCCGATGAAAAATATCAGTTGCGATTCAAGCTCAAACAAAAATTTTAATTATTTTACCCACTTCTTTTACTTACTCTACAGGAATAGTCAAGAGGTAAATTTTAGTTTGTGCTTGTTTTTCTACACCGTGTTTTTTTTTCTAATTTCCGTTAAGTTCGACAGGTTGTTTGGTACATTAACCGATTGTTCAATTACTACAATTGCTTTTCATACGCTATAAATTTATATTTCTATGTAAACGGGCGGGTTCTAAATGTGGCTCGAGTTACTTAATGCTAATGTTTACTGAATAGAACGTAATGAACCTTTAACACTGTGTTTCTGGGAGAAGCTTTCTCTGACATAAAAAAAGGAAAAAAAACACGGTGTAGGTATATATGTTGAAAATAAACTTATATATGTATTAGTAACCTTACAAGGAATATCAGAATTACATTGATTTTGTATTCCTGTGTTTATTTTGAAGCTCACAGGTATAAAATAATCAAGCCTTCGTTTTTACCTACATTTCATAAGCATATTTCGGAATAACATAATATCACAGAGGTAAATAAAGTGCAGAGTGTTACACCCCACGTCTGTTTTGAACTATTTCTTTTACTGAACTTTCGTGTGTTCCTTTGTTGGGCTGGTAATTTCAATTTTACACTTCACGCTATGGTTTTCCATCACGTATTAGCTTCGGCCATTACTTACTAAGGAAAGTTAAGAAGAATAAGTCAATTTCTCACGAAAATAAAAGTCGAAAGTGACTAAATCACCTGAAAACGGTTTGAAACCTTGTCGAGATAAAATTACCAGACGGTGCGGCAATGCTTTTTGTAGGAAGCAGGTTTCCTTCGATGTCTTAACACCTTCGCTGCCGTAGTTAGTTAACCCTTAGGTGCATGAAGTTTCAATCAATTTGCTTCTAAAGTGCCTTATGTACAATCACACAGATGTAGCATTTGACACTCTGTATAGACATGTCACATTATATAATTTACATTTGCTTGAATACGACTTGTGTCACTTCAGTTTTGATAAACGGTATAATTTTTGATACTGTATGCACTAAAGGGTTAAGTCAACACGCAGTAAACTAGTTGGCTTCTTCTTGGTTCCATATTGAACTGATCATTTGATATAATTCTTCATGCAAACACAGTTTTATATGGATATAGGATGTTTTAAAAACTCGCAATAAGATCACAGTACCAGAAACTACATTATGGCATATCGTCGGGGATAGTGCAATACCGCGTTACCACAAGTACAATTAAAATACAGTTTATTTGTACATTGCTTACATTTCGAACTCTATCGATATTTGTTGTTACGCGGTATTGCACTATCCCCGACGATATGATAAATTATAAAAATGAAAGTAAGCAACCCGACAAGTTCTTTTACCCCACTGGATAAAAGTCACTAACTAATCTTTCTCACACAGACAAGACAGCAAGAAAAAGAAGAAACGCTCCAAGTCCCCAGACACCGACAGCTCGAGCGACTCCGACACCACGGACTCCAACAGCTCCGACGACGACAAGCGCAAAAAGAAAAAGGTAATTGTTACTTGACTCTGCCCGCCACCACTCTAGCCCTCGAAGATTATGTTTTGTGCGGAACGCCTATGAGTACGACTTACAGGGCCGAGCTTGATGCGAGAAGCATACTGCAAAATTAATTATATCGCTATATTCTCTTTTTTTATTTCAAAAGTACTTTGTTTAACTGATTTCTACAGACCAGAATTGTCATTGAAAAGAGCATTTACACAACTTGCTAAATATTTGAAATTAGTTATAAACTGAACCGGAAAACGTAATCTTCGAACATAAAAAGTGTTCTAACAATAATGGTTAAAAATTCATTTTACTTGGGACCTGGGAAATGTTTGAATTTTGAGATTACTTTCACACGTGTCCTGTGTAGTCGTCACCGGGCCCACACACACCTCATCCCCTAGCTTCAGGACCCCCGAATAGCTGATGTGCCCCTCCCTATTATCTTTCAAACATTGGCCTGAAGGGATCTACTATGAAATACTTCGCACCATCCTCTGCATATGAATTTGGGCGTCACTTATTTTTTTAATAATTCCTTACACCGCCCTGTTTTCTCGTTATTTTTGCTATAGTTACAAAACTAATCGTAGCTATCACGAAATTCAGTTGCGATCTATCCCCCCAAGCTTCATCTCTTAGCTATGGTGCCCACACTTCGAGCTCTTTCTGTTACGGGGGAATATCCGATTTTGTGAATGTGGTTTTTTCTCTTCTTACATACTTCATTTTTTTAGTTTATGTTTCTGTAAATACAAGAAATAGACAGTAAAAATTATCTGTTTAACTGTGCATCATTTCATAGGATAGCCATCTTTATCTGAAGAAATAACGTATACTGTAAGTATATCACAAAACAATAACACTCAGTAAACACTATGTTAGGTGAAAACTAAAATACGTATTCCGTGCCGATCGGTAATGCATTCGAGTTAACATCTGTGACTAACGGCGGGCGAGCGGGTGCTCGCGGGTGCTCGCGGGTCCTAGAGTGCACAGTTACTTGCATGGTGTTCGTAGTCCTTTAAACAGATGGTGGTTATACGTTGTCCGTGCAGCGGGGCGTTCCACGGAAACGTGTCCGTGCCCGTCGCCCCGGTGAGACAGGCGACGCCGCCGCCGGCGCTCGTCCGACGGCCCGACACGTTTCCGTGCGACGCGGCCGCCGCTCACCTGTGATTGAATGTGAAAATGTAACTAATCCATAACATTCTCCCTCTTCTCATTTACCCAAAACTAATTAAGGATGCTCCACATGTTTAAATGGTATACAATACCACCACCGTTTGTTAAATAAGGTACGTTTCCGAAGTGTTATTAACATTTGATTTTGTGTCATGTATTTATGTATTTTAATTAATTATATTAATACTAAATGTTGACATTGTAATTGTGTTTCTAATAATATATCTATTTCACTCGCACTGGTGCCAAGATACGAACCATATTCCGATACCGAATATATATATTTTATTTTATTTATATTATTTCATGAGAATGTTATGGATAAACAAATCAAAACATTCTACAAAACACTTTAGTTATACTTGTACATTTCATTTTACTTGCTTACATGATAGCTTACATTTATTTTAGTATTAATTATTACCTTTTGTTTATTATTTTATAAATGGTTATTTAGAGTGCATGTGTAACAGTGGTATATTATTTTAATTCTAACGAACTCTTTATAGACGATTTTGTGATTCGCTTTTTCATTTGTGAGTCTAAGAAGATCTCGGTGCGAGACGATTTAGTTTGCCATTACGTACCTACCACTATAGTCTACTTGCATTGGCACCGGTGTTGGATGGCAGTCTTCTACTATGTTGGTTATTCACCATTCTTTGTTCGATTTAAACAGAAAAAGTCGAGCTCAAGACGTCGCGGCAGTAGCCAGTCCTCTACTAGAGAAAGGTAAGTAAATATTGTTCATAAAACTTTACAATCACCCATTCTTTATTAGCCATAATTATCTACCTCCTCTAAAATATAACTAAGATACCTAAATTTTATGTTATTCAAGTAATTCTGGGATTTAGAACATAATCGAGCCTTGTTCCAAAATTGAACAGAATGTTTTATAATAATTTACCAACTAAATCATTTGCTCAAATACAATACACAGTGATTAATAGCCCAGATAAAATAAACAATCCGAAAATTATTGGACAGGTTTACTATGTAATTCAATGTGGTCATTCATCACGCTGTAAGAACATTATCACCTGATCAAACATATTTTGATATTAGTATATGGAATAAGTAATCGCGGAACCGTTAAAAAATTATGCCTCCAATTGTATTACAGCTCGCCAGTGAGAAACAAGAAAGCTTCTAAAGAAAAGAAGTGGGAAGAAACAAACGAGCGAGAAAACGATAATCACAGGAACAGAGATCGCGAGGAGAGGAACAACAAATATAACAAGAGGGACGAACCGCCAAAGAGAAGGAGCGAATCAAGAAGGAGAGATGATAGCCCCGAGCGGCGTGTCTCTCCGCAGCACAAACACAAGTCTTACGTCACTAAAATAGACAATTCCCGCAGAGATCCTTCAAGAGAAGGCTCAGAGAAACGTGCTCCCAAGCGCAACCGCAGAGATCGCTCGTCGTCAAACGAATCTCAAGAAAGAGTTGAAAAACCAAAGAAGCGTCGTGAACATAGCGGCTCACCCGTCGACAACCGGCGACGGAAAAGTGACTCCCCTGACAGAAGAGATTACAGAAAAGATGAGTATTATAAAAAGGAAAAGGCACCCAACAAACCGGAAGTCAGAGACAGGCGACAGCGAAGCGAATCGCCAGATTATAGAAATAATAGAAGAGAAGAACGCGACGAGTCGTATGGCAGAAAGGATGATAGAAATGATAAGAAAAAGAACAATCATTCACGTTTAGAAGAAGAGCCAAGAAAGAAGAACTACGAAGAACCGCGCAGAAATAGAGATAGTTACGACGAGCCACGTAAAAACCGAGATGGTTATGAAGACAAAAATCAGCGTAGAAAGAGATCGCCTTCTCAAGATAAACGTTCGCCATCACCGGAGCGAGACCGCTCGCCGAAACTCCGAAACAAAGATCGGAAGGAATCTAAATCTTACAAAAACTCGAGGCCTGAAAGGAACGACTCATCTTCGGAATCTGAAAGCGAGCAGAAAAAGTCAAAAGCTAAAGATAAACCGAGATATAACAAAGACAGAAGCCCATCACCGCCAAGGGAACGACGGCGGAGCCCGAGTCCAGACTACAGGAGGAAGAGATCACCATCCCCTAAGAAAGCCGATAAGTTTAAGAGTGTTGTGAAGTCTGTAGAAAACAAGCGCGAGCGCAGTCGATCGAGGAGGTCGCCGTCTCCCAGCTCGCGTCGGAGGTCAACGACCCCCAGCTCGCGCCGGAGGTCACCGACCCCCGAGCGACGGAGGTCCCCAACCCCGGACCGCCGCCGACGTCAGTCACGCTCCCCCGTACGAGACAGACGCAGAGAGTTCAGAAAATCAGTCGATCGAAAATCTCCCCCAAAGACTGCAAATAGAGATAGAGAGAAAAAAGAGAATCACGAGCGCTCCCGAGAACGCGAGCGGCGAGAACGGAAATCTCGGTCGCGTAACCGCAGTCGCAGCACCTCCAGCCTCAGCTACTCACCCGCCAGGCGAAGCCCTGAACGCTACAGAGATATCATAGACCAATTGCCAGAAAAAGACAAGCGCAAATACATCAAAGCCCCCGACAAGAAGAAAACCTCAAACGTCAAGCCCACAGCGGCTTGCTTGAGAAGTTCTTCTAGTGAAAGTGGCGATGGTGATACGTTGCCACCTGATGAGCGAGCGAGACAAAACGAACTAGACTTACAGGAGTTCCATGACTTGAAACTGCGATTAGCTCAAAAAGCCAAAGCCTCCATGGAGCGGCGACGCGATGAAGAGGCGACAACTTCCCGCTCTGAACCGCCGGTTGGAACTAAACGTGCTCCAACTCCTGAACAGAAGTCGCCCGAGAAACTAAAAGAAGTTGTAAAGGAGAAAGATTCACCTAAAAAAGATAAGAGTCCATTGAACATAGAAAGCTCCCCCGACGAGCGTCGCAAAGAAGTGAGAAAGCGAAGCGGCTCTCGCAGGAGCTGGTCGCGATCATCCGGCTGGCGGTCGTCCCGGTCGAAGTCGCGGTCGCGCGGCAAGTCGAGGTCGAAGTCCAGGCCTCGCAAGTCGAGGTCGCAGTCCAGGTCGCGTGGCAAGTCTAGGTCCAAGTCGAGGTCGCGGTCGAGGAACAAGTCGAGGTCGCGTGAAAAGTCGCGCGACCTGTCGAGGAACAAGTCACGGTCGCGGTCGGCGTCGCGGTCACGGTCGAGATCTTCGCGCTCCAGATCGAGATCCTACTCGTCATCAAGGTATGTGGAAATAAAAATTTAATTTAACGTCATTCTTACACATCAAGAAATATTTTCACGTTCTTAAAAACGCTGAAGGTAATTTTTTAAATTCGGGTCAGTCCCGTACAGTTGTATTAAATTAAATTCCATATGAACCCAGTCAGGCCTTAGACCTTACACTTATGGCAGATTTTGTGCGTCTGTGACATAGTTTTCCGTCGATGAACTGAGCAGTCGAAGGCGCCATGTATATGAAAATAATACAAATACTTGATTCCCGCCGTCAGGTTAACCGTACTGACCTAGCCCTGCTTGCCCCGCAGAGGTTCCCGCTCGTCGCGCTCCAGTTCATACAGCAGCCGCAGCTCCTCGCGCTCGTCACGATCCACGTCCACGCGGTCGTCCAGGTAAGCAGCAAGGATCATAAAACGTCGATGCAGTCGCTTCCTTCAAACAACACCAGTTTTCGGCATGCCGAGCGCCATCTGTTGAACTCGGGTCGAATTATTTCATCATAGAATCGATTTGTGTTGAATAGCCCAGATACCTAATATCTCATATTCCACGCCATTTTGAACTTTATTTATGAGCGAGATACAGCGTTTATGGCGCGACAGATAGAGCTAATTCGTATGAAATACAGGAACGGGATTTTGTACAGACATTGTCGATCCTTGTTTATGTGATGCTGTCTGTTTTATAAAAACTGGCACTTCTTATGATATCAAAAAATATTGAAAATATGATGGATGTGAAAGTTCCAATTTACTTTTCCTAAAAAATATAAAATTACTTCAGTAATCACAAAAAGTTTCTAATTTTTACGGACCAAGAACGGGCGACTATAAAAGCCTACATGGTCCGTCATGAACTTTCTAGGCCGCCTAAATTTCTAGCCAAAAGTCAATTTATCGAGGTTAGGCTGCAGAATATTATAGTTTCAAATGTAAAATTTGTAAAAGTTTGTTAGATGTTAAATGACTTTTTTTTTTACTTGCTAGTCGATCATACCACCAGTCACAAAAGCATCAAACAATCTTATAGAAAAATATGATAAAATTTGTAAACGCCAAGAGTGGAGCCTGTCAAATTTACCCACGGCACAACTGGCAAAAAAAACAGATTAATAAAAATCAATTTGACAGACTCTAGCCCAGCTGCGACGGCATTAACACGTACAATTTTGTTTCCGTATATGCATGCTCGGTATGAACCAACGAATACAGAACTATGACGGGCGTGTACGCCGATTACCGTAGATCGGCGCCGCGCTCCCCGCGCTCCCGCGGCCGGCGCGCGAGCGCTCGCCCTCCATCCCGCGCCGCGCCGGCTCGCCCAGCTTCCTCGACCGCCGCCGCATCACCAGGTGAAGGGCGCTCCCTTGCTCCCCGCCTGGTTCACTCCGTCTTGCCGTAGCCGGTTTACCCCAGAACTTGCCACTCCATACTTTATCTACATCCCGTGGTCGGACGTCGCGGAAAACGTCAATTTTTAATCGTTTGTTAATTATATAATAACTTATTCACAACGTAAAGTGCAAAGTTTATTGACATATATTGTTATCGGTTGCCGCGATAAATATTCATGGAACAAAACACATCTGATATCAACCGTAACGGACAACATGTGGAAAAGTAATTTCAATATACGCGTATTGTATTGAGAAATATTTGTGGGATACATTCATCTCCCTAAATGACAGGTACGAAGTAATACCGTTAATTTGAAACGATCCTTACATTCGCTTAAAACGAGTATACGATCAGTCGAATTGCTATTCATGAAACTGTAAATGTAAATATTATGGACTGGCTTGTGACTGGACATGTAAACGGAGTATTTAGAGTTCTGGTCGTCCAATAACATCCTGTTTGCTTTGATGCGGTGACAAACATATTTTCTATGCTTTTTTGTCATACGTGTCCGAGAAGCGGCAGAAGTTTTGGGTGACCAAGTAGTAATGAAAGTAAAGGGTTTTATTTGGAATTGTATTGGTTATAATTCTATTAATTTAACCGATATAATTCAATAAAACTCTAGTACTATTGATTCAATATATATTTTCATTTTTTTTTCTTAGTTTTTGTTCCGAGTTTTTGCTACATGTGCAATGTGGTATCAATTATTGCTCATACATATACTTCCATTGCAATGAATCAATATTACAACTTTCAATGTCCAAGCACTTGTTTCTGGGCTACCGTAGGAACGTACGAATGGTGGTTATTGAAAATAGTGTCCTATGCCATCATTTATACGGTCGTTGTTTGAATATTTTTCGGTTTAACATTGTTCGTGTGTCGCTTTCCTTATGCTAATTCTTTTTTATTTTGGGCTTCCATTTTATTTTCGCCATTTGCCATAATATAAAAAAATGAAACTCATTTCTCCAGTCTAAAATTGACATGTATTTTTTTTATATTATGGCAACTTTTGTTTTCACATATATATGTATTCTTTTGTTTCATCTTTTATAGAAAAAAGTCACGAAAGCATAGCACGAGTTCAGAGGACAGCAGTAGTAGCTCCGACTAGTGAAGCGACTGTCGTGTGCTAGCCTAGTTCTAAGTTATGTACGTTGTAATTACCTGTCTAGTTCCAATACATTGATAAATCACAATTTGTTTTTATTATTATCAGTAATTTTCTTTCTAAAATTTCGAATATGGGCTGTGAAGACTGCATTGGGTGTTTGCATTATGAACGATTTTAGTACTAACTTGTAAACAATTATTGTCTAATAAAAATGAATGTTTAAATATTTAACGGATATAATGTGAACTATTTCAAATGAAGTACCTAAAGAGTTCATAATGTAAAACGATTTTTACTGTCACAGATTGTAAATACTCATACATATAATGTGCGCGCGTCTAACGATCTATACACAGTTGTGTAGTTTTTTAAACTAACAAACTTACATATTTATTTTAGTTGATATTGTATTAAACCTGAGTGTATGATTGGGTTAGTTTTTATTTTTTATTGGGTGTGCTACTAAACATTAGAATAAGGAAGTTAACACTTATCAGTATTTCAAGTCAAATGAAAATGGTATAGGACAAACCTCTGAACTAACAGACGTGCGAAATTAAATAGGAATTTCACTAGATGTCGCTGATCATAATATCTTATTGTTGACAAAACCTCACGCATAACAGGGATAGTCTATACTACCCGTCTCTTAGTTCAATAGTATGTTTAAGATTAGCCAATATGCTGATACTTATGATAAAAAAAAAATGAGACTTAGTCCAATTTTTTATTAGTGCCATATAAAGCTAGAAGCTATGGACTAAACTAACGGTATTATTTTCTTCCGTAGCGCACCCGTTGTAGATCTAACGTCAAATAAGTTCAAGTATAGAAGAAGATAAGAACTAAGAACAATTTTACGTGGAGCCGATCGACCGCCACTATACCTACACGTAGAATTATCAAGTGCTATTTTATGGAAGGACATTTATGTAGAGTGTGTTGTGTTTAAATTGTTTTATTTCATTAAACTTATCGTATAATTTTTAGTTGTTTTTTTTTTGTTATCGCTGCATGGTAGAGCTGTTTTTGATTTCCTGAAAGTTTTAGTACCATGTACACATTTAGACCACACTGAGTGTTTTTATGATTACGCTACTTTGATTTGGCAAGAATGAGAGGTAAGATATTTTTTTCATATTCTCACCATTTTACTATTTGTAATTCAGGTAAAAGCTACTTTAACTTGAACGTTATAAAGTCGTTTTTTCTGAAATCAATATGGATTACCGCATGATTTTGTTGATACCATTAGTTACTCATAACTGCATGAACACAGAAAACTGATAGTAAATATGATGACGGTTGTTTTGAAACCGTCGTTACACAAGATATCTGACGTGAAGGTCATAGGGTAGACTCAAGCGAATGAACTTTATAGTAATATTTGCCTACGTTGCACTATCAACTGATAAAACTTCTAAGAGCTTAACGTATGATATATGATATTATATTATCCTATACCATATTTTAAGTCATGGATAATACTCATGGTGGTCCCAGACTGGCTGTTATAAACGTTATATAACGCTACAAAACACAGTGTAACCCGGATGCTATTATTGTGCCATCATAACAGCATCCTTGTTACACCGTGTTTTATAACGTTATATAACATTTATAACAGCCAATGTGGGAGCACCATTATGATTCTTCAACACCATAACAAAACATTCGAAGATTGGTAAACTGTTTATAAGTACTTATTAGTCTTATTACTAACAAGGTAGGCTGCCAGTGTAGTAGCAGTTATTATACTAGTTATGTATTCAAGACTCAGTGTTAATAAACAAACTATTATCTTTTTATTATGTCTCAAATAGTTAAGTTTTACATTTTATATTATTCCTTCACGTCGTGTAACATACGAGATGATAAATATTTTATAGGCGATCAATCATAACCATACTAACTCTATTGCATCCTACTAACATACTAATACTAACCGCACAGCGCTCGAAAGCGGCCGATCCCGTACCACAGGCAGTCCCCGTCGTCGCTGTCGAGCGGCAGCTACAGCAGTGAGAGTGAGCGCAGCTGGACCCGCTCACCCCAGCCCGACCGCGACTGAGATCCGGGATCTATAAAGTGGTCTATAGACGTGACCAAGCCTTAGTCACACTCGGCGCAACACTGACATTTGAGGAAATTCTTTATGTTGTTACATTCGACACAAGGGCTAACGCCACGTCCCGTCGGAATTGTTCTCGACTGTAGCTAATACTTTATTATTTTAGGAACTCTAGCGAACAATAGATGTGACTAAATTAATGCATAAATTAACGTGAAATTGGCGAGTTGCTTCGAGAAAATTAACAGCTATTTTATGGTCTTAAAAAAAAACCGTAAAACTGATATACTAAAATTTTCCTACTTAATATTAAAATAACGCTCATTTTTCAAACATATTTCGGTTAATAGACTTGTTTACACTTAGGCACTTCTATTGAACGCCATCTGTTGGACGGGGTCCGCGGGAGAATTTTTAATTTGGAGGAAAAACGTCGAGGATTTAGTAACAAGGTCCAGGGGAGGCGATTTTTGAGCGTCGAGTGCTCGAATCGAAGAAATTTTATTTTAGAAACATTAATGATATAAATTAATAATCGTGGGTATCGAAAAACTATACATTTTGTGCATAAATAATGATGAGGAACTTGTGTGCGATTATTTTTGTCGTTAAAAGTTTTTTTTATTCGATTGCACGACTCAAAATCGCCTCTTAATGCCCATACTGTAAGTTACAATAACTCGCTAAACCTTTACTTAGTTTAGCTGACGAATTAACATTCTATATTTTTAAAGCATTCACACCTACAGGCCAAAACGGTGAGAATATTGGTAGAGGGAGATGTACCTAGTGTTTAGTTACATGTGTTATATCTATTTGTTCACTATAGTATAGATGACACACTTACCGTTGTAGTTACAAAAACATCGAGGAATTCTAGTCATATAAGAATTAAAATATTTAGTTACAAATACTCATTTGAATACTCTGAGCTCCGGAGCAGAAAAAACAAATCTAGTCTTTAGTTTTATTGAACAAATAAGGGTATCTTCTAGTTAATTATTTATAGACCAAGAGGTGGCTACGTCAAATAGCATACTATAATGAGAATGGGATCAACCAAGCCGCGCTAGACAATTCGCTTAATTAGGTATCATTGCTGGTGCTCAAATTACAAATACCTGGTATTTGTTAATGGTGGAGGTCAGAGGAGCAAACAAGCAAAGGGGATTTCAAAATAAACGAAAAAGCAGTAGTTATCTGTGTCAAAAAGACTAGTCGTTTGACAACTTCTTAATAATCGACTAAGCTACGATGTTACGGGTAAATACTTACACGGCAAAGTTACATGCACCTACACACAGACGGTTGAAATCATATTCCACTATTTGAACATTGTCTTAGCTAAAAAAGAGAGCTCTTCGAGTTTTATTGATATTTTACATTCACATTACAACATTTTACTATGCCAACGAATAGCTGCCAGATAGTAAATAGTGTGGTAGAGAATGCCTTGGCATTAAGTCCGACTTTTGTACTATTTTTTGTGTGTAGTAAAGTTTGAATAACTAAATAATTAGAGGGTTGCTCGATATTGTATACCATTTGACGTAGTCTTACGATCTAGTCCAGTCATTTACAAAATGTTTACTTTTATAAGTTATTAATTAATGAAAAAAACATGTTTTTTTTACACCTTTTACTAATTGTTGCTAATATTATTTAATTTATTTTTAGATGTAAGCTCTAACAGTACCAAAAATACTCTTAATATTAATTAGTAAGGTGCAATATATTTAATGAATATATTTATTCATACGTATTTACAATTTCCAAACCTAGGTAAAGTTTACTAGTCATTCACAATAATTTATTTTACTAAATAATGATCTGAAATACAATGCTGTTATATTTATAAATTGTCAATACGAGGGCTGGCTGATAAGTCTCCGAAATGAAAGATTTAAAAAAATATAATTAAAAAAGTAATAATGTCATTCTAACCTCTTGGCTTTTACGTTAATGCAGAGGCAATATCAAGTTTTTATATCATAAATATTAATATATTAAAGCGACCTAAAGAAAAACTGTATTCATTTTCGTGAAAATGGAAAAATCGGAAGTTCGTGCGGTAATTAAGTTTTATGTTTTGAAAGGCAAAACTGCAACACAAATTAAAACCAAACTGGACCGCGTTTTAGGGTCTTCTTCGCCTTCTTTAAGCACAGTTCACACTTGGGTTGTCGACTTCAGACGTGGTCGGCAGAGCTGTACAGATGCTTCCCGCAGCGGACGGCCCAATGAGGTAACGACTCCGGAAATTATCAACAAAGTTAAAAAAAAATTATTAGATGATCGTCGTGTGAAGTTGGTGGAAATAGCAGAGATGGTAAACATTTCAATAGAACGAGTTTTTAACATTTTGAATCAACACTTGGAAATGAACAAGCTATGTGCTCTTTGGGTGCCGCGTCTCTTAACAGACGAGCAAAAACGAACCCGCAAGGATGTTTCGACGGAGTGTTTGAAGAAGTACAGGCATAATCCTAACGAGTTTTTACGTCGATATATAACGGTTGACGAGACGTGGATCCACCACTACACGCCTGAGACAAAAGAACAGTCTAGGCAGTGGACAAATCGGGGTGAACCTGCCCCTAAGAAAGCAAAAGTGGTTTTGTCTGCCGGTAAAGTAATGGCAACCGTATTTTGGGATTCTAAAGGACTGGTTTTCGTGGATTACCTTCAAAAGGGAAGAACCATTAACGCTTAATATTATGCTGATCTGCTAAAAAACCTCGATAACGCAATCAAAGAGAAAAGGCCTCATTTACATAAGAAAAAAAAATTACTCCATCAGGATAACGCCCCTGTTCATACGGCTAAAATTGCAATGGCTAAAATCGAAGAATTGCACTACGAATTGTTACCCCATCCCCCGTATTCACCAGACTTGGCCTTGCGACTTCCAACTGGTCCCAAATCTCAAAAAGTGGCTAGGTGGACAAAAATTTTCATCAAACACTGAAGTCATAGAAGCTGTTAATAGGTATTTTGAGGGACTCGCAGAATCGTTTTTTAGAAATGGAATAACAGCCTTGGAGAAACGTTGGGCCAAGTGTGTGGACTTAGAAGGGACCTACGTTGAAAAATAAAATATAACATTTTTATATATTGTCTTATTTCTGTGCCGTTTCGGAAACTTATCATCCCGCCCTCGTACCTACCACATAAGTGGTTTCTGTATTTCTAGTAAATAATTAAAATAAGTATAGCAAGAATTTTATTAAATTAAAAACTTGTAAAAAAGGTTGCATAAACAAGCAATAAATTGTATTTGGGCTGATACTGAAATTGTACTCATATTATAACAAAGTACATTGTAATATATTATATACCTACCTTATAATTAAAACATAAGTCGTAACGAATCTCAATAAATGCACCTTTAATGAATGTTGGATCTGCCAACCACCATAAGTAAAAAAAAAAACTCAAATATGTGGGTAGACAAACACATAAAGTATACAATGGATCCAATTGCAGTTGTCAAATAAATACATTCCATTTAATATTTGTTTCATTATTATAATTTTAATTTTGACCACTAAGGAGGTGCTGTGGGGTGAAGGGTCCTTTTCTGTGATTTTTGCATGGGGTTAGAGTTTATTTCACATCTGCGAAGACCCAATCAACGGCAGAGGCATAAAAAAAAATATTCTTACACAGATTGACTGCGCCCCACGGTAAGCTCAAGAAGGCTTATATTGTCTGTACTCAGCCAACGATTTTGTTTTTATAACATAGGCGGCAAACGTGCAGACGGATTTCCTGGTGGTAAGCAATTACCGTCGCCCGTGGACACCCGCAACACCAGGGGAGTCACAAACGCGTTGCAGGCCTTTAAGGGGGGTTGGAGCTCTGGGAACTTTACTCACCATCAGGAACACAACACTACATACCCGAAAGGTAGCAGTGCTATTATGGATGTGGTCTTCTGTAAGGAGGAGGTACTTCCCCAGTTGGGCTGCCCCAGATT
Source organism: Grapholita molesta (assembly GCA_022674325.2). Taxonomy (NCBI): domain Eukaryota; kingdom Metazoa; phylum Arthropoda; class Insecta; order Lepidoptera; family Tortricidae; genus Grapholita; species Grapholita molesta. The sequence continues at coordinate 15,577,269 of CP053130.2, read as the reverse complement.
CATGCGTGATGCTGATGGTCATCGCTGTACCCTACTTCTCATTGTTGGACGTAGTTTAAGGACATACCCGGGTCCAAAATATAATACCTACACAAATCCTTAGATACCTACATAGAGAACACCCACCCAAGACTCGGAAGCAAATATCTGTGCTTATCACACAAATAAATGCCCTTATTAGGAGTTGAACCTAGGACCGGCGGCTCCATAAGCAGGGTAACTACCCACTAGGCCAGACCTGCCGTCAAAAGTAAATAATTAAACTCTAAGAAATTAAACAATCGCGTCAACCCTGACAGCTTTCGCGACTGACGCCCTGACCAATTTGACCACCCAGCCACAGCGGAACCCGTCGAAATTTCAATGTGTATATAGATAGTAAGTTACCTTCTATTCAAATCATTTCGGGCTTCTGATATAAATAGAAAGATAGTGCTGCCATCTATGCAATTAGAAACAAATCAAATATTTTTTATTAATATGTTTTTATTTGCTTTGGTTATTTAGTAGTTACACTACTATATACATTCTAAAATGAAATAGACGACTTTTACTTAGGGCCTGTACACAAAACTGCGATGCGATGCGATGCGAATTCGCCATATAAGGCCATAGGAGGTTTTGCGATGCGACGTCGCATTGCAGTTTTGAGCACAGGCCCTTAAGAAAGAGTGACCACTAATTTAACATGAAGTGATACTAAATTAACATTTTATAAGCAACAGTGAAAAGACGGCAGTTCCGGTATTGTATTGTAGTCTGAGTCTACACAGTAGCGTGGGTGCCTAACAGGTACACAGCCGCGTTCAGTTTTAATTAACTCTCGTAAGTACAGACAGCGTCATATAGTTGGTAGCATTCAAAGTACTCAAAAAGTGTACCGAACTATTTGAGTACTTTGAATGCTACGAACTATATGACGCTGACTGTACCTCCACCAGTCCACCACAGCGCTTTCGCCTGTTGTATATACCCACTTGCTGTTGTTGGCAACTTGGCATTTCTGGCCAATGGTAATTTTCTAACAGTGAAACAACAATTTTTCTCAACAATGTAATCAATTCTGGATTACCTACACTTATGATGATGGTTAAGTAAAAATGTAAGTTTTAGTGTCAAAACTAAGCTGCCTTCCAACTACCAATGCAAGAAGTAAAAATTCTTTAAAACAGGTTCAATTAATTAGGGTTAACCTGTATTTAAGAGGATAATTAAATGATACGCACATTATAACAAAGTCCCATTGTATAATATATACAATATAATACATTAAATATAAGTCTTTGAATATAATAATTAATAAATCTCAATAAATGCATCATAAATAAGAGGTATTGCCAGCCACCGTAAAAGTCGACATAAGACGTTGACACATATTCTCAAATATGAGGGTAGTACAAATACTTCAAAAATAATCCAGTTCTTATTATTAACTAAATAAATTCCAGTTATCAATTTGTTACAAATTTGTATTATTATCTAGTATATATACACCATTTGCCTAGCTACTTACGTTATTATAAATTTATGATTTCTTATTCACGGAATTGTTCCCTTCAATTTGAAGACAATATCTTTAACAGAGTAAATAGTGTCAACCATATAACTAGATGATAATTAACAATAACGATATACAGCAGGTATGTTATAGCATAATTAGCTCTTTTAAACTATGAATAACGGAATGGCAAAAAACATATAGTTGGATACTAAACCTTATTCCCGAGTCACAAGGTTCTTGATACCAACCACCTCGGGAATATAAAATGACTTCAATTTAATAATTTTATAAGTAAAGTGGGGTATGGAGTAAGATGAAATATTTGCCGTAAAGCGGAGCATTATAAGGGAGAGCTTATACTTCGTAAAAAAACTTATAAACGGGCATAAGGGTGTCCGAAATTACGCAAAACTGAACCTTATTACTTTGAAATAAAGTTGACATAATGGTGGGAAGTATATTCGAAGAGTCCTATAAAGGCTTATCTGCATAGGGAATCATTTTTATAGTTAATTTTATTATGAAAAACAGGATAACAAATGTGAAAACATTAACATTATATATAATTAACTAATAACAAAAAATAAAATCTTATAAATAATAAACCTGTCCCAGGTCTCGGTCACTGGGTAGGGTGCCCAGAAGGCTGGCCGCATTCCCGCGTTGGATCGCAATGCTGATCCTCTGGGCGAAATAGTGACCAGCCCTCTGGTCACCAGAAGCCTCAATAAGGCGCGACGCAATCTCTTTGTAGAGACGTCGCGCATTTGGGCCCCATGGCCCCAGGGTTTCAACCCCAAACGCCGCAAACATGAAGCTACTGCCAAGAGCAGCATATTTGCGACGCTTGAGGTTTTCGGCTGTAGATGCAGCCGCGCCAGCATCAGATTTGGTGGCAGGAATATGAGACGGCGCCAGGGTGTCTACACAAGTAGCATCCCAGACGAGTGGTCGTCCCATACTCCAAGGCACCAACGTCATTCCGTCGGGCCTCTTGCCATCGTCCCTTGTCAGACCGTTGGGCTCGAGGACTGCCGGCACCTTGGCACGGAACACAATTCGATGAACATATATATTGTTATCGGATTTTAATGTATTATTCCCTTATACTTGTAATATAGGTATGTGGTACTAATTTCTATATGTACAGCCTTCACACCTAATTTTACACGGTTTTCTACGCGGGCAATTTGTCATTATTATGACAGAAATTATTTATAAAGACATCGTGAAAAGCATTTAATGTGTCATATTCCTTACCATTTAGGTCCCCCTCTTCCCAAAAATAGCGATTAAAACGTAAACAAATTATACAATTTTCAAAGTATTCATCTTGATCGTCGCCAAATATGTCTATTTACATAATTAACATGCTCGATTTATATATTCAAATATTTCCCTTAGATTTTATTAAAAACCCAGTCGTAGTGCTAATCTTGCATGACCTGAAAACTCGTTAGAGCGCTGGAGCAGTACGTAAACAAGGCGTAGGTAGATTGGGCTACTGTTATTTTTATCGCGTCGTAATCGCTATAAAAACCGCAACAATTTACGTGCAACCTGTTTCCAGTTGCCATTGCACATGCTGAAGTGACCTATTGACAGTATAAACCTTACTTAGATAATAGAAAAAATCTTGTAAGGGTTGTTGTACATCGATCGCTACGCACCCTCGTTTAGGGGCGATGCCCCTGTTGCGCCGGAGTATAATCAATACATACAAGCACACCCTTAGTGAATTATTCACATTCATTCCAGTTTGCTCTGCACACGAGCGCGCACGGGGCGCGTCTTATCGCTTTTATTGTTTTTCAAAAGTAATTCGACTCGATTGCCTCACCGCGACAGCTATGCATTGGTTGGTACAGGTGTGAGCTGAAGTGACGCTTGCGAATTTAATAAGAAAAAAAAATCATTACGCGCCACTTGTTCACACTGAGCAGTCCACTACTTTTTAAAATAGGAACTGTTTTTTTTTTAAATAATGAGTGTGTCTTTGGTGTGGTTGCGTAGGTTGCCGCGGGAGGAGATAGCGGCGCGGGTGGCGGCGTTCAGGGCGAAGATATCGGAGACCAGTGAAAAGGACTTGCCCAGGGACGAATTCGGCAGGGTAGCGTGAGTACCCTTTTTACTTATTCAAATCCTTTTTATTCTCAATTTAGATTCAGGAGTTCCATTTGCGAAAACGAGTTGAGTTTAAAGGTAGGTATATAAGACTTTCAATATAGCAAGTACTTTCGCTGTGATCATAAAAGTTTGGTATGTTTGCATACAGTTGGATTGTAGGGCGTGTTGGCAGCATTGCACGACCGCTCGCGCAATACTTGGAATGCTTGTTATTGTTTTCTTAAATGACAAACACGGCCGTCCAGCTGACTGGAGACATGATCGCATACTTAATTCCTATTACAGACGTGTTAGAATAAACTCCGATTGCGCTTTAGCATACAGTAATGTAAAACACAACGCGTTGATTGAAAATTCTAGCAAAATTTATTCGTATTTTTATGACAAAATTTAATTAATTGATAACGAATCGACATGGGTATGTGTTTCTATATATACAATCACGGATTGATTAAGTGTTAAATTGTAAAGATTAAAGATTAGTAGAAATAGTTTAAGAACAGTGAAACCGGAATTAAATGGAAAGATGTGCTGTTATCTTTTAAGAATTTGCTATTGAATTCAAATCACTCGTTTCCGACGGTATACGTATGGTATACTGGCCATTTTATATAAAACAAACTCTGTTTTTATGTTGAAACTTTATAAGATTTCTCCCAAAAATCACCAAGTCGCGGCCCTTTTATCTTTGTAAGAGAATAAAAGTATTTATTTTGCATGAAACTTTTAATAGGGGCATTAGAATAGCTTTAACAAAAGATATTGGAAAATTCGGGGCTCGTTTTCTCCAATTAAGATTGAATTTAACAAAAAATAAGCCAAATTTTTTTTTTGTTTCATTCCTCACCAAATGCTAAATGAGACTACCTGTGTAAGGTATACAGCTAGTCTCTCTTGAACTACTGAAAATAGTTTGAATATGCTCATAGCACACGTAATTAATGTGGACAAGCGTAGGCGCGATAATGTAATTGACGGCTACACGGAGCAGGCGACCGTTGAGCTTATGATGTATCGTTAAATAAGACCGAGATATTGATTTTGTACGCTTAGAACCGATATTGCAATCGTCAAATAAAATCTTATTTGACGAGACTAACAGAAGGATTCGATGGGTATCTGTCGGATATGTGCCGATAATGTAGTATTTTTTTAAATATAATAAATTAATTAAATCAATTTTACAAAACATCAGCTGTGCTGTCACGTGAAAGATGTAGCTGCCAATGTTTGTGCGTAGGGTTCTACATCTATTTGTAATAAACAGTAAACGCAAAAATAACAAAATATTTAACATTACTCAAAATTTTGCGCCCGGGCATTTTTAAATCTGAAAGCCATCGTGTAAAGTTTCTTGTGAGTGTGACCACTCAGCTTTATAAATGGCCTGCTTTGTATGTAATATTCATAAATACGCTAATGATTTCATCGCGGCTGATTAGCGATTATTTTTAGGTTTAAGTATGGATTTATCCTTAAGTTCATGAAAATATATTTCGTAAAAAATCCGCAAGTCATCCAACGTGTTTCTAAGTCCAAAAGGTATCCTGTAAAACTGATGTAACTACCGAGAGTTATAAACACTACGTTTTGTGCCCTAAGCTTATTATGTGACCGCCAATTACTGCACGTGTGGTTTATGTTGTCACCTCTCTTCACACCTCATATTATACGAGGCGTGAGGAGAGGTGTTTATAAATAAACGGGACTTAACGGTCCTCGAAACGTCGGAGGTACATTTTAAAGTTACTATACGCGGTTAAGTCCCGTATATTTGTAAAAAGGTTTAAAAACCGTGAAAGTTCAAATCAGTATTAGATGTTTATAAGGCTGAATATAAATTTAGTTAAAATATTAAGTTGTATGCAGTCTTTACAAACAATATACAAAGACGATATTGGTCAAGCAGGGCCTTTGACCGCTTAGCTTGTTGCCGGAATGCCATGCCACAGACGCCATAACATGGCTCAGCCATAGCTTTTCTTTAAAACCATCGCGATTTCCTTTGGCGTTTAAGAGGTTAAGGCAAGGCAGATGACAGAGCTCCATATTTATCTAAATAGCAAAATCAGAATTGTTTTGTTTTATAATAATTATTGATCAGTATAACTGTAATAAAGAGCTTGTGCACATATAATATCGTTCATTGATGCGGGACAAGGCGTTTAGGCTCAACCCTATTTGTGAACTAGGTAGCTAAGTGTAGAAAAGTATCTTGGTAACTCGAAGGGTAGTACTCAGTCTTAGTTAGCAAGTATCACTATCAAATGACAACGTGTAGCGTAGTTATCGATATAATTACGATATTTTATTTTTCTGTTTTATTTTCTGCAACTAATCAAATAAGCGTTCAGTGCCGTATGTAATTAACCGTATATATTTAATTAAATGTAAATAAATAACAGATGTACCTACGTTATACAGCCGTTTTTATGATGTCTGTGGAATTACGCGACACACCTAGCTCAAACGTTAGGTTTTGACATTATTCCAATTCCAAGGGTAAAAAAAAATCCAGTCTGGAACGATAAAATAATTTGCTAATACATAATTGATTTGCCCTGCGTTAGAATTTCGCCAAATGACGATGATGGAGGCTTCCACGTGCGAAAACCTCGAGGCATCCTCGAAAATCGGAAGTTGACCTTTATCCTCAGAATCCGTAAATAAACGACAACGTTTAGGTAATGTCAACGAAATCCCTAAAAAAGTTTTGACGCCCGAAAGTTAACCTCCGACCGCGATATAGCATTACACGCGATACATTGACCGTCACCGCAACAGATCGGGTTACTTAATACATGCGGAGGTGGTGATGTATAGCGGATTAGTGTTTTATGTCGTTTGGGTAGTTTCAGTCGTGCTGGTTCGGGTTCACCTCAATGTACGCTTTGGTTCATCATTATTTCTATCATCATTGGATTATTTCTACAAAATAACAGTCTTTGGCACCTACTTAAGTAGGAAATTCACCACTGTTGCCATTAATGAAAGTTCCATACTCAGCCAAAGTCTAAATTAAGAATAGTTCCCCAACCCGTTAAAAATAAAATAAAAAAATTAATATAACCTCCATACCAGTAAAATGCTCCTATAATTCGTCCGTTATTGTGTAGCAAATAAAGTATAAACTCATTGTGTCATAATCGAAGGAAACAAAACTCAACTCTTCCAATTTTATAAAATTCTAATGTCTTTAAAGTAATTACTACTACATTTAGGCCCGTGGGCCTTAGGAGGATAGACGGACAATAAGTTATACTTATAGTTTTGATGTTTCTCGTAAACTGGTCCGATGTAAGCCAACTCTCGCTCGGACTGAACGATTGTTGCTCCGTGGGGTGAATATTGATCGGACTGTGACGTCAGCGGCTCCCCTGGACTCCGGAGGGGTGGATTTTAATATGGCACCGCGCACCCTAGCTGAACATTAGGGTGTCCCTTATTTTTCGACCTATTTTTTTTTAACGCATACCCTCTATATTTGTTCGATATGTCCTAAAATACTCCTAAAACAAAAATTAGCTTGATCTATGAACGGGAACCCGTGCCGACTTGAAGCTGAATCTTGTCCATACAAGTTGCTTAGAACGATCTGCACATTACTGCGTAATTTCTTAGTGTATCGACAATTCTTGGTATCTATAAAGCATAAGTTTGGTTTTTCAAAATGGATATTGAACTGCGAAGTTCCAAAAAGGATATTTTTTTAGTGGGTGATATAAAATATCAGATAACAGGTGCGAAATTGCCTTCAAATAGGCAGGTACTGGCAGTTTTATTTTATAACATTCGTGAAGTGAATTTAAAAGTAAACGAAAGTGCTAATCTTTCGATTCGTGAGTGCATTATCTTTTGGGAAAAGGCTAGAATACCTACACGGGCACTACCTAACTGTGTTAAGAAGCTTGTAGACCTTTACCAAGTGTGGCACAGCCATTCATAAACGCCGGGAGCACGATTTTCAAATGAACTTGGATAATTTGTTTGATATTGCACATGCTGATGCTCTTCAGATGATAAAGATTGAGGAAGATAGAGTATTTTTACAGTAACAGAGAGAACCGGGGCGTCAGGGTTGTCTAGCAGGAGTCGACCAAAAATTGGCAGAAATGGAGGAAGAGCGAGCTCGCCAACGGAAAATAGACGAAGAGAAAAGAAGATTAAAGACCACATCCATTTCTGAACCTTCATCATCATATGATTATGTATCGCGGGACCAGAGCCCTACGTCTTCCGTTTTATCGGATCGTTCTCTAGACGAACCCGCATTGACATTGCCTGTTGCCCCCCAAGTTACCGTTGTTAAAAGGGGCCGAAAGGATTTTATTTCACCTAAGTTAGTAGCAGCCTTAGATAGGTGTCAATTGAGCACTAGAGATTCCGTTTACGTCCTTCAGGCTACAATTGAAGCATTGGACCTAAATATCGACGATTATCCCGTAAATAAATCTTCGATACAACGTATTCGAACACAGGCACAAAAATTAGGGCCGAAGGAATAAAAACTGATTTCCAAAACAATTTACCCGATATTGCAACTATTCACTGGGATGGCAAATTACTACCTGCCATAGACGTACGTAATTCAAAAGAAGAACGTCTGCCGATTGTGATTACTTATGAGGACAAAGAACAACTTCTTGCTGTGCCTAAGATAGATAGTTCATCAGGAAAAGACCAAGCTCAAGCCGTTTTACAAGCACTTCAAGATTGGGATCTCGGTGATAAAATACAGATAATGTGCTGCGATACAACGGCTTCAAATACAGGTCGTTTTAATGGTGCGTGTTCCATATTAGAACAAAAAATGGAAAGAGAGTTATTACTGTTTGCCTGTCGCCACCACGTCTACGAACTCGTTCTGAAAAGTGTATTTGAAGCCAAAATACCACAAATCACTCGTAGCCCTGATATCCCACTCTTTAAGAAGTTTAAAGATAACTGGAAAAATGTTGATCCTTGTCCTTTAATACCTGTACAGTGTACAGAATTTGTGAAAAAACACGTCAACAAAACAGTCCGCAATGAACTTCTGGAATTTTATTGCATAGAGTTAAAGAAAAGTATTGTGCGAGATGACTATCGCGAACTAATTGAATTGTCAGTAATATATTTGGGCGGTGATAAAGAAAAAAAAATCAAAATTAAGCCACCAGGTGCGATGCACCAAGCTCGGTGGATGGCAAGAGCTATTTACGCTATAAAAATGTTTTTGCTGCAAGACCAACTAAAAATCAGTGTCAAAGACAAGCGAGCATTGCAAGATATTTCTTTATTCATCACGACTTCATATGTAAAACCATGGCTTCAGTGCAATATAATAACGAGAACCCGTACCAACAGGAAAAAAGATATATTCCATCTAAACAAGAAATGGCAAACACTTTATTTAGTAAATGCATGGACGATTTTGTGTCAACAAAGAGTAAACATTTGTTTACACGCTTGAAAATTGACACCAGCTTTTTGAGTGTTCCTGTTTTAATGTGGAACCAAGATGATGCTTATTTAAATGCTTTATCTAAAATCTCGACTCTTCGAGCTGTAAATGATACAGCAGAAAGGGCAGTTAAGCTGATGCAGGACTTTCACGGATTAATAACAGCGGACGAAGAGCAAAAACAATTTCTATTGCGTTGTGTTCAGGAACACAGAAAGCTTTATCCTGACTGTAAAAAAGCTACTTTGCGAAAACTGTATCCCAAATAAGTATAATATAACTGTATTTGATTATTATGTTGATTTTTACTTATTTTCCTATTTATTTTAGTCTTATGGAATAAAATGGGAAGTATGAGTATATGTGCGTAGTACTAAAAAACATTACAAAACTTTGAAGCCAAGTCGGCACGGGTTCCCGTTATAACAAAGTGTGGAAATTTCACAGGTACGTTTTTATTTTCATTTCTAATAATATTGAGGGGTATGCGTTCCAAAAGAAAAAAAAAAATTTTTTTTTGCTTATATAAGGGACACCCTACTGAACATATTAGGGTATACATGTAGGGCAATAACTGCAAGTAACTGGGTTGACTATATTTTTGCGCATTTTTGCCACTTTCTGTTGATACAGATAAGACTTGGCTGCGTGCCGAGAGTTGTAACTTTCAAGTGAAGGGGTGTTTAGTATTTTACAGATGTAGTTACATTATGGTCTGAGCCAATATGTATAAATAGATTCATATTGTACTGCTATTAAGACGACTCATACCTAAAGGTATAAGCTTCTAAAAAAAATGAATTTCGGAATAAAAATTCTTTTTTTACTTATTTCTACTCAGAATTACAATAAAATGACGACCGGTCTGGCCTAGTGGGTAGTGACCCTGTATATGAAGTCGAAGGTCCTGGGCTCGATTCCCAATCAGGGCATTTATTTGTGTGATGAGCACAGATATTTAGTTCCTGAGTCATGGGTGTTTTCTTTGTATTTAAGTTTTTAAGTATTTATATGTATCTATTTATTATATATATCGTCGCCTACTACCTGTAACACAAGCCTTATTGAGCTTACCGTGGGACTAGGTCGATTTGTATAAGAATGTCCCGAAATATTTATTTATTTATTTAAAATGTTTTCCATAGGGAAAAAAATCCTGCCAAGCGTGGCGCTATGGCAACGCCCCCAAGACGATACAAGTCATATTTGAGGGAGCCCTATGTCCAGCAGTGTAAAAATTACAAGTCCGTGTTGTGGCTCATACAAAATGTATGTATAAAAGCGCCACATCTTTACCCGACGCAAATGGAACAGTAATAAATATTATATTGTAACTTTAATTAGGAGAACTTCAATTAAATATTGATGAGAGTCCACTCAAGTTGACATTTTGTAACCCGCCCACGCACTTTTCACGTATCATAATTCATATAGTTAAAATAATAAATTAATAAATATCACAGGTCATCCTTACACAATTTGACTGAGTCGCACGGTAAGCACAATAAGACTTGTGTTGTGGGGTAATAGTCAAACAACGATATACATAAAACACAAATACATAGAAAACACCCTTGACTCAGGAACCCTGTGCTCAATCACACAAATAAATGTCCTTACTGGGATTTGAACCTAGGACCGTCGATATAGGCAGGGCTTCAAAGTTTTGTAAGTTTAGTAGGCACATTTAATTTGCCGCGCCCCTGAAAGCAGGTTGCGTGCAGTTGTCTAAATTTATGTCAGTAGATTGCGTTTGCTCATTAAATCAGGGACTCTCGAGCCGCGGACACGCGACTAATAAAAAAATGTGCTCGTTCAGATAGCGCTACTTGCATTTATTGCCATGAACTTGTTATTTTTGTAAGTACAAGGATATATTTATCATCATCTTGCGTTGTCCCGGCGTTTGCCACGGCTCATGGGAGCCTGGGGTCCGCTTGGCAACTAATCCCAGAATTTGGCGTAGGCATTAGTTTTACGAAAGCGACTTTTGTACAAAACTCGTCATAAGCCTGGATGTCCTGACCACGTGTATATATATATATATTTAAATTGAATATTATAATTACAATGTTATACACTGTACACTAAACAATTATATTGTAGCCAAATTACTACGTTTGATGGCGATTTCAGCGCGCGGTCTCCAATACTTGCAATAAATAACTCATCTGACGTAAGTGTGCCACGCCGGAAAACAATTGGCCTAGAAATGTTCATTTTGCGATAATATTTTATATTTTTCTGTGAAACAATAAAGCTTTTTGTCTGATCTTTTTGTATTCCCAGAAGATAAATGATGTGTTTCTTTTTGTTAATATTATTCATATTGTCAACTTGAGCTACCTACAGAGATATTTACGCGGATGCACGGAATGGATCCTAGTCTGCGATAGGCTTAGACCTTTTTTTATAATAAATAAATAATTACTATAATGATTCAGAGTTTTCTTTGCGTGGAAGGTAGGAATATGTTTTTATCTAAAAAAAAGAGGATAATAGTTCTTAATTAAGCGACATAATGATATTAAGATGTCCGCAGCTGCCATTTTCTAAAAAAGCGTATTTATCAAAAACACTAAGCTGAATGTCTTTTTAGCGCTCTAATAACGTGTTGAATTAATAGTCACGTAAGCACGTAACACGTAAGTGATACTTGGAATGCAGCTGCAGCTAGTTTTATGTGATCTAATCTTAAGTAACTCCACTCATTTCATAAAGTCTATACCTAGTTGAAAAGGTAGCTAATATAACATTGATTTTATAGTATCCACCAGCTAGCTTAAGAAACAAATTGTCTTAGCGCTTTCGGAAATTCGTGCTTAATCACAACCACGTGTTGAAACTAATTAATTAGTGATTTTGCCAACTAATGTTATTCAACTTTAAGTGATTTAATCACGCAAAGCCATAACCGCAACGGACAGACAGCTGAATGTTAGTTATTCTAATTAACGTTGGCAGCCGTGCCAAGCGCCGCGCCTAAACCTCGACATACGGCAGTGCTGGGTGGACCACCTTAGCAATGGACTTACTGACGATTACATACATTACGTATTCCGATTCACGAAGTGCAGTGCAACCTATTTTCATCAAGACCTGCCTTCAGGTACGATCCTAGAAACTAAAACTGTTTCATTCATAGCAAATGTAAGGTTATTCTACAGGCCATTCACAGGATTCAGGTCATGTAAAGAAAATAGAACATAAATATGTACTTGCTAGTATATAAAATATTATAGTTTACGGCATATTTCCATTCGCTGCAGAGCGTTCTGCACGCCACTCAAGTTATAAATCATGGCAATACATTGATAGAAAATAACTTTGGTGGATTTAATATTGCCTATGTTGAATGTAGGTGACGGCAGTTCAAAAATGCGGAATATCGTTCGTTACGTTGGTTGGTTTGTAATTTTAGATTTGAAGTTGGCGTGATTGAGACTGAATGTTCTATTACAGCCTACAAGTTATCGTGCTTACTACGTGTGACGGTATTAAAATGTAAGTTATTTCCCATTAACAATCGCGATTAGAAATGGGACAAATATCTTGAATGAGAATTATACTACATAGCTGGTTTTAGTTCACTAAACTGATTGAATGTAATTTTCATGAATTCTTAATATATTCCGACCCTCAGCACGCCTGAACGCGATTTTAACCAAATGCCCTTTACTGATAACGCTTAAAACAACTCGACGTTTGCGAAAATTCCTAAGCGGGGAAAATAACGAGCATTTTCCCGTCGGGTAAAGGGGAGCGCTCCCTGTGTGCGTCGAGCGGACATCCTGTTTGCGCAGGCTGCGCGCGGCGTCAGTAGCGCCGCCGGCCCGCCGCCGGCCGCTCTCGTGCCCGCCCCGCTGTCACGCAAGTCTTCCATTAGATTATTAAGTCAATTTAGATTAAGAAACCAAGTCTTCCACTAGTTTTAAGTATGCAGAGGGCAGGGGATCGCGTCGCGAACAAAATACAAACAGAGTAGTATTCGAGAGGCTATGGCGCGGGACGTTCCAAGCGGTCGTGGCGCCAGGGCGAGGCGGGCGGCCGCGAGCGGCGTCGCACGAGCCCGCGCCGGAGGCTCTGCCGCTGCCGGAGCCACCGGGGCCTTCGCACGCGGCCGACGTGCTGGAGCCCGCGTTGCGCACGCTGCTCGCGGGGCTCCGCGGCGCCTGCTGCTGCCGCTGCGGCTGTGCCGCCGCCGAGCGCAATTATAACGATAATTTGCAGGTCTGTCTCTCCAACGACGAGGAGAGGAAGTCCATGCGGTCCGTTATAAGGTGTGTTTATCGATTAGTTGCATGTAGGCTGCGGGCGTCAGGCTAATCGTTAATTGAAAGCGCGCTATCGACTTGATTGGAAATAAAACGATTTCATACTCGTTTGTTGCCAGCGCTTGGTTATTGTGATATGCTTGGTTTTATTACAAACTTATCAGTATGGATTAAGTATGTTAAATTATTTTAATGTTTCCCCATTTCTAGCGCACTTAGGTGCTGCTCAGGTAAATATTCGTTAGTCCTCTTTGAAGCTTTATTAGGATTTAAATAATGTAAGATAACATACTTTTATCGTAGGGTCTCAATGAAATGTTGATCATTATTAGATTATTGAACTTGATTAGGTATAATTTACAACGTATTTTTCCCTACAATGAAATCTACTACCTACATCACACTTTGAAACAATTCAACATCAAAAACAAACACATGTTTGACATTGACATATCAGTCTGTAATTTTGATTCTTAAAGATACATTATTTTAGTATTAGTTTCGAGTGATCAACTAAATACCATCCTCCATGACGCGACCGTTCGATTGCAGCGTGCGCGAAACGCACGCCGTGGCGGAGGCGCAGCAGGCGAAGAACGCGCGGTTGCGCGACGCGTTCGGCATCTCGCCGCGCTTCGTGGAGGGCTCCAGCCTCGACCCCGAGCGGCGCGCGCGCGAGCACGCGGCCCGATCCCCGCTCGTGCGCACGCCCAGCCACGAGCGCGACGAGCGCCCGCAGCCGCCCAAGAAGAAAAAGAAACGAAGGTATTAATGTTATTCTAGCTGGCCCTTAGGCACTGGTCCCACCGCGATCTAGAAAGATAGGAGCTATCAGCTATTTCAAGGGACAAAAATTAATCGAACCGTGTAAATAAAAAATAAAAAAATTGTAAACTTACAATAGACAAAGAGTTACCGTACCGTACTTGCCGCATAAAACGATTCGCTCTACAGTTGCAACTGATAGTTTACAGGGTGGATGTAAATGTAAAAATAAACAAAATCCACTTGAATTTATCATTTGGCCAATTACGTACGGGTTTTAGGATATCAACAATATTATGAATAATTGTTTTCTCGGTTTATTTTCTTGTCAGCACCGTTGTTTTGCCGGGTATTTTGGTACAACTGAATTAATAGACATGACATAATAAGCCTTAGGCTTGACAAATTATCAGTAAGTAATACATCAAGTTCCCCCCAACTACTGACATAATCAATACAATAGATACATTACAAATTGACAACAATAGTCGACAGTACATTGTTTATTGTTTACCTAAGCTTTTGTTTTCAGTGCATCGCCTGAAACAAAGAAAATAAAGAAGAAAAAGTCGAAGAAAACAAAAAGAGAAGTAAGTTTGTTTATTAAATAGTCTTATACCTACTATTGTTTTGTATGATTGCATGTTTATATTATAAGAGATGTTCTCATAGTTTTTTAAACCCAGGCAGGTAATGTTGCCGCTATCAAAGAGGCAAGTATATTAGAGTATGTTTTCAGTGGATATAAAATACTATCCCCATTTTTCAATGTACTCAGCCGATAAATTTTGCTAATTTCAGCGAGAGGAAAATGTTATGGGATTTCATACGTAGGTATGGTAATTGTGAGAGATATTTGTTTTTATTTTCCGATGAAAAATATCAGTTGCGATTCAAGCTCAAACAAAAATTTTAATTATTTTACCCACTTCTTTTACTTACTCTACAGGAATAGTCAAGAGGTAAATTTTAGTTTGTGCTTGTTTTTCTACACCGTGTTTTTTTTTCTAATTTCCGTTAAGTTCGACAGGTTGTTTGGTACATTAACCGATTGTTCAATTACTACAATTGCTTTTCATACGCTATAAATTTATATTTCTATGTAAACGGGCGGGTTCTAAATGTGGCTCGAGTTACTTAATGCTAATGTTTACTGAATAGAACGTAATGAACCTTTAACACTGTGTTTCTGGGAGAAGCTTTCTCTGACATAAAAAGGAAAAACACGGTGTAGATATATATGTTGAAAATAAACTTATATATGTATTAGTAACCTTACAAGGAATATCAGAATTACATTGATTTTGTATTCCTGTGTTTATTTTGAAGCTCACAGGTATAAAATAATCAAGCCTTCGTTTTTACCTACATTTCATAAGCATATTTCGGAATAACATAATATCACAGAGGTAAATAAAGTGCAGAGTGTTACACCCCACGTCTGTTTTGAACTATTTCTTTTACTGAACTTTCGTGTGTTCCTTTGTTGGGCTGGTAATTTCAATTTTACACTTCACGCTATGGTTTTCCATCACGTATTAGCTTCGGCCATTACTTACTAAGGAAAGTTAAGAAGAATAAGTCAATTTCTCACGAAAATAAAAGTCGAAAGTGACTAAATCACCTGAAAACGGTTTGAAACCTTGTCGAGATAAAATTACCAGACGGTGCGGCAATGCTTTTTGTAGGAAGCAGGTTTCCTTCGATGTCTTAACACCTTCGCTGCCGTAGTTAGTTAACCCTTAGGTGCATGAAGTTTCAATCAATTTGCTTCTAAAGTGCCTTATGTACAATCACACAGATGTAGCATTTGACACTCTGTATAGACATGTCACATTATATAATTTACATTTGCTTGAATACGACTTGTGTCACTTCAGTTTTGATAAACGGTATAATTTTTGATACTGTATGCACTAAAGGGTTAAGTCAACACGCAGTAAACTAGTTGGCTTCTTCTTGGTTCCATATTGAACTGATCATTTGATATAATTCTTCATGCAAACACAGTTTTATATGGATATAGGATGTTTTAAAAACTCGCAATAAGATCACAGTACCAGAAACTACATTATGGCATATCGTCGGGGATAGTGCAATACCGCGTTACCACAAGTACAATTAAAATACAGTTTATTTGTACATTGCTTACATTTCGAACTCTATCGATATTTGTTGTTACGCGGTATTGCACTATCCCCGACGATATGATAAATTATAAAAATGAAAGTAAGCAACCCGACAAGTTCTTTTACCCCACTGGATAAAAGTCACTAACTAATCTTTCTCACACAGACAAGACAGCAAGAAAAAGAAGAAACGCTCCAAGTCCCCAGACACCGACAGCTCGAGCGACTCCGACACCACGGACTCCAACAGCTCCGACGACGACAAGCGCAAAAAGAAAAAGGTAATTGTTACTTGACTCTGCCCGCCACCACTCTAGCCCTCGAAGATTATGTTTTGTGCGGAACGCCTATGAGTACGACTTACAGGGCCGAGCTTGATGCGAGAAGCATACTGCAAAATTAATTATATCGCTATATTCTCTTTTTTTATTTCAAAAGTACTTTGTTTAACTGATTTCTACAGACCAGAATTGTCATTGAAAAGAGCATTTACACAACTTGCTAAATATTTGAAATTAGTTATAAACTGAACCGGAAAACGTAATCTTCGAACATAAAAAGTGTTCTAACAATAATGGTTAAAAATTCATTTTACTTGGGACCTGGGAAATGTTTGAATTTTGAGATTACTTTCACACGTGTCCTGTGTAGTCGTCACCGGGCCCACACACACACCTCATCCCCTAGCTTCAGGACCCCCGAATAGCTGATGTGCCCCTCCCTATTATCTTTCAAACATTGGCCTGAAGGGATCTACTATGAAATACTTCGCACCATCCTCTGCATATGAATTTGGGCGTCACTTATTTTTTTAATAATTCCTTACACCGCCCTGTTTTCTCGTTATTTTTGCTATAGTTACAAAACTAATCGTAGCTATCACGAAATTCAGTTGCGATCTATCCCCCCAAGCTTCATCTCTTAGCTATGGTGCCCACACTTCGAGCTCTTTCTGTTACGGGGGAATATCCGATTTTGTGAATGTGGTTTTTTCTCTTCTTACATACTTCATTTTTTTAGTTTATGTTTCTGTAAATACAAGAAATAGACAGTAAAAATTATCTGTTTAACTGTGCATCATTTCATAGGATAGCCATCTTTATCTGAAGAAATAACGTATACTGTAAGTATATCACAAAACAATAACACTCAGTAAACACTATGTTAGGTGAAAACTAAAATACGTATTCCGTGCCGATCGGTAATGCATTCGAGTTAACATCTGTGACTAACGGCGGGCGAGCGGGTGCTCGCGGGTGCTCGCGGGTCCTAGAGTGCACAGTTACTTGCATGGTGTTCGTAGTCCTTTAAACAGATGGTGGTTATACGTTGTCCGTGCAGCGGGGCGTTCCACGGAAACGTGTCCGTGCCCGTCGCCCCGGTGAGACAGGCGACGCCGCCGCCGGCGCTCGTCCGACGGCCCGACACGTTTCCGTGCGACGCGGCCGCCGCTCACCTGTGATTGAATGTGAAAATGTAACTAATCCATAACATTCTCCCTCTTCTCATTTACCCAAAACTAATTAAGGATGCTCCACATGTTTAAATGGTATACAATACCACCACCGTTTGTTAAATAAGGTACGTTTCCGAAGTGTTATTAACATTTGATTTTGTGTCATGTATTTATGTATTTTAATTAATTATATTAATACTAAATGTTGACATTGTAATTGTGTTTCTAATAATATATCTATTTCACTCGCACTGGTGCCAAGATACGAACCATATTCCGATACCGAATATATATATTTTATTTTATTTATATTATTTCATGAGAATGTTATGGATAAACAAATCAAAACATTCTACAAAACACTTTAGTTATACTTGTACATTTCATTTTACTTGCTTACATGATAGCTTACATTTATTTTAGTATTAATTATTACCTTTTGTTTATTATTTTATAAATGGTTATTTAGAGTGCATGTGTAACAGTGGTATATTATTTTAATTCTAACGAACTCTTTATAGACGATTTTGTGATTCGCTTTTTCATTTGTGAGTCTAAGAAGATCTCGGTGCGAGACGATTTAGTTTGCCATTACGTACCTACCACTATAGTCTACTTGCATTGGCACCGGTGTTGGATGGCAGTCTTCTACTATGTTGGTTATTCACCATTCTTTGTTCGATTTAAACAGAAAAAGTCGAGCTCAAGACGTCGCGGCAGTAGCCAGTCCTCTACTAGAGAAAGGTAAGTAAATATTGTTCATAAAACTTTACAATCACCCATTCTTTATTAGCCATAATTATCTACCTCCTCTAAAATATAACTAAGATACCTAAATTTTATGTTATTCAAGTAATTCTGGGATTTAGAACATAATCGAGCCTTGTTCCAAAATTGAACAGAATGTTTTATAATAATTTACCAACTAAATCATTTGCTCAAATACAATACACAGTGATTAATAGCCCAGATAAAATAAACAATCCGAAAATTATTGGACAGGTTTACTATGTAATTCAATGTGGTCATTCATCACGCTGTAAGAACATTATCACCTGATCAAACATATTTTGATATTAGTATATGGAATAAGTAATCGCGGAACCGTTAAAAAATTATGCCTCCAATTGTATTACAGCTCGCCAGTGAGAAACAAGAAAGCTTCTAAAGAAAAGAAGTGGGAAGAAACAAACGAGCGAGAAAACGATAATCACAGGAACAGAGATCGCGAGGAGAGGAACAACAAATATAACAAGAGGGACGAACCGCCAAAGAGAAGGAGCGAATCAAGAAGGAGAGATGATAGCCCCGAGCGGCGTGTCTCTCCGCAGCACAAACACAAGTCTTACGTCACTAAAATAGACAATTCCCGCAGAGATCCTTCAAGAGAAGGCTCAGAGAAACGTGCTCCCAAGCGCAACCGCAGAGATCGCTCGTCGTCAAACGAATCTCAAGAAAGAGTTGAAAAACCAAAGAAGCGTCGTGAACATAGCGGCTCACCCGTCGACAACCGGCGACGGAAAAGTGACTCCCCTGACAGAAGAGATTACAGAAAAGATGAGTATTATAAAAAGGAAAAGGCACCCAACAAACCGGAAGTCAGAGACAGGCGACAGCGAAGCGAATCGCCAGATTATAGAAATAATAGAAGAGAAGAACGCGACGAGTCGTATGGCAGAAAGGATGATAGAAATGATAAGAAAAAGAACAATCATTCACGTTTAGAAGAAGAGCCAAGAAAGAAGAACTACGAAGAACCGCGCAGAAATAGAGATAGTTACGACGAGCCACGTAAAAACCGAGATGGTTATGAAGACAAAAATCAGCGTAGAAAGAGATCGCCTTCTCAAGATAAACGTTCGCCATCACCGGAGCGAGACCGCTCGCCGAAACTCCGAAACAAAGATCGGAAGGAATCTAAATCTTACAAAAACTCGAGGCCTGAAAGGAACGACTCATCTTCGGAATCTGAAAGCGAGCAGAAAAAGTCAAAAGCTAAAGATAAACCGAGATATAACAAAGACAGAAGCCCATCACCGCCAAGGGAACGACGGCGGAGCCCGAGTCCAGACTACAGGAGGAAGAGATCACCATCCCCTAAGAAAGCCGATAAGTTTAAGAGTGTTGTGAAGTCTGTAGAAAACAAGCGCGAGCGCAGTCGATCGAGGAGGTCGCCGTCTCCCAGCTCGCGTCGGAGGTCAACGACCCCAGCTCGCGCCGGAGGTCACCGACCCCCGAGCGACGGAGGTCCCCAACCCCGGACCGCCGCCGACGTCAGTCACGCTCCCCCGTACGAGACAGACGCAGAGAGTTCAGAAAATCAGTCGATCGAAAATCTCCCCCAAAGACTGCAAATAGAGATAGAGAGAAAAAAGAGAATCACGAGCGCTCCCGAGAACGCGAGCGGCGAGAACGGAAATCTCGGTCGCGTAACCGCAGTCGCAGCACCTCCAGCCTCAGCTACTCACCCGCCAGGCGAAGCCCTGAACGCTACAGAGATATCATAGACCAATTGCCAGAAAAAGACAAGCGCAAATACATCAAAGCCCCCGACAAGAAGAAAACCTCAAACGTCAAGCCCACAGCGGCTTGCTTGAGAAGTTCTTCTAGTGAAAGTGGCGATGGTGATACGTTGCCACCTGATGAGCGAGCGAGACAAAACGAACTAGACTTACAGGAGTTCCATGACTTGAAACTGCGATTAGCTCAAAAAGCCAAAGCCTCCATGGAGCGGCGACGCGATGAAGAGGCGACAACTTCCCGCTCTGAACCGCCGGTTGGAACTAAACGTGCTCCAACTCCTGAACAGAAGTCGCCCGAGAAACTAAAAGAAGTTGTAAAGGAGAAAGATTCACCTAAAAAAGATAAGAGTCCATTGAACATAGAAAGCTCCCCCGACGAGCGTCGCAAAGAAGTGAGAAAGCGAAGCGGCTCTCGCAGGAGCTGGTCGCGATCATCCGGCTGGCGGTCGTCCCGGTCGAAGTCGCGGTCGCGCGGCAAGTCGAGGTCGAAGTCCAGGCCTCGCAAGTCGAGGTCGCAGTCCAGGTCGCGTGGCAAGTCTAGGTCCAAGTCGAGGTCGCGGTCGAGGAACAAGTCGAGGTCGCGTGAAAAGTCGCGCGACCTGTCGAGGAACAAGTCACGGTCGCGGTCGGCGTCGCGGTCACGGTCGAGATCTTCGCGCTCCAGATCGAGATCCTACTCGTCATCAAGGTATGTGGAAATAAAAATTTAATTTAACGTCATTCTTACACATCAAGAAATATTTTCACGTTCTTAAAACGCTGAAGGTAATTTTTTAAATTCGGGTCAGTCCCGTACAGTTGTATTAAATTAAATTCCATATGAACCCAGTCAGGCCTTAGACCTTACACTTATGGCAGATTTTGTGCGTCTGTGACATAGTTTTCCGTCGATGAACTGAGCAGTCGAAGGCGCCATGTATATGAAAATAATACAAATACTTGATTCCCGCCGTCAGGTTAACCGTACTGACCTAGCCCTGCTTGCCCCGCAGAGGTTCCCGCTCGTCGCGCTCCAGTTCATACAGCAGCCGCAGCTCCTCGCGCTCGTCACGATCCACGTCCACGCGGTCGTCCAGGTAAGCAGCAAGGATCATAAAACGTCGATGCAGTCGCTTCCTTCAAACAACACCAGTTTTCGGCATGCCGAGCGCCATCTGTTGAACTCGGGTCGAATTATTTCATCATAGAATCGATTTGTGTTGAATAGCCCAGATACCTAATATCTCATATTCCACGCCATTTTGAACTTTATTTATGAGCGAGATACAGCGTTTATGGCGCGACAGATAGAGCTAATTCGTATGAAATACAGGAACGGGATTTTGTACAGACATTGTCGATCCTTGTTTATGTGATGCTGTCTGTTTTATAAAAACTGGCACTTCTTATGATATCAAAAAATATTGAAAATATGATGGATGTGAAAGTTCCAATTTACTTTTCCTAAAAAATATAAAATTACTTCAGTAATCACAAAAAGTTTCTAATTTTTACGGACCAAGAACGGGCGACTATAAAAGCCTACATGGTCCGTCATGAACTTTCTAGGCCGCCTAAATTTCTAGCCAAAAGTCAATTTATCGAGGTTAGGCTGCAGAATATTGTAGTTTCAAATGTAAAATTTGTAAAAGTTTGTTAGATGTTAAATGACTTTTTTTTTTTACTTGCTAGTCGATCCTACCCACAGTCACAAGAGCATCAAACAATCTTATAGAAATATGATAAAATTTGTAAACGCCAAGAGTGGAGCCTGTCAAATTTACCCACGGAGGAATAGACGAATAGTACTCGACCGAGTCCATAACTGGCAAAAAATTATTAAAAATCAATTTGACAGACTCTAGCCCAGCAGCGACGGCATTAACACGTACAATTTTGTTTCCGTATATGCATGCTCGGTATGAACCAACGAATACAGAACTATGACGGGCGTGTACGCCGATTACCGTAGATCGGCGCCGCGCTCCCCGCGCTCCCCGCGGCCGGCGCGCGAGCGCTCGCCCTCCATCCCGCGCCGCGCCGGCTCGCCCAGCTTCCTCGACCGCCGCCGCATCACCAGGTGAAGGGCGCTCCCTTGCTCCCCGCCTGGTTCACTCCGTCTTGCCGTAGCCGGTTTACCCCAGAACTTGCCACTCCATACTTTATCTACATCCCGTGGTCGGACGTCGCGGAAAACGTCAATTTTTAATCGTTTGTTAATTATATAATAACTTATTCACAACGTAAAGTGCAAAGTTTATTGACATATATTGTTATCGGTTGCCGCGATAAATATTCATGGAACAAAACACATCTGATATCAACCGTAACGGACAACATGTGGAAAAGTAATTTCAATATACGCGTATTGTATTGAGAAATATTTGTGGGATACATTCATCTCCCTAAATGACAGGTACGAAGTAATACCGTTAATTTGAAACGATCCTTACATTCGCTTAAAACGAGTATACGATCAGTCGAATTGCTATTCATGAAACTGTAAATGTAAATATTATGGACTGGCTTGTGACTGGACATGTAAACGGAGTATTTAGAGTTCTGGTCGTCCAATAACATCCTGTTTGCTTTGATGCGGTGACAAACATATTTTCTATGCTTTTTTGTCATACGTGTCCGAGAAGCGGCAGAAGTTTTGGGTGACCAAGTAGTAATGAAAGTAAAGGGTTTTATTTGGAATTGTATTGGTTATAATTCTATTAATTTAACCGATATAATTCAATAAAACTCTAGTACTATTGATTCAATATATATTTTCATTTTTTTTTCTTAGTTTTTGTTCCGAGTTTTTGCTACATGTGCAATGTGGTATCAATTATTGCTCATACATATACTTCCATTGCAATGAATCAATATTACAACTTTCAATGTCCAAGCACTTGTTTCTGGGCTACCGTAGGAACGTACGAATGGTGGTTATTGAAAATAGTGTCCTATGCCATCATTTATACGGTCGTTGTTTGAATATTTTCGGTTTAACATTGTTCGTGTGTCGCTTTCCTTATGCTAATTCTTTTTTATTTTGGGCTTCCATTTTATTTTCGCCATTTGCCATAATATAAAAAAATGAAACTCATTTCTCCAGTCTAAAATTGACATGTATTTTTTTTATATTATGGCAACTTTTGTTTTCACATATATATGTATTCTTTTGTTTCATCTTTTATAGAAAAAAGTCACGAAAGCATAGCACGAGTTCAGAGGACAGCAGTAGTAGCTCCGACTAGTGAAGCGACTGTCGTGTGCTAGCCTAGTTCTAAGTTATGTACGTTGTAATTACCTGTCTAGTTCCAATACATTGATAAATCACAATTTGTTTTTATTATTATCAGTAATTTTCTTTCTAAAATTTCGAATATGGGCTGTGAAGACTGCATTGGGTGTTTGCATTATGAACGATTTTAGTACTAACTTGTAAACAATTATTGTCTAATAAAAATGAATGTTTAAATATTTAACGGATATAATGTGAACTATTTCAAATGAAGTACCTAAAGAGTTCATAATGTAAAACGATTTTTACTGTCACAGATTGTAAATACTCATACATATAATGTGCGCGCGTCTAACGATCTATACACAGTTGTGTAGTTTTTTAAACTAACAAACTTACATATTTATTTTAGTTGATATTGTATTAAACCTGAGTGTATGATTGGGTTAGTTTTATTTTTATTGGGTGTGCTACTAAACATTAGAATAAGGAAGTTAACACTTATCAGTATTTCAAGTCAAATGAAAATGGTATAGGACAAACCTCTGAACTAACAGACGTGCGAAATTAAATAGGAATTTCACTAGATGTCGCTGATCATAATATCTTATTGTTGACAAAACCTCACGCATAACAGGGATAGTCTATACTACCCGTCTCTTAGTTCAATAGTATGTTTAAGATTAGCCAATATGCTGATACTTATGATAAAAAAATGAGACTTAGTCCAATTTTTTATTAGTGCCATATAAAGCTAGAAGCTATGGACTAAACTAACGGTATTATTTTCTTCCGTAGCGCACCCGTTGTAGATCTAACGTCAAATAAGTTCAAGTATAGAAGAAGATAAGAACTAAGAACAATTTTACGTGGAGCCGATCGACCGCCACTATACCTACACGTAGAATTATCAAGTGCTATTTTATGGAAGGACATTTATGTAGAGTGTGTTGTGTTTAAATTGTTTTATTTCATTAAACTTATCGTATAATTTTTAGTTGTTTTTTTTTTGTTATCGCTGCATGGTAGAGCTGTTTTTGATTTCCTGAAAGTTTTAGTACCATGTACACATTTAGACCACACTGAGTGTTTTTATGATTACGCTACTTTGATTTGGCAAGAATGAGAGGTAAGATATTTTTTTCATATTCTCACCATTTTACTATTTGTAATTCAGGTAAAAGCTACTTTAACTTGAACGTTATAAAGTCGTTTTTTCTGAAATCAATATGGATTACCGCATGATTTTGTTGATACCATTAGTTACTCATAACTGCATGAACACAGAAAACTGATAGTAAATATGATGACGGTTGTTTTGAAACCGTCGTTACACAAGATATCTGACGTGAAGGTCATAGGGTAGACTCAAGCGAATGAACTTTATAGTAATATTTGCCTACGTTGCACTATCAACTGATAAAACTTCTAAGAGCTTAACGTATGATATATGATATTATATTATCCTATACCATATTTTAAGTCATGGATAATACTCATGGTGGTCCCAGACTGGCTGTTATAAACGTTATATAACGCTACAAAACACAGTGTAACCCGGATGCTATTATTGTGCCATCATAACAGCATCCTTGTTACACCGTGTTTTATAACGTTATATAACATTTATAACAGCCAATGTGGGAGCACCATTATGATTCTTCAACACCATAACAAAACATTCGAAGATTGGTAAACTGTTTATAAGTACTTATTAGTCTTATTACTAACAAGGTAGGCTGCCAGTGTAGTAGCAGTTATTATACTAGTTATGTATTCAAGACTCAGTGTTAATAAACAAACTATTATCTTTTTATTATGTCTCAAATAGTTAAGTTTTACATTTTATATTATTCCTTCACGTCGTGTAACATACGAGATGATAAATATTTTATAGGCGATCAATCATAACCATACTAACTCTATTGCATCCTACTAACATACTAATACTAACCGCACAGCGCTCGAAAGCGGCCGATCCCGTACCACAGGCAGTCCCCGTCGTCGCTGTCGAGCGGCAGCTACAGCAGTGAGAGTGAGCGCAGCTGGACCCGCTCACCCCAGCCCGACCGCGACTGAGATCCGGGATCTATAAAGTGGTCTATAGACGTGACCAAGCCTTAGTCACACTCGGCGCAACACTGACATTTGAGGAAATTCTTTATGTTGTTACATTCGACACAAGGGCTAACGCCACGTCCCGTCGGAATTGTTCTCGACTGTAGCTAATACTTTATTATTTTAGGAACTCTAGCGAACAATAGATGTGACTAAATTAATGCATAAATTAACGTGAAATTGGCGAGTTGCTTCGAGAAAATTAACAGCTATTTTATGGTCTTAAAAAAAAACCGTAAAACTGATATACTAAAATTTTCCTACTTAATATTAAAATAACGCTCATTTTTCAAACATATTTCGGTTAATAGACTTGTTTACACTTAGGCACTTCTATTGAACGCCATCTGTTGGACGGTGTCCGGGGGAGTTTATTTTGGAGGAAAAACGTCGAGGATTTAGTAACAAGGTCCAGGGGGGGGCGATTTTTGAGCGTCGAGTGCTCGAATCGAAGAAATTTTATTTTAGAAACATTAATGATATAAATTAATAATCGTGGGTATCGAAAAACTATACATTTTGTGCATAAATAATGATGAGGAACTTGTGTGCGATTATTTTTGTCGTTAAAAGTTTTTTTTATTCGATTGCACGACTCAAAATCGCCTCTTAATGCCCATACTGTAAGTTACAATAACTCGCTAAACCTTTACTTAGTTTAGCTGACGAATTAACATTCTATATTTTTAAAGCATTCACACCTACAGGCCAAAACGGTGAGAATATTGGTAGAGGGAGATGTACCTAGTGTTTAGTTACATGTGTTATATCTATTTGTTCACTATAGTATAGATGACACACTTACCGTTGTAGTTACAAAAACATCGAGGAATTCTAGTCATATAAGAATTAAAATATTTAGTTACAAATACTCATTTGAATACTCTGAGCTCCGGAGCAGAAAAAACAAATCTAGTCTTTAGTTTTATTGAACAAATAAGGGTATCTTCTAGTTAATTATTTATAGACCAAGAGGTGGCTACGTCAAATAGCATACTATAATGAGAATGGGATCAACCAAGCCGCGCTAGACAATTCGCTTAATTAGGTATCATTGCTGGTGCTCAAATTACAAATACCTGGTATTTGTTAATGGTGGAGG
Organism: Grapholita molesta; assembly: GCA_022674325.2. NCBI lineage: Eukaryota > Metazoa > Arthropoda > Insecta > Lepidoptera > Tortricidae > Grapholita > Grapholita molesta. The sequence goes on along the minus strand of CP053130.2, from coordinate 15,550,618 downwards.
TCAGAGGAGCAAACAAGCAAAGGGGATTTCAAAATAAACGAAAAAGCAGTAGTTATCTGTGTCAAAAAGACTAGTCGTTTGACAACTTCTTAATAATCGACTAAGCTACGATGTTACGGGTAAATACTTACACGGCAAAGTTACATGCACCTACACACAGACGGTTGAAATCATATTCCACTATTTGAACATTGTCTTAGCTAAAAAAGAGAGCTCTTCGAGTTTTATTGATATTTTACATTCACATTACAACATTTTACTATGCCAACGAATAGCTGCCAGATAGTAAATAGTGTGGTAGAGAATGCCTTGGCATTAAGTCCGACTTTTGTACTATTTTTTGTGTGTAGTAAAGTTTGAATAACTAAATAATTAGAGGGTTGCTCGATATTGTATACCATTTGACGTAGTCTTACGATCTAGTCCAGTCATTTACAAAATGTTTACTTTTTATAAGTTATTAATTAATGAAAAAAACATGTTTTTTTTACACCTTTTACTAATTGTTGCTAATATTATTTAATTTATTTTTAGATGTAAGCTCTAACAGTACCAAAAATACTCTTAATATTAATTAGTAAGGTGCAATATATTTAATGAATATATTTATTCATACGTATTTACAATTTCCAAACCTAGGTAAAGTTTACTAGTCATTCACAATAATTTATTTTACTAAATAATGATCTGAAATACAATGCTGTTATATTTATAAATTGTCAATACGAGGGCTGGCTGATAAGTCTCCGAAATGAAAGATTTAAAAAAATATAATTAAAAAAGTAATAATGTCATTCTAACCTCTTGGCTTTTACGTTAATGCAGAGGCAATATCAAGTTTTTATATCATAAATATTAATATATTAAAGCGACCTAAAGAAAAACTGTATTCATTTTCGTGAAAATGGAAAAATCGGAAGTTCGTGCGGTAATTAAGTTTTATGTTTTGAAAGGCAAAACTGCAACACAAATTAAAACCAAACTGGACCGCGTTTTAGGGTCTTCTTCGCCTTCTTTAAGCACAGTTCACACTTGGGTTGTCGACTTCAGACGTGGTCGGCAGAGCTGTACAGATGCTTCCCGCAGCGGACGGCCCAATGAGGTAACGACTCCGGAAATTATCAACAAAGTTAAAAAAAAATTATTAGATGATCGTCGTGTGAAGTTGGTGGAAATAGCAGAGATGGTAAACATTTCAATAGAACGAGTTTTTAACATTTTGAATCAACACTTGGAAATGAACAAGCTATGTGCTCTTTGGGTGCCGCGTCTCTTAACAGACGAGCAAAAACGAACCCGCAAGGATGTTTCGACGGAGTGTTTGAAGAAGTACAGGCATAATCCTAACGAGTTTTTACGTCGATATATAACGGTTGACGAGACGTGGATCCACCACTACACGCCTGAGACAAAAGAACAGTCTAGGCAGTGGACAAATCGGGGTGAACCTGCCCCTAAGAAAGCAAAAGTGGTTTTGTCTGCCGGTAAAGTAATGGCAACCGTATTTTGGGATTCTAAAGGACTGGTTTTCGTGGATTACCTTCAAAAGGGAAGAACCATTAACGCTTAATATTATGCTGATCTGCTAAAAAACCTCGATAACGCAATCAAAGAGAAAAGGCCTCATTTACATAAGAAAAAAAAATTACTCCATCAGGATAACGCCCCTGTTCATACGGCTAAAATTGCAATGGCTAAAATCGAAGAATTGCACTACGAATTGTTACCCCATCCCCCGTATTCACCAGACTTGGCCCCTTGCGACTTCCAACTGTTCCCAAATCTCAAAAAGTGGCTAGGTGGACAAAAATTTTCATCAAACACTGAAGTCATAGAAGCTGTTAATAGGTATTTTGAGGGACTCGCAGAATCGTTTTTTAGAAATGGAATAACAGCCTTGGAGAAACGTTGGGCCAAGTGTGTGGACTTAGAAGGGACCTACGTTGAAAAATAAAATATAACATTTTTATATATTGTCTTATTTCTGTGCCGTTTCGGAAACTTATCATCCCGCCCTCGTACCTACCACATAAGTGGTTTCTGTATTTCTAGTAAATAATTAAAATAAGTATAGCAAGAATTTTATTAAATTAAAAACTTGTAAAAAAGGTTGCATAAACAAGCAATAAATTGTATTTGGGCTGATACTGAAATTGTACTCATATTATAACAAAGTACATTGTAATATATTATATACCTACCTTATAATTAAAACATAAGTCGTAACGAATCTCAATAAATGCACCTTTAATGAATGTTGGATCTGCCAACCACCATAAGTAAAAAAAAAAACTCAAATATGTGGGTAGACAAACACATAAAGTATACAATGGATCCAATTGCAGTTGTCAAATAAATACATTCCATTTAATATTTGTTTCATTATTATAATTTTAATTTTGACCACTAAGGAGGTGCTGTGGGGTGAAGGGTCCTTTTCTGTGATTTTTGCATGGGGTTAGAGTTTATTTCACATCTGCGAAGACCCAATCAACGGCAGAGGCATAAAAAAAAATATTCTTACACAGATTGACTGCGCCCCACGGTAAGCTCAAGAAGGCTTATATTGTCTGTACTCAGCCAACGATTTTGTTTTTATAACATAGGCGGCAAACGTGCAGACGGATTTCCTGGTGGTAAGCAATTACCGTCGCCCGTGGACACCCGCAACACCAGGGGAGTCACAAACGCGTTGCAGGCCTTTAAGGGGGGTTGGAGCTCTGGGAACTTTACTCACCATCAGGAACACAACACTACATACCCGAAAGGTAGCAGTGCTATTATGGATGTGGTCTTCTGTAAGGAGGAGGTACTTCCCCAGTTGGGCTGCCCCAGATTCATGCGTGATGCTGATGGTCATCGCTGTACCCTACTTCTCATTGTTGGACGTAGTTTAAGGACATACCCGGGTCCAAAATATAATACCTACACAAATCCTTAGATACCTACATAGAGAACACCCACCCAAGACTCGGAAGCAAATATCTGTGCTTATCACACAAATAAATGCCCTTATTAGGAGTTGAACCTAGGACCGGCGGCTCCATAAGCAGGGTAACTACCCACTAGGCCAGACCTGCCGTCAAAAGTAAATAATTAAACTCTAAGAAATTAAACAATCGCGTCAACCCTGACAGCTTTCGCGACTGACGCCCTGACCAATTTGACCACCCAGCCACAGCGGAACCCGTCGAAATTTCAATGTGTATATAGATAGTAAGTTACCTTCTATTCAAATCATTTCGGGCTTCTGATATAAATAGAAAGATAGTGCTGCCATCTATGCAATTAGAAACAAATCAAATATTTTTTATTAATATGTTTTTATTTGCTTTGGTTATTTAGTAGTTACACTACTATATACATTCTAAAATGAAATAGACGACTTTTACTTAGGGCCTGTACACAAAACTGCGATGCGATGCGATGCGAATTCGCCATATAAGGCCATAGGAGGTTTTTGCGATGCGACGTCGCATTGCAGTTTTGAGCACAGGCCCTTAAGAAAGAGTGACCACTAATTTAACATGAAGTGATACTAAATTAACATTTTATAAGCAACAGTGAAAAGACGGCAGTTCCGGTATTGTATTGTAGTCTGAGTCTACACAGTAGCGTGGGTGCCTAACAGGTACACAGCCGCGTTCAGTTTTAATTAACTCTCGTAAGTACAGACAGCGTCATATAGTTGGTAGCATTCAAAGTACTCAAAAAGTGTACCGAACTATTTGAGTACTTTGAATGCTACGAACTATATGACGCTGACTGTACCTCCACCAGTCCACCACAGCGCTTTCGCCTGTTGTATATACCCACTTGCTGTTGTTGGCAACTTGGCATTTCTGGCCAATGGTAATTTTCTAACAGTGAAACAACAATTTTTCTCAACAATGTAATCAATTCTGGATTACCTACACTTATGATGATGGTTAAGTAAAAATGTAAGTTTTAGTGTCAAAACTAAGCTGCCTTCCAACTACCAATGCAAGAAGTAAAAATTCTTTAAAACAGGTTCAATTAATTAGGGTTAACCTGTATTTAAGAGGATAATTAAATGATACGCACATTATAACAAAGTCCCATTGTATAATATATACAATATAATACATTAAATATAAGTCTTTGAATATAATAATTAATAAATCTCAATAAATGCATCATAAATAAGAGGTATTGCCAGCCACCGTAAAAGTCGACATAAGACGTTGACACATATTCTCAAATATGAGGGTAGTACAAATACTTCAAAAATAATCCAGTTCTTATTATTAACTAAATAAATTCCAGTTATCAATTTGTTACAAATTTGTATTATTATCTAGTATATATACCCCATTTGCCTAGCTACTTACGTTATTATAAATTTATGATTTCTTATTCACGGAATTGTTCCTTCAATTTGAAGACAATATCTTTAACAGAGTAAATAGTGTCAACCATATAACTAGATGATAATTAACAATAACGATATACAGCAGGTATGTTATAGCATAATTAGCTCTTTTAAACTATGAATAACGGAATGGCAAAAAACATATAGTTGGATACTAAACCTTATTCCCGAGTCACAAGGTTCTTGATACCAACCACCTCGGGAATATAAAATGACTTCAATTTAATAATTTTATAAGTAAAGTGGGGTATGGAGTAAGATGAAATATTTGCCGTAAAGCGGAGCATTATAAGGGAGAGCTTATACTTCGTAAAAAAACTTATAAACGGGCATAAGGGTGTCCGAAATTACGCAAAACTGAACCTTATTACTTTGAAATAAAGTTGACATAATGGTGGGAAGTATATTCGAAGAGTCCTATAAAGGCTTATCTGCATAGGGAATCATTTTATAGTTAATTTTATTATGAAAAACAGGATAACAAATGTGATAACATTATATATAATTAACTAATAACAAAAATAAAATCTTATAAATAATAAACCTGTCCCAGGTCTCGGTCACTGGGTAGGGTGCCCAGAAGGCTGGCCGCATTCCCGCGTTGGATCGCAATGCTGATCCTCTGGGCGAAATAGTGACCAGCCCTCTGGTCACCAGAAGCCTCAATAAGGCGCGACGCAATCTCTTTGTAGAGACGTCGCGCATTTGGGCCCCATGGCCCCAGGGTTTCAACCCCAAACGCCGCAAACATGAAGCTACTGCCAAGAGCAGCATATTTGCGACGCTTGAGGTTTTCGGCTGTAGATGCAGCCGCGCCAGCATCAGATTTGGTGGCAGGAATATGAGACGGCGCCAGGGTGTCTACACAAGTAGCATCCCAGACGAGTGGTCGTCCCATACTCCAAGGCACCAACGTCATTCCGTCGGGCCTCTTGCCATCGTCCCTTGTCAGACCGTTGGGCTCGAGGACTGCCGGCACCTTGGCACTGACGAGGGCCCGACGAATGACGTCATTGATGCTGGCATGCCGAGGGATCCGCCCGGCACTCCGGCTGCATGAGAGCCCATGGTGACCGAGACCGTAGTAATTTATAGTTGTAATTTTTAACTCTGTTGACAGCGTGATAAGTTCAAATTTATATAAAATATGTTTGTACGCAGCGTAGGTAGGCCTCCCACAAGGTGGACCGACGTCCTAGTTAAGAGTCGCGGGATACCGCTGGATGTGGAAGGCGCAGGATCGGTCTTCTTGGGTCGTTCTGGGGGAGGCCTATGTCCAGCAGTGGACGTCTTTCGGCTGATATGATGATGATGATGTTTGTATTCAAGCAGTAAAAGGTTAATCTTTCCCCAATTTAGCTTACTGTATATACAATATACTTACATATTCCAAATATAATATACTTAATTAAAAAATCAATATAAAACTGTAAATACCAATAGTTTTCTCAAATCAGTAAAATAACATACATTTTCACTCTTATTCTCTGTTCATGATAATAAAGATAGCATATTCGATAAAGGTATGATAATCTTGTTTTTAAGTCTCATATCAAAAAGTTAATTATTCATAACAATAGTGTGATTACTAATTACATAATTACTAGTTTATAAAAGTCTTACCTAAAGTTACGAACCCTTAATGCCTAATAAAAAAATTCTGTGCCTTAGCAAGTTTAAATGTGTGCAGAATGATAACAGTGTATAAACATAACAGTTACAACTATTTATCAAAATAAGGCGTAAAGTTTTGATGCCGTGGTTAAAGCCCCCACCATAATAACACAGGTAAATAGCGTTGTTCATTATTCCTTCCTTTCCTCCTTCTTTTGGCGCCTCTTCGTAGCCAGGAACATTGCCCAGCCAAACCCAACTAAATTCATGAACAGTACTCGCAACTGAAAATAAGTAAATATATTTTTAAAATTATTTTTTCTTGTATAGAAACACTAGTCGTTTATACTATATACAGTTTGCACTTTTGCGTGAGGTCAAGGATTTTGTATACAAATGATAATAAAATAATGATAAAATGCACATATATTAACAGGTAGACCTTTATTGACCTTGTAAGTAGGTATATAGATATTTAAACTTGTAGTATAATGACGCTTTTTTCCTCTTCCAAATAATTTATGAAAATTAAAAATTCACTAGACTTTTATCTTAATGATTTCTTACAATTAAACTAAAAAACTTACATCACTTAATATTTTTTTTTTTTCATATGATCTCTCACTGGTAGTTGGTATTTATTATTGCTATAATTATTAATTTTAATTAAGTCATCCTTTTTATGGGATTTATGAGAAAAAAATGTACTCAATTTGTCAGTTTTATGACAATAATTAAGCATGAAATCTGTATGGAAATGAAATTTTTGCCATTTTTGCAATGTAATATTGCTTATAGTTTATGAAAGAATTACCAAATCTAAGTATTAATAGAAATTTGATGCTTAATTATTATCACCAAGCTGACATAATTTAACTTTTCTACAACACAAATTGAGCACACTTTTTTCTAAATACTCCATGATGACTCTGTGATGGCACCAATGTTGGACCCTTTAATCTTACAGGCACCAATGATCGACACTTAGTTCTTAATTCAAAAACCATAACATTATAAATTGAATATGTACCTACAAATGCACTCCTTTGAAATAAGCACTAATGTTCATGATTGGTTCCTTGTCCATTACTGGCTCCATCACCCTACTATACACAAATGTTTATCAAATATTTACTCACCATTGGAGGCACAAATGCCAAATTTATAACTTGGAATAATGTCAACCATTTCCAATTGGCTTCTAAAACTGTCAAGTAAAGTGCATACAGCTGTTTAGTGGCAGCTGAATGGTTCTTGCCCTCCAGCCTGGCTAAGGTGTATAGGGAAAATGCCTGCATCAGTGGTGCAAACACCAGCCTCTCAAATAATAGCTTCTTCACTAGAGGGAAGGCCACTACATCTTCCGGGAACAGCCTTTCTGCTATGTTGTAGAAGTAGTGAGGGATTGTACCCCCAAATAACAACCTGGGAAACAAAACATTAAATAACAATACTGACAAGTTAGTCATTTGTCTGTATTGGCAGAAATGTTGACATATATTTTTTTTTATATTTCGGGAAAATTGTACACATATCGACCTAGTCCTATGGTAAGCTCAGTAAGGCTTGTGTTGTAGGTACTAGAGGACAATACCTATAATAGATAGATACATATAAATACTTAAATATATAACCATCCATGAATCAGGAACAAACATCTGTGCTCATCAGTCATCACACAAATAAATGCCCTGACTGGGATTTGAACCCAGGACCATCGGCTTCATAGGCAGGGTCGCTACCCACTAGGCCAGACTGGTTGTCAATGTATATGTATGTAAACAAAACAAATTTAAACCTATTTGTTTAGTACTGTCAAACATATATTGTTAGGTGGGTTGCAAGTGGATAAACTAGGATAAGAATGAGAAGGGTTTACATTTCTTCACCAATGCCTGCTATACATGATAAATCATAAAATGCATCTTCATTCAGTTGTAGCTGAACGGTCTGCATCTGCAGATATATGTTGTAGATCTCAGTTATTTTATAACTTACCCATATAATCCAAAAGCTAAGACTGGATCTAGTCTCACACAATCTCCAGCCACCACTTGTGACACAATGCTGGCTGCTGATCCCACAACACAGCTGTAATCATTTAAAATAAATGTGATTACCTACATTTTCAAATATGTACATTAATTTCACACACTATCAACGATACTTAGCAGTTTCTCTTGTTACATTCAAACTGTCAACAACAGTCTAAATCATCTCTGTAGATTTCTAATTCGAAACAACAGACTGCCGACTTCGTATTTTACGACAATCTTAAACACTTACTTACCTTGTGATAGCTTTTGTTTTGATAGGATTCAAATACAGGTTTTGAAGGTATGTTGCCATCAAATTCATAATCGGTTTCGATAAGGCCATTACGGATATTATAGGTTAATTATTTGATTAAATACAACAACCGCCTTAATTTAGCGTTATACTGGCACTGATAGAGTACAATTACTTTAAATAGTGTGTTGTTATTTCAATTTGATAACTGATAAAGTTATCAGCACTTATCAACAAACCTAAGTGACAGTGAGTTGTGTGCGAGTTTCCTTTTAGTTCAAAGGCCGGACCACAGATAGTTGAATGCCCCGGCGTTAAAAATTGCAGTGCTGGCGCTGTCAGTTATGAACGGCGGGGAAATACATTTTCAAATCTTATACTTAATAGTTATAAACAAGTCCGCCTTTTGTACTTTTGTGTAATGTGCAAATAAAGGTTAAATAAACACATAAATGAAGATATGGCAGCCTATCAGCACACAAGCACAGTAGTAGGAAAACAAATTCTGCCAGTAGCAGTAAAGACTAATGATTCTCTGTATCTATACTCTAACATCAGTAACATTGCTTTGATAAGTAATAAATTACCTAGACAAACTAGAAAACAAATTAATAATCAACATGCTTCGTCGAGGTCATAAATATGTTTAAACTTTTGCGCTTTACTCCTTTGTAGTGAGGTGCTAGTGTACACATATTTTTGACACCAACTGTACAGCAGTATAAACACTACTTACAGAGTAGGTATGTCCAAATGGAAGTTAAGCGCTAGAAAACTAAGCACTGTTAGCGCATGATAAGGCACCCATTGCGACTAAAGCTTGAAAAAGCGCATGCCTACCGTTTTTACGATGCATATAGCCCCGACTTTGTTGTCTTGGGTACTTGGGGAGATTTCAATAATAATTTTATTTTACCACAGATACGAGGCACATATTCTAAAAATAGAATAACATCGTGTATTGCATATGTCAGTTTATTAATATTATATTCAATATTTTACAATATATTAACATTACATTCTAGTTTTCAAAGTTCCAATTCAACAAATTATACAAAATAAGGGCAATAAAGGCTTAATAAATATGTATATTATCTAAATAAAAATAATTTGCGAAACCTATGAACTTCAAACAGCGCAGACGAAATTCATGAAATATTGTATGAATAACTTAATTCAGTAAAAGATTTACATCAAGGTTAAGAACGTAAACTAAACGTATTGAGAAACACACTTTCCACCTAAATCACCTCTCAATAGCACGATCTAAAGTGAGTTATTTGCAGTCTTTAAATGTGCGAAGATACCATGGATAGTCCATCATCCTATTCCCAGAATTACCATGAAAGGATTTCGTAACTAATGACATGTATAATTAAAATATTTCTAGTAATAGGAAACCATCACCATCTGAAACTTAATGGTGGCCATAATAGAGTGTCTGCTTAAAATAACTTAAAATACTGACCATCAAGTTTGTCAATGGAAAGCTGTGTCCTAGACTGCAAGACACAACTTGGGTCTTTGGTGCTAAAAAGGTTATAATAGAGCTCTTGTATCTGATAGTCGGTTAATAATACAACTTATTCATAATCTGTAATATAACCACTACTAGCTTTTGTTGTATAATCTGTTTAATTGCATTTGAAGATTTTGCGATGTGATAGCCGGTGTGTCCGGCACTAATGTCGGACGCGATTTTACCAGAGGAGTATTCAAGAAATGTAATTGCTCTTTCATCTTCATATACATATTTAAAGCTGTCCCACCTTCTAACTTCACTGGAGTGCTCATATCTGACACTACATTAGGCATAGATTTATAAAACACCTTTTTTCTCAAACATGGAGTCCTCTTAGGTATCTTATAAGACGGTGACTTTGGACTTAATCTGATAACTGAACAAGGTTGACCAATAACTGGGCTTTTTGTTGGACTTTTCGGTTCTGAATTGTTATCAACTAAAGTTTTATCCTTATCACTGTCTGATAGTTTTCTATTGTCTCTTTTTTCTCTTATCAGTTTTCTTACTTGTGACAGGGCTTTGCGTTGTGATTCCTTGATGTTTATAAGAGCTTGGATGCCATCATCTATCATTTTAATGTTACGCTCGGTCTGCCTTTCTACTTCCAGTAGTTCATCCAGTCTGGATGTACTCTCAGAGTTAGTGACACTAGCTTTATGTAGCATATCACATAATGACACAATTACACTTTCTTCCCTGTCAACTTTTTCACTCTCTTTTAATCTTTCATCTTCTTTATTGACTCTTTCTAACATTGTAGGGTTTTCAAAGCACATGATAGTGTCATTACCAGCATTCGAACTGTCCATAACACTAGAGTTGTTGTGACATTCTATATTATTTCTGTACTCCCTGAATGGTGTAGCGATAGGTGGTGAAACCTCAGCTATGTTCTCCAGAGTGTGTTGTGCTTCAAATATAGCATTGGTCATAGCCTCAGTCTCATGAATTTCTTTTTCTTTTTGTATGAAACTGGCATCACTGCCAGATTTCCAGGAGTCATTGGATAAAGGTGTGTCAGGTTTTGGTGGAGGGGCCAGCCTCTTGTGGTTTATGAGTTTGGGAGGAATGGGTTTTCTGTTTATATTAGCTTGGTATGAGCTGTTTTCTTTATTGGCAATTGTCATTCGGGGTTTAGTTGGTTTTGTTTCTATGGGAGTTTCTGGAATGTTGCATATGCCACTGATCCTCACATTTGTTTTTGCTGAAAAACAAGACATAAGTATTTCTTAAATTTTGGTTAACCAATTAACTATATGGTAAAACAAAGTAAGCAACAATAAACTATTAATAAAAAAATGTTTCATTAGGAACTGGTTTAAATTAATTAAAGGTACTTACTAAAATTGTTAATATTACCTTGAATATACAGAGCCTTCTTTGCTCTGTGCTCTGGTTTAGGAAACTTTGGAGTCTCTGGAGGCATAAGGGTTGCTCTCGAGTTAGATACTGCAGCTGATAGGGTCATTCTTGAGTGAGCCATGGGGGGCATCATTGTTACCCGAGAATTTGATATTGTCTGAAAAAAAAGGGAATTTTATTATTATATTATAAAACTGTGAAATTACATCTAATAGTAATCTGAAAGACAACATACATATTACTTCAAATTTAGAACATATTTTCTTTTCAGTGACTTAGAACCAATAAGAGATTTAAAAAGTTTCTTGATTGCATGAAAGTTTTTTTAATGTAGGTGTACATAATAATAGATATTGACAGTGGAAATTTCAAATGTCGTAAGTCGCATATAAAAGTATGTCCCTTACGACATTTGAAATTTCCACCGTCAATATATATTGTCACTACTTTGAAAAATTCTCATATCTAAGACAGATACTCCAATTTGAAAGCGCAGTAACTCTGTACTCATCCCATATATAGTTACGTCATTTTTATTTTGAAAGCCAGAATGAGTTACAAGGTTTTTTCAAAGTAGTGACGATATGTATCTTAAATAAGATCTAGATAAGAAATCACTGAGAAAATAAAAATAGCATTAAGTAATAACTAAAATACATTTGGAATAATGTAAACAAAACTTACAAATAATTTCCACATGCATAAAAAAATAAATAAACATACTCTGTTCTGAACTGGTGCTACTGGTTTAGGTGGTTGGAAATTGAGAACCTTTCTGACCACATTGGCGCGCAGCTTCCCCTCTCCTGTGTGGTTCACTTTCTTGTCCACTTTTATTGAAGAGTTCCAGCCTTTCTTCTTTGTTGATGTGGCTGGCTGGGCCTTGGCCGGGGTTCGGCCCTTAAAAGCTGAAATCCAAGTATTAAATAATAGTTTTTAAGTCCTGCCTACTATAAAAAATTGTAGCCATGTTAAGTAGTTTGGGTATTACCCGCAATGCCAAATATTAAATAATTTGATAATCCACTTAGATTGTGTTGGTTTCAAATAAAATAATCATATCACATTAATTGGATACATGTTTAAATTACCTTGTAATTCAGCTCTCATTTCGGCCATAGTAAGCGGCTTCACGGTCTTCTCAGCTGTTCGGTTGATTGCCATAGTATTTCGAGGCTTCTTTTTACCAGTAAGAGTTAATATTGCATCCTTGGATAAAACACCTGAAAGGGTAAGTCAGTTTATTACGTCAACTATCAACGTTTACTTAATCTTTATTGATTGATTGTAAAGTAATCATAATAATATGTTGATAGATTTGTTAATATATATTGATAGCTTTACCGTTTAGGGCAAGATCTGGAAGTAACTCTGCCATTGTTTTTGGTTGAAAGGATATGTTCTGCAGCGTTATATCCTCCATCTTTATTCATCAAAACGCACGTACTCGAAACACAATCACAAGAAGCACGGAAATAAATATAAAATAACAAGGTTTTGTTTTATTACTTAAGCGTCAGATGAGAGCATAACATTCAAAATTTTAAATGTTTAACTGTCATGGCTGCGGCTGCTGTCGAGCGTTTTATTTTCGAATAGAAATCCGTTTCATGCAGTTTCGTAATAACGTCACTTCGTTATTTTAGATTATTGTTATTTGCATTGTCTCACTATCTGCGTTACTTTTGTTTGATATATTGAGGAAAGAGATGCACCTAGCGCAATAATTAAACAAAACACAAAGTGAATGTGAATAAAATGCTCGGATCGGGTGTTTTTAGTAGTAGCTTCGACGGACCTAAAATGTCAAAGTCATGACATGCCAATAATTGTCATTTTAAAGAGTTATAATTATAACCAATAAGAAAAAAGCGCGGGAAACGTGAGACGTGGCGGTTGTGTTTCTGTTCTTTTTATTAGTTTAATATAATTTAGGTCAGGAAAGTGGTAGTATATACATAATATAGTCTTTATTTATTTTAACGATTAGTATTTTTATATATTTATAGTGCAATTCCTGCATATTAGGTAAGTTTTCTTTGTATATAGTGTGATGGGGGACGAGCCTCCCGATCCTGGAGGCGGAGGCCTCCAGGTCGGCATGTATGTTGAAATAGACTCGAGTAACATGGATACCGATACTTCTGTGCGCAGCAGCAAGCTCATTTCTGAGCGTAAAAGAACAAAGGCATCTAAAAGATGCAAAACCTGTAATAAAAAAAGTAAGAAGGGTAATGGCGGAGTGAATACATGTGATTGTCTGACTATACAATCAAAAGAAGTTATTGTACCTACACCTCATTCGAATCATACAAATTCAGATACTCCGTTTAAAATTAATTCTTCCGAAACTGCTGATGGTACAAAGGTTGGCAGAAATTTATTTTCACCCTCGGACACTGCACCTTATACTGTGCACGTACAATTAAAGCAAACTGAAACGATCTCCTCTCTGCACCCGGTGTCTTTTGGCAAATTTTTAAAAAATTACGGCTATAGGAGTGTAATAAATGGTAGCGTTAAGCGTATTGGTAGAACTAGAGTTACAATGTCTTTTTCCAATCATGTCGACGCCAATTTATTCGTCACTGATGCGCGCCTTCAGGCAGAAAATCTAACTGCTTATATACCATCGTTTTCTGTGACCCGCATGGGCCTAGTTCGCGGTATACCGACACAGTGGTCGGAGGAGGAAATTATAGATAATATTTCTGTGCCTATTGGGTGCGGAAAGGTATTAAAAGTACGGCGACTCAATCATCGAGTATCACTCAACGGATCTGTGTCTTGGCAACCTTCGGAAACAGTGGTACTTACTTTTGATGGCCAGGTCCTACCTAAAAGGGTGTTTTCATGCTACAACTCACTTACCGTCGATTTATATATCTTTCCTACCATTCAATGTTTTAACTGCTGTAAATTTGGCCACACCAAAACAAACTGCAAGTCGAAACCTAAATGTTTTAAGTGTGGTCAATTGCATTCTGGCCACACTTGTTCAATTGAAGAGGATAACGCTATTTGCTGCCTATGCAATGGATTTCATTTTGCAACGAACAGGTCATGTCAAGAACATCTGCGACAAAAGGAAATAAAAGTTACCATGGCCAATAAATGCATTTCTTATGGAGAAGCAGTTAAATTACATCCTGCCATTTCAAAATCGTTCGCCGATGTTCTTTTGACTCAACCTTCACCACAGCCACAGTCTCAATCAAGTCCTTCACGTAATGTCCAGAATCCATCTACAAGTACAGCTTTGCAGTCTCGTAGCTATAAGCAAACTATGATGAAACCTCGCCCTGTTAGGCCCACAACAACCAAAGGCTATGATGTAGCAGCTCATAATTCTATTATTAACGAGTATTCCATGCCAAATACGCCAAATGGCTGCGCATTGTTGCCGGAATCTTCCAAAGAAGATAGTGAAGAATCTATGAACGAGGCTATTGAATTATTAATTAACGCTTTGTCTAAACCTTTTAGTTTACCGTCCCACGTTGCCCCTAAACTTGTTACACTTGCAAAAGCAATCAATAATAATGGACAAAGTTCTTCAATGGAACTGCAGAAGTGTAATAAATAAGAAATCGGATTTAATTTTTTTATTAAATAAATATAAACCAATTGTTTTTGCCCTTTCTGAAACATGGCTTAAACCTGGAGCTTTTCTTAGAGTTTCAGGTTATTCATGTCTCAGAGAAGACAGACCTGACGGGTGTGGTGGTGGTGTAGCTTTACTCGTCAGGAATTCCGCCCCCTTTTCACATTTTCATCTTCCATCACACAGTGACGATTTTTCAATTGTTGCTGCCATTGTAAATAACATCTGCATTATCTCTGTATATATTCCCCATCCATCTTCATCAATTTTTCATGAAATAGAGCTCATAATTTCTTCGCTTCCGTCTCCAATGTTAATTCTAGGTGATTTTAACTCGCATCATCAATCTTGGGGGAGTGGCACTTCAAACTACAATGGATATTGTATGTTGAAATTATTAGATGAAAACAATCTTTGTGTCCTTAATACTGGCTCTCCAACTCGCCGAACAGCACCAAGTGAATCTGTCAGCGTTGTTGATTTATCTATTTGCTCACCAGAACTTTCCTCTTCTCTCAATTGGTACACCTTAGAATCAACATTTGGCAGTGATCATTTTCCTATTGTAGTTTCATTTTCTTCATATTTCCCTTCATATCCTAGGCCTAAGCCTAGGCTTAAGTATAATCTATGCAATCCGGATTGGAGTAGTTTTAAAATCCGTGTAGAGGAGAAATTGCTAGATTTGCCTAGTTTGGAGGATAGTGATGTAGTCAGTTGCTCCGTTGCTTTAGCTCAGGTTTTGACAGAAGCAGCTGATGAAATATTCCCTGTAAAAAATAGTTTAAGAGATAAAATTCCTTCTCCTCCATGGTGGGATAATAATTGTACTCAGGCAATAAGGGAACGTAAGGAAGCTGAAAGACGATATTGTCAGTCAATGACTAATGAGAACTTTGAGTTGTATTTACATGTTGCCCGCAGTACTAAGAAATTGTTACGTAGGAAAAAATTTGAAGGATGGAGACGTTTCTGTATGTCTCTTAACCCTAACGTAAAACCCACTATAGTTTGGAATAATATTAAGAAATTTAAAAATGCATTCAGTGAGTCATCTAGACACACAATGCCCCCCATCCTGGCTCATAAGTTTATAAATAGTTTAGCACCTGCATCAGTACCAGAAGAATATGTTTTTCAGCCTCTTACTTTCTCTTACACTGATCCCTTAAATTATCCTTCTTTCAATTGTCCTTTTAAAATAGAGGAGTTAAAAGGTGTTATTAAAAATTTAAAAGATACTGCACCTGGCGAAGATGGAGTTCCATATTCTTTTTTGGCAAATGCAAGTGATGGTTTACTTAATTATTATCTTCAGGTAATTAATTCTATTGTGCGATCCGGGATAGTTCCTGATTCATGGAGATCGCAAATAGTTATCCCTATTTTAAAACCCAATAAACCAGTTTCTGATGTTTCCTCTTATCGCCCAATTGCCCTTTCATCTGTGTTTGCTAAAATAGCTGAACACTTAATTAAAAACAGATTAGAGTTTTATGTAGAAAAAAATAGGCTGTTATCACACAGTCAATTTGGTTTCCGGAAAGGTAGATGCACATATGATAGTTTAGCAATATTCATTTCTGACATTCGCCTGGCCTTTTCTGAAAATAAGTCTGTAGTCGCTGCATTCCTTGATATCAGTGCAGCTTATGATAATGTTCTAGTTTCTGTGTTACACATAAAAATGAAAAAGTTAGGTATTCCATCAATGTTATCCAATTTTATTATAAACCTCTTATCACAAAGGTCTATTAAACTTCTCTTAGATGATAACAATGTAATATCTCGTTTTGTTTGGAAAGGACTTCCTCAAGGTTCTGTCTTAAGCCCTTTGTTATACAATATTTATACATCTGATTTAGAATCATCTCTAAAAGGTGTAGTAAATGTGTTGCAGTATGCTGATGATTTATTATTATATTCTTCAAACCTATGTATAGAACAGGCCAGTAGATCCATAACTTGTTCTTTAAGTTTGTTAAAAACATGGTTACATTTGAATGGTTTGGAACTTTCTGTTGCTAAAAGTGTAGTTGTTTTATTTACTAGGAAATTATTCCCTCCTCCGATCAGTGTGCTTTTTGATAACTGTTTGATTTCTGTAAAAAATGAGACAAAGTTTTTAGGTGTTATATTAGACAGCAAACTAACTGGTCTTCCACATTGTAACTATATAGTATCTAAATGTGAAAAAAATCTTAACATCCTTAGATGTGTATCAGGAGTTTGGTGGGGTGCGCATCCATTTTGCATGAAACTCATGTACAATGCCTTAATAAGAAGTATACTAGACTATGGGACTTTCTTATTGGAACCAGGGAGTATTGCAGCTTTTAATAAATTAAATAGTATACAGTCTAAAGCCCTTAGATTAATTTGTGGAGCCATGAAATCTAGTCCTATCAATGCAATGCAGGTTGAGTGTGTTGAACCTCCACTTCATTTACGACGTCAATACCTCAGTGACAGATATTTATTACGGTGCTCTCAATTTTCAAATCATCCCCTGTGGAGTATCTTGTCTGATCTTTTGTCTCAAATAACTACTTCTAACTATTGGAAACACAAAAGTCCTCCCTGTTTAATTAAAAGTTTTAACAAAGTTAAATCTATATCAGCACCCACAGCTAGTTCGCACACACTTCCTATTTATATGTATGAATATGAGTCTTTAACACTTGTCCCTTCTATTCTCCTGAATATAGGCATTTCAAAAAATGATGTTGAACAAAACCAACAATTTCTCAGTTTTCTTGAAACAGATTGCTCAGATACTCACCATATATATACAGATGCTTCTAAACTGACAGTACGTGGTTGTGTTGGGATTGGAGTACATCATTCTCAATCTCGTATTTACCAAAAAATAAAGTTACCACCAGAATCTTCTGTGTACAGTGGTGAGTGCTTTGGTATCCTAAAAGCAATAGAGTTCATCATTGTTATGCACCTCAAAAAAACAATTATATTTTCAGATTGTCTTAGTTCATTACAGGCAATCTCTAGATTTCCCTTTAAATCTAAATCTAACAATTTACTGATTTATCAAATCCGCAGCCTTTTATTAAAATGTTACCTTAAGGGATATTCTGTTTCCATCGCGTGGATTCCTGGGCACAGAGGGATTAAAGGCAATGAAAGAGCAGATGAGATAGCTCGTGACGCTATTACTTGTGGAGATATGTTTCCATACAAAAATATAACTGATGATCTATTAGCTCTACCAAGGTTATACCTGCGAAAAATATGGAAGGTACAATGGGCATCAGGTGCAGGGACTGCGGCATTACATTATCGACGCATACAACCTTCGATCCCTATAAAACCTTGGTATTTTAATATTTCTATGTCAAAACCAGCAACTAGTATGATAATCCGGATGAGGTTGGGTCACGCTTGCACACCGCAACACTTGGCATTACAACATCGCGTGGCCAGTTCTGCATGTGATTGCGGAGCTGATCCCGCAGATTTAAATCATATATTTTTGGCAATAACTTGTAACAAATATGATCGCTCTTTATTGTTTAGTCAGCTGTCAGATCTTAAAGTTCCGTTTCCCACATGTATTTCGTCCCTCCTTCATATTAGTGATTTATCTGCATCCATATCTATATATAAAGCTTTATATTCTTACCTTTCATACAATAACATAAAACTATAAAACCTATTCCTGATCTAATCCTTTTCCAAAATTCCGTCCTATCCGTATTTTATTCCTTTAATTCCGTTTCCCCGCTTTACTCGTTTGGCTGAATGCGCCAGGAGCGCGATGCCATTAAAAAAAAAAAAAAAAAAAAAAAAAATAACCAATAACACTTATATTTCGCTAATCAACGTAATCACTTACGATCTTGTTTTAACGAATTCAAACAAATAGTTTATTTTTGTGGACGGCTTTACACGTACATAGTCAAAGCAAAGAACTGAAGATGGTGACTCGCGTAGAAATTAAAGGGATGGATGCTTTCTCTAAATTTACCGAAAGCATTGATAGCTCAGGACCGCCGGTTTTCTTCTTTTTCAGTGGATCTAAGTTGCCTAATGGAACTAGTTGGTGTCCGGATTGCGTGGAGGGTAAGTGTATTAACTAATACAGTCTAACTTTCCTAATTACGACGAAAAATAAGACTTGTTTTGATGTGTTTACAAACTGCTATATTAACTGTCTTTCACAAGTAGGTACCACAAAGTAGGTCTAATATTTTCCAAAACTTTGTTTATGTTGCCATAATTTTAATTGTCATTTGTCATTCTATTTTTGTTATAAATGTCAAGGAAAAAGAAATCTAAAATTGATATTCACTATTTAAACAATTATGAAGAATATTCACGTTTTTTAGATAGCATGCCAAGAAAAAGTCGTCGTGTTTATTTTTTTTTCTTGTCTAGTAAAAAAGAAAATGGCAGAGGCTGGTGTATATATTGCCAAATAGGTTTGGTTTATTATTTGCTTATTTCATTCAATTTACCATACATACCATCAAATTTCCAGAATAGAGGATAAATCTTTAATATTTAGTTAAAGGTCATGACTCATGAGTGACATACTGCAATTCAAGTTACTGGTGGAACTTATTACAATGGGTTAGTGCCCAGAAGTTTGTTTATGCTCTTGACTGTAAAGTGCAATACTGTATACATTCTAGGTTAAAATACCCTCAAATTCAAGTAAAAGTGGTTTTTAAAACAAATTTCTTGTTTCAGCTGAACCTATAGTGCAAGCATACCTTAATGAATTACAGAAGAGCATTACTTTTGCATATGTTGATGTTGGAGACAGAGACTAGTAAGTTTAATTTTATTAAATTTAAAATGGATGTGAGTATAGCTGTACAGACATGGCAAGCAATGTAACTATGTAGCTTTTACATATCATAGATGCTTTTTTAACAGCTGAGACACTACACAAGGAGTCACAGAAGTTTCAGTATTTAAACTTTCATGAGTCAGTCTAATCAGTAATCACCCATCCATACTAATATTATAAATGCGAAAGTAACTCCGTCTGTCTGTCCATTACCTCTTCACACATAAACCGCTGAACTGATTGGAATAAAATTTGCAATAGAGTTTGAGCTATGAGAGAGGACATAGGATCATTTTTATCCTGCATCTATACTTTAAAGACAGCATGACTAGCCAACAAGGTTGCGAGGAAAAGCTAGTAGGTAAAAAAATCAAGATTATATTGGTAATATGTAAGTAAAACAATTTTTTGTTTCAGCTGGAAAGACAAGATGTGCCCATTCAGGACAGATCCTCGCACCAAACTCATGGTCATTCCCACACTGCTCCGATGGAAGGGGGTCCAGCGGCTCGAGGGCAGCCAGTGCAACAAGCGTGAACTGCTGCAGATGATGTTTGAAGAAGAGGAAGAATAGAAACTTACACATTCTTAACACAAAATTAAATTAGCAAACTTCTCATAAGTTGTTTATGATCAATAATATTCACTAATTATGTGTATTCTAACTGGAATTTAGTGAGGAGTTGTTTCGAAATATTACAGATAAGTGAAATTGGTATGTTTTTATAATCCTTTATGTAAATATATGTAATTGTTAAGATATCTAAATGTTTCTTTTCTGCTTTTGGAAGACATATTTTCAAGTATACACTACATTGACTACATATAACTAAAAATATTTTGATAATTATTGTATTGTTGCAACTACAGAACCTTTCAAATTGTAAATACCTCCATGCTTTATGCAGCAAAAAAAAGGAAATTTTACATAGGTATAAGAAGTTTTGTACACAAACAGCCAAAACCTTCCTCCTAGTAATCATTTGTTCACCTTGTTGGGGACCTTCCTGCGCTTCTTTAGACGATCAATGTGTAGTAGCCAAGGCTATGTAGTTAATAAGAGTTGTTTTATGTAAGTTATTTACTTACATCATTTATGTTTAAGCTTACATATAGCATTATGGTTTGACAAGTCAGAGACACTTATGTATATAGTTATTATATTCATATAGGTGAATGGTAGTTCTTATTCCTATAGCCATAATGTCTAAATTTGATATCCACTAACCTTCGTAACACTCAAGAGCCATAACCAGATAACAATAAGTCATTATTGTCAAACTAATTTATATGAACCCAGTTCTCATTTAGTTAGGTACCTAATTTGCACACGTTTAAGAAATTGCAGACTCATTTAGAGAATGTTAAATCAATCAAATAGCAATTTTAACGAGCACTATTGCATTGGCAATAAAGTCCAATTTATACCTGTAACACGTAAGAAATTATCGTCAGAGTAGATAAGTCTATCAGATAACAATTCTTTACTATGTACAGTCAGTTGCGTGTGCGAAATGGTTACCAACGTGTCTATAAAGGGGTTTGAAGAGTTCGTGAAGTATACGGACAACATTGACCCGAATGGACCGCCTGTTTTCTTCTACTTCGACTCCAAGTTGCCTGATGGAACGAGCTGGTGTCCGGATTGCGTTGTCGGTAAGTTAATGGTCTATTTTTATCGTCACGATATTTAAGGTAAACCAAATGTCTCGACACCGAAGAAAATGCCTAATAAATGATGTAGGTAGTTGATGACTGCGTTAATTTAAACACGGTTTATGAGTCAAGGGTGTTTTCTATGTATTTAAGTATGTATATGTATGTATATATATATTATACATGTCGTCGTCTAGTACTGTCAACACAAACCTTACTGAGCTTACCGACTAGGACTAGGTCGATTTGTGTAAGATTGTCCCGAAATGTTTATTTTATTTTATACATAGGTACTCGTAATAGGAACATACAAATTATGGAATGTCTATACAAGCGTTCCTCGCATCCTGGCAAACACATTAGCGACATCTATCATGTCTAACAGCGTCTCACCGTCTCAGTGCTATACTTGTTCTATGGAGATGTCTTGCTGTCAAAATATCTCAACATCTATCTATAGATGGCGCTGCTCCAGATTGTACCGAAAATAGAGAAATAGCCAGCATGTCGGAGAACGCGGCTGTCTATAGACATTGTCATCATACTCATCATCCATCCCGTTAGTGTTTCAACCAATACATCGGTTGTTATCTTTTTAAATTGCTGTTAGTAGTACCATGCTCTATTTTTCTCTGAATTCATTTTAACTAAAGCAGACTAAAGTAAAACTTACCTTACTCTATTTGCGTAAGTATAAGTCGGCACACAAACTAACGGAGGTCCCAGGTTCGAATCCTTATCTGGCTTATCAACTTGGTCTCGTTTATCTTAAGTATTTATGTGCATCTATCTACTACATATGTATCGTCTAGTAAAGTTAAAATTGTACATTTATTTTATATGTAGGTGTTATAGTAGGTAGGTGCATAATTATTTATTGTTTTATTTTCGCAGCGGAGCCAATAGTGAGGACGTTTTTGCGCGATGTTAAAAAGGAGCTAATCTTTGTGCACGTGGACTGTGGCAGCAGAGATTTGTAAGTTTCTCTTATTATAGTATTTTGTACCATTATCTATCCTTATTTCCTGTCATTCCTAGTTTATCTTCTCAACATTGGATTTTGTAATAAATATTTTAATTAATTGTTTTGCAGCTACCGAGACCCGCAGTGCGTGTTCCGGACGGACGCGCGGTCGGCGATCCGGCGCATTCCAACGCTGTTGAAATGGCGCGGGGAGCGGCTGGAAGAAACTCAGCTTAACGATCCAGAAAACTTGAGGAAATTGTTCCAAGTTTGATTTTAATAAAATCTAATACTTATTTCTAACATGCCTTGTGATTTATTATATTACTATTGACTCTTGGTTTAGTATAGGTACTAAACCAAGAGTCAATAGTAATAATAATAATTAGGTACCTATACTATTACAATTATTATTTGGGTATTACCTAGTCCATTATCCTCGGAGGTGCCCTATTACCTAGTATATGTCATCTATTTCAATTTATACACTAATTTCGGGAATTTTCTGCCACTTTTGTACATGCAGAATTACCCGAATAAAATGGGAGTTCTTAAGAAAAAGGGCACCCAATCAGTGAAAATTGTTAAGAAAAGTTGAATCACTGTCAGTTTCGTGACGGCAATTATGATTTAAATTTCGGTAAATACTTGGTTTTCATGTTTGTTTTATAAACTTCTATCGATATTACAACATAATTATAGGCAAAAATTCGATCTTCATAAAGATTTAATGCTGTCGTCACCAAACGGAGAGTGTTTTACTTTTCTTAACAACGTTCGCTAATTGGGTGTACGAAAACTATCAAATTTTGAAAGCTCCCTTATATACATGATTTTCTGGCAAATAAGCGTTCTTACTCCCGGCTAATTTGTTTAGTTTTAATTAAGTCAGTGTTTTATTAATGTAGTGTGTGGATTTAGGATTTTACTGCATTTTACAATAGCGCTAACGGAGAATTGGGTAAATCACCAACACTACTATAAAGTAGGTACCTACAGGCGTATCGCAATAAAAAACCGATCTATAAAAGTACTATTTTATTTAACTGAACCAAGTATAAAAGTGTAAACCATGATAAGATAACATACCCTAAAACTAATAATAATGTTTATTTGTAGTCTATTTGTTTAGGCATCTATACTTGACTGCATAAATATCTGCATACAATTTTTGCTACTAACCGTACAGAGGACAAAGCATAATTTAATGATGTAGTAAAAATAACTATATACAACAAAAACATTTACATTACTCTTGTCTTAAGTATATAAAAAAATACACAAAAACACTACAACACTCCGTATATTATCACAGAAACTTTTGTAGGAAATTTTAAACACAACCAAATAAAAAAAAACATAGCTATAAACTACAAACAGGAATGTTTAATTGGAGATCTTTCTGCAGTAAGTACATAAATATTTAGATTTAGGCTTGCACGATTGCTTGAAGCTTTTTTCAGAAACGTCAGATTTAGGCGGGAAAATAATCTAGAACTTTTTTAGTGTAATAGCACTAACAGACAACCGAACGCGTCAACACTGCCTTATTTTAAAAGGCCTATCAAACCGTCGGGAAGTATGTTGGTACTATAAAAAGTATCACAATGCATATTACTCTACTTTCTATTGTGTCTATGATTTAGGTTATTTATCGTCGTCAGGCTCAACGTTCATGTTGAGATCTCGTTCGGGCACTGCGACGACAACGTGATAAAATATCTTCTTGCTTCTCAGGAAGGCGCTCTTGTTGTCGAATATCACAGAATCTGTAAAATGTTCAATGTATAATGATTTGAATATAATAAAGTTAGGTTCTGTACTTAGGTACAGTCGCCATCTGATATATCGGAGCTAGGAGGTGGTCACTAATATCGGATCATGCACTTTACTGCATTGACAATAGACGCGTTGTTCCGATATTTGTGACCACCTCCACAGCTCCGATATATCTGATGGCGACTGTACCTATTGATATCACTCCTTTCTGTTTATTTTCTCTTTTGTAATCTCTTGTTTTCCACTTAGTTATTGCATGTTAATTATATTTTTGTGGACATCTGTTATTGACTTATATTTTCTGTTTATTATCTTATGTATTTTTTTTCTGGTTTTGCTGTTGATGCCCAAAAATAAATAAAATAAAATAGATAAAATTAGTAGGTAGTAACATATATTACTACCTATTAATAAAGGAGGATATCCTCTTATGGCCCACCATACAAGTAAAATACTACTCGAATACGTTCTTTATATTTTTGTGTCAAAATCGAATTTATAAAATTCAAATTACCTTAAAGTAATTAGTACTACTGGAAGGCCCGTAGGCCTGTACGTGGGACTATATACGTTACATCCTCGTAAGGTATATAGTCAACCAATTTGATTTCTAGGCCACTTGAACCTTGTCACAGTGACGTTAATAAGAGATCTTTTGCGTTTTCCACATAGATTTTCACTGTGACAAGGAACGAAGTGGCCCATAAATCAAATTGGTTGACTGTACGTATCGGTACTCACAAGTGGCAGGCCCAGTAATAGGCATGATGCCGACGTCCACCGGTCCCTCGCCGATCTTCTTGGGCCCATAGACCACAGTTTCGGCGCCCTCTTCGTCTTTCCGCTTGATCACGAATTTGATCTCGTGGTGGTCAACTCCCGCTTCCCACCTAGAAAAGCAGAATGGATGTTAGCCAGTGCAAGTCAAAAAAAAATACATAAAATTATACATATACGAGCTTATTGATTGCAAATTGCGCAAATCTACACCACACTACCCTAACAGTGTAACCCCCAACTTTTTCTAAGGCTTGCCGAAGCTAAATTCGATATATGTGATTAACGATTAACACGGTTCTACTCACGTTTATTTAGTCACCCCCGCGACATGTTTCGGAGAACATAGGCCTCCATTTTCAAGCACTAAGAGTGCTGAGTGTCCGTTCGGTTCGCCGCTCGCGTCGCCGACTCGACGTGAGTAGAACCGTGTTAATCGTTAATTATGTCTCACGAAAGTTTAAATACATATACCTATGTGATATATCAAATGATCACCCAATTAGATTTTAGAATTTTCGGAAATAATAATTAGAAGTAGGAACATAGGCACGTAACGTAGGTGAGTTATTTGTAGTTATCTGGTTTTACCACCAACCCTCGATTTGGCTTACTTGAGCACACTGTCCCCATCTCCACAAAGCAAGTCGACGATATGTTTCTCGCCAGTTTTGATGGTCACTCTCTTGAACTCTTTATCCGAGTCGCCTGTCGAGTTCCGTGAGTAGTAACTCTTCGGTACCTTGCCTCCTGGTTTTACCTGAAAAAACAAAGGCTTATAAGTACAGTCACACACAAACAAGTTTAAATCTGTGAGACTAGTGAAAAATGGTTACAAGTGACGAACAACTATTATGAAACTTATACCGTTTTTGCCACAAATATTGTTGAGGCATTATGACAATGGTGGCAAACGAGCAGACGGATTGCCTGATGGTAAGCAATTACCGTCGTCCATGGGAACCCACAACACCAAGCCAAGGGAGTCACAAGCGCGCTGGGAGCCTTACTCACCATCAGGAACACAACACTACATACCTGAAAGGTAGCAGTGCTATTATGGCTGTGGTCTTCTGTAAGGAGGAGGTACTTCCTCAGTTGGGATGCTCCAGACTCAAGCGTGATGGTACTTCGCAGTGCCCTACCTCTCATTGTTGTCACGTAGTTTAAGGACATACCCGGGTCCAAAACTATGTTTGTAAGTTAGACGTGTAATGCAAATCGGGCGTTACAGTTACAGTCATTATAAATTGCACAAGTTGAAATAGATAAGTAACATATACATCAAAGCAAATTAAAAATAATTCAAAAAAATATAT
Source organism: Grapholita molesta (assembly GCA_022674325.2). Lineage (NCBI taxonomy): Eukaryota > Metazoa > Arthropoda > Insecta > Lepidoptera > Tortricidae > Grapholita > Grapholita molesta. The sequence goes on along the minus strand of CP053130.2, from coordinate 15,524,523 downwards.
ATATATATATTAATAATTTGATTTGTTCTTAGTTTTATAAATTGCACAGTTACATCACTAACATTGGCAAGTGGCTCAAAAATCCCTGTATACATAGTTGAAGCAAGAAACAATTTGCGTCTTTTGGCTAACAAACGCACTTTCCGTGCCCAATTCCGCTATAATTCTTAATACCATGTTACAAGTTAGTTAGGTAAAGTAAGGCAAACTGATTTCATAGAAAAACTCGGAATACCCGCTCAAAATGTATGCCACTTAAATTGTTTTTTTTTTTTTTTTTGTTTCTTTCTTTTTTTTAGCAGACTATTAAACTTTTCGCCAAGACGATGACGACGAACCCAAAATCTTCCAAATCGGTAGATAGCCGTTCTCGAGTTATAAAAACCGGAACTAACAAAACTTTATTTTATTAATATGTATAGATGTACCTATATAGATAAGAACACGTTCTACTCAGACGCTGACTTAATAAGAATCTGGAACAGTCAGAATTAAACCTATTCCGATTTAGTGACCTCCGCCCAAATCACAATAACGGGCTAAAGATAAAACGCTTGCCGCGCCGCAAGTCGCGCATTGTCGCGGCCGGGCCGTACTACACCGACTGACTTACAATAAGACTACACCGAGGATCTCCATTGTCGTCGACCACCGACCCTCCGTAGTGCACCGGCAGTTGGTCCTTGTCGATCAGCGTCAGCACCTGCGCCTGCCATTTCTTTGTGTCGGTGCCGTAGATCTTGATCTTGGAAATGGTGTACTCGTGCATAAACTTCTTGATTACGGAGAATGCGAGGGAGAACACTTTGGGGGCTGGAATGGAGAAAGATCATGGTTCAAATACCTACTCAAGTACTTCAAATATATGTATATAATTTGATTCCTTCCATGATAATAAAAAATACATTGTATAATAACTATGTATAGGTACATACTTCAACGCAATTTTTAACGGTCAAAATAGTAGTTCTTAAATTTCCATACATTACAACTGGTATAGGTGATAAATTTATTTAAGGGCGAGTCCATACAATTGTTAATCCGCGCGGCGGGCGGCGGGCGACTTTTTATATGACACGCGGCGGGCGTCCGCGTTAGCTAGTGTAGGCTCTAACTAAACTAAAGCACAGCCTACGAGTATGCAGGAGTAATGAGTCTGTACACCATTCTATATTAAAATTTTGACATAATTAAGTTCCATGTTAATTATCTGCACAACTACATAGACATGATCCTTCAGTTAAGTTTTCCAGCTATAAATACTTGCGTGTGACATCATCGTATCATATCTACACTAATATTATAAAGGCGAAAGTTTGTGATGTTTATTATTACTTCACGTCTAAACGGCTGGAGCGATTTTAATAAAATTGGTAAGTAAAGAGTTAGCTAACACCCTGGATTAACACATACCTAGGTTTTTTCCTAATAAACCGCGGGCAACACCACGGGGCACAGCTAGTGATTTATAGTTAGAGAACATTTAAAAAAAACTTTCAAGTAGCCAATTGACGTAATAGTCATAGGATATTATTTGACCACTATAAAAATATCTTATTTACCTACGCAAACAAATTAAACATTTTATCGCTGGGTGTTAATTTGGATTGCACTATTATCTTTTCTATTTTCTGTATTTAGCAATAGTTTGTGATTTGCGTTAATGTGAAATTCTTAAGCAATTTACACTTAAGATGTCTCAAGTTAATATTTATGTAGTTGGCACATGTTATGCAGTTCTAACTGTGTAAACCACTCTTGTTTCAAGGCTGTTCAAAGAATAACATTAACGTTTATGTATGTTTACACATATTTTGTCATATAAAACAATGCATGTCACCACAAGCGTTATGATAATTATAAATATTATAATACATAATATTTACTACACACCTCAGAAAGGGCTAAAAAGCTCGGCACTTAGTAGCTACGGCTGGAAGCAAGCAGGCGTAACTACTGGCGGTTGGTGAAGCCCTCCATGTCGATATTGTCAACAGATTTACCGTTGACAATGGAGCAGTACTTGAGCAGTACTTGTCGTGTGATGCCGGCTTACTAGAATAGCACCACTCCATCTCCTCCCGCGGGTGTTGTAAGAGGCGACAAAGGGAAAATTCCTACGGACAGGTAGTAGCGTCCATCGAAACCCAATCTACAGCTACTGCGGTCGCCAACGCCTGCCAAGCGTGGCGACTATGGCAACTAGCCCCAAGATGATACAAGTCATATTTGTGGGAGGCCTATGTCCAGCAGTGGACTGCATACGGCTGAAATGCAGTATTAAGTATCTGAGGGTATAGTTGGGCTGGTAGAGCTGCCTCGTGAATATGGTCTTCACCGCACGATTCCCAGCCTACTGGCGGGAGTTGAAACCCTCCAGGTGGATAGTAAATAGTTTACCGTTTACTATGAAGCAGGTCTTGAGGATCTCGGGGTAGTTGGCTTCGTACAGCTGCAGCAGGGTGAACACCATCTCCACCGCAGGCTTCCCAGCCTACTGGCGGGAGTTGAAGCCCTCCAGGTGGATAGTAAATAGTTTACCGTTGACAATGAAGCAAGACTTGAGGATCTCGGGGTAGTTGGCTTCGTACAGCTGCAGCAGCGTGAACACCATCTCCGCCGCGGGCTTCCAGGCGTACTGGCGGATGTTGAAGCCCTCCAGGTCGAAAAGGACTGTCACCTGTGCAAAATATTACTCTTAGAGAAAATCTATACTTGGTAGGTTACAAACTTAACTGACCATCAATAGACTTGACGTTGCACCGCTGCTTAAAAGGTGTAGACACTGATCAGATACACTCTGGACTGACAATTTTGAGTTTAACTTGTAGTATTTTATGGGGATTGACGGTTGAACCTCAAAATGCTGTAAATGAAAATATATTTTTTGTTTTTTGTTCAAACGCAGTTTAGTGTTTAATATTGATAGCTTATTATGAAGTGATCTAACGCAGAATTGTGGAGCTAATGTAGAATTCATTTTAAAACGTGTTTCACCAGTATTTTGGTCATCACCTGGCAGTCCCGGGGTCACGGCCGCCTCTTAGCTTTCTGTAAAGTCCAGCTACCACTTTAATACCGAACAACGTCATGCTCTAAGGGCAAACTTATACTTATGTTATTTTACTTGACATTGGCGAAATCATCGATTGATTTATTGATGGAAGCCATACCTATTTTATTTGTGATTAGTGTACATCATCCATCAACATGTTGATTTCTTTTGAAAGCGAAACATTTCCATTGAACTAGTGTAGCACTGAGATGTACTGCTGATAAACTTGATAAATCTCGCTAATGTGGTTGTTAGGATACGGAGAACGCGGTACTGTATATACATTCCTTTCCTGATAACCAATAATTATATTTTAAGACTTTAAAATGACATAACGGTTTTTACTTTCACTAGCAAGAGCAAGAGGCAAAGGGCTCGCCGTTTTGGCTCGTTGCGTAATTCAATTATACAATTTTATTTCTTAGTAAGTTTCACATCACTTATTTATTACCTTAAATTACCTACATGGCAGGTAATAAATAGCAGGTAGGTGTCGTTCATTCACGAAGCCGAATTTGTTGTATAAGACGTGTGTATAAGATAATAAGAACTAGAGAGATAAAGAGAGGAGAGAGAGAGTAGTGTGACCGAATGGGAGCTCTTCCATTATTCCTCGGACACACTCTCTCTTCATATGACGACCGTTGACGACCGGTCTGGCCTAGTGGGTAGTGACCCTGCCTCTGAAGCCGATGGTCCTGGGTTCGATTCCCAGTCAGGGCATTTATTTATGTGATGAGCACAGATATTTGTTCCTGAGTCATGGGTGTTTTCTATGTATTTAAGTATTTATATGTATCTATCTATTTATATATCGTCGTCTAGTACCTACAACACAAGCCTTACTGAGCTTACCGTAGGACTAGGTCGATTTGTGTAAGATTGTCCCGAAATATGTATTTATTATTATTTATTTATATACTCATATCTCATATGGGAGGAATAATGGTTTGGGGGTCACTATTGTCTTGCAGAAAGTTTTTTGACATAATATAATCCTTTGGCATAATTTATCTGTTGACTTTTCAGGTTCATTACGGTGCGACCACACCGTTAAGCTAAGCGGGTGTTCAAATACAGCTTAACATAGCATTTTACATAGCAGCTAAACATTTATATAAACACTTTAGCTGCGGCAATTAGTTAACATCGCAACTAAACTAAACTTCTTGCATCTCTATGACGCATACGAACGAGACAGAAGCCGATAATTAAATTTCGATTTTTGTTTTTCGCAGATTTTTTAAGCACTCTGTGTTTAATGACGATAGACAATTAGTTACACGAGCCACATATGAAAAATTAACGCGTTATTATGAATGCGCTTTTTAAACTGTCAGTTTTCCTAGTGATCGCATAATAACTTTTGTAATCTGTGATGTAATGAATGATCGTTCAATAGCAGTTTTTACAGTAGCTCGTGAGACTGCGGTCCTCAGAGATCATTAGGGCCAGTGAAAGTTTCCTCTAAAACGTCAGTTTGCGTGATGCAGTTTTGTTATAAAAAGTTGCTGCAACTGGCAGATTTTGTATGACGTAAACTTTCAAGAATAATGATGCAAGTTTATAATAAATACCTATATTTTTTTGGCTATATTGCTCTTGATAAACTAATATATAGTGATCTATGTTCATTGGGCTATTTTTATTAGATATATCTGCCAACGAAGCAGGAGGCCCCGGGATGGAATCCAGGCCAGGGCTTTATTTGTACGTTTATCACGAATATGTGTAGGTACTAGGTACACATATTAAAGTAACTTAGTGGGTTATGGACGCTATATTCTGGATACATCGACGACCGAATTACCGCCTTGGTTACGAGACCGTTTTTAAATAACCTCTGAGGAGATGACACGGGCTTCAAACTTATAAAAGGGCCCGACAATTTTTTAAATATATAACCCTGTTCCGTGCAACGGAGACTTCTTTATGTTGTAAAATAATATTTATCATATCATAACGACTTCTACGTTGACTACTTGAGCGGAGACTAGTGATTCTATAAACAATTTCTAAAAGTATAGTTTAGTATTTTAGTCGAGGAACAGGTTTTTCTAGAATTACTAGGCTAAACAACTACTTATTATCAAGGCCATTTTGTCAATGAACTAGTAATACTATAGAAACCTGACCCAAGCTCAAAAATGACCCCACGGCTAGTGTGCCGCGAACGATCGACTGAGCCACGGCGGATTTTGACAGCTTTAGTAGTACAGAAGCTTTCCATGACATAAGATGTCAGCTAATATAAAATTGTTAAATTAAAAAACCCTATAAAATGCCATATTGTGCGGTAATATGGTCCCGAAACAACTGCACAAAAACACAAGAAAAACTATGGGATCCATTGGTTTGTGTAAGTTTAACCCTGAATGTGATAAACAATTATTTAAAGTAACATATTGTTGTATAGACTAATACGCTAAACCAAATGTCGTATCTCTATACTAGTTTTATAATGAGTTATGCCTGTATGATACTGAGTGACAGAATGGGGATTAGGTTATGCATCATTTATACTCCACAAGTAAATTATTCATGCTATTTTCAAGTAACAAGCGATTCCTATTATTTCCTTTTATCTCAAAAAATAAGTACGCTGTAAATGTGCCACTGGTAAACTTTCCGACATAATTGTTCTAGTTTCCGGTAGGCCCCGAAAACATTCATTCGCGATTCCTTAAGGTCGAAAGTTGTATATCAGTTATAGTATTGAAATGTCAATACGTATTATCTTTAATTGCACTTATTCTCTTTGCGAAAAGTTACCATTTTTTTTTCTAATTCTGAAAGCGTGTCCGCTTCTTAGTGAGTATTATATTCTTTGCGAATCTATTTACTACTAACCTCGAAAATAGAAATGTCGTTACTTGAATCCCTATCTTTCGAAGATTGCAAGAATTCAAAAGTCGCGCAAATATTTACGAAAATTCACCTCCGATGTTCAAGAGCGACATAACCCACGTGTTACCTACTGGGGAAAGACTGAGGCAATGTCCTAACGCAAAATCGTGGCAGTGTTCTCCAACATGAACGATATACCTTCTTACAAAGTATGGACAAGAGTAATCTTAATTAAAAATCGTGTGTAGAATAATATTTATATAAATTGGTTCCATCTCAGTTAGTATCATCCCTGTAAGTATGACAACGCCATTATATTGTAACGCCGCGCATGAGGTTTGACACTTTAAACTTTTATGAACCAATCACAACTTTTTTTAATAGCGCGAAATTGTCTATTGGATAATTTCTAAGCTGCTCTGACATATTTATGAAGAGGGGTAGCTGTCAGTGTCAGCGCGCCTGGGGTCATTTTTGGAAGGCATTTTTGTATGGAGAGCTGTGTCTATATTATATTCAGTCACCGCATTTTGTCAATTTTGTCGACACATATACAACCAATATGTTGATAGAAATTGCTAAGCCGAATAATTAGATAGTCGTTAAATTAACATTATTTCAGAAACTTGTAAGGATTCCGTTTTTTATTAAGTATTTGTGTATAAGTTAACAAATTATGAGTATCGACTCGTAATCGAGCGCGTCTCCAAAAAACAAGAGTAACAAAATAGTCCGTGGTCTCCGCTCGAAAACCTTTCGGCTATCTGCTTTGGGTGCAATGTGGCCTGCCCATAGCCACTTTAACGTGCTAATCCGGTGGGCTATGTCGGTGACCTTATTTCGTCTACGGATGTCTCCTCATTTCTGATACTGAGACAAGTTAGCTGTTTCTGAGACAAGAGTTACCGTCAACAAACTAAAAGCGTCTGCTGCTTTGAAGGCTTTATCCCATTTTAAAATGCATTTAAGTTAACAACAAAGGGTTAACAACCCTAAACGATGGATTGATTTATGATGGATTGATGTATTGTCTCATTACCATTTTTTTCGCACTTAGCTACCTACATATTTATTTGGTTTTGAACGAATGTCATACTTGCGCGTAAATACGTACCTTTATCAATTAACATGTTTAAAATATTTATGTTTTTAAAGTATGAATGACAAGGCCAAAATGCCAACTGTCGCGCCATAACGACTGTCTTTATTGGTAGGTACATATCAACAGTTTCGAGTGACAGATTCCATTTTCAAAATGAGTAGAGCCACATTTTATTTTAAACTTTTAACTACGACTAATTTGAACAGGTCTATAGATGGAATAGGAAGGTGATTTAGGTGAAACAGCCGAAAACCTAAGTTATTTTGGTACACGGTTATAGCTAGCTGTCGCTAGTTTCTGTACCTGCCGTTAAGGAGTTTACTAGACATAGTTTCAGATACAAAAGGATTTAAATATCTGAGTAGACCATGGGAGGAATTGTCGATAGGATTCACTCGTCCTGCGTAGGTTTCCGGGAGACAGACTAGAAGCCATTAATCCTATAGACTTGGACAATGGACTCTGACAGTGGGGCTCCACAAACTTAAAGTCGGTCAACCTGCTATGAAACCTGGTATGCTTGGAGTTTATTTCAGAGGGAAAAACGAAAGTGATCTAGAAAACTTAAGCTCTCAAAGCAAGTTGGAGTGACAACAGACTGGTCATATTTTAACAAGCTATAATCGCTAGTGTAAACATGTTCTGGATTGCAGACCACAAATCGTTGGGGGAATAATTAGGTACCTATTCATTCATTTATAGGTAGAGGTGAGTGGAAGCCGTCGATGCGTACATCAGAGAACCTGGCTGTGTGGCGTGCAGTTCAGCAATGGAATGTGAACTGTGAACGATGCTGATGAGTAGACCTTATCCCCTCCTGCAATATGACAGATGGTCACTCACGTACCTTCAGAGCCTGAGGACCATGTGTCTCCGCCTGCTTGCGCGCGATCGACAGGTAGTTCTCGAGGTGTCGGAGAATCATCTTTATGACGTCAGTCTTGGTCACGGCGTGCAGCAGGCCCCATGCGTCCAGTCCCACGAATGGAACTATTATTACTGTCAAACATATAAAGAATTAGGTAAAAACTCTGCATAAGGGCATTAGCCTTTTCAAGCTTGAAATAATTAGTAGGTAGTTAAGTTATGATTGTTTATGTTTTATATACAACGGCGGTGGTAAACAAACATACGGCTCGCATGATGGTAAGCAGTTACCGTAGCCTATGGACGCCTGGAATTCCAGAAGATTCACATGCGCGATATTGCCTACCCTAAAAGTTGTTGGAGCTTTGGGAACCTTACTCACCATTAGGAACACAACACTACATAGGCTCCCGAAAAGTAGCAGTGCTATTATGGCTGTAGTCTTCTGTACTTCTGTTAAGTGTTATTTATGTGTTATTTATTTATGAAAATATTAATATACTGAATAACTTCTAAATAGCTTCGATCTACAAAAGGATTTTATGGCATTCTACCAAGGATGGTGCCGGCATTTCCTAGTTGTATCGCAATGCTGATACGTTGAAATCGTGCGTTTTAACTAAATTAAGACATCAGGATAGTGTCTTACTTAAGATACTGCGTATTCTATCCTACAAGTTTTAAGGCACAGCGTACTTCTGTAGATACATATAAGGCGTAGACTCGTTCAGTTTGACAAATGAAGATATTCGGACGCGCTATAATGTAAGACATGCTAGTTGTACCTGGTGACCCTTCCTTGTCGAAGCCGGTGCTGCCGCTTGGGAAGTGCTTCTCTAGAACCTCGGGTGCTTTCCATTCCGGCAACGTTGTGTCGATGCCCCATTTCTCACGCCACGCCAGGGACTGGAAAGATGTATTAGCTTAGTTCCTAAGTCGACCAACCTTAACGCTTATTAATGCTTAGTTTTCGATTGACACCAGTTGGTACGCTAACGTACATACGTATATGTATCGTAAATTGAAAGTAGATGACATATAATGTATACTTAAGAAATAGTGACGAGGGCCTCTAAGGTCAGAGGCAAAATTTGAACTCGCATCTCCAGGTATCGTGGCTGACGTCTTAATATTTAAATAAAAAAATATATATTCGATCTTAGTTATTTCAATTTACTTGGAAATATTCTTTAGGTCAACTAGAGTTTACTTATGTTTAAATAAACATGTAGGGTTTCTGAGGATAAGGATGTATTTCAGTATTTTCGGTATATTCGACTTCGCTATATTAACTGTATGCTGTGTACTTAGGAACTTTAAGTCTTGAAAGTAAGCCTTCATACTGTTTGCCAGTCGTTTATTTACCAGTCGCTTTGCGGTGAAGGAAAAGATCGCGAATAACATAATATTCCAATAGGATATATTACTGTCAGTTGGAAGTTCCGGTTTTGTTTTACAAGCATTGCCTACATACACACTTGGGATCACTTTTTTGGGATCACGTTATCAAGTGGATCTCAGGCTCCCTAGGCGAGTTGTCGTTGAAAGTTAGACACGAAAGGGAGATCATTGACTGAATTGATTATTCTCGTTAGCATAGTATTTAGTTACCGCAATTAACATACAATGATCCAATCTTTTGTAAAATTTTATGCATAATAGTACATACCTATTTTGAAACATGTACGTAAGAAAAACTGCAAAAACTTACATCTCTAAGCATTTTTTCTGCCGCATCTGCATCCCATTGTCTCGCTGAAAAAAATAGTTTTCCATTCATAAAGATACTTCAATTGTCTCAGTAGGTACAACCCAAATACAGCATGATATTAAAATCGAAACAAGGAATATTGTTGACAATATCATAATAATCTACACTAATATTATAAAGGCGTAACTTCGTGAGTGTGTATGTTTTTTAATTATTCACGTCTAAACGGCTAGAGCGATTTTTAAAATTTGGTACGGAGTTAGGTGACAGTCTAGATTACCACATAGGCTATTACCTTTTTTCCCTAATAAACCGCGGCTAACACCGCGGGAACAGCTAGTATCGATATAAATAAAGAAAGAGTTAAGTTAAAAAACAAATACATTACAAGTATTAGCACATATTTATGTATATTTTATCGTGTAACCGTATTTTTGTAAGTGATTGTGTACATATACAATACGGTTACGGTAAAAATACGGTTACACGATAAAATAAAATCATTATTTGTGCGCTAAATGGTACAGAATATAAATATGCTTATAAAAGCATTATCTTTCAGATTTTTCCATGTGGGTAGCAGTTCCACTTCGGCTCGCTGAGGTGAACTCATGGAGGGGAGGTGTAAGGCATCTCCATCACTTCACCTTTTAGTGAGAGAGGGGGAAGGAGTGTACAGTCAAGTGTAAAAATTCGTTCACTGCCAAAGTTTCAAAAATATGTACCGAGCAACTCTATTGTACAGTAAATAAGGTTGTAGAACGTATTTATGAAAGGATTCTTTCGGTTCGTATTTTTGCACTTCACTGTACCCAATCACTTCATGGACTCGCGTACAGTCTACTATGCCCCTCGATTAGGCAATGAAGAATAGTGTCAGCTAAGAAAATAGTATCATGGATAGGAGTGAACTGTATAATGAACTTAAAATTTATCTTACTGACCTGAGTAACAACTGTCAGGAAGTATAATTTTTTTGTTACCTATACTATTTACAAAATTGTGCAATTTTTTTGAAATTGATATATGTATGACCAAAATAATACCTATAGGTAAGTCAGTCAGATGTTGATTTTATCACATAATGAAATAAATGTATAACAATTTATTTATCTGTCATAAAATTAGACATTTGTAAATAGGTATGTTAATTGTCAAGAAAAATAATGTATTTTAACCACAGACTATTTAAAACAAATTTAAAATATAGACAATAATAAACATAGACAATATAAAAAAGAAAGTTTTCACTTCTCATGCTCTAAAAGTTTGTCATATTATGCTTGCCAAGGCGGACTAAAGTAGTACATTTAGCCCCTCGGGAAAATATGTATACATATTTATGATATACAAAACGTTTTATTTTGACCAACCAGAACACTTCACCAAATTAAATCCACCAATCACGACAAATATCGAAGTTAATCGCAACTCTAGATTCTTTTTTAGTGTGAATAACGTTTAAAAATGTGAAATAATTAAAAAAAACTTTGTATTAAGTATCAACCAATCAGACAATACCACAATATTAAAATCGACCAATGAGGAAACGCAATCAAATTGTCAAAGCATTAGGTACTTTTTAGTTCCTACTTCACAAGCATTAAAAAATAGTTTAAATCGTTGGCAAACTCTTTGAAGCCCAAATTATATGTTGTCTATGGCATTTATTCACGGCGTAGATATATCCTATCTGTATCAAAGCAGTGAAAAAAATACAAAGACTGCCAATTTAAACATTTTTGACTCAGAATTCATTGCAGTCGAATAAAATTGTATTTGTTAATGGTTGAAATGTTATTTTATCTTTTTTTCTGGCAATCGAAGTGAAAACTAGTATGCATAACTCGGGTCTAAACGCCATATTACCCCTCGAACAATTTTCCCTCACTTCGTTCGGGAAAATAACCATCTCGTGGTACTATGGCCTACTTTAGCCCCTTGTCAAACAATCTACTATAGTATTAAATTGGGATCAGGCCCGGTACCGCGAACGTCGAAGTTCGTATATTTCGGGCATTTTTCTCTTTTACCCTAATTAAGAGAGCAGGCAATCAGAGGCAATCGTCCGAAATTTACGAAAATCGTGTTTCGCGGTAGCGCCCCAGGTCAGGATAGTATTAAATAAGGATTTACATATGTTAAATCCTTCATCATTAAAATATACGAGTAGTTTCCTAATTATCTATATTTCTATTAAAATAACCGCAGTTTAAAACATCATGTCCCATGCCTGGTGACATTGACCAGTCACACATATGTAATATTAAGAATGTATAATATATAATAGTACTTAATATAATTAAAATAAATAAATAATATAATTATAATAAGTAAATAATTATAATAGTAACATGTACAAAATTACCTCTAAGCCATCTTAGTAGAAAGTGGTCATCGTGTTCCGGTCTTGTGACATCTCTAACGCTGCGACGAAACTGTAACAAAAATAAAGACAGGTTTTAGATACTAACAAAATTAGAAATCGGAATACCTACGTACTTATTTACATTTGAATTTCTTAAGCCACCTCTACACTCGCGGCGCGAAATCGCTCCGTGAATTCACGGCGTGTGTGCCTCCACACTCGCAAAGCTAACCTTACGTACCTTTTGATCGGGGAATGGCGTGAGACGCGAACGCAAAGGCGTGAGCAACATCTAAACTAGCGGTTCGCGGCTTTCGCGGGCGTTCGCGGGCATTCGCGCCGCGAGTGTAGAGCGGGCTTTACATAGAGGCTATTAATTATTTGAATATGTTATTTGTGATTATTAGTACAATTGTGTATTTTATAGTAATTATTTTATTTTTGTTTTTCACGTCTATTTTTACCTTATTAAATTGGAATTAAATTAAATTGTATTGAAACGAGTAACAACATAACAACCCAGTAACAAACAGCATTAGGTTTAAAGTACAACAATACAATAGATTTAATTTAAATTTAATAAAAAAAGTGTTGCATGATTTATTTTTTGTTTTTGTAATATTACACACTATCAAGTTGTGTATTGAATAATTGTCATTTCCCTTTTCTCTCCCATTCGTGTGATAAAGAGGCATAGATATAAGGTCAATGTGGGTAAGATCGTCTATCTGGAAAGACCGTATACCAACCAATTTCCTACATTATCTCATAGGTATTTAGTGTCATATGACGGACTTTCCTTCAAAATATTGTATGCCGGTCTTACCCACATTGACCTTAGTTTCAATTTTCGAGTAACGTGGTAAACTAAACCAGAAAACCTGATGGATATCCCTTGGATATCCCCCACGAACTGTAAACATGTATTGCACAATAATGGTTATCTTCATATCACGAGCAAAAGTATGATACACTGATAATTTAGTAGGTGACAATGATATTATAATCTAAAACTAATTAATATTTTCCCGGTTTGTATTCTAAGTAAGATTCGAGTAGTTTATCTTTGTACTCGTATATATGCAATATATCTTATTATGTATGTATGTCGTCTACTGCCTACAACACAATCCTTATCATACTTGCTGATATTTCATCTGATTGATTAAACAAAAGATAAATGTAACATATTAATACCTAATAACAAAAATAAAAATAGATTATACTAATTAAAAATAAAATAAAATGAATAATTACTGCTAAACTAACTATAAAAAGAATACCCCATCTGCTAAACTAATTAATTATTTACTTACATGTATAAATTCTTGCAATTTTGCCTACGAAACGCTTAACCCCGTTATTTGACAAGGTTGCCAAGCAACCCGATTGACTAAACGGCTCTTTATTATCATAAATCTAAGTTTCTATTTTATTTTTATATTGCTACGAGAGACTTTCTAATTTGTATAACGCTTTAAAACTAATCCAATCATGGCGGAGACCGATAATATTTCAACGTTTAGCGTGGACGGCGGGCAGGACACGGTTGGGTTGCCGAGAATCGTTATGGTTACTGAAGGCTCCGACACATCCGCCTCATCACCATCGACAACCTCGTCGTCAGATGATAACTGGGCCAATCTTATCAAGTCCTCGGAAATACCCCCAGAGTACTGGCACATACAAAAACTGGTCAAGTACATGAAAGCCGGTAACCAGACAGCGACGATGGTCTCACTTTCCTGTTTGAAAGACCACGATTTAACTAAAGAAGTCAACCAGAGAGCGATCCAGGAAATCGGTGGATTGGAATTACTTGTAAATTTACTTGAAACACGCGACTTGTGTTGTGTTTTAGGCGGTCTAGCGGTTCTTAAAGATATCACGCCTAATATTGAAATAAGGAAGAAAGTTACTGATCTCGGAGCGATTCCTTTGTTAGTAGGGTTGCTGTCGGACCCAGCGAGGGATGTGCAGATTCTTGCTGCTGAAACTATTGCCAATTTAGGCAAGATTAGGAAAAGCAGAAAGTTCTGTCGCAAATTCGGAGGATTGCCGAAGTTGATAGATTTGCTAGATGTCAAACAAAGGTGAGTCTATCCGGAGTTAATAAACGTATGGACGTCAGCAATAGAAAGGAGAAATACATTAAAGAATCTTACTTTTACAGTTATAAGCTTCATCAATCATCATCATCATGTCAGCCGAAAGACGTCCACTGCTGGACATAGGCCTCCCCCAGAACGACCCAAGAAGACCGATCCTGCGCCTTCCACATCCAGCGGTATCCCGCGACTCTAACTAGGTCGTCGGTCCACCTTGTGGGAGGCCTACCTACGCTGCGTCTTACGGCATTTAAATGCAAATTATTTGACGACATCTATTTATATTAATAGATTTGTTCTTGTACTGGTTGTTTTTCGTCTTGTCATTCGCAACGCTCAGGTTTTTACTTATTGAACTGGTCGCTTATTGTTTAAATTGGCTAAGGTAAGGCAATGCAGTACCCAAATCAGGATAAAATTGATTAGCCACTTAATTCATGTTCAGTCAGGCGCATTATCTAATTAGAGAAGTAGGTAGCTAATTATACCTATATGAAAATTTAATAAAATTACTACACTAAGTTTATTAATTATTCGTTAGATTACGGGTAGGTAGGTGTTTCATGTTTGTGAAAAAATAATCAATTATTCAGGTCATTCTCAAATAATAATCGGTACCATTTCGATGAGTTCGATGAGGATGACAAATAGTTTTATGCTCTACCATAACATAAATTACGTAAACAAGTATTATTTCTTATATGTATAGAAGAAAAAGAAGCTTAAAAAATGGTAAACATACATACAATATGAATACTGTACTTGACTACAACAAAGTTTAGTTTTCCAGATAAAAAAAATTAAAATGCTTAATTTTAGATACAGTAGGTACAATAGTACGCAATTCATCGTTTTACGACGTACTTATACCCCAATTTTTTCTACATAGTTTTTAGTAGGTATTTTTAATACATTTTTTGACGACCGGTTTGGCCTAGTGGGTAGTGATCCTGCCTATGAAGCCGATGGTCCTGGGTTCGATTCCCAGTCAGGGCATATATTTGTGTGATGAGCACAGATATTTGTTCCTGAGTCATGGGTGTTTTCTATGTATTTAAGTATTTATATGTATCTATCTATTATATATATTGTCGTCTAGTACCTACAACACAAGCCCTACTGAGGTTACCGTAGGACTAGGTTGATTTGTGTCAGATTGTCCCGATATTTATTTATTTATTACTTATTACACAGATAGTACATTGCTATAAGATGATCCTAGCTTATTCAATGATTATACTCCTCGTTACGAAGTGAAACATGTCGAGCAATATTCGACTTAAAAAAAGCTACCCGCTTCTATACAATTATAATATGTTTGAAACTCACGATACTTTTGTGTTTATAATTTCTAAGACGTAATAACCACCGTCAATAATATTCAGATATCTCGTAACACCACGCGAAGAACTGAACCAAGATGAGATACAATTCCTGGACATCGCGCGTGCCGGCGCCAAGGCTCTTTGGTCCATGTCTTCCTCCCAAAGGAATCGGGAAGCCATGAGGAAGTACGGCATGATACCGCTCATCGCCAGGCTCTTGAAGACCATACATTTGGACGTGGCCATACCGGCCACTGGACTCTTACAAATGTGTGCCAACGAGACCTCATTCCAACTAGCTATACAGACGGAAAAGATGGTCGATGATTTGATCAAACATTTGGCCAATGAGGATAAAGATTTAAAGGTACTATTTCAATTTTGATTGTCAAAGAAAAGAAACATAATAATAGGTAACAATTATCAGTTTATCATTTTTATCAACAAGGACTATCATTTGGTAACAGGAGTTCTTGATTTTATTATCACCAGTCTTGCATAATGCCACCTAATCTTTATAATCCGATTTAGAATAGAAAACTATCTCGTTTTGTTTAGCTCTAATAGTTAATTATAAAAAATTGGAAATTTAATGCATTAAGAAACTCGTATTACTTTTATACATAGATATACTGTGGTACATATTACTGTGGCCGGGTCAATAGTAGTAATAGATAAACTGAAGTTGAGTAATTTTTCCTATGATTCAAGCTGTAAGAAGTGCTGAAATACAAATTAATATGTCTGCCATTGATTGTTACGAGTATAGGAGCTACTAATTTACAGACTTCATGTGACGGTAATTTTATATAAGCGTATAGAAAAAACAGCTGTTAATCATATAATTATTTATATTCATGCATGTCTGTAGTTAACATTACAATGACTTGTGTACAACAAGTGGTAAACGCAAAACTCCGTCATAATATTATACTTAACAACGGAATCCAACACCAGACGCCGCGGCAGACATTGACTCTGTTACATAATTTACTAGTTGTTTACTCACAAACCGTAACATACTGCTAGATTTATAAAACACAGTATGTGGTTTCCCGGTGCAGTATGGTCGTTAGGAGTTTTATGAAACAGTGGTACAGATAGCAACCTGCTAGCTTAAGATGGCCGGGTTTGTATCGTCTTGTCTGTCACGCTCTAACGAGCGAGTATGTGCGAAACTGACGTATATATTCTTTACATATGGGAGACTTTAGAGGAAGCATATGTCCAACATTGGACGGAGAGATATTCCAGATAATTTAGCAAGCATTTTATAGTGAATTACGCTTCAAAACTTCCGATCCCTCACTTTTAGTTTACCCGCGGGCGTTTCCAATGTTACAAATAAAAATAAACTAAAAGATTAACCAAATGGTTTTGATTATTTCAATACTAGAAAAAAAAATGTAGAACTACAGTTAAGTTAAAAGTTGAAATAGATAACATATACTAAAGAAAAAACGACGGGGACCTCCGGTGTTCGAGACGGGATCCCGTCTCGAACACCGGAGGTCCCCGTCGTTTTTTCTTAAGTATATGTTATCTATTTCAACTTTTAATTTATATAGTAGTATTACTACTTAAAAATCAAAGCAAATCAAAAATATTTCATAAAAAATAATTTGATTTGTTCTTAGTTTTACAGTTAAGTTTTTGAAATACTTTTTTATCAAGAATCAAGTCTAATTAAATTGAAATAATTGTAGAGAATACGTTAAAATCGTTGTATATGAGTACAACTGTCCTCTGTGTCAATTTGTTGTTCCTAAATTATGTCAACATATAATAAACAGTTTGATGTAGGTGTAGACCGACATTGTGATGTGATTTCAGACGTATTGCAGTCTCGCTATATACAAATGCGCGAACGATCCTAACACAAGAGACATGATCAGAGAGGCTGGCGGTCTAGAATTGCTAGTAGAAGCGGCTTCGGATGCTTCGAACAGAGCGAACAAACCTCTAATGGCCGCTGTCACTGGAGCATTATGGAAATGCGCTAATAGCGAAGCGAGTGTGAAGAGACTTGACGGATTACAAGCCGTGCCGATATTGGTGAAGTTGTTGGACGATGAAAACGATGGTGTGCTGACTAATGTGGCGGGCGCGTTGGCCGAGTGTGCCAAGTCCCCACCGAACAGGGATAAGATTAGGGCAGCCGGCGGAATGCCTATGCTAAGTAAGTCTAGTTACGATGTTTAGTGAGACTGAATAGGGGAACCAAAAATGTTGACTAAATTTGACTAAACGGGATAGACGTCAGTTATTAATTTATTACAAGTTATTAATAATTTAAGTAGACTTTAGTTTTGATGGTAAAGCGACTTTAACATAACCTATTAGGAATGGTAATGAATTATTTCTTTTTCTACCAAGACTATTCAATTTATTTTAACTTATAAATGAAGTCACGTGCCCTCACTACCGCCTTTAATTTTTTGATCTATCAAATAAGAAACCCGGGTATGATATTATTTGATAATTTAACTGATGACGGACTATCAACAGTATCGTAATCGCTATTCTTTAAAACTATCTTTTAGTGGTAAAATAATAATCATCATCATCAGCCTATCGCAGTCCACTGCTGGACATAGGCCTCTCCAATTTCACGTCATCGTGTTCGATCTTCGGCTGTCCGCATCCAGCTCCTGCCAGCCATCTTGCGCAAGTCGTCACTCCACCTTGCCTGAGGGCGTCCTACACTACCCGCCGGTTGGACCCGGGTATATCCTTAAACTAAGTCCGACAATGAGAGGTAGGGCACAGCGAAGTACCATCACGCTCGAGTCTGGAGAAACCCAACTGGGGAAGTACCTCCTCCTTACAGAAGACCACAGCCATAATAGCACTGCTACCTTTCAGGTATTTAGTGTTGTGTTCCTGATGGTGAGTAAGGTTCCCAGAGCTCCAACCCCCCTTAAAGGTTGGCAACGCGTTTGTGACTCCCCTGGTGTTGCGGGTGCCCATGGGCGACGGTAATTGCTTACCATCAGGCAATCCGTCTGCTACATACTACACTTGCCGAGACGCGGCCTCCACTCAAGACCTCGGTAAAATAATAAATGTTGATTGCAGTTCACCACCTCAACAACACGCACAAGCCTCTCCTGGAGAACGTGCCCCTCGTCATAATGGAATGCGCGAAGGAAAACAGTTGCATGCTCGAAATAGACCAATTGGACGGAGTGAGGCTCGTGTGGTCCCTGCTCAAGAACGACTCGCCGAGAGTGCAGACCAATGCTGCGCTGGCGCTGAGCCCGTGTGTGCAGAATGCCGCGGATTCCGGGGAGATGGTCAGGTCTGTTATTCGTGACCAGGTCAGGTCTACTCGTAAATAAAAAGACTAAAGATAGCTGTAAAAGTGATTATTCTAAATTATTCATAATATGTAACATATTCCCAGTTAGTTTAAAACATAAATATTTGTTAGCAGTTAACAACCATGGCAATGGAGAGCATACCTCAATATTAATAGATCATAAGCATAAAACAAGAACTGTAACCGCTCGCAAATTTAAAATCCCCGGGTCAGTAACTATTTTGGAGATAGAACTTTAAACAAAAGACTTCCGTATTTCTTGAATAGTCTACCCGAGAGTATTCGGCATGAACAAAATAAAAATAAGTTTAAAAGTGCCTTAAAAAGGCACTTGCTCCAAACACTTAAGTAACTGTCAACATGACTGTTAAGATAAGATTTTTTTAATAAATGTATGTAGAGACTCTTGCCTGCAGGCAAACTGTTAAATGGAGTTTTGCAGGAATCTGTTTTAGATTAAGTTTTTGTACTGTATTTTGATAAATAAATAAAAATAAAAAAGCGCGGATCCACCGTTGTGGGCGCGATGGGCATACTCACAACCCTAATAGACTTGTGACGTAATACTTACGATTCCTGAGACAGCGTAAACATATTTGTCTACCCAGTCTAGTGTCCCCCTACCGTATCTTAGTGAGCACAAACTTTTTTGAGGGCTAGATCCGCACCTGGGTCAGTCTGTCCGTCATTTGAAGGTTATATTTGATGGTATTCGCGGTAGGTTACGACAGTTCCTAGACCGCGAATAAATATCGTTTGAAATTACATTAATCGAACTTACGATACACAATTGATTAGGTTTTCCAACGGTCTCTTTAATTATGATATTTTGTGAAGCAGTTGACCAACATTTTAGTTACAAAAACTGATGAAACCTAGTTGTATTTTACACTTACAAATAGCCAAAGGCTTGTGTTGTAGGTAGGACGATATATCTAATCCGTATAAATAGTAAAATACATAACAAAAGCACAAGTATTCGTAATAAACACACAAGTGATGCCCTTGCTAGAATTCGGATCCACGACCGCCATCTTTGTTATGCAGGGTTACTATTCCGCTCACTAGTTACAACCGATTAGACTAGGAGGCCGTTTCCGTGTTCATTATAAACGCGCACAAGAACACAAAATATCTTTAACTATCGACTATTCGTATGTGCGTGTGTGTAATAGTGATTGTTATAACAGGTCGTTTGTCGGTGCTTTGGAGCTGACGGTGGACTTACTGGATTCCGACGACCACAACGTGCTGTCCGCGGTCTGCGCGGCGATAGCAACTATAGCGAAAGACAATGAGAACCTGGCGGTTATATCTGACCATGGTGTTGTCGGGAAACTGTCTAAGTTGGGTACGTATTCTTTCTTATGTATAAATTGTTCAATATAATTTTCGGGAGAATAATGGGCGACGATAAAAAGAAAAATATTTTTTTTTATTAACTATCGAACGTTTCCTAGCAATATTGAATAAACAAATGAAAAAAGAAACGCTGGGCAATGAAAAAAATATTGTATAAACAAATAAAAAAAAAAATATTTAATATTTTTTACTTTTTTCAATTGTGTCTTAGGAAAATCACAATAAATAAATGAGATCGTGAAAATCATGATATCGATGAGGCGAACTATACGCCAACTATACGTACATATTACGTTGACTAATACATATATACTGTAATATATCAATTATATCATATCAAATTTTATTTCTTCGATATTTTTAATATTTTTCTTTTAACGAGACTTTACATAAATGCTTCGGCTCCGTTTAATTCAGCTAATAACCAGACTAGACAATTTAACAGTAACTAAGGGTTAAGTTGAATTTCAAACTTTGTGTCCAGTTACGACGACGGACGACCATCTGCGGGCGAACCTGGGCGTGGCAATAGCTTACTGCTGCGACTGGTCGCAGAACCGGCAAGAGTTCAACAAGCGGGGCGCCATCACGCCCCTGGTCAACTGGATGACGTCACGGGATCCCGCCGTGCACCGCGCGACAGCTCTCGCGTTGTATCATCTCTCCTTCTTCTCAATTAACTGCGTGACCATGCATGCAGTAAGTTTGCTTATTTTATAACGTATTGCATAAAACACAAATCATGATACCTATTGGCTAAGTTGTAGGACTTGCAGGAGCTGGATGATTTCACGGGATCCCGTCGTGCAACGCGCTGCTACTGCTCTCGCGTTGTATCACCTTTCATTCTTCTCTACATCTTATGCGTGGCTATGGCTATGCATGCACTAACTTTATTTACTTGATACTTGATTCGGTATTGTATAAAGCACAAACAATGGTATTGGCTAAGTGACCGGGATGAAGTCATTTGATCCCGCCGTGCACCGCGCGAGTAATCTAGCGTTTTCTCATCTATCTTTCTTTTCTATTAATTGCATTATCATGCTAGCAGCAAATTTGTTTATTTTATTACACATTGATAATACTGGCTACCTGAAGCGTACCGAGTGCTGGACTGTTTTTTTCTTGCTAGACTGCTATGTCTATACCCATTTAACGGTCAAGTGTCATCACTCGAATATGGAACTCGGTTACTGGATTTTTAGTTAATCATAGCAAGCCGTTGTTATTACCTGTGTATACCGATGACACCGGCTGGGTGAAAAGGTTGATCTCAGAAATCTAATCTTAACACATTAGCTGCCAGCCCCTCCAAAAATGTATGGAAATGAACGCACATGTGCGTCGGTGGCAGTGAATGCGTTAAGCTCATAATATATGCCACCAGTAACGCAGAAAACTTCAACGCTGGGAACTATAATATAAAAACGACCATAGTGTTTTGTTTTTTCTTATTGCTAATGTTACTCCAAGGCTGAAACATTGACTAAGAATTAAAAATGCGACTGTGTTTGATGCCATATTTGGCCGACCGGTTAATCCAGTGGTTATACAACGATTAAGTATCACTCGATTTCAACCCAAGCTAGCTTCGTAAAACTAACTTTGGCCCACAAGTGTAATACATGGGCCAAAGTTTTCCATTAGAACCACACTCCTGTCAATTTCAACTTAAGCATTCGATTTTAAGGTTCATATTAAATAGGACTATCGTAAATAATAACTCGATTTATCATGTTCACTGCGGTACGAGGCTAATTCGTAGTAGTAAGTAGGTATGGTTAATTGTGATGTTAACTAATTGACCCAGCGAAGGTGTTTTGAAATTATACAAGTAAACTTGTAGGTTAATCTTAACAGTATGGAAAAGGGAAAACTATTCAGATTGGTGCCGCCTGGAAAAGGGTAACATGATTTTTCACCACACATCCGCGAGGATAAGACGGGAGTGAAGAAAAAATCTGGCATTAAATTGCTTTCCGAAATAGTGCTTGACAACAATTGATGTTCAAACAATAATTCGCTTTCCTTAGTGGATTTGCTGAAAAAACTAAACACCGGATTTTTGGTATTATTTTTACGATTCGTCGTACCTATTTTATACATAAATATATTTAGTCATTAGTCGTTGTCAATATCATACGTAAATAATTCATGCTTTTAAAGTTACAAAGGACTCCGAAACCAATTATTCAATTTTAAACCGGTTGTCGTACGGGTATAAAAACATACATTGTACCTACATTTCTGAAGAAGGTAACCGGTGCGAGATATTTTCATGTTTTAAATTATTTATTTTAGGTAGTTAGGATTACGTAGGCATAGTGTATGTGCGTTGTAAAATAAGTAATATAAAGCAAAACGAAAATAGTTAAATTTAAGACAAGGTTATATTTAGGTACCTATTTATCTTTATTTTCAAGGATGTGGTATTTACAGTCATCGTCAAATAGGTGTAATTAAACTTGTCAAATATATCGGCAAACATAGATCTTTATTTGTATAGCAATAAATTAATAAATAAATATTACAGGGTATCTTTACATAGATTGATACTAAGCTCCACGGTAAAATAACAATATAATAACATACAAATTACAAATACTTAAATACATGGAAAACACTCAAGACATGGGATCAATTACCAGTACTCATCACACAAATAAATGTCTCTACTGAGATTTGAACCCATGACCGTCGGCTTCCTATGCAGACCTGTCGTCTAAGTATAGGTGAGAGTTGAGGCGAATGGATTACACACACAACTATATGAAGTACTGATTGAATGAATGGAATGAATGAGTAATTTCAAAATCTTCCTGACATTACATGAGATGTTGTGTGCGTGACTTCAACTCTCGTGAAACTACCTATAAGGATGTGTTGCGATATCAATGCACTGTCAAATATTTATATACATAGGTACATATATAGATATGTAAATTTTTTGGTTTATACATATAATGTCATCAGGGTAACTGTAAGTCTATACTTATGTTACTTACTACAAAGATATTCATTTATTTAAGTATATGAGACTGTTTGGTTCAGAACCAATAAAATAAGGAAAAATAATAGTGACGGTACTCAAATAATTTTTCTATGGCATGTGAAGCATGCATATGTTTCGCATTTCCTGGATATTATAAGTCATGTATCAACCAAGTTAGTCTGTCAGTTGAGCGTAACGAATAAACACAGTTAATGATCGTATTTTATTAAAATACCATTATCCTTACAAGGCGACCCTGCCAGGCGCCACTCTCCGCGCGTGTTATTTAAAAGGCAGTGATCCGACCAAATATATGCATTACGAGTGATTTGAAATTGAGAGATTTGAAATCTGGCATTGTTAGAACAATGTATGTTTCGACCTATTATAGTGTCATACCGTGCGCAGGAAAATTTCCCTCGTGAATAAATACAGTGCAGCAAACAATTTAAAATGGTCTCTTCAACATCAACTGACAAAAAGAATGAGGTGATATTGCACAAACTTCAGCGGGCGGCTACAATAATGTTGATTTAGAGCAGATAAAATTCCACGCATACACCACAGAGACTTGTTACAAATATCACGCGTATTTTTATATTCATCTATGTTCGTTAGAATAACGTTGCTTAGTATTTTGTATGCGTAACTTGGCGTAACTAACGTAAGGGCCATCCATAAAGTATTGCAGGGTCTGTGGGTACCTTCCATTATTAAGATTCATCATGGACATCAACCGTGAGCTGTTTTGTAAGAACTTCTTACAATTCTTTCGTAACTGTAACAGTATGATACTTTGTATTTATTTTTCTACATTATATTAAATACCTTTTACACGAGATTTGTGTAAAATGGGTGCTATGTAGGTTGGTAGGTAGGTAGGTGCTATGTAGATAATATTTATAATTTGTGGCATTATCTATAAAAAGCGACGTTATTGTCGATGGCGCTTAAGTACATACATCGAACCGAGCTTGATTTGTTCTGCGCCATTTTTAAGAAAAGCATAACTGTCATCGATAATAAGCTCCCTTACTTAAAAAAAACATATTTATAAATTTGAAAGTAGGTAATTCTTGTCTGTCGGGCAGTTATCTTTCTACGCAGTTTGAATCCCGTGAAAGTACACGGATAGATTTATCTCGGCATCATCCCGGGACGAAAGCAGGGAAATTTGTATATAGGGAATCTATACACAGCCCAAGTCGGGGGCAAATGCTGGTATAAAATAAATATAGAAATTTAGGAACTTCATCTCTGGAAACTAGCAGTCTTGAGTCACAAGATGCCTCCCCGTCTTACAGCATCATTTTAGTATCAATTCTAAATATTATTTTTATTTGTTCCAGGCGGGAGTTGTCCAGTTCTTGCTGGAGACCATCGGTTCCAAGGACCCGATACTCCAAGAGGCGTCCGCGGGCTGTTTGTGCAATATTAGGAAACTGGCTCTTGCTACAGAGAAGATCAAATTAAAACAATAACAGTTTTATAACGATTAAATACGGCACCAGGCGATAAGTTACAGCTCTGTCTTTCTTGCAGGTTTCTTACGATATAGACAAGGACAAACTGTCAATTATTCTGATCATTCGTTCATCTCTATTGTATAGTAAACTATAGTCAGGAGCGGTACCGCGATCATCGAAGTTCGTATATTTCGGGCATCTTTGTCTTTTACTCCAATTAAGGTGTCATGAGAGCGACAGAGACAATCGTCCGAAATTTACGAATATCCTTGTTCGCGGTAGCGCCGCAGTCATATAGACTGTTGTCCCCGGAGTCGACTTATACAGTTCGACTAATCCATACAATTCGGTATTCTAAATTCTTACTGATCCTCCTGTATTTACGCCATCTTGAGATTATGCACGATGTAAAAAAGACACAAATTCCTCGATTGTTAAGAAATTAACTTAACATAACATATAGCCTACCAAAATAATCATGTGTTGTTGGATAGAAAGATATTATAATTATTTTAGATAAAGTTGTGATATTTTTTTCTTGTTCGGATACGCAATAATGATAAGATTAAATTAGCCAAGAATATTTTCCAGTTCGTCGGCTATCAAGGCTTATCTGCGACAGGATGTTCAACTGTTTTGCTTTTTATCATAGACAAAGGTTAAATATACTCTTTGACACCATATGCTCTAAACTCTAAATAAGGATTTTCTCGAAGTTTCAAGGAAACGTAAATATACGTATTCTGTTGTGTATTATTATGGTTTGAAATTTTAGAACTAAAAATGATAAGACAGATGTAAATAATTTATGAGTTCCGTATGAGTATGACAGTGACAAGCAAGGTCAACTGATTTTTTTTTCAATAGTTACTAATAAGGATGACGTCGATGTGTGCCATAATGTCCCGGCCATATAGGCTCCCAGGCTGCCTGTTATAAATTGAGATACTCAGTAACAAAATAAGCTACTGCTAGCGCCACCTATCGACATTAACAATGTAACCGGTTCTGTTTAAATAAAATTTAGTCAGTTGCGAACCAACTTGAAGTTTCATTAGGTTATGATCCCAGCTAACGTAATTAATTAGTTTTCGGAGTTTTTTCGGTAGTTCGGTAGTTTATTTAGTTCAGTATAGTGCACAGTAATAAAATGTCAACGAATTATGCAGTAAACGTTCCAAAATTGAAGGGGCGAGAGAATTACGACGATTGGGCGTTTGCTGTGGAGAACTTTCTCGTCTTGGAGGGCGTCGACTTGTCTAGCCAGCAAGTTCTAGATGAAACAAGCGACAGAAAAGCCAAAGCAAAGATGATCTTGACCATCGACCCATCTCTTTACGTCCACATTAAAGGAGAAACTACAGTGCGGAGTACATGGAACAAGTTAAAGTCATTGTTTGACGACTCCGGTTACACACGGAAAATCAGTTTACTGAGGAATTTAATTTCTATACGTCTGGATACGAGCGAATCTATGACGGATTACGTGACACAGTTAGTGGAAACGGCGCAGAAATTAAAAGGTACTGGTTTCGAGATAAATGACGAATGGATCGGATCTTTATTATTGGCGGGTCTTCCAGAGAAGTTTAGTCCGATGATTATGGCTATTGAGCATTCCGGAATGAGTTTAAGTGCAGATGCTATAAAAACTAAGTTATTGGACATGGGTACAGATTTTGAGGTTAAAACAGAAACGGCATTCATTGCTAAAAATTCGCGCCAGCGAATTGGAGGTAGAAATAAAATAACTCCAAAGAACCGTTACGGCAGCGGCAGTAGCGAAACGCAATCATTGAATTCATTGACATTTGACAAAGGAAACGTCAATGTCAAATCGTCTAAAACTTCAATTCGTTGTTATGCTTGTCAACAAATGGGGCATTATAAAAATCAATGCCCGGAAAAGTTAAAAAAGAAGATGAATGCTTTTAGTGCAGTATTTTTAACAGGAACGTTTAGTAAAAATGATTTCTATGTTGATTCGGGCGCGAGTGGCCATTTCGTAGCGTGTAAAAATATGTTATCAAATGTTTGCTACCAACCGAAAATTAAGGAAATAATAATAGCTAACGATGAAAGTGTTCCAGTAGTGTGTTCAGGAGATACACAGTTAACTACAGTGGTGAACAAAGCGGAGTATGACATTCCTGTGCGCGATGTCTTGTATATTCCCACCCTAACTACGAACTTGCTATCAGTCAGCCAGCTGGTTGCGAATGGCAACAGGGTTAGTTTCGAGGAAGATGGTTGTCACATTCTTAATGCACAGAAACAGCTCATTGGGAAGGCTGACTTAATAAATGGAGTATATAAATTGAACATTAAACAGTCAAGTTTACTAGCAGCTGCAGCAACTTCTAGTTTAAATTGGCACAGACGGCTTGCTCATATTCATGCAGGTGATCTTAGAAAAATGAAAAATGGAGCAGTTGATGGTTTATCATTTCAAGATAAAAATGTAAAATTAGATAAATCCACCTGTGTGACATGCTGTGAGGGAAAGCAGGCAAGACTGCCATTTCCTTTAAGTGCAAGTAGAAGTAAAGAGGTACTGGAATTAATTCATACTGATTTGTGTGGACCTATGGAAAATAAGTCACTTGGAAATGCAAGATATTTTCTTATTTTCGTGGATGATTGTAGCCGAATGTGTTTTGTATATTTTCTTCAATCAAAACATCAAACATTCAGATACTTCAAGGAGTTTCAGAAATTAGTTGAGAACCAGCAATGTAAAAAAATTAAAGCCTTACGAAGTGATGGAGGTGGAGAGTTCTGTTCTAATGAAATGGAGAACTACTTGAAGCAATGTGGTATTGTTCATCAGAAAACTACTGCATACAATCCAGAGACCAATGGGCTTGTGGAAAGATTTAACCGCTCGGTAGTGGAGAAAGCACGCTGTCTTCTTTTTGATGCTCAGTTTGAAAAGAAGTTTTGGGCAGAGGCTATAAACACAGCGGTATACATTAAAAATAGGTCACCAGCTTCAGGGCTAGATCGACATACCACACCCTATGAACAATGGACAGGGAAAAGGCCAAATGTGAGTCATGTGAGGATTTTTGGCAGTCCAGTCATGGTGCATGTCCCAAAGCAGAGACGTAGGAAATGGGACAAGAAAGCAACTAAGATGTTCCTAGTTGGTTATTCAGAAACCACTAAAGCGTACCGCCTGTATGACCCAGTTTCTCAGGATATAGTTATTGCCAGAAATGTAATAATAATGGAGAATACTGACAATGTGGTTACAACGCTTGTAGCAGAGGATAAAGAAGTAGGAGATGACTATGTGATTGTTAAGGCACAGGACAGTCGGCCCAGAAATACTTCACAAAGTTCCTCAGATATCAGTGTCCATGAGGACAAAAATGATGAGACATATGTTCCTAGCGAAGATGAAAGTTTTTATGAATCAGAAGTAGATGTGACACAGGAGACAGTTCAAGAGGAGTCACAAGACTTTCAAGAGAGCCAGGACCTGCATGTGATGCAGGACTTGCCAGAGAGGTCCAAGCGTGTTCGGCATCAACCAGATTACTATGGATTTGCTAATATGTGTGTTGATGAGATTCCAGGTGAACATATTACGCTTACTGAGGCAGTTACCGGACCAGAAAAAGTGCAATGGCTCAGAGCTATGAAGGATGAACTAAAATCTTTCAGTGATAATGACACTTGGGAGCTAGTAGATAGGCCAAATAATGGTACAGTGGTGAAAAATAAGTGGGTGTTTAAAAAGAAATTTAATAGTGATGGTGAAGTGCGATACAGAGCCAGGCTAGTTGCAAAAGGTTTCACACAAAAGAAGGGTATAGACTTTACAGAAACTTTCTCACCCGTGTTAAGGTACTCCACTTTAAGACTCTTGTTCGCTCTAAGTGTTCAATTAGATTTATGTATGAACCACCTAGATGTACCTACAGCTTTTTTGAATGGTTTTATAAAAGAAAATGTTTATATGGAAATACCAGAAAATTCAAATTTCACTGACTGTGATAATAAAGTTTTAAAGTTAAAAAAGGCAATTTATGGTCTCAAGCAGTCTGCTAGAGCCTGGTATACTAGAGTGGAAAATTGTTTGTTACAACTGGGCTATCAGAAATCAAAGTATGAACCCTGTTTGTTTGTAAAAAGTGAAAATAATGTACATGTATACATTGCATTGTTTGTGGATGATTTCTTTGTGTTTTATAACTGTAAAAATTCATATGAACAGTTAAAGACTGAACTAGTAAACAAATTTAAAATTAAAGATTTAGGTCAGATCAAACAGTGTTTAGGAATGAGAGTCAATGTTGACAATAACTGTATTACTGTGGACCAGACACATTTTGTAAACAATATTTTAAATAAATTTAATATGGCTGATTGTCATGGTTCAAATACCCCCATGGAAATTAATTTGAAATTGGCAAAAGATATGAATAATTGTGAAAAAATGTATCCCTACCAACAATTAGTAGGTAGTCTCATGTATCTGTCGGTACTTACAAGACCTGATATTGCCTATAGTGTGAGTTACCTGAGTCAGTATAACAATTGTTACAATGAAACACACTGGAAGCATTTAAAAAGGTTATTAAAATACTTGCAGAAAACTAAAAACTATGGTTTAGTTTATAGAAAAGGTGATAGTTTTTTGCATGGTTTTGTTGATGCTGATTGGGCATCATGTACTTTAGATAGAAGATCTTATACAGGGTATTGTTTCTTATTGTCTGGATGTGTAATATCTTATGAATCAAGAAAACAAAGAACTATTGCTTTGTCAAGTTGTGAATCTGAGTACATGGGTTTGAGTGAAGCTTGTAAAGAGGCAATTTATTTGCAGAATTTACTAAGTGACATTTTAAAATCCAATTGTAGTACACCAATATGTTTATATAGTGACAGTCAAAGTTCACTTAAATTAGCCATTAATCCATTGTTCCACAAGAGAACCAAGCATATTGATGTACGGCACCATTTTGTCAGAGAATGTGTATTAAATAATAAGGTGAAACTGGAATATGTATCAACTTCTAATATGCCAGCTGATTTGCTAACGAAAAGTCTTAGTATTGAAAAGCATTATAAGTTTATGAAATCAATGGGCATGTCAGAGGTATAAGTTTCTGTTATTGTTTTGTTAATGTAAAATGGCAATTATTTTGTTAGGAGAGGATGTTATAAATTGAGATACTCAGTAACAAAATAAGCTACTGCTAGCGCCACCTATCGACATTAACAATGTAACCGGTTCTGTTTAAATAAAATTTAGTCAGTTGCGAACCAACTTGAAGTTTCATTACTGCCTGGGGTCCGCTTGGCAACTAATCCCAGGAATTGGTGAAGACACTAGTTTTACGTTACGGTAAACTAGGCTTCAATGGAATTAGTCCGTTTTCCAAACCATGTTTTCCTTCGCCGAAAACTGACTGGTAAATATCAAATGATCAAACACCGGATTAATGGGGGCAAATTTGATCTGACGTTTAATAGTGCGAGGACAAATTAAATTAATTGTATTACTTGATATCGATATAAATGACGTACAACTGTTGTATCATTTTTAGAATACATTTTTAACCGACTTAAAAACAAAAAGGTAGGCGTAATCAATCGGAATGCTAAATAATATTGTTGTAATGAATTAATTATTCAATGTAATTTAATTACTTATATATATCGACACCGTCAATGTCAGATATCGCATCGGTGGTTTATACTTGTGATAAGTACAAATGAAAGAAGATGCACACAATTGAATGTATTCAAACATAGCCATTAGCCATTTTGAAAATGAAGGTTTAAATTACTTTTTTATGATGTCGATAAATTTAGTCGATTTTAAATTAATCACTAGCACTGGTGCACTTTGGCTCCCGTCAAGCCGGGGTTTGCAAATGATATTTCGTATAGGTAATACATTAAGTTCCGAAAAACTCTTTGGTACAAGCCGTATGTCGACGTCATTTAAGCCCCGCGGGGTCGTCGTGTGTGTTGATACAAAACAACAATTTTAATATATTCCTTCTCAGTTTAATAATTATTATTTATGGTTGGTTATGGTTATATTTTTAACCGGATAAATTGTGATTCCTTCAACCATCTGATGAAGGGTGTTACGAAACCAGTGGGTTACTAACCTTGCCGGGGCGTGTTGCAAGCTTGCGCGGTGGCAATGAAAATTCTAGTAAACACTTGTACAATAGGTTCAGGCCTAGCGTGGTATACCGTGATTTACTTCGTTCGTTTGTTCTTTTTTTACCTCTCTGTCCCTCGATAGAGTCAGCAGCCGTATCGCCAACATCGAAGTTCGTATATTTCGGGTATCTTCCTCTTTTACTCCAATTAAGGTGTCACAAGAGTGACAGAGACATTCGTCCGAAATTTACGAATATCGTTGTTCGTATCGTATTCGAATATCGTATATCGTAATACGGCGCTTCGAATATCGTAGCGCCGCAGAGCGACAGAGAGGTCGGGTAACAATTTTCCAATTTTCACGTTAGCGATGACTTTTGTGAACCACGAACCAGTTCTGTCGTTCCTCCACTACGTCGTCGTTTTACCTCTCTGTCACTCGAATGGGCATGAGCGATAGACGCAAATAATTTTGAAATTGCTATATTCGCGGTTACGCCCGTTCCAGTTTCGTATTGTTGCATCTTCGCATATAACATATAAATATTGAGTGTTTTATTTAATATTATTTTGGAGTAATTGTAGCTTTAGACTCTACTGAGCACATAAGAGTATAGTCATAGGGCATAGATTTCTGTACACTTTGTCCTATATCCTATGCTATTGCTATAAGACTAGCTGTACCTATACTGTCTTGACTGTACAGAAGACTAACTACATTATGTACAGAACATTAAAGTAGAACCATATGTTTTAAATTATCCTCTTATGCTACCTAGGCACGAGTAAGCCTATATAATATTTGCAGGCAAATTACTGTACCTACAAATCTACCCATTATGTATCTACTTAGTAACATTTCCATAACTACCAATGTTTGATACTAGTTTATATTACGTGGATTTATCAAGACCCGGGGCTAAATAAAATAAAATAAATTTGATCGGTTTCGTAACAAGTTACGAGAAGTTTTTAAACATGGCGGATATTATGTCATTACTGCAGTGCAGTTCGCACGCATCAGTGACGGTATGATGTCACAATCCTCTAAAGCCGTAATTGGCGCTGCAATTTTTATGCACATTCGTTTTGTGGCACCTGCACAACAAGATTTGCGGTATTTGTAACCTGTGTTTAGGTCCAGAGGCTCTAGGGTAAGTTTCTTTTGACGTAAAAAAACGTCTCGAACGCGTAACTGATAATGTTATTTATATGGGAGAGACTAACGCGATGGTAAAGTAAAATAAAGTAAAATTAAGTTAAAAACTCTCTCAGGGCTCTGAATGAAACTTTTGTCACAAACTTACCGTCGCTAGCATTAACTTCACTCACTTCAGCCGTAAATCGTCCACTGCTGGACATAGGCCTCCCACAAATATGACTTGTATCATCTTGGGGGTAGTTGCCATAGTCGCCACGCTTGGCAGGCGGGTTGGCGAACGCAGTAGCTGTAAATTGGGTTTCGACGGACGCTGCTGCCCATCGGTTTTTTCACTTTGTCGCCTCTTACGACACCCGCGGGAGGAGATGGGGTGGCTATTCTAGTCAGCCGGCACCCCACGGCTAAGCATTAACTTATCACAAGTATTTTATAACAAACTTATGCTCCAAGACACACTGGCCTGTTTTAAATTGAAATATATAAGTACAAACACCGATAGGTGGAACTAAGGTGAAACTATCAAACAACTTGATAAAACAACGGCTAAAACATAACGGAAAAGATTGATTGTCAAAATTACATAGAAATTAGATATGCAAGTTTTTAACAGGAAGTAAAAAAATATGGATTGGATAATTTTCCTCATTAACGTCTACCTATAAATTTGTGATATCTGCAAGGTTGCAACGACAAGATGTGCAAACTGCAAATGCTATTAAAACGAGCTATAGAAAATAGACGGTGAAATGCGCTATAGAAAATAGAAAGTTGGAGATGCATCACAAACTGCAGTCGAGTTTATAACGTCACGGCTCTTAATTCGACATCATACTAATTTACAATGTCTAAGAGAAATGGAAGCTTTCGTTTGAATTGCTTTGGCCTCAAAAGATACCTGCACACATTGGTCCGTCGTTCGAAACCGCGATTGCAGTCTTTCATAGTTACAACACTACTACTTTTAAATTCTATTTCAAAGGATATTATATTTAGGTAGATTTATTACGATTTCTATTCGCTATTATATTTTTATAAGTAAACATTAAATACCGCATTGTTTACGAGTAGATATATTATTTTTTGATGAGTTCAGTCACATGTAAGATGTTGGTTGGTTATTTAAAAAAATGTGTATTGATCGATTCAGACATACTTCATACTATGAAACTACAAAGAAAGTATATATGGACACATTTGGTGTGACTACAAAAATCTGGCCTCGACACTTTTATCACGGCGTTAGGTGTTGTAGGTACACATGTTTTAGTTGCATTAAATGTATTTTTTTTAATATGCTAATCGCTATACAGCCAGTGTCAATTATTGTTAGCAACGGAAGTTTACAAATATAAAAATATATATAGTAGTTCGTAAACGAGCATCTTTCTCTGTAACTCACATTAGGGCGTCATGTCTTGAGCTCATGAGAGGGACAGAGCGTAGCGCCGCCGATATTTATGTGTTAAGCAGTTGGCGTGTTACGATATATTTGACTAATTTGACTGCTATTAATTTTATGATGCTGTCTGTGCTGTACTGTAGTTACCGCATAAAAAAGGTGATCAGCTGTATGATCCGCATGGGTAATCGAGTCGAACGTCAACTTGTTTTGAATTTTATTGCAATTTCCACAAAGTCGTAGTTTGGTCAGTTTAACCGGTTCCATAACCGGTTAAACTGACCAAACTTTTTTATGCAGTGAGTAGCAAGTTCGGTTCTACTTAACAATATACAAAGAGTTAACCGTAAGGGCCAGCTCGAAACCTAATATCTATACGGTTGGACAGAAACCTCATGACAAGTTGAAGATTAACTTTTTCATCGAGTAATATTGGCTTAATTCTTACTAATAAATTCTAGCACGTTGTTTTATGACTTTCACCCATTACTTATGGGGGTCACGCACTCACACATTGGAGGTCTCGAAGTCTCGCACCGACCATCAAGGATGCAGTTGCAACACCCCAGTCTCTTTAGCTACCGTTCTGTTGGCGACAAGTCTGTGTAAACAACACTATTTACTGAATTACACCTTTTTCGACCGTTAATCAGAATATTTGTAAAAGAGTAAACAAATATAATGTTTAAGACGGTTTTTCTTGCGTCGAATTCTCTGACCTTTTTGTTAGCTTTATTTTATAATTTTTTTTTATGACAAAAGGTGGCAAACGAGCAGACGGATTGCCTGATGGTAAGCAATTACCGTCGCCTATGGGCACACGTAACACCAGGGGAGTCACAAGCGCGTTGCCGACCATTAAGGGGGTTGGTTAAGCTCTGGGAACCTTACTCACCATCAGGAACATAACACTACATACCTGAAAGGTAGCAGTGCTATTATGGCTGTGGTCTTCTGTAAGGAGGAGGTACTTCCCCAGTTGGGCTTCTCCGGACTCAAACGTGATGGTACTTCGCTGTGCCCTACCTCTCATTGTTGGACGTAGTTTAAGGACATACCCGGGTCCGAAACAGTCCAAACAATCCGGGTCCAAATTTATGATAACATATATATATATATATTGTCGAATGGTTTTGATTATATTATATACTAGCTTTTTCTCGCGACTTCATTTGTCAGCTATGCCCGTCTTTTCAGTATGTTTGTGGGATAAAATATATCATATATCCTTTCTCGTAGTTCAAACTCTCTCAAAACCATATTTCTTCCCAAGGTCTGAACCTTTAAGCCTGACCGGTTTAAGCGTGAAGAGGTAACAGACAGACAGACAGAGAGTAAGACAGTAAGTACAAATAATTAAATTAAGATTTAAAGACGAAATTTAAAAAAATATTGTGTCAATTTCCCCTCCAAAGCTTTTCTCGGGGAGATCAATTACTAGAAAATGCATCTTATTTGACACCGTCAAGAATGGCGTCGAGATGCAATGTTGACTGCATATACTTACATATTTAAACACTGGCAATGCAAACTTTACATCGGCGGGCAGCCTTTTGCAATGCAAATTATACATACGCGGCGTCCCATTCGCATGGGTATAAAGGGAAAGTATTTTTAATATTTTCCCCCCATATAAGACTCGCAGTTTCTTTCCGGTGATGATATTATTGCAGCAGTGGTGCAGGGTTGGTACCGTTATATATATTTTTTAAATTAATAAGTTTATTGTAAATAGTATTATTAAGAGGATATAAACTATGTTTTATGTTTTTCAGTTTTCAGCACAGTTGTATGCGCCATCTTTATTAAGTAACAGACGTTGCGCTTGCGGCGAGTTTAAGCCGGATTGTGATCTACCCACATACAAAAATAGCTTGACAATCGTATAAGGTACAGTATATTGCCTAATAAAATGAATAAATTGAAATAAATACAATTGTATTAAAAAAGAAAATAATGTACACAAAAGATCAAGTGATTTTTCGATCGAACTTTTTTTTTTATGACATAGGCGGCAAACGAGCAGACGGATTGCCTGGTGGTAAGCGATTACCGTCGCCCATGGACACCCGCAACACCAGGGGAGTCACAAGCGCGATGCCGGCCTTTAAGGGGGGTTGGAGCTCTGGGAACCTTACTCACCATCAGGAACACAACACTACATACCTGAAAGGTAGCAGTGCTATTATGGCTGTGGTCTTCTGTAAGGAGGAGGTACTTCCCCAGTTGGGCTGCCCCAGATTCAAGCGTGATGGTCATCGCTGTGCCCTACCTCTCATTGTTGGACGTAGTTTAAGGACATACCCGGGTCCAAAATCTGTCAGCGGAAAATTTATTTTCGTTACGGTTGCGCTTTCAATAAATGATTGGGCTCTTGGGCTCTTGGCTTGGCTCTTGGCGGACCCGGCTATGTTCGCGATCATGTCCTCATTGACGGTAATCATAAATTATTCACTGCGAACAATGACATGTTTACATAAAGCCATTACAATGATTACTGGAATCTTGTCATTTCACGCAATGGTTAAATTGCCAGTCCTTCAAGTACCTACCGAAGTTCTACGAGTATTAGCAAGTATTAGGTAAGTATCGGTAAGGTACTATGCCCTGCATTGCCGCCGTTTAGGTAGGGTGAATTTGCCAATGTGGAAGTTTTAAGACTCACACGCTATGCTCACACGTAAGGCGAATATTCGGTCGTGATATATTATTTAAACCTTTTACCTAAAGTTTAGTATCTTAAGATTGTAGGTTAGGTTTCTATAGCGCAATAGATTTTTTTGATACAGAATACTTCTTCCAATACTGTCGCTGATTTTAAGAAAGGCTGCTGCCACGTACCTACATGCATTATATTATAAATGAATGAAGGTATATGAGTTATGAGAAACGACAACCTCTTTATTTTATACCGTTAGCGTACCTTCCTTTACATTTTAGCAGCTAGTATAACGAAGCGGTAACATACCTATAATGTTATAATAACGCTAGGTATCGTATCGTTTTGTAGGTACTGTAACGAAAATGATTACCAGCCTGTAGGTACATTATGTAAATGAGCAGGTATTACCATTAATGAGTCCGTAATCTGCATTTCATAGGAGATATGTGTATATGAGTTCAGCTATAATTATGAACTCTACAAGGGCACTGCAATTTTAAATTATTTGTACAAATAAGAAGTTAATTAGGTACAGTCAACCAATTTGATTTATAGGCCATTTTGTTCCTTGTCACAGTGAAAATCTATATGAAAGACGCAAAATATATTTAATTTATTAACGTCACTGTGACATGGTTCGAAGTGGCCTAGAAATTAAATTGGTTGACTATACATGTTCGTCAATACCTGAGTACTTGGGTAGATGACCTAACTAAGGTAGCTATACTTGTTAAATTATTAGGCTAATCTACCTATTATATTGATACATTTGTTTTATAAGGTAGACGCTGAATGAAACAGCCTATTCTTCTATTTAGGTATTCTTACACTTATTCGGTATTAGGGTTCCTTCCACAGTGTTTTGAAAAGGACCTGCATTTTAATCAGTTGTCTATCGAAGTAATATCTACCTACAAGAGACCACTAAATTTGACTTCAGTAGGTACTTCACTTTACGAAATTTCTAGTTATTTTTTATGACATGGGGGCGGCAAACCAGCAGACGGATTGCCTGGTGGTAAGCAATTACCGTCGCCCATGGGCACCCGCAACACCACGGGAGTCACAAGCGCGTTGCCGGCCTTGCCGGGGTTGGAGCTCTGGGAACCTTACTCGCCATCAACCAGATGCAAAGCCTTGAATGCCATTATTATTAAATCTAAAATCGAAGACATGGTTCCTAAGAACAGATTTCGCTACTCTAATAATTTCTGACTTTCCCCTACTGACCCAATTGGATTGATCACCCTGTATATCGGATCTATGGAGGTGGTCACAAATATCTGAATAAAGCCTCTATTTCTATTGTAAAGACGATGAAGTGCATGTGCAGCATCAGATTTATATCTGATGGCGACTGTACTTATACCAAGTAGCTACTTTACTTTTAAACTACCTACAGGGCATAATTAACTTAAAAGTTACTAACTACTCGTATACAAAGTAGTATCAAATACTAATTCTCTTTGTCAGTATTAATGTTTGGTGAAGCTAGTCTCATTAATTATAATTACTTGTCCAAAACTATAATTCTAATAACAATATTATTCGTACCTTCATCAAAGCGAAGCGCTGATCATCGTCGATTCCCACTATCGGTGAAATAGGCATCGTATTAATTAGTAATTGTGTAACTGAACGCGTAATTCCACGGTATTCAAAACACGATTGGCTAGCGGCGCGTGCGACTCTCGCGGGCGTCTACGGTCGACTGACGTTTGACGTTTCGTTAGTCGTTAGCGTTACGTTGTTATGTTTTGGTTGGTGTGGTGGGAGAGGAAATGAAACATGAATGAGTGCGTTAAGCGCGTCGACCTATTTAAAAATAAAACGTTTTGATGATCTGTTTTGTAAATTGTTAATGCCACATCAATAGAATATTTCTTAACTATCTATATGTATTGCATTGGGTAGTTTGTTGGGGCAGATTTTGTATGTATCTAAAAGTAATGTTTAGCATTAGGATTAATAAAAAAAAGTATTCCTTGCCAGAACTTTATTTAAAAAAATAATATGAATTGTACTTACAAAATATTCTGCTATATTTTTACCAACATTACATGCTGTTTTCTCTTATACTAAATCACAATGGATGCCATAGTTAATATAGTTTATTAAATTTTGTTAATTGGCTAAAATGATTTGGATTGTAAACAATACAGGGAAAGTGGTGCAATGATAAAGAATAAAAATACATTAGTGATAACATGACAAAAATTAAAGTGCAGGTTGTCACAGTATAGGTTGAGGCACTTGTATTCAAGTCAAATCATTTTGCCTACTGCCTGAACAAACTTTAATCATATCAGGCATAGGAATATAAATAACATTTCTCTCATAGTCTATTCATTGTTCCACAATGACTAATCTTTCACAATTGTAAAAACAACACCGCCTCTATCAGGTTCTTCATCTACCACTTCTTTGTCGCTCCCCTCCATATCAGACTCGTCAGATTCGCCAGCGTTTCTGTACTGTCCAAAAGATGTGACATCTCTCGGCAAAGCCGGCATTTTAATGCCAGTCCTCTCCATCAGTTTTTCAGCAGCGTGTTGTGCTTCAACCTCCTTCAAATGGAAATTATAGTCTTTCTGTAATTTCAGAGATTCTTCCAAACTTAAAACTTTAGCAGGCCCATGGATACTGGGGGGTGGGGTTGCCGCGGTAACTTCCCAGTGTTTATGCTTTTTCCTGAGCATTTCTTTTTCAGGGTTGTGTACATCCGATTTCGTTGTTTTGTATGGTTTAAAATTCCCTGTAGGTTTTGGAGTTTGATTACTTTCAGTCTTTTTAACTAAGTACTTTATGTGTGGGAGTTCCTCTATTTTGGCTAAATCTTCTGGTGTTACTAGAGGTTTTTCAGGTGGTAAGACTTTGACTGTTTTTTCATGAGCTGTACTTTGACTTAGAATTTGCAAAACATCTTCAGGCTCACTATCATCATCTGAATCTAGGTAAGTGTCATCCTTTTTAGATTTTCCCTGCCATTCGAGATCCTGAACTGTTTGTTGGTTTACAGAATTAAGGGTTAGGCTATCTAATAGGCGACAAGTCTTTTCTTCTTCTTCTTTTGCTTTTAGTTCTTTAACAAGTCTTTCATATAAAGCTTGAATTTTGCTCCCCCTATCGGCCAGTTTACTGATAAACGGCTTGTTATTTAGCAGCTTTAACTGCCTGTCACGCAATTCACGAAGCTCGACAACCGTTTTGGAGGATAAATCACTGATTTTACCGTCAATTTCCGTCTTAGGTGGTGGTGGAAGAATTCCAGGTATCTTCTTGTTTATTTTATTCATGGTCAGTGGTACCGTCATCTTGCTCACTCCGGAATGGGAAGAAAATATTAAAATATACTTATTTATAATTAATTATATCAAAACTCCAGGAAAAGAATGCGAATTGATACATCAAAATACAGAAAATATGCCATTGTCATTGTCAATGTCAAATTGTCAACCTCAAGCACCTGTACTGTCATTTGTTACAAGTCAAAAAGAATGAATGTACTGAATGATTATAATTTTGTAACCATAAACAATATAGTCTCGATCATTGGATTATTTCTTAAATATGTACAATCGAAAAAATTTGGCAATTTACACTAGAATTCAAAGTGATACCGATGCCATAAACTAGTTACTGTAAAAAAACAAACTTGACAGTTAGTAATAGTATCTTCTAGTACTCTAGTCTGTGAGTGCTATTAATTTCTCGAGTGTAGGGTGTATGTGTAGCTAGCAGCGTTCATTAACGTTTAGCTTCAATAAAAATCAATATTTTGTGCCGTGTCGCGAGATTTGTTTGTAGAATGTCCCAATTATAGCAGTGATATTTAACTGGTGGAAGTTTTATAAGCAATAGCGATCATGGACGAAGCAAGCGTAAGTTTGATTTTTGGCACAATATTTATTACAATCCTGCCGTACGTAGGTGTTCTTAGTTTACATTGAGAACATCAGTAATTAATGCCTATTAGAATATCACTATTATTGTTGCTATTATTAAATCTTTATGGGGGTCTTACTTATCTAAGATATCCTTTCAGTTCTCATATACTTATTTTAACATAATATAGATGTATTGAATTTCCAGGTGCCTTTACATTTGGAGCCAATGCAACCCAAAGACCTCTGCGAGAAGAGGCTGTGGATCGGAAACTTGGACACTAGGGTTAATGAGTATGTAATTTTATTTTGCTGCATAAAATGATTTTTCTGCATTTATAGATTTACTTATCAATAGTGTCACAAAATTATAAGCAGACAGAAACATAAGCACATAAGTATCTACTTATCTGCTTGAAAGTGGCTTTTGAATTTGTGTTAAACTCAAACATATATTCAATAAGTAGGCTATAAGGGTACTTTTACTCATCAAGTATACAAAAGTAAAAGATAAAATTAAGAAAAGAATTTTGACTTTTATGACTGGCAAGAAACTTGGCGGGACTTATTTTTCCAAAACAGTATTCCAACAAAATAAAACTTAAACATTCACAAAAATATGTTATTCTATAAGAAAACATATCAAACAATTACAGAAATGAACTACCAGAAAAAAAACTAGAAGAAAACATTTATTATGAGATCTTGTCCCAGTAGTTATCTTCCACATAATTTGACTCACTGACATTAAAACTATCCAATCTCATTACATTTAGGTTTAATAACAAATTGGTGCAAAAAGTTTATAATTTTAACCCTTTGTCTGTGTTGGTATAGGAGCCTGTCTTTACCACTGTATGTGTCGTGAGGTAAATTTCGCTTTGCATGTCACAGACAAAGATCTCTTGTTCATAAAAACTTTATTTTAACACACACATTTCAGTTAGGTACTTTAGAAAATGATTGGTTAATCTCTCCTAATGTGTATGGATTGTTTGATTGAATGTATTTATTCACCGAACTAAAGAAGGTTTTGTAAATATTTTTTGGTATACACTAATTGTTTTTGGTATAATGCAACATGATACATTATTATACTCGTAAGGGCCATGATATAATAAAAATGCCAGTCAAATCTGTTTTCAATAGTGTAGAAAAAAAAAATAGAATTTCATTAGTTTAAAAATCAAATCAGCTTGTTCCAATGGCAAGAGTTTAATATTCCATAGAAGTAATTGACCTATTGTTTACTGGTTACTCTATAATTTTTGAACATAGTGTTTCAGTGAGCCATCTGTCTAGGCATGTTGCCAACGGGCCCTTTTTTTATGTAGTTTTTTTAGTTTTAGTGTTTATGTTGTATTATTGTATTTATTGTATTAATATTGTGGTTAGTTTTATTACCTTTCATCATGTCTAGTCTTTACAAAAATGATTAAAAATTAACTCACTATCTATAATTAAGTCCTATATTTATTTAACTTCTGAAATTTC
This sequence comes from Grapholita molesta, assembly GCA_022674325.2. Lineage (NCBI taxonomy): Eukaryota > Metazoa > Arthropoda > Insecta > Lepidoptera > Tortricidae > Grapholita > Grapholita molesta. Next base: position 15,483,262 of record CP053130.2, on the reverse strand, counting down.
TTATTACCGGTATCAACTACTGAAAATGGTCCGCGTGTACGGCACAATCGAGAAGTTCGACATGCTGTTCCACCGCAGCGGGCCCGCGGCGGGGCAGTCGCGGGGCTTCGCCTTCGTCACGTACCAGAGGAGGCAGGACGCCATACTGGCCATGAACTCGCTCAACGGACAGATGTTGGGCTGCAAGAAGATTTGTGTCAAGTTTGCGAAGAACACAGCGGTGAGTTGAATGTTATTGAGTTTTATTCTCTATGGCATCGACCGAATGGGCTGCTGTAAATGAGTGCCGTGCCCAAGACTACTTCTGTATCGAAATTCGACCATTTTGTGAGGTGCAGTTTTTTGCTTGAGTCAATGCATCATTGTAGAGCGGTGATTTTGCTAAAACGATCATCTACCTAGTCAAACCAAATTATTCACTCTTAATTTTCAATAGAAGATAGGGTTCCCATTGTTGCCAACTAGCTTCTCATCATTAACATTTCGGCCGTGAGATGTCCTCTGCTGGACATAGGCTTATAACTACGACCCCAAATACTCGTATGACTTGTATCATCTTAGGGGAATCTGCCATAATCGCCACAAACTAAGCAGCTTAGGGTTGGCGATCGCAGTAGTTGTTTATTCGGTTTCGAAAGACTGCTGGCCATCGGTCGGTCCACCTAACTTCTATATTTACATTATTAGCATTATAATATATATGGGTAGTATAGACCTAATATTGGTAGTATAAAATGAAAACATATTTATAATGATATAGTACAGTCAGCAGTAAAAATTGCTTATCGGGCGAAGTGTTCAAAATGAGCTTGAAACAACTTTATTGTTAAGAAATAAGATCCTGTCCAGATCATTCTGAACACCTGGCCCGATTAGTAACTTCTGCTGTTGTCTGTACATAAAAAAAACTATATTTCGATGCCGCTGATTGTAAGTATCAAATATCAACGTTGCTCACGTGTTCAAGCTAAAATGCTACGTGTTTTTGTTTAAAGTATTAATTTTTTTCTTGTTGTAATACTTCTTTTACCTAATTTTGTACAATAGTGTATCATCTAAAAAAAGTTGCAACCCTATCAACAAAAAAAATTTTCTCTTAAAGGAGGACCAAGAGCGACCCAAACCCGAGCTAGGCATACCAGCCCTAGCCGGCGCCAAGCCCGAGGTTAAACTGAGCAAGAAAACCGCCATCCAGTCCATCGAAGCCAAGCTCAAGATGATGGAGAACGTACAAGCCGGCGACGACTTCGTGATCAACAAGTTGGCAGCAAACGAAGCGCCGATAATAAAGCAGTATCAGACGAAACAGCACCAACCTCAGAAGTCTAGCACGTCCTTTAGAAGGCGACACCCTTATCATAGGAAAAGATAAATTTTGATTTATGGTAGACATTTGCAAGCACGTATTGCCAGTTCAATATTTTGTTAGTGTAATTATTTTACTAATTAGTCACAAACGGATGAACTCACGTGTACTTATATCGCACTAGGCGACATGTTTCCGGTACGCTCTGGTATCCTTCTAGTATTCTTCATCTGGAGTACACCAGTGGGTACCCAGCTCGGGGCGGGTTTGAGGGAGTGAGTGAAGCACCCTCACCCCCAGCGGTGTGTCAGAACATGGGTACCAGAGCGTACCCAGAGTAACATGACTATAATATAGCATAATTTATTTATTTTGAATTAAATTTACTAACCTACAGTCTCACTATCAGAGATTGGTCTAGCCGTGATGCTCTCATGCTGTTAGAGTTAGCATAGAACCAATACATCACTGATCTGCGATCCAGAAGTTTATTACGCAAGGCAAAAAAAAAAAATTGAAATGGGTAATACTTGCTTGCTAAAGTCATTCTCATTATTAGTAAATGATGTTTTTAACGATGATATTAATAATAGTTCACTGCCACGTTTACATTCGGAATTGTTAGCAACATATCGGATAGGATATGACCGCTTGTCGAAGGTTCTAGATTCCGCAAAAGCTTAATATTGCTTTTACGCCATTTTTAATTTGTCCTAGGATACAAGTGGCAAAAAATGGCTGTTTTTGTTTTCAATTAGGTTAGAAATAAAATTAAATTTCTTTTGTTTAAGAAACGAACGATAGAAAAGATATGCGACTGTTCCAATTGAAAAAAAATGAATATTCCATTGAAGTAATATTGGCACTACAGATAATCTGTGTTTCTTGGGGGGGATATAAAAAATCGCCTTCACATGTTTCTCACATGCACTTATATCGTGGTTTATTCTCGAACCTTAGTCTAATATCGGCAAAATTGAGAGGCTTGTTAACTATATTGCCGTTTATGAAATTAATTGGTGAAATTTTAAATGAATCAGTAGAGTTAAATTCTGAATCTATAATCTAGCAATTTTGTTAGTGATCTTTTAACAATTATGTTTATTAATAGGTAAGATTTACACAAAGATGTAGCTTTCTTTAAAATAGGAGCCAATTTTGGTGATGAGATTTCATACTGCCGATGGCACGGACTTGTCATCCGATCTTGTACAATTAGTACATACATTTAGTCGACCGAAAGTTATGCCACAGACGCAACGTCATATGTAACTGTCATACTTATGGCGTGGGGTCTGAGAACATTTTCCTTCACCAAACTGTCTATGGGTGAAAGTTGAAAAAGTTAAAAAAGCATTTCTTCTACCTCTATGGTATGGTATGTCACCAACAAATTGGTTCCTGTTGACAAAACCGAGCTTCCTTTCGTGTTTTGGTATTCATGTGTTCATTGTAATGTAGATGTTAAAGATTTATATGAGATTTCTAGTGGCAAGTGTCAAAGTAAAAAATGTAGACTGTAGACATAGATTTTGACCTGAAACATTAAGATAATACAAATGGATTTGGTTTAGGGAATATCGCCACTACTTTGAAAAAACCTTGTAACTCATTCTGGCATTCAAAAGAAAAATGACGTAACTATGTATGGGATGAGTACAGAGTTACTGCTTTTCAAATTGGACTATCTGTGTCAGATATTTAACAGATTTTTTCAAAGTATTGACGATATATTTCAATCCATTTTTAATTATCAGAAATAATTATGTCTTTCCAATATTAAATGTCAATAAATACATTATTTCGATAAAAAATAGTCAAATTTAAATCAGTAATCTAAGCCACGGTAACAAAAGTATTTCCATTTATCATAAAGATGAACTTAGCTAGTTATATTCAGCAGAATGGTCTCTGATTTTTTTTTTAAACAAATAATCGTATGCGAAATATCAGCACTACTTAAAAAAATATCTCGTATCACACTGCTGCTGCTCTCTATGTTGTAACCAGAGATAGGACAATTTATTACTTAGTTAACTTATTAATTCATTTTGAACTCAATTCTATTTTATTACCTGAATTTGTCCGGCCTGTGGTTGTAACACAGTAACTCTGTATCCCATACATAGTTACCACATTTTTCGTTTGACAGAACAAGATGAGAGTTATTTTCAATGTAGTAGTCTTTCTATATGTTAAATGGAAAAATGTAATCGTCTTAACGCTTAACTTCTTTCTGAGGCATGGGAGCGGGTAGCGGGGGTGTGCTTACGGAACGTCAAATGTCAGACGTATATAGGGAGGCAGCAGCGCTACCGCGAAAAACGATATTTGTAAATTTCGGACGATTGTCTCTGTCACTCTCATGACGCTTTAGTTGGAGTATCCTTTACTCCAACTAAGGCAAAGCAAGTTGCTCGAAATATACGAACTTCGATGTTTTTGGACATGTCACGTCACGTCACTTGTTAGTTGTTACCGCCTCCCATACCTCTGGAACATTCGGGGGCGGTACCGCGAAAAACGATATTCGTTAATTTCGGACTGTTACCTCAATCTTAATTGGAGTCAAAGAAAAAGATATCCGAAATATATGAACTTCTATGTTCGCGATTCTGGGCCAGTTAAGTAAGACCTGTAGCTAAATTGTCCGCCGATCGCCATGATCAACTTGTGTAAATGTGAAATAATTGTAAACGTTAAGTAAAGTCTGATATTAATATTTTTATATTCAGTTTAATGAATTGTAGTTATTTGCTAGGTTTAGCCTTACGTGTTGTTTTTGTGTTGAATGTTCAATATAAAATTAATCCCTGACTTTGGTTTGTTATTGAAACACCTAGTTTTAATAAATACTTTTATTATGAAATTAAACTTACTGGGCGTTACAAATATATTCTAACTCAGTGGTTAAAAATATTTTTGTATTATTATACAAGAAATATAAAATCGGAATATCTTTTAAAATCAAATATAACTGATAACCACTGGTTAAAAAAAACTTAATTACATTTTCTAATTTTATTTAGAATCAGTTGAAAACGCTACATGTATCCGTATACTTAATAAAAAGAGTATAACTTCACTCAACAAGAATAATAAACATGTAGGCACTGGTCCCACCGCGAGCTAGTAAGCTATCAGCTATTTCAAGGGACAAAAGATAATCGATCCCGTGTAAATAAAAGAGATATATATGTCAGCCGGGCGATCGTAGTTCATCGCCGGGCGATGAGCTATAAATATATATTTCTCTCTTTTATTTACACGGGAGCGATTATCTTTTGTCCCTTTAAATAGCTGATAGCTAGCTTACTAGCTCGCGGTGGGACCAGTGCCTTAACAAGATGAATATTTTATTATATTCTATAAACTATTATCCATCTTATGGATATAATCAGATAATAGTCTGCGCAGTACAATGTATAGACGGTACCGCTTCGGTCGTCAATGGCGTAAATATTCAATCAAAAATCATCCTTATTGACAACCAATGTCATGGTACAGTCAAGGTAAAAAATATCGACTCAACCAAAGTGCCAAAATATGTATACATGTACCGTAATAGTAAGACAGTAAGGAGCATGTATACAAATTATGGCTCTTTGACCGCATAAATATCTTTGACCTTGAGTGTACATTTCAATTCGGCACTTCACAAATATAAATATACAAATATAGTATTAGCATGAAGTAGCTGACAATATTGTGCTTAGGATAGGCGGGGTTACATACTTAAAACACATTTTCTATTAACCCTAAAACTAACAGGTGTATCAAACAGTTTATAAAAAAAAATGTTCATAAACTATGGATACATAACAAAAAGTAAGCTACTTAACCCTTATCCACGCAAAGAGTGTTGTCTCCCACATAGCATGTCGTTTACAACAGTTCAAATGTGGGAGAATATAATGTCACTGAATTGTATATGCCAGTTGACAGGCAATTGGAAAAACCATATCCCAATTTTTTTCTAATTATTTCAAATAAAAAATAATTTTAGTGATTCATATAACATTGACTGGTTCCGATGCCCATTGGTCAGTGAGCTGGATGATATTAGTTTGTACAATATACACACTAAAAATTTGCATTGAGCCCCATTTAGACCATGTAAGAACTTGTATACGATTTTCATTACATTGCGTGGTTATATAAAGCGACCGAATTCGCCGTACGCCGATAGCCCGCAATGTAATGAAAATCGTATACAAGATCTTGCCTGGTCTAAATGGGGCTTTAGTTTTAATTTGCGTACAAAACCTAATTTGATTTTAAGTTTCATCACCTTGTCACAGTGAAAATAATACAGGTAGAGATCTTATTAGTCACTGAGAAGGTACAAAGACACTCAGTAATCAAATAGGTTTATAGTAAAGCTAAGGTCAAAGATATAATCTGAACAAAGTTCCAAAATGTATACACGTAGTCACGTCTGAAAGCATGTCACACATGATATGACAGATGACGTCACACACACTGACTTCATCTGTCATATGCCAAAGGAATCGAACGACTACGTCACGTCAGTCGACGTACTGTCGCCAACGTGTCGTGAACGTGTTAAGGTACATGTTTACATATTTTAACACTAGCCGTATCGATTTTTGACTTAGTTCATTAACTTGCATTGATAGTTGATGTGATGCGAATCTCTCTCTTACGCTTTAGAATAAGGATTAAATTTACATAACGCTCTCACTCGTCCTAAATCCAGGTGAAATGCAGTTAGAAAGGGAGCTAGCTAGTTTATGAGACGGACTGGCGCTCATGAGAAAGTCGTCGTCTTCTTCCAGTTTCCTCTTCATGCCAGAGAGTTGCGTTCGGTCTTCGTTGTCTCTGCCCCAGTCTTTGTACTCTACGCAGAGTGGCCAGATCATTTTACCGGACCTGAAAAAATATAACAAGTTAATGGACTATTTGTGTTTACTGTATGGCTAGTACAGTCAAGGGCAAAGCACCTTATTGTCTCAACATTAACAGATTCGTTGCGTAGAAGACGATTTTCAAAATCTTGTCTGTGGCGGCGAACAACTATTTCATGACGCGGCAGGCGTGCCTTACGCCATATAATGTGATGACACTCCTCTCGTGTCATACGCCACACGTTAAAACGTTGATGACTCGTCTGTCGCGTCATCCCGCACTGAATCGTTTAAGGTCCATGTATACATCTTTTGGAGCTTCGGGCGTATCCATATCTTTGACTTTGTTATTTTTTATACAAGACTGACCAGCGTTTGACCTTAGTCGCAACTGATGGTAAGTGACGACGAGGTCTAAATATAAGATTAAAAAAATAATGTTAATAAGTACTTACACAGGCAACATATACGGGTCGTACGGGAACCAGTCGTCATACTCCATCACGTTGGACGCTTGCAGGGTGACCCGGCTGTTCTTCTCAATGATGGCCTGACAGTAGACCACCTGGTGCGAGCGCGTGACCGACGCGAACCCGCGGGTCACCTGTGGGGGACACGTGCGGAGCGGGTTCAGGTTGCACGTCACTAACCGCGGTAGGTTTAGGGATTCTACGAAGTTGACGTCTGGAAAAGGAAGGATTTAATATGATTAAATTGTTGTGAGCCATGTTAGTATAAATTAGTTACAAACGAATAAACTCATGTGAATTATATCGCACTAGGCGGCATGTTTCAGGTCAGTGTGTCATGTTTTTTTTGTACATTATACTGTTTTGAAAAAATAAGTCCCGCCGAGTTTCTTGCCGGTCATAAAAGTCAACATTTAATATGTCTGAGTGTGACAATAATTTTATGTTTAACACATTAAGCGCTAGGAAGCGCTAAGCCCTCTATTCGTAGCGGCTTTTCGCTACTTACGGAGAACACACAGCGTTCGGCTACGAGCGTAGCGAATGGTGGCACTCAACGTGTTAATAGCAATGAGTATATAAGTTTTATCAGCCTAATTACGACACAAACGATTATTGAGTAAAGCAACTATTTGTTATCCATTGTTGTTCTGTCTTCAGTTGTTTCCAGTCAGCCAGGAAACAACTGAAGCATAGTTTGTTAGAAGAAATGTGGCACCACGTTCTACCAACACTCTTGGTAGGTGATCTGTTAGGGAAGGGACATATGTTTTGTGTATTTAGAGCCCATAAAATTGTATTAACCCCTCGTATGCTGATGTCAAAATTCTCTAATGAAAAAACGACCTTGAAGTTAATTCCGTAGAATTCAAATGCTTGGCACGGATCTGTGCCTAAGCATAAAAAGGGTGACCCAGTGGAGCGTAACCATGGCAACGAGGGATAATATAGTTGATTCAGCCAATTATTGTAGCAGTTACAGTCACACTTACTCTCTTTGCTAGAAAACAGGTGGTGGTGCTTAAAGGCCACAAGGTAGAATATCGCGTGGCAGATGGCGTGGAAGGCGCCGTGCACTTTGGTGTTGTCGTTGGACGTCGACTCTTGCGCCGCCGTGATGTACGAGTGACACCACTCCGACATACTGCGCAAGTATTGGATGAGCCTGAAAAATAAAGAACACGGTCGGTTGCACCAAATCAGTTGTTAACGTCATCGTAATAGTTGATATATTGTTGTATGGAAAGTTTGAAGTTAAAAGTTCATTTTGTTGTCCAAATATCCCTTACCAGAAGGAGCGCTTAATTTTGCGTCGCGCGGCTTGTGATCCAAGACTGTATTGCATTACGACTTAAGACTAAAAAACAAGTGACTTTAGACTCGGTCGACACAGCCATGGGAACCCCACTGCAGATCTAACCTATTTTTTATAAGTAATAATAGGTACGGTTTTGACGATTATAAATTCACAATACATAAAGATATAGCCGTTAGGGCCTGTAAATGTCAGCTAGAAACCTAAGAACTAGTTGAGTTAACGCTTCACTATCGTATCAACGTATGCGCTGTCCGTACGCAGTATAACAAGAATCCTAGTTGTAGTCAAATAGAGTTTTGGCTTAAAGCCTAGTATCCAGAACATAAACATAAAAAAAAAACAAGCTGCGCACCCACCTCGTGTTGGGCACGCGCACGCTGCGCGCCAGCAGGCCGGCCAGGTGCTGCGCGGCCGTGCGGCGCGTGGCCAGCGCGCCCGCGCCCGCGCCGCCCGCCGCCGCCGCCCACAGCCGCGCCAGCGCGCGGTCCGCGCACTGCTGGCTGATGGACGTCGCGTACAGCAGCAGGAACTGCACGTGTCTGGCGCAATAATCGTGTCCGGTTAACACCGTAATAGCACCTATAGCCACTAGCGTGATTGGAATTTCTCAGTGACCTCTATTATTACGATAAAAGAAGGTGACAGCTGGTAACTACTTACAGCTACCAAAAGCACGTGAGTGGCTAACGTACACTTAGTATTGGACATAGCCGTGTTCTGGTGACAATAATGCTGAGATCGAACAGTATGATCTTATCAAACTTTCCATAGGTATGACAGAGAATTGTCCTTGTCATAGTGTTACATACTGATTATTGCTTAATATTAAAAAGCCTTAAGTACATAACATTTGTTACCCTCCTCCGGTTATGGAGGGTCCGGCAATAAAGAAACCGACTAAATTAAGTTGACTATGGTATGCTATCAGTCATCTTGAAATGTAGTATATTTTAACTGTAGTGTATATATTATAACTGGTCATATTGGGCATATGCATCCTTTCACTCTAGAAAGTAGTACATCCTTCGAGTCCTCTACATTATCGGATATGTTCGTTTATCGTCATTGTGCGACCTTCGATCCGTAGGATCGCTTGGAGAACTTTGTCGAACGACAACCGTAAAAGATGCACGTATTGCTGTTAATACCATTCATTTAATAACGCTATGCAACCATGAATGCTGTTCGACGGCAAATAAATCAGCGATCGTGCGGGAAGCTTAATACAAAAAGTCGGCGATTCCCTATCATATTTGGTCAAAATACCGACAAGTTACGGGTTGCAGGCGATTATTGTCGATGGTCGACGAGTGCAACCGAGTATATCAGTGCTTGCTCGTAATCGTCTATAGTCACCGATAGCGTAGTCGCGAAATAAATGTCTGCGCGGAATAGCAGGTAGAATAAGGCTACGATTCGACCAGACTTGAGTGAGGATGCGTTGTGAGGGATGTGTTTGTAAACAACCAATAGAATTACTTAGTTTCTCTTTTCTCGGTAAATATTCGTTATTCTATTGGTTATTCAAAAACACATTCCACGCTTCACATCCTCACTCATCTCTAGTGGAATCGCAGCCTAAAATAGTCTATATAATAATAGCAAAAAGAAGTCGACGCGTCGGCAGGCGTCGATCCAGCCAAACCAAACCAAATCATGCTTTTTAGCTCTTATTACATGGGCATTAAACTATTGCCGATTCCGCGTCGATAGAAGTTGCTTCCCACAAGAAACGAGCATAAGTCAGAAGAACGCCACGAGAACATTAGAGCCTTTAATTTATTTTTTATTCCGTATTTTTTAGCATTTTAAAGTACCCAATAATATCCTAATCAAAACATGAAAAGAATGACTGTAAAAAAAGTAAATAGCTAGCACGAATAATGCGACGAGTGTGAACGAGAAGGTAAACAAACTCTTACAATTAATAGTAGTGGATTAGACTTACTTGATCCCATGTGTAGGCAGAACAACTCTCTCGAAAACATTGCATATGCAGGACAACACAGGGTCCCGTTCATCCTCCAGCCACCGAAGCATCTCGAGCATACAATAATCAAGTGTTGGAGCTAGCTCGTCCTTCTCATCAGTATCCATCTCGAACATCAAGTCATTCTGCTGCTTGTTCGCTCGGTCTACTATGTTTGAGTCCATTTCTACCATTCTGTAATAAAAGACATCTTCTTTAGTTAGAAGACATGGATGGGGAAATGGAAATGAAGTAGGGATGGTGAAAACGCTATCCTATCATAGCCATTCAAATAAGATGTAATAATTCCATTTATTAAACAAATACAATAAAAACATCATAAACCGAAGATTGAATATAAAGTGTTACAAAAATCGAGATTGATTGAAAAATTGTTAAATAATAAAATTGTTTTTATTTTAATAGTTTTAAATGTGATTATGAAATTATTTCCAGCCTGCATTAAGACATATACTATGACCATTTAATGGGAAGGGTGAAGGCCTTTACAACTGGCCTTTACCTCTACAATGAGATGAGCCACAAACTTTGTTGTTGTGTTGTTGAACTGGAGGGGAGAAGTCTATTACCAGCAGTATGACACTCAATCAGGCTAGTTAAGTTAATTATTTTTTTAGTTACTGACATGAAAATAGCTTAATTTACTAAAAAAGTGTGTTATACTATAGTGCAAAGGCAAAACTCAACGTTCTTTCCCTAAATTTGGGATAATACAAACAGACAAATATCCTAATTAGAATATTGGATCCAAAAAGTACAAAAAAGGTGTTACCTTATGATTATAGCAGTCATTATGTGTTCCCTAAGAGACGGAAGGTACTTAGTCATCCAGATCATGTTGTGTATGTAAGCTCTATTCGGGAAACATCCAGCCTTGTAGTATGGGAATTGCTCTATTACTATTTGCATTAGTAAGTCATTTGTCCTGAAACAAAAATACAATATGTCACAATATTAAAAACATATATATTATAAATAATTAAAAATAAAAGGACACAAACCCTATATTTTTAAGTATTATGATACAAATACAAGTAAAAATAATTCATTTGCTCAAATACAGTCAAGTGGTTCTTAGATACATTATGCGGTACACAAAATGTACAATAAACCACTGTTAGCAGACATTTGTTCTTAGTAAAAATTAAGATTAGGTACATGGTCACCAATATTGATCTATATTTTAAGTTACTTCTTAAATCATTATATTATAATGATAATATGATCATAGTTATGTAGGTACTGTACAGACTTACACCTAATAACCAAAATGTTATTTAATCTCCAAAAAAATTTAATTCATACCAAAACATTGGTTATCTAACAGACATTGAAATAAATTAAGTCTATGGTAAAAAATTTAATAAATAAATACAATTTACAATTTATCTCTATGACTACCCCCAATGTTAATTTTATCTCTAACATATTTACATACATGGCAGTTCTAGTGTAATAATTAAATGAAAACTAAATTAATATTATGAAATAGTATACAAGTAAGTTTGCCTATACATACATTGGCATAGTTGCAACTATTTGTGCAATAAGGGAGTGCACATTGGACCAAACTTTCACAGCCTCAGAGGGTGGATGCTCATCCCAATTTTCACCATTCCCTGCAAAGAAAACAACAGTTTATTTTAAGCTAACGTATGCGGAGTGAAATTTGGACAAAGTTTGAATATATAAAATGTAAAAAACAAAAATCTAAAAAAAATATGTGTGTATGTCAATATCAAGTCTATATATCTGTCAATCAGTCTGGTAAGTTTCATAAGGATTGGATGTTTGATTTTGTAATTATGGTAAATAACCAAGAACGCCGTCGCAAAACTGTATGTAATTTCTACAGTATACATCCCCTATGGCCGAAATCGAAGGTGGTGGAACATTCTGTACAAATGGGTGAGAGTCGAAGCATCATTTATAATATTTTAGCGTCTTTTACCTTAAAAAACAACCACTGCTAGAAAGCCTGGTTCTGGAAATTATCCCAACTTGAGCAAGTTTTCTGAGAGAGCTCGACTAAAGAAAATTACCGCCGGCCGTATTGCTAAATCTTACAGAGAGCTCGGAAGAAAATTTAAATGTGACGGAAAAACTGTCAAAAATATCTTGATGACATGGGCATCGATAAGCGGTGTAGAAAATTTAAATCCACCGTCTCCGAAAATCAAAATCCACTCAGAAAATACGGCTGCGTAAATTGGTCAAAAAAATATTTTACGCCAAAAACAATGTGAGTTGCGTCATGGATGACGAGTCATATTTCACGTTAGATGGAAACTAGTGGCAAAGCAATTACTATTTTGAGAAGACCAATGGTCCAACTGATGAGAACGTGAAATATGTTGAGCATACCAAGTTTCCTAAAAAAGTTTTGCTATGGCTTGCCATCAGGAACGCGGAATGTCCAAGGCGGTGTTCTTTGAATCAGGTTTAACTGTGAACGCCGATCGCTACATAGAGCGTTGTTTGCCATTAGTGCGAGATTTCATAAATACGAGTCATAGAGGAGAAAATGCTGTGTTTTGGCCAGACTTAGCCTCAAGCTATTATTCCAAAAAAACACTTAGCAAAATGGCGGAGCTAAACACCCCATAGGTACCGAAGACATCAAATCCACCTAATGTTCCGCAACTTCCCCCTATTGAAGATTTTTGGGCAAATCTGAAGAGGCGAGTATATTGCGATAATTTTCGGTCCAAAAATGTGCAAAGCTTGATTCGTAAAATAAAATTGGAGTTGAATAAAATGCCCACATCTATGTTTTCGACAGCGATGGACAAAGTTCCTCAGAACTACCGTAAAGCATCTCGCATGGGAGTAAACTTTTTTTTACATTAATCATTATTAGGTACTTTATTATAAAAACATAACTATTTAAAAAAATAATGGTGTTTTTTTTATTTAAAACAACATTGCATTTTGTCCAAATTTCACTCCGCATACGTTAAGATGAAGGCAAAGCAAAAGAAAAAAACTTTACTCATTTCATGTTTAGTACACAAAGAAAACTTGAAAATCACAGCCTAAAATAAACTTGATCTGTATAGAAACTAGCCAAGGATAATTCTATAAGTGTGTTAACAAGATGGTCACACTTTGCTATTTCGTAATGTAATTTTGTGCTAATAATCAAAATATGAGAGAGAAAATAAAAGATGAAGTCTAAAATGACACAACATTTTATCAGGTTATGTTTTTGTTGACCAGTCTATCCTATTTCCCCTATTTTTTATGTTTTTGTTATAGCTTAAATTAAAAATAGCTTGTGAGGCAGTTGTGCATGTGGATAGGCTGAAAATTATGACGATGATGTTGAAATATTGTGGTATAATTACCTTTGAATGCTGATACTAAATTAGCTAGCACCATAGGGCAGTGGTATGTGTGTGCCGTCACTAGATTCAGAATAAAGCGTCCATAAAGGTCCACAAGTTCGTCATTCCGACTCGCCCAGTCCAGCTTACACACTAGCCCAACAAACTGCTTGAACTCGCGTCCTAACAACATAACGCACGTTAGACAATCATCTATCACAATTTTAAAGTTCTCCTCATTTAGATCATAATCTCGAAGCACTTTGACTAGTTCTGTGTAAGGCCCACTGTTACTATCTTTTATGTGCTGCAGGATAATCTTCTCGACTTGTCGGTCTTTGAATCTGAACTTAAGCCGCGCGACAGCCTCATGCCGGTCTAGGGTCTTGCGCATCAATGATGCAATGCTCTTCTGTGCTGTGACTGCCATCTTTATTTCTTCAAGTCAGATGAAACTGATTTTAAATAGGCTATTATTTCTGGTTGCCTCAGCAGTTCCGCCTTCTTGTGGTTCAACACGTCTCTCAATATGTTAGTGGACTCCTCGAGGAACGGTGGTGGATGGTCGTGCTCGTAGCTAGTGCTCGGTTTGCTGTAGCTGAGCCCAGCTTCAGCGACGTCCGAACTCTTCTTGTCCTTTAGATACGTTTGCAATCTTTCTAAGAGTAAAACTTTGTTTTCTCCTTCCTTTTTTTCGGAACTATAACCTTCTTTGGACATCTCTTGACTACATTTCAGATATTTACACGGGCTGTGAGGAAAACTTAACAACAAATATCCAGATTTTCACTATGAATGTTTTAGTAAATCTGTTGTTTTGATAAGTTTTAGATATAATTTATAACTACAGCTAAAAATAAGTTGATAATTTTATGAACACGTGCGAACATACACTTTTCTACGTGCTACGTCGCGCTGCGGATTGGTAGGAATTTGTTGTGAAAGGATGAATGATTTTTTTTTTTTTTTTTTTTCGTCCATCTGGACAGGCTAAAGCTCTAAGCCATACTGCCTTGTCATAAGTAGTTTGTTTTCTTTTTCATAAGTTCAATCCGGTCAACGTCTTCAGTAAGTACTATTCATATTAGGTCAAATCCGAGTTCAATGTCTTCAGTTACTTTTATTTTCTTATACAATTTCAGTATGTATGTATCATCCATTAACTAAGTCAAAACCGTACGTTCAATCTCATAATCCAGTTTAATTATTGTCCTTTCCAAACAGTACAATCCTGAAATATTCTAGTAGCGATATTTAGATTTATTTTAAATATATACAATTTACATTTATATGTTATCTGCATTAAGAACCTAAAATTAAAAAATTGTATTAAAATATTTACAACTTATTTATGGTGTTATGTACAAATTTATACAAAGACATATACGTGGTAGGCTCTCTTAGCAAATCTGGTACTGACAGCGGGATTATATTAGATGCCTCATAAATATTAAGCAGCTCATCCATCAGCACAAGGCGCTGAATGCCGAAGGACGGGCAAACGAAAATGATGTGGTCGAGAGACTGAACTTCATTCATTTGACAACGATCACAATAAGGAGAAGAAACTATATTTTTCGATGAAGATGAAAATTTAGGCAATAATGACCAATGCGCATTCGATTGATTATAGTATAGAAATTTCTATGAACAAAATGTTTAAGCTTGCAGAACCATGGCGTACTATTAACAGGAACGTCTAACAAAGAATATATATGAGCTTTATTTTCAACTTCTCTACAAAAATACCAATGTTTTCCCCAATTACTAATCATGCGCTTTTTAAGATTAGATATCATATCCGTATACGGCAAAGCGACATCCAACTCCTTGATGGTTAAACTTGAGCATGAATCAGAAATATTAACAATGGTTCTGGCTAAAAATCTGCATTTTCATTACCTAAGACTCCTATATGCGAAGGTACCCAAACGAATTGTACTACAGTGTCAGTTAAGGATAACTTCCACCATAATTCTTTAATAGTAAAAATCAGGTAGTTAATGTTAGCATTCATTTTGTTACTTGACAAACTTTTAAGACACTCATACTATCACTGACTATTACCCAATTTTTGTTCAACTGATTTCTTTCCATAATATGTTTTAAAGCAAAAGGATGGCTGTTGCTTCAGCAGTGAAGATGCTAGCATATTTATTAATTTTGTATCCCACTCCCTTATTGATTTCGGTCTGGTAAATTGCAAAAGATACAGCATCATTATTTTTGGACCCATCAGTATAAATAAATTTATAATTAGTCCATTCTGACAATAACAGATAAACTTCCTCCTTAGAAGACAAGCTTGAATCGATTACAATATTCATTGCGGCATATTTACTTTGGAATGTGCCTGCATAACAAGGAAGAACATCATCGTTCAAATGTATATTAAACTCTTCAAGAGAATGAAAAAGCAAGAAAAATCTTGCAAAATAAACATATGTTGCTTATAAGGAGCAGATTGAGAAGCAATTAAATTGGTAAGAAGATCATTATTAGGCAAACTATGAAGCTTCAAGATAAATCTTTCTTTCAAATAACGGAATCGAACACTAATGGGTGGCAGTTTTGTTTCGATTTGCAAAGCAGCAATAGGACTAGTTTTAAAGGCACCTAGTATTGTGCGCATACATTTATTTTGTATTTTGTCCAAACTATTCACTAATTTACTATCTCCAGCAAAACAAAGAAAACCATATTCAAAGTGACTACGAACGAGAGATTTGTATAACACTAACAATATTTTGGGATCTGCTCCCCAAGTAGTCCCGCAAACAGATTTTAATACATTATAAGCCTTGTTTGCTTTTGTTGTTATATTATTAATGTATTTTGTCCATGAGAGTTTTGGAGTAAAAGTTACACCCAAAAATTTTACTTCACTATATATAGGCAATGGAATTCTGTTATACAAAATATTAGGTGTAGCTACACATTTACGACCGAAAATGAAGACTTTTGATTTAGTAGGATTAACATCTAAATTAAGGTATGAAAAGTATTTATATAAACTGGAAAGTGCGTTATTTACAGTAGAAGCTAATTGACTTAAATCCATTCCAGATGTATAAACTACTAAGTCATCTGCATATTGTAAGTTTTTACATTCGATCCCAAAATAAGATTCAATCGTCTAATATATAAGATAAATATTAATGGAGACAGAATTCCTCCTTGACATACTCCTAACGACGAGCATCTTGGACCATATAAATGATTATTAAATTTAACAAATACTTTTCTATTGGTCAAAAATGCTTGTATCCAGTTTATTAATTGCCCAGGTAACCCTATCACTGACAACTCGTTACAAAGAACCGAAATATTAACACTGTTAAAAGCACCAGCAATATCAAAGAAAACGCATAAAAGATATTGATTATTATACAGACTGTGTTGAGCATCTAATACTAGCTGACAAATGCTTTCACGAGAAGACCGACCTCTGCGAAAACCAAATTGGTTGTAAGGTAAAAGACCATTTTGTTCTACATAAAATTCTAGGCGTTGTTTTAAAAGCTGTTCAAATATCTTTCCAATACAAGACGTAAGAGCTATGGGTCGATACGAATCCGGCAACAATTTATCTTTACCAGGTTTTAAAACTGGAACCAAACAATCAGTTTTCCATTCCTCAGGTATAAAGTTTTCCTTCCACATACGATTAAGTAAGTTTAAAAGATTATGAGACAATTTGGGGTTAATTTTTAAAAGTATATATGGAATCCCATCTAGACCATGGGATGTATCTCTTCTAGAAAACAACGCAGAATGGAGTTCTTGATACGAAAATGGATCAGTCAAATAATTATTTCCAATATTATCAGTTTTATTATAATTTAACGGCTCATTCAAAACAAAGTCAGGAGTGTATTTACATATAAAATCTGGAATCCAACTATCATCAAGAGAATTATTAAGAGTAAATGATTTATTAAATTTACGCATGTACTTCCATACCAATGACAATGAGGTACATCTATTAAATGAGTTGCACAATTACATCCTGCTGTTGGTGGTTTCTGTTTTAAGTATTAGTTTTTTTAAAGCTCGCAATCTCTTAAATTCAATATAATTTTCCTCAGAAGGGTTGTTTTTAAAATATATATAAGCATTCTTTGAGTTTTGAACAGCTTCTGAACACTTTGAGTTCCACCAGGGTAAACTAGGACACTTAGAATGTTTTGGTAAACAAGGTTTAGCAATATTATTACATTTATTAGTGGAGGTAGACTGTGGAATTGACTGTTCAGCAACAGAATGTATTATGTTACAAAACAAATTGTAGGATTCTGGTGGAGACATAGCATTAAAGTCAATATTTTTTAAATTTGAATCCATTAATTGACTATATATTTTCCAATTAACTAATTTGTAATTATGCTGAAATGGTAAATGTACATTATTGCATTGTATATTATTCTGTAGATTACTTTCATTTCCAACAACCAAATTTATAATTACAGGCAAGTGATAACTGCTACCCAGAGGATAATCATAAACAGACCAATCACATGAAAGTGCCAAAGATGGAGAAACTAAAGTTAAATCAAGAGCATTAGCTCGCCAAGATGAAGAACCAATTGTAGTGGGACTGCCATTATTCAAAAGAACAAGATCATTTTCATCAATAACATCTAAAACATCCTTACCTCGAGGCAGGGTGTCGACACATCCCCAAGACATGTGATGAGCATTAAAATCGCCTCCAAATATCATAGGTTTAGGAATGGACTTAAGCAAAACGTCTAGATTATTTTTATTAAATGGTGGATTTGTATTAGATGGACTGTAAAAACTAACGACACTTAATTCATTGTTATTAATTTTGATTTTCACACAAACATTTTGTAAAGAACTATCAAAATGAGTTGTAATTTGAGAATGTGTTATAATATTATGAATTAAAATTGCAACACCATTGTGGTTGTTCCCACAATCATTTCTAATAATATTGTACCCTTTGATAGAAAAAATTGATGTGGTTTCAACCATGTTTCAGAGATTATGGCAATATGTATGTTGTTATCATATAAAAATTTTGTTAAAACTAGCCTATTACTAATTAAACTTTGAGCATTCCATTGCACTATATGTAATGTATCCATAAAAAGGTTAAGGTGTTTTTTCTTAAAAGTGTTATCTAAAATTTCTCTAATGCTTTTAGAATTTTTGGCACATCAGGTTTTGAACATATTTCAAGCATTGCTTCAACTAATAAATTCATAAATTTGTCAGATTTAATTAAATTGGATATTTGAGTATCAATGTATTTTGAATTTAGCTGTGGAAATTGGGCTGCACTAAAAGATCAGAATATCTTGCATTTTTGCTTTTATTTTGTTTTCTTCTAGTTTTTGTTTTTAAGTGGACATGTGGTAGAAATTGCAATATGGTCACCGCCACAGTTAGCACATTGAGTTTTGGACTTGTCACATTGTTTAAAATTATGGTTGCCTGAGCAAATTGAGCAAGTTTCATTGTTTTTACAAAATTTAGCAATGTGGTTGAATTTCATGCACTTCAGGCACTGTTTAACAGGAGGAACATAAACTCCTACCTCATGTCTCCAGTGGTCTAAAGTAACATACTCGGGGAGCTGCGTTGAAGCAAATGTAACAGCAACTGTCTGTGTTGGAAGAAAGGAAACGACACCTTGAGCGTCTTTTACCCGTCGCATGAAACGTCTCACACTAATAACTTTTTTACTAGAAGCAATAAGCTGAAAGATTTTTTTATTGGAATAATCGCAAGGTACAGATGTGAGAACCCCAGTGGCTTCTGTTTCGGCAGCCGGTATTGAACCAACCATCCTCAATTCGTTTAGGAGCTTTTCGTTCTTAAGAAAAACATTAGCGTTGTTAGGGAGGTCGAAAGTTATACCAATTTTGAATGCATTAATTGACCTCAGATGCATTACACCTGAAACACAATGTTTTCTGATGCCATTAGATATGGCCAACCTATCCTTATCTGTAATTTTAGTGTTATCTTCTTCGCGATTGAGGAAGACAATAAAATCTTTCTTCTGCGAGTTTTCGTCATAAAATCTGTTATAATTTCCTGCTTTATAAGGTGTGTACTTATCCTTTTCTCTTTTCTTCGCTAGTGGACGATCATTATTTTCAGCATCAGAATATGAAGTCGTCGATGATGATGAAGAAGGTAAGTCCTGATCTATTCCTTCTGTAAGAGACTCACCCGTAACTCGCGATCGTTTACGGCCGCTACGCCCCGTGCGCTTCCCCATTATGGGGAAACGCACTAACGTAATATGTACAAAACTAACACTATATAGACTATTTTACATAAGAAATATACAAAGAAATGTACAAATCTAGAATTTAAAACTAATTTACAAAATTTAATTTCAAAAGCGCGCCTATTCTTTTTAACGTTCCCGCCAAAAAAACTCAAGGATGAATGATTTTTTTTTTTTTTTTTTTTTTTCGTCCATCTGGACAGGCTAAAGCTCTAAGCCATACTGCCTTGTCATAAGTAGTTTGTTTTCTTTTTCATAAGTTCAATCCGGTCAACGTCTTCAGTAAGTACTATTCATATTAGGTCAAATCCGAGTTCAATGTCTTCAGTTACTTTTATTTTCTTATACAATTTCAGTATGTATGTATCATCCATTAATTAAGTCAAAACCGTACGTTCAATCTCATAATCCAGTTTAATTATTGTCCTTTCCAAACAGTACAATCCTGAAATATTCTAGTAGCGATATTTAGATTTATTTTAAATATATACAATTTACATTTATATGTTATCTGCATTAAGAACCTAAAATTAAAAAATTGTATTAACAAGGATGAATGAAGTGAATGAATGGATGGAAACAAATGATGACACTGACATTTGTGAAGCAGTTCGAGTAGCGGCTTCTATCCAATAATTTGTCTTTGGTATCTTATTTATTTATTTATAGAAAATAACGATATTATTCACCTCAATGTAAAAAGTGGTATGTATATTATAATTTATTCCATCCTATTATCTTTCTAAATCAGCCTTCTCTTAAAATCTAATCCATGCCATGTTTTAAATTTTCTACGCAATCATGTTGGGTGTGCTAAAACGTCAATCAAAACCTGTCTATGGTGCAGCCTAAGTTTTCTCTTGAGTTTGGGAGGGGTGATTACTGGAATGCGTGTATATCTCCGAATTGAGCTTTAAAAAATATTTATCAGTGCATACGCAGTGCTATTACGATAATATGTGTACAATGAACCGTTTAAGAAGTGTTTAATATCACGTGCTCAATTTCACTTTCTATGGGCGTAGATAATCATGCAAAATGGCCAACGATTTGTGGTCATGTACCTGTTGTACGGAGGCGCTGACTTGCTGGCTGCGGCTGAAGCTGTCCCCAGAAGAAATCGAGCAGCGCTACAGGAGCAAAGAGATCGACCGGATATTAGAGAAGGACAAGCAGACGCTGCGGCGGCAGGTGAAGCTGCTGCTGCTCGGGGCGGGTGAAAGCGGGAAGTCGACATTCCTCAAACAGATGAGGATCATACACAAAGTGAAGTTCGAGCCGGAGCTGGTGCGAGAGTACCAGCATGTGATATACCAGAATATAGTGAAGGGAATACAAGTTTTAGTTGACGCGAGGGACAAATTAGCGATACCGTGGGAGAATCCTAGAAATTTGGACGTGGGACAGCAGGCGTTGCACTTTAATAGCACGCAGACGCTGGACAGCCGGCTGTTCATGCACTACGCGCCGCACATACACTCCCTGTGGCTCGACAGGGCCATCAAAAGGGCCTATGACAGGCGGAGAGAGTTCCAACTGGTAAGTAAACATCCTTTGTTTATTTTGCAGTGACTAATCTCACTGGTCCTATAAACCCTATTGCATTAATATTCATGTATGCAAGTGTTTTCCTGATACTTTGCAATCAACACAATGTGTTTTTCTGTAAAGAAATCATGACATAAACAAAGGCAGTGATGTGAATAATAATAATGGTAGGGCCATTGCAGAATATTAATGCAATTTCATACATACCAATATTGTGCCAGCATATTTTTATTCAAATTACAACACAAGCAATGTATATAATCTAATACATAATATATATATTTTGCACCAATATTTAAGTTTGGTGTAATCATTATCTGACATTTAAAGGTATTAGTTTTTAATGAGTTTTGGGGAATGGTGGACATCTTATGGCTGAGATGATGTTGATGAGTTTTTCTATTAATTGAAACTTAATTAATAACTTAAGAAAACAAGACATACATCAATTGCACTATTGTGTTTATTTAGTACATAGAAACTAATAATATTCATTTATAGCCAGAATACTAGAGTGTTAAACTTTTTATTATGTATAGGTATTATTTATTATTGTTGATGTAGTACTTAGTTGAGAGACTAGACTGTGTGTCCTATGGTCTCCTCCAGCATTTTCCATTCGTGTCAGTCCTGTGTTTGCCAGCATCTATATGGCCAGCACTCTTTTGTGTCACCTGCCCATCTTCTCCAAGGTCTACTAGTCTTAGTAATATACTTCCTACACATCTGTAGCAAGCAGCTACTCAGTCTTTGTGAATATGCCTAATTATGTCCTGTAAAATTTGTCGGGATTTAAGAGTTTTTGGCAATCACTAGGTTATTGGTATTTTATAGGTACGGAGTGTTGGGATTGTGCTTGCAATAAAAGTTCACACGTGAGGTAAAACAGACTATATTTAAAGTACACACGAATAATTAACTTATCTAAGCGAACACTTATAAATTAACACGTAAGTCAGGAATGATACCAAGTATAGGTATTATAATAAAACTCGACTAACTGAACGCGGAGTCGGTAGGTACAAATACTGGGAGGAGCAGGTGACTCAACTTCGACCAGAAGGACCTATGGCTATAGTACACGCTAAGAGCGAGCGAATTAGTAACGTCTCGAGCAGCGGATGTGTAACGACTGTCTATCCTCATCCAGATAGGCTTGCAAGCCTCCTCGGGATGGTGGGAGTTCCGGTAACCGTAACGGTTAAACACATGTGCTAGGAGCACAATTATAAAAATGAATAATGTTTTGTCTGAGCGTACCGACAAAACAATAACATGCAAAATAATAAGCCGGCGTGGTGCCGACAAAGAAACAAAGCTGAACAGAAATCGTGAGGTGATAAACTAGAAAAGACTATACAAAGCTTTTACAGCGTTTATCCCTAAAACGAATAGATTACATATTAAACAATAGAATACAAATGTTAGCTCTGTTGCTAAATCGTACACGTGGTGTATACTCGTAAAAGTAACAATATAACTTAATATTTGATAATTACCCATTGGCAATATCATGAATAGCATCTAAGATTTGGGTGAATGTAGGACATGGTCGCTACAGTACCCCCTTACTAGTGATGAAGTCACGATAAAAAGTTTATAATTAAATACAATTGGTAACAACACAATATTTAGAAAGGGTTAAGACCAATACACTAGGAATGTACACAAAGGTAATAAGCATTACACATAAAACACCTTGAAAAATGATACTAGAATAACAATGTATAAAACAGTTAGTTACAATTTCTCTTAAGTGCTATGTTAGTAACACACATATAAACATTAAGAAAGGGTATAAAAATACAAAAAGTTAAGATTTTATTTACAACTGTTAAAAAGTAATAGTGTATAAATCCTTACAAAAGTACGGTTGATTAATTATTTCCAACACGTATAATTATTTAAGACCTGCCTGGTAATAATCCGGAAAGCGGACTCGTCTACCGGATCTAGTTCTGGCGACGCTATCAGGCGTAGGCGGTGCTTCTTGTGCAGTAGGCGCAGGTGCTGGTGGTTCTGCACTCGTGGTGTTATTTGTTCTATTAACAAAGAACTGTGCTATGTCGTCTTCAAGCTCAGGCGGCGGTTCTATGTCATCGGCTAGTACATAAGCAGGCTTCAGACGGTCCACCGAAATAGTTACGTTATGACCACGTCTGTTGATAACAAAAGTTCTATCATTTCTTGAGACAACAGCAAAGGGTCCTTCATAAGACGGTTGCAAGGGTCGTTTCGGGGCGTCAACACGAACAAACACGTGACTCGTTGTCATCAGATCCTTGTATATAAATATCTGTTTACACCCGTGCTGAGTCCCTGCGACTGGTTGTAGATCGGCAAAATTAGTTTTGAGTTGAGTGACGAAGTCCGTCGCATTGCAATCCCTGGTCGTTTTAGGAACCAAAAATTCTCCAGGTAAACGAATATTTTCGCCGTAAACCATTTCGGCAGGTGTAGCTTGTAAATCGGCCTTGAATGCTGCGCGAATACCCATCATGACTGTAGGTAAGACTCGTGTCCATTGGGCGTCCTGATGACATTTAATAGCAGCTTTTAATTGGCGATGAAATCGCTCAATCATCCCATTAGCAGCGGGATGGTAAGCCGTTGTTCGCAATTGAGTCGTACCAGTCAGATTATTTAAACTTCTAAACAGATGCGATTCAAAGTTTCGGCCTTGGTCTGTAGTGACTCGTAAAGGTACGCCGAAACGTGCGATCCAATTAGCGTAAAATGCGCGTGCTACGGTTTCTGCTTCTTGGTCCTCGATAGGTATAGCTTCAGGCCACCTAGAGAAACGATCTATGCATGTTAAAATATATCTGCAACCTTCTGATATGGGCATGACTACGATGTCGATGTGGACATGTTCAAAGCGAGTCGAAGGAGGCGCGAATGATCCAACTGGGGCGGATACGTGACGCGTAACTTTAGCTCGTTGACACTCTAAACAGCTTCTAGTCCATTCTCTGCAATCTGATTTGATAGATGGCCAGACGAATTTCTGAGTGGCTAATTTTATAGTAGTCTTTGCTCCCGGATGCGAAAGTTGATGCACGGTGTTAAAAGCAGTTTTCCTGAAGGGCTCAGTAATGTAGGGTCGGACAGACGGAGTAGAAATATCACAATATATACTTTCATCGAACCCAGGTAACTGTACAAGTTTGAGCTGTAGTGTCGAATCAGTTTTATTGAGCAGCGATTGTAAAGTGTCATCAGACTTTTGAGAAATAGCTAGAGCCTTCCAATCAATCTTTTGTTCAATGCGATCGATTTCGATGCGAGACATTGCATCGGCAGGTATATTCTGATCTCCGCTAACGTGACGGATATCGGTTGTAAATTGACCGATAAAGTCCAGGTAGCGGAACTGCCTTGGTGTGCATTGTTTATCCTTTTTCGCAAATGCAAACACGATCGGTTTATGATCTGTATAAATCGTCAATGTTTCGTGCTACTAAATTATGACGAAATTGTTTAACTGCAGAATATATCGCAAATAGTTCCCTGTCATATGTAGAGTACTTCTTTTCAGCGTTTGTAAGTTTTTTAGAAAAGAAAGCTAGCGGTTGCCACGCGCCGTCCACCTTTTGTTGAAGTGCGGCGCCTATCGTGTTATCTGATGCATCGGTAAATAGCGCCAGGTCAGCATTGTCTTGAGGGTGCGCTAGCATTGTTGCATCGACTAGGCATTGTTTACAAGCCTCGAAGTCCCTTGTAGTGTCAGGTGTCCAGTGAATAGGCGCTTTGCCCTTGAGGTTTCCCTTGAGCAAGTCGTTTAAATTGGCTTGATGCGCTGCAGCGTTAGGTATGAAACGTCTGTAAAAGTTTAGCATACCTAAGAACTGTCGTAGTTGCTTCGCCGTTGTTGGAGGTGGAAAGGAGCGTATAGCTTCTACTTTTCCAGGTAGAGGACGCGTGCCCTCAGCAGACACTAGGTAACCTAAGAACTGTACTTGTTTTTGGCCAAAAACACACTTGGAAGGGTTAACTAATCACTACACTATAGTCACTTAATCGTTTAAATACTGTCTCTAAATGTTTTAAGTGTTCATCATTATCACTGGAAGCAATCAAAATATCGTCTATATAGCAATAACAAAAGTCTAAACCACGTAACACTTCGTCCATAAAACGTTGAAACGTCTGAGCTGCGTTTCGAAGGCCAAAAGTCATATAAGCAAATTCAAATAAACCAAAGGGCGTTATAATTGCAGTTTTAGGTATATCTTCCTCCGCCACTGGAATTTGATTAAACGCACGCACTAAATCTAAAGTAGAAAACACTTTTTTACCACTGAGAGTCTGGGCAAAATCTTCGATGTGCCGGACCGGATACTGATCGGGCAAGGTGCGGTCATTAAGTGCGCGATAATCACCACACGGTCGCCATCCATTGTCTTTCTTTTCAACCATGTGAAGCGGTGAGGCCCAGCTGCTTTGTGACGGGCGGGCGATACCCAACTTTAACATTGCATCGAATTCCTTCTTCGCGGCGATAAGACGGTCGGGTGCTAATCTCCTAGGTCTTTGTGCTACAGGCGGTCCCGGTTTAGTCGTAATGTAGTGTTTTGTGTTATGCTTCTTTTGTGTTGCAGCTGATCCATCGGGTTTAGTAATATCGCTAAACCCCTTTAATAATTGGTGATAAGGCGAGTCGCCGGCTATTGTTTTTATAGACCTTACTGGTTCGGACTCAGCTACCTCTCCAGTGACGGTCAAGTGAGTCGTGGCGTCTATTAATCTATGCCTTCGTGAATCGACTAATAAGTCATAATGGCTTAAAAAGTCTATGCCAATTATCGGCTTATCTACGTCAGCAACAACAAATCGCCATGGGAAATCCCGGCGTAAACCAAGGTTCAGGGTCATCGACGAGAAACCGTAAGTTTTGATCGGCGTGTTATTTGCTGCAACTAGCTCGTACATACACAATTCCTGATTTTGTGGGGCTAGGCTGCGAGGGTAAACACTTAAATCCGCTCCGGTATCAATTAAAAATCGTGTACCGGTGTTTCGGTCGACGATGAATACTCGTTGTGACGTTGATGTTGTTGTTGGGCAACCATTCGCCACTAATGGTTCCCGCTCGCATTTCCCGAGTTAGAAGCGCTGTACGTGCATGGTGTAAGACACTTATGAGCCTTGGGACCGTACCTGTGGTGGTACCAACACATGCCTGATGATACATTACGGGAACGGGATCGAGATCTTGATCTGGCACGCGAGTGTGATCTACCTCTGTGTCTATTACTTAGGTCGACAGACAAAACGTCAAATCTACGTTCCATAGCGGCTAACTGACGCGATAATGCACTTAACTGTTGCGTTACTGGGTCTTCGACGGCGACGGTTGACGCAATAGCCGCCATTGGGGTAGTGCTGTCTGCAATGACATCAGCTACATCGGCTACTTTATCCAGGCTCACGTCTGCTTGAGTTGCCAGGATCATCTGCATGGATCTGGGCAACTGTTCTAGCCATAAAGAACGCAAGATCGATTCGGGCACTGCGGCTTCAGCGAGCTCTCTTAGGTGCCGCAAAAATTGTGATGGTTTGCGGTCACCAATCTTCGCTTTTTCGAGAAGCCGTCGCGTATTGGCCTCTTGCGAGGAACCAAGCCTTTTAATGACTTCCTTCTTAAAAGTCTCATACCTGTCGATTGCAGGTGGGTTTACAAGAAGGTCCCGCATTTCTTTTGCTTGCGGTGGTGGCAGGGCTGGCGCGACATACGTGTATTTGTCGTCGTCATTAGTGATCCCCAGGTTATGGAAATTTAGTTCAACCAGTGTAAACCAAAGGGTAGGATCCCCTGTTGTGAATGGCGGTAGCCTCACTAAGGCTCTTGTGAGTCGCTCGTTCTGGACAGGTGCGACTTGGTCTACCATTTTAGAGTCAATAAAACACTTCACTTCACTAACGAAAGCACTGAAGTTAAAATGTCCACAACACACGTACCAACCAACGTTGCCGTTTAGTTACTAATCACGTCGGGGTCACCAATTTGGCAATCACTAGGTTATTGGTATTTTATAGGTACGGAGTGTTGGGATTGTGCTTGCAATAAAAGTTCACACGTGAGGTAAAACAGACTATATTTAAAGTACACACGAATAATTAACTTATCTAAGCGAACACTTATAAATTAACACGTAAGTCAGGAATGATACCAAGTATAGGTATTATAATAAAACTCGACTAACTGAACGCGGAGTCGGTAGGTACAAATACTGGGAGGAGCAGGTGACTCAACTTCGACCAGAAGGACCTATGGCTATAGTACACGCTAAGAGCGAGCGAATTAGTAACGTCTCGAGCAGCGGATGTGTAACGACTGTCTATCCTCATCCAGATAGGCTTGCAAGCCTCCTCGGGATGGTGGGAGTTCCGGTAACCGTAACGGTTAAACACATGTGCTAGGAGCACAATTATAAAAATGAATAATGTTTTGTCTGAGCGTACCGACAAAACAATAACATGCAAAATAATAAGCCGGCGTGGTGCCGACAAAGAAACAAAGCTGAACAGAAATCGTGAGGTGATAAACTAGAAAAGACTATACAAAGCTTTTACAGCGTTTATCCCTAAAACGAATAGATTACATATTAAACAATAGAATACAAATGTTAGCTCTGTTGCTAAATCGTACACGTGGTGTATACTCGTAAAAGTAACAATATAACTTAATATTTGATAATTACCCATTGGCAATATCATGAATAGCATCTAAGATTTGGGTGAATGTAGGACATGGTCGCTACAAGTTTTATTATTAACAGCTTAGTTCTGTACATTAACACCTTCGCTGCATTAGTTAGTTAACAGTGTAGTTAACCATATTTATAACCGTCAATCAGCCCTATAATGCAGCGAACATGTTAAGTATTGCATCTTTATGAACTCAACAATGCTAATTAGCTTTATACAGTCAAAACCTTCAACTCTATGACAATTGCCTGTAATAACTGCTTACCAACCTTATTTATATTGTGCTATACTTCATTCTTAAACTTACAGTAACTAGATGTAGATGTAGGAACATCAGGCAGGAATGTTGAATGTCTAGTGCAGCATGTAATCACACCCCTATTACCTTTTACTGAACTGCACAGTTCTCCTCAAATCCAATTTTCCTAAACAGAAGGACATCTTTAAGGTTCACATCCCTAATTTCGTTTTCCCCTAGCACATTCTTGACGACCGGTCTGGCCTAGTGGGTAGTGACCCTGCCTCTGAAGTTGATGGTCCTGGGTTTGATTCCCAGTCGGGGCATTTATTTGTGTGATGAGCACAGATATTTGTTCCTGAGTCATGGGTGTTTTCTATGTATTTAAGCATTTATATGTATCTATCTATTATATACATCGTTGTCTAGTACCTACAACACAAGCCTTACTGAGCTTACGGTAGGACTAGGTCGATTTGTGTAAGATTGTCCCAAAATATTGATTTATTTATTCTTGCCAATTTTATTTTTAATTACTGTGACTTACTCAAATCTTTATTGCTAAAGTAATATTTCCCTGAAGCTGCTTTACAACCTGGTTTTAGAAGCTGGTTTTATCATTCATGCTGTCATGCTTAAATCTTAAGTGTGTTGCCAGTAAAGGCCATCTACTCCGGACATTAGTAGAATGCAATCAAGCAATTGTTATGACAAAATTTACTGTTCATTAGACCCTGGGACAATGGGACACAATAACAACTAAATAAAACTTGATTGGCTGACTAAACACATTCTTCTAGTACAGTTCTGATATACATGTTCATATAGTTGTGACCACCTCCACAGCTCCAATATATTTGCTGGCAACTGTACCAGCTTACTGTTTTTGTCGTCACCATTGTGAACTGTGACTGTGTTTTTGTAGGTAGTGTCCTATGACATGACCTATCTTATGACCTATGACAACAAGTAATACCCTAAACCCTTTAATGAATTTTGCTCGTTTTTGCGAGTTATTACCTACGACGTGGGGTAGGAACTTACCTCCGTTCTTTGGTCCGTCTATTTCCCATTTTATCGCTCACAAATGCAAAAGCGATAGAGGATAGAAATTTCGATTTTTACGGTAGGCCTTAAGGTACTGCTGAGTATTGGCACACGACCTGTTTTTGTTTCCAATCCATTACATATTAAATAGTCTATAGCCAGGTAACTACTGTCGTACCAGTCATGTGCTAGCCAAGCAGATGTAGGTACCTAGGTATTTACTTAGGTCATTTGACCTATTTGATGTTTTGATCGATAGAAATTATTATAGTGCGGCGCCCACGAAGAAATAATTCGAAAGTGATTTAACGCTATTGGAATTATACATAACATTTTTTTTATAATTTAATAGTTAATCTATCTCACGCTCTGCGAATCTCAACTATTACCAATATTATAATTAAAACTGTTGTGAGTCATATATGTTACTACTGCTTAGTTACAAACGGATAAACTCACATGTAATTATATCGCACTAAGCCAGTGAGTGCTACACCCTCACTCCGATCGGTGTGCGTTGACTGGGCTTGGAATCGGGTACCAGAGGTTACCAGAAAAATGTCTTACACGTAAGTTAATCATAATAATAATTGAACATCATAAAGTAATTATATTTATAATGAGAATACTCCAAAAAGGTTGCGTACATTATACGTCATTAAGAAGTACGTTAAACCCTTAATTGGATAATTAAGATTTGTTGATTGTTCACTGAATGACGTCACAAATATGGCGGTTAGAATTTGTGACTTTGTGTGTGTATCTAGTAGATTTAGAAAAAAGCGAACTTCCAAGAGCGCCAAGTAATGTTGAGACTGTAAAAAGTAACATACCTATTTGATGTTTCTGAACACACCTAGATTAAAATCAATCTAATATAAATTCATTCAAAAATTACATTTTTGGCACAAGCTTTTATTGCCGATTGTACTTTTTTGCACAGTATACTCTGTATACCTACTACTCGTCGAGAGGATTCTAACGAGCTTAAAGATCTTATTTTGTGAATTTTAGATGTTACTATGGCTACCTGCAGCATCAGATGAGATCAATGGTACCATAATATTGAATGGTTACCGAACATGTACATAAGTACTAAATTTCAGCTCAATCAGTTTGAGATATCTGCTTTTAAATTGAGTTGCAAGATTTCATCCGAATATACTTACATACCTACCTACACAAATAATAAATAAAATAAATCAATATTTCCGGACAATCTTACACAAATCGACCTAGTCCTACGGTAAGTTCAGTAAGGCTAGTGTTGTAGGTACTAGACGACGATATATATAATAGATATCTATCTACATATAAATACTTAAATACATAGAAAACACCCAGAAACAAATATATGTGCTCATCAGACAAATAAATGCATGACCTCACTAGGATTTTAACCCAGGAACCTCTGTTTCATAGGCAGGGTCACTAGGTCACTATACCCACTAGACCAGACCGGTTGTCAAACATAGGTTAGGTAGGTATTTATTTAAAGATAAAATATTGTAATAAAGTTAGACATGTTTGAGAAATAATCAATGTGTCGCTCGCTACTGCTACCGACGTGTGACGCAACTGGCCTGGAATAAATATGTAGAGATAAGGAATGTAATTACAATTATGTATATTCGTACCCGCGAGAACGCTAAAAGATAGAGTTAGCGAAGATCTAGTGGGTAGTGACCCTGCCTATGAAGCCGATGATTCTGGCCCAGAACCATTTATTTGTGTGATGAGCACAGATCTCGTTCCTGAGTCATGGGTGTTTTCTATGTATTTAAGTATTTATATGTATCTATTTATAATTTATATCGTCGTCTAGTACCTACAACACAAGCCTCTGAGCTTACCGTAGGATTATGTCGATTTGTGTAAGATTGTCTCGAAATATTTATTATATAGGTATTATTTTATTTATAAAGGCCCATTGGATGCCAGTAATCAATAACTAATACCTGACTGCGGAGGACGGGTTAATGCTTCTCGAGAGTATTTTATATTACGGTATTATAAGATTAAGCTTTATTAATAATTTTAATAAAATACAGCAAAACCAATTAATAAACAATTCCGGAAGGGCATTATTAGGGCACAGTAATCTTATTTCTAAGTAAGAATAATTCACATTTAGATCCCATGTAATTTACTGAACATAATATCGAATTTTTTAATGTTTTTGATGTCTCTGTCTAGCTCTGGGTCTGGGTAGAAACTACTACTCGTACTTAGTATTGTACATTTTACACAACTTTTAATTACACACAACTTAAAAAATAAATCAAATGTTGTAGTTTCAAGGTTTTTTTCGAATAAAAATATGTGATATATATCGCTGGTACGTATATGACCATAAGTACACATATCGGTACTTATGTGTAGTATGGGTACAGTAGACCTGTACGTAATAGCATTTAGACAGATCTGTAACATTTAACTGCTTACATGTATAATAAATAACCCTTGCTGTTTGCGGTCGATTTAAAACATTTGTCACGTTACTAACGCAAATTAGTAATTAGGGGTTTTTCCACGCGATTGGAGGAATTTTCCGTACTAACTTTCCTACTCCTTATAAAGAGATACAAGGGGCAATGGTTAAGTGTAGCCATATACATATAAAAAAAATCGTCATTCATGATAGCGCATATATAGTAGAGGGGTGCATTGGGGCAGCCGGGAGGCTTCGGCTTCACTTTATAACTTTCTCGATATCCGTTACAAGTTTAGATATTAGAGAATCTAGTATTTGAGCGTGTTGTCATAACTAATAATAATAACAATGCCCTTAATGTATTAGATTCTCTAATAAATAAACGTAAATAGCGAATATCGAGAGATTTACAAAGTGGTGCCCAAGAGGAGGGACGATTTTATTTATTTGTACGCAAAATGAAATCGTGTTGAATCTTTAGAGCATTTATTGCGTAGACACATTTTTTCTCACGCGAGCTCGCGCCTTCCAAAAATCACTCTAAAGATACGTCATCACGGTTTAATTTTACGTACAAATAAATCAAATCGTCTCACGACGGCAAACCACCTTAAGTCCGCATTTCCGATATCTTTCACAAACCGCGTCAGCGCATAACACATGCATTATAATTGTGCGTAAAATAGTATTACATACAAAGGCCGGTAAAACTTAAACATATTCGCCGTCTACTCTTCCTCTAATAAACATTAAACCAAACGTGCAGCCCACTTATGGTCCACGTATTTGTCTACTTCAGTGATTCACCACATCTGGGACTGTTTAAATCACTATAACTCACTAATAATACTGGCATCACAGGCCCGGTGTGCCATTCTATAACCAGTATAATCGGATCTCATATTAAGCGTAGTCATTATGGTCGAACCAGTATGAATAAATTGGCAATCCCTCCTCGTGTTTGACTGATGAATAAATCTGAGACGTAAGCGCAAACGGGGGGTTAATTAGTAATTCGTTTCATGTTTCATATATATGTAAAAGAAAACTTCCTTTTAACGAGCTGTCTCTACAAACACGTAATAGATTTTTTTATATAATTTAGAGGTCAAAGCTAGACC
The DNA here is from genome assembly GCA_022674325.2 of Grapholita molesta. NCBI lineage: Eukaryota > Metazoa > Arthropoda > Insecta > Lepidoptera > Tortricidae > Grapholita > Grapholita molesta. Next base: position 15,450,620 of record CP053130.2, on the reverse strand, counting down.
GATTTAGGCATAGTCCAAATACCTACCTATTTTAATACAAAAGTCTCTGTTTTTTTTTGTTACTGATACAGAGATTACTTCATATTACTAAATAAACAGGCTTGATCGTATCGTGTATTAATGGCACGTTCGGCTGACAGTATTAATATTTTAAATATATACTACAGTCAGCTGCAAAAGTTGCTAAGCGTTTGAAGTGTTCAAAATGATATACACGCGCTCTTATTCTCTTGATAATAGAGACGTGTTGACCTCATTTTGAACACCTCAAATGCTTAGCTACTTCTGCTGCTGACTGTAGTATATATTTTACAATTAAAACATCATTATCTCATCGTCAATTTACATCGTAATATGTGGTTGTTATAACATGCGTCTAAAAGTTCCCATTTGATAAGGTGTCCCAAAACATCTATTAGAATTGACATTCTGAATCTAGGCCATGAATGCCGCAACTGCAAGCCGCGCGCTTCTCGTACAAAATGTGACCCACCCGGAACTAACATGAATCCACTTTTTGCGAAACGGAATAAAAAAAACACCTCGGTTCCCTACACTTACATCACAACAATTAAGTGAATCACCACATCCGAGGAGATATAGTACCAACTATAAATGTACAGTGCCTTATTACGATGGAATAAAGTTTATAAGTGTGAACACTATCTTTATATCTACGTACCAAATTACACGTAAGTATGTGTTCATATCTTTGCATAACTAATGTGACTTCATTCGATAATCTTATCTCGAACAAGCCATATTCACTGATTACCATGGTTGGTATCTCCCGGGTTTTCTAGTACTAATTGCTGGGTGTGAAATAAAAGAGCCTTTGCACTATTAGGGCTTAATTAACGTATTAAATGATTCATACGTGTTGTATGTGTGTACGTACCTACGTGGTGTAGATAAATGCGAGTTTTAAGAGGCGGTCTAATATTAAGAGATAAGGTGCTTTCCGTAACAAATTAGGTTATCATTATCAAACTTCAATTAGTAGATAAAATAAATTTAAATATCAAACACAAAATAATAAACGGCATTAAAAAACAATATATAAACTTAACTAACAATGTAAATTAAGTATTTTTTTTAAGATGACAGGCTTCACAGGCTTTTCTAAGCTTAACTAATAGTCATAGGTGTGTATCGAAAAAGTAAAGTCATATCCAATGTCGGGAAGTTTTTAAACGTTTATTATGTTTAGGGAAAAATGCCGTAAACGTTTTGGAAGTACATTCTTGAGCATTATATCTAAAATGTGTAATACCTTTCAGAGACGTGGAATAAATCGTTTCTTAGAACAATCGTCTTCCTAGCCTTTGTAGGAAGTCGCCAGAGTGACTATGAAGCCTAAACAAAACTATCTATAAAAAAAGAAACCAAATAAATGTACAAATTTGGTACACGGATGAGAACTGTACCTAAAACATATTGACTACAGGGTCAAGGACGCCAGTCACGGCCTTGCAGTTAATGAAGATTGTTTATGTGCTTAAACAATTGTATTCTTGTATTTTCTCGTTTCCAATACCGGTTTACTAAAATGGACGTCCTCGCAAAACTACTGAGCGTATCTAAACACCTTATTTTGCTTAATCCGTTACTTGAAATGTCTCGTTTGAAGTTACCAACTGTTCTAATATTTGGTTGTTAACCAAATATCACTAAGTAACATAAATACATACTTGTGGAACAATGTGAAAGATGCACTTGATAGTTAAATATGTCTCTCATCCACTCAGTATTTCCAGGTTTTTTTCTATTCTTCGGTTAATTTATCTGGTTAGTTTATTCAATAAATGAAATCATCGTCTCTAGGCCATACGAAGAATTTGATATCAAACTTTAGTAAAGTTAGGTTGGAAGAAGTAACATTCTAATTGAATCTCCATATCGGTGGTTCCCCTTCCTACATAGTAGGTACATAGGATTAGGGCTCCTGGTATCCGTGATTTACGTTAGCATCCAGATTCACGTGACACGTAGCCCGTACCTGCGTCCGTGTGTGGAGCTTCGGGCTCGATTCCGTTGGATACTTATCGCACGTTTCGTAATTTCGCCACACCCGGGAATATAATAAATAAGGACTAAGTTTTATTCTTAAGATACGTGAAGGCGTGATCACGCCTACACGGATCTACACAGATTCACGTACCCTAATTTCACGTAACCGAATGTCACGTGCGGAACGGACTAGAAAACCGTTGCCGTGATTCACGAAACCGGGCGCACGGCTACGGGTTCCCAAATCACGGACACGACCGCGAGCCCTACATAGTATACGTAAGAGTAGACCGTATGGATAGTAATAGGTTCCGTGATTTGGCTCAAGGAACAACTGTGCCTTTGTATTAGACGAAATTGTAAGATACTTGCTATTAATATTAGATTTACAGTTGTTACTCTAGGTTCAGATTATCTAGGGCGTAATGTAGATGAATTAATGGTAAGTTTATTTCAAACACTGATTCGTTTCTATGCGCGGCGAGTAACATCTTTCAAATGAACTACTCGTTGAGGACGAATGGTTTATGATGAACGACTTTTGGAGATAAGAAATGTTTTAATATCATGTTTAAAATGTGTTAATTATTTAGCAAATTTCAACTTTTATATATTTTTTTGTTTATATTCCTTTGGAGATATTATAATTATAATTATATAAAATAACAGCATAATTTACTGATCGACAAACTGCAGCTTGGATAATTTTATCGTTCAGTATATATACAACGTTCGTTTTGTGCCACCGGGCGTGGCGCATAAACCTATTCTTTGTTCTTATCGAAAGAATTTTATGATACCTGGACACAGCCATTCCTATATGTAGAATTCCTTTTGAAACAGCAATATCGAGTTACGTTATAAAAATATGAGCAATTATCACATGATCTTTTTCCTAAAACATTCAAGCTATTTGTTAAGTTTTAAAACAAGATCTATATCCGCAAATCTATATGTTAAAAGTTCTCACTTTACTTCAGATTTTCCTAAAAGTCTACGTTGTAACGAGGAAAATCATAAAAAAAAATTCATCACACTCGTTTGTAACGTGTCTTAATTACACCGCTTTTAGAATCATAAGTATGTCATAATCCAATATATAAGGCTTGCGGGTTTTTTTATCATATTAAGGCTGAGATAAAGTGATTTAATTAATTCATTTTATCTTGTATGCCAACGTTTCACACGCAAGCATAAGATGTCTGCATTCGGATAGTTATTTATTTTGACAAATGAAGATGTATATATGTACTCATATTTAAGTATTTGTATATTATATATATCATCGGCTAGTAGTACCCACATCACAAGCTTTCTGGAGCTTACCGTGAGGCTCAGTTAATTTGTGTAAGAATGTCCTGTAAATTTATTTATTTTATTTAACCTTCTAAACCCGTCATATGCCAATATGACGTCTTGGTGTCTGCGATACAGATTTCCGTCGACATAATTTGCTTTGATGAAATGAAATTGTCAAAATGTGGCCATATTGCATACAGTGTCATACTTATGAGACATACTATTTCGTTTCCACTGTTAACTTGCTACTGTAAGTCATTACGATTTTCATAGGATGGATCCTTAGGAATCTGAGAGAATTTTGAGATTACGACGATACAGCTATGCCATTTGCGGGCAAAAATAAATGCGCGGTCAACTTTACAGACTTCTTCTTGACAGGGGTTGTCTATGGTCTGTTCTTTCGTGCTGATAAAAAACTACGTGTACTGAATCCAGAATTTTACTGCTTTGTTTCCGCTTGCGTTCTAAACACCCCAGCCCGCATCTTCGATCAGTGTCAATATGTTTAATCGACAATGGGGCGCGTGAACTATACCGTCAGTGGTCCTCAAAAGTTTTTCGGCGATATATTTCTTTTTCTCAGTCAATGCTGTGTTTATATGAAGCTTTAAGTGTTTGTAACACTTCATAGGTGTCATCTACAGGGGTAACTTGATTAGGAAAGTACTTCTTCAATATTACGGGACATGACCATAATGGAACTGCTACTTTAGTAGTAATAGTAGTAGTAGTAGTAATAGTAGTAATAAACTTTATTGTTTCGAAAAGTTAAGGTCCTGGTGACTGCGTTAGTTTTCACTGTTACAGTCCCAGTATATGCCCATACAATGGGTCAGTTGCACCAACAATAACAATTAAAAAAAAAAAAAAAAAAAAAAAAAAAAAAAATATTTATTCAGTCAACAGTAATTTACAGTGTACATTTAGATTATTTGTGCCTCTTATTAAGTAAAACAATACCTGTGTTAAGAGACACAGTTTTCTTCCTATTTAGCAAATTTTACATGTGACAAAATAAAAATAAAAAAAAACTAAAGAAGTATACAACAAAATATTTTCTGTTACATAAAAAAAAAATCAAAAATAGAAATAGATAAATAGAATTAATAATATTAGTATTTTACTTATGCTGAAGGTAGGTATTGTTACGTGCCTGTAGTGGGAAAGCTGCCAAAGCCCCTCGGTTACAAATCATCACAATGATGGTTGTTCAAAGTGAATCCTCATATACATTTACTGCCTCCTAACCTAATAGCTTCCTAGCCTAGTCGATACCGATCCTGCCTACCTAAGGAGCGGCCCCGGGCTCGAATTTTATTTATCTCATTACTGTGTATGTTAAGGACGACAGCACAAGTGACACTTGTAAAACTAAGCTATACTATGTTTTCATACGACGTTTATCATCATATATGTCTGCTAACTTGCAAAGATAAATAACTAGAGATCCGCGAACTAAACTTTGAGAATTGCAGTCGTAATTCATCTCTATAAACTATCAATTCGACGGCTAGCGCATTAGTTAATTAATAATCTCCAACATTTAATATTGACGACTGAGACGTCTACGTCGCACCATTAATTTATAGAGGACTCCGAACCGGCTTGACCAGTCGTTCGGGATCACAGACCACTTTACTAACCGGACAATATGGAAACATCACTCATCTACATATCTATTAATGCCTATGTAGTGTATTTACGCATGTGTGTTATAGATACACTTGCACAATCCAAACCGGTTAAGTCCCGCAAACCCCTCCCTTTATTTGGGTTAATTTGCTAACCCTGAGTAGCGCAGGTGTGTTTTAGAGATATACATACCTATTTATTTTGCAGTTCTTTTATTGAACTCAGATGATTAGTCAGATAACAAGTTACTATGGTGCCACAAAACGCGCCTGTGCCCAAGCCTTTACCTGAGGACGTTGGATGATACTAAGACTAAAATGAATTCGTAGATGGTGCTCTTGGTTTTGGAGCTATATAGATCCACTCCGTTACTTTACTGACAGTCTCAATTGTTCATCTACGTTATGCAGTCTAATCTAAGTATAAATAACTTCCTATTCACATAATATGAAATTCCTATATACATAAAACCTTCGGTCCAGAGATAAACGGGCTATTGCATTGTGAAATGGTATGGAATGCAGTCAAGAATCTGTTCAATACCTCGCTATGTGTAATGGCGTAATTATCGTATTCGTAATATACGTTTAATGCGGAGTTTATTTGAGATAGTCTGTCTTCTGGATTTACTCAAAAGGACCTACGCGCCTACTGTTTACTCCCGTCAAACAACTGTTTTAGAAAGGCAATCTATTTCTAAAGATATGTTGCTTTTAAAGGTCTGGAGAATGAAAGAGAGATTATTACTTTAGTACACTTATTCACATATCTATATGTGGGAATACCTATAAAGTTAAAGTTTTTAGACATTGTTTTTATATATTATTTATGTTATGAAGCAGAAAATTGGCAATTACTCTTAAAGCTTGAAATTTTAGGAGGTAAATTTGATGTTAGTTGTGATTGAGAAATAGCCTAATCTATAACACAGAGCCGTGAGAACTTTAACTTGCGTTTTTGTGTCTTTAAAATCTACCTATGATTTTTTAGTCGTATGTGGTACTATAACAGTCTAATTAATTCTCTGTGATCCATGAGATAAGGTCAAAATTCGAATATCAGCGCCAGATAACGACAGGTAGAACTTACTTTATACAAAATTATAGATAGTTTAAACGTTTGGTATGTCATGCTGTAACCTAGATTGGGCAACGTGCTTACCATGAAACTGCTCTTGTTCGTGTCGATATCAGATTCAGCCTAGATATTATTACGAATTTATTAAATTTAATGGTTGGTAAATTGAAACTACGATCATGACGAATTAACAGAATAATTCACATTTCGAACGTGCCAGAGTACAGCCCGTACAGTCGACGTCAAAGATATTACCTATAGCAATTTGTACAGAAGCTCCACTATCTAACAAAACCGTTGTTGCCGTTGGATCTCTAGGGTTGTACAATTTTCGAGTCGCCTTTCCAACCGAATAGAGTGTTACTCATACTCTTGTTTGGCGCTATTAACTGCGCCGAGAAACGTCCAAGCTGAAACTTCAAGAAACTTAATTCGAGTCACGAAATGTACCATCAAGAGATGATTTTGCGTAAATTCACACCTACGCCACATACGGTAAATTCACAAAGAATACCGTGACGGACAAATTTGTCAGGCCACTGACACGTTTAGCGTATCCTTTTTAAATACAAACCATTTTGCTTTAATTTTGTTAGTGTTGTGTTAGTTGTGTGCAGTTATAAAACGGCTTTAGGGATATGAGTTGGTTACTAACATTTTATGTGTATCCCGTACACGGAACAATGGTGCTCCGGACACTTGGGAGGCGTATGCGGAACAACGCGTAGAGGCCCTTTCCACAATTTAATGAAATGCAAGGGGTACACTAACCTGATGTTGCCCCTGTCCGTGTCATGGAACGCGCACAGGGACAGCACCGGTGTGGTGTTAGAACTATTGATATAGTTTTAATATAGTTTTAATGGAATCTAAAATGTAGGCTATTGGGTTTTAGTTTTGTATTTTTTTTAACTACAACAGGACATACGACAAATAGGGATGGGTTCAAGGTTATAACCTAATATATAATATAGTTATATATAACTATCTATACGTATTTGTTTGGCAAAGTTGTCTAGCTCAGTGAGCGTAGGTACCAGTTTAAATTAATCCGTTATGTGTACACACGTATAGTACCTACTGACAAAGGTTTGTGACTTGTTTATAGTACCTACAATCCCAACTAATATTTGTATAAAAATCCATTACATGTTTTATGATCGGCAGAAGAAAACATCGTTTACGCGAATGTTTGAGAAATATAAATTTATTTGCGTGGTTTGGTTGCAGCTCCTTCCGTTTAAGGTACCTACGGGAATAATATTCTTTAATATCTTCGAAACTGCAAATCATGTATCTGTAAATATTATTAGATGTAATCTCTTATGCTATTTATAGAATTCTTGCTTCCGTCTTAGGAAGGTTTTTGTATGTTGCATTGCTGGGGACAGACCCCTCATATCTATACATACGAGTATAAAACGAAAGTGATCAGTCTAAGGTATTTATGCCACCGGATATAATATGCAACTTTGAATTTCTTCGCGAATGTTTCCTCACGATCAATGTTTTCGTTCACCGGAAAGCTACTGGTAAATATCAAATGACTCGGGATTGAATGTGTGACGTGTTACAGTCAGGCTATCAACGCATTTAAAAATATTTGTTGAAAATGTAAACCTACATTTTATGTGAGACCTTTCAACAACGAACCTACCTACGCACTCGGTTCTCGTACTAGGTATTACGATAAGTTTAAATATAATGTTTTATCTTAGCAAATAATTCTAAGGACCTGTGTAGACAAACTGTCGTCAATATTGTGAAACCTTCCTGGTATTTGTCGTTCTACGAAACTTATACGACCGAATCAGCGGCTATGCAATTCATAATGCTGTTGATGACCGCGTGAAATGTTTTTGTGGGCACCGTAGGTTATAATATTTGGGGTTTGCGGGCTAAGATTAGCAGTGAATTTATTACGGCTGAAATGATGATAATTTTATGAAAAGAGCTCTTGGGTCTAAAAATGAAGGGATTTTGTTATGTAACCATATTAACCACGTTTAACATTTACCACGTTAAATATGTCATTATCTACGAAAAGGGACCTTATTGTCGATGGCGCTTGCGTCGTTGTTCAAGACGATACAATACAAACGCAACGCGATTCGACGTAAGCGCCATCGACAATAAGGTCCCTTTTCCTAGATAATGACACAAATGAGCATTTTTCTAAAAGTTGCCGCTTTTCAGTTTCGTTATTTTACCTAAATTGTATGTTTATTTTGTTGTTGGTCAGTTGTCATCGCATTGAATATTGATAACAGATAAACTTTTCATACAAAAAAACGTTTACGATGAAAATGAGGCTTCCTATTTTAAATACGCATTTTTTTTCAAGTTACTGTATATTGCAATGTCATCATTATCATCATGTCAGCGGTAAGGCGTCCACTGCTGGACATCGGCCTCCCCCAAACATGACTTGTCATCATCTTGGGGGAAGTTGCCATAGTTGCCACGCATGGCAGGCAGTTAGTTTAATTAAAAATAAAAGGTGAGGCCAGAAAATACTGGCAGTCTTTTGGCAATGTGGTTGTAGTCGGTTTACAAAAGGCTTCCAGCCGATGTTGTGTGGGTGCAGTGCTACAGAATACCAAAGCAGGCTTGTTGGGGATTTCACCATCTGTGCCGTTTAATTTCGGACACCTGTCGAGAATATCACAATGAAATTACGTGCACTGTTTCAAGCTAAGTGTCCGCTTCAGATTTAACAAGTTTTATTTTGATTTGTTGTTGTTACACTTCATTTCGCACGTGCTTTGAGTGCGCGTGGAATGCACTGTCAGCTGTGTCAATGTTGTATCAGAAATGGACTGTTTTATTTTTGTACTGTCAGTTTAGTGACAAATGTATGGACTGCTAACCGCCAGTCGATGGCGTAGTTGGGCGTTTTCAAAAAATTGTGCACCCAATTAGTGAAAGTTGTTAAGAAAAGTTAAATCACTGTCAGTTTCGTGACGACAATTAAGCATTAAATATCGATAAAAGCTTGGTTTTGATGTTCGTTTTATAAAGTTCAATCGATATTACAACATAATAGAAGGCAAAAAGTCGATCTTCATAAAGATTTAATGCTTAATTGTCGTCACGAAACTGACAGTGATTTAACTTTTTTTTACATCTTTCGCTAATTGGGTGTACCAAATTTTGAAAACTCCCAGTTAAGTGAAAACGTTCAAATCACAAATCAAGTTGTGATTTTATAGTTCGAATAGCCCTCTGGACAAGGTAGTTAAACCGGAAAACCACTGCGTTACAAATGCAAGTGCAATAAAAAATGTAAACACTGGCTTACACAGATAATTTTATTTGTAGTTGATGTATTCAATTGTTTTCTTTAGATTTATTTGGTGCTTTCTATTGAGAAATAAGAGCTTAATTTAACCTAATAGGCGAACATATGTGTCAAACCTGTGCATAGAAGTGGTCGTATCGCCTTACGAAGTCATGATAAATGACACTTAAATAATAAAAGAAAAAAAAACTTAAAGCAATATTATGGTACCACTGATCTGACCTGATGCTGGAGCCAGAAGGTAGCAAAAGCAACTTCTAAAATACACAAGAAAAACCCGTGGTGTTTAGGCTCGTTAGAATCCTCTTGATGAGTAAATGACGATTGTGCAAAAAAGTACAGTCGGCAATAAATGTACTAGAAATGTAATTTTTGACAGAAACTTATTCTCTTCATTACACATTGGTTAAGTGCAGTTACTAATTTAGGTTATTTGTACAGAACTGTCATATTCGAATCTAAGCAAAAATAAAGCACTATTTATTTAAAACTATACTATGATAATTAACGTCTGTCAACCCTGTTTTACGTTTAATGTCTTAACTTAAAAACATAATTTTTAACCCTCTGTATCATAGTGTAGACCGTAGGCAACATACCTTTCAAAAGCTTCGGAATTGAATACATAGGTTTCTGAACGCTACGCACTGTTACCTGCAGTCTACACTCGTATCTAACGAATTAGTAGCTATGACAAGTATTTGTCAGCGAAAAAAAAGTGAAAAATAACTGATAAACCAGATAATTATACGTGTATTTTTTTTATACTCTTAATTAATTTGAGTTCATGAGTGACAGAGGGTTGATATATTAAAATGATTCGCTTTGTCAATCACCTGGAGTGTACCGCGAACATCAAAGTCCGTATATTTCGGACATCTTTGTCTTTTACTCCAATTAAGGTGTCATGAGAGAGAGACAATCCTCCGAAATTTACGAATATAGTTGTTCGTGTTAGCGCCGCTGTTCTTTTTGTAACATTATCTGCTTTCTGTTTCCAGAGCGACTCTGTAAGCTACTTCTTCGACGAGTTGGAGCGCATAGCGCGGCCAGACTACATGCCCTCCCACCAAGACATCCTCCACTGCCGCAAGGCCACCAAAGGCATCTCGGAGTGCACCATCAACATCAACAATGTACCTTTCGTTTTCGTGGACGTCGGTGGTCAGAGGACGCAGCGGCAGAAGTGGACGCAGTGCTTCGATTCAGTCACGTCTATTCTATTCCTCGTGTCTTCGTCGGAGTTCGACCAGGTGTTGTCTGAAGACAGGTGAGTCGCTGATTAAAACTGTTGTGAGTCATCATTATACCTAGATATTTTTCTAGCACGAACGATTTCTTGTAAGTGATTGACAAAATAAAAACATCGACAGTCCTGTTATCGATAAGTACCCCTTCAATTTCCATACAGGTAATACAAAGACAAATATGGGGTAATAGGGTTAAAAATAACTAACAATAATAAAAGTCAATTTATTTATATTTAAATACCTACTTCAGAAAACAATTTGGAACTATTCATTGCAAATTATAAACGTAAATTGGATCAAAAGTATACGGATTACGTTTAATTTGTTCAAGATCGGTGACACGCGGCGTCTAGGTAGGTAGCCGATATAAGACTGTGTGTACATCTTGAAGTTGAAGTAGTATGTACTTATCGATAGCAGGATTGTCGATATTTTTATTGTGGCAAGCACAAAACAAATGCCGTTCCTGCTAGAAAAATATCTAGGTATAGTCATCATCATCAGACAGTGAGTGACGTATATGATCCTGATCATGAAGGGTGCATGCACACTAGCGTTTCTGCCCGCGTTTTATCGGCGTTCCCATACAAATTTGCACGCCGCGTAGATGCCGCGTTTGCAATTTTTGCGAAGGGCGCGACAGTATCTCGCACCGCAATAGACTACCCGTCCTTCTTTAATTTATATAGTTAGATAGGGACGGAAAATCTATCTCACTGCTATGTTGTCGCGCCATTCATGTGTTAGGCTGTAGACTGACTCAAGTAGAAAATGGGTACCATAGTTTACGCGAAACATGTATTGTCTCCTAGCACAGCTAGCTAGGAGACATGTTTGTTTACTTAGTATACAATCGCCTTCCTCTGTTTAGGTATTTTAAACTAAACGTTTTGTATCAATAGGTAGGTATAGGTTATCCGTAACTTTAACACTGATACATGCTGCCCGTGCATATAAAAACAAGTGAGTTTATCCGTTTTCACTTGTATATGATTAGCTTTTGATTTGAGGTATTGAACGATGTTGTTTTTTGTTGAGTAATATCAACAGCAACAAGTAATATAGTCCCGATGATAGTGAAACATCGTTTGTTGAGCATATGCAATAACCAATAGCATCACTTCATTTACCTACCAAGCTCAACACTTGAGCCAAGCTTAAAAAGTTTTATCGACCTCGGACGATATTGCTGGCGGAGATTAGAGACGTACCCTTTAATTTCCTACTTACTAAACGCCTAGGTACTTGTGTACACCTACATAACCTACAATAGAACTGCTGCTCTATATAAAATCATCCATCATGTTAATTAACACTTCTCAGAATAAATGATTTATTCCCGCGTACTTCTTCATCATTCCCCGTAATATCTGTTCCAACCATTTTAGTCAGTCTTGTTGGGTATTTAATTTGCGGTCCATGACGGTTTATAATTTACACCGTATTCGTCAGTCACTGCTGTCTACGTGACTGCGAGTCAGTCACATGTTTGACTAAAAATATTTAATAATTGCAATTCTGAAGGTGCTTCAATTATGACGTGCGTCACGGTAAATTTTAGACGATTCGTCATAATTTCAAATACGTACGTTGAAAATGTTTTTTTAGTGATTCTCAGTTCTGTTTACAAAAGTTTCTCAATAAGACAATGTAGGTTTTGTTAAAGCTATACAGGGTAAAATCCTGTAAAATTTGGTCACGTAAATAAATAAATACTTGGGACAATCTTACACAAATGGAACTAGTCATACAGTAAAATAAATAAAGCTGTATGTTGTGGGTACTTGACGATGATATAACTACAGTATTACGAACTAGCAAGGAAATGCTGTTATCCAAGAAACACTGTCGGACGTCAAAAACCGACGGATAAGCAGCAACGTCCGTCGAAACCCAATCTTCAGCTACTGCGGTCGCCAACCCGCCTGCCAAGCGTGGCGACTATGGCAACTACTTACCAAGCTACTGATACAAGTCATATTTGAGGCAGGCCAATGTCCAGTGGATGAATTATGGCTGAAATGATGATGATGATGATCAGGAAATGCTGCTAGCGTCCTGGGCCCTACGACACAGAAACCAGTTTTTAATTTAGATTTTTGATTTACTGTACGAGATATTTACTGCTGTGCACAGTCATTATACCAATATATTTTTGATTTAGGTTAGGATATATCATAGTAGATATATTTGTTATTATGAAAATGCTATTCCTAAATAAGTTCAACTGGAAGGTTAATCTGAAAAAGTTTTTATTCCATTTCCAAACCGGGCCTGCGCCATCATCGATATTTACATAGTTGTTTTTACGAAGGCAAACAGCATCGTAAAATTTTAATCGCTTATGTAATTTCGCTAATTATAAATCGTAGTTAGTTGTGGTATCCTGACTGACTTCTTTTTGAATATTCATACAGTGAGATGTAGGTAAATGGCATCCCAGGGTATTATTGCATATGCCACAAATAGCCTGCTTCTGACGTTATAATGGAACTTGTACGGGTTTTTTTCTAATAGGCAAGGAATACTGAGCCAAAGGAAAACTGTTGATCTGTGAGAAAGTAGAGTAGACTGTTTAGTCAGGGTTAGCGCCTAGTGTGGGTTGGACTGGGAAAAACAATGGGCAGCAGCGTCTCTTTAGAGTGGTGGAACATACTCGTCATACATCGCCAACCCGCCTGCCTAGCGTGGAGATTACGGCATTGAAGCCCCCATAGAGATAGCTCCCTCTGGCGGTCTATGGGGGAGGTCTATGTCCAGCAGTGGACGTCCATGGCTGATAGAAAGTCTAGTTAAACCGATGGGGATCAACTTGTATGGATAACTGTAAAAACCAGTTGATTATTAGAACTGAAATTACTTAAAATTCAAAAAGACACATTTCTTGTAGTAAAGCAATTATAGCGGTTTTCCAAGGAGTCCATGCTATAACTTTCCCCTGCTTATCGAGCACAGTGCCCATTTATCCAGGTCTCACTGTATAACCATGCAATAAAAATGATATAGGGCACATTTCAACTAGTCCCTCACGGCATAAACAAGAAATGACTCACTCGCTCATAATCTGCGGTGTGCACAATTATGCATGAATCCATCTTACGCAATCCTTATGCTTATTCATGACAGCGGTGACACACTGGAACTTAACATGGTTTGTGAGTTATTTAATTATTTTCACATTTCATACATTTCCATCTATTGTAACTAAACAATAACGTTTAAAAACAATGACAAAGGTTCGACTGGGGAATTGCGGCTGACGAGGTAAAATCAGTTACTGACGAATATACCTAGATATTATTCTAGCAGGAACGACATTTGCTTAATGCTTGCCACAATAAAAATATCGACAATCTTGTTATCGATAAAAATACTACTTCAACGACAAGACGTACACACAGTCTTATATTGGCTATCTACCTAGACGCCGCTTGCCACCGATCTTCAATCAAATTGCACGTAATCCGTAGTTTTGATCCAATTTAATTTACTGAAGTATGTAAAATATAAATATATAGATTTTGTTATTGTTATTTATTTTGAAGCCAATATATAGGTCTTTGTATTACCTGTATGACATTGAAGTGATACTTATCGATAACAGGACTGTCGATGTTTTTATTTTGTCAATCACTTACAAGAAAACGTTCGTGCTAGAAAAATATTTAGGTATACTGACGAATGTTCGCCTGAGGTATACCTATGCATTTTTACATATGCTTGTAATGTAACTAGCTTGAGAGCAGCGTCAGCAGCAGAGGCTCCGAAAAGGCCATTCTGGGGAAATACAAGTGGTCGACGCAGAATACAGTTTTATCCTATTTGGCGTGGGGCCCTTGCGCTCTCAGTCTCATTAAAGACCTTTCAAAGAGACTCAAGAGATGCCACGGGATACCGAAGAACTGGTAGCTACCTCTCTCAGCGTATCAGCCTCACGATTTAGCGAGGAAATGCAGCCAGCGTCGTCGGTACAGTCAGCAGCAGAAGTGGCTAAGCGTTTGAGGTGTTCAAAATGTGGTCAACACATCTTTATTGTTAAGAGAATAAGAGCGCGTGTAGGTCTTTTTGAACACTTCAAACGCTTAGCCACTTTTGCTGACTTTACCATGTCGCAGGGGTCATTTTTAGATTGATGTCACTTTTAGTTGAATTTTATTAATAATTGTTTCTAGGTATTTAGTTAGTTTTGAATAAAGGTGTCATACAGCCGTAGTTCCCCGGTTGATCATAAGCACGATAACGTCGTATGGGAATATCTGTTACTACCGAGTAGGCTTGAGGGCCTATGTAGAGTATGGTGGAAAGGAGTCTTTAAGGCTTTACGAATACGATTGTCAGATATTTTTGAGCGCAACGTTGTGTAAGTATTAGTGCAGATAACTCAGTTACTGTACAAGTCGTTGTTTGCGAAATTCTAGTCGGCGAAAGCGGAACTAACACTTGCGTTTATATGTATTAGAGGCGCCGCGATTTGAGTAAAAGTTGTTTTTGTTTGATAGTTATAAGTATCGAACTTTACCGAAAAATGTTTTTTTATTGTATTTTTTATATTACACGTACTTGACACTCGAATTAGCCCTTGCAGGTTAAAGAATTCTTGAGACTGAAATGTACAATACAGTATTTAAAGATTATTACTTGACATGTTAAGACCAGTTTACGATTACGATGTGGGAATAGCATTGGTAGTTGCGTTTCTCCATAAATGAACTTCTTACCTGTGTCATTAAAGTATTCCCGCTAAATTCCCGTGTCCATATTCTGTTGTGTCTCACTTGTATGAAGTTTGCTCCACGACATTTTACCCTTCACAATAGAATAATACTTACGATATTGAAATCGAAAGAAAAATAGAAAAATTTTCCGAGTGAAAATTTTTCTATTTAGCGGGACTCAAACCTACGATCACTGGATCACTACCCAAGTCCACTACCAATTGTGCTATTCGAGTACCGCTTAGACTTGTCAAATTTTCAAGACGTTTCTGCATAAGAAAAAAAAAGGATAATACTGATTAAAAAATCTTAATTATAAAATATTTTCGTTTCAGGAGAACGAATCGTCTAGAAGAGGCGCTCAACATCTTCGACACGATCGTGAACAACGTCAACTTCAAAGGCATTTCCATTATCCTGTTCCTCAACAAGTCGGACTTGCTAGCGAAAAAGGTCGCCAGCAAGGAGACGGACATTCGCTGGTATTACCCCCAGTTCGCCGGCGACCCGCACAATCTAGCCGACGTCCAAATGTTCTTGCTAGACATGTTCGCGAACGTCCGTCGGGAACCAAAGACAACGCTCTACCACCACTTCACAACAGCCATAGACACGTACAACATAGAGGTTGTCTTCAACTCGGTAAAAGACACCATCCTTAATCGTAACCTCGAGTCACTCATGCTACAGTGATGACTGTGTTTTTTTTTTAATGTGATACCGGAATAGTGCATAATATGGAAGCACATCTAAAGACACTAAGTTAGTTACTCCGGGCCTCCGCGTGGCCTAAATATTGTTGTAAAATATGTAATTTGACATGTATTTATTTACCAATAAAATGGTAAAACTATGTATAGACTATCGTAACGATATTTGTATATCAGTATATTTATGACCAAAAAATGTAGATTTTGCACTTGAAAAATGTATTATTATGATCACGTTTTTGATGAATACGTTTCTACGAGTATACGTAGGGGACTGTATACAGTGGGTAGCGGGAGTAATCTTATTGTCATAGACAAATTTGTATAAAGCAATTGTTTTAAATGCTCCATTAGGTTATTCGGAGTCCATCGAATAATTGTTACTCTAGCGCCAATAATCGATATTATTACTCGAATTTAGAGCCATAAGGCTTTTGTAGAATTGTATCAGCTCAAACATTTGCCAAGTGACAAGTGATAATATTGGTTTTTCAAAGCGTATTTGAATTATAAGTTGTATCAGAGCCGATTAAATAATAATAACTGTCGATTTTCATACGAATTTGCGTTGGGTCTAGGATGAGGTCCTCTAGAGGACTTGATACAGAGGAACTTGAATTTGTATGGGATTAGCAGTCTTAAATATCGTCACTACTTTGAAAAAAATAAATAACTCGTTTGTATCTTGTTCTGTCAATCAAAAAAGAAATATGGTAACTACGTATACGTGAAAAGTTACTGTGTTAACTAAGTATTAACAGTGTGAAATTGCGAGTATTGTTCAAAGTAATGAAAATATGATTTTATCTCTGGTTATAAACCTGATGGGCATGCAATATGATCAGTGCCAAGTCGAGACCTGATGCGACGCGGTCTCCTCTGTTAGGAGTAATGTCACAAAGTACAGTTAGGTGTCATAAGTGAAGGAGGTATTTTGAACCAAGAAAAAAATCTGAAACAAATATCCATACTAATATTACTGGTAGGTCTTCACGCTGAAACATCTGCAATATGAGGTTTTAAGTCCCAGCCAGGGATATAAGATAGTATCAAAATTCCGTACAGTGTTATGAAGAGGTGGTAGCATCCAAAGTAGTTACACCATAGAATTTGTATGGTGTACCGAACTATTTGACTACTTCGAATGCTGTCAACTATATGACGCTGACTGTACCAATACACACTGACTGTATAATGGACACAATATGTGATCGACAGTAAACAGGGCGACAGAAATGAGGTGCTAAGTGATCAGCCATATGAACTCGGGCGCAAGTCCTCGCGGCTTTGCAACTACAATGAAATGACTCGCAATCATCATTGTCAACCTTTTCTCCCACTGTTGAGCTCTGTCCAGAGTGATTTCATGGTTCAAGATACCTTCTTTAACAATATTTGGCATCTAGCTCCCTATAAGGCAGAGGTTTCCAATCTAGTACGGTTGTAATTCTGTATAGGGCGGAGAGTACCGTGAAAACCGGTCGCTTTTCAAAGCGGTTGTAAACCACTGCCGTATGGGTTACGAAACTAATGTTTCTTCTAAAAATTACGTGTACTGTGATTAAATTGTAATTAAAAAGCTGCTGCAGCAACGTTTTACAAGCTCATTGTACCTAAGAAATATTGTTTTGGATATATCTTTTGTCTTTTTGGAACTAACGCTCAATATTGCATCATTGTTTTAAACTTTCACCCGTCTAATTCCTTGTGATGTCATGTCATGAGTTCGATTCCACGTTTTACTCAGGCAACGGATCAGTAAGTAATAAGGACTGGTAGTTTAAAATGCGTCTAGTATGGCGTATACTTTCAATGTATGTTTATAAGACTTATTTTGATTCGCTTACGCCCATGATCTCGAAATGTGAGTGATAATTTCGTATGGCATTCAAACGTAGAAAATAGATTGAGGGCTTGGTATAATGACGCAAGTTAAAGCCTTATTAAAACTTTTGTTGACAGTGCGACAGTTAAGCCAACTAGTGCGCCTGTCGATGTACTTTATATTGTCTGAGCATAGCAGTCCTTATTATTAACTAGTCTCAGTTCTTGCGAAGAATCCGTCCCTCGGCACAAACTGCAAAGACATGTAATCTCATTAGATGCTCTAGTGTATATTGTTTTAATTATGCGTCTTTTCTACTATTTACATTTTTATAAAGGACGGGCACAAAATTACGTCCCGTATGGTACGGTTGTACATTTCACTTCGGTACATTTTTAGTACATTCGGTTAAAGCGGTCTGATTTTTATTGTACTAGGATGGTTAATTTTAAGGTAATTGTAATTAAATACTGGCAGAACTGTTGGGGTAAAAAAAAAGTTACTAATTTGTGCGCTTAGAAATACAGTTTTATTTGACTTTCGTAAAAATTTGATAGAAGTTCAAAGTATTCATACTCATTCATTCAATATCATGTAACAAAAGCTATAGTCCGCAAACGACATTTCTTTGTAGCAGTAAAAGAAAAAACTACACACATCTCGTTCCTTGGGTTATTATTACTAGCGTAAAAAAGATACGGTTCGGTTCTATCTGCCAACGCTCTGCCAATACCTGTATTTATGCTGCCTTAAAATTAAGAATCCAAGTAATCATATTATTGCATAATTATGATCATAATAATTATACTCATCTAGTTATAAGTTTCATAAGCTTTAGTGTATTTATTTGGAATCGGATAGAAGGTAAATTTATTTACGTTACAAAATGGAATGTCTATTTATTATCTTTGTAATTATGAATGGTTTATTCGAGGCTATCTTTGTAAATACCTCTATGATTTTATTGTGTACCTACAGCACGGTATTGGGCCGTAGATTTGGGCGTTTTAATCGCTGCCAGCGCACATGGAATATCAAATATTATTGGATCATCATTTATAAGTTGATTTTACAATTCCTAAAGAAAATACCAGACATATTGGTAAAAGTAACAATCTTATCTTAATCTTATCTTCAGGTAAAATTATCTTTTTAAAATTGATGATTATAATAGGTGGATCATTGCACCATAATTTGTAACCAATAACTTCACTGGAACTCTTAATGGTGTTATGCAATAGGCCCCGGTTGGTAAGAATCGAATGAAATTCTAAGTTGTGAATTTTAAAAACATCTTACAAAAATAATGTTCATTATGTATTCATTTAATTTTGCCAAGAACAATATCTGTTGGGTATATTTTTGGAATTGGTGACAAATCAATTTATAAAAATTGTTTTCTCATGTTCGCCAATAAAACGCATGGTGGCGACCGAAACGCTGAGATGTAATAGATTATTAGGTTATTTTGCTTCTGGTTTGTCAGCCGTCTTGGTAGAGGGCGTTGGGTTAGGTTTTCAAAATAGTGATACGTTGCATTTAAGAGTGCCATCGAGTGGTACAAACGATGTTGCCACTGATAACGTAGACGAATTGTCAACACAGCTGACTTATTGTGGGGACATGTTTTATTATGGGATATTTAGATATAGTTGAAAAATCCTAAAAAATAAAATTTGCCGTGTGTGCAAAGTATGATTTAGAAACGATAAAAAAAAATCTACATATCTCGTAATAAAATTTTGCTTCTCCAAACCCTATATTATACCGCCTTGAAATTAGAATCTAAGATTCATAAAAAAATGGAATTAGATAACCATAGTTATTACCAAACAGTCGGTTTTTCTATTAATTGCTCCTTAGTCTTCGGCAGATAAATCAATGTGGAATTGTCATACTTTGCTTAAAATTGTCTTGATGTCTGCCGGGAACGAAAACTGAAAAGTAAGTTGTTACCGTACGGCTACTTAAGTATCTATAAATTATAACTATCAACTAGGAGAAAGAACAAAGTTTGTTTGGTAACGTACAGTCAGCTTCAACGTCAATAGCTAAATATGTCGGTACACTTCCTTATGAGTATAGGAGTAAGGGTGTGTTACGATATATTTGGCCACTTTGTTACTTTGACTGCTCATAACTATATGATGCTCACTGTACTTGGCAATACCTGGTTACAGTGCCCATTGGTTTTAAGATGTTAATTAATTTTGAATATTGTGTTTTAACTGATGTAAAAACGTAAAATTATTTAATTGAACTGACAATTGCACATTTAATACCAAAGGTCGAAATCTCAAACTGGTTGTACTCGTGTCCTCAAGTTCTAGGTGCCTATGTAAAGGACAAAATAAAATATGTATAACTTTTATATTATTCCAAATTCAGGAAGAAAATATAGCGTAGCTCGAGGTGGTATTATGTAAAACACTAACCGTACAATGTGATGTTCTAATATTATTTCAAAAGCAGTAGGTAACATGAGAAATGGAAAATACAATTCTTATGTCTCGTTTTGTAGTGTTATGACAAATATGTTTGACAGATTGATTTGACACTGTACAAATTATAACTGATGATGTTATTACAATGAAATAGTTCTAAGTGAAGGTCAACTTAATAACAAAAATGTAATCCAAACCTGTAGTTGAAACTATTTTACTATAGGCATTAGTAAAGAACAATATTAAGCATCAACATGTATGAAGGGACACGGTCCAAGTAGGTAACGAAGTAGAAAAAATGTCATAAAAAAACAAACATTGGACTCTTCCTAGCGGACTTAAATGGTATATCTGTTTCTAATTCTTTCGTTCTCGGAGAGAAAGGACCATTGCCTTGCTTGCTGTTTGTGTTTGAAAATTGAACTTTGTAACTCACGGAGTAAAAATTCCAACACATTGACGATTTGTGCTGAGTTAAGCAATTATTGACGGTGTTTCAAACAAATGTCACATCAGCCCTTTCGTCGCATTACTCTGTAACAGTTACATCGTAATGAGTAATGAGACGAAATTGGAGAAAACCCGTTCATTCAACCTACTCTTTATCGTTGAAAACTCTGGCGAAGCTACCTATGCGCAGAATATTCTAGGAATTCAAACATCAAGTTTATGTGGAAAAAATACGTTGACATAAAATTGGTTCATCTAGTAATTTGCTATATAATAGCTGTGCAGAATTGTCATACTTTATACCCTAACTACACAATGGCTGGCGATGAGTGGCGATTCCTTGGTCGAATCGTAAGTTAAAAAAAAACTAGTTTGAAAAGTAAGGTTTTTTTCTCTCTGAGGATGACAAATTTGACTGTTTTATGAAACGGAGGTTTTCCCTGACGCTTCGTTAAAGCGAACGAGGCACGGCACTCTTAGTGCTTTGAGATAAAAATGGAGACCTAGGCACTTCGAAACATGTCGCACGAGTGACTAAAATGTAAGTGGAGCTGTGTTTGAAAAATAAGATTCATGAAAGTTTAAATCGAATGATTGTTAATATAACGTATGGTTATGAACTGTGAGAGCTCCCTTGTGAAAACGTGTACCTGTTGGTACGGTTAGGGTAGGTGGATGATGGTTCTCAAAGAGCCACGACCAAGTCGGGCGATGTGATTGTTATGAAGCTGTTATGATGGTGCGCAGACTGTTACATCATAATGCCTAATATAAAAAGTTCGGCACTCCATAGAATCTGTATGGTGTACCGAACTATTTGAGTACTTTGAATGCTACTAACATGACGCTGACTGTACGACTTGCGCATACAAAAACTTCAGGATTGAAAATTAATTTTTCTCCAATCTCGTGATCGAAACGAAAGATCTTTAGTGAATTTTGCGCTTTAAAGCCCAAACTCACTAATGATCTGTCCTTAGCTTAACGTTAACAAAAATGAATTCATTATTTTCTTACTGAGGTCTACATACCTAATTATGATGTAACAGTCACTCCTTTGGGCATCAAAGTAGTGTTATTAAATGAAGCTGAGGGTGTCAATTCTTACGTAACTCGATAAAATGAACCTTAGATATAAATTATTATAATTGGCTTATACAAATTATTTGGCAGGTAGCACCCGAGGCTAAAGGATAAGCGGTTATGGCTGTTTGAAAAAGCATTTGTGCGTAAATGTTTAGTGTCAAATACATTATTAGATTTATATTCATAAGTACAACTATGAACCATGAAATAATACAGTGCCATTAAATAGGATTTCATTAAACTTAAAAAAGATTGAGAAGACATTTTGATTTGCTTTGATTTTACTAAGTAGTAAGACTACTATATAAATTAAAAATAGATGACATATACTTAAGTAAAAGTGACCTGAACGTCTCTTATGGTTGACATTTTATCGTCTTTCGCGCTATTCGTCACTTTCGAACTGACATACTTGTTAGAACGTGACAGGTATTATGGCAAGTGATAAAAAACCGACCATATTAGGTTAGCTGGACGCTTAGCACAGAGGGGTGCGAGAGTATCTCGCGGCGAGATAGTTTTTTTTTCGAGATAATTTCTAACTACATTATTTAAAGAGGGACGGGTAGTCTGCTCGAGACACTGTCTATGTACAGGTGTCCTCCTAAAGTGTAATATTGACTTACATATATGTACTAAATATTTACTTGGTAACTGTTAAATACTTCAAAATAAGTTCATAGTCGAATTGCGAAGCTTGCTACTACAATGTTTACGCACAAATGTTTTGTAAAAATGGTTTAGATAGTTATACGTTACGAATTTTAAACATATTGTTAGGAGTCATTTTACACTCGTGTTGTTGTATGCTAGAGTGTTGACAATATCTTTTGGAATTCCTCTATATTTTGTATACAGCCCAATATTTATTGTACAGTGTAATAAAATACAATGCATGTATAATCTATATGTTTTATTCTACACCCATGCCCATAGTGGATAGTCAAGTTTAAAAATATCGACATTTTTAATTA
Organism: Grapholita molesta; assembly: GCA_022674325.2. Classification (NCBI taxonomy): domain Eukaryota; kingdom Metazoa; phylum Arthropoda; class Insecta; order Lepidoptera; family Tortricidae; genus Grapholita; species Grapholita molesta. Next base: position 15,427,844 of record CP053130.2, on the reverse strand, counting down.
GTACTACCTATTTGACCAAAATATGTTGTTAGTCGAGTAGATCGTTGAATTAAAAAAAAACTGAATAAAAAACAATTGAACCGGCTCAAAAATGGTTCCAGAGCTTACCCGAGATATGACTAGTCAACTAGTGAGATATAAGTACACGTGATTTCATCCGTTGTATCTAGGGAAGGTTATTTAAGCGTTTAGATATAAAAATGACACTATAAAAGAGTCAATTAAACCATCTTTGTCTGTTATGGTTCCATCAATAAGAACGATGAAGTGGTGGAGTACGTTCGCCGGAGGACTGGCTTCACGCTGACGGTGCAACAGCTGCGGGCCCGCCATTACGTGCACTTCAGCTCGTTTGTGGTGCGCGTGCCGCGGTCGCTGCTGGACACCATTGGAAGCGCGGACTTCTCGCCGATGGGGGTAGCGTTTCGGAGGTTCCGGGGCAATCTTCCGAATCCTACTCCAGTGCTACTATCTGTGCAACAAAGCCCCACTGCTGCGTTGCCAAAAAGTAGTTTTTTTTTTTGACAAAGGTGGCAAACGAGCAGACGGATTGCCTGATGGTAAACAATTACCGTCACCAAGGGAGTCACAAGCGCGTTGCCGACCTATAAGTGGGTTGGAGCTCTGGGAACCTTATTCACCATCAGGAACACAACACTACATACCTGAAAGGTAGCAGTGCTATTATGGCTGTGGTCTTCTGTAAGGAGGAGGTACTTCCCCAGTTGGGCTTCTCCAGATTCAAGCGTGATGGTACTTCGCTGTGCCCTACCTCTCATTGTTGGACGTAGTTTAAGGACATACCTACCCGGGTCCAAAAGAAAGTTTTATTATATTTTTTATTTGGATTTTTTATGTTATATATATGACGCATTGGTTATGTCATATTAACTTATTTGAATAAATGAAATGAAACGATAGCGACAAGTTTCCAAACTGGCCGATGTTTGTCGGTAACGAATCCACTTAAACAAGAATATAATATATGACAGCACAACACAAACATAAAGTATGAGTTGTGGGTGCGCTGCGCTCGGCGCCTCCATGCCGCTAGTGTATAAACTTGCAGAGTAAATATTATCTTACACAACTAATTACTAACATACATATACGGTTTAGAGAATTTTTTTTTATAAATATGTCGATTTCCAGAAATACCGTAAAGAAAACTTATATAGAAAAATGGTATGTTTTTAAAAATAATTTAAAATACAACTGGGGGCCGATATTTGAGAATGCACTTCGAAAAACTCCGAGGACGAAAGTAATCGCACATAAAAGTTTCGCATCATTATTTTTGCACAATAGTACAGTCAGCGTCATATAGTTGGTAGCATTCAAAGTAGTCAAATAGTTCGGTACATCATCATCATACAAATTCAATGGTGTACCGAACTTTTTGAGTACTTTGGATGCTACCAACTATATGACGCTGACTGTACATTTCGATACTAATGAAAAAATAAGTTTTTACACGTGTATCGAACCCAATTTTTCATAACAAGTGCCTTAAAAAGTGAAATTTACGCACGCGAAGCGTGCGCAAAGTGCTCTTTTTACGCACTAGTTAGGAAATAGTTATTTGTTATACAAGGGTGCAAAATTGTATTTTAACTGCGTGGTGTGGGATTGAAACTCGAGCGAGCGAATGGATTCTATAGTTTAACCACGAGCAAAGCGAGTGGTTTTAAAATAGAATCCTGAGCGTAGCGAGTGTTTCAATACACGAGAAGTAAATTACAATTGCACCCGTGTGTAACACAAAACTTTTCCCCTCACTACAGCGAGGAAAGTGAAACATGCAAAAAAACGTTTTGAAATCGCATTGACTTTTTCTTTGCGTTTAGATACATTCAACATTTTTACAAAAGGTGCCTTTAGTTAGCTTGTGGTGGCCAGTACGATGTTCGAATGTTCTAATTCAATTTTCAACTCGGTGCGAGGCTCGCCCGCGCCCGCTGCCGCCGCGGGGGCAAGTGAGCTGTACTTCGCGAATTTAGACCTTAAAACCATAGTAATAAGAGCTATGAGAAGTCAACTTACTTTAATCACTAGTGGATAAAATGCGTTTTTACCCTCTCGTATTAAAGGATAAACAAGCGCTTTACGAGCTAGTGAGGGGAAAAATATTATATAGTTTCAAAACTCATGATTATTAATTTATAATATCATTCATGTTTCCAAAATAACATTACTTCGTTTCTGCCACACATTCGCACGAGTAGTGAGGCGAATGGCGAGGCGAAACGCGAGCAAGCATGTGTACCTACGCGGACTTCTCGCTATTCCTCTCGTCCCTCGCATCGCGTTTTTGTATACTTAGGCAAAGTTTCGTCGAACGTTCCGACGAATAGCGAGGCCAGTGACGAGCCAGCATGTCTGAACGCAGAGTGACAGAATTTAAAATGACACGAGTCGAGTGGTCGACGCTCAAAAAATGCTCCCTAATAGTTTAGTTTCATTATGCAAGTTGTAGCATGCATCTTACCCATTGTTGCGCAGTGCGCATATACAGACATGTCACCAGCAATTAGGTAACGCAAAGTGAATTATTTCTTTAATTTAAACGGCTGTGCGAGCTTCGCAGTGCAAAGTAGACAAAAGTTAATTAGGCTGCAAGGCGGGTTTTTCAAACGACTGCTATAAATCCTAGACATCTGGCGCTTAGATAGAAAATTGTATCTGACTGGATGATCTTTCAAGTATAGACTTACATAGAGACTGAAAAATCTCATTACAATAATTAAAATATTACGAAACTATTTACTACATTATCTAAATGTAAAAAATGCCCTTGAGGCATTGTACAAAAAAAAAAATGGAGACATAGATTTAAAGTACCTACGAGTATTAATTCGATGAACCGTTTCGACCTATGACGAAGGTAAGCAAATTTTGTATTGTGAGACGATATAAATATTCTTAATAAACACAATTGGAAAACGAGCAGACGGGTTGCCTGATGGTAAGCAATTACCGTCGCCCGTGGGCACCCGCAACACCAGGGGGTCACAAATAAGGGGGGTTGGAGCTCTGGGAAACTTAGTCACCATCAGGAACACCACACTACATACCTGAAAGGTAGCAGCGCTATTATGACTGTGGTCTTCTGTAAGGGGGACGTACTTCCCCAGTTGGGCTGCTCCAGATTCAAGTGTGATGGTAATTCGCTGCGCCTTATCCTAATAGCCTAACCTAAATAGCCTTCCGGGATTGGAGCCTAGTTATCCATGCGATTTATTTTGAGTTTTTCATTATGTGTAGAACTTGACCCGCCTTAGGTACTGAAATTATACTGCGTTCCTAATAAAAATAAACCTAACCTGAGGCAGTGTATATTTTGTGTTTTGGAAATAAGTTTGATAAAGTCCACCCATGCCATGTAGTCCGCAAATTTTATTTTAAGTACCTAGGTATGCCAAGAGTCTGTAAAATATTATGGTCCCGACGCTTTTGGGCCCACTTGCGCGATCCTGAGTTAGCCAACTAACTCAAGAGTTAAAGGTTAAATGTGCATGTACCTAACCGGTTAACTTTGCTAACCCTGTGTGGTGAAATTGGGCCTTAAGTTTTATTATTCGGACCGGGTTCGTTTCCCGAACTGAGTAAAAGATTTCTTTATATTCATTTAAAACGTCTTTCTTGTTCCTAAATCGATCACATGGCTCCCGAGAATAGGTCTTTGTACCGAAGTCTTAAACTTACAGACTTGCCCATACTGACCGATTTGAATGTGCCAGCATGTATAATATCCCATTTCCTAAATGCGATTTAAACCCGACAGTGCTCCTTAAAATGGCGACCGTCAACTGACTGGGCCGATTAGCATCACGTTAACACGTCATCAGCCCGGCAGCGAGCTGAATTATTCATCCAGTATTAGCCAGATTACGTCTGAATGGGAAGCTTACTACGCAAACGTGACGGCAGCGGCTAAGTTCAGTTTTACATCTTGTGGTAAATTTAGCTTTAAATAATCATTTACGATATTTCAAACTAATGCTCGGTAACCGGTATATCCTCTGTACAATAATACCTACCGGTATTAATTAGTTCCTTTTTGTTCTTTAATATGAAAACCTACTTATTTTTTTATTTTAGACTAATAACTGCTACCAATTTTTTTAAAGATTTGTTTACCTACTTTTACAGACATAACAAAAGGATAACATAACAAATAAATATAGGTTCGAACTTAAGTAATACGATAATAACCATCAGTAAGACAGTTTTCTACGCTTGCAAACATTTATTTAACATTTCGTGGAATTCCAACACTTTTCTTTTTTTTAAATTTTGGGCATCTGTCTCTTTTACCGTAATTAAGGCATAAAATTGTAATAAGTACACCTATGAATAAATGTATTCAGCACACAACAAAAAAAAAAACTAAAAAAAACACCTACTCAAAATTAAAATAAAACAATAAAATGAGTGTCACTGAAATGGCCTCCACTCAGTTTTTGTCAGGTGCCACATGACCCCTGACGCTGGTGTTCCGTAGAGACCCTATCCATAACTACGAGTGACAGAGTCAATAGGAGTAACTAGGACCTCAGGACTTTAGTAACATGTAAAACTAGTAGCTACAGTAAATACTTCATTAAAAGTCCATTAGGATATAAAGTATTGTAAGATGATCACTATACATGGGGCAATATAGAGCGCGTGAGTGAAGCGAACGTGCGTTATTTATGTAGCAAAGTACATACTTTGATACATAATAATTTGTTACATAACAACGAGTAGGGTGACATGCATGAAAAAAAAAACTCGAGTGGGGAAAAATGCGACTGTGAATTATGCTACTCGGAACCAACGCGTTTGGGGCACTGATCCAACTCCTCGTAACAACCGAGTAGGTACGTCCAATGTTTTTAGAATCCTCCAATAATAAATGGCCAATAGTTTTTGATAAATAACTGACGAAATGAATAGAATTTCGTTTACTTCGCACAGATCTGTCATCCCTATTATAGTAAACTATTCCCACCAATCATGCTCAAAATGAAAGCGTATTTGTCACCCTCGCAGTCGACATGTCTTTGTGTAATACGCTGAGTATTTTCCGGTTTCCGTCGTCTCACGACTATGACACGAGTTTTGTTTCTATACGAAATAACAGAGTGTGGACTAATCATTTATAAACCATGTCGTAAATAAGTTTATTAGTTCCTCATCATCATCATATCATCTCAGCCATAAGACGTCCACTGCTGAACATAGGCCTCCCCCTTGGACCTCCACATGTACCGGTTGGCAGCGACCTGCTTCCAGCGTCTTCTGGCGACCTTAATGAGATGTTGTGGGTGGACGTCCTACGTTGCGATTGTCAGGTCCGTGGTCTCCACTTGAGAACTTTTCGTTAAATTAAGTTTATTAGTTAAATTAAGCTAATTAAGTAATTACACAAATTATACCAAACCATAATTCTTAGAAATAAATGGAAAGTGGAAACAAATCAACTGCCCCGAGCGAGACTCGAACTTTGGCAGCTTTTGGGCAAGCCTCTGTAGCTCAGTTGGTAGAGCGATAGGCATGTATCCCAGAGTCGCGATAGTTCGAGTTTCGCCTGGAGCAGTTGATTTTCCATTTTTCCTTTAATTACTAAGAAGCTAATTAATTGTTCATGATTTTTTTTAAAACATGGCTAGTATCTAAGTAGATACCGTAAAACGAGGTGAGAGTGATATTTTTTTTATTCTAAGTAGTTCCATTTCGTAACTGTCAAAATTAGAACACATAATGGCAGGACATTACCACAAGTATGAGGTGCGGTGGAACTTCATAAAAACTACCTATATGTGCCAAAATTGTTGGACCACTTTCATTATGAATTTTACTACTATAACTCCATGTGTAGGAAATAAGAATATATTATTAAGGTAGCAGTAACCTTTATACCTCCTGATCTCTCTGTCATCCCTACTCTGCCTATTTATAACCCAACTGCCCACACAATCCCTAATCACCCCATGTTACGGCACCTACTTTTATATAAACAAAAATGGATGATTTATTTTTGTTTATATAAAAACAGGCACGATAAAATGTTGACCCTAAACTGCGTCCACCAGAAGCATCCTAACTACAATGCCTCAAGGGGGTTTCTTAAGTTTAAGCTGTTTTATTATTTCGTCACATTTAGAGAAAAAATCGGGCTATTTCTTATCAAAATCAGAAGCTGACAGGACACAAAAAGTGTCCCAATCTTTAAAATCCACTTATTACCCTACTTTTCTTTAGGCACTTTGTACATTTGAACATGCTAACTAAATATTAATTAAGACACTTTGTGACACATATTAAAATTGATTCATCTTAAAATTTTGATTATGGATAATATTATGTTTTCTCGAATTAAGAGCGCTGGTAGCCTAGCGGTAAGGGCGTGCGACTTGCAATCCAGAGGTCGCAGGTTCGAACCCCGGCTCGTATTAATGAGTTTTTCGAATTTATGTACGAAATATCATTTGATATTTACCAGTCGCTTTTCGGTGAAGGAAAACATCGTGAGGAAACTGGGCTAATCCCAACAAGGCTTAGTTTACCCTCTGGGTTGGAAGGTCAGATAGCAGTCGCTTTCGTAAAACTAGTGCCTACGCTAAAACCTGGGATTAGTTGCCAAGCGGACCTCAGGCTCCTATGAGTCGTGGCAAATGCCGGGATAACGCGAGGAAGATGATGATGTTTTTTCTCGGAATGTGCCCAACACTTGATTTAACAACGATTTGTGAAAACGCCCACATATGTTCAGTAAAGCAGAAAACGAAGTCATTACATTCAATTAACCGTTTATTTATCAACTGTTTTCTCTGTTCTAAGTTCTACCAGTAAGTAGGTCACACGTCAACGCAACGGGAAAATAAAGACACGTTTCTTATCTCCTCATTGTGGGTTCCAGCCCTACTATAAAACATGGTGAAAGAAAACATGACTTTAATATAGGTCTGTCCCTCTTAAGCTGTGTTAGAATTTACAACACCTTTGGAGTTTTTAAGTGTATGGTTTTAGTCCTATTACTAAACTGAATAGAAAGATCATACACCTATGTATCATACACCTATGTGTATGATCTTTCTATTCATACGAGACGTTAATACGTACACGTGTAAGGAAACAAGTAGGTATGTAACGACTAAATGCTCGTGTTTATTGCGTACGTGTACGTGTTTCAACTTCAACACAATTGCGTTGGCGATACTTATGCAAAATAATCTAAGTGACAATGATGATATTTTTAGAGAGTTCTGATGAAAGTAATGATACCATCTCGCTTTGTGGACAGTCAGCATCAATAGTAGCGTATGAAGCAATGCACCGAAAATATCTGCCATCACGTACTTTTTGCAAATTGAGATATTTTCTTGACAGTTCGTGATCAACAGTTTTTGTCGTTTTTCAATTGTTTAACGTGCAAATGTATGTCTTATTTGCAAAAGTAATTGAAAATGAGACCTATCTAATGTTGTTTGCTCTATAAATCGTTCGGAATATTACATACCGAGCGGACTGTGACTGGGGGGGATGGTAGGGAAAATCCAGGACCCTTCCGCACCAGACTTGATTTGTGCTACTGGAAAACTACCTCACCAAAAACTCCCACTGAGTTTATTACTTCCTAGATCCGGGAATATACATAATCACATTATTTCTTTCCATATTTCATGCTACATATCTTGAAACTATTATAACATCGTCTTCCTGACAAATATGGAAAAATTTTGAAATTTGGTGGAATATCATTGAACCCTTTTAAACTGTGTTGTATTGTAAGTCTCTGATATATTATTGATTAGTATTGACAACAAGATACTGTAATCATGTAATAGCTTGCTTATTAAACTTTAACTCAGCATATGAGAATTGATAACATAACGATATTTCAGCACAGTTGCAGGTTCCATAACTGGCCAAGTATATAAAAAAGCGGGTAGTTAGTTAAGTGCTAAGATTTAAATTAGTGTTACACTCGTAATAAGAAATCTTTGAAGACAGGTCTGGTCTGGTGGCCTGCCAATGAAGCCGACGATCCAGGATTCAGGCATTTATTGACATTTATAAATGGCATATATTTGTGTGATAGCATAGATATTTGTTCATGGGTGTTTTCTATGTATTTAAGCAGTTGCCGTGTCTTGGCGGCTGATTAGAATACCACCACCCCATCTCCTCCCGCGGGTGTCGTAAGAGGCGACAAAGGGTAAAATCCTACGGACGGGCAGCAGCGTCCATCGAAACCCAATCTACAGCGACTGCGGTCGCCAAACCGCCTGCCAAGCGTGGCGGCTATGGCAACTACCCCCAAGTTTGTGGCAGGCTTATGTCCAGCAGCATACGGCTGAAATATGTATATATGTATGTAAGCAGTTGTATATTATATATATTGTTGGCTGAGTACCCACAACACAAGCCTTTATGAGTTTACCGTGTGGCTCGGTCAATTAGTGTAAGGAAGCTATGTAATATTTATTTATGTATTTATAATCTGCAATCGTGTTATTATTGTAATAATTAACTGGACGTGAATAAGTTGGTAATAAAATTCATCTAGGCTTCCATTTCAGCTCAATTTTCTGTCAGAATAAATACAGCCACTATCAATATTACAATTTGTTAAATTTGGTTGCCTGGAAGCGAGATTGTGATCAATGTTGACGGATATTCCGGTAATTGGTTTCAGTAATGATATATATGTCTATTAAAATTTTCAATATATTTTTTGTTCTCAGACTCCTAATTCAGCGAGTTATATATGTTATGGACCTAGTGATAAGGACGGGCATTATTTGTAATGCCCGGGCATTATGAATAATGACTAGCTATACTGGGCCAAGTGGCAAGTGATAAGCTAAACTTCAATATTTATCACATTGTCTGGTCATTATGAATACTGCTACATCGTCGTTGGGCAATTTGGTCGGGGAGAGAAACAAACTCGTGACACGTGTTAACCACAGTTACCGATGGATGCAACTGCAACTGGCACAAAGGCCTACAGCTATTTCTAAACTGATTTTTTTTCTTAGTGAGTCGGCTGTGTTGTGAACGCAAAAAAACTAACACTCCTCCTCGCTTCGCTCGTCGTCGTACCTACCGGTGACTCTGGGACTGAGTTTCTGTTTTGCCCTAATATAATTGTCCAAGCTCAGTACTAATACTATGAAAAAAATGATGGACCGGGGGTTTTCTAACTATATCTGATCTGTCATTTGGTCGATATTGTTAGCTTAGTATTCTGCCCAATAGGTGATAGACATTATTAACAATGCCCGGTCATCTTAATAATTTGAATATTTATAATCAAATTGCCCTCTGAAATTGGGCGTTTTTCATAATGCCCGGGCATTTTCAATAATACCCAAGTTATCACTTGGTCCATGATATATATATTAAGTTCCGCGGTCAGTCTATAGAGTTGTGTAATAATGCAATCATATTTTAACACGTAATACAACAATATAGTACTACGTAGTAATTAAGAAACTGTTAGTAAATGGTTAGTTTTAAATCTCGGCGAAAATGTGAGGATTATCTTCCAAATAAATGGTACTTGTACATAAAAAAAATATATTGAAAAATCGAGTATCGATATCGACATCACATATATGATTAGTTGATTACCCATCCCCAAGAACTTGACAGCTACCATTTTGCACCTCCGATAGCGGGGTCTAATTACGACATATCACATAACTAAACTTAGGCACAAACACGTACATACAAGCACATATTTGTGCCTAAGTGTAGTAATGTGTTATATGTATGCTTCTGAGAGTAAAATGCTTCTCTTATTGTAATTTTTTTTTGTTAAAATAAAACTCATTTTAAATCGCAGTCTGTACAGTAAAAGAGGGTTGTCAGTATTTTGGGGCCTTGCCAAGTGTCCACTTTTTAACAATTTTCAATTTCGTAGCATCTTGCATTTAGTAGAATGAAAATACGCCTAAATGAATATTGTAAAATAATGAAAACTTTGTAGTATTAAATATTGGATATATGGCTAAGTCATATATTGTTGCTATTATTCTTCACTGTTGATATTAGCAGTCGTGAATCTAGGTTCTTGGTAAAGCATTAGATCCCAGTATCTCTATAAAATTGTGATCGGATTTAAACATTACTAATGTGTAAATAAACTTTCACTACATTCCGTTCCCGTGTTATAAATGTTGCTTACATCTGAGGCTCTAGTGTAAGTTTCTTTTGACGTTTAAAAACGTTTACGAACGCGTAAGTGATAATGTTATTTATATGGGAAACGCAAACGCGTTCGTGACGTAAAGTTACGTTAAAAACTTACACTCACAGGGCTCTGTATAAGATACGTAAGTGTTTACGTAAATTCATCATCATTATAACCAAATGTCACGAACTTAAAATTTTGTGAATGTGTAGCATGCCTTTAGATTCGGCGCTTTCAATTAAATGCAAGTTAAGTTTATTTGAGCCCATTAGAGGTCTTTGACGCCCAAGCACTGAGTGCTCGTTACACCCGAAATCGCCAGAAAAGGGGCGCAGTGCGCTATTTTGATTTTTTAGTTTTTTTCCGAGCAGTTTAAAATTATGCCTTTAGTTTAAGCGTTGGCCCAGGTTTTGTATGTAAAATACGAGCCTCGGTACATGTTCAGTTTTATACAAAAAAATATGCATCGGCGTTGGAAATTGCTGTAATAATGTTCAGTTCACTGTACAGAAGAATGTTTTGAAAGTTTATGTTCAAACTAAACTTGATTTTACTTATTACTTTTTTAAAGTTATAGTCATTTAACCTCCATTAAAACAATTCGAGCATTACGTTCCACATTCGTAGACAATCAAACCATTCGTAATTTGATACGAATGAATTTAAAAGGCAATTAAAATGCAATTCATCGGCTGATTGACTGATGGATGAGGAAGAGCGAAGCGCTCGCAATTTCGGTTTGTAAACATTGCCTTGAGGCACGAACAGATATGAGCGTTGGGAGCAGCCATGTGGGGTTCGGATCTCGATAAAATATGTGATGAGGCAATTTTTTTGAAGGCAAGACGAAACCCGTTGAGCTGTGGGAAAGTTAGTTGAGGTGGCTGGAATTAGCTGGTATGGACACACCGCTTATGACTGACACTCACTCTGTTTTTTTTTTTTTTTTTATGATAGAGGCGGCAAACGTGCTTTGATGGTATTGCCTTGGATTGGATTGCCTGATGGTAAGCAAATACCGTCGCCCATGGGCACCCACGACACCAAGGAAGTCACAAGTGCGTTGCCAGATTAAGGGGGGTTGAAGCTCTGGGAACCTAACTCACCATCAGGAACACAACACTACATACCTGAAAGTTAGTAGTGCTATTATGGCTGTGGTCTTCTGTAAGGAGGAGGTACTTCCCCAGTTGGGCTTCTCAAGCGTGATGGTATTTCTGTGCCCTACCTCTCTTTGTTGGACGTAGTTTAAGGATATACCCGGGTCCGGGTCTGTTTCTGGCTTAGGACTAGAGGACAGTACCCAAGTGATCCTTTGATTTGGGTCTCGTCCCTCCATTTCGACATTATTCCATTTGGCTTAGCACTTAACTCATACCTTCCTCTTCGGCTATCCTCGTAACGGATACTTGTAGTAAATACTACGGAATATAGAATAGTATACAATGCCTGTTGTTGTATCAATTGTAATTATTATGTTTAATTTCCTTTTAAATAAAATAAAAAAAACATTTCCCACGTTGTTGATTACGAATTCACTGCTGGCGTTTCTTTTGCACGGGGCGCCCGGACAAAATTAAATATAACAGCTTCATATGTAATTAGTAGGTATGTTTAATTTCTTTTAAAATAAAAAATAAATCTTTTTCCAAATTGTTGATTACGAATTGGCCGCTGGATGGAAATCTTTTGCATGGGGCGCCCGAACAAAATTAAATATAACTGCTTCATGTGGTAAGTTAAATTCTATTTAAGAACTATTGGCAGATATAACTGGGTAGCTCAAACTTTATTCACTTAGGATCTCCGACACCACAGTGAGACGTAAAAAGTTTTCAACATGTTTTATAAAACCCTAAAAAAGAGTACATTTAGGAAGGGATATTCGGCAAAAATGTCGTGTAATTAATTACTCGTATGAAGCTCGGAAGTAATTAAAAAAGGCGCGCAGTGTGTACGGTAGTACAGTCGACCGCCCAAATATGATTACATTTTTGCAATTCATATCATGGTATAAGGACGAAAATTTCAATACAATTAATCTGTACTTTTGTCGTCGGCCGTACAGGCGAATATTAAATTGATGGGGCAAAGGCGAAAATCATTCAGTCTTCATTTTTGCTTACGTGAAGTTTGAACGGCATATATTTTTACTTCATATCGAATCCAAATATGTTTCATTACTTTCTTTGATATTCCTTCGTATAGACATATGATCGGATGGAGACTTTCAATAATTATTACTTATAGGTGAAAAACTTAACTGAAGGTGGTCCTCTATGTAGTTGTGCGGAGAATCAATATGGAACTTACGTCTATACAATTTAGATATAAAATGCCGTCATGTGTGACACAGATACGTTACTACCACGTAGGCCAGGTGTATTAGCTAAGATTTTCGCCTTATAATGCTTTCAGATCGCTAATATAACATGCTCCGGTACAAACAACCCCACTCAGATTCGGTTGAGACCGTCTCAACCAATCTCACTGGAAGCGAAAACTCAGTAGGAGTATTCCAGTAGTACCTACAAGTCAAGTCTGGCGCGGAAGGGTCCTGGATTTTCCCCAGGTTACCTTCCCCCCACACAGTCCGCTTGCTCTATCGCACAACACATGTGCATAAAGCCCAAGTCGGGTTAAAAAAAAAAAAGCACATACAATCGAAGCCATACTGATTTTGGTTAACAACCGCTACTTATACGGTCAGCACCAAGAATTGAAAAGCACGCAAATATAATCAAAGACCGCCAAGAGCATATCGGGCCATTCATAGTGTGGAGTTCGGTAGTTTTCGATCCTTAATCCAAATCGGTTTTACTGATAAAGTTTAAAATAATTTTCACTTCACATATAGGGAAGGTAATTTTTTTTCGGGGCCCGACCGACAAATAGACAGACCGAGTATTCGACTACACACAAGAGCAATAATAATGGGTCACATTATATGGCAATGTCTATACAAAACCCTTTATTATTGCTCTTGAGTGTATTTGAAAATTTAGACTGCCAGTCGAGTTGTACGGACGCCATCCCGACCCATCCATTTTGGACCCGGGTATGTCCTTAAACTACGTCCAACAATGAGAGGTAGGGCACAGCGTTGACCATCACGCTTGAATCTGGAGCAGCCCAGCTGGGGAAGTACCTCCTCCTTACAGTAGACCACAGCCATTATAGCACTGCCACCTTTCAGGTATGTAGTGTTGTGTTCCTGATGGTGAGTAAGATTCCCAGAGCTCCAACCCCCCTTAAAGGCCGGCAACGCGCTTGTGACTCCCCTGGTGTTGCGAGTGCCCATGGGCGACGGTAATTGCTTAACACCAGGCAATCCGTCTGCTCGTTTGCCGCCTATGTCATAAAAAAAAAAAAAATCTAAAATTACACAAATTGATTATATAATGACATGAATGGCTCATCGTATGATGAAAACTACAATCTTTACATAAAATGTAAATCCTCAGTAACAGTCTTTTTAATTAATTTTAAAATACGTTAACATTTATACAACTTGTGTCGTTTTTTGGAATTCTCATTAACAGGGGATGGTCAAACTCGCTTGATTTAAGATATACCTTATTGTATACCATTCCATTTTACGAAGGTCCTTTCGCATGACTTTCGCTTAATATGGCGCCCACGTCTTAATTAAAGTCCAGCAATGGCGGAGCTCCGAGCAGGAATGCTGTAAGCAACGTCACGGAATAGATAATACGTACATAATTATGTATAACGCTGGTCACTGCCGTCAGATTCTATCGAAGATTCTTTAAGTCTGCGAAGGTTCCACGCCACTTATTTATAACGTTGAATTCTCTATTTATTTATAATTGGTGAGCGCAACTGGATTCGCAAATGGAATATATAAAATTAATCTATATGTTGACGGAGCTACCGCGAAATACGATATTCGTAAACGGACGATTGTCTCTGTCACTCTCATGACGACTTCATTGGAGTAAAAGTGAAAGATGTTCGAAATGTACGAAATTCCATGTTAGCGGTACCGGACTGAGTTCAAATACCAGGTGATGAGCACACGTTCCCGTGTCATGGGTGTTTTCTATGTTTTTATGTATTTGTATCTTACATATATTGTTGGCTAATCACCAGTGATCGGCACTTACGGTGCAAAACTTTAACAAAACTTGTTGAAATGAGGTATAGTAATACTTACTATCAAGGAAAATACGAATAACTTTGGCAAATTAGTGTCCACTTTAATTGTATATCGGAATCTCGATATGCCAGTATTTGAGTGTAAGAATTAGATTGTTTTTATGGTTCTATACACTCTTTTATGTCCGCTTAACAAGTTTTGTTAAAGTTTTACACCCATAGTGCTGATCACTGCTAATCACAAGCCTTCTTGTACCGTGGGCCTCAGTAAATATGTAAAAGCATTCCCTGTAATATTTATTTATTGTTACTCAGTGCGACACGCTATATTCCGACTAAATTGCGTAGATCGTTTAATGGTATGCTATCAGCCATTTGCAAACGTTTCCCAATTAGACCCATTCCGTGTGTTCTGTGTTCTGTCGTTCTTGATTGCACGCTTGTGGCAACTCGAGTTATCCATGCTTTGAAATATGACAAGTAGCCTATTGTGTTAGTTTATCAGATATGCTTGAAGATATAAATCTAAACAATCTACCTGTACCACGAGTTGCCACAGTAGACATATGTCACGATTTTTGCGTCGCTCTGTACAATTTCTCAATACAAATATGTAACGCTAAAGCTAACAAGTACGTTTTTGCTATGTCGTGGTAGAGGTATTTATCTAAGTATGTGGGTAATTATTTGATCTTATGATAATGTACAGTCCCGATTACAATACATAGGTATATTCAGGTTCAATTGAAAAAGATAATAAGGTAAACAAATATCGTTGATTGACAGCTGAATTTATAAACAAAAGAAGTATTAGACACATGACAAAATATTATTATAAAAATTCGTTCGCACTGAATTTGGATAATTACTTAATAATTATCGCATATTTGAACTAAATAAGAATGTAAGTAGGTACCTTTATGTGTATACATTAACGATGAAACCATATTTGTTTTTTTAAAATAGTACGTATAATTGCGAAGCTAAGAAGGGGGTTTGTTTACATTTTTTTCGTTTGGTATTAACCCCGAATATACAGTGTGTATTTTTTACTGGCGTATAAGTTGCCCACATTCAGTATCCAGTATTACGACACATATTATGTAAATAATTTTGTTAAATAGTGTTATAACATAGTTGTAACGATTTTTATAAGTCTGACCGGGCAGCAATGCAGTCCAACTTATTTTGACATGACAAGTAATACTGACATGACATGAAGCATCGGTACGTTAATTACTATGGATGCAATACATTGCGTGCTTAATTTTTATGTATGAAATGAAAATAATCTAATTTTTTTAACAAAATGAATGTAAATAGGTTCTTGAGGTCCAATACTAATTGCCACTACACTATACGCCCGTATGAAAAATACACACTGTATACACATTAGATAAAATGTGTACCTATATTAATTCACTTGACAACAAAATTAATGTTAACATGCCCAAACGCCCGGTATTCCGGATAGATATTTTATACATCAGCTACACAAGTAAAATAAGTTGGCGACCAAATTGAATCCTAACGACGTCCTATTTTCCAAATGTCCACCTCAGCCACTGAAAGGCGGTCAATTTAGCGCAATGTCGCTATTTATTAGTCAGGTCTGTACCTACTGCACGTCTGTGCAGTTCGCCTGTACCTAAAAACTTTCTGGCAAGTGATATACATTTGGCTGTTTGTCGATTCCGGTGCAATAGTGTACATAATGCTCGTGGGATTACCGCGATGGATAGCAATGTACATTAGAGCCTTTGCATCCGAAACGACTTGCAGCGGGAGTCATATCCCTATCAATAGTAAGAGGTAAAGTACTAACTACTGTCTTACAGTATTAATACTCTTTTTATAGTTATAGTTAACACAAACATAGTTAACGAATTAAAAAAAAGGAGTACCTATACTTATGCAGACTTAAACTTAAAGTTATAAGAGAACAAAAGTACCCTTCCCTTCTAAATATCATACCTTTCCTCATCCCTTTTTTGGTGTGACAATACTAGGATACAAATAATACAGTAGGTAGGAGAGTTTTAAGTAAATTTCCCAACCTATAACCAGTTTCTTACTGGTTTTCACGAACCTTAATTTAATTTTACTAGCTGACCCTGCAAACTTCGTACCATAAGTTAATTAGACCATACTTTGGAACAGAACGACTCAAGAGAAAAATTTTGAAACTCAAACTGCATTACAGTGAACTAAAAATACATGTACAGTCAGCGTCATATAGTTCCTAGCATTGAAAGTACTCAAATAGTTCGGTACACCATACTAATTCTATGGTGTACCGAACTTTTTGATTACTTTGGATGCTACCAACTATATGACGCTGACTGTACAAAGCATTAGTGAAAATAATGAAATTTTAAAGAAACCTTGTACCGCCGTAATCATGTGTTCAAGTATTTCAAGTTAAATAATAATGTTAAACACTATTGGATACAGAATTATTCTTTGAAGACAGTTGACGAGGACAAAGTAGATAAATAAGTGCATAAGTATTATCTATTAGAAATCAGGTGGTGTCGATGTAAGATGTCATTGGCAGATACGAGTATGTGGGCGTTGCTCACTTTTCCACGTATACTATCTCTATCAGTGATAACGGAATCGCTACATTCTTGGAAACAAGATATAAACTTTATTTCTTCATAACATTAATTCTGATCTACAAAATCTAATAAGTCACCTTTCGCTTGAGGAAATCCTCATTTAGGAGCTTGGTCCTCGGGGACAATACCAATATGCACTTTTTACACTACTTTGGTGTACTTATACATAACTTATAATTATATGTACTAAGAGTACTTTCTATACAATTATACTTGAAACGTAATTCGGGATTTGGTCAAATATCAGATTTGGATAACCGGTCTGGCCTAGTGGGTAGTGACCCTGCCTATGAAGCCGATGGTCCTGGGTTCAAATCCCAGTCAGAGCATTTATTTGTGTGATGAGCAGATGACAGATATTTGTTCCTGAGTCATGGGTGTTTTCTATGTATTTAAGTATTTATATGTAATTATGTATCTATCTATTATATATATCATCATCTAGTACCTACAACACAAGCCTTACTGAGCTTACCGTAGGACTAGGTCGATTTGTGTAAGATTGTACCGAAATATTTATTTGTTATTTATTTATCAGTTACTATTATTTTCTCGAAAAAGTGAAGCGTATCTATTGATAATCTGTGAAGCCTTTTGTTTTGCTGCAACGCACACAGCTGTATTATATTTTTCTGACTAATAATAAAACGGTTAATATGTAATACGGTCATACATAAAAATATACCTACGCGTAGATCTGTAATTGTGTTTTTTTCCTCAACTGATTTTTCGAATTTTAAATAATTTGTAATATCGCCTTATGAAATAAATCTTATCGATCCATAATGAAGTCGTGGGGTATTCCACTTATCATTAAGATTCCAATGATTAGGATTACATATTGACATACGAGTGCATGTAATTAAATAGTAAAGATAATAAGAGTTATATTTATAAACATAAAACTTAATTGTTATTTCTAAAGACAAATAAAAGCTAATGTAAAATAAATCCGCGTCTTATTTTATTATCTATTATCCATGAGTATACTCAGCGTCAAAAGTTTTGTACCATCGCCTGCGCTTGCGAATTTTGCAATTAAGAAATTTATCGCTTGAGCGTATGCAGCATCAGTTGTGACTTTGAGGTTTCCGATAACGAGTATCGAGTTTACCTCGCTTGTACTATTTTAGTGCCAACGAGATGCACAGATAGTAAACTCGATACTCGTTTTCGCAAACCTTAATGCCACAACTCATGGTAAGGGTACAGGTAGCGGCCTGTAAACGTTCAAGTGAGTATCGCACTAGGGGTGCCACACTGCAAGTAGAGGCGATACTGTACAACAGATTTTTACAAAATTGGGTATGTAACACATGTTGAATAAAAAAAAACTTAATTATATGGATCAAAAATCACCTATGTATCATAAAAAGGTACATTTATATTATTAAAATCTACAGGAGTTATTTTATTATCTCCTAAAACAAGAACAAAAAAATGGTACCATTTGAACAAAAAATACATGGTGTAACAACTATCTACTTAAATGCAATATTTAACGGTTTAAATAGCGATGATCCAGAATTTCCATACCTGTGAATACCTGCGTGTGATGTCATCGTGTCATATGATTTCGTTAGAGACGTTTTAATCGTTGGTTCGGAATGGCAGACTTAGATAATTATTCCTCACCATTTGTATTACTTTTATGTAATTGGTCCGATACAGACATTTGATGGTCATAAAACAGTAATGATTAATATCACTTTCACACATGTGCCAAGTAGCCAACTGGAGAATATCTAGATGCTAGGAGATGCATAATAGCATTTTTCTATTGTACCGCAGCACCGATTCTTACGCGCTTCCACAACAATCATAAGCAAGTATATGTTAACTAAATTAAACATATTTTTCACTTCTCATGCTCTAAAAGTGTGTCATATTATGCTTGCCAAGGCGGACTAAAGTAATACATTTAGCCTCTTGGGAAAATATGTATACATACTTATGATATACAAAACGTTTTAAAGTGACCAACCAGAACACTTCATCGTATTAAATCCACCAATCACGACAGATATCGAAGTTAATCGCAACTCTAGATTCTTTTTTGGTGCGAATACTGTTTAAAAATGTGAAATCATTAAACAAAACTTTGTATAAAGTATCAACCAATCTCACTTCACAAGCATTAAAAAAAGTTTAAATCGTTGGCAAACTCTTTGAAGCCCCAATTGTACGTTGTCTATGGCATTTATTCACGGCGTATATGTATATCCTATCTGTATCAAAGCGGTGAAAAAAATACAAGGACTGCCAAATTAAACTTTTTTGACTCAGAATTAATTGCGGGTGAATAAAATGTATTTGTTAATTGTTGAAATGTTATTTTATCTTATTTTCTCGCAATCGAAGTGAAAACTAGTATGTATAACTCGGGTCTAAATGCCATATTACCCCTCGAACAATTTTCCCTCACTTCGTTCGGGAAAATAACCATCTCGTGGTACTATGGCCTACTTTAGCCCCTTGTCAAACAATCTACTATTTCACTTCTCATGCTCTAAAAGTGTGTCATATTATGCTTGCCAAGGCGGACTAAAGTAATACATTTAGCCTTTTGGGAAAATATGTATACATATTTATGATATACAAAACGTTTTAAATTGACCAACCGGAACACTTCATCGTATTAAATCCACCAATCACGACAGATATCGAAGTTAATCGCAACTCTAGATTCTTTTTTGGTGCGAATACTGTTTAAAAATGTGAAATCATTAAAAAAACTTTGTATAAAGTATCAACCAATCAGACAATACCACAATATTAAAATCGACCAATGAGGAAACGCAATCAAATTGTCAAAGCATTAAGTGCTTTTTAGTTCCTACTTCACAAGCATCAAAAAAAAGTTTAAATCGTTGGCAAACTCTTTGAAGCCCCAATTATACGTTGTCTATGGTATTTATTCACGGCGTATATATCCTATCTGTATCAAAGCAGTGAAAAAATACAAAGACTGCCAAATTAAACATTTTTGACTCAGAATTCATTGCGGGTGAATAAAATTGTATTTGTTAATTGTTGAAATGTTATTTTATCTTATTTTCTCGCAATCGAAGTGAAAACTTGTATGCATAACTCGGGTCTAAACGCCATATTACCCCTCGAACAATTTTCCCTCGAAAAATAACCATCTCGTGGTACTATGGCCTACATTAGCCCCTTGTCAAACAATCTACTATAGTGTGTACTGGCAAAAAATATATGATAATTCATGATCTCCACAGGTCATAAAATGTGTACCTATACAATTTCACAACAACAACGGCAACTGTTTTAAGACCTTGTTGCATTCAACGTGCACTTTGGTGCTAAGCACGTTATATTAAAGACCATCTACTAGTCATATTACTGGAACGCGATGAAAGAATTCAGGAAGCAAAATTTTGAAAATTTTGTACTGGCCTAGTGGGTAGTGACACTGCCTTTGGAGCTGATGGTCCTGGGTTCGATTCCCAGTCAGGGCATTTATTTGTGCGATGAGCACAGATATTTGTTCCTGAGTCATGGGTGTTTTCTATGTATTTAAGTATTTATATGTATCTATCTATTATATATATCGTCGTCTAGTACCCACAACACAAGCCTTACTGAGCTTACCGTAGGGACTAGGTCGATTTGTGTAAGATTGTCCCGAAATATTTATTTATTTATTTAAAATTGCTAATCTTCCTTGGACAAAGGGACATAACAAGATAAGTTGATCCTCGACTACATAATTTTCTATTTAAGTATGACATTCCTCTGCTAATTGGCGTATCACGCAGAGGTAGGTGAACAAATAAAAAAATCGTCGGCATACCCAACACTATATTTTGGTGGCGTTGAAAAATCGCTTCGATGCTCACTAACACGACCGACAGTTTGATTGGCGGAATAAATCACCGCTGGAATTAAACCTTCGATTGCTTTTTGCACTATTAATCCACGAAACCATTGAGCATTTCGATAACTATAGGCTGTTTAATTCTCAGCCAGATTCAACACAACATAGTAGGAAAGCTACGAGTATGACCCGATATAGTATATAAGTTTATACATTATGTGGCCGACAGTTTACATTTATTTTTTGTTGTTCAGTTTGTAGCGGAGTGACGTTTCGGAACGCACTCCTAATATTTGTACGATCTGTAACTGTCATTGTGACAGCCCTCTCTCTGCCCTACCAGGCCTAAGCAAGCGGACGTGTATTGATATAGCAAGACCTCTGAAGTAATGTAAAGTATGTGTGGAGTTTAAAATAAACATAGAAACAAAATCAAATAGTGTTTTAATAAGAATAATACATGGCGCAGTCGATAAAAGCAGTGGTATTTCGCGACACGCTGTAGATATGTAATACTATATACACTTACATTAAGGCGGACATAAGATTTTTCTTAACGAAACCATTTTAAATACAATGGTGTTCCGGACATTTAGGAGGCGTACGCGCAGAGGCTCTTTCGACAATTTAATGAATTGTAAGGCCGTGGGTTTTCTGACCCGCGACCGGCGGCGTCTTCATACAAGGATGTTCCGCAATGTGACGTTTCAGAGAAACCACTCTCAAACAAAGTCGTACAAACATTCGCGCGTCGGTCGCCGGTCGCTGGCGGCGGGCGGTCAGAAAACCACGGCCTAAGGGGTACACTAAGCGGATGTTGCCCCTGTCATGGGACGCGCACAGAGACAGCAGGGTTGGAAGGTCAGATGGCAGTCGCTTTCGTAAAAACCAGTGCCTACACTAAATGGGATTTATTGCCAAGCGAACCCCAGGCTGCCATGATAAAGTTATTGTATCTGTATTTGTTGTGAATGTATTAATAATGTTATCATTCTTATCTAAATAACGTTGTCTAACGTTGTTGTGTACGGCAGTTAGTATACTACCTCATTCGTTCTGTACGAGTGGCTGATTGGTGTCTTCTGCTCTGATCCGCAGGTATAAAAAAGAATTATCAAAATAGGACTACCCTGTAAAAAATGATGCGTGGTCATACATAAAAAAATATACGCATCGAATTGAGAACCTCCTGTGAGGATAGCTGGCTTCAGTAAAACACTCAAGACACTTTTATTCGTATCTGCATATAACTATTTTTGAACTACAAACGTAAAAAACTTAGACCTCCGTCCTCGGCAACGCACACTGTCTGTCACAATGAGAATCCCGCCGGACGAGATGGCCGGTGACAGTTATTGTGGCGCCATTTTTGACAGTACGCGTTGGCGGGGAATAAACAAAATACCAAATAAATTATTAAATTAATAAAAGTAACATTATTAGCATTTCAAAGCTACAATAAATCGTAATTAACTAAAACATTATTTTAAACGTTATCTAGCATTTAGACATTTGTAAATTATACCCTCTGTATTATCTATAATTCTAACACTCCTTCGTTTTCGTCGGTTAAAAATAGGTAAGCATGATCGAGGGCCTATTTTCTAAAAGCTTGTAACGTGTAAATAAATAAACATTACAGGACATGATTACACAAATTGACTGAACCCAAGATGAGGTCAAGACTGGTTGTATTGTGGCTACTCAGCTTATGATAAATATAATATACAAATACTTATAAATAGATAGAAAACACCCATGATTCAGGAACAAATATCTGTGCTCATCACATAAATAAATGTCGTTACCTGGATTTGAATCCAGGACCGTAGGCTTCATAGGCAGGGTTACTGCCCACAAGTCGCCTGATGCAATCGGAAATTGCTTTATTTGATTAAAAAGGAACTTCCTCTTATTTTAAAAGTTACTAGCTTTCAAAATATCGGCCCCTAGTGTCCGACCATATTTATTCGCCAACGAGTGAATAAGTACAACATTACCCCCGACATAATCTTTTGGCTTACTTTCATTTGTTTCGAGCCTATACTCATCTTACAACTTACTATCTGTGATTACAATACTTGTATTTTGTGTCCTTCCTTAGTACTTTATGGTTGGACTATGAATGTATTTTTTTCGAAGGGGTATTATAGCACATTTCGATACTAGTGAAAAAAATATTTTTCTTCAAACTTCAAACAGTCTTAAAGAACTTTCTACACGTGTGTCGAACCAAATTTTTTATAACAAGTGCCTTAAATTGTGAAAATTACGCACGCGAAACGTGCGCAAAGTGCACTTAATAGAGTTTAAGCTTTCGTGTAGGTATATTTTAATCAAAATGACTATATTATCATTGTATTCCCAGTATACTGCGTCTACTATTTTAATTTATCTTGTTCCACTTAGTTTTTGTTTATGACGTTCAATAAATTAATGTAAGTGTTTAAATAGTTTAGTTTACATCTGCTTTATGATCTTGCTACTCTTGTTTGTGATTGCTGAAAAAAAAAGTCGTTCTACAATCTCCTTTCAACCACGCACGTCCAATGCCAGAAATAGGCCCATAGACCACGACACGGGGCGATCACACTTGAGCGATTCGCAAGCAATGTCTATACAAAACTCGTACGCTGCGAACTCGCTGCGTAATCGTCGCCATACAAAACTCGCTCGCAAATCGCAAGTGTGATAGCAGCCTTATGTCGTAATCGTTTGGCAATCGTAGTATATACCACCAGTCTAAAGAGACGTTGCTGCCGGTCCCACCGTGGTTACCACACCAGCTTCATGCTGAGTAGGGACCATTTCGTGACATGTCTTTTAATTATGTATCTGTGTGTTATTTCTGTGTATGTCTCAAATAAATAATTTATATTTCTATTTCAGTTCAAGTACAATACCCCTATGTTTTCCCCAGTACTACAATATTACTGATTTACCAAGCTGGTGGCAGTTATAAAGCGTGAAGTCAATTTTATACGCCTGTTTCTTATCTGAAATGTCCATGTGCACTGTGCTATTTATTTTATTTCTTTGAATATAGAGTTAATAACGGTAAAGTTGTTACAGAACATTGTTCCTAGTGGACTTGTACCGGACAGTCACCTCTTTGATGTCGTAGTGTGCGTGTCCTATTACACACTTTTACTGGAATCGTATCTTCGCGTTATCACATAAAAAAGTCCCGCTGCGTCTCATACCGGTAATAATCTCGGGTGTAAGGTTAGAAACAGTGGTATCTTTTTGTTGACGTTCATAAGTGTGTGATGTGCCTAGATTTTTTTTTTATGGGTCATAGAGTTTTAGATCTATGTACAAATATCAAAGACATCTCACGCGACGTTTTTAGTTTTTATCTAATGAATTATATTATTGCAGATAAAATGGATAATAAAGTAAGAGTTCAAGAGTTGGATCCATCAAGTCAAGAGTTAATAAAGGATACTTTCAAAGGTACATCTATAACATAAGGATTACAATACCTCCCATATAACTGGATCCTTAATCCAGTATTCGCCAGTAGCTACTTATCAGTACCGTTACTAATCAGCACCATAACCTTTTTAACTAGTTACTATTGTTACTGAAGTGAGTACTTTACATAAGTTTTCTTATTTCTGTATAGTACAGCACGGCATCACTACTGTTTTGAACAAATTATTACTATACTTATAAAAACTTTAAACTTTCGTTTTTAACACATATTTACTCAAAACATCGGTTGTCAAGGTAATTAAATTTTTATTCGCGATCTCTCGAAAATCTTAAGTTCTATAATTTTTTGTAAATATGTACCTATTGCTATTTATACTATAATTTCTTACTATACAAAATAAGGTAAAAGATTTCTTATAAAAGCCTCGATAAGTTTTCTCTTCGAAAATACGTTTTTTCTCCACACTCAAAGAAAAATCTTGTAACCAATACGATGGAAATCACAGTGGCATTTACTTTGTTAGCTTGCTTATTACTTCGTATTGTTTCAATTACTTACATCATCAAACCAGACAATGATAACCGATAGGTTTGGTAAATTCCTACTCGGCCGTATTCTGATAAAACTTTAAAGGAACTCATAAGTCCGTAATTAACTCGCAGGTTTCTTTGCAGGGTGTCGTTTTAGCGGTCCTACCAGCGAGGCTGGCTACATCCTCTCTGTAGGCTACAAGGAACACGCGGACAATGTCATGAATATGGACGTTCGACCTGATGACGTGTGGGTTACCGGCTTTGTCCGTTGTGGTAATGTTGAAAAAACAATATACCTGCTTAATTATATATATAAAAACCTTCATAGATATAACATAGAACGTTAAGGGATTAAAGCAAAAGTACCCGGGTATGTCCTTAAATTACGTCCAACAATGAGAGGTAGGGCACAGCGATGACCATCACGCTCAATCTGAGGCAGCCCAACTGGGGAAGTACCTCCTCCTTACAGAAGACCACAGTCATAATAGCACTGCTACCTTTCAGGTATGTAGTGCTGTGTTCCTGATGGTGAGTAAGGTTCCCAGAGCTCACCCCCCTTAAAGGCCGGCAACGCGCGTGTGACTCATCTGGTGTTGCGGGTGCCCATGGGCGACGGTAATTGCTTACCACCAGGCAATCCGTCAGCTCGTCGCCTATGTCATAAAAAAAAGTAATCGCGGGAAGAGCTTAACATAAAATAAAGCAGAAATACGAATACAATTTAAAATATGAATACAATCCTACCCCAAGTCAAAAATATGCTCATATTACCAAATTACAGATTACCCTTTTCATTCCTTGTATATATTTTTTCGTATTTAGTTAAAGGTTTTTGTTCATTCCAGTTCTTATTTAGGTACTGGGTTTTTTTTCTAAGGTGATTGATTAGCTTTCTTATTTCCACATAGTAATTACATACTTCCATACTTTCCCATACGTTAACATATCGCCAACAGGAACTACGTTTACACAAGAATTGATCTGGCTACTCGCTAACGACAGCGATTACGAGACAGCATCGAAGATCCCTTTGATGGAACGGTATATGTTTCTCGAGTGAGTACGCATCATTATACATCCTAAATATTATGTTCTCCTGGTATATAGTAGTTTATGCATCTGTGCATAATGAAGTTTATCTACGTACATATCATTAGTACTCTAAAATGCGTCCAGAAACCGTAGGCAATGACTAGCATTACCAACTATCAGAAATTAATGAAGAAGTAGAGTGTGGGTTTATGAAACGAGCCGAAGGCGAGTCATCATCATCATCTCAGCCATAAGACGTCCACTGCTGAACATAGGCCTCCCCCTTGGATCTCCACAAGTACCGGTTGGAAGCAACCTGCATCCAGCGTCTTCCGGCGACTTTAATGAGGTCGTCTGCCCATCTTGTGGGTGGACGTCCTACGCTGCGCTTGCTAGTCCGTGGTCTCCACTCGAGCACTTTTCGACCCCATCTGCCATCTTCTCCGCGTGCAATGTGGCCTGCCCATTGCCACTTCAGCTTGCTAACCCGGTGGGCTATGTCGGTGACTTTAGTTCGCCTACGGATCTCCTCATTTCTGAGTCGATCTCGTAGTGAAACTCCGAGCATAGCTCTCTCCATAGCTCGTTGAGCGACTTTGAGCCTTGAAATGAGGCCGATAGTGAAAGACCACGTTTCGGAGCCGTAAGTCATCACTGGTAACACACATTGGTTAAAGACTTTCGTCTTGAGGCACTGAGGTATGTCGGACGAAAAGACATTACGTAGTTTCCCGAACGCTGCCCAACCGAGTTGGATTCGGCGGTTTACCTCTTTCTCGAAGTTGGACCTACCTAATTGGACTACTTGTCCTAGGTAGATATACGAGTCAACAACTTCGAGTACCGAGTTCCCAACAAAGACTGGGGTGGGCACAACATTGGCATTTGACATTATTTTCGTCTTGTCCATGTTCATTTTCAAGCCCACCCGTTGTGAAACTCGGTTGAGCTCATCGAGCATCATGCTGAGTTCCTCCATCGACTTTGCCATGACTATGATATCGTCGGCAAATCGAAGGTGAGTGATGTATTCGCCGTTGATGTTGATGCCACGCCCTTGCCATTCCAGGAGCTTGAAGGCGTCTTCCATTACGGCAGTAAATTTCATTATGCACAGATACATAAACTACTATTATGTTGAAAAACAAATGATCGATTAAATTTTATTAAGCGTTTCACTTTTTTAAACCTGTACCATATCCAAATTTGACTGGCCTATTGATATTGACTAAAGTCTTTAACTCCCAAATAACCTAAAATTCTAAGATGTATGCTGGTAAACTTTGCGAATAGACCTGGTACCGCGAACATTGAAGTTCGTAAATTTCGAGCATCGTTTTCTTTTACTCCATTAAAGCATCATGAGACTGACAGAGATAATTGTTCGAAATTTACGAATACCTATTTTCGTGGTAGCGGTAGATTATATATTTTTTTATAATATATTACATGAAATGCTGAATTCTATAGTTTATTAATGATTGGAAGAAAACTCTTGACGGAATATGTTCCCTTTTGTACCACCTGGGTAAAATTCTGTTTTAAAAGCTAAGTAATTTAACAGATCATTACTAAATAATAAGTGATTATTATTATTTCAGGGGAGCAACGACCAGTAAAATATTTAAGGAAAAAATGAAAGTATTTTCCGAAGCTGTTTATTCTCATGAAGAAATTGTAAACGCACCTTCTCCGCGGTTTATCAAAACACATTTAGCTTTCTCGCTTTTGCCGCCGAACCTTCTGGATATTTCAAAAGTGGTGTACATAGCCCGAGATCCGAGGGACGTCGCGGTATCATATTATCACATGTATAGACTCATGTTGCATTATACGGGAGACTTTAAAAGTTTTTGGAATCTACTCATCAATGATTTACGTAAGAATTGTTCAATTCTAGTTATTTGTGGCATTATCTATGAAAAGGGACCTTATTGTCGATGGCGCTTACGTCGAACCGAACTGGATTTGCACTGCGCCATTATTAACAAAAGCATAAGCGCCATCGACAATAAGGTCCCTTTTCAGTGATAATGACACATTTGGCTTGAATATAATAGTATGAGATTAATATAGCTGTTTTGATCATTATTACTGTTAATACCTATAGATTAGAATAGGATAGTATGGTAGACAAGGTACAACTTTGCTTATTAATCATGGATATATATATATATATACTGGGTGAAATCAAAATAGTGATACAAAGTTATATTTTCTGAATCTATTCATGATTTCGATCAACTTTTACTATGGAGGCATAACTGAAAAATCAGTAAAAAAATGACCTGCCCATACTAACAACTACAGCTAGCAGCTAGTATGGGAAAGTCTCTTTCTTTAACTGACAGAAAATATATTTTTGTATTACCATTTTGATTACATCTGGCAGTTTAAAATTGAGGAAATAAGGTATTTTGTATTGTAAGCTGACAGTTAACGTTTTACGATGTGGTGTCTAACAAGAACAATCCGGATTAAAAAGTCGTTTAATTGCTTTCAGTTATGTTTTCACCAATTTTGGCGCATATAAAGGAAGCGTGGGCGCTCCGGCACCATCCTAACATGATGTTTTTGGTTTACGAAGATGTCCAAAAGGTACCAACATTTGTTTATAGTTGGACAATTTCACTTAGGTATTCTCACCCAAAAAAAAGAGAATTCATTCATTTTTAACCCACCAAAAAAACGGAGGAGGTTCTTAAGTCGACACGTATATATATTTTTTTTTATGTATGACCACGCATAACTTTTTACAGAGCAGTTAGATTTTGATTATTAAAAAAAATATTTTGGTATACCCCCTCGAAATTGGTCCAATATAAATTTCTCCACACTGGTAAGGATGATTTGCCAGGTTAACAAGTGTATCTAAGGTACTTTATGTTCAGTGCAATTTCATATAGATTATTAAATGTTGAATTCCTCAAATCCAAAAGTTGGACGACGATGTTTTTAGATACTAACTTGTGCCTACGACTTCTTATGCATAAGATCCCATGGGAACGCATTACCTTGATATCAAGTATCCTATCTTTGAATCCAAGGCAGATCTTTGTTTATCGGTACTTTCTTGGACCCGACCTCCCTTAGACTGGTGACTGGTTTGCGCCTTGGAGTTTCGGTATTTACGCCACATACATGCTCTTGTGGCACGGACGTAGACCGACTGGGACACCATGGATTATCTTGTCAGAAAAGTGCAGGCCGTTTTACTAGATACGCAACGCTTAATGACATAATCCGTCGGTCTCTTGCCACCATCAATTTGCCTGCCCTTCTTGAGCCGACCGGCATTGTCAGGGATGGCAAGAGGCCTGATGGAGTGTCTTTGGTTCCTTGGAGCTTGGGACTGATGCTGGTGTGGGATGCTACCTGCGTTGACACCCTAGCGCCGTCCCATCTCCAACGAACTAATGTAAAAGCGGGTGCAGTGGCGGAAAGCGCCGAAATTTTTAAACGTAACAAATATAAAAGCCTGGACGGAGAGTACCATTTTGTACCGTTTGGCGTAGAGTAGAGACGCTAGGTCCATGGGGTCCCAGCGCGCACAAACTTTTTGCAGAAATCGCGAAGCGTCTGGTTGATGTAACTGGTGACCGAAGAGCTGGCGGCTTCCTCGCACAACGTATCAGCATTGCGATACAACAAGGAAATGCCACCAGCATCCTTGGTACAATGCCTCAAGGGCCTTTTTTTGATTTTATACTGTAACTAGTTAAATACTTGTAGTTATCATAATACGATTGTAATTTCTGTAAATAAATGTACTCTCATCTTAATAGATATCAAATATGAAATAGGATTATCAGATTTGATATATTGCATGCTTGTTTATCTACATTGTTTACCCACTTGATAATAATGAACGATGGTTGTTTCAGGACGTGCCCTCAACCATCGAGAGGATAGCAAATTTCCTCGGCAAGAAACTAACGGATGACGAAAAAATGAAACTCGATGAGCACTTGAATATAAAGAACTTCAGGAAAAATGAATCTGTTAATCCCACATGGATTAACCAAGGTGGCAACCGTAACGCCGAAGGGTTCGTTAGGAAAGGTAAAGTTTAAGGTCGTATTACATCAGATCTAAGTATTCTTCATGTATGTACGAGATTACAGACTGTGTATTTTTGCTAGTGGCGTTTTGCGCGGGGAATGTGACTGCCCCGAACTAGTAGCTCTGTTGGTGCGTCATTATGTTCCCTCGCAGACTAGGTTTCTTTTTAGACCGCGTTATCGGCAGCTGTTAGCGGTGCCTCCAGTACGAACGGTGTCCCGCCGAAAATCACCGCTAGTTCGAGGCTTGCAACTAATGAACTCGCTCTTCGAATCAGCACCAAGCTTTGATGTGTTTGCGAGGAGATGGAAAGATGTTTGCGATGAATGCTTGAGGTTCTGGGAGATGATGGATGTGCGACCTTCTTCTGTTAAATGTAAAATTTTAAAATGGTAATTTAACTTTTTGTTATTTTTATTGAGTGTATACAACTTCGTATTCTTAACTTCACAGTGCTTTGGTCTATACTGTAATGCTGTGAAAATTGAATAAAAAATAAAATAAATACCAAATAATGTCGCTTAAAAGAGGGTAGATTGCAGTAGAGGCATATGTTATTTCTCTGCTTCTCATATACGGGAAGGACCCAAATCCTTAGCTTATGTTAACTGTAACTAAACATGGTCATTCACATTACAACTATTACTTAAAGCGGGATAGTTACCATGTATGTTAGTTTGAATGAGTTTCCGATATTTCGGCACTGTTGCAAGCGCCATCCTCACGGAATAACTGAAGTACTGCGAGATTTAACGGTGGTCAAACCACACTCCGTAGCGATCTACCCTCTTTCTGATGCGCTTTGTTTGTTGAATGTCACTTTCACTACTACCGTTCACATTCTCACTTGATACTCGATCGCAATCACGACAAACAAGTCATTGCGTCATTTCGCACATTTTGAAATATCGGAAACTCATTCAAATTAACATACATGGTACCTAACTATCCCTCTTTAAGTAATAGTTGTACTGTAGCTACTTATTAACATTGCAGGCAAATCGGGCGCGTGGCGCGAACACTTTGACGAGGAGATGACGGCTCAGGCGCAACGTTGGATGGACGAGAACCTCGCAAACACGGGCCTTTGCTTTTCCGATCATAGCTCCTAGTCATGGTTAACACTAGGTTTACCGGAATAATAATAAGAAGGCTTTAATTAACCCGGTGTGCATAGCCCTGCGGTTCCTCTGTAGCCCTACCGCCGGCAGCCTCGGCCATGTACCGCTGCCGGCGGCACCCTATGTTAGGGTTTTGTAACGTTTTTATTGTTTTAGATTATATTTTACTCTTATAAACATATTGTAAAAAGTTTAACGTAAGAGACAAAATTAATAAATAGAGATTATACATTAGCTATAATTTTTATTAGTTTTAAGATGGCTAATATGAACTGGTGGATGATAAAATAGAATTGCAATAAAGTTTATATGCATTTTTTTTTCCTCGCACAACGTATCAGCATTGCTATACAACGAGGACATGCCGCCAGCGTCATTGGTACAATGCCTCAAGGGCCTTTTTTAGATTTTATGCTGTAACTAGTTAAGTACTTGTAGTTATCATAATACGATTGTAATTTCTGTAAATAAATGTATTTATATGAAAAAAAAAAAATATAAATATTCGATATATATGTATTCGAAAGTTCGGGAATAAAAAAAGAATTTTTTATTCAATGTTCTTATATTCAAACATTGAATTTCAATTGTAGCTATGTCGGTATAGTTTAAAATACAGTCGTTCTACTGCTGATAGTTTCACGCAAAGGACTACGCAAAAGAAACTCCTACCGTTGCTCCTTAACAGTAGAATAGTAAAGCAATATTATTTTTGTATGTCTCTTCCGTAAACGGAACAATGGTGTTCCGGACATTTGGGAGGCGTACGCGGAGCTAGATCGAGCCAACGCGCAGAGGCCCTTTCGACAATTTTGTGACGGACAAATTTGTCAGGCCACTGACACGTTTAGCGTATCCTTGTTAAATACAAACCATTTTGCTTTAATTTTGTTAGTGTTGTGTTGGTTGTGTGCAGTTACAAGACGGCTTTAGGGATATGAGTTGGTTACTAACATTTTATGTGTATCCCGTACACGGAACAATGGTGTTCCAGACACTTGGGAGGCGTATGCGAAACAACGCGTAGAGGCCCTTTCGACAATTTAATGAAATGTAAGGGGTACACTAAGCGGATGTTGCCCCTGTCCGTATCATGGGACGCGCACAGAGACAGCACCCGCCATGGTGTAAAGACTATTGAGTTATAATGGAATCTAGAATGTACTAGGCTATTGGGTGGAAAGGATGGACTAGCTACTGGGCTATTGGGTAAAAAACCGGACGTCTGCCTAATAAAACGGTATTCAATTTTATTTCCGGCAGACGGTGACTCGCCCTATGCGAGATGGGCCCCCACAAAAAGCGACATCAAAGATGGCTCAAGGGCAACACCGGTGCATAGGGCTAAGGGTAGAGAGGTGTCACTGGACTTTAAACTTATAGCCAACTCGCCACTTAGGTTTCCACATCTACCCTCGAGAACGCAGCTCTCGCGACCCCACTCTGGACGGCCGGTGAAGGCAAGCCAGAGGCAGGGGACCTGTCCCACCTGTCCGACAGGGCACCCCAGGGGCACTCAGGTACGTGGAGTCGCTACTCTACAACAGCTCGCCACAAGCTGCCCTGCCCTATTTTTGTTATTAATATGGACTTCTGCAAAGTAACGTCTGTTTCAATAAACTACTAAACTTTATACCTATATAAATTATAGATGTTACGATAAAGCCTGCACCCGCATCAAAAGACACACATATGTATACCGGGTGTGGCCTGTAATAGGAGCATTAACTTAGGCATCGTTTCTATACCACAAACGTAGCAACATTTGTTCTACGACTTTTGAAAATAACTTATAGTTTAACAAAAAAAGATTTTCCAAGCAAGCAATGTATTGCGAAAACTATGAAGTTTGTAGGGTGACAGTAAACGTCAACTAGGATATTGGATGCTGTTCATTGGAAAATTTAGTTTGTTCGAGAAAATCACAAGTAATATATTACCCAATTACTTAAAGTTGTAGAACAAATGTTGTTACGTTCGTGATGTAGAAGCGATCCCTAAAATTTTTGCTCTTATTACAGGCCACACCCGGTATAGAATACTAAAACCGGGAAATGGTTAAAGGAACATCCCTTTAGTATTCGATACAAAAAAGTAAGTACGATGTTTACAGCAATAAACTGTAATTTTGCCAAAGCATTTGCTGTACGAGACAAGAGTTAACTGGAAGATAAGATCAGCTGTGGGGTAGCGATAAGGCCCTCGTTAGGGAGAGCGTCTTTCGCCGCATCTGCGTACAGACGACGATATGAATATTACAAGACGTTGTGCTCCATAGTAAAGTAATTACAGTAAGGAGGATTTGTGGAGTTTGTTTTAAGAAGAAGGGTTTGTTTTTTTTTTCTGCCGTGTGATGCCGGCTGACTGGAATAGTACCACCCCATTTCCTCCCGTGGGTGTCGTAAGAGGCGACAAAGGGAAAAATCCTAAGGACGGGCAGCAGAGTCCGTCGAAACCCAATCTGCAGCTACTGCGGTCGCCAACCCGCCTGCCAAGCATGGCGACTGCGGCAACTACCCCCAAGATGATACAAGTCATATTTGTGGGAGACCTATGTCCAGCAGTGGACTGCATACGGCTGAAATGTATGTAATGTATGTATGTGTTTTAAGAACTGCTAAGAGGATTAGGACTTCATGTCTGCTGACCCCTTGGTGATTCTTTCGCCATTTACAATGCGCAGGTTCAAACTCCGGCTAGTATCATTGCACGAAATATTGCAGTGAACGAAAATATTTTGTGCATCCGAAAAAAATCCGAACAGAACCCTAGTGTTGAAAAGTTGTTTTCGAGTTGAAAAGTCGAATATTCGTTTTCGTAGAAATTAATTTCTACGCCAAACTTACGGTTGGTGAGATACGACGGTACGGGATTAGATTGCTAAACGCGCCTATTGCCAATAATTTCGGGACAATACTCGATATAATGCCTGTTGAATTAATTACGTCCTGCGCGTTGTACTGAATCACACTGGTATAGTGACTCAAGGAACTTTTTTATGTTTAATGTAGTAGTTATGTAGACATTGTAATCCTTGTATATTTAAAAATAAAGTATTAAAAGAGGAACCCATTTTGTTGATATGAATTATGATTATTATGCATAATACATTAACCTACTGCTATAGTTTGAGTGTGACAAAGCCCTGCAAAGGGTATTTGTCGTAATAAACGGCATTGTCGTTATCCCTAAACTGCTGCAAGCCACACAAGTCACATAATAACGGTAATTTACCCCACAACGATGTTTGGCATCGTTTGCCACGCAATATTTATATTAGCCTGCCGTCCATTAAAAAGGACAAATTTATATTGTAAATATCATTACTAATAATCATAGTCGAATAGAATTTACCGCGAACATCGAAGTTCACCTTATATTTGCCTCTTTATAATAACAAGAAGGATGGAGTTATATCATCTGAATCGTTGATCTTCGGTATGCTACATTATTGCTTTTGCCTCCTAATTATAAAAACCCTTTGTATAAAAAAAATACTTACAGTGGCCATCAGATATATCGGAGCTGTGGAGGTGGTCACAAATATCTGAACAACGCCGTCTATTGTCAAGGCGTTTTTGTTTTAATCCTACACGAAATCACAGTTATATAAACGACAAGATAAAAATCTTATCTGGTTTAAAAGTTTTTTCTAGAAAAAGTGCAAGCGGGATAGATACCGTTACGATAGCAAGAACCTTTTAAATGCATTGACACTTATCTGTTGAATCTGTTCCGAGGCAGAGATAAGTGTGTAATAAAGACTGGAAGTAATCATATAATTATTGGTTACGTGTAATTGTTACAACTTACGTCATACCTATTAGTAGTTTAAGTTCCATAAAGCAGTCATAGTTGCTATACAAACAACGTACAAATAATAGTGTAATAATCTTAGATTTAGCACCTCTTACCAGTAAGTATTAAAATTGAGTTGTTCCTAAAAATAATGTCATGATTTAGATGGTAATATAATTCGCTGAGCAAAATATAGGCCAGTCTTCTGGTCACCTGTAGTGTCAATTAAAAGTCTTGTACATCCTACAGGCACTCGGTTCCCACGGTTCCAGCGTTTCGACCCCAAACGCCTCGAATACGTAAGTAGTTGTTGTTGAATAAAATGACCTGAGTTGAGCGAAATGTTCAATTGTCAATTGTCATTTTTGTATGACGATATACTCAACGTAACTAACTAAGTTTTACGATTTTTGGCTACACTGGGAGCACCATTTTTATCATTTTTGTAGGATTTTTTGAAGACTCTAATTGAGTTATCATTGACTGTTGTCAAACGTTGGTGCTTAACTCGCCAATAACCGACGACTATTTAGTCATAAAATTACAGGTTTGCCTTATCATAACATTATGTGGCGCATAGTGCCGCCACGCCAAGGAGCGCGACTTATTGTGCATTACCATTCTGTATTGTTATCTTGTCTCTGTCCTAAGGAAATAGTTCCAGGGCCTGTTATCTAAATTGTGTTTCCTGCACCTGTGCTCATTACTTCCTGTACAATCTCTGAACATTTTCTTACATAGGGGCTCTCTCTCTGAACAGGCATTTTAAACTTCGTTTTCTTAGAGACGTCAATGTGTTTCATGAAAGGCATGACAACCATCATTTTTTTTCTTACCAGGTATATGAATAAAAATTTAAGACCAGTTACCAATTTCATGTACACTTTACACCTAAACTAAATACACCTGGTTTGCTCTCTGGTTTTCTCAATTACGCTTATGGGGCAGAGACATAGACGCTCAATCTCCGATGATCATGGATGATGACCATCCCAAAAAAATACAATATGAAAACTTACCCACATATAAAGGTTAGCATATTGTAATTTTTTGGGATGGAGGTAAATTAATATTTTTCCTCAGTACACCCGATGACTAGGTACTAACGCTTATAAAGGGTTCGAAATGCCGGGATGAAGTTATGAGTATACGCAATATAACCCGTTTCAATTGTTTTATTTCATGAGTAATTATCGCGGCAACCGAAGACAATATTACGATGGAAGGAGTCATGATCTTCAGCCGTGAGGGAACGATCAAGAAGATGATGTATGTACATTTTAAAGTAATAATCGTATTAGGTACCAACACCGTCTTCGGTAAATAAAAACAGTTACAGCAATTTCCAAATTCACATTTCCAACGCCCCGTAATCCGGTGCACTATTCCTAAAACGAAGCGCGCCCGGACACCTGACACGATAAAACATTTTTTGTTTCGTTGAAGATATACTCCAATTGGTGACGCGAGTCAGAGGCCTACCATGAATTGAAAAATTGTATATGCGACCGACAAAGAGGCAAGTAAACGAATGAACGAACGGTCTTGCGGTCCTCTTTGAAGTCCTGTACGATTTGTAAGCAGATAACATTCAATCAAATATGAACTCTGCAGCGAGAAATTGATGGAAATACACTATTACCGTGCCAATTTAATGGCCTCCTAGTGTAGTCCGGTTTGAAGCCCAGGCAATAAAAGTTGTATGAATTTAAGTAGGTAAGATAAAAAATAGTTATATAAATATTGAAGAATATTTTCGCTGTTTCCTTATCATGCTTTAGAACGCTTTTCCTCTCGCGTCGAAACCTGTTGAACACGCCAAAAATTAACTAGTGAAGAACAAAATATATATTATATATATAAACGACCCACCGGACCGCACACGCTTAGCGTCTGTGTTGGAGACGACCATGCAATATATGCTTCTCTTTCGCGCATATACTACAATTACTTTCTATAATTTAGGATATTATTTGTAGAATTCTAGGAGGAATAATGACTGAAGAACGTATCCGCGAGCGCCAGTCGCACAAAGATATTCTGTCTTTTGTAGCCCAAAATGTAATCATTCACTATAGTTTTGTTTTACAGGACATTCTTTACAACAAAAATATTAGCTTATTCTGTATTAATTACCGCAACTTTGGTTGAAAACCCAAGAAAACTCCAATTGTTAGTTCCCCTCCAACTTTGACAGTTCTGAAGGGTCCATTTTGGAGGAGAACAAAAATATGTGAGACTATGATAAGGAGGGACGAAAATAGCGCTGTCTCTGCCATACCTATAGAAAGTTACATAAGACCATCCCTTTCGATCGTGGTATTATTATTAGCAGCTCTGTCTAGTTAAATGGTGTGTCTATTGTAGAATTTTATGCAAAGTAAATTGTATAAAGAGCCTACGCTCGCGGCACTGCCATGAACATCTTCCAGAGATGTGTCGTTATGTGAGAAATGTGAACCCGGCAATCGGAATATAATTTTTTCCCTCTATTTCAGCTTTTCGCCTTTTGTGCGAGCATATATTGTATCCTAGTTCATAATGGCGGATGTTGAATGTGAAATTAGAGTTACGGGAGATGTTACATGATAGGAAAATGTAACCTTAACATTAATGATTTATTTTATATTTAATGTATTAATGCTGTATGTTCAATAGCAGTCAGATGGAAGCAATTATTACTGTAATTTTATTTGTCTTTTAGTAAGGTTGGTAGAAAATACCAAATTAATGATAATCATATCATAACTATTGACAAAACCGTATCGGCTTTTTATACATTATATATTTACACACGTGTGACGCGTTATTAAGGATAAGTAACTGAAAAGCTACTGACAATAAATAGTTTTTTTTTTTTTTTAATTAGGTTGGTTTCTCATGAACCGTCATAAAGGTGATATTTTTTAATTATGATTATTGCTGCCAGCATCTGCCGCTGCGCTGCGGGATATGTTATTATTTATTATTTGTTTATTACATTTTAGATTTAGTTTTTCTTTCTTTCAATATTTGTTTGTGTGTACATTAAATAAATAAATTAATGTTTTAATTTATAAACTTAGACCCTGATAATGGATGGAAATAACATT